>OX336395.1:25837097-27086697 GCA_946902985.2 Meconema thalassinum
AGTCCAACACGATAACCACTCTCCCACCGTGACAAGCTTGGGGTTGGTAGTCCAACACGATAACCACTCTCCCACCGTGACAAGCTTGGGGTTGGTAGTCCAACACGATAACCACTCTCCCACCGTGACAAGCTTGGGGTTGGTAGTCCAACACGATAACCACTCTCCCACCGTGGCAAGCTTCGGGTTGGTAGTCCAACACGATAACCACTCTCCCACCGTGGCAAGCTTGGGGTTGGTAGTCCAACACGATAACCACTCTCCCACCGTGGCAAGCTTGGGGTTGGTAGTCCAACACGATAACCACTTACCCACCGTGACAAGCATGGGGTTGGTAGTCCAACACGATAACCCCTCTCCCACCGTGGCAAGCTTGGGGTTGGTAGTCAAACACGATAACCACTCTCCCACCGTGACAAGCTTGGGGTTGGTAGTCCAACACGATAACCACTCTCCCACCGTGACAAGCTTGGGGTTGGTAGTCCAACACGATAACCACTCTCCCACCGTGGCAAGCTTCGGGTTGGTAGTCCAACACGATAACCACTCTCCCACCGTGGCAAGCTTGGGGTTGGTAGTCCAACACGATAACCACTCTCCCACCGTGACAAGCTTGCGGTTGGTAGTCCAACACGATAACCACTCACCCACCGTGGCAAACTTGGGGTTGGTAGTCCAACACGATAACCACTCTCCCACCGTGACAAGCTTGGGGTTGGTAGTCCAACACGATAACCACTCTCCCACCCTGGCAAGCTTGGGGTTGGTAGTCCAACACGATAACCACTCTCCCACCGTGGCAAGCTTGGGGTTGGTAGTCCAACACGATAACCACTTACCCACCGTGGCAAGCTTGGGGTTGGTAGTCCAACACGATAACCACTCACCCACCGTGGCAAGCTTGGGGTTGGTAGTCCAACACGATAACCACTCTCCCACCGTGGCAAGCTTGGGGTTGGTAGTCCAACACGATAACCACTCTCCCACCGAGACAAGCTTGGGGTTGGTAGTCCAACACGATAACCACTCTCCCACCGTGACAAGCTTGGGGTTGGTAGTCCAACACGATAACCACTCTCCCACCGTGGCAAGCTTGGGGTTGGTAGTCCAACACGATAACCACTCTCCCACCGTGACAAGCTTGGGGTTGGTAGTCCAACACGATAACCACTCTCCCACCGTGGCAAGCTTGGGGTTGGTAGTCCAACACGATAACCACTCTCCCACCGTGGCAAGCTTGGGGTTGGTAGTCCAACACGATAACCACTCTCCCACCGTGGCAAGCTTGGGGTTGGTAGTCCAACACGATAACCACTCTCCCACCGTGACAAGCTTGGGGTTGGTAGTCCAACAAGATAACCACTCTCCCACCGTGGCAAGCTTGGGGTTGGTAGTCCAACACGATAACCACTTACCCACCGTGACAAGCTTGGGGTTGGTAGTCCAACACGATAACCACTCTCCCACCGTGGCAAGCTTGGGGTTGGTAATCCCACACGATAACCACTTTCCCACCGTGGCAAGCTTGGGGTTGGTAGTCCAACACGATAACCACTCTCCCACCATGGCAAGCTTGGGGTTGGTAGTCCAACACGATAACCACTCCCCCACCGTGGCAAGCTTGGGGTTGGTAGTCCAACACGATAACCACTCTCCCACCGTGACAAGCTTGGGGTTGGTAGTCCAACACGATAACCACTCTCCCACCGTGACAAGCTTGGGGTTGGTAGTCCGACACGATAACCACTCTCCCACCGTGACAAGCTTGGGGTTGGTAGTCCAACACGATAACCACTCTCCCACCGTGACAAGCTTGGGGTTGGTAGTCCAACACGATAACCACTCTCCCACCGTGACAAGCTTGGGGTTGGTAGTCCAACACGATAACCACTCTCCCACCGTGACAAGCTTGGGGTTGGTAGTCCAACACGATAACCACTCTCCCACCGTGACAAGCTTGGGGTTGGTAGTCCAACACGATAACCACTCTCCCACCGTGACAAGCTTGGGGTTGGTAGTCCAACACGATAACCACTCTCCTACCGTGACAAGCTTGGGGTTGGTAGTCCAACACGATAACCACTCTCCCTCCGTGGCAAGCTTGGGGTTGGTAGTCCAACACGATAACCACTCACCCACCCTGGCAAGCTCGGGGTTGGTAGTCCAACACGATAACCACTCTCCCACCGTGACAAGCTTGGGGTTGGTAGTCAAACACGATAACCACTCTCCCACCGTGACAAGCTTGGGGTTGGTAGTCCAACACGATAACCACTTACCCACCGTGACAAGCTTGGGGTTGGTAGTGCAACACGATAACCACTCACCCACCGTGGCAAGCTTGGGGTTGGTAGTCCAACACGATAACCACTCTCCCACCGTGACAAGCTTGGGGTTGGTAATCCAACACGATAACCACTCTCCCACCGTGACAACCTTGGGGTTGGTAGTCCAACACGATAACCACTCACCCACCGTGACAAGCTTGGGGTTGGTAGTCCAACACGATAACCACTCTCCCACCGTGACAAGCTTGGGGTTGGTAGTCCAACACGATAACCACTCTCCCACCGTGGCAAGCTTGGGGTTGGTAGTCCAACACGATAACCACTCTCCCACCGTGACAAGCTTGGGGTTGGTAATCCAACACGATAACCACTCTCCCACCGTGACAAGCTTGGGGTTGGTAGTCCAACACGATAACCACTCACCCACCGTGACAAGCTTGGGGTTGGTAGTCCAACACGATAACCACTCTCCCACCGTGGCAAGCTTGGGGTTGGTAGTCCAACACGATAACCACTCTCCCATCGTGACAAGCTTGGGGTTGGTAGTCCGACACGATAACCACTCTCCCACCGTGGCAAGCTTGAGGTTGGTAGTCCAACACGATAACCACTCGCCCACCGTGACAAGCTTGGGGTTGGTAGTCCAACACGATAACCACTCTCCCACCATGGCAAGCTTGGGGTTGGTAGTCCAACACGATAACCACTCTCCCACCATGGCAAGCTTGGGGTTGGTAGTCCAACACGATAACCACTCTCCCACCGTGACAAGCTTGGGGTTGGTAGTCCGACACGATAACCACTCTCCCACCGTGACAAGCTTGGGGTTGGTAGTCCGACACGATAACCACTCTCCCACCGTGGCAAGCTTGAGGTTGGTAGTCCAACACGATAACCACTCTCCCACCATGGCAAGCTTGGGGTTGGTAGTCCAACACGATAACCACTCTCCCACCATGGCAAGCTTGGGGTTGGTAGTCCAACACGATAACCACTCTCCCACCATGGCAAGCTTGGGGTTGGTAGTCCAACACGATAACCACTCTCCCACCATGGCAAGCTTGGGGTTGGTAGTCCAACACGATAACCACTCACCCACCGTGGCAAGCTTGGGGTTGGTAGTCCAACACGATAACCACTCTCCCACCGTGACAAGCTTGGGGTTGGTAGTCCAACACGATAACCACTCTCCCACCGTGACAAGCTTGGGGTTGGTAGTCCAACACGATAACCACTCTCCCACCGTGGCAAGCTTGGGGTTGGTAGTCCAACACGATAACCACTCTCCCACCGTGGCAAGCTTGGGGTTGGTAATCCAACACGATAACCACTCTCCCACCGTGGCAAGCTTGGGGTTGGTAGTCCAACACGATAACCACTCTCCCACCGTGACAAGCTTGGGGTTGGTAGTCCCACACGATAACCACTCTCCCACCGTGGGAAGCTTGGGGTTGGTAGTCCAACACGATAACCACTCTCCCACCGTGGCAAGCTTGGGGTTGGTAGTCCAACACGATAACCACTCTCCCACCGTGACAAGCTTGGGGTTGGTAGTCCAACACGATAACCACTCTCCCACCGTGACAAGCTTGGGGTTAGTAGTCCAACACGATAACCACTCTCCCACCGTGGCAAGCTTGGGGTTGGTAGTCCAACACGATAACCACTCTCCCACCGTGGCAAGCTTGGGGTTGGTAGTCCAACACGATAACCACTCTCCCACCGTGGCAAGCTTGAGGTTGGTAGTCCAACACGATAACCACTCTCCCACCGTGACAAGCTTGGGGTTGGTAGTCCAACACGATAACCACTCTCCCACCGTGGCAAGCTTGGGGTTGGTAGTCCAACACGATAACCACTCTCCCACCGTGGTAAGCTTGGGGTTGGTAGTCCAACACGATAACCACTCTCCCACCGTGACAAGCTTGGGGTTGGTAGTCCAACACGATAACCACTCACCCTCCGTGGCAAGCTTGGGGTTGGTAGTCCGACACGATAACCACTCTCCCACCGTGACAAGCTTGGGGTTGGTAGTCCAACACGATAACCACTCTCCCACCGTGGCAAGCTTGGGGTTGGTAGTCCGACACGATAACCACTCTCCCACCGTGACAAGCTTGGGGTTGGTAGTCCAACACGATAACCACTCTCCCACCGTGACAAGCTTGGGGTTGGTAGTCCAACACGATAACCACTCTCCCACCGTGGCAAGCTTGGGGTTGGTAGTCCGACACGATAACCACTCTCCCACCGTGACAAGCTTGGGGTTGGTAGTCCAACACGATAACCACTCACCCACCGTGACAAGCTTGGGGTTGGTAGTCCAACACGATAACCACTCTCCCACCGTGACAAGCTTGGGGTTGGTAGTCCAACACGATAACCACTCTCCCACCGTGACAAGCTTGGGGTTGGTAGTCCAACACGATAACCACTCTCCCACCGTGACAAGCTTGGGGTTGGTAGTCCAACACGATAACCACTCTCCCACCGTGGCAAGCTTGGGGTTGGTAGTCCAACACGATAACCACTCACCCACCGTGGCAAGCTTGGGGTTGGTAGTCCAACACGATAACCACTTACCCACCGTGGCAAGCTTGGGGTTGGTAGTCCAACACGATAACCACTCTCCCACCGTGGCAAGCTTGGGGTTGGTAGTCCAACACGATAACCACTCTCCCACCGTGGCAAGCTTGGGGTTGGTAGTCCGACACGATAACCACTCTCCCACCGTGGCAAGCTTGGGGTTGGTAGTCCAACACGATAACCACTCTCCCACCGTGACAAGCTTGGGGTTGGTAGTCCAACACGATAACCACTTACCCACCGTGGCAAGTTTGGGGTTGGTAGTCCAACACGATAACCACTCTCCCACCGTGGCAAGCTTGGGGTTGGTAGTCCAACACGATAACCACTCTCCCACCGTGACAAGCTTGGGGTTGGTAGTCCAACACGATAACCACTCTCCCACCGTGGCAAGCTTGGGGTTGGTAGTCCAACACGATAACCACTCTCCCACCGTGGCAAGCTTGGGGTTGGTAGTCCAACACGATAACCACTCTCCCACCGTGACAAGCTTGGGGTTGGTAGTCCAACACGATAACCACTCTCCCACCGTGGCAAGCTTGGGGTTGGTAGTCCAACACGATAACCACTCTCCCACCGTGACAAGCTTGGTGTTGGTAGTCCAACACGATAACCACTCTCACACCGTGACAAGCTTGGGGTTGGTAGTCCAACACGATAACCACTCTCCCACCGTGACAAGCTTGGGGTTGGTAGTCCAACACGATAACCACTCTCCCACCGTGGCAAGCTTGGGGTTGGTAGTCCAACACGATAACCACTCTCCCACCGTGGCAAGCTTGGGGTTGGTAGTCCAACACGATAACCACTCTCCCACCGTGACAAGCTTGGGGTTGGCAGTCCAACACGATAACCACTTACCCACCGTGGCAAGCTTGGGGTTGGTAGTCCAACACGATAACCACTCTCCCACCGTGGCAAGCTTGGGGTTGGTAGTCCAACACGATAACCACTCTCCCACCGTGGCAAGCTTGGGGTTGGAAGTCCAACACGATAACCACTCTCCCACCGTGGCAAGCTTGGGGTTGGTAGTCCAACACGATAACCACTCTCCCACCGTGACAAGCTTGGGGTTGGTAGTCCAACACGATAACCACTCTCCCACCGTGGCAAGCTTGGGGTTGGTAGTCCGACACGATAACCACTCTCCCACCGTGGCAAGCTTGGGGTTGGTAGTCCGACACGATAACCACTCTCCCACCGTGACAAGCTTGGGGTTGGTAGTCCAACACGATAACCACTCTCCCACCGTGACAAGCTTGGGGTTGGTAATCCAACACGATAACAACTCTCCCACCGTGACAAGCTTGGGGCTGGTAGTCCAATACGATAACCACTCTCCCACCGTGGCAAGCTTGGGGTTGGTAGTCCAACACGATAACCACTCACCCACCGTGGCAAGCTTGGGGTTGGTAGTCCAACACGATAACCACTCTCCCACCGTGACAAGCTTGAGGTTGGTAGTCCAACACGATAACCACTCTCCCACCATGGCAAGCTTGGGGTTGGTAGTCCAACACGATAACCACTCACCCACCGTGGCAAGCTTGGGGTTGGTAGTCCAACACGATAACCACTCTCCCACCATGGCAAGCTTGGGGTTGGTAGTCCAACACGATAACCACTTACCCACCGTGACAAGCTTGGGGTTGGTAGTCCGACACGATAACCACTCTCCCACCATGGCAAGCTTGGGGTTGGTAGTCCAACACGACAACCACTCACCAACCGTGGCAAGCTTGGGGTTGGTAGTCCAACACGATAACCACTCACCCACCATGGCAAGCTTGGGGTTGGTAGTCCAACACGATAACCACTCACCCACCGTCGCAAGCTTGGGGTTGGTAGTCCAACACGATAACCACTCTCCCACCGTGACAAGCTTGGGGTTGGTAGTCCAACACGATAACAACTCTCCCACCGTGGCAAGCTTGGGGTTGGTAGTCCAACACGATAACCACTCACCCACCGTGGCAAGCTTGGGGTTGGTAGTCCAACACGATAACCACTCTCCCACCGTGACAAGCTTGGGGTTGGTAGTCCAACACGATAACCACTCTCCCACCGTGACAAGCTTGGGGTTGGTAGTCCAACACGATAACCACTCTCCCACCGTGACAAGCTTGGGGTTGGTAGTCCAACACGATAACCACTCTCCCACCGTGACAAGCTTGGGGTTGGTAGTCCAACACGATAACCACTCTCCCACCGTGACAAGCTTGGGGTTGGTAGTCCAACACGATAACCACTCTCCCACCGTGACAAGCTTGGGGTTGGTAGTCCGAGACGATAACCACTCTCCCACCGTGGCAAGCTTGGGGTTGGTAGTCCAACACGATAACCACTCACCCACCGTGGCAAGCTTGGGGTTGGTAATCCCACACGATAACCACTCTCCCACCGTGGCAAGCTTGGGGTTGGTAGTCCAACACGATAACCACTCTCCCACCGTGACAAGCTTGGGGTTGGTAGTCCAACACGATAACCACTCTCCCACCGTGGCAAGCTTGGGGTTGGTAGTCCAACACGATAACCACTCTCCCACCGTGGCAAGCTTGGGGTTGGTAGTCCAACACGATAACCACTCTCCCACCGTGGCAAGCTTGGGGTTGGTAGTCCGACACGATAACCACTCTCCCACCGTGACAAGCTTGGGGTTGGTAGTCTAACACGATAACCACTTACCCACCGTGGCAAGCTTGGGGTTGGTAGTCCAACACGATAACCACTTACCCACCGTGGCAAGCTTCGGGTTGGTAGTCCAACACGATAACCACTTACCCACCGTGACAAGCTTCGGGTTGGTAGTCCAACACGATAACCACTTACCCACCGTGGCAAGCTTGGGGTTGGTAGTCCAACACGATAACTACCCTCCCACCGTGACAAGCTTGGGGTTGGTAGTCCAACACGATAACCACTCTCCCACCGTGACGAGCTTGGGGTTGGTAGTCCAACACGATAACCACTTACCCACCGTGGCAAGCTTCGGGTTGGTAGTCCAACACGATAACCACTTACCCACCGTGACAAGCTTGGGGTTGGTAGTCCAACATGATAACCACTTACCCACCGTGGCAAGCTTGGGGTTGGTAGTCCAACACGATAACCACTTACCCACCGTGACAAGCTTCGGGTTGGTAGTCCAACACGATAACCACTTACCCACCGTGGCAAGCTTGGGGTTGGTAGTCCAACACGATAACTACTCTCCCACCGTGACAAGCTTGGGGTTGGTAGTCCAGCACCTTAACCACTCTCCCACCGTGGCAAGCTTGGGGTTGGTAGTCCAACACGATAACCACTCACCCACCGTGGCAAGCTTGGGGTTGGTAGTCCTACACGATAACCACTTACCCACCGTGACAAGCTTGGGGTTGGTAGTCCAACACGATAACCACTCTCCCACCGTGACAAGCTTGGGGTTGGTAGTCCAACACTATAACCACTCACCCACCGTGGCAAGCTTGGGGTTGGTAGTCCAACACGATAACCACTCTCCCACCGTGACAAGCTTGAGGTTGGTAGTCCAACACGATAACCACTCTCCCACCGTGACAAGCTTGGGGTTGGTAATCCAACACGATAACCACTTACCCACCGTGACAAGCTTGGGGTTGGTAGTCCGACACGATAACCACTCACCCACCGTGACAAGCTTGGGGTTGGTAGTCCAACACGATAACCACTCTCCCACCGTGACAAGCTTGGGGTTGGTAGTCCAACACGATAACCACTCTCCCACCGTGGCAAGCTTGGGGTTGGTAGTCCAACACGATAACCACTCTCCCACCGTGACAAGCTTGGGGTTGGTAGTCCAACACGATAACCACTCTCCCACCGTGGCAAGCTTGGGGTTGGTAGTCCAACACGATAACCACTCTCCCACCGTGACAAGCTTGGGGTTGGTAGTCCGACACGATAACCACTCTCCCACCGTGACAAGCTTGGGGTTGGTAGTCCAACACGATAACCACTCTCCCACCGTGGCAAGCTTGGGGTTGGTAGTCCAACACGATAACCACTCTCCCACCGTGGCAAGCTTGGGGTTGGTAGTCCGACACGATAACCACTCACCCACCGTGACAAGCTTGGGGTCGGTAGTCCAACACGATAACCACTCTCCCACCGTGACAAGCTTGGGGTTGGTAGTCCAACACGATAACCACTCTCCCACCGTGAAAAGCTTGGGGTTGGTAGTCCAACACGATAACCACTCTCCCACCGTGACAAGCTTGGGGTTGGTAGTCCAACACGATAACCACTCTCCCACCGTGACAAGCTTGGGGTTGGTAGTCCAACACGATAACCACTCTCCCACCGTGGCAAGCTTGAGGTTGGTAGTCCAACACGATAACCACTCTCCCACCGTGGCAAGCTTGGGGTTGGTAGTCCAACACGATAACCACTCTCCCACCGTGGCAAGCTTGAGGTTGGTAGTCCGACACGATAACCACTCTCCCACCGTGGCAAGCTTGGGGTTGGTAGTCCAACACGATAACCACTCTCCCACCGTGGCAAGCTTGGGGTTGGTAGTCCAACACGATAACCACTCTCCCACCGTGACAAGCTTGGGGTTGGTAGTCCAACACGATAACCACTCTCCCACCGTGGCAAGCTTGGGGTTGGTAGTCCGACACGATAACCACTCTCCCACCGTGACAAGCTTGGGGTTGGTAGTCCGACACGATAACCACTCTCCCACCGTGACAAGCTTGGGGTTGGTAGTCCAACACGATAACCACTCACCCACCGTGGCAAGCTTGGGGTTGGTAGTCCGACACGATAACCACTCTCCCACCGTGACAAGCTTGGGGTTGGTAGTCCAACACGATAACCACTCACCCACCGTGGCAAGCTTGGGGTTGGTAGTCCGACACGATAACCACTCACCCACCCTGGCAAGCTTGGGGTTGGTAGTCCAACACGATAACCACTCTCCCACCGTGACAAGCTTGGGGTTGGTAGTCCAACACGATAACCACTCTCCCACCGTGACAAGCTTGGGGTTGGTAGTCCAACACGATAACCACTCTCCCACCGTGACAAGCTTGGGGTTGGTAGTCCAACACGATAACCACTCTCCCACCGTGACAAGCTTGGGGTTGGTAGTCCAACACGATAACCACTCTCCCACCGTGACAAGCTTGGTGTTGGTAGTCCAACACGATAACCACTCTCCCACCGTGGCAAGCTTCGGGTTGGTAGTCCAACACGATAACCACTCTCCCACCGTGGCAAGCTTGGGGTTGGTAGTCCAACACGATAACCACTCTCCCACCGTGGCAAGCTTCGGGTTGGTAGTCCAACACGATAACCACTCTCCCACCGTGGCAAGCTTGGGGTTGGTAGTCCAACACGATAACCACTCACCCACCGTGGCAAGCTTGGGGTTGGTAGTCCAACACGATAACCACTCTCCCACCGTGCCAAGCTTGGGGTTGGTAGTCCAACACGATAACCACTCTCCCACCGTGGCAAGCTTGGGGTTGGTAGTCCAACACGATAACCACATACCCACCGTGGCAAGCTTGGTGTTTGTAGTCCAACACGATAACCACTCACCCACCGTGGCAAGCTTGGGGTTGGTAGTCCAACACGATAACCACTCTCCCACCGTGGCAAGCTTGGGGTTGGTAGTCCAACACGATAACCACTCTCCCACCGTGACAAGCTTGGGGTTGGTAGTCCAACACGATAACCACTCTCCCACCGTGACAAGCTTGGGGTTGGTAGTCCAACACGATAACCACTCTCCCACCGTGGCAAGCTTGGGGTTGGTAGTCCAACACGATAACCACTCTCCCACCGTGACAAGCTTGGGGTTGGTAGTCCGACACGATAACCACTCTCCCACCGTGACAAGCTTGGGGTTGGTAGTCCGACACGATAACCACTTACCCACCGTGACAAGCTTGGGGTTGGTAGTCCAACACGATAACCACTCTCCCACCGTGACAAGCTTGGGGTTGGTAGTCCAACACGATAACCACTCTCCCACCGTGGCAAGCTTGGGGTTGGTAGTCCGACACGATAACCACTCTCCCACCGTGACAAGCTTGGGGTTGGTAGTCCAACACGATAACCACTCACCCACCGTGACAAGCTTGGGGTTGGTAGTCCAACACGATAACCACTCTCCCACCGTGACAAGCTTGGGGTTGGTAGTCCAACACGATAACCACTCTCCCACCGTGACAAGCTTGGGGTTGGTAGTCCAACACGATAACCACTCTCCCACCGTGACAAGCTTGGGGTTGGTAGTCCAACACGATAACCACTCTCCCACCGTGGCAAGCTTGGGGTTGGTAGTCCAACACGATAACCACTCACCCACCGTGGCAAGCTTGGGGTTGGTAGTCCAACACGATAACCACTTACCCACCGTGGCAAGCTTGGGGTTGGTAGTCCAACACGATAACCACTCTCCCACCGTGGCAAGCTTGGGGTTGGTAGTCCAACACGATAACCACTCTCCCACCGTGGCAAGCTTGGGGTTGGTAGTCCGACACGATAACCACTCTCCCACCGTGGCAAGCTTGGGGTTGGTAGTCCAACACGATAACCACTCTCCCACCGTGACAAGCTTGGGGTTGGTAGTCCAACACGATAACCACTTACCCACCGTGGCAAGCTTGGGGTTGGTAGTCCAACACGATAACCACTCTCCCACCGTGACAAGCTTGGGGTTGGTAGTCCAACACGATAACCACTCTCCCACCGTGGCAAGCTTGGGGTTGGTAGTCCAACACGATAACCACTCTCCCACCGTGGCAAGCTTGGGGTTGGTAGTCCAACACGATAACCACTCTCCCACCGTGACAAGCTTGGGGTTGGTAGTCCAACACGATAACCACTCTCCCACCGTGGCAAGCTTGGGGTTGGTAGTCCAACACGATAACCACTCTCCCACCGTGACAAGCTTGGGGCTGGTAGTCCTACACGATAACCACTCTCCCACCGTGACAAGCTTGGGGTTGGTAGTCCAACACGATAACCACTCTCCCACCGTGGCAAGCTTGGGGCTGGTAGTCCTACACGATAACCACTCTCCCACCGTGACAAGCTTGGGGTTGGTAGTCCAACACGATAACCACTCTCCCACCGTGACAAGCTTGGGGTTGGTAGTCCAACACGATAACCACTCTCCCACCGTGGCAAGCTTGGGGTTGGTAGTCCAACACGATAACCACTCTCCCACCGTGGCAAGCTTGGGGTTGGTAGTCCAACACGATAACCACTCTCCCACCGTGACAAGCTTGGGGTTGGTAGTCCAACACGATAACCACTCTCCCACCGTGGCAAGCTTGGGGTTGGTAGTCCAACACGATAACCACTCTCCCACCGTGGCAAGCTTGGGGTTGGTAGTCCAACACGATAACCACTCACCCACCGTGACAAGCTTGGGGTTGGTAATCCAACACGATAACCACTTACCCACCGTGACAAGCTTGGGGTTGGTAGTCCAACACGATAACCACTCTCCCACCGTGGCAAGCTTGGGGTTGGTAGTCCAACACGATAACCACTCTCCCACCGTGGCAAGCTTGGGGTTGGTAGTCCGACACGATAACCACTCTTCCACCGTGGCAAGCTTGGGGTTGGTAGTCCCACACGATAACCACTCTCCCACCGTGGCAAGCTTGGGGTTGGTAGTCCCACACGATAACCACTCTCCCACCGTGGCAAGCTTGGGGTTGGTAGTCCAACACGATAACCACTCTCCCACCGTGGCAAGCTTGGGGTTGGTAGTCCCACACGATAACCACTCTCCCACCGTGTCAAGCTTGGGGTTGGTAGTCCAACACGATAACCACTCTCCCACCGTGGCAAGCTTGGGGTTGGTAGTCCAACACGATAACCACTCTCCCACCGTGGCAAGCTTGGGGTTGGTAGTCCAACACGATAACCACTCTCCCACCGTGGCAAGCTTGGGGTTGGTAGTCCAACACGATAACCACTCTCCCACCGTGACAAGCTTGGGGTTGGTAGTCCAACACGATAACCACTCTCCCACCGTGGCAAGCTTGGGGTTGGTAGTCCCACACGATAACCACTCTCCCACCGTGGCAAGCTTGGGGTTGGTAGTCCAACACGATAACCACTCTCCCACCGTGGCAAGCTTGGGGTTGGTAGTCCAACACGATAACCACTCTCCCACCGTGACAAGCTTGGGGCTGGTAGTCCAACATGATAACCACTTACCCACCGTGGCAAGCTTGTGGTTGGTAGTCCCACACGATAACCACTCTCCCACCGTGGCAAGCTTGGGGTTGGTAGTCCAACACGATAACCACTCCCCCACCGTGGCAAGCTTGGGGTTGGTAGTCCCACACGGTAACCACTCACCCACCGTGGCAAGCTTGGGGTTGGTAGTCCAACACGATAACCACTCTCCCACCGTGACAAGCTTGGGGTTGGTAGTCCAACACGATAACCACTCTCCCACCGTGGCAAGCTTGGGGTTGGTAGTCCAACACGATAACCACTCTCCCACCGTGGCAAGCTTGGGGTTGGTAGTCCCACACGATAACCACTCTCCCACCGTGGCAAGCTTGGGGTTGGTAGTCCAACACGATAACCACTCTCCCACCGTGGCAAGCTTGGGGTTGGTAGTCCAACACGATAACCACTCTCCCACCGTGACAAGCTTGGGGCTGGTAGTCCAACACGATAACCACTTACCCACCGTGGCAAGCTTGTGGTTGGTAGTCCCACACGATAACCACTCTCCCACCGTGGCAAGCTTGGGGTTGGTAGTCCAACACGATAACCACTCCCCCACCGTGGCAAGCTTGGGGTTGGTAGTCCCACACGATAACCACTCACCCACCGTGGCAAGCTTGGGGTTGGTAGTCCAACACGATAACCACTCCCCCACCGTGGCAAGCTTGGGGTTGGTAGTCCCACACGATAACCACTCACCCACCGTGGCAAGCTAAACAACAGGATAATCGAGTAAAACAGCATGACCGACCAATGACGTGGAAATCATTACGGGGGGAGTTGTCTGGGCTGATGGTGGGTGGTTCAGACTCTCCCAGTGAAATGACCGGAGCTTGTTGGTGGTTCTGGTTGTCACATCTGGTCTCGTATTGTCATGGTCCGCTGAATAAGTGTCTGGCAGGACAGCAATTCACGTGCAACGATGACGCCAAGACAGCAGTCCGACGATGATTTCAAAGTCAGCCGGCTGAATTCTACCACAGGGGAATCTCAAAAAAACAAACCACAAAGAATAGCGACAAAGACTTTTCGATCCACCCTCGTATGTCAAAGACAGTGCATTTGCCTTTATTATTCGTCTTCAACGACTTACCCCAAACCCAAGAATGTTTCCGTGTTTAATAACTGGTATCTTTGTTATCCTTCCACCATTTCGCGTCTCTCAATCTTCATATCTGACAGCTGATGTCACCCAACATAAATACACAACCATCATGGCCAACATAACATATTTTTGAATTTCAAAACACAAGAAAATCCAAAATGGCCATTATTTCCACTGCCTGCTTCACTCACACAGCAGGAGGATAGAACACACCGACGATCGCAATGGCCATCATATCCACTGCCTACTTCACTCACACAGCAGGGGGATAGAACACACTGACGATCGCAATGGCCATCATATCCACTGCCTACTTCACTCACACAGCAGGGGGATAGAACACACTGACGATCGCAATGGCCATCATATCCACTGCCTGCTTCACTCACACAGCAGGGGGATAGAACACACTGACGATCGCAATGGCCATCATATCCACTGCCTACTTCACTCACACAGCAGGAGGATAGAACACACTGACGATCGCAATGGCCATCATATCCACTGCCTGCTTCACTCACACAGCAGGGGGATAGAACACACTGACGATCGCAATGGCCATCATATCCACTGCCTACTTCACTCACACAGCAGGAGGATAGAACACACTGACGATCGCAATGGCCATCATATCCACTGCCTGCTTCACTCACACAGTAGGGGGATAGAACACACCGACGATCGCAATGGCCATCATATCCACTGCCTGCTTCACTCACACAGCAGGGGGATAGAACACACCGACGATCGCAATGGCCATCATATCCACTGCCTGCTTCACTCACACAGCAGGGGGATAGAACACACTGACGATCGCAATGGCCATCATATCCACTGCCTACTTCACTCACACAGCAGGAGGATAGAACACACCGACGATCGCAATGGCCATCATATCCACTGCCTGCTTCACTCAGACAGCAGGGGGATAGAACACACCGACGATCGCAATGGCCATCATATCCACTGCCTGCTTCACTCACACAGTAGGAGGATAGAACACACTGACGATCGCAATGGCCATCATATCCACTGCCTACTTCACTCAGACAGCAGGGGGATAGAACACACCGACGATCGCAATGGCCATCATATCCACTGCCTGCTTCACTCACACAGCAGGGGGATAGAACACACTGACGATCGCAATGGCCATCATATCCACTGCCTGCTTCACTCACACAGCAGGGGGATAGAACACACTGACGATCGCAATGGCCATCATTTCCACTGCCTGCTTCACTCACACAGCAGGGGGATAGAACACACTGACGATCGCAATGGCCATCATATCCACTGTCTACTTCACTCACACAGCAGGGGGATAGAACACACTGACGATCGCAATGGCCATCATATCCACTGCCTACTTCACTCACACAGC
This sequence comes from Meconema thalassinum, assembly GCA_946902985.2. Lineage (NCBI taxonomy): Eukaryota > Metazoa > Arthropoda > Insecta > Orthoptera > Tettigoniidae > Meconema > Meconema thalassinum. The sequence goes on from OX336395.1 coordinate 25,852,687, forward strand.
AGGGGGATAGAACACACTGACGATCGCAATGGCCATCATATCCACTGCCTACTTCACTCACACAGCAGGGGGATAGAACACACCGACGATCGCAATGGCCATCATATCCACTACCTACTTCACTCACACAGCAGGAGGATAGAACACACTGACGATCGCAATGGCCATCATATCCACTGCCTACTTCACTCACACAGCAGGGGGATAGAACACACTGACGATCGCAATGGCCATCATATCCACTGCCTACTTGACTCACACAGCAGGGGGATAGAACACACTGACGATCGCAATGGCCATCATATCCACTGCCTACTTCACTCACACAGCAGGGGGATAGAACACACTGACGATCGCAATGGCCATCATATCCACTACCTACTTCACTCACACAGCAGGGGGATAGAACACACCGACGATCGCAATGGCCATCATATCCACTGCCTGCTTCACTCACACAGCAGGGGGATAGAACACACTGACGATCGCAATGGCCATCATATCCACTGCCTACTTCACTCACACAGCAGGGGGATAGAACACACTGACGATTGCAATGGCCATCATATCCACTGTCTACTTCACTCACACAGCAGGAGGATAGAACACACTGACGATCGCAATGGCCATCATATCCACTGTCTACTTCACTCACACAGCAAGGGGATAGAACACACTGACGATCGCAATGGCCATCATATCCACTGCCTACTTGACTCACACAGCAGGGGGATAGAACACACTGACGATCGCAATGGCCATCATATCCACTGTCTACTTCACTCACACAGCAGGGGGATAGAACACACCGACGATCGCAATGGCCATCATATCCACTGCCTACTTCACTCAGACAGCAGGGGGATAGAACACCCTGACGATCGCAATGGCCATCATATCCACTGCCTGCTTCACTCACACAGCAGGGGGATAGAACACACTGACGATCGCAATGGCCATCATATCCACTGCCTGCTTCACTCACACAGCAGGGGGATAGAACACACCGACGATCGCAATGGCCATCATATCCACTGCCTGCTTCACTCACACAGCAGGGGGATAGAACACACTGACGATCGCAATGGCCATCATATCCACTGCCTACTTGACTCACACAGCAGGGGGATAGAACACACCGACGATCGCAATGGCCATCATATCCACTGCCTACTTCACTCACACAGCAGGGGGATAGAACACACTGACGATCGCAATGGCCATCATATCCACTGCCTGCTTCACTCACACAGCAGGGGGATAGAACACACTGACGATCGCAATGGCCATCATATCCACTGCCTACTTGACTCACACAGCAGGGGGATAGAACACACTGACGATCGCAATGGCCATCATATCCACTGCCTACTTCACTCACACAGCAGGGGGATAGAACACACCGACGATCGCAATGGCCATCATATCCACTGCCTGCTTCACTCACACAGCAGGGGGATAGAACACACTGACGATCGCAATGGCCATCATATCCACTGCCTGCTTCACTCACACAGTAGGGGGATAGAACACACTGACGATCGCAATGGCCATCATATCCACTGCCTACTTCACTCACACAGCAGGGGGATAGAACACACTGACGATCGCAATGGCCATCATATCCACTGCCTGCTTCACTCAGACAGCAGGGGGATAGAACACACCGACGATCGCAATGGCCATCATATCCACTGCCTACTTCACTCACACAGCAGGGGGATAGAACACACCGACGATCGCAATGGCCATCATATCCACTGCCTACTTCACTCACACAGCAGGGGGATAGAACACACCGACGATCGCAATGGCCATCATATCCACTGCCTGCTTCACTCACACAGCAGGGGGATAGAACACACTGACGATCGCAATGGCCATTATATCCACTGCCTACTTCACTCACACAGCAGGGGGATAGAACACACTGACGATCGCAATGGCCATCATATCCACTACCTACTTCACTCACACAGCAGGGGGATAGAACACACTGACGATCGCAATGGCCATCATATCCACTGCCTGCTTCACTCACACAGCAGGGGGATAGAACACACCGACGATCGCAATGGCCATCATATCCACTGCCTGCTTCACTCACACAGCAGGAGGATAGAACACACTGACGATCGCAATGGCCATCATATCCACTGCCTACTTCACTCACACAGCAGGAGGATAGAACACACTGACGATCGCAATGGCCATCATATCCACTGCCTACTTCACTCACACAGCAGGGGGATAGAACACACTGACGATCGCAATGGCCATCATATCCACTGCCTACTTCACTCACACAGCAGGGGGATAGAACACACTGACGATCGCAATGGCCATCATATCCACTGCCTACTTCACTCACACAGCAGGGGGATAGAACACACTGACGATCGCAATGGCCATCATATCCACTGCCTGCTTCACTCACACAGCAGGAGGATAGAACACACTGACGATCGCAATGGCCATCATATCCACTGCCTACTTGACTCACACAGCAGGAGGATAGAACACACTGACGATCGCAATGGCCATCATATCCACTGCCTGCTTCACTCACACAGCAGGGGGATAGAACACACTGACGATCGCAATGGCCATCATATCCACTGCCTACTTCACTCACACAGCAGGGGGATAGAACACACCGACGATCGCAATGGCCATTATTTCCACTGCCTGCTTCACTCACACAGCAGGGGGATAGAACACACTGACGATCGCAATGGCCATCATATCCACTGCCTGCTTCACTCACACAGCAGGGGGATAGAACACACTGACGATCGCAATGGCCATCATATCCACTGCCTACTTCACTCACACAGCAGGGGGATAGAACACACTGACGATCGCAATGGCCATCATATCCACTGCCTACTTCACTCACACAGCAGGGGGATAGAACACACTGACGATCGCAATGGCCATTATATCCACTGCCTGCTTCACTCACACAGCAGGGGGATAGAACACACTGACGATCGCAATGGCCATTATATCCACTGCCTACTTCACTCACACAGCAGGGGGATAGAACACACCGACGATCGCAATGGCCATCATATCCACTGCCTACTTCACTCACACAGCAGGGGGATAGAACACACCGACGATCGCAATGGCCATCATATCCACTGCCTGCTTCACTCACACAGCAGGAGGATAGAACACACTGACGATCGCAATGGCCATCATATCCACTGCCTACTTCACTCACACAGCAGGGGGATAGAACACACTGACGATCGCAATGGCCATCATATCCACTGCCTACTTCACTCACACAGCAGGAGGATAGAACACACTGACGATCGCAATGGCCATCATATCCACTGCCTGCTTCACTCACACAGCAGGGGGATAGAACACACCGACGATCGCAATGGCCATCATATCCACTGCCTACTTCACTCACACAGCAGGGGGATAGAACACACTGACGATCGCAATGGCCATCATATCCACTGCCTGCTTCACTCACACAGCAGGGGGATAGAACACACTGACGATCGCAATGGCCATCATATCCACTGCCTGCTTCACTCACACAGCAGGAGGATAGAACACACTGACGATCGCAATGGCCATCATATCCACTGCCTACTTCACTCACACAGCAGGGGGATAGAACACACTGACGATCGCAATGGCCATCATATCCACTGCCTACTTCACTCACACAGTAGGGGGATAGAACACACCGACGATCGCAATGGCCATCATATCCACTGCCTGCTTCACTCAGACAGCAGGGGGATAGAACACACTGACGATCGCAATGGCCATCATATCCACTGCCTACTTCACTCACACAGCAGGGGGATAGAACACACTGACGATCGCAATGGCCATCATATCCACTGCCTGCTTCACTCACACAGCAGGGGGATAGAACACACTGACGATCGCAATGGCCATCATATCCACTGCCTGCTTCACTCACACAGCAGGGGGATAGAACACACCGACGATCGCAATGGCCATCATATCCACTGCCTGCTTCACTCACACAGCAGGAGGATAGAACACACCGACGATCGCAATGGCCATCATATCCACTGCCTGCTTCACTCAGACAGCAGGGGGATAGAACACACTGACGATTGCAATGGCCATCATATCCACTGCCTACTTCACTCACACAGCAGGGGGATAGAACACACTGACGATCGCAATGGCCATTATATCCACTGCCTACTTCACTCACACAGTAGGGGGATAGAACACACTGACGATCGCAATGGCCATTATATCCACTGCCTGCTTCACTCACACAGCAGGGGGATAGAACACACTGACGATCGCAATGGCCATTATATCCACTGCCTGCTTCACTCACACAGTAGGGGGATAGAACACACTGACGATCGCAATGGCCATTATATCCACTGCCTGCTTCACTCACACAGCAGGGGGATAGAACACACCGACGATCGCAATGGCCATTATATCCACTGCCTACTTCACTCACACAGCAGGGGGATAGAACACACTGACGATCGCAATGGCCATCATATCCACTGCCTGCTTCACTCACACAGCAGGGGGATAGAACACACCGACGATCGCAATGGCCATTATATCCACTGCCTACTTCACTCACACAGCAGGGGGATAGAACACACCGACGATCGCAATGGCCATCATATCCACTGCCTACTTCACTCACACAGCAGGAGGATAGAACACACTGACGATCGCAATGGCCATCATATCCACTGCCTACTTCACTCACACAGCAGGGGGATAGAACACACTGACGATCGCAATGGCCATCATATCCACTGCCTGCTTCACTCACACAGTAGGGGGATAGAACACACCGACGATCGCAATGGCCATCATATCCACTGCCTACTTCACTCACACAGCAGGGGGATAGAACACACCGACGATCGCAATGGCCATCATATCCACTGCCTACTTCACTCACACAGCAGGGGGATAGAACACACTGACGATCGCAATGGCCATCATATCCACTGCCTGCTTCACTCACACAGCAGGGGGATAGAACACACTGACGATCGCAATGGCCATCATATCCACTGCCTACTTCACTCACACAGTAGGGGGATAGAACACACTGACGATTGCAATGGCCATCATATCCACTGCCTGCTTCACTCACACAGTAGGGGGATAGAACACACTGACGATCGCAATGGCCATCATATCCACTGCCTACTTCACTCACACAGCAGGGGGATAGAACACACCGACGATCGCAATGGCCATCATATCCACTGCCTACTTCACTCACACAGCAGGGGGATAGAACACACCGACGATCGCAATGGCCATCATATCCACTGCCTGCTTCACTCACACAGCAGGGGGATAGAACACACTGACGATCGCAATGGCCATTATATCCACTGCCTACTTCACTCACACAGCAGGGGGATAGAACACACTGACGATCGCAATGGCCATCATATCCACTACCTACTTCACTCACACAGCAGGGGGATAGAACACACTGACGATCGCAATGGCCATCATATCCACTGCCTGCTTCACTCACACAGCAGGGGGATAGAACACACCGACGATCGCAATGGCCATCATATCCACTGCCTGCTTCACTCACACAGCAGGAGGATAGAACACACTGACGATCGCAATGGCCATCATATCCACTGCCTACTTCACTCACACAGCAGGAGGATAGAACACACTGACGATCGCAATGGCCATCATATCCACTGCCTACTTCACTCACACAGCAGGGGGATAGAACACACTGACGATCGCAATGGCCATCATATCCACTGCCTACTTCACTCACACAGCAGGGGGATAGAACACACTGACGATCGCAATGGCCATCATATCCACTGCCTACTTCACTCACACAGCAGGGGGATAGAACACACTGACGATCGCAATGGCCATCATATCCACTGCCTGCTTCACTCACACAGCAGGAGGATAGAACACACTGACGATCGCAATGGCCATCATATCCACTGCCTACTTGACTCACACAGCAGGAGGATAGAACACACTGACGATCGCAATGGCCATCATATCCACTGCCTGCTTCACTCACACAGCAGGGGGATAGAACACACTGACGATCGCAATGGCCATCATATCCACTGCCTACTTCACTCACACAGCAGGGGGATAGAACACACCGACGATCGCAATGGCCATTATTTCCACTGCCTGCTTCACTCACACAGCAGGGGGATAGAACACACTGACGATCGCAATGGCCATCATATCCACTGCCTGCTTCACTCACACAGCAGGGGGATAGAACACACTGACGATCGCAATGGCCATCATATCCACTGCCTACTTCACTCACACAGCAGGGGGATAGAACACACTGACGATCGCAATGGCCATCATATCCACTGCCTACTTCACTCACACAGCAGGGGGATAGAACACACTGACGATCGCAATGGCCATTATATCCACTGCCTGCTTCACTCACACAGCAGGGGGATAGAACACACTGACGATCGCAATGGCCATTATATCCACTGCCTACTTCACTCACACAGCAGGGGGATAGAACACACCGACGATCGCAATGGCCATCATATCCACTGCCTACTTCACTCACACAGCAGGGGGATAGAACACACCGACGATCGCAATGGCCATCATATCCACTGCCTGCTTCACTCACACAGCAGGAGGATAGAACACACTGACGATCGCAATGGCCATCATATCCACTGCCTACTTCACTCACACAGCAGGGGGATAGAACACACTGACGATCGCAATGGCCATCATATCCACTGCCTACTTCACTCACACAGCAGGAGGATAGAACACACTGACGATCGCAATGGCCATCATATCCACTGCCTGCTTCACTCACACAGCAGGGGGATAGAACACACCGACGATCGCAATGGCCATCATATCCACTGCCTACTTCACTCACACAGCAGGGGGATAGAACACACTGACGATCGCAATGGCCATCATATCCACTGCCTGCTTCACTCACACAGCAGGGGGATAGAACACACTGACGATCGCAATGGCCATCATATCCACTGCCTGCTTCACTCACACAGCAGGAGGATAGAACACACTGACGATCGCAATGGCCATCATATCCACTGCCTACTTCACTCACACAGCAGGGGGATAGAACACACTGACGATCGCAATGGCCATCATATCCACTGCCTACTTCACTCACACAGTAGGGGGATAGAACACACCGACGATCGCAATGGCCATCATATCCACTGCCTGCTTCACTCAGACAGCAGGGGGATAGAACACACTGACGATCGCAATGGCCATCATATCCACTGCCTACTTCACTCACACAGCAGGGGGATAGAACACACTGACGATCGCAATGGCCATCATATCCACTGCCTGCTTCACTCACACAGCAGGGGGATAGAACACACTGACGATCGCAATGGCCATCATATCCACTGCCTGCTTCACTCACACAGCAGGGGGATAGAACACACCGACGATCGCAATGGCCATCATATCCACTGCCTGCTTCACTCACACAGCAGGAGGATAGAACACACCGACGATCGCAATGGCCATCATATCCACTGCCTGCTTCACTCAGACAGCAGGGGGATAGAACACACTGACGATTGCAATGGCCATCATATCCACTGCCTACTTCACTCACACAGCAGGGGGATAGAACACACTGACGATCGCAATGGCCATTATATCCACTGCCTACTTCACTCACACAGTAGGGGGATAGAACACACTGACGATCGCAATGGCCATTATATCCACTGCCTGCTTCACTCACACAGCAGGGGGATAGAACACACTGACGATCGCAATGGCCATTATATCCACTGCCTGCTTCACTCACACAGTAGGGGGATAGAACACACTGACGATCGCAATGGCCATTATATCCACTGCCTGCTTCACTCACACAGCAGGGGGATAGAACACACCGACGATCGCAATGGCCATTATATCCACTGCCTACTTCACTCACACAGCAGGGGGATAGAACACACTGACGATCGCAATGGCCATCATATCCACTGCCTGCTTCACTCACACAGCAGGGGGATAGAACACACCGACGATCGCAATGGCCATTATATCCACTGCCTACTTCACTCACACAGCAGGGGGATAGAACACACCGACGATCGCAATGGCCATCATATCCACTGCCTACTTCACTCACACAGCAGGAGGATAGAACACACTGACGATCGCAATGGCCATCATATCCACTGCCTACTTCACTCACACAGCAGGGGGATAGAACACACTGACGATCGCAATGGCCATCATATCCACTGCCTGCTTCACTCACACAGTAGGGGGATAGAACACACCGACGATCGCAATGGCCATCATATCCACTGCCTACTTCACTCACACAGCAGGGGGATAGAACACACCGACGATCGCAATGGCCATCATATCCACTGCCTACTTCACTCACACAGCAGGGGGATAGAACACACTGACGATCGCAATGGCCATCATATCCACTGCCTGCTTCACTCACACAGCAGGGGGATAGAACACACTGACGATCGCAATGGCCATCATATCCACTGCCTACTTCACTCACACAGTAGGGGGATAGAACACACTGACGATTGCAATGGCCATCATATCCACTGCCTGCTTCACTCACACAGTAGGGGGATAGAACACACTGACGATCGCAATGGCCATCATATCCACTGCCTGCTTCACTCACACAGCAGGGGGATAGAACACACTGACGATCGCAATGGCCATCATATCCACTGCCTACTTGACTCACACAGCAGGGGGATAGAACACCCTGACGATCGCAATGGCCATCATATCCACTGCCTACTTCACTCACACAGCAGGGGGATAGAACACACTGACGATCGCAATGGCCATCATATCCACTGCCTGCTTCACTCACACAGCAGGGGGATAGAACACACTGACGATCGCAATGGCCATCATATCCACTGCCTACTTCACTCACACAGCAGGGGGATAGAACACACTGACGATCGCAATGGCCATCATATCCACTGCCTGCTTCACTCACACTGTAGGGGGATAGAACACACTGACGATCGCAATGGCCATCATATCCACTGCCTACTTCACTCACACAGCAGGGGGATAGAACACACTGACGATCGCAATGGCCATCATATCCACTGCCTGCTTCACTCACACAGCAGGGGGATAGAACACACTGACGATCGCAATGGCCATCATATCCACTGCCTGCTTCACTCACACAGTAGGGGGATAGAACACACCGACGATCGCAATGGCCATCATATCCACTGCCTACTTCACTCACACAGCAGGAGGATAGAACACACCGACGATCGCAATGGCCATCATATCCACTGCCTACTTCACTCACACAGCAGGGGGATAGAACACACTGACGATCGCAATGGCCATCATATCCACTGCCTACTTCACTCACACAGCAGGAGGATAGAACACACCGACGATCGCAATGGCCATCATATCCACTGCCTACTTCACTCACACAGCAGGGGGATAGAACACACTGACGATCGCAATGGCCATCATATCCACTGCCTACTTCACTCACACAGCAGGGGGATAGAACACACCGACGATCGCAATGGCCATCATATCCACTGCCTACTTCACTCACACAGCAGGGGGATAGAACACACTGACGATCGCAATGGCCATCATATCCACTGCCTACTTCACTCACACAGCAGGGGGATAGAACACACCGACCGACGATCGCAATGGCCATCCTGTCTGCTTCACAATGGCCAGGAACGCGATTATCTAGTTGTGGGAACAGGATCGTGCTGATTCTGTAGGAGGGAAAGTTAATCGAGATTATGTAATCCTGTTACGTTTAGACGTCTGTTTGGGGCGATCCAAAACTGGTGCTAGAGTGAACACGAAACTGTTCGAAGTCCCAGCCAGGAAGACAACCGGATAAGTATAAGCCTGTATTATTACAGTATAACCATAGTTGATTTTGCACAACCATATAATCACCCCAAACAGACAAACTCCGGATTTCTATCACCATTTTAGCATTTCACCTAACATTAGATATACTACATTTAGCATACACCGACAGTTGCATTACCAATACTGCAACTAAATAATTGTACATATCTTATATATAAAATTGAAAGTCTGTATTGTACAGCCCGGGGGCAGTACCCCCTAAGACCCACCCCTCCATCTTTCATCAAAACCACCCTCATAGGCATACCATAAGCCTCATGTACTTCTTCAAACACAAGCAGGCCCGGCATACTGCTGACAGCCACGCTTACATAATACAAACACAAACACAGTAACTGGAGCGACAGCAATGAGGAAACGCTGACCAGGCAGTGGGGGAAGGCCTTAAAGGCTAGGCCCGGAAGAGCCCCATTATCTGTTCTTGGCCAGCGGCCCTGCCCCGACGAGGTCCGTTCCAGCTCTTCACCAGGTGAGATCTAGCCGTGTGCTCAGATTCCTTATCTTTGTAAACACCTACCCTGAACATTTGTGTACTTTACATTTTGTACTTTATGTTATATCTGTCTAACACTCAAAAGAGACATCACATCACAGTTACTGGCCAATAAACACTTGGTTAGTAAACACACACGTTTATTACTAATCACACTCCCTTTTACATCCTTATACCCAACCTGACCTTAGTCATAATTGCCCCTGACCGTGGAGACCAGGAACTGCATCGTCAGGAGTCCTATTGTACTCGAGCGAGCGGCCCGACTGCAGAGTGTCAAGTCACCGACTCTGCACGCTCGCTGAATTGCTCACTCTACTTAATTGGCAGGCTAGATTAGCAGCCCACACTTAGACATTCATCCCCTAGCAGGTAAACGCATCCTGCAGGGACGCCTCCAATAGATTAAGTACTCACACCAACACACTACACTGGTAGTCTTCCCCAATCACGGGAAACTACCCTCATTCGGAAACAGCCCTTAAAATTAACACACCTACACTACCTTGTTCATCTCACCCCCAACAAAGGGATAAAACAGTATGTATGTAGGTGGGTGGGTCTGTTCCGTATACAAATCTACACCGTTCCACCAATCTCAACCAAATTTTGCACACACATAGTTTAGGACCCATAAGGAACCGCTGGCTACATGCATTTTCGATAGTCTTTCTCATTCTTCTGATTTCGGCCCTTTTGCACTCAAGCACAGGCTAATCAAATCATAAAATATACTCATGAAGGAATGGCAAGGCAGATAGTTTCCATGGCAACATAGCTCAAGTCGAGACACGGCCGACTGGATGCCAGTTGCGCTCTGCACTACCGGTATAGAAAATGAGGATCTTTACTTGAAATCCCGTTAGTTACTCAACTGCTCACACAGCACTGTCAACCGAGTTTAGCATAACAAAGACTTGACACTATCTACTACAGTATATATTTGTCAAATACCACTCACTCACTCATTTATTCATCACGAAATCCCAGAAACCACCGACTGGATTGGAATGAAATTGGGTATACAGCTTCCTCAAGGGCCGCAAATACTCACTAAGAGAGGATTTTTGGATATTCAGGTTCTAAAGGGGTGTTACGGGGGTAGACCTGCATTTCATTGAATAGCAATATCTCCCGATTGGTTTCATTGGGGGATGTGATACTCGGCATATAAACTCATCATTAAAAATAAGAAGACACGTGTCTGAGGGTGTTTCGGTGTGGAGTATATTATGAGGTGAAAGGGGTGAAAAGTGGGGATTGAAAGAATCCTAACGGAGCGTGTATCTCTTAAACGACATAGGCGAGGAGTTTGAAACTCAGCGAAAAAAATCAACATAAAAAATAAGTAAATATATGTTTGACCGTTTTTTCATAAATCCAATTTAAGGGGCCCATGGGGAGGGGTGAAATTCTGGGGGGGGGGGGGGGGACAGGAAATAAAGTGTCCTAACTGATTGACTGACTGACTCACTCATCAAACTCAGGGGGGAAAAACTGCTTTAAAGTAAGTAAATAGCTTTTCGACAGTTTTTTTGATCAATCAAATTGAAGGGTTTCATCGAGAGGGGTGAAATTCTGAAGAAAAAAATGAAAGAAAATGTCTTGACTCATTCACTCACTCATCATCGCCCAGCCAAAAATATTGAAGTTGGAAACATGGCATTTCGGGGATATGTTCGTTGTATGTCGAAACCGTACACTAAGGGAGGATTTTTGGATATTCAGGTTCTAAAGGGGTCTTAAGGGGGTTAAACCTGCATTTCATTGAATAACAATATCTCACGAGTGGTTTCATTTGTGGATGTGATACTCGGCATATAAACTAATCATTAAAAATAAGCAGACATGTGTCTAAGGGTTTTTCGAATTGGTGTATTATTATGAGGTGAAAGGGGTGAAAATTGGGGGTTGCAGGATTCCTAACGGAGCGTGTAGGCCTATCTCTTAAACGACATAGGCGAGAATTGAAACTCAGCGAAAAAAAATCAGCTTAAAAAGTAAGTAAATCGGTGTTCGACCGTTTTTTCATAAATTAATTTAAGGGGCCAATGGGGTGGGGTGACATTCTGGGGGAAAAAAGGAGAGAAAGTGTCCTAACTGACTGACTAACTCACTCACTCATCAAACTCAGGGGGAAAAGACAGCTTAAAAATAAGTAAATAGGTGTTCAAAGTGTTTTTTCATCAATCCAATTTAAGGGGCCCATGGAGAGGGTTGAAATTCTGGTAAAAATAATTGAAAGAAAATGTCCTGTCTGACTCACTCACTCATCACGCCCAGCGAAAACTATTAAAGTTGGAAACATGAAATTTTGGGAATATGTTCGCTGTATGTCGAAAACGTCAACTAAGGAATGATTTTTGTTTATTCGGGTTTTAAAGAGGTGTTCAGGGGGTAAACGTGCATTTCATTGAATAACGATATCTCATGAGTTGTTTCTTTGGGGATGTGATATTCGGTATATAAACTAATCATTAAAAATAATCAGACATATGTCTAAGGGTTTATCGATGTGGTGTATATTATGAGGTGAAAGGGGTGAAAATTGGGGGTTGAGGGATTCTTAACAGAGCGTGCATCTCTGAAACGACATAGGCGAGAAGTTTAAAATTCGGCGGAAAAAAAACAGCTTAAAATACAAGTAAATAGGTGTTCGACCGTTTTTTCATAAATCCAATTTAAGGGGCCCTTGGAGAGGGGTGAAATTCTGGAAAAAAAACAGGAAAGAAAGTGTCCTAACTGATTGACTCACTCACTCATCAAACTCAAGGGGAAAACAGCTTTAAATAAGTAAATAGGTGTTCTACCGTTTGTTTCATAAATCCAATTTAAGGGGTTCATGGGGAGGTGTGAAATTATCAAAAATAAATGAAAGAAAATGTCTGACTGACTCACTCACTCATCATCGCCCAGCCAAAATTATTGAAGTTAGAAACATGAAATTTTGGGGATATGTTCGTTGTATGTCAAAAACGTCCACTAAGGAATGAGTTTTGGATATTCAGGTTCTAAAGAGGTGTTGAGGGGGTAAACGTGCATTTCATTGAATAACACTATCTCACGAGTGGTTTCATTTGGGGATGTGATACTTGGCACATATACTAATCATTAAAAATAAGCTGACACATGTCTAATGGTTTTTCGATGTAGTGTATATTATGAGGTGAAAGGGATGAAAAGATTCCTAACGGAGCGTGTATCTCTTAAACGACATAGGCGAGGAGTTTGAAACTCGGAGGAAATCAATCAGCTTAAAAATAAATAAATAAATAAAATGAATAGGTGTTCGACCGTTTTCTTTTTCATAAATGCAATTTAAGGGGCCTATGGGGAGGGGTGAAATTCTGGAAGAAAAACGTCCACTAAGGAAGGATTTTTGGATGTTCACTCTCATCGACCAACCAAAACTATTAAAGTTAGAAGAATAATATTTTGGGGATATGTTTGTTGTGTGTCGAAAACATCTACAAAGGAGGGATTTTTGGGTATTCCGGTTCTAAAGGGGTGTTAACGGGGTTAAACCTGCATTTCATTGAATAACAATATGACACGACTATGTCGGCTAAAAATGAGATGGTGTGGGTGTGTGTATTACTCAATCACGCAAGTACCACTGGTCCGATTTACATGAATTTTACATGGAAGTAGCTGATTTACCTGGTTAACATATAGTGACGTCACTACACCCTTTGGTTTCAAACTTTCATATTTCCATTTCAAATAAAAAGAGAACGCTAAGAAATAGCAAACTTTTATGGCATGTACGAGGTTTAAAATTACATTTTCTATCCGAAAGGTATCTCCAACGGTTAGCGAGTAAAACCTAAATTTGTGCCGAGCGGTGTAGTTGGACAAAATGTTCCATCCTTAATCTCCCTCTGCGCAGCATCTCGCCTATCCTCTGTTTTAACTGTCACCTTCACATTTTAATTTATTTATGACGCGTAGCGAAGCACGGACTTCAGCTAGTTGTAAATATTTTTCACCTGTATTCTCAAACATAGATGCTATAGATTAAGTGTAATGGATCTGATGATGATCGCTTGGCGATCGAAACTGGTCATTCAAGTGTACTTATTAATCTCATGTAATTTATTTCAGGATTAGGGCACAACCCAGCTCTTTTTGGGTACATTCGTGTTGACCGACTGAAAAGCACCAAACTTTTGTTTACTTAGGCAACACTGAAAAATGGCTTCAAACCCCTTAATGCTTTTGTCATCAGTTGTTTGGTCTAGTAACTTAAAAGTTTCCGTGTTTTCCATACTGAAAACTAGACACGGTTGAATTTTAAGATGTGCTATCAATATCGGTTTCCTGGAATATGTATATACGGTACTGTAATTATGAAATGATTATTGGTTAAATAATTGTTAATATATAGGCTATTATTACTATAATGATTAAATAAATATTAAATGAGAACGGATGAGTTATTGGTAAATGCCACCGGTATGGTGTATAGCCTATAAGTCGTACCATCACCGTCTATAATTCTCAAGCCGAGATGTTGGTAGAATTGGCAACACTGAGTCGAGTCCTTAAGTTCTATAAGCAAGTAAGACCACATACCGGTACTAAGTTTTGTTCATAAATATCGTTTATTTTGATATGACAGCATCTAAAAGCAGTTCGTACCAACTATTTCAACACCCGTTAAATTCCTCGTGGTAAATCAGACCTGCTGAAAGTAATAGAAGTGAGTATTTCCCGTATTAAGTTGCATGTGTAACCATTATCTGCTAATGAATTTAACCAACAAATTCTCCACTAATATTTCTTAAACTACAGTATTTCAGATGCCTAGGAAGTGTTGTGTGCCTGGCTGCAAGTCAAATTATGGTAGCACTATTAAAATAACTGGTTACGGTATATTACTACGTTTTGATCACTCGGCAGGGTAACCCTGACAGAAGAGTCCCTGGTCCTTCAGGTTGGGGGTTGGTGCGTGGGGCTAACAACCCCACCACCACAAAACTTCATATTGTTCAGAAACCAAATCGAGATAACCGGACGGTCCCAAACTTACGACTACAGCGCGCTAAATGGCAACGATATGGAACATGGATGTTGAAACTGGTCTGAGGACCTGCTGAGGATCGGGACGACTGGAGAACACTAACCAAGGAGGCCAATGTCCTTAAGGAACTGTAGCGCCATGGAGTAAGTAAGAAATATATCTTTGATATAAGAAAAAGCCTCTTTGCATCTACCAACTTTTCTAATCTCCTTGTATCCATGTTCTTTGCTTGTATCTAATCAAAATAATGTTTTGTTGCTATGATACCTCTTGGTATATCTCATGTGCGCAATGTATTGCTCTGTTCCTTGCCTCTTTCAGTTTAATGAAGACTTATTAAAGATGATTACTATACTACCGTACATTACAATTTATTAAACTGAAAAATAAATTTGCCAACATGGAAAATATCTCCCGTCCCGAACGATTTAATGTGGATCCTAATTCGAGCTTGGCCACTCAACTGTGGTGTTATATCCCGTTAACGAGCACTCTGGTGGTGGTCGCGGAAGTTATATAAAGACAGACTCTCCCTGACTTTTTCCAGACACCAAGGCACAACAGTTGTCATGGTGCTATTAATACATCCATTATTATCAAGGAATACTACTCCTTGGTTATCATATCATATGTGTATTAGAGTAGAGATAAATATATAAGGATTTAAGTATTTATTATGTGTTCTTGCTTCGATTGTATTAAGCGTGCATTCGACCACTAAAATACATATGGAAAATATCTTCCGTCCCGAACGATTTAATGTGGATCCTAATTCGAGCTTGGCCACTCAACTGTGGCTACATTGGTTCCAAACATTCGAGAATTTTATTGACATAGTAAAAGTCCCGGAAGAAAATGAGTTGAAGCTGCTCATAAATTACATCTCTCCGACTGTCTACAATCACGTGAGTCATTGTTCTACTTATGAGAATTCCATTACTATACTTCGAAATCTGTATACCAAACCTATCAGTGAAATATTTGCACGCCACAAGCTGACTTCTTGTCGCCAACAGCCTGGTGAATCTATTGATCAGTACCTGTCACGTACTTAGTAAGGACTGTCAATTTAAAGCTGTTTCTGCTGATGAAAATCTTAATGATACAATAAGAGATTCTTTCATTCGAAAGTTATTATCATCTCAGATTAGACAAAGACTTTTAGAAAATTCAAAATTAACTCTCAAAGATGCTTCAGAGCAAGCTCGTTCTCTTGAACTCGCACAGTTGCATACACAGGCTTATCAATCTTCTTCGCCTGTTGCAAATTCAATAATAGCCTAAACCAGGAATGGTATTAACCCTATCTCGTTTTATTCTGAATCAGTAAATCTCAACCAGATGTCGTCAGCTATAGAGCTAAAATGTAAATATTGTGGCCCCCGTGTGGGTTGCGGGTTAGAATACACCCGCGGTATGCTGCCTGTCGTAGGAGGCGACTAATAGGGTCGACAAGACCGACTGACATGACTGACTATAATTTGGAAGACCCCCTGTGGATGGGGAGGGCAGAATTTATCCACGGTATCCCCTGCCTGTCGTAAAAGGCCTTATTAAGGTCTCTTTCGATTTTACGGACCCATTTCGGGGTTTGACCCTTAGAAATAAACGTGCATGCTGCCTGGGGAAGGGCCACCAACTTGGCCATCTGGCCAGAAAGCCTGGACGGTATTCCCCATCCCGTCAGGTGAGTGCGCCATGTACCCTTGCAGTAGTATCCGCCTCACAACGGAGGTCCCTGCACGGCCAAACATATCATTGTGTATGCCGAGGGGGAAGTGCCTATTCAAGGCACTGGGATCCCGGGCAATACCTGCTAAGCCAGATAGGTATTCCCTTGGCTGGGTGGCGCCCACAGTGATGGCCCTCGTTCGGAGTAGGTAGTATTCGGGGAGGATGATTCTGGGATGACGCGTAAGCGGCCCAAAAATTCATGAGAGGGTGGCCCCCTTAAAAAGCCGTCTCTGGAGTGTCGACCGAATCCCAAGGTTTGTACGCCTTGGGATGGGGCATTTAACCAGAAGTTCCCTGATGACAGGTCTCCTTGCAACCTGGTAACTACCAGGACAGACGGGGAAGATTCTAAACAGGTCAAATCGATCATATTTTTGGAGGAAATCGAGGAGAAATATCGCGACCTTAACGGGAGTTCCAAGCTCCGGAACGGGCAACTCCTGCTGCATACCGTTGACCGGCAGCAAACTGAAGCGTTGCTGGCATACACGCATTTCGGCGAAATTCCCGTCAAGGTTGAGAAGTACGATACGCTGAATGAGGTCCGTGGAGTTATATTCCATCGCGACCTCATTTTAAATAGCGACGTGGAATTGAAGCGGGATCTGGGGAAGCAAGGCGTCACCAGGATTAGGCGCATCACCCGGAAAATTGGAGCTGACAGCGTCGATACTGGCGCTTTCATTCTTCATTTTGAGGGTGATGTAGTGCCTAAGCAGGTGAAGGTCACGTCGTACCATTGCGACGTTAGATCGTACATCCGTCCACCTATGCGCTGCTATCAATGTTTGAAGTTCGGTCATGTTTCTGCCAGGTGCACTGCCAAGGCCATGTGTAGAGAGTGTGGCAAGGGGACACATGAGGGTGAGAGGTGTACGCCTCCCCCGACCTGTCCTAACTGCCAAGGAAGTCAATCTCCGCGATCGACGCAGTGCCCTGAGTTCTGCAAAGAAGCAAAGATCCAAGAAATCAGGTACAGTACCGCGATATGACTGCACCCAAATTTTAGACGTGTTTTTCGAGGGTATTTTACGCCACTGACATAAGTCAGTAGGAAGCCATTCAATGTTTATTTACGCGGCAAATTGTTCTGCCAAGACAAGTTTCATGTAACTTATTATTAAGGTATTGTTTTGGAGCCTTTTTTTAATAAGATTATAAGTATACAGATAGGTTTTCGATGTTATAGAAAACACTATCAAGCGAATTATTACGAACAACATTATCGCGGAAAATTATATGATTACGGAATTTTACGGATTTTTGTCAGTTAGAGTTTATTGTGAGAGAGATGAGTCATTGGGAATTCAGCTACAGGTATATTCTTGTCGAGTAGCGTGACGCAAGCCGTGGGGCACTTCCAGGTGGCTGCATCAAGAAAAGGCGAAATGGCCTGGACCGGCAATCGACATCGTCGCGCCGAGTATATTGACCCTGAGGTCGTGTGTATCGCGTGGTGGCTCAGCCAATCATTGGAGACCGGGCGAGTGGAAGACGGGTCCGGAGAGGTGGTTCGAAGAGTGCATATATTGTTTGCGCGCCGAGAAGGAAAGAGGATTATAATTGTAAAACTTGACCGTTGTGGTTGCTCGTGTGGTTGGTTCCGGTGAGTTCGGACCATAATTTAACATTTCTACAACAATCTCCACAACTGACGAAGAAGATGGCGACGTCCAGAAGGCTGTGGGAAGCTCTCTTCAGCATCAAGTACGAGGGAAATGCCACGGCAATTTCCAATGGTAAGCGCGAATGACTCAGAACTACATAATCTCTCGCTTCATTGTTTCATATTCAAAATTTCAGTAACTTCTTAGCTTGGGAATAATCAGTAAAATCAGTAATTCATCCGACTCCGTTTTCACGTAATTCCCTAGTGGTAAATTCAAATCGTTACGCTCCAATTTAAATTTATTATTATTATTATTATTAAAATTGCCACTACTTGTTTTTTATATAATAAATTCATTTCTTATACTATGCAATCTTTGCTTTCAGTAGGTAGCATTAGATATAGACCAAATTCCTTCTCCTGATACAATTGTTAGTTGGGTTAATGATCAAATCATACCACGATCTGAGTGTGAAAGTTCTTAAAGGTGTTCTGCCAGAGCTAGGTGTTGTTAAATATAAATTTAGATTTCAACATATCGTTGAGGTCTTGGTGCCCATTAATACAACGTATCTTAGTCAGAGTAAACATTACACTTGTCATCCCAACGTAGAGAACCGTTACAAGGTAACGCCATCTATCACCCCTGCAACTTTCGTTCCCCGTGCTGTACCCTCGACTTCGAACTACTCTGCGATCGTAAAATCTCCCCTCGCTGTCCAAGCGAGACCTGTCAGCCCGAAGGAGGTCACACAACCTTCTTCGACCATTGTGAAAAAGGCGCCGGTTATACCATGTCTTCCCCTGCTAAGGGGCAAAAAAGACTTCTGCGACCGAGGATGGATCGTCATCCAGCCCACCTGATAAGATAGTGAGAAGAGGGAGACGGTGCGGCGCCGTCTCTCTCGCCCTCCAGCTGATGGGATGGCTCATGCATCTGCTGGCCCTTCCGCTCCCTCGACCATCAAGGTAGCGATGCCGGCAGAAGCCAAACCCATTAGAGTGGGGAACTCCCCTATACTAAGAATAAATCACCGGCGGAGAAGAGAGAAACGGTTCAGCGCCGTATCTCTGTCCCTCCTGCGGACAAGGCTGCTCATCCATCTGCAGGCCATTCCGCTCCTACCACCACCAGAGGAGCGGTGCCAGCTGGAGCGGCCGCGTTTTGTAAGGAACGTCCGTGGGGAAGGGACCACCTACTTCCCCGAATAGACGACAGCGCCGGTCGAGAAGAAGAATGTGCGGGACATGTCGGGGCCAGACACCCAGTCTTCGGGCAGGGAGAAGGTCCCTCGACACCGCTCTTGCTCTTCCCCAAGAGCGAGAATGGCTAGGTCCGACGAGGACCGCGCGCCACCCAAGAGGGCGCCCCCTCCATTTTCTTCGTCTTTGGACGGGGATGTGGAGATTGAGGTGTGCTCTCCTGCCCATCATCTCCACCTAGAGATGGGGAAGGGTGGCAAAGAATAAGTAGAAGACCAACTTCTACTTAAGCCCACACGATGGCACTATTACAATGGAACTGTAATAGTTATATTGGTCATCTCGCTGAGTTACGTCAACTTATATCTTCATTTTCGGCAACCATTGTTTGTCTTCAGGAATCCAGGTTCCATCCTGGACATGAGACAACAATGCGTCACTTCAAACTCTTCTCTAAAGACCGAATGGACGGAGCTGTGGCCGCAGGTGGCGTCTGTACTCTCGTCCACTCTAGCCTCTTTAGTGAAGAGGTGCCGCTGCGTACTCAGCTAGAAGCAGTTGCAGTTCGTATTTCGTTGCCAGTATTGGCAACAGTATGTAATGTGTACATCCCGCCTGATTCTCAACTGGATTACAACCAGCTGGTGGATCTTAACTCTCAGCTTTCCCCTCCTTTTCTCCTTCGGGGAGACGTTAATGCCCACAACACTATCTGGGGCTCGGCTACCACTAGCGGTAGAGGGAGAGATTTTGAGAGACTGATCAGGCGGCTGGACCTGTGTTTGTTGAACACAGGGTACCTACGAACTTCTCTATTGCTCACGGCACTTATTCAAGTGTCGACATCACCATGTACAGTCGTACACTGGTTCCCCTGCTACAGTGGGGTGTACACGACGACCCTTTTTAATAGTGACCATTCCCCGATTATCGTTATTCTTCCGAACCAGAGAGCCATCGAGTTACCTAGTCGATGGCTTCTCCGTCGGGCTGATTGGCCAACTTTCACAGCACGCGCGGTTTTTGCCGAATATACCTTTGAGAGTGTCGATAATCATACCACTCACATAACGAATGGTGGTTGGTTCTTAAGTTTAGGGGCTGCGACAATGCGGTCATGTAGCCCCGTGTACTTTGGGTGTGTGTAGAATCTGTCCGATAACCGGTGTTAATTGTGATGACTGTATTAGTGTGTGTTATCTGTTTTTTTTAAATTCAAGTAAGGACTGCAGACTTTCGAATTTTTCAAATAGTTCCTACTTTTGCCGCCAAACGCCACCGTCAGCGAATACTAATTCAGAACTTAGCTACCAGACGCCACCGCAGTCGGCTCTTGGCAACGAACGTAGGAACCTAAGAGCGTTGTTTACATTCTTAACCTATACAATTTAGCTTCCCACAGGTGTAATTGTGCCGTAGTCATTTGGGCCACAATATATTACAACCAGTATGCCTTCCTTCGGAGGGGAAGTAAAGCCGGCGGTCCCATGTCATAGATTTATGGCATGTTAAAGAACCTTCCACTATTTGCACCTGTGCGAAGCTAAATTGGATAGGTTAAGAATGTAAACAACGCTCTTAGGTTTCTACGTTCGTTGCCAAGAGTCGACTGCGGTGGCGTCTAGTAGCTAAGTTCTGAACTTGGCCTAGTAGTCGTTGACGGTGGCGCTTGGCGGCAAAAGCAGGAACTATTTGAAAAATTCTAAGTTGCAGTACTTAAATTAAAAAACAGATAACACACACTAATACAGTCATCACAATTAACACCGGTTATCAGACAGATTCTACACACACCCAAAGTACACGGGGCTACATGACCGCGTTGTCGCAGCCCCTAAATTTAAGAACCAACCATATATTACAACACTCTATTCTAAATTTTCTTTTCATGGAAAGAATGCACTTCTTGCTATATGCGGTTTAACAGAAGCTCGAGTTAAGCCAGCCTCCTTATTCCTCAACCTAACTAATGACTATAAGCCGATAGCAATAAAATCTCGCCGTTACAATGACTCTGAAATCAGGTTCACCGAGTCCGAAACGGAAAAGCTATTAGAAGAAGGCATAATAGAAGAAAGTTCTTCTTAAAGGAGGGCACAAGTTTTTGTAATATCTAGCCCCAACCATAAAAGGCGACTGGTCATTGATTATTCGAGAACTATAAATCGAGTTACTCTTCTCGGCGCCTACCAGATGACTCAATTAGAGAGTCTCGTAAATAAAATTGCTCGCTATCAGGTCTTTAGCACGATAGATCTGCGAAGCGCGTATCATCAGACACCAATAGGAGAAGCAGACCGTCCGTTTACAGCATTTGAAGCTTGTGGTCAATTATTCCAATGCAAAAGAATTCCCTTCGGAGTGATAAACGGCGTTGCTGCTTTTCAACGAGTTATTACGGACATCATTAGGACCGAATGCTCAAAGGACACTGTCGCGTATCTGGACGATGTTACAGTATGTGGAAGGAATCAAGATGAGCATGACAAAAATCTTGACAATTTTATGAAGGTGGCCTGAAAATACAATTTGACTCTTAATCAAGACAAATGTAAATTTTCCCATAGCTCAATAAACGTTCTAGGCTACGTCATCGATCGCCATATCATAAAACCTGATCCTGAAAGGCTACAACCTCTACGAAACTTACCCGTTCCTAAAGATGCTCCTTCTCTTCGACGAGCCTTAGGTATGGTTTCTCATTTTGCCAGTTTTGTACCAGGTTTTCAAAGAATTTCACTCCTCACGAAATGCAAATTCCCAATGTCCCAGACAGCAATCTCAGATTTCCAGGATATAAAACTGGACATTGAACGTGGCTTTATTACCTCGGTCAATAGAAACTTACCTTTTGGAGTTGAAACAGATACAAGAGACAATGCCATTGGGGCTACCCTTACTCAAGAAGGTCGACCGGTTGCTTTCTTCTCTAGAACTTAAACTCCAACAGAGAAAAGGCTTATTCCATCGTTGAATCAATAAGAAAATGGAGACATTACCTTCTCGGAAGGCATTTTCGCCTCATCACTGACCAGCGATCTGTCGCCTTCATGTTTGATAAAGAGAAACATGGTAAAATCAAAAATGAAAAAAGATATGAGGTGACTTACCGAGTTGTCTTGTTTCTCATATGGTATTATTTACAGACCTGGAAGGGTCAATACCGCGGCAGACGCGTTTTCTAGAACAGTATCAGCAGTAGATACCAGCTATAATAAATTGAAAGAGCTGCATAATACTCTTTGTCACCCAGGTGTGACTAGGTTTTACCACTGGGTAAAAAGTAAAAACTTGCCCTTTTCAGTTGAAGAGATTCGTCGTGTAACTGCTGCTTGTCGAATATGCGCGGAAGTCAAGCCCAGTTCTTTTTAAGCACGAAGGAAAACTTATAAAAGCAACCTCAGCATTCGAACGTCTCAACATTGACTTCAAAGGACCTCTACCTTCTTCATCTCGAAATAGGTATCTTCTCACGATAGTTGACGAATATTTTCGCTTCCCTTTTGCCTATCCTTGTCCGGACATGCTAGCGTCTACCGCCATTAAGAAATTAAGAGAGCTATTCACTATGTTTGGTGTACCCAATACATACATTCAGACAGGGGCATCTCCTTTATTTCTCAGGAACTGAAAGCATTCCTTGTGAGCCATAACATTGCCACCAGTAAGAACACCCCTTATAATCCACGTGGTAACGGCCACAATGAACGGTATAACGGCGTGATATGGAAATCTATCGAGTTGGCTCTTAAAGAAAGAGGTCTGCACTTTTCGCAATCGGAGACTGTTCTGCAAGACGCACTTCACGCAATCCGGTCACTAGCCCGGTCAAGTTAGACATGCAAGGTTACAAAAATTTGCACAGAGCTGAAAATTTGTACTAATGGTAGAAACACCATTATCAGGGTGATTCAAAAAGAATACCACAACTTTAGGAATTTAAAACTCTGCAACGAAAAAAGGCAGAGCTAAGCACTATCTGTCGGCGAATTAAGGGAGCTATACATTTCATTTAGTTGTACATTTGTTCGCTTGAGGCGCTGTTGACTAGGCGTCAGCGTCAGTTGATGCTAAGATGGCGACCGCTCAACAGAAAGCTTTTTGTGTTATTGAGTACGGCAGAAGTGAATCGACGACAGTTGTTCAGCGTGCATTTCGAACGAAGTATGGTGTTCAACCTCCTAATAGGTGGTGTATTAAACGTTGGTATAAACAGTTTACAGAGAATGGGTGTTTGTGCAAAGGGAAAAGTTCTGGACGGCCGAGAACGAGTGATGAAAATGTAGCACGCATCCAGCAAGCATTTGTTCGCAGCCCAGGAAAATCGACTCGCAGAGCTAGCAGAGAGCTGCAAATTCCACAATCAACTGTATGGAGAGTCCGACGAAAAAGGTTAGTTATGAAACCTTATCGTCTGAAATTGGTTCAAGCACTGTCTGCAGCTGATAAGATTAAAAGAATCGATTTCTGTCATTTTATCCTTGCTCAAATGGAAACAGATGAATCTTTCGTTTCAAAGATTGTGTTTAGTGATGAAGCAACTTTCCACACTAACGGGAAAGTCAACCGTCACAATGTCTATATATGGGGCACTGAGAATCCGCGGGAAACAATTCAGCATGAACGTTTTCTGTGCCATTTCAGCCAATAAAGTTTTTGGTCCCTTTTTCTTCGAAGGTGCTACTGTAACTGGACTACAGTATCTGGAGATGTTAGAGAATTGGCTGTTCCCTCAGCTCGAACAAGAAGCACAACAATTCATATTTCAGCAGGATGGAGCGCCACCACATTGGCACTTATCTGTCCGTAACTACCTGAACGTCAACTACCCGAGGCGATGGATCGGCCGCCAGGCAGCCCGTGACAGAGCACTTCATCACTGGCCTCCAAGAAGCCCTGATCTTACCCCGTGGGATTTTTTCTTATGGGGGTATGTTAAGGATATGGTGTTTCGGCCACCTCTCCAAGCCACCATTGATGATTTGAAACAAGAAATAACAGCAGCTATCCAAACTGTTACGCCTGATATGCTACAGAGAGTGTGGAACGAGTAGGAGTATCGGGTTGATATTGCTCGAGTGTCTGAAGGGGGCCATATTGAACATCTCTGAACTTGTTTTTGAGTGAAAAAAAAAACCTTTATAAATACTCTTTGTAATGATGTATAACAGAAGGTTATATTATGTTTATTTCATTAAAGACACATTTTTAAAGTTGTGGTATTCTTTTTGAATCACCCTGTAAATTAAATGTGAAAAGTCCCCATCGATCCGACAACGGAAAAAAAATATTCAAGGTCAAAGTTCGTAAATATGGGTTCCTTGCGTTTTGCTGCCACACGGTAAGTTTTATCATAAAAATAGATCAGACTAAAATTGTAGATCATGTCATTATCTATAAAAATTGTCTCAACACTTTTTCCCCTAAGAGTCACCGTTTTTGAGATATAACGATTCAAAAAGTTGAAAGAGTTGTATTCTTCATAATATGCACACGTTTCCACGCCACATGTCAGGTAGTGTACTTGGCGCGTTTTTTTTAACGTGGTTTCCCTGGTAGGCCTATTCCACTATATATTGTGATCCTGTTTAATTCACTAATATTAAAAAAATTGGTACTATAGGAAATTATGAAAGCGGTGTGAATTTTAAGAAATTGGGGGAAATTATTCGGAATCATCTACCATATCTGCATCATCATGTTCTTGTTCTTCTTGTTCCTCTTCTTCTTCTTCTGCTTCTTGTTCCTCCTCTTCTTCTTCTTCTTCCTGCTGGGTGCAGGTAAATTGTCCTAACAGTGATGAATCAGATGTCTCCAAGCTGATATCGTATGAACACTCTTCTGATGGCAATCAACATTGGAGCATGACTGGCCTTGACAACTGGCACATGCTAATGAACAAAATAATCCCTTTTTGCAGCCGCATTTAGCATTACATCCCTTTTAACAATTGCAAAACACTTTGTTGAGGAGTTTTCCGGTGCAGGTGGGAGTCAAGTCTGGATTGGTTCCAATGTATTGTCGATTAACTTCCAATATTAACTTCTGGGTCTAGTTGATTACCAAGCCACACTTGAACTTGATAATATACCCGAAATAGATGTTGATGAGCAGAAGCAGAGGTTGGAGGAAGACAAGGTAGATGCAATTGTTTTTTTGTTCCAACTGATGTTGAGCTTTCCCAGGTTTTAAAAAAATAAATAATTTCTTCGGTTGGAGTTCGAGCATTAAGTAATATCAGTAAATAAACGTCTTCACCAACAACAATAGTTGTATTTGTCAAGTTGAACTGTTCTATTGCTCTTTCAATTATCAGGACATCAGCAATTGTAAAAAGGGATGTAATGCTAAATGCGGCTGCAAAAAAGTTGGATTATTTTGTTCATTAGCATGTACCAGTTGTCAAGGCCAGTCATGCTCCAATGTTGATAGCCATCAGAAGAGTGTTCATACGATATCAGCGAGGAGACATCTGATTCGTCGCTGTTAGGACAATTTACCTGCATCCTGCATGAAGAGGAGGAACAAGAAGTAAAAGAACAGGAACATGAGGAAGCAGAAATATTAGCTGATTCCGAATAATTTCCCCCAATTTCTTAAAATTCACACCGCTTTCATCATTTCCAATAGTACCATTTTTTATTACTAGCGGGCCCGTGCGAGAAATCTCGCACGTTCGTAAACCACACTTTCCCCAATAGGTTTATAATGAGAGACTTAAAGAGAAAGGTTGTTATGATTTTATTTCAACCAAATGATTATAGAACACTATTTACATTTCAGTTAGAATTCCAAGTTCTACGTTCCCTAACTTAAGAATGCAATCACTGAAAATTGCATCATCATAACACTCACCGGTTATTCGATATTTATGAAATTATACGATTTGAGTATTCATTTCTTTGATTTACTGTTTCTAAAATCCATGAACAATGATAAAGGAAAGGCCTCAGATGTTAAACAAGGCATGAAACAGGCGTCACAGCGGTTAAAATGGGAAGTGGACAGCAATTATGAAGCGTATATGCAAATCGCACACTTCTTACATTTTTTTGAAAGTCACTTTTTAAGGAAAGTATAGATATTTATAAAATTCGAGTGCAATTCGTCACTGCTGATGTCTATTCTCTTTCATTAGAATGTTCATTTGTCACGATCGGTCTCTTGTAAGCGCCAGAGGAGGGATCTATACTACTGAAATAATATATATGATTAAATATTATTGAATTAAATAGGAACACAATAGATAGTGGAGTAGGCCTACCGGAGAAACCACGTTAAAAAACGCCAAGTACACTACCTCACAGATGGCATGGAAACGTGTGCATATTATGAAGAATACAACTTTTTCAACTTTTTGAATCGTTAAATCTCAAAAACGGTAACTCTTAGGATAAAAAGTGAGAAGACAATTCTTATAGATAATGGCATGATCTACAATTTTAGTCTGATCTATGTTTATGATAAAACTTACCGTTTGGCTGAAAAACGCAAAACACCCATATTTACGAACTTTGACCTTGAATATTTTTTTTTGCCGTTGTCGGACCGATGGGGACTTTTCACATTTCATTTATAATGGTGTTTAGACCATTAGTACATATTTTCAGCTCTATGCAAATTTTTGTAACCTTGCCCCTATTTTTTGGGCTAACTTGACCGGGCTACACCCTACTGTACTGCAACTAACCAGACTCCATATGAACGGATGTTCAATCACGCTAGGCGTTCGACAAATGGCCAATCTACTCCCTCATGGCTATTCTGTCCTGGACCTGTATATCTACGAAGATTTATTCGCCAATCTAAGTTTGTGCAAAAAGTCAGCTTGCTCGATGGGAAGACTACCGTATCAACTCGTCATCTTGCTCGCACAGCTCACGAGATCGAGTCTAATGCTCCCACATCTCGAAAAATTGAGTATTCTCAGGCAGAACCCCTCGATGGCTCCACAGATCCAGATAGAAATGATGAGCCACCCCTAACAGACAGAAGTATTTATGATTCTCCACAAACGGAATTCCGTCGAAGTTCCAGACTAAGAAGAGTTCCCACCTATCTCCAGGACTACATCTCGCACTAAGGAGGGAAGAATGATGTAAAAAAAAGTCTCTTTGCATCTACCTACTTTTCTAATCTCCTTGTATTCATATTCTTTGCTTGTTTTGTTGCTATGATACCTCTTGGTATCTCGCTCGCTCCTTGCCTCTTTCAGTTTAATAAAGTCTTAATAAAGGTGATTACTATAGGCACTGCCGTACATTACAATCTTCAAGTGGCCTCTATATTCCAGTACCGGTACATTATGAGTTGTACTCAGTTGGCAAGTACCTTTAGGTAGATTTCATTAGAAAGCTAGGCTACCTATTTTAAAATTAAGTGACCAGTGGAGAAAGCTTGGAGGCCTATTATGACTATGAGTGCATCTGTGGACAAAAAGTGAAGAATTTATTATCAAAGGCAGTCTCTAAGTTCGTAAGAATAGTCTCAAATATTTTTTCCGAGCGCGCCAATGACGGCAGTAAGCATAGCAGCAACAAAATAAAACTTCAGACATTGGGACATTGAGGTACAGTACAGTCTTTTATTATTACCTTATCGGGAATTGACAGTACATTGCATCCTTTATTTGTGATATTTGTGTGTAGATTTAGTGGACGTTATGTTCTGTTGTATTTTCGGAATCATTTGGCGTCAAAATCTATGTGTTGACGCAGTGTTAGCAATTACCATGTGCTTGCGCTAGGTCTCCCAGATGATAGATGGACGGTGTTGCCAAACGTTATGACACGGCTTGAGAATTGTAGACGGCGGTGGTCGTACCCACTGATCTCAATAATACAAACATACACCGTTACTATAGTACGGGGATATAATTTTGCCTGAGCGGGGCCAGCGGCCAGCTTGCCTTCCGCCAGCCGACCGAACTCGCTCCGCAGATTGCGCGCAGGTAAAAACCGTAACATAGTACATTAATGAATGGTAATTTCATCAGCAAATCATGATTATAGAACTTACCTTTCCACATGACCCAAAAATAGGTGTGTGTTGCGCAGTAACCGCAAAAAGAATAAGGCTTTTTTCACACGGGCCACCACGTCTTTGCATTAATTCCAGTGTAGCCTTTCGCACGTGGTGGTGGTGGCGCCCGTGGTGGTGCGGCCAGAATTGTTGGTGGTGGGCGATGCGATGCGTTTTTACATTGAGTCAAACGGAGCATTTCACACGAGACGCGACTTCCTGTGCGGCCAGGCCAGACGTGTGGATTATCTGCTAGTTTAAAAAATGGATATCGTACCAGGAAAGAGTGGTTTCGACACAGATAAATTCATATCCTTAATGCAATCGAAACCTGCTCTGTGGGATATGACTGCTGATGAATACGCAAACAGGGAGTTTTTCCTCTGGAGGTGTACTCATATTTGTGTTCACACCAGTCAGTTGATCTTTTAAACACTGCAGTATCTCTTCAAAAGATGAGATGTTCCTTCGTAGGAAGGTGACAATTTTGACTGGATTCTGTCTAAGATCAATATACAGAGTAGCTTACAAAATATCCCTTTTGTTGATCGATCCTGCAAAAGTGGGTGAACCCAAAATCTTCTATTTCCCCGTTTTCGGCGCTTACGCAACCTGATATATAGAAAAACAGCAAGTGCTGCATCTTCCACCTCCATTTCAAGACTGGCTCATGGTTGGTGGCGTATTTGGTGGCTAGAGAAAATATTGCTTAGACGTGGTGGCGCCACCATGGCGACGCGGTCATGGTGGCCCCGTGTGTAAGAGAGCGGTCAGCTCGCCTTCCGCCAGCCAACGGAACTTGTACCGCAGATTGCGCGCAGGTAAAATCCGTAACATAGTACATCAATTAATAAGACAAGAGTTTAGTGCTTTTTAATCGGTCAATTAACGGTAAATTTACCTGCAAATCATGATTAAAGAAGTTACTTTTTCACAGAAGATGCTGAAAATATTCTCTTTCAGCTGACAGACAGGCATTTACACGTTGTATTCTCCTTCCGTAATGAGGGATATCTACTGCCGTACATTGTCCCCCAGCTCCTCTAGGGTACGGAGATTACACCGATACACATTGTCTTTCAAGCTACCCAACAAATTAAAATCACACAGTGTTAAATCCGGGCTTTGAGGCGGCCACAATCCAGCACTTATCACCCTGTTATCAAACACAGCACTTATTACGTCCAATGAATTGTGCGCTGTTGCACCATCTTGCTGGGGGAAAAACGTACAATCTTTTCCTGCATGTTAACTGGACAAAGAAATTATTCAAAATAACCTGAACGTACCGAGCAGAATGAATAGTTTCACGGGGGAAAAATGGGCCAGCAGAAGAATCTCACTGTATTATAGAGATAATTGGGCGTACTTTTCGTCCACGGTCACATTTTAGTGCAGGTGATCGCCGTCTACAATTCTCAAGCCGTGTCATTACGTTTGGCAACACCGTCCATCTGTCATCTGGGAGGCCTAGCGCAAGCACATGGTAATTGCTAACACTGCGTCAACACATAGATTTTGACGCCAAATGTTTCCAAAAATACAACAGAAAATAACGTCCGCTAAATCTACACACAAATATCACAAATAAAGGATACATATTATTATCATAATAATAAAAGGCTGTCCTGTATGTAGGCTAAATCAATGTCCCAATGTCTGAAGTTCCCTTTTCTTGCTGATATGCTCACTGCCGTCATTGGCGCGCTCAGAATTTTTTTTAAAGACTATACTTACGAACATAGACTGCCTTTGATAAGGCATTCTTCACTTTTTGTCCACAGATGCACTCATCATAGTCACAATAAGCCCCCAAGCTCAATGTTGACAGTATAATGCTCCACTGGTCACTTTATTTGACAAGTAGTTCCGTGAATAACTATGCAGCCTATTTTCATATATCCTACTTATGTTAATTGCCACTATCAACATACAACATTTCAGTTCGTAGTTCCGCCCCTTAAAACAACAATAACTAACTAACAAACTAAAATTTCAGTTTGATTGCTGTAACAGATTCGTAGATATTGAGAACCGACTAAATATTTCGGAATGATGCCATGTTGGATTTTTATATATGTAGGTCCTAGAGTTATGTAATGTTACATGAAGATTATTGTGTGCGTGTGGTATTCAAACTTCAATCGCATGATAAGGACACAAGAAGTAAAAACAAGATTTTAAAATTTCGCACAGCTGCCATCTTGTGGTTATGGAAACAATTTAAATAAATTAGATGCCAGTGGATTAACATTCGTATAAGGATTTACTGTATCAAGTTTCGCTGCACTCGGATCGTTAAATTGCGAGAAATGTCCATGTGAATATTTATACATCGCGTCGCCGCCGTGTTGGAGATGTTATCACCAGTTTATTGAAAACTTTCAACTTCGCTTGGCCGCCATGTTTGTTTTGTAGTTAAGCGGGTTTTGAAAGTCTCATAGATGAACTTCCAGTAGTGCCCTTTATCTCCGTACAAAATCTCAGGGTTCCAGAGATATAGAATGCCGGTGAAATATTTCGCACAGGCGCCATGTTGGATTGGTGAGACGTAACAAAATTTGAACGCCACGGTCGGGGTCGTCCGGAATAGTGCTATGAACTTACCAAGTTTCATTGAAGTTGCTCCAGCCGTTTAGATTTTATTAGGGGGACACACACACACGAATCATACACATACGCACACACACACACACACACACACACACACAGACAGACACGCGGACAAAGGGTGATCTCATAAGCCTATTTTTTCATACGGTAAATGAAAATAGGCTAAAAATAGGTACCGGTAGCTTTCTAATGAAATCTACCTTTATGCACTTGCCAACTGAGTACAGTTCATAATGTACTGGAATATAAAGGCCACATTAAGATATATACCAAAACTAAATTACTAGGCACTGAAAGTCCACCTTGTTGTAGTGATCAAAGCTTAGTGATATAACCAGTTATTTTAATAGTGCTGTCATAATTTGACTTACAGCCAGGCACACTACACTTCTTAGGCATCTGAAATAGTTAAAGGAAATGTTAGTGTGAATTTGTTGGTTAAATTCATCAGCAGGTATTGGTTACACATGCAACTTAATACGGGAAATACTCACTTCTACATCTGTCAGCAGGTCCGATTTACCACGAGGAATTTAACGGGTGTTGAAATAGTTAGTACGAACTGCTTTTAGATGCTTGTCATATCAAAATAAACGATATTTATGTATAAAATTTAGCATGTGGTCTTACGTGTTTATCACTCCAGTGGGCGCGCGGAGTACAGGTGTCCTCCAGTGATTTTGATTTGTGTGAATACAAGGGTTGGCAACACTTGTGACCTTGAGCGGCCATATACCTTTCTTGTCACTCATCCTCTGCCCGTCAGTGCATTATCAGCTTTTATGCTCACCTATTGTCGCCGTGACCTCGTGTATACTTGCTCTGTGCAGAAGTGGAGGACACTTGTCCTCCGCGCGCCCACTGGCGTTACAGTTCTTTTCGGATTTTGCTGTGGTATTTTCATTTCATTTCATAGTTTTGAAGGTTACAACGGTTTATTTGAAATCGTTTAAGTGTGAAAACAATAATGACCAGTGAAAGTGACCGTGAACAGGTACGTCATTGGCTAGATGAGACTGAGGATAACGAGAATGTTCTAGGTACAGAGGATGAAGATGATCGAGAAGAAGACCACTTGGAATACCACACAGAGAGTAGAGAATGAAATCAATGCAGAAGATGATCCGGTTGATATTCCAGACGAATCCGAGGAAATAGAAGTGGTAAAGAAGCAGTCCCTCCTGTCTCTTTCGTCAACCCAGAGTTTTATTTTGGAAATGTTCGCACATAGAGGTGGTACTTAGAACCTCAAGTTGCCCAGACTTCTCGTACACCCTGTCATAAAATTATACCAGTTTTTCATTGCCCAGGACCTCAAGGGTCTGCGAAAAATACTGTCATTCCAGAAGCTGCGTCACAGTGTAATATTCATTATGAAATGGTGAAAAAGAATAGTTGATTGTACTAACGTTTACATAACTAAAATTCGCCCTCAGTTTGTCACAGAAAGGGATGCTAGGCCCAATGTTTCCCGAGAAATTCGTGCACTGATTGATAGACCTATATTATATCTTGCTGGGGTTTTGAAGGCTGGAAGAAGAAACGTATTTGAAATGTTGGATAATTCACAAGGCACGGGAATAGAGGTTGTATATGTAACCATGAGCGCAAATAAGTATTGATTCCTTTTACGTTGTCTGAGATTTGATAACGTACACGACAGAGATCAAAGAAATATTATTGTTGACAAACTAGCTGCTTTTCGAGAAATCTTTGAGATGTTCGTGCTCAATTACAAGAATGCATAAAAACCAACCGACTACGGTACCTTACCATTGATGAACAGCTAGTTTCATTTAGAGGAAACTGTCCCTTCCGTGTGTATATGCCTAGTAAACCTGCAAAGTATGGGATAATATTGTTTGCGATGGTTTCCAAAACAACCTTCTATGCTACAAACCTTCAAGTGTATGTAGGGAAGCAACCAAGCGGCCCTTACAGAAGAAGCAACAACACGTCAGACTTGGTTTGAGATTGATGCAGCCTATTTCAGGAACCATTAGGAATATTACCTGTGACAATTGGTTGGCATCTGTGCCCTTGGCAATAAAGCTATGGGAAGAAGAAAAAGTAACTATGATTGCTACTCTGAGAAAGAACAAAGCAGCAGTTACCCCAAACATTCTACCTGATAAGTCAAGAGAAGTCAAAAGCAGTTTGTTTAGGTTTCAAATAAAAATGTGTTTTATATGCTTCACTAAGATGGAAAATTATGTATATCCTTTTATTTTTTTTATAGTACGAAACCAATTTGTATTTTCAAACTACAAATAATTATCAACACTTAATTTTTTATAATTTTTCAT
Organism: Meconema thalassinum; assembly: GCA_946902985.2. Classification (NCBI taxonomy): domain Eukaryota; kingdom Metazoa; phylum Arthropoda; class Insecta; order Orthoptera; family Tettigoniidae; genus Meconema; species Meconema thalassinum. The sequence continues at coordinate 25,886,661 of OX336395.1, forward strand.
ATGTAACATAAAACTTATACACATCTTAGTAACATTTATAACATAACTTACCAAACTTAAACACGTTTTTGATTTATTTACCTTAATTATGTATTTCCTACTCATTATTTTGTAGCATACACTCTATTTTATGAAAAATGTGTTGAATATATTCCTACCTAACCCAAAACAAAAAATCATGATCGCTAAATATATATTCCATAGGGTAAAATGGCAAAACAAAGTGGAGGACACCTGTCCTCCACGCGCCCACTGGAGTGTTATAGAACTCAAGGACTCAACTCAGTGTTGCAAATTCTACCAACAGCACGGCTTGAGAATTATTGACGACGATGGTCAAGTTAATGCATAATATACCAGTATAACAACCGGGTAGCGACTGATTATAATATTCTCACATGTAACATACCGGTACTGTATTTAATTGACACCAACTTAATACGATATGTTCATTTATCTCCGGTATAATACTGTTACAGATCAGTGGGTATTTTAGACCAGTAAAGTTTGGAATGTGCAAATCGCACACTTTTTAGGCAAGCTGTTTGTTAGGGTCCTTTCTGTTGCGAAGTTTTACTTTACTACTCTTTCAGGAGACATTTGGTTGGAATATCCAAGAAAAGCCAACCCTCTAAGAAAAAATAAAATATATATTTCTTAAGTAGAACACATAACAACAGTTCACATCCAGTCGGCCGTGGTTAAGATGAAGTACTACATTTGAACACCACTCGCCGCACCGAGCCATTGGTCCAAGGATCACGTGGTCTTATAGCAGATGACGGCAGTCAAACAAATTGTACTTACGTTTTATTTCTGTGCTTGATTTTAACTACTGTTATTATTGTTATGCCAGGCTGTTTTGTGCCTGGTTGTAGGTCTGGGTATGATCCGAAAGATGGTCGGCACTTGTTTAGACCACGTCAAAATTCTTTGGAAGAATGGAACAGAAAAATTTCACGTGCTGACCGACAATTAACTTTGAGGGACCGTGTGTGTGACTTACATTTTAGTGATGACAATATTATCAAAGTGGATTCTTTCATAGTAGATGGAAGGGCGGTGGAAATAGGTCGTTACAGGTGGAAGCTAGTCAAGAATGCTGTGCCACATAATTTCCCGGGGATTCCTAGTTTAAGTTTTGAATCTCGTAAAAGGATAAAACCCATCTATCTACCAGTAAAGAAACCGAGAGGAGTCACAGTTGCTCAAGATGTTTTAACTGAAGTGGACATTGTTAACATTGGGATTGAGTGCGATGGAAAACGTGATTCTCAGGCATGTAATAATTTCTCGAGTGAAGTAATGCGATTGCCTAAGGAGGTAAAACGTCTAAAGCGTATTGTCGTTCTTAACCGAAGGAAACGATGTGAGCAGGCGAAATAAATTGCAAAATTAAAATCTTTTATTCTGCAGCTTAGTGCTCAACGGTAGAACTTGACGACTAGCAACACATTTACACGTCGTAACGTTGTGGTGTTTGAAGCCATATTTTCAGTGTTGCCTAAGTAAACAAGAGTTTAGTGCATTTCAGTCGGTCAACACGAATGTACCCAAAAGAGATGGGTTATGCCCTAATCCTGAAATACATTACATGAGATTAATAAAACACTAGGATGACGATCGAAACTGGTCATCCTAGTGTTTTATTAATCTCATGTAATTTATTTCAGGATTAGGGCATAACCCATCTCTTTTGGGTACATTCGTGTTGACGTCGTAACGTATGGAATCATCATCATTACTTGCATAAATTTCAGAGTAGTCGATGGAAATGCTGTCCTTCATTTTCCAAACACACATTGCACCAACGTAGGAAGTTTTGGTACAGTCGCTGTAATTCATCCTCACTGATATTTCGTGTCAGTGCTGTTATTTCGTTCTCGATAGCTTCCAGAGTACGCGGATTATTTCTGTATACCTTTTGTTTGAGGTTCCTCACAATTAAAAATCGAACGGCGCTGATATGTACGAACATATTTACTGCAAGACTTCTTTCTAATTCGATGTTTTGTTCCATACCTAACGATGTTCACGGGACAGTACTTCAGCACAAGTCTTAACTCTGAACTTGAACTTGCCAGTTGTGAATGTAATCAAGCTATGACCGTATGCGGTAATCCCCAACTCGCTGTTGTGTAACGGTAGATGCTACTTATCTGGCACTGACCCAATGCTCTCCGCGTGCCACACGGCCCAAGAAAGGCTCGGTGCTAAAAGGAAGGCTTTCACTTTAGTTGGGTGGTACTGAGATACAGGATTACGGGAATGAAAGAGCGCTGATTGGGGATCGGTTTGCTCTCCTGGATGGGGGCGGCGCGGGTTGTCTCGCTAAGGCCAACTCTCGAGAAGCTGCGGAGAAATCAAAGAAGTTACTGGTCGTTATATACTCGAAAGTTACCGTACCGCAGCTGTACGGCGTTGGCTATGTTCCGCAGGTAGTGAGAGGGCTAGGCTAATGCTTTGCTTTCTCACAACATAAATCTTCTGCGGGCGGATGTATTGCGCAGCGCTCATCGAGAAAGACACTTTATTAGTTGTAACTTAATATTCAGTTTCATATTCATCCTTATCATTAGGAGTATATAGTCAGTAGCATAACGATGGGGGGGCTTAACGGTTTAACCCCCCCCCCCCCCCCACCGGAGATATTTCTTTACTTGAATGTTTATATTGTCCCATCTATCACCTGTTCTACGCTACCGCTAGTGAGGCGTCTTAACTCCTGTATATATTTTAAATGTGATCACGTTCTTCACTTGGCATATGTCCTGCACTCTACTCGCAGCGAGACTCCTCCTTCAGTGTTGGAGCAAGCCATGGATCAGTTTTACTGTTTAAGTGTGCGATTGGTAACCTTTCTCACGTCGCTTCGGGTTGATTTAATCGTGTGTCCGTTTCGTTAAATATAATTCAGTACACGAGGAGTTTCTGCAATTTAATGATAAAGATAAAGTCATCAAGATGGGCAGATTTTGAGAGTCAACACTAATAGCAGTAGGAACACGGAGAGCAAAACAGTAATTTTCTCTCACATAATATCAATATTATAAGCAGTCCCGTAACCATGGTCATGATGATACCACTGCATCGTTTCACTTTTAATATTTAGGTACTGTTTTCCATATTTTTTAAATCATTGTTTTAATGTGTCGAAACAGTAATGTGCCCTAAAAAAAGCCCTCATGCTAAGAGAACGGTTTTAGATTTTTATTAATCCATTTGATTAATTATATGTATACAATACATTTTTATATAGGACACGTCAGCAATTACATCTATAAAATAAAAGAGCATAACTTATTATATTAACAGATCAGAGATACATTCTTATTGGACAACTATTTGCACCTTACTCTATTATCACAATATGAACACTTAATTCTATATATACAACAACTTGCAGCTAGGTATTAAAATTAAAATAGAAAAGTAAAATATAATTATAGTTTTCATTGTTTCTAGACACTTAAGATATTCAACTAACTTACAGAGTAATATCATTTTAATAATGATGACTGTCTTTTTAAGGCGCGCAACAGCAAGGTCATTTGCCCCTTTAATATTGTACACAATTACCCTATTCTATAAATGACCCCTTCCCACCCCAGACGGAAATCCTGCGTACGCCACTGATATAGCCTAGAAGTTGAGAGTTCCCCCTCACCCATTAGGTCCTCTAGTATTCATTCACCTCAACTCGTGCTTTGAAGAGCACAGGTCGGGATCTACGAGCTCATTTACTGGGGGGTTGGAAGTGGGTAGGCGTAGGCTGTTCGTTCCATACCTTGATAAAGAGAAATAAGCACATTGGGTTTAAACTGTGCGTTCTGTAATGACTGCGGTTTAGTTGAAAATATCACCCCATCAAGTTCGTTACAGTCCAGCTTTATTAAATTACATTTCTGTAAAGCTGCTGCAGATGAAAGGGACGTTAAATCTCCCGGACTAGTGTTAAAGCATCCGGATGTAGGTATCCGCCTCACTTGAGAACAATTTAATGGTAATATTACAGTAGAACTTCCGGTACCTGTTTCTAATTTTTTAAATTTATATTTTAATCATTGTGAAGCAAATTATAGTTTATTTTGATTTACATGTGTTGCAAAGTCATTTAATTATTTCTGAAAGATGCATCATTCTTTTCTTTTTCGTGTTCATTTTGACATATCATTTTCATACCTTATATTCTCTTTTGTGGGGGCATTATCAAGTAACTACTAACCTTGATCACTTCTGCACCGACTATATGTGCCAAATAACGTGAATATGTGTTTGAATTTATTATTTATTGTCTATTTAACAACCGCAGCCATGTTCGTCAGCGTATCTAGTATGTGAAACTGCCGCAGCGAGCGCTCACAGCGAGGCGCGCACATTGTCGTCAGTAGTTGCCAACATGTCCGGTACAAAAAACACCAGACGACACATGTAACGTTGTAAGTATGTGAAAACAAAAAGAGAAATAATTGGGCTTTTGTGTATTATTTGTTGGTTATGTAAATAATGCTTGTATGAGGCAATGATGTCAACTTCACTTAACACAATCTCCTTTAGCGAGGTTTGGCGAAAAATACTGATGAACTAAAATGGGTGTCTGGACAAAACCATTGGCCGCTACTTGGTTAGACGACTGTCTGGACGAAACCATTGGTCGCTACTTGGTTAGACGACTTTTTGGCGAAACCATTGGTCGCTACTTGGTTAGACGACTGTCTGGACGAAACCATTGGTCGCTACTTGGTTAGACGACTGTCTGGACGAAACCATTGGTCGCTACTTGGTTAGACGACTGTCTGGACGAAACCATTGGTCGCTACTTGGTCTGGACCAAAATTAGTGTTTGTACAACATGTAAGTGGGTTTGGGGCATAAGCCCCAGGTTAGGTTAGGTTTGATTTGCATGTACAGTACTGTTTGTAGAAAGTGAAACACCAAGAACAAGACATGTGACCACATTGCACCTTGTACCACAGATTAGGGACATGACAATACGCTACTGATTAGAAGGACAGTGGAAGTGCTATCTTTGTTCATCCTGATATTCAAATTGTATCTACAGCATTTACAGAAGAAAACAACATTGAAATCCTCACCCTAGAAACAACTAATTGTATCATCCCATCCTTTTATAAACCACCTGGTGCTGAATTCATTATTAACAAACCATCCAATTTTGAAAATAAACATGTGCAGATTGTGATCGGCGATTTCATCAGCCATAGTACTGTTTGGGGTTACGATCACGAAGATGAGAATGGGACAGCAGTATAAGAATGGGCAGAAATAAATCATCTGACTTTAATCCATGATGCAAAACTACCTGGATCCTTTAACAGCGGCAGGTGGAGGCGAGCTTACAATCCTGACCTCATATTTGGCAGCAGCAGTATCAGTCAACAGTGTGTAAAATCTGTCTGTTCTCCAATACCAAACTCACAGCACAGACCAATAATGTGCCAATTATTCGCTGCTATAAGACCACAGAAGGTATCTTTTCGGAGGAGATTCAACTTTAAGAAGGCTGACTGGTCAAGGTTTACAGAATTGCTGGACACCGAAGTATCTTCCATAGAACCAGTACCCGAATGTTATGACACCTTTACCATGGCTGTAAAGAGATGTTCAAGAATATCTATCCCCCGTGGCTGTCGAACATCTTATATTCCCGGGCTTACATCAGATCAAGCCATCCTACTAGTAGAATATAGCAACTTATTTGAAGAAAATCCTTTCAGTGAAGCAACTGTGGAAGCAGGAAACAAGCTCATTTCTTCTATAAGAGAGACAAAAAGGGATCAGTGGATAAAAACTATTGAAAACTTGGATCTGAAAAAAGACAGTCATAAAGCATGGAGACTTCTGAGACGTCTAAGCAATGACCCAACTAAGACCACTGCACATCATAATATCACTGCCAATCAAATAGTACATCAGTTACTGCTGAACGGGAAGGCAACCCACAAATCAAAAAAAAACGAAATTGCAAAGAGAAGAGCAAGAGGAGAGTAATGATCTCACATCATCATTCAGCATGGAAGAATTAGAGAAGGTTATCAAACAGAGCAAAAATGGAAAATCAGCTGGCTTGGATGATATACGGACCGAGCAAATTAAACACTTTGGCTTAACAACAAAGAAATGGATTCTCCAACTTTTCAACAACTGTGTGAGCAGAAGCCAAATTCCAAAGATATGGAGGAAGAGCCGAGTGATCGCTTTGCTGAAACCTGGCAAAGAAGGAAATAATCCAAAGAATTTTAGACCAGTTGCACTACTATGTCACCTCGACAAACTGCTGGAAAGATTGATTTTAAATCGCCTATCACCTGTAATTGACCCCTTACTTATACCTCAGCAATCTGGATTTCACCCTGGTAAAAGCTGTACTGGACAACTGCTAAATCTCACACAGTTTATAGAAGATGGGTTTGAAGCTCGTAAGGTGACAGGAGTGGTATTTGTCGACTTATCAGCAGCGTATGATACTGTCAACCATCAGCTACTACTAGTCAAGGTCTACAACCTCACCAAGGATTTTAGCCTAACCAGGTTCATCGCCACTCTTTTGCAAAATCGCCGATTCTTCGTCGACTTTCAAGGACAGCGTAGTCGATGGAGACTACAGAAAAACGGCCTCCCGCAAGGAAGTGTACTGGCTCCAATCCTGTTCAATATATACACAAACGACCAACCTATAGCCCCGAACAGCAGAAGTTTCCTGTATGCTGATGACCTTGCTCTAGCCACTCAGAGCGCAGATTTTGAATCAGTGGAGAACACCCTCACGAATGCCCTTAAAGATCTTTCCAGATTCTACAACACAAACCAGCTTAAGCCAAACCCCTCAAAGACACAAGTGTGTGCTTTTCATTTGAGAAATAGGGAAGCTGCTCGCAAGTTAAAGATCGTATGGTCAGAGGTCGAACTGGAACACTGTGAGGCTCCAAAATATCTAGGAGTGACACTTGACAGATCTCTTACTTTCAAGAAGCACTGCATGAACTCCAAGTCGAAAGTTTCTTCCAGGAACAATCTCCTACGCAAACTGGCTGGATCTCAGTGGGGTAGTCAACCTGAAACGATCCGAACTTCAGCAATGGCACTATGCTATTCTGCAGCAGAGTATGCTTCTCCTGTTTGGTATAATTCAACACATGCGAAACAGGTGGATGTAGCTCTCAACGATACCTGCAGGATTATAACAGGTTGCTTGAAATCAACTCCAGTCGAATGGCTTTATCTCCTTGCAGGAATAGCACCACCCCCTGTTCGAAGAGAAATAGCTGCGAACAAGGAACAAAAGACAGTGGAGCATGAAAGAACTCATCCTCTATATAGACACGAACCGCAACCGCAATGACTGAAGTCGAGGAAGAGTTTCCTTAGAATATCAAAGGAACTTAGAACCACTGCTGAAAAAGCTAGGTTGCAAATGTGGAGGGCTACGACCAACCTTCCCCCTGGTTGGGAAAATGTGTCTGAAACTCTACCTCCTGGCTACGACGAGGAATGGACGACTTGGAAGTCACTTAATAGACTGCGCTCTAGAGTAGGCAGATCAAAGGTTAATATGGCAAGATGGGGTTACATTGACCAGGATGATATTCAATGTGATTGTGGAGAAGACCACACTGTTCAGCATATGACTGAGTGTCGACTCTGCCCAGCATCCTGCACGGAAGAAGATCTTCGTTGGGGAACACAGAGAGCACTGGAAGTGGCCAAGTTTTGGGCAAAGATAATATAATAACTGTGTTATATATTTACAATGTACGTTTCTGATACGAGAATAATAATAAGAAGGACAGTCCCGTACATGCACGTTGACGGTCGATCTTCAGTTCGTCATTGTGCCACCACGGGCTGCTTTCAGAGCCGCTAGACGTCGTGGAATGGAATCGTACAGCGCTTGAATACGCTGCTAGGAAATTCCGGCCCACGCAGTTTGTAGGCGCGTCTACAAAGCATCAACAATGGCGGCAGGTGGACCTGAACGAACAAGTTGCCAACCGACCACATCCCAGACACATTCGAAGGGCGACATGTCAGGCAAACAGGCAGGCCAGGGAAGCAGAGGTATCCTTTGTTCTGCGAAGAAGGCTTGCACATTCCACGCCACATGCGGGCGGGCATTGTTCTGCTGAAATATGGCCTGTGGAACGGCCAGCAAGAGGGCCAGTGCCGCGGGCTGTAAAACTTCCCTGATGTAGCGGTCACTGTTCAGATTGCCCGCAAGACGTACGAGGCACGATCACCTGTTATAGGCAATTGCGAGCCAAACTATGACACCTGGTGTTTGTCCGCTATGCCACTCAACAATACAGTCTGCCTGAGTGCGTTGTCCACGGTGGCGTCGAACGCGTAAGCGGCCATCGCTGTAGGACAGGTTGAAGCGGGACTCGTCCGAAAACACTACATTTCGCCACTCAGCCTTCCAGTGTCGGTGTGAAGTTGCCCATTGTAGTCGGAGGCGTCGGTGGTTCCCGGTCAATGGAAGCCGACGCAGTGGCATGCATGCTACCAGTCCAGCCCTCAAAAGTCGGCGGCGCACCGTCGACGTAGACATGTCCACCCCCGTTGCAGTGCTCCAACTTCGAGCCTATACCGAGGACGACGCTGTTCTGTCCGATACGGCCATGCGGAGAAGATGGCGGTCGTCTCATGCTGTGGTCACATTGCGTTGTCTTGTACCCTGTCATCGCGGTGTACGGCCCTCCTCTCTCCACTGGATGAACATACGCCGTACTGTTGACGCAGCGTGCCCTGTACGAGCCGCAATGTGCCGGAACGACAGACCCGCCTCCCAGAGCCCAAGCATTCTGCCCCGTTCAACCGCACTCACATGCTGATAGTCCACCCTGTGATGTCGGCGAGGCATCGTTGCTCTTGCTTACACATTTCCACTTGGTATGATGACCCCACGCATACAGAGCTATGCGGAACACTGACCTGTCCGGTCCCATGACAGAGGGCACTGGTGGACCAATGTGCACGCCATCTCTCTGCGATTTCAATCACTTAGTACGGTACCTCAGGCCTACACGACCGCTGTTCTGGGAGTGTCTCCAACCATTTCTTCTGTGTGTTTCACTTTCTACAAACAGTAGTGTAGAGCAGTATCAGTTTGGATGAAAATTATTATTGATTGAACACGAATTGTTACAGTGGGAAAAAACAACAACAAAAAACACACATTTAATTTGGAGAAATCAAAACGAAGAACACTCCTTTTAGTCAACGCCGATTGAAATATCTTATAGTAAACAGACAGCTTGCACAATCCATTGAGAACTGGTTCAAACTCAACGCACTGTGAAGTGAACTCGGCGCTATTTTGTTTCACAGTGCAATGCATATACAAAGTTGTACCGTAAGTGCGGGCAGGGTTGGCAATACTGTACCTAGCTTGCGGACTTGGCTACCAGATGGCATCGTAGTCAGCACCTGGCGGCGAACATTGAAACTAATATAGCTTTATCCTACTAACCTGCACATTTTAGCTTCCACAAGTGTAGTTAGTGGAAGGTTCTTTTTCATGCCATAAATCTATGACATGCGACCGCCAGCTTTACTTCCCCTCCGAAGGAAGGCATATTGAGGGATTTTTAACGCTCTTAAAAAATCCTACGACTTCGGCCGGGTTTGAACCCACGACCTTGGGCATAGAAGCTCAGCATGCTACCAACTACGCCACCAAAGCCGCTAACTATTAGTTTAATATTTAAAATAATATACTTAGAATGCCTTAAATATTATTTAATATTAAACAATTTATTTATTGTATGGCTTTTAGTGCCGGGAGTGTCCGAGGACATGTTCTGCTCGCCAGAGGCTGTAGCTGCTTCTAGCGGACATCCATAGGGTGAGCTACAAATTCCGTTCAATTTCACGTAGTTCCAACTTTCGCTACCAGATGTCAATGATGCCTAGTGGTGTACGTGGAACTTTGATAGAGCGTTCCAATGAAATCTAACCTAGAAATTTAGCTTCACATAAGTTTAGTCTGTGGAAGAATCTTTCTCATGCCATAAATCTATGACATGGGACCGCCGGCTTTACTTCCCCTCCGAAGGAAGGCATACTGAAGGATTTTAACGCTCTTAAAAAATTCCACGACTTCGGCCGGGTTTGAACCCTCTATCTTGGGCACAGCAGTTCAGCATGCTACCAACTATGCCACCGATGCCGCATATTAAACAATATTGTTCGCTTATAGTCGCGCTTAAACCAGGCTAGGCATGATTATTATCTACTGAAAAAGAAATATGTCTAATATGATGTTAGTAATATCTTACATTACATCCAACACTTAGTATAGCAGTAACGTTCTAACAGTAAGTAAAAAGTTTGAATTTCACTCGTAGCTTGCAACACACGCAAATCACAATCCACATGCACCTGCCTGCGATAGATCGCCTAGAGAACGAGAGGCGGACAGAATTTAGATGTATAGATATTGGTTTCTACTCTTTAATATTTATACATCGTTAAGTGTGAATTTCACGCTAAGTTATATGTCTATACCTTTGAATGCACGCACCCTAGCTCACTTAGAAGTATAGAATTAATTATGACGGGTAGGCATAAGTAGTAGGCTAACAGGGTGATTGGGCAGTAGCGGCTTTCCAGGTGCATCAGGTACAGCCCGGCTGCACTAACATTTCTCAAAACAATTGTCTATCATTTTCTGAATCCCTATATTTTCTCTTTAAATCCCTCCGTATTCGTTAAAAAGAACGAAGAGTTCGCTTTATATGTTGTGGTTACACAACCGGCGTGGCGCTCATACTTATTAGCAATTAAGCAAGCACCGCAGTCAGTTTCCTTCTCGATTGCGCTTTGCGAGTGCAGCCCTGCCAATGCTCACAGCGGTACGGGCTGACTTATGATGTGTAACTGAACGGCTGCCATGACAACACACCTAACCGCCTGCAGTATGTATACGGAAGTATTCCGCTTGGTGCAGCCCTTCGAGCAACCGGGATAATTGGCTGTCTCCCACGAGCTGTGATGATATTATCCGAATGCACCCGAATTTAACTCGGGCTCTTCTTGGGCTCTTCTCTCCTCGACCATTGCTGCCAATGTTAGTATCTCAATCACGCTAAAACACAATCACGCAAAGACATATTTACTTGTATATTTTGTCGTACTGTTCCAACAGCTGTAACAAGAAGCTTGTGATAAATTTGAACGTGTGGTGTACGAAGTATTCTTGTGCTGTTAAATTGTGATTCGTGACCGTGTGGCATATTAATTGTGAGTGAAACTGAAGTGTAAATAGAATAAGCACTTTTGAAGAGCATACAGTAGCACAGCAAAAAGAGTAAGCTCTTGGAGTTTTTATAGTTACTGTGTTAAGTGGAGAGGAAGTGCGTTTGAAAATTCAGTTTTGTTATAAATATAAGTACGAGTACGGTATGTAGAGTGAAAGGTATATAGTATTTAAATCTTTTCTTATAGTGTGAAATAATAGAGTTTCCTCCAAGGCGTGTTTTAATATGGAACCGTCCGTAGATTTAGTTGGTATTTTAATGCTTGTTGCTCACGGTAAAATTTTCCTTCAAATTTATTGTACAATAATTTAATTTTATAAAATTTCTGTTGCTCACTGTCAAATTCAAGATTTATGAAGCCTTTGATAAAACTTTCCATAAAATAGGACATGTTCTATTCCCTAAAATTATTTTTACGAAACGAACAGTATTCCAAACACCATGCTTATGGTACTACTCAATGAATTTTTGTCAACTGTGTCCCTCTAGCTTTGTGCGGCCAAGACCGCACATCGACCCGACCATTCTAACCTTTGTTTTGTCCAATCCAATGGCTTTTGACAATGGTTACTGCCTAGCGTGTTCAGATCAATGGTTTGTTGTCAACCATGCCCCGCTTGCGCATTATATGTGTCGTGTGGTGTACGTTCTATCAGACATGTTGGCAATAGCGACGTCAATGTGTGCGCCTCCTTGTGAGCGCTTCGGTGGCAGTTTAACGTACTAAATGCACTGTCAAACATGGCTGCCCTTCTGAAATGAGCTATAAATAATGACACATATTTACGTGATTTAGCACAAATATCCAGTGCAGAAGTGACCATGGTTAGTTATTACTAGGGCCCGGATATTGATGATTAGGCCCCGGATGTTGATGATTAGGGCCCGGATGTTGATGATTAGGGCCCGGATATTGATGATTAGGGCCCGGATATTGATGCCGTAAAAAAGTTTAAGAAATGCACTTAAAATTTTCAAAAATGACTAATAAATGACCTAAAAATTGGAAAACTGCACTAATGGAGAAAATGGTCTTATAATAATAAACTCACCAATATTTCAAAAATGACATCTTAAGCTCAAACTGAAAAGTCAAACAAAATAGATTTCTAGCACTTAACAAAAGGTTTATATTCACTTTAGTCTGAGTTGCACTGCACTACGAATGTCATTCTGATGTTGTCTAATGTAAATGATCTGCGGTTATCAGACGACAGGTTTTTATGTCTCGAAAAGCTGCGTTCAACATCAACTGATGTGATCGGAGTGTATTTGAAGTGAGGAAGTTCGTTTGCTGCTAAATCCTCCTCAATCCCATCCATGCAGTAGTTTTCACCAGAAAGAATGTCTGGGATTTTGCATAATGTTTTGTACCCGGTGTTTTTGTCCAGCACTTTTTTCAGTTTTGATGCAATACCCACAGCAATTTCGCCATGATTGTTGCTAAGACTAGTTTCCACCCGCTTGATTAAGGACATGGAATCAATATTTCAATATTTTAAATTATCTTGTATCAGCTACTAGCTTCCTCTTAACTCTGAGAGACGTAACTCCCTCATATAAAGCTGCGACATGACTAAATTGGAAAAAAAAATGACTTTAAAAGGCCGATTTCTCTAAAATAAGACAAAAAAATCTACCAAACTTAAAAAATGCTCTTAAAATGGAAAAATAGCAAAAAGATGCAAAATGAAAATGACATATTTGAAGACGGGGTGGCCCGTCCGGAGTTTCTATGTACTTCAGCATTGTTTCAGACAGCTCAGTAAAAAGATGACAACATCGGGGCCCTAGTTATTACATTGCTAATGTCCCCCAGGAAGATGAAGTTAGGTGTGAAAATCATACGGTCGGCTATATTATCGAAATGAAAGCGAAAAAAATAAGAGCGATACTTTCTTCAGAATGAATGAAGGTATTTCAGATAATTTCAGTACTTAAGCTAAACCCTTCCGACGAGCGGCTTCGGTGGCGTAGTTGGTAGCATGCTGAGCTTCTATGCCCAAGGTCGCGGGTTCAAACCCAGCCGAAGTCGTAGGATTTTTTTTAAGAGTGTTAAAAATCCCTCAGTAGCCTTCCTTGGGCGGCTTCGGTGGCGTAGTCGGTAGCATGCTGAGCTTCTATGCCCAAGACAGCGGGTTCAAACCCGGCCGAAGCCGTCGGATTTTTTAAGAGCGTTAAAAATCCCTCAGTATGCCTTCCTTCCGAGGAGAATTAAGGCTGGCGATCCCATGTCATAGATTTATGGCATGTTAAAGAACCTTCCACTAATTGCAACTGTGTGAAGCTAAATTGGATAGGTTAAGAATGAAAACAACACTCTTATTAGGTTCCTACGTTCATTGCCAAGAGCCGACTGTGCTGGCGTCTACTAGCTAAGTTCCGAACTTGGCCTAGTAGTCGTTGACGGTGGCGCTTGGCGGCAAAAGTAGGAACTATTTGAAAAATTCTAAGTTGCAGTCTGTACTAAAAAAAACAAAAAACAAAAACAGATACACACACTAATACAGCCATCACAATTAACACCGGTTATCAGACAGATTCTACACACACCCAAAGTACACGGGGCTACATGACCGCGTTGTCGCAGCCCCTAAACCAAGGAACCAACCAACTTCATTACTTAAGAAAATGTTATCGTACAATTTACATTTCATTCAGCGTTACTTTAACGTTGGTAATACATCCTAAAAAAAAAGAAAAAATCACAAGAAGAGTTGATTCCTTTAGGGGCCACGTCTTGGTCATATAGCCCTGTGTACTTGCGTGTGTGTAGAATTTGTCTGATAACCTGTATCACTATGATGTCTGTTCTAGTGTGTGTATTTGTAATTGGGGTAGGAAGCGGCCGTGATCTTAAGTTAGATACCATCCTGGCATTTTCATGGAGTAGAAGTGTTGAAACCATGGCTGAGTGTACCCGGTCCTAGCCCGTGGACCAGTGTTAACTTTCTTGGCAGAGCCGGGAATCGAACCCAGGCCTCTGCGGTGATAACTAGGAATGCAGGAGTTTATTTGTTTATTTATTAATTCAATTTAATTCTGTTATTGTGGATAATAATTGTTGTTAATTTCTGGTTTAACAATGTTTATAGCAGAATTAGCCTTATGAATAAAAAAAAAGTATTATCCCTGTATAGCGAGAGCTCTGCGAGGATAAAGGAAATGTTTTTCGCCTCCGCCCCGCATCCGCATGTTTGTTATTCGAATCTACTGGCATTTATTCATCATCATCTTGCACAGTTTCCAGCCTCTCCAACGTCTTCTGTCTTCCCACCATCTCTCAGCCTCCACCCTTGTCCAGTCTTCTCCTCTTTTCTTCACGCTTTCTTCCACCCTCTTCAGCCACCTGTCTCTCGGTCTTTAACTCTGTCTCTTTCCTTCCCACTTCGTCTCGTGTATCCTCCTGGGTCTCCTCTTCTCCTCCATTCGTTTTACATGTCCATACCATCTAAGTCTAGATTTCTCTATACCATCCTGTAATGGTTCCTCCTTCATTAATTCTCTGGTCCTCTCATTTCTTATTCCGTCCCTCTTTGTAGCTCCAATACTGCTTCTCAAGAACCTCATCTCACTGGCCTGTATTTTGCTCTTCTCCCTTCCTTTCATAACCCAGGTCTCCGAGGCATACGTCAGGATAGGGACATCGTACGTCCGATATATGATCTTTTTGCTGTTCTGATGGACATCCTTGCTCCATAACATGCTTCTCACACTCCTCCGGAATGCTTCTGCCTGTCTCCCCCGCTCATTTATTTCTCTATCGTTTCTTCCGTTATCTTGTATCAGGCTTCCCAGATACTTGAAACTCTCCACTTTCTTCAGCTGTTCCCCACCAATTGTTATTCCCGTTGTGGTTCTTTCCTTCTTCCTTGTTGTGATCACCATCTCACTCTTATTTATGCTAAATTTCATCCCATATCCTTGTATTATTCCTTCCCACACGTCCAACTGTTCCTTGTTTTCCCAAATCATCAAATCATCTGCTAACACCATTGCTTTCATCTTTCCTTCCCCAATTACTTGTGCCACTCGGGTCATTATGTCATCCATCACCACAATGAAAAGTAACGGTGACAGTGCACTTCCATGTTTCAGGCCGTTTCTCTGTTCCAACCAGTCTGATCTCTCTCCTCCCACTTTCACACAGTTCACACTTCCCGTGTCCATCTCCTTTATTCTCCTTATAGTCCATTTTTCTACTCCTCTATCCTCCAGGGACTTCCATACTTTGTTTCTGCATATGCTTTCTCAATGTCCAGGAAGGCCATCAGTAGATCTGTTCCATACTCACAGTGCTGTTCTTGTAACTGGCTTACAGCAAAAATCAAATCCACTGTGGACCTTCCTGCTCTGCAGCCATGTTGTTCTTCCCTTCTATCCTTATAAAAGGTACTGTACTTAAACCTCACAGTTTATAAAATTGTCTGCAATGGCGGCGAAGTGAAAGCTGAACTGTTGCGTGGCGAGGGAGGTGAAGGGTGAGTCAGCTAGCACCTTGCGTACAGTCCAGTCAAAGACCAAGTGGACCTTGACTAACGACTAACGTTCCACAGTTCTAAAAGTTATGTTATATATTGGACTTTTCCCCCGATCAGAGGTTTCGTAATCACATGTCATTTATTTTTTCAGGTATTCCAATAATTTGAATTACTTGGTGTTTAACAAATTCACAAAGAAATTTGATGCAATGGTCCGGTTAGCTCAAAACAATTGCCAGCGTTTCGCCCCAGTGTACCAATGGGCTCTTCAGTTGGTTATGGTACACCTCACCAAGACGCGTGGCTAGTACATACTGTGAAGGCCGCTGCAAGGCACAAATGTTGCCACGAGCAGCGCCAATGTACTATGGAAGTCAATACTTCCTTTCAAAAATAATGTTAGCTTACCTAGCTAATCTTGGTGTTGACCAACTGAAAGTTACATTGTTGTTGTTGTTGTTGTTTGAGTCTTCAATCTTTTGACTGGTTTGATGCAACCCTCCATGGCTCATTGTCCTGAGCTAATCGTTTCAGCTCTACCACACCCTACATCCGAGGCAATCTGTTTAACATAATATTCTAACCTTGGTCCACCCCTACAGTTCTTGTCCTCGACCCTTCCTTCTATAACTATTCCTGCTATTCCTGGGTGTCTAAGTATGTGTCCTACCAACCTATTTCTTCTCTTCATTAGCAGTCACCAGAAACATCTCTCCTCTCCCACGCGTCTTAATACCTCTTCGTTTGTAACCCTATCTACCCATCTGATCTTCATCATTCTCCTGTTACACCACATTTCAATCGCTTCAATTCTCTTCTTTTCTGCTGCACCAATAGTCCAAGTTTCACTTCCATTGAGCGCCACGCTCCAGATAAAGACTTTCAAAAATGACTTCCTAATACCTAAATCTATATTCGATGTCAACAGATTCCTTTTCTGTAGAAATGCTTTCCTTGCCTGAGCCAAACTACTTGGTATATCCTCTTTGCTTCATCCATCACTGGTTAGGCCTATTTCAATATCTAAGTAACAGAAGTCTCCTACTTCCTTGAGTTTTTCACCTGCCAATTTGATGTCCATAGAGGTTTCTGATTTAATTCGGCTGCATTCCAATATTTAATTTATTTATTATTAATTTTCATCATGAATTCTTTCCGTAATACGGAGTCCATACCATTCATATACTCATTCAAATCCTCAGGCGTGTCGGCAAAGATGACGATGTCATCGGCAAATCTCAGAGTTGAAATTATTTCTCCTTGAATCTTCACTCCCACTTTACATTTGTCTCCAATTTCCTTCATTGCGTGTTCAATGTAAAGATTGAAAAGTATGGGTGATAAGTTGCAGCCTTGCCTTACACCTTTCTGAATACCAGCTTCTCTCTCATGTCCTTCAGCTCGAATGACTGCTGTCTGGTTTCTGTGTAGATCACCCTCCTAGACCTGTACTTAATTCGAATCGTTTTCAAAATGTCAAAAAACTTACTCCAATGAACGTTATCAAAAGCCTTTTCTAAGTCTACAAATACCATGAACGTTCTACTGAAATTTACAATATTAATTGTTAATTTGGCAACACTGTAAAATGGCTTCAAAGTTTCTTTACTGGAACCTTGCTTATCAGGAATAGTTCACAGATCTTAGATGAAGAGGGCATTTGGAACAACTTTATGGATGTTGTTGAGATTTTAAATGATGTCTGTTTCTTGTTGTAGATGATGGAGGAGCCACACTTCATTAAGTGTGAACCAGGAGAGCTGTCAGACACTGAAGAGTCCTCCAATTGTGTAAGTGCTTAACCCTTTCTCAGTGGTGTATGCAGGATTTCCTTCTGAGGGGAATATAATAGGGTAATTGTGTACATTATTAAAGGGGCAGATGACCTTGCTGTTCCGCCCCTTAAAACGACAGTCCTCATAATTAAAAATATATTTTGATTAATGTTCATAAAAAGCAATAGTTAAATAACCATTCTCTTTGCATAAAACTATTTTTTTTTTCGAAACAATAAAAAAATGAAACAAAATCAAAAAATTAATGCAACACAGTAACTAAATATTAAAACTGAAACGATACAGCGGTCATTCCTATTGACTCTCAAAATCTGTCATCTTGATGACTTTATCTGTATCATTAATGGAATAAATTGCAGAAACTCCTCGTGTACTGAATTATCTTTAACGAAACTGACACACAAAGCAACCCGAAGCAATGTGAGAAAGGTTACCGATCGCACACTTTAACAGTAAAACTGCTCCAACGCTGAAGGAGCAGTCTCACTTCGAGGAGAGTGCAGGACTTTTACCAAGTGACGAACGTGATCACTATTAAATCGCATACTGGAGTAAAGACGCCTCACTAGCGGTAGCGTAAACCAGGTGATAGATGGGACAATATAAAGATTCAAGTAAAGAAATGTTTCTGGGGGGGGGGGGGGTTAAACCCTAAAACCCTCCCAGTCGGTACGTACGCCACTGCGCGTCCTTATTTATTATTGGAGGAGGCGCGCACGGTGGTTTAGACCGGGTTTAATAAAAAACAAAAATATTCTACACAACTCAATTTTTAACATGGATTTTATAACTAGTCATCATCAGCTTCATCTCCCGGTTCCAGTCTCTTCCTGGGTCGGGTTGTCCCCCCACCACTTCTTTCCTACTTGCAGTAGGCCTACATCTTCTGGTTTTCCTCCCTTTTTCTCTACACATTCCTTCACTGAATCCATCTTATTGTTTTCGGGGTCTTCCTCGCGGTCTCCTTCCTGTTAATTGTTCCAAAAATATTTTTTGTGCCCGCTCATTCTCATCATGTGTCCATACCACTTCAGTTTAGTTGTTTCTATCCTTACTCTAGATTAGATTAGATTAGATTAGATTTGTATTTATCCATTTGATCAATTACATGTATACAATATATTTTTGATATAGGACAAGTCAGAAATTACATAGAAAATAAAAGAACTTACAGGCATATATTACTAATACTATAACTATTTATAACTTATTATAATAACAGATCTTAAAAGATACAATCTTATTGGACAACTATTTACACCTTACTCTATTATCACAATATGAAAACTTAATTCTATAAATACAACAACTTACAGCTAGGTATTACAATTAAAATAGAAAAGTAAAATATAATTATAGATTTCATCGCTCCTGTATGCTAAGATATTCAACTACAGAGTAAAAACAATGGCACTGCAGATAAGCTTTCAACATTCTTTCAAAGGTTTTTATTTTTTGGGCAAATTTTATATACGGTACTGGGGTAGTTTATTGTATAATTTAACTCCTGTGTGAAAAGTTCCTTTTTGATATATGCTTGTGTGTATGTGTGAAATATGAATGTTTTGATTTTGTCTTGTGTTATGCCTATGAACATCATTGTTTGTTTTAAGAAAAACGTCTTTATTCATTAAATTCTTTTTAAAAAACATAATACTTTCAAAGATATATATGCAGGGCAGTGGGAGAATGTTTAAATATTCAAACAGAGGTCTACATGATTCTGTAGTGTTTACATTTGCCATAATTCTAATCACCCTCTTTTTTATCCTAAACGTGCTTAGTACATCTGGCGACATACCCCAAAATATGACCCCATATCTTAAGTATGAATGGAAATAAGCAAAATTAGTATTTCTTAATGTGTGCATGCTGGTTCCTTGTGTTTCCTTCGATGCTTCTTAGAAACCTCATCTCTGCTGCCTGTATCCAGCTCTCTTCCCTTTTTGTCGTCCATGTCAATTTTATAATTAGTAAGTTTCTATAATCACTAAAAGATACCACTGTCATCCATTTTTCCATAATAGTTGTCGTTCATTCACATTTGCTACGCTGCTAGTCATCGTCTGTACCAATATCTGAGACTTGGTGTGCACAACTGACGTACGTGTCCGTTGTGTGTATATGACTGGGTCAACAAAACTGGAGGAGGCACACACGGTCTTAAACACAAGTTCGACAGACAACAGTGGCTGGCGGTAAACCTAAAGGCTTGGTTTCTCAGAACCGACGCATGCAAGGTGCGGGGCCTCGCACATATCTAGACTACACGAGCTTATAGCAGTGGTTTTTCACGCTCCGCGGTGCGCAACTACGCAGTGTCACCCCACATTAATTCGTCCCGCCAGATTTGTGCGAGGCCACATTGTTTCTGTTCTTATATTTCCACTGTTATAAGTAACAAGGTCAACTTTACGGACGAAATGGGCGAGAAACTGACCGAGGAAGTGCGAATGCACCCAGTGTTGTATAATTTACAACACAAGAGCTACAAAAACAACGTTGTGAAAGACACCTTATGGAAAAATGATTGCACTGAAGTTGGAAGTTAAAAGACATCGCTGCCTTCTCCGCCAAAACAACGCAGGATAATTTCTTCTTCTGCATCCGCTTCCTCTTCAAGACAAGCACACAGGTTGCGAGATCCATTGGACAAGACATGTGCTCGGCAACTGATCCGCTTCGTAGCGTCATTGCGATGAAATTATGCAACGTCAGCCTCGCTTGTCGCATGCACAAGTTCTGAGAAACCAAGCCTTAATAGAACTTAATCGCCCGACCCAAGCGCAACCGGCAAAGGATGAGTATATTGAGGGAGGGGAGGTAAGCTTAAGTGGTCCTCAAGATACCGAGTGATAATGAATGAACCGTGCGCGCCCTCTGAAGGGTTAACAACACAAAATGTGCTGATATTGCAGAAAAATCCCAAGGTTACCGTTAAGACACAACCCACCTATCAATTAACATGAACAATGAACAATCGAGAAAGGATAGTTGAAGAAAATTTATTGTTAATAGTAGAACTTGACAACAGCTACTCGATGGGGAAATATTTTTTAACTACTGAAATTAACTGAAATACACGAAGAAGTAATGGATGGGAAAAAATCTGAGGATGATGTAGTAATAAATGCTTACTCTTCCAATGTCTATAACCCACCCGCCTTTCCAAATTCAATCATGACTTATATAGACGAAATTCCAGGTGACTCTGCCATTTTTACCAACATGTATAGTATTGCCAACCTCACACATTCGGTACTACTTCTTATCCGGTGTCGTAAAACAAAAGAGCACCGTCAAGTTAATGTGAAAGTGCACCAAGTTTCATTACAGTGGTGAATACTGTTCTATTAACAAAACAAACCTTATGCCCCAGACCCCCTTGTTTGTAGTGCAATCAGTCATTTTCGCCAAGACAGTCGTCTAACCAAGTAGCGACCAATGATTTCATCCAGACCAATGGTTTCGTCCCGACAGTCGTCGAACCAAGTAACGACCAATGGTTTCGTCCAGACAGTCATCTAACCAAGTAGCGACCAATGGTTTCGTCCACGCAGTAGTCTAACCTAGTAGCAACCAATGGTTTTGCCCGGACTGTCGTCTAACCTAGTAGTGACCAATGGTTTTGGGTCAGACCAATGGTTTGGCCCGGACAGTTGTCTAACCTAGTAGCGACCAATGGTTTTGGGTCAGACCAATGGTTTCATCCAGGCAGTAGTCTAACCTAGTAGCGACCAATGGTTTTGGGTCAGACCAATGGTTTTGCCCGGATAGTCGTCTAACCTAGTAGCGACCAATGGTTTTGCGTCAGACCAATGGTTTCGTCCAGGCAGTAGTCTAACGAAGTAGCGAACAATGGTTTTGGGTCAGACCAATGGTTTCGTCCAGACAGTCATATAACCAAGTATCGACCAATGGTTTTGTCCAGACAGTCGTCTAACCAAGTAGTGACCAGTGGTTTTGTCCAGACAGTCGTCTAACCAAGTATCGACCAATGGTTTTGTCCAGACAGTCGTCTAACCTAGTAGCGACCAGTGGTTTTGTCCAGACAGTCGTCTAACCAAGTAGCGACCAGTGGTTTTGTCCAAACAGTCGTCTAACCAAGTAGCGACCAATGGTTTTGTCCAGACAGTCATCTAACCAAGTAGCGACCAGTGGTTTAGTCCAGACAGTCATCTAACCAAGTAGCGACCAGTGGTTTAGGTCAGACCAATGGTTTCGTCCAGGCAGTAGTCTAACGAAATGGCGACTAATGATTTCGTCCAGACTAGTGGCGTATTCAGGGGGGGGGGGGGGGCAGAGGAGACGGGTCCCTCCCAAAATAAATCCAGAAACTGTGGTGGGCATAAGCTTTCATATTTTCTTACGGCTCGAACAAATTTAGAACCTACAACGAAATGTTAAATACAGTAAATGCGTTGACAAAGAATGCACTAACAATCTCTGCACGGCAATTCATCATTTCCGTGTCTGCACTGCTTGGAGGAGCTGAAATAACAGGGTAACAATTAGAATTGTGACGTGTGGGGATTTTCAAAGAACAGTAGGTGCCTCAGTACTGGGGATACAACCTGGTGATAACTAAAGTCTACCCAGAAATTAGGAGATTGCAAAATAGCAAGAGACCTCTCTGGAGGGGGCCAGTTATAGCTTGTCATGGAAATAGCAGGCTTCAATACTGGCCCAGCGTGGTTGATTGTCGCCACTGTCTGTGCGAGAGGAGAGAACAGTTTGTAAGTGGTAGTATTGGGGAAGAGTCGAGAGTTGTTTGATAGTTGCTCTTTCCTTTCTTCTTTTTGTCACATTAGTGAGTATTTAGAAGATCGCTTTGTCATAAAGAAGGCAAAACTGGATACATCTTCGGTACGGTAAGTTATGAAAAGTCTTGATTGTACGTGTAGAAAATTGAGGCCCCCTGTTTCACTATACAGGCACAGGAAGGCCTGATATAATGTGAAGTTATTCGAATTTTTTAAAAGGTTCGTATTTATTTCTTATTATTTAAAGGGTGTTATCTACTCCTGATGGGTTTTTGTTTGGACGTATACATTCAATTGACTATAAACATTTCTGGTAAATAAACTATTTAAATAACACCAAGACATGGTGCGGTTTTAACGTAAAGAACATTCTGAAGTGAAACGTGTGAATATACCATAATAGTAGTATTCTGATAACTTATAATTGAAAATCTTAGCGACAGAGACAAATATAGACACTGACTCAGCTGTGAGCTGCCTCAAAACAAAGCAAGGAACGGTGGAATTCAGACAGACATGAACAGAGTGAGGATTTTTGTCCTAAGCTAAAAATGAACCCTATAGTACTTATAATCAGAACAAGTAGTTACATGAAGAACTATATAGTCTATTTTCATATATCCTATTGGTCTTCTTTATTAGAAAATTCTCCCGCCTATGAAAAGGAACGCCATGTTGGATTGTAGGCCATAGAGTTATGCATCATTAGATGAAGATTATTGCGTAGGTTCATTATTCAAACGTTCACATCGATCGCATGATTAGGACACAAGAAATAAAAACTCGGTTTTAAAATTTCGCATGGCCGCCATCTTGGGGTTATGAAACAATTGAATTTAATTAGATGTCAGTAGATTTTGTATGAACATTTACTGTACCAAGTTTCACTGCGCTCGGATAATTAAATCTCGAGTCAATTCCATTTAAATGTTTCAACTTCGCCATGTTGGTATTGTGCTCACCAGGTTACTAAAAGTCCAATAGGTGAAATTATATTAATAGCCTCTATCAGCATACAAAATTTCACCTTGATTGCTGCAAAAGATTCGTAGATATTGAGAACCATCTAAATATTTTGGATAGTCGCCATGTTGGATTGATATATATATGTAGGCCATACAGTTATGTACCATAAGGTGAAAATTATTGCATAGGTTCATTATTCAAACTTTCACTTCGATCGCATGATTAGGACACAAGAGATGAAAACTTAATTTTAAAATTTTGCACGACCACCATCTTAAGGTTATGTAAACAATTGAACTAAATTAGATGTCAGTAGATTAGAATTTGTATAAACATTTACCGTTTCAAGTTTCACTGGGCTTAGATGGTTAAATCAAGTGAAATATCCATTAAAATGTTTCAACTTCGCTTGGCCGGGATTTTCGTTTTGTACTTAACAGGTTTTATAAAGTTGCATAGATAAACCTTTAGTAGTATCCTTTGTCTTTGTCACTGTACAATATTTCAGGGTGATATCTGTTACCGTTGCGGAGATATAGAATGCCAGTGAAATATTTCGCGTGGCCCGCGTGTTGAATGAATTTGGGAAACATATAAAAATTTGAAAGGCACGATCGAGGTTGGACGAGGTGCTTATAAAGTTTAATTGAAATCGCTCCGGCCGTTTAGATTTTATTAGTGGGAGGGGGAGGGGGGGGGGGGGTATAGACACACATAAATGAAAATAAGCTAAAAAATATGAACTCCGCAGTAATAGATGAGGACCTAATGGGCCCCCTCCAAACTAAAATCCTGGCTATGCTACTGGTCCAGATCAATGGTTTCGTCCAAACAGTAGTCTAACCAAGTAGGGTCAGATGACCTCCTGGACAACATTTGGCATGTACTGCTCACCACGGCGTCTCCATACATGTTGACGTCATTCCTGCAATGACTCCTCCACGTCAATAGATCCATAGCGTCCCGGGGGCAGAATTTAGTGAGCCGCATGTCATCTCTCACCCTATCCAGCCAGCGTGTTCGAGGTCACCCCCGAGGTCGATGACCCTCCACGTTCAGTTGAAGGGCAGTCTTTACAACTGAGGTTTCACTGCTTCGGAGCACATGTCCATACCACTGCAGACTTGATTCACACATTTTCTCTGTGATTGGGGCAACCTTGAAATCCTTCCACACAGCATCTTTCCTAATATGGTCCAGTCGAGTAAAGCCATTGGACCACCGCAACATCTTCATTTCCATTGCACGAAGTGCCTGTTCGTGCTTCGATGTTGTAGGCCAGCATTCAGATCCATAAAGGGCCACTGATCTAATCACTGTGCGATATACTTTAGATTTTATATGCGATGGAATTTTCTTATCGCATAGGACTCCAGTAACTTGGGACCATTTCATCCATGCGGCAGTGACTCTTGTTTTGACATCAGGAATCGTGATGTACAGGCCGGACGTTTGTTTTAGATGAATGAAAAATCTTAATGGAAGCCTGGAGGCGAGTTACTGCAGTACCTGTGTTATCAGCTCCCCCAAGCGGTCCGATGATTGACAAAGCTGTATCCCACTATGCTGAAGTACAGTCATTGGCAAATATAATGGCGTTCTGTTCGTAACTACGTAACGTGTACTTCCGTGTCAGACAATACTTCGACATGGACTGTACTGTCAGCGGGACGGTGTCACTACGTGCTTAAGTCTGAAATTCCATTACATCAGATCGGTGGTGACAAGTTTGAAGCGATAGGGTGAGAGAGTGACTGAGTGCAGTCTCACCCTCTCGCTTCAAGGTCAAGGGCAATCGTCTAAAACAAACGTCCGGCCTGTATGACCCAAGGTATTTGAATTGGGTCACATTATGAAGTTCAACCTCACCCACAGTAATCGTGCCATTAGGTTTGGTCATCGCATTCCAGGTACTCCGTCTTCCTCAGGTTCAATTTTTTCCCAAATTCTTCAAGACGCATCTTCCACTCTTGTACATGCTGTTCGATGCGCCCACGCATCTCGTTAGCTAACATGACATCATCCGCATATAATAATGTCCATGGATGTCATTTGTGATGGCGTTCATGCAGAGTATGAAGAGCAAGGGGGACAAGGCTGAACCTTGCTGGACACCAACAGTGATTTGGAAGGTATCATACATTCCTTCTGCACACCTCAGTATTTGATGTTTCTTCTTCCTGTCGTTTCGGCCATCCATGGACCATGCTATTTCAACTGACCTTTTCCATGTCTTTGTGCCTGGGCCTTAACGTTTGCCCTGTATTCCCGCATTCGTTTCCTGGAAAGGGAAAAGAGAAAAATACTGAGGTTAATACTGGGACCGAAAAGGGGAGGTGAAAGATGGGTACGAATATCAAGAAATGAACTACACAAAACTATGAGAACTATCTCAGAAGAAATAAGACTGAAAAGAGCATGATTTTCTGGACATGTGATTACGATGGAGATTGACTAGGAGGATATGGGAGACAACAGGGAGGACAAAGGGAAGAACAGAAACCAAATGGGTGGTTGAACTTCGGAAGGACTGGACTAATCAAGGTGGAAGGGACAGAGAACTGGAGAAATAAATATGCACTAACCGATATACAGAGAAGGATTGAGAATCATGAAGGGGATGAGAAAGAAAGAGGACACTAAGGATTTCCGAGGAAGAACGGAGAGAAGAAGACAGTAGAGGCCATAACGAAAGAAGAAAAAGAAATACAGGTAGGCCTATTTAAAATTAAAACAAAAGTTAAATAAATGTAAATAAAAATCTTCCAGAATAGAATAAATAAATTGAATAACCAAAAATATACACAACAACAACAACAACAACAACAATCTTTATCGATCGCAGCAAAATTAAGGCATTATAAGACATTTACAAAGTCAGAGGTGACTTATGCTCCAGCTTAGGCGGCAGCACGCCGACCTCTCACCGCTGGGTCCGTGGTACAAATCCCGGTCACTCCATGTGAGATCTGTGCTGGACAAAACGGAGGCGGACAGGTTTTTCTCCGGGTACTCCGGTTTTCCCTGTCTAAATTTCATTCCAGCAACACTCTCCACTATCATTTCATTGCATCTGTCATTCATTTAATCATTGCCCCAGAGGAGTGCGTCAGGCCTCGGAAGCCGGCACAGTTCATATCCTCGCCGCTAGATGGGGGCTTCATTCCATTCCCGACCCTGTCGGAGACTGGAAGCAGGCTGTGGATTTTCTTTTTTCACTAATACAGCTGAAATTGATAAAATAAGTAAAACAGAAGGAAGAATAATTAGGATGTACATAAATAACCAATACCAAGCTAATGGTCATTGGAGAATTGCAGCAAATAATACAGTCTGTGAGGAAATTGAACCAGTATCGAGTACAATTAGAAAGAAACAGATCTCGTATTTTGGACATCTTCGAACACCAGAAACTAGAATTAGTAGAAAAATAGTACAAAAATTCTGGAATAGCAATACAAAGATTAAATGGATCACAGCAATTAACCCTTTTGCTTTCAAGCTCTCAGCTGATGGATGTGTCAAAACTGACAGCCATATTTACCACACTATGCACGCACTTCTTTTAAAATTACATCGAAGGCACACCAATGAAGATATCAACATGAAAGATGGTAAACGTATAGAGTATATATCACTTATTATTACTGTAAGTCATGTCTCTAAACCAAAAGGTTTTACTGTAAAAAAAAAAACCGAAATGTGAAATCAAAATTACAAGTTTCGGATTTTGAAAGTTGGGAAGTAATTCTAGAAAATTATATTTACAGCCCAAGTTTGTTATTCATGTCAGTAGGAAGGCTATAATATTGTTTACTAGCATAGTAAATATCAAGATTCTATGTGCATTAGATCCAAGGATAAATTAAAATGTTAAAATGACATAACACTGAAAAATGTCAGCCATTTTTGCATAAAACGCAGATTTCTTATAAATAATATGTAGCACTCACCTATGAAGATATTACTGGATCATCATTATCCTCTACACTTTCCGATTCGGACAGAGTAACATCATCATCTCTTGAATAATTATCAAGATTTTCAGTGATATCATCTTCAGGTAAATGAAGTCTTTCCGCAATGTCACACACGGCAAATAACTAGGCCTAATCTAACTGAACTATATCTAACACTTCACTATCACTATGCACCTAATTACCTAAGAAAACTATTTAAATAATGAACTAACACGTTAAATAAATATATTGCCTATGGTATAACTTAATTTTACTATATAATCACATACGAAAACACAAGAGAAATGAACGGAAGTTTGCCGGCGACCATGATGTAAACAAGATTTGGAACTCCAGTGAGCACATATTTCAGACTCTAAGATTATCGATAAATACGGATAGCCAGAAGTTCCCAGGCAGTATAACGTGAGATACAACTATACTCTTCTTATTCCGTGCAAAAATGCTGCTATCTGGCGCGTAAATAATGAACTAATAATAAAAAAAGACGGGTAACGACGGATCGTTACCCTGTCAGTTTTCGCAGGACCCGTGGGTACCGATAGATCGTTACCTTGAAAGCCAAAGGGTTGGATGATATAAAGGAACTCCAAATAACACTTGACGACCTGAAGAACAAGACTCGCATGTTAGACTAGCAACCAGTATTAATATAAGAGCTAAAGGAAGGGTGTTCAATGCTGCAGAGAAGAAGTTAACATCTGAGGGGATGAAAACCTCTTGACAAATTAGAACTAAATGAGCTATGGTTATTGTAGTGGTCCAATATTGGCCATAACATATACAATTAATTATTAGTGATTTAAGCCCACTAACGAGCGCTTCTGCGATGCTTTCTTTGTTCTCCAATATCTCCTCAGACTACGGGTCTTAATCACTTTGGTTGGGGACTAAGAGTTAACGGAACGGTCAACAATATCACAGTCTAAAATGCCAGCGTTATTCAAGTCTTGTTTCACTTCATTAAGCCACAAGCTGCCAGTCTTGTAGCCATTAATCA
This sequence comes from Meconema thalassinum, assembly GCA_946902985.2. Lineage (NCBI taxonomy): Eukaryota > Metazoa > Arthropoda > Insecta > Orthoptera > Tettigoniidae > Meconema > Meconema thalassinum. The sequence continues at coordinate 25,914,926 of OX336395.1, forward strand.
AGTTGAAAATGTTCTATCGTTCCACATCCGGAAGAGGTGCCCATAGAATTTCAGTGATCTCTGTCGCATGGTATTGGCGGATGGTTCCAACTGACGGTATAGTTCAGTGTTTGCTTTAAGTCGATAAGAGCAATCTTGGTCCATGAATTTTTGAAGGATACGCCTCTCGACTTTCTCCAAATCATCCATGTTGCATTTCTTGTTCATTAAGAGGGTCTCTGCTGCATATAAAAACTATGCTCTAATAATGGTTTTATAATGACAGATCTTTGCTTTTTTCTTGTTTGAAATTAATATAAACCTTCAAAAAAATAGTTCTGTGCTAGTGCTAGTTATACAAAGTGAGTTACATCACATGCATGGAACTGTCTCTACTCAGATCCCATCCAATATATTACCACCTCTGTACTAGTTTTACCACTCTCATCCTTTTTTCCTTTCTGTAAACTCGTGTGTAATAATAATATTGTCTGCTTCTTTCCAGGACACACTTGTGCATCTACCAACTGATAATCAGATGCAGATAAAGGTTGAACCGGATATTATACCTTCAGATACTATTGCTGAGGATTGGAATCTAGAAGATGTCAAGGAAGAAAATGTAATTCAGGTGATTGTAGTTGCAGCAATGAAAGCAATAGAACTGTACTCTCATCAATAGAGCTTCATTTAGGGGCAAGAGAGATGTTAGTTATCATCTCTGTGTACTTGTACAGTTTACACCACAGATATTGGCTGGTCAGTTCCACTTGGGCAGTCTTACAGAGATCAGTCGGCAAGCCTCAGGTATGCTCAATTGTTACGCGAGTTGTCAGTTGTGCGGAAAGCAACTCCCATATCAATTGCACATGGCTGAGGCTTGTCGAATGTTCTCTGTATGATAGCGCAACCGGGACTGACAGGCCAGAAACTGTGAGTGTGAAATTTGTCTGAACTGGGTTATTGTAACAGTGTAACTGTAGTTATGAGCTTAAAGGACATGGGTGGCAAACTGGCGGTACGCTTCATTAAGTGGCACACATGAAGTCACTATAGGGCAGCCAGCGTTGAGAAAAGTCTATGGGTCTTCCAGGCTTTTACTTTTAATGGAAACTCCCCCTACACTGGTTTTGTTACCTTACCTTTTGTCATGAAGGAACTCTGAAATATATTTTTCGTCATAATAGCTTCCTACATTTATCTGCCAATTGATTACCTTTGTTATTGCATACAAGTATCGTTTATACCTTAAGTCTTAGTAATTTAAAAAAAATTGAGGTTAGCACGCTAGAAAGAAGAGCCCTGTCCTGTGCTGCATGCTCGCCCGGAGTGGAGCACATGCTCAGTTCCGCCGGCAACATAAGTTCTGAAACACTATCCGTCATTGGTGTTACTGTTGTGTGTTTTATTTTCTGTTAGATCGAATCATGGCTGCCGACAGTAGGGTTCGAACCCATTATGTCCCGAATGCATGCTCACAGCTGCGCGCTCCTAACCGCATGGCTAACTCGCTACAATATTACGAATATTAATCTAAACAAAACAACAAGAATAAAATTGAAAGAAACTAAATTATAGCCTAACTAATAACAAAAAAAGGTGATGATCAACGGTATTGCTGACGTAAAAATTGTTAGCATCGTCTGCATACATCCGAGAAGGAAGGGTTGTTCTTTGGAAATCTGTCAATCAGTAATGCGTCATATTACAACGAAATGAATGCCGTTATGGGTTCTCTTCACGTATCCTTAATACTGGTCCAATCCGTTACCATCTGCAAAACTGCTCCTTCCTGGGCATGTTCTATTTCAGGTAGCTGCTGGGGTTATGTTGTGTCACTAACTTATGAAATGACGGTACTCGGGGTGAATATAGCATATGATGTCAGCGCTACCTCTGCCTAGAGTTAGCGACACTGTCGCCATAAGACTCCACAGTCTTTTCTCAACACTGGATGCTCTATATATGTACTTTTAATGGTCTTTGTTCGAATCAGGAGTACGGTTCTAAACCATTATAAATTATACAGAAGATAGAGAAGTTAGTTGCAGCATTCATAGAAAACTGAACATTCAAATGTAATTTACAGCTCTGTACAAAGTGAGTTACATCACATGCATGGAACCATCTCTACTATTTACTCAGATCTTGCCCAATATATTACCACCTCCAGGCCATTCAGGAGGGGCAGATGACCTCCTAGTTCTGTCCCTTAACCCTTTAAGGAGCATTGACGTTCTGGAACGTCACAATTTCACAACTTTTAAAGAGTTAGAGTATAGACCAAATCTGGACCAAAATTAGTAAAATTTTTTTTTTAATGACAGTTCTAATTAAACATAGTGTTTACATACCAAGAAACATGTTTTAGGCTCAAAATACCCTAAAATACAACGTTTCAAAACTTCTTTTTTGAATGAAAGTCTTCAAAACATGGATACACACATAATCCACTGAAAGGCGGTATCTTTCCTTCTTTCTATATTGGCAGAAGAATGTGAGCACACTGTGCGGCTAACTAGCATCCCGCGAGCTGATACCAACCCTGCCTGACAGCTAATACCCCTTCCCACAACGTACTGAACAGACCAAAACACACACGGTGCGTAACCATGTGTCTTCACTAATTTATTGAGGACATAATAACATATTAGAATCATAATGTCGATTATTCAGGTCCGTATTGACGTAACTATTACTTTGAAAGAATAATGAAATTTCTGCCTTTTAATACTATTTATTTTATTATACTTTCAAAGTTATATTAGAATCATGCTAGATATCCAAAAACGGGAGCTACGCAAATCTTTGTAAATGATGTTCCGGATCGGCGCTACTCCTTTTCATGTAAACAGCAAAAGACTTTCTGGAATGCCAATACAAGATCTGTACTCGTCAAAGGGTTAAAACAGGCCATTCAGAGTGGCTAATTCCAGATCGTTCATGGCGCATCTTGATGGATATAGATTTATTGTTTGCATTCCACCACAGTCAGTAGGGAAGCACCACTTCCGTAGATTATCCTCGCATCTGTCAATTTCAGTTCGTAATCATTTTAGTGACTTCCAGATCATCCAGTCTTCCAGGAGGCAGCCAATATGACAGGTGGTGAGAATGTATACTAGTTTTTTTTTTTTTGAGACGTTTCGGCCGTCAATAGACCACGATGTTCTTCACTCATATGATCACTGTAATGCTTGTTTTCTTGTCTGCCAGTAGATCTTCATTCTTGACGAATGTTCAGCTCTCCTTTCTTCCGTCCACTTGCAGTGAGGGCGGGGCATCACAGATGTTAAAGGGTGTAGATTACTGGTTGATTTAACCGCCTTTCTGAACAGGTTCCTATCCCAAACCAGAGCTTGATTGATTCGAGCTTCTGTTAGGTCCTTTTTAACTTGCATCGACCATTTACAATAGGATTTTTTTTTAGATATTGATGAGTGGATTCAATATGAAAGTCGATGATGGTCCATCCACTCCAAATGTCCAAAGAAAGACATTCTCCTTTTTCTCATCACACTCACCAAATCTTCTATATGTTTAAATAATTCATTGTTATGTCTTCTTCTGTAAGTACCATTATCATTAACAGGTCCTAATATTTTCCTTAGAATTTTCCGATCCTTAAGTTCTAATTTTCTCAATGGACCTTTGTTTGTCATCTGTAAGCATTCTGCGGCATACAGTGCTGACGGCCTAATTACTGTGTTATAATGACAGAGTTTTACATTCCGGGACAAGCTTTTACTTTTGTAAATGTTTTTGCATGTTTGAAAGGCACCTTCCAATTTGTTACATCTGCTCTCAATGGCAGCTATTTCTGAATTATTAAGGGTAATCCATTCCCCTAGGTATTTACATTTTTGGACTTTTTTGAATTTTTGCAGACCAATCGTGATGAATTTTGAGGCATCTTTGACATTTGTGATAAAATTAGTTTTATGGAAGGCCACTTTAAGTCCAGTTTTAGCAGCTATGGTTTGTAGTTTATTAAGTTGGTCAGTGGCCTCCTCCATTGTATTAGCGAACAAAGCAATGTCATCTGCAAAAGCGAGACAGTTTATATTCAGGTCTTCTTTTTTATAACCAATTCGAATACCATAATTATTTGGTAAGATTGTTAACCATTCTCTTATAATTTTTTCCAAGACACAGTATACTAGTTTATGAAGAATAAGACTTTCAATTTTTCCGCCTATTCAATACTATAATTTGTTACAACATTTCAGGGGTACATGTTTCAAGTCCTGTTTCTTTTTGGACCCTTCTTCAGCCCACAAAATTATACATAGAGCCCATCAGAGCACAAAAAACATCGATGACACAAAATGCACATAAATAATATAAAAAATTAAAAACACTGCAACAATATCTGAGAATCTAAAAATCTAAAAATGGCATGCATAGTTTACAGGCTTCAGGTACACGGTTTTTTCACTTGTTCTAAATCTATGTAAAATGTCATTTGACACTGTAAAACGACGGGCACATATTATGATAGTTGATGTTTATAACTGGTGTATTGTAGGAACTTTGCAGCATATCTTGTACTGTTTTAACATTTCTTTTGTTGTGGCTGAAGATGGGTTTGGACGGTCATAGCTACACCTTTTATCAAATTCTTGTCATAATTTGGCATTGGGCAATCTGTCATTGATAGATTGAAATAATCTTCTGTCACACGGTATCGAAAAACAACAAAGAAATTGGCAAGTTGTTACTCTTGACCCGAAGTCAAACGGAAACAGCCCTGCGACATCATGTGGAGGTCAAGCTCCGCTTAGCGAGAGCAACTTGCTACTGCAAAGCAGTAGTAGCAAGTTGCTCTCGCTAAACATTTAAAACTAGTCAAATTTCTACTCCTGTAAATGTTGGTCCTAAAACGGTATAAGTGAACAGGATCTGATGATGTTCATCTGACAAGCGAAATATGTCGTCCAAATAAAAGATATATTTAATTCATGTAAATTCTTTTCAGGTTAGTAGATGTGAGCAGAAATAATTGATATTCCCTGCCCAATTTATTTCAGCACACCAACAGAAAAGCAATTTTTGAACTCCTGGAGCACCTATCAAATCCTATACCAGGGGAGGCCAACTGCAAAGCAGTAGTAGCAAGTAGCTCTCGCTAAGCAAAAACATCAACTATCATAATATGTGCCCGTTGTTTTACAGTGTCAAATGACATTTTACATAGATTTAGAACAAGTGAAAAAACCGTGTACCTGAAGCCTGTAAACTATGCATGCCATTTTTAGATTTTTAGATTCTCAGATATTGTTGCAGTGTTTTTAATTTTTTATATTATGTATGTGCATTTTCTGTCATCGATGTTAATTGTGCTCTGATGGGCTCTATGTATAATTTTGTGGGCTGAAGAAGGGTCCAAAAAAAAAACAGGACTTGAAACATGTACCCCTGAAATGTTGTAACAAATTATAGTATTGAATAGGCGGAAAAATTGAAAGTCTTATTCTTCATAATTACTGTCAATACGGAACCTGAAATGAATAATATTTCTAATAATACTAGTTTATATTATCAATATTTCAATATTTTTAATTGTAATAGCATTGTCTTCTTCTTCTTAGCATTTATCCCGCTGAATTGCGGGGTCTGCTGTTTTACACTTTCCTTTCCACTTGATGCGGTTTTGTGCATGTTCAGGAGAGACTTGAGCCACATTCATACCCTCCCGTAGTGTGTCGAGCCAGCGCTTCTTTGGTCGCCCTCGTGGTCTGCGTCCTTCAGGACTGATGTTTAAGGTTCTTCTCGCAGCGGAAGAACTGCTTCTGCGTAGTACATGGCCATACCATCACAAACAGTTCTCTCTCATCTTCTCAGGGATTGGGGACACACCAAATGCCATTCGATCATCTCCAGTCTTGTGAGTCCTCCTGGCCAGTGAAGCAATAATAGCATTGTCTTGATTGATACCATTAAATAATGTTATTCTGCTTACAGTATACAGTACAATATCATTCGGGAGGGCTAAAGTATAGGGGAAAATTTGAGAATTATCTGCATCTTGTGTGGCACGTGGTGTATTGTGGTTTGGCCTCCCCCGGTATAGGATTTGATAGGTGCTCCAGGAGTTCAAATTAGTTAGCATCCAGATATTTGCCTGAAGTTAATATGTAGAAATTTTAAAGTCATTTTCCAGTGTTGCTTTCATGATATAGTTCAAGAATTGCTTTTCTGTTGGTGTGCTGAAATAAATTGGGCAGGGAATATCAATTATTTCTGCTCACATCTACTAACCTGAAAAGAATTTACATGAATTAAATATATATTTTATTTGGACGACATATTTCGCTTGTCAGATGAACATCATCAGATCCTGTTCACTTATACCTTTTTAGGACCAACATTTACAGGAGTAGAAATTTGACTCGTTTTAAATGTTGACATAACTTAATAATTGTACATAAGTGCAAGGTCTTCAGGGCCCCTCCATGTTTATTCAACCTCTGAAATAATTTTGAAATAACAGTATTAAGTTTGCAAATTTTTACTGTCACCCCAATAAAAAGTTCCATGGAATGTAGCTTGTCTTACTGAATATTAATTTACTTTGTATTTAGTTATTCAACCACTGTCCTTCTTACTTTTTGTCTCTCATTGGTTGTTATTTTACTTGAAGGTTTTGATCACTTCGCATTAAAAATTCCACTTTCGTTGTATCTGAACGCTCCTTTCAGAAATGTAAGAAGTAAATAGTCTATTTCTGACTTTGAATTAGAAACTTGCCGCTCTACAAAGCGCTCTTGATCTATTCTCCATGTGCCGTCTCCTCTAAGAAGGTTGGCGATCATCACTGCAATCTGGTTTTTGGATCTAGCAGCACTGAAAAGTTCACTGGAACTACACTTGAACCATATTTTTAGGTTGTCCAACCAAGAGACCCTTCTTCTTCCTCGACTCCTCCTGCCCTCAACTTTCCCTTGAATAATTTCTTGTAGAAGACGATACCTGTCTCCCCTCGTTATACGACCCAAGTATTGTAACTTCCTAATCTTGACACAGGTAATTGTCTCCTTATCTTTACCTATCCTACGCAATATCTCAAGATTTGTGATTCTATCCATTCAGCTTACTCGTAAGTTCCTTCGATCTTAAATTAAATGGACAACTCTGCCATTTTCCCAGAAGAAAAACTAAAAAACGCAATGATTTTAAGATTAACTAGCTGTACCCGGCATGCGTTGCAATGCCAATCAAAGAAAGTGTTGGCGTTGTAACTTTGTTTGTTGAAGTGCTTTTGGATTCCCAATATTTTTTTTCTTTTTCTGTTTACCATCTCTAAACTATTCTAAAACTGATTTACTATGTCCAAAAAAATCATGGGAGCGTGCTCAACAACTCACCAAAGTTTCATCGCAATGAAATGAATGGTATATGAACGCATACGGGACTTTGTTGAAATGATTCGAGCGCCGTCACCCATTTGTTGAATATACTCGTAGGCTTCCTATTGTAAAATGTATATACTAATTCGAAAACCTTCCCTGGCGTGTACACAGCAACTCATCAAAGTTTCATTGCAATATAATGAATGGCATATGAACGCACACGGGCTTTTTGTATAAACGATTCGCGTGCCGTCACTCATTTGTTGAATCTTCTTGTGCGCCACCCATTGAAAAACGGATTTACTAATTCATACACCTTCGCAGGACTGTACTCAACTCACCAAAGTTTTATCACAATCGGATGAATGATATATGAGCGCCACGGGACTTGGTTGAAACGATTCACGCGCTGTCGCTCATTAGTAGAATCTACTCCTGCGCTACCATATTATAAAATGGATTTACTAAATCAGATCCCTTCGCGGGAGTGGAACCAACATTTCACCAAATTTCATTGCAATCGCATGAATGGTATATGAAAGCATACGGGACTTTGTTGAACGCTCCGCGTGGCGTTACTCATTTGTTGAATCTACTTGTGTGCTACCTATTGTAAAAAAGGATTTACTAAGTCAGAAACCTTTCCTGAAGGGTGCACAACAATTCAGCAAAGTTTCATAGCAATCGGATGAATAGTATATGAACGCATACGGGACTTTGTTTAAACGATTCGCGGCCGTCGCTCATTTGTTGAATCTACTTGTGCAATACCTATTGTAAAGTGGATTTACTAAGCCAGAAACCTTCCCTGAAGTGTACACCATATCTCACCCAAGTTTCATCGCTATCGGACGAATGGTATATGAACGCATACGGGACTATCTTGAAACGCTTCGCGCGTCTTCGCTCATTTGTTGAATCTACTTGTGTGCCACCTATTGTCAAATGGATTTACTAAGCCAGAAACTTTCCTTGGAGTGTACACAACAACTCACCCAAGTTTAGTTGTTATCGGACGAATGGTATGTGAATGCATACAGGACTTTGATGAAACGCTTCACCCGGCGTCGCTCATTTGTTGAATCTACTCGTGCGCTACCTAGTGTTAAGTGGATTTACTAAGCCAGAAACATTCCCTGAAGTGTACACAACATCTCACCCAAGTTTCATCGCTATCAGACGAATAGTATATGATCGCATACGGGACTTTGTTGAAACGCTTCGTCCATCGTCGCTCATTTGTTGAATCTAATTGTGCGCTACCAATTGTTAAGTGGATTTACTCGGCCAGAAACCTTACCTGAAGTGTACAGAACATCTCATCCAAAATTCATCGCAATGGGATGAATGGTATATGAACGCATCTGGGACTTGAAACATACACACGCCATTTTGTTGAAGCTACTCGCATGCCATCTATTGTAAATTGAATTTACTACCTCTATAACCTTTCCAAGACTGTGCACAACAACTCACCAAAATTTGATCGCAATCGGATGAATGGTTTATGAACGCATAAAAGACGAACAAACGAACATCCTTTTTTTATATATATAAAAGAATATAAGATTGTATGTTCTCTTAGGAATGTTTTGGATACTGTTCACTGGCTGTGTTTACATTGAGCAGACGCATATCAGAAAAATTGATTATATATTAGACATTAAATTAAGGGGAGGTTGTAAGCCCTATCTCCACCATGTTAAATTTGTCAATGTCATGTTTCTTTTTCTCATTAAATATTGAATCTATTGAAACAAGACCTTACATATCTATATTTCATCTTTAAATGGCTGTTTTTGGAAATGTGTGTGTTTCTTCTTCTTCCTCTTCTGCTTTTACGGCCTCATTGGACCACTTCAGTCAATCATTTCTTGATCCTCTTCAGTAAGTTTCCTTTACGAGTTGCCCTTTTTATTGCGTTACGTTTGTTTATTTTAGCCTGAAAGCTTATTTTTATATCTTTCAGTTTTTTTTTTAATTTTTTGTTTTTTTGCAAGTTATCCAAGGTTATTTCTAATTTTTTCATCATCATCTGCCTTCTACTCCAGTTGCCCGGGTGTAGTTTACGAGCGCCCTCCACTTGCGTCTGTCCATGTACCATTCTTCTTTCAGGATTCTATCCCAGCTAACTCCTCTTGTTCCTATGCTCTCCTTCACCTGGTCTAGCCATCTCTTCATTGGTCTTCCTACTGGCCTTCTACCAACCACATCTGTGTGTAGTCTTTGTTTTGCTATCCTTCCCTCGTCCATTCGCTTGACATGGCCAAACCAAACGGGCCCTTGTCACTCTTTCTTTCAAAGTTGGGTACACTCCAGCTTCTTCCCTATTTTTTTCATTTCTTACCCTATCCCTCCTAGTTTTTTGGACCATTGTTCGTAGAAACTTCATTTCTACAGCTTGTAGTTTGCTGTCTATCTGTCTGGTTGTTGTGCAGGTTTCTAGGCCATATGTTATTATGGGGGTAAAGTATGATTGAAAGATCATCTAATTCTTTCATATCTTCTCTAATTTCCTTAATCCATCCTACTTGTTGTTTCATATTCCAAAGTTTCACCACAATTTTTCTAGATAAGCTGGTTTCTGGTGTCCTCATGATGTGACCAAAAAGAGAAATCCGTTTCTTCCCAATAGTATCAGTGATGGACTCCACTTCATTTGGTACTATCCGCCACTGTCCATCTTTCTGATATTTTTTATTTATGCATGTTCTAGCTATTCTTCTTTCTACTTTTAAAATTTTGTCGATTCTGTTTTCTGAGTTTCGCTTCCAATGTCACCTCTGGTTGAACCACTGTCTTGTTATTTTTTAATTTTGTTGCGATTGATAGACATTTTCTTTTATCTGTAGACCATGTTAATTTTTGGGCTTTTATCATTTTATTAGTTCTTTCTTGCCATGCAGGTTTCTCATTCCAGCTGTAAGTTATAATTTCTCCTGTTTATAAATAATATTTTAATATTGTTTTTTTTTTTCAAATTTAAAATTTTCAACTTATTTCTCTACGAAAACATAAAATATTTTTTATTTATTTATAATAAAATCACAAGAATACACAATCTTTTAGTTGATCACATTAGATTACTGAAAAAAAATCAAGAGGGCAATACTTCCTGAGAAAAAGGAACATTCGTCTCGAAAACAGAAAAAAACGCGAAGAAAAATGCTCTTAAAGGTAAGTGTTACCTTAATGTGCACCAGGCCGATATTCTGGCTCATCTGGGTTGTCTTCATCTTCTCTGCCCCTGTTCGGGTTTCTTTTTAACTTCCTAGCTTCTCTAGAGAAAGAGAAGAAGGAGGAGGATAAATAGAGATAGAAGAAGGAGGGGAAGGCAGAGCAGGAGAAGGAAAAAGAGCGGAATAAGCAGGAGGATAAATATGAGCAGGAGGAGAAGAAGGAGGAGCAGGAGAAAGAGAAGAATGAGGAGAAGGAGCAGGAGAATGAGAAGAAAGAGGAGCAGGAGGAGACGAAGGAGGGGGAGAAGGAGAAATAGATGAAGGAGTAGGAGGAGGAGATGGAGAACGAGAAAGAAAAGGAGGGGAAGGAGAAGAGGGAGCAGGGGAAGAAGGATAAGGAGGAAAAGGAGAAATATAAGAAAGAGGAGAAGGAGGAGCTGGAGAAAGAGGAAGAAGGCAGAGAAAAAGAAATAGAAGAATGAAGAGAATGAGAAAGAGAAGAATGAGCAGGAGAAAGAGAAGGAGGTGAAAGAGAAGAATGAGCAGGAGGAGGAGGAGCAGGAGAAAGACAAGGACAAGGAGGTGGAGATGAAAATATGCCAGTTCTCAGGAACATATCTTCAAGGGGGCGTGGCTTTAAATGATCTATAAATGGCGTTTAGCAAACATTTTCAGCAAATAAACATATGTACATTATACATTGGACTTCAGGCTATCAAAATAACATAAAATCTAAAATTCCACTTTTTGACCCAAGGCAGCTTACAACCTCCCCTTAAAGAAAGCTGTTCACCGCCTCGGGCCCCTTGGCAAGTAAGCGCCTGGGGCTACAGCCCCGTTTGCCCCTCCCTGTCGTCGGGCCTGCATAAGTGTTATACGTAGGGACCGGATTTTTCGCCTACTTTTCACATTTTGCAAAAATGAGGAAAAAGTAGACTTATGAGATCGATCCTTGTAAATGTCTGTCTGTCTGTCTGTCTGTCTGGCTGTGTGTGTGTGTCTCCCCCTCACCTATCAACTCCTAAATGGCTGCAGCAATCGAATCCAAATTTGGTATGAGTAAAGATCTATACCTGAATATCTCAAGCCCATATTTGAAAATTATGTCAGTGCTACCAACTGCTGAAAAAACGCAATTGAAATTTGAGCTCAATGTTGGATATTCTGGAAGGTATGCATTCCAAAATTGGCACACATATACTGTAGATAATAATATTTCAGTTTAATTTCCAGGAGGCCATACATGGCAGTGTTGCCAAAATGATTCTAAGCCTGCTGATAGGTCCAATTTTTAAAAGCATATACACTGTCAATTGGATGTCAACCAAATTCCGTATGTACTATGTGTACAGATATGAACGAGCGTATTCTTAAGAGTCACCAGGGCTGCCAACTGTTAATAAATTCTGTCTCTCTATTTTACCCTAATACCAATATATCAGAAAGTATGCAAGCCGACAGCTTTAAACTTTGCACACGTATACTACCTGACATTCTAGATTAATTTGGAGTAAGTAATTTAAGTCAGTGCTGCCAACATGATTCTAGCCTGCTGAAGGACCAATTTTTAAATACATGTAACTTCTATACTAACAAATGAAATTCATCCAATATTGGCACAACAAGTGATCATAATATTTCAGATTATTTCTGACCAACACATGCATGCCATTGTTGCCAACATGATTGTACGCACGCTGATAGATCCAATGTCTAACTGCATGTAGCGTCCATGCTATCCATTGGACTTAACCAAATTTTGTATTCTGTACCTTAAGAGATGGAACTAACAATATATTCAATCACCAGGGCTGCCAACTGTAGTGCTCTATTAGGCTACATTATACCAGGTATATTTCGAACTAATTGGGAATTTCGATATTACCAACTTAATTTCGTCATTATTCTAGATAGATCTATATAGATTGGCATGAAACTTAAATTTTAAGAAAAGTAGGCTCTTTAGTTCGTCACGGAACTTCTTGTTTGAAAATGCATTTACAAATGCATATTTTGTCGTTGATTGGATTTTTTGCATTTTCTGTACATAATCATATTAGCATTTACATTTGAAATTAAGTAAAATTTTAAACATCTATAACAAAATTAGTTTTGCCTGCTTGTTGGACATCCCTTCTAAGCAACTTTCTGAGAAACAGATAGTGAGATAACAGTATTTTATGCAAGCATATTGCCTGGCTATTTGAAGAAGGGAATGGGGTGGGACATTCCTTTCACCACCCCGGCAGCTAGTAGCCCGGGGTTAGTTTTATGATGAGTTTCTTCAGTTAAAGTGGTACTTTAGTCTGCATATCCTTTGCACAAAATGTCTAAAGAGAAGAGCAGCAGAAAGTAGTTATTAAATCAGTGGGTAATAGTGATTATTCAATATTATTTGATTATTCAAATAATGGCGTTGTCGTCTATTGTCAAATATGCTCGAAGGAATTGAAATGTGAAAAGACATTTTAACTTGAACAACATGTACCGGTAGAGATATTGCACATATTACGGCAAAGCAAGAAATGAAGAGTGAATAAGATTAGCCTAATTTTAAGTGCATATTTTTCAATTTTTATTGCATTTATTCTACCAAATATATGGTTGTCTCATGTCGACAAAATTTCTGTGATGCCATCCATATTGACGGACACAATTTTGAACGGGTGCAATACTATCCAGAAAGAGTGAGATTGAGAAGGAGATACAACAGCGGCTTATGAATGCGAATCGTGTCGTTTATGGTCTTAACAATCTATTTCAGCCACGCCTGATATCACAAAATAGCAATATGGCTCTAGTAAAGCCGGTACTATTGAATGGGTGCGAGACATGGCCGATACCACAAACTCTTGAAGATCGCAGAGTCGTCTATTATCAAAACCGGCCAAGTCACAAAATTTACGAAAATGAGTTAAGGTTGTCAATTTGAAGTAGAAGTATCGCACTATCAGGCGAAACAAGAAAATGCTTCAAAATCGTCCATGTCTTCATGTTACAGAGCACTGAATTCTTGGTCGTGCAACAAAATGGGCCAAGTCATGCAGGCAGTGCTTTCATAATGGCCATGTCAAAGAACTAGTAGCAATCTTCATGTTGCAGCATTATTGTTTGGAATCTTGCGTTGTTAGATTATGCAAGAATGTGATAATATCAGTAGGCAACATTGTTCCTTATATCGTATACTCTTCGAAGTCATAATAATTTGTAATTTGTTCGTTTGCAACACTGACTTCCGTATTCGCGGGCTTCTTACCGCATAGGCGTGAAAGCAATCGTATATCCTGTGTGCTCGTATTTTGTCATTATTGTGTAGTGTAACGTGTATATTGTTCATATTTTAATAAGTGACTCATTTTCTTTTACTGTGTTCAAGATCTCAGTGAACTACTAATTTCAATGATATAATACCTATTTTGTATTCTCCTCAGCTTTCTGATGTTCATCTTCATATATTACTATCCAATTTAAGCAGAATGCTCTTGTTTTTATTGCAATAAAGACAGGTAATTACAATGTCAATTTATTTTAATTTAATTGCCTTTTTTCCCCTGGAGTTTGGAATTTAAAAAGAAAAGTTTTACAAAAAAAAAAGACTAAAATTATACCAAATTGCAACAAAAACGGCCAAGTCAAAATTAATATTAGCATAAAAGATGGGTTCATTATGAATCAGATTTCTCAAAATAGCAGAACAGAAGGAAGACCTATCCCAACTATTTAAAAAGTCAAATATTGGTAGAACCATCAAAGGACGATGACTTGAGTGGCTAGGGCATGTTGTTAGAGCAGAAGCATCTATTACTAACAGAGATTTTAACTCCCGGCTGATTAGCAAACGTCCAAGGACTAGGTGGAGAGATAGAGTGATGGTTACATTGGAAGAAATAGAACCTACAGGTTCTCTTGGCGATGTTACAGATAAAAGGAGAAGGAACAGCATCTGTAATAAATATCTGAAATTGGTGGCTTTGGTGGCGTAGTCGGTAGCATGCTGAGCTTCTATGCCCAAGATCGCGGGTTCAAACCCGGCCGAAGCCGTCGGATTTTTTAAGAGCGTTAAAAATCCCTCAGTATGCCTTCCTTCGGAGGGGAAGTAAAGCCGGCGGTCCCATGTCATAGATTTATGGCATGTTAAAGATCCTTCCACTAATTACACCTGTGTGAAGCTAAATTGGATAGGTTAAGAATGTAAACAACGCTCTTAGGTTTCTACGTCGTTGCCAAGAGCCGACTGCGGTGGCGTCTAGTAGCTAAGTTCTGAACTTAGCCTAGTAGTCGTTGACGGTGGTGCTTGGCGGCAAAAGTAGGAACTATTTGAAAAATTCTAAGTTGCAGTCTGTACTTAAATTAAAAAACAGATAACACACACTAATACAGTCATCACAATTAATACCGGTTATCAGACAGATTCTACACACACCCAAAGTACACGGGGCTACATGACCGTGTTGTCGCAGTTCCTAAACTTAAGAACCAACCAACCTATCTGAAATAGTGACCAGAATCATCATCATCATCATCATTTCCCCTTATCCAGCTCCTGCCGGGTCGGGGTATTTATGGCACTTCTCCACTTTCCTCTTTCCTTCCACAATTCTTCTTCCACGATCTTGTCCCAGTCCAGATTCCTTTTTCTCACGCTGTTCTTCACTGAATCGATCCACCTTGTTCTAGGTCTTCCTCTTGCTCTCTTACCCTTGCACTTCGCCTCCAGCATCTGTCTTGGTATTCTATTTTCCTCCATCCTCTTTACATGTCCAAACCACCTTAGTTTATTCTTCTCAATTCTCTCATTTAGTTTTGCCATCCCAACTTCCTTCCTAACATCTTCATTCCTCACTCTGTCTTTCCTTGTCTTTCCTATCATACTTCGTAGGAATTTCATTTCACTGGCTTGGATTCTACTCTCTTGCCTGCTCGTCAGGGTCCAAGTCTCAGCTGCATAAGTTAATATGGGTACATAGTACATTTTATACATTACCTCCTTGCTTTTCCTTGGTACTTCCTTATCCCAAACAAGTTTTCTTACACTTTGATAGAATGCATTGCTCTGCTGTACCCTCCTGCCAATCTCCATGTCCAACCTACCAGTTTGCATCAATTCACTTCCTAGGTATTTGAACGTGTCCACAATTTCCAAACTCTGACTTCCAATTTTCACAGTGCCCTTTCCTTGTCTTTCCCCTCTTGTCATCACCATGGTCTTGCTTTTCTCTGTACTGATTTTCAGGCCATACTTCTGAATATTTTCGTTTAGTGCATCTAGTTGTTTTTGCACTTCTTCGGTGTTCCTTCCCCAAACCACAATATCATCTGCAAATAATAGTAACTTCATTTCTTTATGTCCATATGCTTCCTTTGTTTCCTTTACAATTTCATCCATTACCATTATGAATAAAAGAGGTGACAGCACACTCCCCTGTCTTAGTCCAGTCTTGTTCCTAAACCAGTCTGTCTTTCCAACTGGGGTCAGTACCCTGCTAACACAGTTGTTGTACATTGCTTGCACCATTTCCAACATTTCTCTTCCCAGTCTCTTCTTAACCATGGTTTCCCATACCTTCTCTCTGGGGACACTATCATATGCCTTTTCCAGATCTATGAAAGTCATGATCAAATCCTCTCCATATTCCCAGTTCTTTTCCATCACCTGCCTCAAGCTAAAGATTGGGTCCACTGTGGATCTTCCACTCCTGAAGCCATACTGTTCCTCTTGCAACTCTCCTTCCACCTTTCTTCTCATTCTTCTTTCTAATATCCTTTCCAGTATTTTTACTATCTGTGATATGAGGGTGATCCCTCTATAGTTATCACACACTTTCTTGTCCCCTTTCTTAAACACTGGTATTATTAGCCCTTTCTCCCAGTCTTCTGGTACACATTTCCGTTTCCACACACACTTTAGCAGTCGATACAGCCATTGCATACCAACAGGTCCAGCAGCCTTTATCATTTCTACACTGATTTCATCCACCCCTGTTGCTTTTCCCATCTTCATTTTCTGTACTGCTAATTCCACCTCCAGCATTGTTATATCATCTTCTGTTATAGAGTCGTCAGGGTGTGTCACTTCGATCTCACCAGTACAATTGCTCACATTCAATAGCTTATCGAAATACTCCTTCCATCGTCCCTTTTTCTCTTCTGGGTGTGTTAACAACTCTCCATCTTCCTTTTTCACCAGCTTTGTAGTAACTCTTTCTTTCCTCTTACTTCTTAGAAGCCCATACAGCATCCTTTTACTGCCACTTACATCTGTTTCCATTCTTCGTGTAAATTCTTCCCAACTTTTCTTCTTTTCTTCTCCTACCACTTTCTTACACCTCCGTTTGCTGTCGTGATACTTCCTTTTGCTTTCTTCTGTTTGATCTCGGTTCCATTCTTTCCATGCAGACTTCTTTTCTTTCACTGCTTTCCTCACTTCCTCATTCCACCACGGTGTCTCCTTCTCTTTCACTCTTGTTGACGTCCTACCTCAAGCACTCTCTGCTGCACCAGCAAATGCCTTTTTAAAGTGGGACCATTCCTTTTCTACATTTTCCACTTCAGTAACTGGGATTTGTTGCTTCAATCTCTCCTGAAAATCTTCCTGTACAGCTTTGTCTTTCAATTTCCATACTTTTATTTTACTTTCTCTGATCTCCTTTAGGTTTTCCAATTTTCCCCATCTAAATTTTGCCACCACAGCTCTATGGTCCCCATCAAATGCTTCTCCTGGTAAAGCTGTCACATCCATCAGCTTTCTGCGATTTGTCCTTTCCACCAGGAAGTAGTCAATTACTGATTTTGTTCTTCTATCACCCCACCCATATCTCGTAATTTTCCTGCTGTTTTTCTTCCGAAACCATGAATTACCCACTATCAGTCCATTCCTTTCACAAAAGTTTACAAGTTCCTCTCCTTCCCGGTTCTTTTTCCCATATCCATATGGTCCAACGACTTCTTCCTTTCCTTGTCTCTCAATTCCGACTTGTGCATTCATGTCTCCCATGATCACCACTTCTACATCTGAGATTACTCTTTCTACGTCCTCCAGGAATACTGCAATATCTTCTTCTCTGTTTCCACTCTGTGGTGCAAACACTTGTATGAAGTCCATCACGTCATTCTTCATCTTCATTCTAATTTTCATTATTCTGTCACTCACACACTCTACCACTTCAACATACTCCTCCAGTTGTTTCGAGGTTATCAGTCCCACGCCATTTTTTGCCTCTTGGCCACCACTCCAGTATAATGTATAACCTTTCCTCAATTTCTTCCTTCCTTTACCTTTCCATTTCACTTCACTCAGCCCCATCATTCCAACCTTCTCCCTCTCCATGAAGTCTACCACCTCCTCCACCTTGCCTGACCAGAATCATCTCTCTCATAATTAACCCTCTTTTATTTTATTTTTTTCTTAATTATTTCATGGGATATCTTTTGTAATGGAATGTAAGGTTCTCTGTTTTCTGTCATGGGTCTTCATGGCTCGGGTGCCGGGTGCAAGCTTTGTTATTTGACACACAGAGGGTAGCTTTCATGTCGATCTTTTGTTGTTGTACCTTGAAGCACTATGAAAGTCGAGGAGGTTAGATATCTAAGCTCCTTGACACTGTAGCTCTTTCTAGTACAGAAATGAGGAACTTTGTGTTGGTGGAAAATCCCGAGATTAATTTTGCCTTTATGAACTCTGCCTACTGAATTCAAGTGGGTTCTTTAACATGCCAACATTGAATTACATGCGAGTCGTAATTTTTGCCGCCTTTCGAAAAATCACTTATCACGGCCAGGAGCGAACCTGCAAGCTTGGGGTTGGTAGACCGACACGATAACCACTCGCCCACCGTGGAAAGCTTCATGGCCTGTTGAGTACAGTAGATGATGATGATGATAGTTTCTATATTGAGTGCATAATTGCATGCATATTTTAATAGTTTTTATTGCATAAATGTCCGATTCTTAGTTATACGGTCTACAGTACATTATAGGCTTAAGAGAATACAATCTGACGATGTTCACCTGACGAATGAAACATGTCATCCAGCTGACCCCTCTCTTGTTTTTGGGAAGTGTTCAAGTGTATAAAAGCATACTAATTAATGCATGTACATATTTTTCAGGTTAGTAGATGTGAGTAAGTAGATAGTGTTATTCCCTGCCCAATTACTTCACGAGCGAGGCCACTTTTCAGTCATATTACAGGGGTTGGTGGCGATGTCCCTTGATTCATAAATTTAAGGGGTCAGGAAGTGGTTTGTGTCTCCCTTCTTGTTTGGAGTTGGCACCTTTGAATTTCTAATTTCTCCCCGTTCTCCCCTTTGAACCATAAACAAGCAACATAAGAAATTATTATAGAACACATGAGACTTCATGATTTATTCCTTCAATTACGGTACAGTACTTATTTGCTTATCCCGAAGATCCAATTTATTGAATAACAAGTATGATTCTGATTTGGGGATAACCATTCAGTTTTGAAGCAAACTATACTTCTGAGAAGAGACGGGCATCACTTAAACATAGCCACCTCAATTCTGCCCCTTCACACCAAGTGTCAGTCAAAGAAGACATGGCCTACCACAATACGTGAATTCTCAAAAAGTACTCTTCTGATTTGAAAATAAATTATACCATTGCACTGTTTAATAAAAAATATGTTGTACTCATGAGAGAAAGTACAGTTCCTTTTATAAAAACAATGTTGTTCCTGATGTCTCGGTGGAAAAAGAAGTGCAAGTTATTCTATGATTCCCTTGCCTGCATTAATATAAATGGAAGCAGAATATTGATATATTTAATGGTTAAGAAGATATTTGAGATGGATATCTTACATGACTAACCAATGTGCTTCCTAGTGTAGCATATGTTTTCCCAGTAGCCTTTTGATGAGTAAAGTATATACTGTTGGAAGATGATCTCAAAACAAATAAAATCTTTCTTTTCTGCAGGATGAGAAGGAAGAATTTTACAATGACGATTGCAACAAAAATGAAGCTCTTGAGTAAGTGTTTATCATAATGGAGAAAATAGTAATGTTTTTGGAAATTGTATCTAATGATTGGCTTTATATCTCTGTCTGTAATGGTTTGCTAGTTTCTTCCTTTGAATGTTTTCTGAGTTATGAATAATGCATGAACTCGTAGAACACAATACAGTGGAACGTGGCTAATTCGAACTTCTATAATTCGAAATCTTCTTTAATTCGAATTTTTCTCTTGGTCCCTAGCATTTTATATAGAATCAATGCTAAAAAATCGTGGTTAATTCGAATTATATTTTGGATAATTCGAAGTTTTTACGTGTAAAAAGCTGATCGCAAGCCAAACAGTTGGGTCAGGAATTCCCGATAAACGACGTTTATCATTGGCATGCGGCACCTACCCGATTGATAGGCGTTTTTTTTTTGAAAGTAGAAATTACGTAAGTGATTTTGTTTCCCATTCCTTAAATTTGTTAGATTCTTTTGTGATGGCCGAGAGACTTAATTGTAGGAAACAGGTAAAAATCTCAAATTTTTTTGAAAAACAGTAGATTTCTCCAAGACTTAACTAGATTGTTGGATTACTACTGTCGTTGAATAGGGGAATAGTACATTTTGTTTTATTTTATAATTTGAAACTTTTGAGGATACTCACGATACAGTCATTATACAGTGCCGTTGTCTGTTAATCTGCTTTGTTGAACGTAAATCATTATGTAAACGTAATACATAGTATATGAGCACTTCAATTGTTAAAAACCTATGTAATAAAGTTTCTTGGATGAAAACTTATAATTTGAATATTTTCTCTACTCTTTTCAATGAACTTTCTTAATTCGAATTTTTGGATAATTCGAATTTTTTATCTAGTCCCTTGAGGTTCGAATTATCCAAGTTCCACTGTATTAGTTTACTTTATAATGCATAGTTTGTTTTTACAGCCACAGTGTACTTGCATAAATATATTTGATATTAACCTGGTATTTTAGGAGTTAGAAATATCACAGTCTCCAGTTCTGTTTATTTAGATGGTTTAATAAAGTGGCTTCATTAGGGTGTGCAACTGTAATTATTACAGTGTTGGATTGGAGCAGGCACCCCTGGACTCGAAGTAAGGTACAATTTGCCTGGAAGAAGTGTATGAGAACCAGGATAAGACCACACTCATGATATCCACTGTTAGTGCACTTGGCGTTCATACCTTCCTTCATACTTCAAATGCTCAGTTGTCAAACGTGCCTTAACAATAACTAACTAGCTAACCATCACCACTATTATACCATCCTACTTGCAGGCAGCTTGCCACGGTGGGTGAGTGGTTATAGTGTCGGACTACCAACCCCAAGATTGCAGGTTCGCCCCTGGTCGTGGTAAGTGATTTTTGAAGGCGACAAAAATCATGACACATGTCATACGTTGTTGGCATGTTAAAGAACCCATTTGAATTCAGTAGGCCGTGTTCAATGGCAAAATTAATCTCGGGATTTTCCGCCAACACAAAGTTCCTCCATTCTCTACTTGAAAGCGCTGTAGTGTCAAGGAGTTTAGATATCTAACCACCTTGACTTTCGTAGCGTTCAAAGGAATGACGAAATTCGACATGCAAGCTACTCTCTGGGTGTCAATTAACAAAGCTTGCACCAGGCACCCGAGGCCATACAATATTATATTATTATTATTTTTACTTGCAGGCCGCACTTTCCACTTCTGCTTCTGCTCCTACAGTTGCTCAAGCAAATCTTGTGGGAAATCGATGTACTGCATCATCGTTTATATCAAACTAGCAACCCACTCCGGCTTCGCCAGGCAACAGTTATGAATGCATTACGTGATAAGCGCTTTTTATTCAATCTCTATGGACTACGACCTATATCCGTTTTAAGTCTCGGCATGATGGGTTAAAATCACTGACTGGAATATTAATTATATTAATTATACTGTCAGACGTAATTTAAGAATGGCGAGGTGCATGAAACACAAATCCCTCTTCCGTCCAGTCTTAACTTGACTGTGTATTTTGCGGAACGAAAAGTACACAGTCGAAATGAAGAAAAGCCGAGTTGCATTTCCAGGGAAACTCCAAACACAACCACTCTTCTCTAAAGTCTTAACTCATAATGACTCAACAGTTTGCTGCTGGCTGTATCTGGGGTAATAGGTTGTATAGATAGTATAGTACAGTATATTCATATTTTTAACGGTTTGCCCAGCTTAAGCTTAAAAAGTACACGGACGCCAGGCTTTTTGTTCGAATTTTTCACTGAAATCGCTGCTGCTTGGCTTCCTTTGATCATAAATAAATCATTTTCTAAAGAAACCTTCCTCGAGATATCCTTTACAGAATGGTGAACACCGCATCAAAATCCACCCAGTGATTCTCGACATTACCGGTGACATCCAAGAATCGGGAACTTTGTTTTATACTAAGTAGGGATGTAATTGTTGTGTTGCTAATTCATAAAGGGGCTTTGCAGCATCGTGGTCATGTAGCCCCGTGTACTTGGGTGTTGAATTTGTCTGATAACCTATGTCACTGTGATGTGTGTATTTATATTTGCGCAGGAAGTGACTGTGGCCTTAGGTTAGGCACCATCCCGGGGACACCACGGAAAACTACTTCCAGAATGGGTGAGGTAGAAATAGAACCTGTCTCTTCTTAGTTAGCCACACGAGGCTGAGTGTACCCCGTTCCAGCCATTAGATCAGACTTAAATTTCTTGGCAGAACCGGGAATCGAACCTGGCTTTCTGTGGTGACAGCCAAGAATGCTAGCCACTACGCAACGAGGTGGACGAATGCCATTGTTACAAACCTGCAATTCTAGTTGGAGGCATGGTAACAGGGCACAGTAATGAAATATTCTGTTGTTATTTTGGTTTCTGTGGTATACCAGATACTTATAATTAGTTCAGCACTGATGCCAATCATTATCATTTCTCAACTACACCTGCGCATGTTTCATTTTATAAGTGTCTTTCTTTTCCATTAATATAGTGTTCACTTAAGTTCGTTAGCTTTAAAAAGATATTTGTTTGCTGAACAAGGTCGAATAATAATCAGTTAGTCTTCATCATCATCAAGTTCCGTGTTCCAGCTTGGGCTGGGTCGGAGCAAATATGACAACCCTCTGGTAGGTTTTAGCTGAGGATTAACACTACCTAAGGGATGATGATAAGAGAGAAAAGGAGATGGGTTTCGGTGTGGAGAAAAGTATTGGTAGATAGGATGAGAATCCAGCACATACAGAGACATTTCGAAGTGCTAAAACTAGGGAGGACCTAACTGTAGCAGGGGCTTGCTCGAGGCGAGCGGAGAGCGCAGCGTGAATTGAGGTTTCCTGCAAGCGCTCGGTGATTGCACTTTCCCTCCCAAGCCGGTATTCCGGTACTATGGGGACAGGTGGCACTCTGGCAAGGCAAAGTGAGCCGAAAAAAAGAGAATGTACTAACTTTCCCTTTAGAAGGATCAGATTTTATTATGCATTCGAAAATGCTGGAAAGATTTGAATTTGCTATGATAATTTTATTTCTGGGCACTGTTGGATCTCTGGCAAACCAACCGAATGCTCCCAGAGAGGGAAGAGATAAAGTCTTTTTAACGATTTGTGCGATGTTGATGTTTTTTTTTTGTGAAAATCTTATGTAAATACCAGTTGTTGCACTTTAGGAAAACTAAGCTTTTACCCAGCAGGATGCCGACTAAAAGTTTAGAAAAGAGGAAACCTCTGACCTAACTTAAACAAAACTGGAATTTTGAAAGCGAACCATAAACCAGAGGGGAAATCTCTACAAATAGGTAGCTGGCGGAGCAAGCTGTATTTGTTTTAATAGTTGGCTAGAATTAGCTGTAACGGCTAACAGAAACTTTCAAAATGTTGTTGTTTGAAATTTTGTTTTCAATGCAACAAATGGTAAGGGTTTTACTAAAGAAGAAATTATGTTTTTCTCGTAAATAAAGCTTAAGATTAGGGAAAGAATCAGGGAAGAGAGGGTCCTGCCTAACTTTGATTCTAGCGAGAGAGAGAGAGATAAAGAACAAAGGAAAACAAACAATTTATTTAACAATTGTGAACGGTAAACTGAATAAAAACATATAAGTTTTGATTTTAGTATGAGTTAGGAATAACAGTTAAGTTACTTGTAAAATACAAAGGTCTCAGACCTAATAATAATAAGTTTACAATTTGTAAACAATATTAAATGGGGTACAAGTTTCAAACTTGTTACAAGCACTAAACCTGTGCAAAGGTTTTAAAATGTGCTTAAAATTTGATTTTTAAAAGCTTTTAAGAGCAATAAATTGTACAGTCATTATAACTTTTTCAAATTAGGTAAGTTACACGCGTTATTTGACTGCACTTTTGGCAAGCTAACAAGCTACAGACAAATAGATTAAATCCTTATCGTAACAGGAGAAAAGAAAACAGAAAATAGGAAGCGGAGATTACCGCTGTTTTTAAACAAAAATTACTAGAGGGAATATACAAAAATTGCACAGGTCGCATTAACGAAGCCTGAATTACACAATCAGTTAACTCCTTTATAATTAGAAAAAATACGATTCTCTAATTTTATAAGGGAAAGATAAATGCTAAAATGTGGACTAGCCACAAGTTGATACAGAGTGAAGATATTGTAGATCCAACAAAAAGGGAGGGAGCCTCTATGGGCTAAGCCTCGTGGAAAAAAGAACCCAATAATTAACTTTAATTTGGTTAGTAAAAGGTATTTGAGAAAAGGGAACAGGAACCTTGGGATAAAGTCCTGGCCAGATGTATTGCTCTCACAAACGCGGCGCGGTTGATAGTCGAACGGGCACTGTTTTGCACTAAAATCTGTTGATGATTAGAAAGTTCACTATTGCAGCACAAAAAGTTCATAAGGCGAGAAGTTATTGCAGTTATGAGAACACTTAGTAGAATTTGGACTTGAATCAGTTTATTGCGTTGGAAAGTTTATTAGTTGCAATTTAATGATGAGGTTAAGTTCACACGGTGGAAAGCAAATTAGGTGTTGACCAGTAGTTAATGTAACATGAATTCCTCGGTGAGGAAAAGTATTTCCATATTTTGGCGTGGAAACTACTGGATGCTTGAATAGTAGATAGATTGGATGACATAGAAAGTTCTGGAGTTGTGATGACAGTTAAACGGGTCAAAAGAGATCCCGCGGTGGAAAGCTAAGTTTCATAGACAGTGGGTGATTTGAATTAAATCCCTCGTTGTGAGAAAGTATTCCCAATTATTTTGTACAAGAAGTACTAAATTTCATGTTGGAAAGCTAGCTTAGATAGCCATAGCTTCACAAAGGAAAATCCCTCGAAGACGGTTATTGCACAATATTTGGCAATACCACACTGTCTATAAATTGTATTAAAGCATTTTGCCCTTTTAAAAACAATTAAAATGCGTTTAAAAACATTAAAGTTTCGTACTTAGCTTTCTTTTCATGAAGCAGGCGATGGTTCCTGGTGACAGTTGGTTTAAAAAAAGTAGACATGGCGTCTAGTTTAAAATGTCTCATCAAGACAGGAGACTGGCCCGTGATAGGGCTCCAAACTGTATGCTCGAAGACTAAAGCAGAAGTGAGGATGAACGATTTCGCACATGGCAGAGGTAGGTAGGCAAGGAGAGAGGGGAGGGAAAGCAAAAGAGTATACATCATAATATACAACATGACAAAATAAAAGATTCTTCATAGATGCGAATTTTCTTCATGATGCGGTGTCATCAAGGAGATGTTAGCTGGCGACAAGGACGACTCCTGGTGGATGGTGAGGAAGTCCTCTTGAGCATGGAGCATGGAGGAACTTCAGCAGTTAGCTGCTAGATGCCGCTAGGTTGTCCATGGAAGATACATATCTAGAACAGACTCAAATACCAAATAAACCTGTGAACAAGGAGAAAATGAAAAAGATCACTGTTGGTGTCTGCGAAGAAGGAATTAAGTAAAGTAGATAGAGCAAAGAGCAGCAAACGCTAACTCTGACTGACCGTGTATTCCAAAGAATACATCACCCTCCACTTTACTCTGACTGTCCACCATCACATGATGGAAATAATAATTTTATATTTGTTTTAGAAATAAATGGTATAATGTTGTAAGTCGATATGGGGTCAACACCATGACTGAAGTTCATACCTGTCTACCTTGTCCTAGGATGATCCAGTTCATACCTGTCTACCTTGTCCTAGGATGATCCAGTTCATACCTGTCTACCTTGTCCTGGGATGATCCAGATATCTGAAGAATTGAAGGCCAATGAAGTTTCTTCAAGTTTAAAAAGACATGCCATTTAATGCTGCCTTGTGCATACCTCTTCAAGCTGCGACCTCAGCACGGGAACACTGTATGCAAGCTCACAACTCGACTCTGGACTGTTATCACTTACTGGGCGAGAGAGGCTAGATCTGAGAGGTGCCTGACTCCCATTCTCTTTCAAGGACACTTGTTTGACTGCGTCTGAGCTGGAAGCCACCGAATTGGTCAGAGAGCAGATTAGCTGGGGAGCCATGGTTAGCAAGTACTTGTGAAACATGAATCATAAATAATACATTAATATGGAACATGCATTCAGAATTTCTGAGCTGACGGCACTTCCAATAACATTGCAGTAAAGAAAACGCAAAGGATAATATTAATGTTGCATAAGTGCGATGAATTTAACATATTTGATGCTTATTCAATATTAAAGTATTATGTTTTACAAGTGTATAATTCATATAAGTTAGTTATTGTTTTTATTAAAGGCCAGAACAGCGAGGTCATCTGCCCCTTAATTCATATTATATTACCTATCCAATGCTATTGGACTCCTATTAACATGCTGACTGACTCTGTTAGGGAGTCAGCCCAGAGCCTGATTGTTATTTTGAGTAGAAAACCACAAAACTCAAGGGATCACTATAATGGGGTATAAGAGGCAATAAGGAGTGAGGTGGTTTACCATTGCGTTCCTCACTTATTCAGTGCAGCTCACTTATACCTCAGTAGCTTCCATACAATCATAGTCTGGATGGGACTAATACTTTCATGAACAGCTACATTTTATTCCAGTGTGTGCCAACAAATTACTGCATCCAGATATAGCAGAAGGCCACTGACTGTCTGTAGAAGTGGTTTTCTGTCGTTTCTAAGTTCTACTCCAGGATAGTGCCACGATATTACCTAAATAAGGCCACAGCTGCCTCCTATCCAATACACATGTCAGTTCAGCCATTGCAATGATATGGGTTATCGTACACATTTCACCCATCCCCACAGTATATGGAGCTATTTGACTATAATGTCGCTAGTCCCTAAATGATTCAACAAATACAACGATCAAAATGTAGAGGCAAAAGTCTTACTATATATTGTGCCCGTCTGTCCACCTGGATGGACAGGTGACCACATGCGAGGCAGCATGAACACAATGTCAGCACGAGATCTATCTCAGGCCATCCTGGGCTATATAATTACTGCACACTGCACCCATGCTCCCCGTAAAGGAAAAGGAAAGACTTCACAACACATAACAGAAAGTGAAAACACATGTTAAGATAAATCCAATTCACCAAGTATTTATTCACCAAATATTGCCTGCTGGCAATAGCAAGAAAAAATAATGATCACTTCCAATTTTCATTATGCATCTCTGAAAATAAATCATAGTCTCTTCTTGAATGTCCGTTGATTTGACCATGTTTGAAAAACCACATATTGCTCTTTTAATCTATACATGCGAGATTGCATAATCACTCACGACAAGTTGGTTCTTAAGTTTAGGGGCTGCGACAACGCGGTCATGTAGCCCCGTGTACTTTGGGTGTGTGTAGAATCTGTCTGATGACCGGTGTTAATTGTGATGACTGTATTAGTGTGTGTTATGTTTTTTAAATTTAAGTACTACGGCTTAGAATTTTTCAAATAGTTCCTACTTTTGTCGCCAAGCGCCACCGTCAACGACTACTAGGCCAAGGTTCAGAACTAAGCTACCAGACGCCACCGCGGTCGGCTCTTGGCAACGAACGTAGAAACCTAAGAGTGTTGTTTACATTCTTAACCTATCCAATTTAGCTTCACACAGGTGCAATTAGTGGAAGGTTCTTTAACATGCCATAAATCTATGACATGGGACCGCCGGCTGTACTTCCCCTCCGAAGGAAGGCATACTGAGGGATTTTTAACGCTCTTAAAAATCCGACGGCTTCGGCCGGGTTTGAACCCGCTATCTTGGGCATAGAAACTCAGCATGCTACCGAATACGCCACCAAAGCCGCTACTCACGGCACGAAAATAAATATTAAAATTTAACTGATTTGGTTTCACTTTATATTATAGTCCTATATTATTTCCACATTTACATTGATTATATACAACATCTTGAGGTTGTTTCACATCCGCGTTTCATTATTACGACGAAAACACATAATTCAGAATGACACTTATTAGCGCGGCCTGCATTATATTGACAATTAACTTTATCACAGCAGTTGGGTAGTTTATTAGCTGAGGAATAACCCACCCACCAAGGGAAGATGATTAAGAGAAGGAAGTAGATTTTTGGATTGGAGAAAAAGGATAGAAAAATAGGAGGAGAGTCCCACAAAAGTTATGAATTTGACTTTCAATACATTTAGAGGCGGTTGCCACTGGAGGTTCTAGACTTCCCAAGTTTGAGCAGGAATCACTAGCCAAATGGGACAGTTTCCATTTCGTGAAACCTGAACATGACTCGCTCAAGAGTTTAAAGAATTGTTTTCCCTGATTACAGGAAAGGAACAATGTGAATTTGAAACTTGTATCACACAAGCAATTATGCAGAATTTAATTAATGTTAAACTAGCAAAGTTGTAAGGGCACTTCGAGAGTGACACCTTATAGGAAAGTTACAATTTTATTAATAATGGTGGTTAGTAGAAGGTTGAGGAAAGATCATTGGGATATAGGATCAATGTTCATGGCCGTATTTAATGTAAACGGACGAGCGCGACGCGGTAGAAACGTGGAACAAGCACTGGATATCACTGTAGTCTATAAAGATGGATGCAAAGTTCACTATAGAAACACTAAAGTTTATGAGAAAGAAAGTTATTGCAATTAAGGAAATAACTGATTGCACTATATAGGTGAGAGTCTATTTCTTGAAAAAGTTGTGATTTACAATTAAATGTACCATAAAACATTCCAGTGGTTCCAGCGGTGGAAGAAAGTTAGCTATTGCAACAATTTGTAAGGAAGATTCCTCATTTTAAATATTATTGTCACAAGTGAGTGAAAAATACCTGACGGCAAGACTCGCAGATAGAGTACAAGATCTCGAAGGTTCCAGAACGACCTTAGTGGAAAAATGGGGTTGAGAAAATCCAACGGAGGAACTAGCTTAATGAATTATAGACAGCGGGTATTAGGTAATATCCCACGTAGTGAGAGGATTTCTCATTTGAATAGCTTAAGAAAGCTCTTTTTTAGTAAAGTTGGCTTATACAAGCAAAAGCTCAACATGGCAAATCCCACGAAGAATGATTTTTGCCCCAAAGTAAATAATTTCACACTGTCTATAAAAATATCATTAAAAGCACGTGGAAGTTAAAACCATGAAGATGAGGTTAAAACTTTTAAAATGGTACTTATCTTGATTTCACGTTGAAGGCGAAGTTTCCCTGGATGACAACTACCTTGCCAACATGGCGTAGAAGAGTTTGTGCCTCTTGGTTTGAGGAGGCTAGCTCGAGAGGAGCTTTAACTGATCGAGTCAACTGCCGACTGAGAAGTGAGACCTGCTCAACGGAGCACGGAGGGTCCAAGGAAGGGGAAAAGAGTGGGGGGTAGGAGACAAAAGGAGAACATATAAACATTGCCAACTTATCAAAAATAAATGATCTTCTCTTGCTGAGCCGGTCTTCAAAGAGTTGATAACAGATGATACTAGCGCAGCATGGTGAGTAAAAGAGTAGACGTAGTTCTCTTGCTCATGGAGATAATAGCTGGCGATGGTAACAGGATCTGGTGGCCAGATGGAGAAGGAATTCCTCTTGCACGAGGAAGAGTTGAAGAGCTTCAGATATTCGCTGCTATATGACGTTAGGTGGGTCATGGAATATATATCTGGAACAGACTCATAAAAGATATAAGCAACCGGAACACCTAAGAGAAAATAGATCACTGTCGGTGTTTGACAAAGAGGAAGGAAAGAACATGCAAAAGCATTCAAAATTTTAATCTCTCGTACCGTGTATTCCAAGAATGCACCATACTGGGAGGGGCAAACACCAACAGGGAACAAGAAAAACAAGTAAACATTTAAAGGTAGTAAGCAATTGCAGAGAAGTAGTCTTGTGATCTGACCATCAGTGGTCAAAACCCTGACTACCCTGACTCTCCCATCTCTTCCAGGATAACACTCGGTCACTCTACCCGAGATCCAGACTAAGGGGGGAGAAACTTCCCTAACTAAGACCAAGTCTCCCACTTTAATGTCGGGACTGGAAAGAAACCACTTCTGCCTCCGTTGCAAGGAAGTAAAATATTCCAAGTTCCATCTCTTCCAAAAGGAATTGCGGAGGGCTTCAAGTTTACACCAAACAATAGGTAAATTAGAATCCCTGAAAGAATTGGGAAGAGGAGGAGGGGCAGAGAGAGAAGTGCGTGTAAGAAAGTGACCAGGTGTGAATGGAAGCAGGTCATCAGGGTCATTAGAAAGCGGAGTTAAAAAACTAGAATTAACAACATCTTCCATCACAAAATAACTAGAAGCTGAGGGAAATAAAGCACTAGTAAAGATTGCGATACAATGCAAAAGGAGAATTAACAAGTTTAAACAAAGCGTATAGAAACAAGTACATCTATTCAGGACAAGAATATACCAAATAAACAAAGAAACTATGCGAGTAGAAAGCAAGAACGCCATAGGTAACAACCTAGTAGCCATAAACAATGACCTCAAGTTACAATGAGTATCAAAGGGGTTACTCAGAAAAATACTTAAGTCAGCGAGAAACGTGACATGACGAGTACAAATGCAAAAACACATCGAATGTAAGGACGAGAAAAAACCAGTTTGTTCATTAATGAACAATAAGATTTCAAAATATGTGAGCAGAGTGCAATACATGAGCGCGTGAGAAATACGCAACGAAGTTTTGAAGCAAGAATCGAAGCAATTGTAAGATACGAGCGTGAGTAAGTGAGAGACGTAAGCAAGCGCGGCCTTGACCCACAGAGTACAGCGAGATAACGAATATAAATATCTGAAAGAGTCCTTGACTAGAACAAGTTTATTTTGGGAAATAGGTGAGCGGCTTCCGAGCGTGCGGTAGCGACTCGCCAGACAATGGTTGGCAATCAGCCAGAGTTGAGATAAGAGAAACTTGCTTTGACCTTTAGCAAGCATACAGGAAATGAACAGTGACTTGACCTTCCTCGGGCTTGTACACAAACAAGTTTGAAAAACAAGCAGTTTGGAATAAACAAACAACACTTGTTGAATCAGCTGTGACTTAAAGCAGATATTCAGGTTGGACGGCATGCAGTCAGTCGTAACTTGGACGTGAAAAAGCAATTTAAAGCCGTATGAAACAGAGTAGGAAATCAATTTCGCATAATTTTGAGGATCACGAAATCGGACAATTTTCGACAGGAAAAAGCTTGATTCTTCCGAAATAGGAAGAGAAGCCGGGACATTGAGAAGGGGGTTATGCATAAGAATAGTTATTCTAGATGTTAGAGAATTCAGATTTTCAAGCGGTTTCAAAAGCGGCTTCCAATTGTGAGGAAGGAGGAGGGAGCCGGCCGTGGCCGTCCTTCTAAATAACGAAAGAAGTGAAACATGGCTTACAGCAAAGTGATGGTGACTGATAGCCATGGTTTTACACAAGGGGAAGATAGTTTTCGAGAAAGAGTTTAAGCAATTACCTGCTATAAAAATGACATGAGAAGGTAAACGAAATAACACAAAGCAAGGCGAACTTGAATTGCCATTTTGTGCGGGAAGAAGGAAAAACCATTTAAACAACTTACAGAGGTAGCGTAGTTGTTCACGATGAGACATCGTTTCGGCAAGTGTTTTTCAAAAATATTGAGATCTGAAACATGAGCGTTCTCTTTTTCAGAAATGGGATTTATGTCAGCTGTAACGAAATGACATTGCGCTTTGGTTTGAACACTGGGATGCTGAATTTCACCAGTAATAACCCAACCAAAATCGGTGTCTCTGGCGACCACGGTTGAAGATAACTTACGTGTTTGTTTGCGAAGGCACTTCCAAAAAACATTGGCACTGAAAAGTACATCAATGGGACCTTGAGCATTAAACTGAGGATCGGCTAACCTTAAGTGCGAGGGAATGTTTAATCCGGAGGTATTAATACAGCTGCTAGGAGTGTCCTTGCCAATACTGGTAAGAATCAGACAGTTTAAATTAAGATTGGTGTTTCTTTGGCAAACGTCTCTGATTTTCAATTTTGAAGACTGCAAGACTTGAGTTTTCAAATTGTCAATGCCGGTCACACTGATAGAAGTAGGCGATGACGAAAGACCTAGTTTTTTAATCAACGATTGCGAAACAAAGTTGTGCGTTGAAGCGGAATCGAGAAGACCACGGGTTCTAAACCAATTTCCAAATTTATCTTGGATTTCGAATTGTACAGTGGTCAAAAGGGTTTGCGCACTGTGAGAAGTTTCGGCGTTGGAAATGCAAGAAGAAGCATTAGTTTGTTCGGAGCTGCTCTGCATGGAGCTTGAAGAGGCGGGTGCTGATGACCTCGATTTATCGTGAACGTGCAATAAAGAATGATGCGTTTTTTTGCAATGAAAACAGAGATTGGATGACGTACATTTTGAAGTAGAATGTTTAGGTGACAAGCAGTTGAAACAATGTTTGCTATTGAAGACAAACTTCCTTCGATCTTCGACAGACAATTCTTTAAAGGATTTGCACAAATACAATGTGTGAAGCTTTTTACAGAGCGTGCATTTTAACGATTTGTTGAGCGGCCTGATATGTTCTCTTGCATGATTGAAAGAAGAACGGGTTTGCTTGTTCTCGACAGATGGGGGCTGATGTCCCTTTGAAGAAGCAAGTTTTTTTTCAAAAATTTGACACTGAGGATTCGTTTCGACCTTTTCGCACTGAAATGCGAGTGCTGTAAGGACTTGGCATCGGCTGTTAAGAAACGAGATTAAGTGTTCGAAGGAAAATTCTTCCTTGCGAGCGAGTTCGATCTCCCAAGCCTTTAAAGTTGAAAAATCGAATCTTGATGTAGCCAGATGAATGAGTATGGTGTCCCATGTTTGGACAGGCTGCTTAAGTTGGTATAATGCTCTGACATTCAACTGTATAGAGTCCAACAGGTTTCTTAAAGAGGTGACGTCATTAGGTTTGACGGCTGGCAGGCTGAAGAGACAGCGTATGTGGCGAGCTACACTCAAACGTAAATTGCCATATCTCTCTTTAAGGAGATTAAAGGCGATGTGGTAGTTGTCTGCGCTTAAAGGCAGTGACTCCACTAAGGCTAAGGCCTCACATTCCAAAGAAGTACGGAGGAAGTAGAATTTATGAATATCGGGGATCTCGGTATTTTCATGAATTAGGGAGCAGTAAAGTTCGTAAAAAGAATACCATTCACCTTCCTTGCCTGAGAAGTGCGGTAGGCTTATCTTAGGAAGTAACGGTTTCGGTTTGTTCTTGTGAACTGAAGCGGGTGCGAACTGGGCCGGATTGATGACCCTAGTGTCCGGTTCTGAGATATTGCGGATCAGTTGGTGGGCCTTTGCAATCCCTTCAAAGTACACGGGTTCGACCTCGTCCCGATCCGATTGAAGTTCTGGGCAAGCGGATTCAATCTCGGTTTGAATTTGATCGTAATAATCATAAGACCGTTCGTACAACTTAAGGCGATGTGTCAAGATGTCTAAATCACACTCGGCGGGATTTAACTTGTTGATAAAATTTCTGAATCTAGTGAGTTGCCCTTTATAGGAAGAACGTCTAGCAATGAGAGTTTCATCTTTTTCAGTAGGAGCCATGATAAAGAGAATAAATTGAAATACAACTCACGAAACTGTAGAACCTTGGAGATGCTGTCAAGTTTGCAGCAGCGAATGGGTAGAAAGAATGGGACACACCAAAGGAGACAGGAGCGGCCTCTTTTTGTTCACAGGCTTTGCATGATGTAGTTATAGCTGAAAAATCCAAAGCAGATATTAATAATTTGCAAAATATTGCCAAACAGAAAAATTACAAATGGACTCTCCCGGGTTTCTGGTACCAAATTTTGGGTAGTTTATTAGCTGAGGAATAACCCACCCACCAAGGGAAGATGATTAAGAGAAGGAAGTAGATTTTGGATTGGAGAAAAAGGATAGAAAAATAGGAGGAGAGTCCCACAAAAGTTATGAATTTGACTTTCAATACATTTAGAGGCGGTTGCCACTGGAAATTAAATCTCTGATACCTAAAGTAGGTACGAGCTTGGTCGAAGCTAACTGGAACCGCAGCTAAGACTTGGGCAGTTTGCCAGAGAAAGGCTTTGGTGTGTTTCCTCCCAAGCATGCATAAAAGTACTATAGGGAAGGGTGGTGGTCTGGCCAGACAAATAGTAAAAGCTTTATTGAGTATGAACGAGGGCATAAACCTAGGAAGAGCTAGGAAAGCCAGGATCTTGCCTAACTGTAGTATCAGAGAAATGATGAATCCAAAAACAAATATTTAATTTATTTAACAATTCAAAGAAGTTTGAGAAAATTAACAAGCGTGTAATATAATTTTGACAAACATAGTTCATTTGAACTTTTTAACAAATGGGGTCGCAGACCTCTCAACATTAAACGTTTGCTCCAGGCAATTGACAATTTACAAGGTTTCAAACCTTACATGTTTCTAAAATCTTTATAAGATTTAAACAAATAAACAATGAAGCAATTAAAGTTTGAACGTGAATTGGAGTACAAAGTGTGTACCTTAAGAAATTCTTGAGAGAATGTTCTAGAGAAAGTGACAACTTCGAAAATAACAATAATAAAAACATGAAAAAATAAGATAGAAGTTCCTACAACTTCTTATATTTATACAGAATTACTATATGAGAATTATACAAAAGAGGGCAGGTCACTTACTGTGAAACCTGAAGAAAGTTAATAGGAAGGTTCTAGACTTCCCAAGTTTGAGCAGGAATCACTAGCCAAATGGGACAGTTTCCATTTCGTGAAACCTGAACATGACTCGCTCAAGAGTTTAAAGAATTGTTTTCCCTGATTATAGGAAAGGAACAATGTGAATTTGAAACTTGTATCACACAAGCAATTATGCAGAATTTAATTAATGTTAAACTAGCAAAGTTGTAAGGGCACTTCGAGAGTGACACCTTTTAGGAAAGTTACAATTTTATTAATAATGGTGGTTAGTAGAAGGTTGAGGAAAGATCATTGGGATATAGGATCAATGTTCATGGCCGTATTTAATGTAAACGGACGAGCGCGACGCGGTAGAAACGTTGAACAAGCACTGGATATCACTGTAGTCTATAAAGATGGATGCAAAGTTCACTATAGAAACACTAAAGTTTATGAGAAAGAAAGTTATTGCAATTATGGAAATAACTGATTGCACTATATAGGTGAGAGTCTATTTCTTGAAAAAGTTGTGATTTACAATTAAATGTACCATAAAACATTCCAGTGGTTCCAGCGGTGGAAGAAAGTTAGCTATTGCAACAATTTGTAAGGAAGATTCCTCATTTTAAATATTATTGTCACAAGTGAGTGAAAAATACCTGACGGCAAGACTCGCAGATAGAGTACAAGATCTCGAAGGTTCCAGAACGACCTTAGTGGAAAAATGGGGTTGAGAAAATCCAACGGAGGAACTAGCTTAATGAATTATAGACAGCGGGTATTAGGTAATATCCCACGTAGTGAGAGGATTTCTCATTTGAATAGCTTAAGAAAGCTCTTTTTTAGTAAAGTTGGCTTATACAAGCAAAAGCTCAACATGGCAAATCCCACGAAGAATGATTTTTGCCCCAAAGTAAATAATTTCACACTGTCTATAAAAATATCATTAAAAGCACGTGGAAGTTAAAACCATGAAGATGAGGTTAAAACTTTTAAAATGGTACTTATCTTGATTTCACGTTGAAGGCGAAGTTTCCCTGGATGACAACTACCTTGCCAACATGGCGTAGAAGAGTTTGTGCCTCTTGGTTTGAGGAGGCTAGCTCGAGAGGAGCTTTAACTGATCGAGTCAACTGCCGACTGAGAAGTGAGACCTGCTCAACGGAGCACGGAGGGTCCAAGGAAGGGGAAAAGAGTGGGGGGTAGGAGACAAAAGGAGAACATATAAACATTGCCAACTTATCAAAAATAAATGATCTTCTCTTGCTGAGCCGGTCTTCAAAGAGTTGATAACAGATGATACTAGCGCAGCATGGTGAGTAAAAGAGTAGACGTAGTTCTCTTGCTCATGGAGATAATAGCTGGCGATGGTAACAGGATCTGGTGGCCAGATGGAGAAGGAATTCCTCTTGCACGAGGAAGAGTTGAAGAGCTTCAGATATTCGCTGCTATATGACGTTAGGTGGGTCATGGAATATATATCTGGAACAGACTCATAAAAGATATAAGCAACCGGAACACCTAAGAGAAAATAGATCACTGTCGGTGTTTGACAAAGAGGAAGGAAAGAACATGCAAAAGCATTCAAAATTTTAATCTCTCGTACCGTGTATTCCAAGAATGCACCAGCAGTTATTTATCTCAAGACAAAATAGTTAATTATAATTATCGGCTTTATCAAAGGTAGCCTCGGATACCTCCTTATAATTTTCATGATAATATTATTTAATGAGAAGATATGCAACACTGAACATGAATTAAATACTAGCCGTCATAAAAATCGGCATGAGGTTAGATGTGACGTCATTATATTTATAGCAAAACATTGATCTTAAATTGGCGTATTTCATGTGAGATCTTAGGAATTGGATAAACATTTGAAGCACTGTCATTACTATGGGACAAGATATCACTCCCGCATACTCCCATTTTATTGTTAAAGCAATCAGTATTATGTGGAACAGGATATCACTCCCGCAAACATCCACTCATACGGGTATCAACACCTCCATCTGAACTAACCTTAGAAAAGTGCATTGACACACAATTAACATTATTAAGCTTCGATTCAAAAATATCCAATAATATTGGAAGATCATAAGATCCCAGATTTTTATACAATCAACCAATTGTTTGTAACCATTATTCAACATATTCATCATAATAATTTATTATTATTATCATTAAACCGACATTAGTGGCTACTCTGGCTAAAGCGCAGCATTGGGTCATGGGGCCAAGCTCTCTGCTGACTCGGTAGACGCGTGGGTTCGAGCCCCACCGTCGGCCGTCCTTGAAATGGTTTTCCGTGGTTTCCCGTTTTCAACACCAGGCAAATGCTGGGACGGTACCTTCTGACAGGCCACGGCCGCTTCCTTCCACATCCTCGCCCTATTTCATTCACCATCATTCATTTCATCTCTCATGAACTCCTCTCATGAGGTTGGTGTCAGGAAGGGCATCCGGCTGTAAAAACCATCGCCACAAAGACTTCCATCGCATCTCATCCCCGACCCCGTTGGAAAACGGGAATAATAAGGGGTATACATTATTATCCTCATTAAACATTACTTTCATTGTTATTTATCAAAATTCAGTATCCTTTTAATATGAATTTATAGAGATTTTTATTATTATTATAATCTTTAGAAAATATTTTCTGGTATTCAGAAACATAATGCAAATGCATCTAATGTGTCACAATTCTGCTGCATTTATAAAAATGGTGTAGGACATCCCATATTATTTATTGTAATAAAGAGTGAAAAATATTGAGGATCCACCTCACCTACAAGTCGAAGCGACTAAAAGAAATATACGCCTAGCATAAGGCAACCAACTATAACAATAACGAAGATTATTAACTATTAGGAAAGTGAATCGGTTTTGCGGAAATCATGGAAATTCATGGATCAAGCATAATGTTTAAATTAGTCGGAAGACTTCTACCTTAGATGTTTTGAGGCGGTTGGACATCCCTAGGTGCGGATCGAACCCTGGCACCACGGACCCGTGATGACTGCATGTTAGGAAATGGACATATCCCAACAATTGTCTCATTCTTCGTCCTCGTCCAGGGAAATATGCCCCTAACGGCATTGCTCTGGTTCCCTATCTGGCAATCCTGGCATAGGTCCCCTCACATAGCGCCGCTCTAGCCGCTAGTCATGTTCGAACAGTGGGTCAGTGACGTCACAATCTTATGGGGTCGTTTTAAACTGTTCCACAAATGCACACACGGCATTCTGATAATGTAGCCCACAGTTTTTAGAATGCTCACTTATCCTGACTGCCACTAATATGTTCGGGTTGATTTTACGGGGCAAGATAATAATAATAATAACTTCTAGCTAGAATGTCTCAACTAAGCCTGTTCTAATTCTGACATGAAAGTTCCAAGGTATAACATAGGCTATCAGGGTAGCTATTTCCGTGGACGAGGACGAAGAATGAGGCGAATGCTGGGATATGTCCATTTCCTAGCATGCAGTCATCACGGGTCCATGGTGCCAGGGTTCGATCCGCTAGGGTAACTATCACTCTGTATTCAGTTATGAGGCTAGTTTGACCTGGACACAATTCCAATTCATAAATGGTGCGCACTTGGTACAAGTTTACATACAGTAAAATTGTCAGTCACTTGCGTGAAACAAGTCCACATTCACATACCTGTAATTCCTGATGAATTCTCAAAACGATGAACTTTCACAATCACTATGATAATACTAATAAGTTTCGTGAAACACGATGACACTTTGCTTTCCACTCACTGGTGTGAAAATAAGACTATGTCCTCGGACATTATGTCAGAGTGACATGGAAACGTTACTGAGAATGCCTAGCCTCGCGGAGTAGTTGCGCAGTATAACAGCGTAGCGACGAGTGAACACAATCGAACATGCTTCACCGTATAGACGGATGAAAGCAGACAGGTAACCTGGCCTCCAAAGAGCAAGCTTACATACAGCCGCAAGGTCACATATCTATGGCTGCAGTTGCATTACGTAATGCGATATCTCCTCTTCTATTGGTCCTCACCCTAGAATACTCTGCAAGGTTATTAATTTCAATAGAAACATCATGAATAAACGGAAGAATTATTCCAAATAAAATTCTGACGTGCTGGTGCCTTCCTCTTCTCTACCCAAATGAAAACAAGCATATTGCGTTCCGACATTTCCTGGCTGTGCTCAGGACACGCGCCTCTTTCAAACCATGGCGAGTCAGCAGCTTGCCACAGCCTTGATGACGTCACAGCGCGCTCACTTCAAATCACGCCCTCATCCATTCCGTTGTAAAAGGGCACAATATATATATACGAGCGGTGTTCAAATGAAATGGTATGAAACGATACTGTGCGTACATTGTATTCGTTATTCAAAAGTAATCACCACAGGCCTGTGCACAGGTGTCCCATTGCTTCACTATACGCAGGATTCCCTGTTCCCAGAAGTCTTGTGGTGGTTGTGACGGGAGCCAATCCTTTATGGTGTCATTTAGTTCGTCGTCGGATTGGAACCTTTTTCCCTTGAGATGTTCTTTTAACGGACCAAACAGATGGAAGTCGCAGGGTGACAAGTCTGAGCTGTAGGGCGGATGCTCAAGTTGCTCCCACTTGATCGTGGCCAATACACCTTGTGTGACGTTAGAGACGTGTGGGCGAGCGTTATCATGGATCAGAATTACTCCCTTCGAGAGCAATCCAGGCCGTTTGTTCTTGATGGACTAACTTAGGCTCCGGAGTGTCGCACGATACACGTCACTGCTAATGGTTCGTCTCAACAGAAAACGTTTCCAATCGGCCAACGAACTAAAGGACAGCGTACAGGATTGGCTCCTGTCACAACCACATGACTTCTGGGAACAGGGAATCCTGCGGCTAGTGAAGCAATGGGACACGTGTAATACTAGCTCTTAAGCCCGGCGTTGCTCGGGATCACAATTGGATATTAGGATATCGTAGCTTTGCTTGCTGTGACGTATTGTGTGCAACGCGGAGGAAGGTTATAATGAGCAATATTTTGCCACCCAAAGTCGTTGTGCGTGTTCTTTTATCTGATCAACAATTGTGTTGAAATTGTTAAGTAGGTGGGTACGACAACTCTATACTGCTTATTGCTTATAATAGATTAATCCTGAAACTTCGCTAATATAACTGCATATTTAAGGAGCCTATTTTAATCTAAGTATGCATTATTAACCTAGGCCTAACTATTACATTTTAAAGGCCAATGAGTTTCTTTTTCTTCATTGTATTTACCTCCCGTGTATTGCCGAAAAGCAACATTTCAAGAAGATGGCATTCCGCAGATAAACTCTTAGAATCCCAGCTTCATAATATATGGATTTGATTAGGGTAATAACGAATACTAAAAGAAAATACATAATAAATATCATCTAAGAATCTACAGGATATGTCCACGCACACTTAAATAAGAACCACTCATAGGAGTGCCGAGACACCTTGTGGCCACGAGACAAACTAACCCTGTCAAACTTGGTAGCAATTGTCTTATCTGCAGAAAGTAATATTGTGCAAACTACGTATCGTGTCATGATTTAGAGTAAAAGTAACAAAACAAACTATAATCATTTCAAGTAATAATAACAAAACCGTTTTAAACATATCAATATTTCTAAGATTATGCCGTGTCTTGGGACGGGTTTGAACAGTGAGATTTCTAAGGCAAACTTAATAAACTAATTGGAGAGTCGGTAGAATACACCACAGTAGTCTGTGAATTTAGGTTGCACATTATGGCAGAAAACGACCAAAAAGCAGTTAAATATTTGTAAATAGAAGCATTCAAGTAACAAAAAATAAATCTATAATCTGTAAGAAAGTATCCCGTGCAAAATGGAAACAATCATACCCTGGTAAACCGTCGTAAAGATACAAATACTCACATACAATAAGCGACGCAGAGACTATAAAATTAGCCTCAAAATCTCGCTCGTTTCCGACCCCACAATCCACCTTTATATATAATACAGTTCATGTAGGGATATAAGATTTGTACATTCCTCACTCATACTGTAAAATAACGAATCCTCGCCAATGCTGTAAGTCCCCATCCTCGTGACGACACCATTAAATAAAATTATAAAGCTTTTGGGGCATGAAATTCAGTATTTGTGTCAAAGGGCCTAAATGAAGGGAATGGAGAGGGCTGTCCGAATTTTCAGATAGATAGTGTTACTCTTGTTGTTCCAAATGGTAAGTACGTAAATTTCGGTTCAGATCGGTGAAACGGTGTAGATTTGAGCCAAGAAAAACTGTGTAGATTTGTGCCAAAGGGCCCAAATGAACGGAATGGAGAGGGCTATCTAATACAATCGGTTATGCGGAGTCGCAGTCCATTAACTTCGGACAGATAAACATATCCATTTTTATATACAGTGTGGTCCACCAGCCCCTTATTTTTTTTGGATGAAGGCAACCCAACTAACGCGTATATCACAGTCATCCTAAAAACATTAGTTCCTGCTCCTTTACGTCCATTGTACAACTTTACCGTTGAGAACATCCTCGCGAATATAGTAGAAATCAATAGTGGCAGTGTTCTTTCAATGACCTCAAATATAATGCATGATTGAAACGATCAGAGCTCCGAATAACACCTTCTTACGTTTGGACAGGAAGTGTCCACGAATAGATTCAATACGTGCCAGCAATACATCATGGTTCTCGGTAGCTATGGTGGCTAAATCAAGAATTGCTAGAGTAGCGTCAACGAAGTCGCATTGTTGTAGGTTCGAACCTTGTACTAGTACACTCCTTTTTTTTTGTTTAATGTCGTTTATTGTGGATGTATTATGGACGCATATCTATCTGTTCCAACGAGTGATTTTTTATTTGGTCCTCAAAAGGACCGTACTTATCTGATGGTACGCAGCCAGATTGGATGACGACATAATGATCTGTAGAACAAAAGCAAGGTATCCTGTATATTCAAGATAGCAAGTGTTCGAAATTTTGACCACCTTGGTTTAAAGAAAAATTCCGACTCACTCCGACGACCCACATAACAATTAGATTTGTTATGTGGGTAGGCTCACGAATAAATTCATCAGACCGAAACTATAATTTCTTTCAACGGCGTCTGTGCAAAAGCGCTTGCCATACACTTACAGTAATAGCTAGTTAGTGACGTTTTAAGGGGCGGAACTACAAGATCATCTGCACCACACATACAGTAAATACAGATAATTATTATTTTTATTCTCGTATCAGAAACGTACATTGTAAATATATAACACAGTTATTATATTATCTTTGCCCAAAACTTGGCCACTTCCATTGCTCTCTGTGTTCCCCAACGAAGATCTTCTTCCGTGCAGGATGCTGGTCACAGTCGACACTCAGTCATATGCTGAACAGTGTGGTCTTCTCCACAATCACATTGAATATCATCCTGGTCAATGTAACCCCATCTTGCCATATTAACCTTTGATCTGCCTACTCTAGAGCGCAGTCTATTCAGTGACTTCCAAGTCGTCCATTCCTCGTCGTAGCCAGGAGGTAGAGTTTCAGACACATTTTCCCAACCAGGGGGAAGGTTGGTCGTAGCCCTCCACATTTGCAACCTAGCTTTTTCAGCAGTGGTTCTAAGTTCCTTTGATATTCGAAGGAAACTCTTCCTCGACTTCAGTCGTTGCGGTTGCGGTTCGTGTCCATATAGAGGATGAGTTCTTTCATGCTCCACTGTCTTTCGTTCCTTGTTCGCAGCTATTTCTCTTCGAACGGGGGGTGGTGCTATTCCTGCGAGGAGATAAAGCCATTCGACTGGAGTTGATTTCAAGCAACCTGTTATAATCCTGCAGGTATCGTTGAGAGCTACATCCACCTGTTTCGCATGTGTTGAATTATACCAAACAGGAGAAGCATACTCTGCTGCAGAATAGCATAGTGCCATTGCTGAAGTTCGGATCGTTTCAGGTTGACTACCCCACTGAGATCCAGCCAGTTTGCGTAGGAGATTGTTCCTGGAAGAAACTTTCGACTTGGAGTTCATGCAGTGCTTCTTGAAAGTAAGAGATCTGTCAAGTGTCACTCCTAGATATTTTGGAGCCTCACAGTGTTCCAGTTCGACCCCTGACCATACAATCTTTAACTTGCGAGCAGCTTCCCTATTTCTCAAATGAAAAGCACACACTTGTGTCTTTGAGGGGTTTGGCTTAAGCTGGTTTTTTGTTGTAGAATCTGGAAAGATCTTTAAGGGCATTCGTGAGGGTGTTCTCCACTGATTCAAAATATGTGCTCCGAGTGGCTAGAGCAAGGTCATCAGCATACAGGAAACTTCTGCTGTTCGGGGCTATAGGTTGGTCGTTCGTGTATATATTGAACAGGATTGGAGCCAGTACACTTCCTTGCGGGAGGCCGTTTTTCTGTAGTCTCCATCGACTACGCTGTCCTTGAAAGTCGACGAAGAACCTGCGATTTTGCAAAAGAGTGGCGATGAGCCTGGTTAGGCTAAAATCCTTGGTGAGGTTGTAGACCTTGACTAGTAGTAGCTGATGGTTGACAGTATCATACGCTGCTGATAAGTCGACAAATACCACTCCTGTCACCTTACGAGCTTCAAACCCATCTTCTATTAACTGTGTGAGATTTAGCAGTTGTCCAGTACAGCTTTTACCAGGGCGAAATCCAGATTGCTGAGGTATAAGTAAGGGGTCAATTACAGGTGATAGGCGATTTAAAATCAATCTTTCCAGCAGTTTGTAGAGGTGACATAGTAGTGCAACTGGTCTAAAATTCTTTGGATTATTTCTTTCTTTGCCAGGTTTCAGCAAAGCGATCACTCGGCTCTTCCTCCATATCTTTGGAATTTGGCTTCTGCTCACACAGTTGTTGAAAAGTTGGAGAATCCATTTCTTTGTTGTTAAGCCAAAGTGTTTAATTTGCTCGGTCCGTATATCTTCCAAGCCAGCTGATTTTCCATTTTTGCTCTGTTTGATAACCTTCTCTAATTCTTCCATGCTGAATGATGATGTGAGATCATTACTCTCCTCTTGCTCTTCTCTTTGCAATTTCGTTTTTTTTTTGATTTGAGGGTTGCCTTCCCGTTCAGCAGTAACTGATGTGCTATTTGGTTGGCAGTGATATTATGATGTGCAGTGGTCTTAGTTGGGTCATTGCTTAGACGTCTCAGAAGTCTCCATGCTTTATGACTGTCGATTTTCAGATCCAAGTTTTCAATAGTTTTTATCCACTGATCCCTTTTTGTCTCTCTTATAGAAGAAATGAGCTTGTTTCCTGCTTCCACAGTTGCTTCACTGAAAGGATTTTCTTCAAATAAGTTGCTATATTCTACTAGTAGGGTGGCTTGATCTGATGTAAGCCCGGGAATATAAGATGTTCGACAGCCACGGGGGATAGACATCCTTGAACATCTCTTTACAGCCATGGTAAAGGTGTCATAACATTCTGGTACTGGTTCTATGGAAGATACTTCGGTGTCCAGCAATTCTGTAAACCTTGACCAGTCAGCCTTCTTAAAGTTGAATCTCCTCCGAAAAGATACCTTCTGTGGTCTTATAGCAGCGAATAATTGGCACATTATTGGTCTGTGCTGTGAGTTTGGTATTGGGGAACAGACAGATTTTACACACTGTTGACTGATACTGCTGCTGCCAAATATGAGGTCAGGATTGTATGCTCGCCTCCACCTGCCGCTGTTAAAGGATCCAGGTAGCTTTGCATCATGGATTAAAGTCAGATGATTTATTTCTGCCCATTCTTGTACTGCTGTCCCATTCTCATCTTCGTGATCGTAACCCCAAACAGTACTATGGCTGTTGAAATCGCCGATCACAATCTGCACATGTTTATTTTCAAAATTGGATGGTTTGTTAATAATGAATTCAGCACCAGGTGGTTTATAAAAGGATGAGATGGTACAATTAGTTGTTTCTAGGGTGAGGATTTCAATGTTGTTTTCTTCTGTAAATGCTGTAGATACAATTTGAATATCAGGATGAACAAAGATAGCACTTCCATATTTATCATGTGGTCTTTCAATGGCGAGACGCATTCCGCGTATTTTTGGTCTGCGCATGTCACACCGTCTATGTGTCTCCTGTATGCACAGTACATGGCACTGGTGATGA
Organism: Meconema thalassinum; assembly: GCA_946902985.2. Classification (NCBI taxonomy): domain Eukaryota; kingdom Metazoa; phylum Arthropoda; class Insecta; order Orthoptera; family Tettigoniidae; genus Meconema; species Meconema thalassinum. The sequence goes on from OX336395.1 coordinate 25,959,609, forward strand.
GTGCATAGTGGCAGGTGTTATGCCTTCTATGTTAATAGAGATAATCGTTAACTGTGGCCCTGAAAAGGGCTCGAAAATGGATGTTTCTGTTGTGAAAGGATCAGCCGCCAGTGATTCAGTAGTTGACTGACGTTGCCCAGGATACGCCCGATTGTATATCATTTTCTTTGAATCACAATAAAAACACAATCTTCGGGGAGGCTCCTTTCGTGTATCCCATACAGATAATTATAACATTATTGGTTTTACGTCCCTTTTAACTGCTCTGGCTTTTAGATAAGCCGGGGTGCCGGAATTTTGCTCTGAAGGGGATCTGCAACGTGCCAGTGAATCTACTGACACGGCTCCCTCGCATTTGCGCACCCTCAAATGCCAGCTGACTGTGCCAGGATACGAACCTGCAACCTTGGGCACAGCAAGCGAGAACGTTACCGCTGAGCCTCGCAGCAAGGCAGTAAATACAGAACGTGTCATATTATTATAAATATTGAACTATTGAAATTCTAATTATCACGAATAGAGTCGCCTCCGTTGCGTTGTAGTCAGCGTGATTAGCTGCCACCCCGGACGTCCTGGGTTCGATTCCTGGCTCTGCCACGAAATTTGAAAAGTGGTATGAGGACTGGGACAGGGTCTACTCAGCCTCGGGTGGTCCAAATGAGTAGAGGGGGTTCGATTCCCACCTCAGCCATCCTCAAAGTGGTTTGCCGTGGTTTCCCACTTCGCCTTCGGGCAAATTCCGGGATGTTACCTACTGTACGGCCACGGCCGCCTCCTTCCCTCTTCCTTGCCTATCCCTCCCGATCTTCCCCTCCCTTCCCATCCATCAAGAGGACCCAGTTCGCATTGCAAGTGAAGCCGCCTGGGCGAGGTGCTGATCCCACCTCCCCAGTTGTGTCCCCCAGTCGAGATGTTTCAAGCTCCAGGACACTGCCCGTAGAGGCGGTAATGAAATGATCCCTCGCTGAGTCCGTGGGAAAACCTAACCTGGAGGGTAAAATCGACTAAAAAAAATATTAATTATAACGAATAGTATCCATCCATGGTTTTGAACAGTATTTAGGGAAAATAGTCGCCTCCGTAGCGTAGCGGTCAGCACGGTTAGCTGCCGCCCCGGAGGTCCTGGGTTCGATTCCCGGCTCTGTCACGAAATTTGAAAAGTGGTATGAGGACTGGAACGGGGTCTACTCAGCCTCGGGTGTTCCAAATGAGTCGAGGGGGTTCGATTCCCACCTCAGCCAACCTCGAAGTGGTTTTCCGTGGTTTCCCACTTCGTCTTCGGGCAAATGCTGGGAGGGTACCTTCTTCAAGGCCACGGCCGCCTCCTTCCCTCTTCCTTGCCTATCCATCCTGACCTTCCATTACCTTCCCTCACGAGGGCCCTGTTCGCTTTGCAGGTGAGGCCGCCTGGGCGAGGTGCCAATCACACCTCACCAGTTGTATCCACTCCGATTAGATGTTCCCAGCTCTAGGACACTGCCCGTAGAGGCGGTAGTGGTGAGTTCCCTCGCTGAGTCCGTGGGTTCCACCAACCTGGAGGGTAAACGACTAAGAAAAGAAAAAGATTTAGGGAAAATAACCATTTCAATGACACAAGAAAATAACTTTCCCTATCGTCTTCGTAGATAATGTGAACAAAACCAAGTTGCTGTACGAGGTAGGGAGGGTATAATGAAATTAGTTTTAAAAAAATCTGCCGTTGGATAGTCTTGAACCCGGGATCTTCGAAAGAGCGAGCGGGCGCAATAACACTCGGACACATTTCCAACACACTCTGGAGCTTTTTGTTGCGCTTCTTATTAACGCGTATGGTAAAATATTCAATTATTACAGTTAGATCATAAATATTAATTGGAATGCATAAATTCCGTACCTGGCATGTTTTCTAATTTACTTAAAGCAAGTTTCGCGACCGCTTTGCATTAATAAGGCGAAATAACTGCAAATAATGCCCTCAAACGACAGGCCATCGTTTTTATTTCATACAACTTAGCGTACAAAATGCTAGCGTGTGATACACTTCGGTCATACAAGCAGGTGTACTGACGAAGAGAACAGAATCATGCAGGATTTTGTACGAGCGATCACAGCAGCTTCCTTGCCAGCGAGTGTCGTGTGATACGGGCCTAAAGACATTCTAAGACTTTTTGTTAAAATTTAATAACAAAACAAGATGTTCGGTAAAGAACGTATAGTCTACTTTCTCTTAAACGCATGGGTATTGTTATAACTCTTTGTCCTTTTCAAGGAGTATAATTGAAGGTTGGTTGTAGTAGCTTCTTGAAATAAAACGTGGTATACGGATATTATACATGAATATGATGTGCCCTTTGTTAGTGCTACCTCTGAAAAAATATCATTCAATTCGGTTTCACCGTGTTTGAATTGATATGGGAAATCGATTTTCACTCATACATAGCCACCATCTGCAAACTATTGGGCTGATTACCTTGTAGTTTAGTCAAAAGACGCTCGCTATATAAATATATGTTGTTGCAAAATTTGGTAGAGATCGGATATTAGGTTATTCGTAATTTGATTTAAGCTTTGAACATTTGGGTGGCCGCCATTACTTTTCTGTTAAGATGGCGACGATATAAAACATAACACTGAGGTGCCCTTTGCTAGTTCTACCTCTGTACGAAATTTCGTTCAATTCGGTTTCACCGTGTTCGAATTGATAGGGGGAGGGGGGCAGACATTCAGAGTACACACACTCACACACACACAGACACACAGTCTCACACACACACAGACAGATACACAATTTTTGGCCCTGTGTAGATCTCATATGTCTACTTTCATTTTTTGCAAAAATCGAAAGTATGCTAATAATACCATGGGAATTTCTAAGGAATACGTTTACTTCGATGCAAGCACTGGCGATCAGAATATCCTTCGATATGTTGTTGTTTCGTTTCATTTGAGGGGCTAGAACATCGCGGTCATTTAGCCCCGTTTACTTTGGTGTGTGTGTAGAATTTTTCTGATAACCTGAGTTATTGCGGGCTTGTAATGATGTGTATATTTGCAATTAAGGATTGGGAAGGAGGCGGCCGTGGCCTAAGATAGCATCCGTCCCGGAATTTGGCCGGGGTAGAAGTGGGAAACCGTGGAAAACCATTTTCAGGGTGGCTGAGGTGGGAATCGAACCCACTTCTTCTCATATTTGCTTCACGAGGCTACGTGTACCCAATTTCAGCCCTCAAACAAGTATTACATTTCTTGGAAGAGCTGGGAATCGAACCCGGACCTCCGGAGCAACACTTCGATATGTCAATATTCATGTCAGTTTTTTAATTTTCTGCCATTACAGGTCACGTGTCATGACGTACCAATTCGATCGTATTCTCTTCATAAATCATCAAAATTCAACGTACTCTTCACAAAAATACGCCTTAAGGCAATACATGTGGCATGCAGTTACATCCCCACTAAAATGGAATGTGGGCTTTCGTTCAAAAAAGTATGCCTACTACTTGATTCGAAGCACCGTTCAATCGCTCGCGCCCACTACGTACGGTCAGGCTTTAGCCCTTCAGCCACCAACACATGGTAAATACCTCTCGCTAAACGTGCTGTAGTTTCTGTAGCCGTCCCACCTCAAACGTTTATGTCCATCTCAAAGTGTTCAATCATGGTTTATGGTGTTGATTTAACTTTCTACTATTATAGATCACGTGGCGTAAGCTATTAATTCGATCGTATTACGTGTATGTGTGTTATTTCAAGGAGCAGTAAGTCATATGTTAGTAGAATGGGCCATAGTATTTGGCGGGGAAAAGTTTAAGGTCGGTTTTTCTTTGCTAGACGCATGACCCAAATACATTGCTGTCACACAGTCAGAGCGCAGAGCAATATCGACCATCGGGAGAAATGCGATGTTAGTTGGGTTTCATAAAACTAAATAATAAGGGGCGGGTGGACCACACTGTATAAGATATAGACATTAAGGTATCTACTACTCGTGGAAGATAAACTATCTAGTTATGAAATGTTGTCTATGGTCCTGCAAGCTCTGAGAGACTTCACACTAAAGCAAAAAAAAATACTGTTTTTATTTTCTAGATGCCCAGAAACACTATCCACGGAGTTAAAGTTAGAATTTTCCTGTGCTACATGTGGAAAATCATTCGCATCCGATGAAAATCTTCAGAGGCATGTCTCGACTCACTTCGCAACAAAACGATACCTTTGTAATACTTGCAACAAAACATTTTCACAAAATAGCCATCTCAAGGCACATTTATTAACACATTCTGGCGAGAAACGTCACTCTTGTTTAATGTGTCATCAATCTTTTGGATTGCCTCATATGCTTCGAAGGCATATGTTAATTCATTCTGGGAATAAATCGCACATCTGTTTGTCTTGCGGGAAGGCGTTTACTGTGCCTGAAAATCTCCGAAGACATCTTCTTGTGCATTCCGGAGAGAAGTCATACTCATGCTCAGAATGCGATAAGAAGTTTGCAGTTCGCGCTAGTTTACAAAGACACTTGTTGGTCCATTCTGGTGAGCGGGCTTTCTCATGTGCCGTATGCAACAATGCGTTTTCTGACAATGGTGCACTTAAAAAGCACATGCTTATTCATTCCGGGCAGAAACCATACGTTTGTAAAATATGTCAAAAGGCGTTTGCTGGTAAGAGTTATTTAAGTAAACATATTTCAGTTCACTCTACTGAAAAAAGGTATTCTTGCCCAATATGTAAAAAGCTGTTCAGGACAACTAGCAATTTAAAGAACCACGTTTCTATTCATTCAAATGAGAAACGTTATTTATGTTCTATCTGTGGAAAATCATTTAAAGACCGCAGTATTTTAAGGAGACATATGTTAATATATTCGAGTTAGTACAGCAAGTTTCTGTAGGTCAACCGACTACAGGAGGTTTGTGTGGATACCCAAAACTTTATATCCACAATCGTATTACTTGATATCGAAACCATTACCAGCATTGCATAACACTACAGAATCATCCAACAAACTCTGTTTACATGGATATTAAAATATAAATCAAAAGTTATAAAAATTTATAGATTATGAGCTGATAGAATTTGATATTAAACATTTACACTAACATAAACTAAAATGTTGCTCACAAACCGCTTTGTATTAGCTCAGTGCAAAGTCGATTTCCACCTCGTACTATCGCATGAATGAAGTAAATTGCAAGACATAAAGTTTATTTTATTTTAAATTTATTGTTTAGTTTGAGTCTCCAGTGTTTTGAGTGGTTTGATGCAACTCGCAATGCCTGCCTGTCCTGAGCTAATCGTTTCATCTCTAGCTACCACTTCCTACGTCTGACGCAATCTTTTTAACATATTATTTTTTGGTCTACCTCTATAGTTCTTGTCCTTGATTCTTCATTCCTTAACTAGGTAGGTTATTCCTGGGTGTCTTAGTATGTGACCTACCAACCTGTTTCTTCTCTACATTGGCAGTCGCCTGAAACATCTCTCCTCTCCCACTCGTTTTAATACCTCTTCATTCGTAACTCTGTCTGCCCATTACATTTGAATACAATTTGGATATAATGCACAAATTACCTGAAAAGAGAAATTGAGGTAATTTAGAATAGAGCCATAATAAATATTTATAACTACCCTTTTTAACACCAACCAAACACCTTTACATTACGAGTAATATTCAACCTGTAGCCCTAAATGCAGAAATCAAATCATATGTCCTGATATACAGTATCAAAACCTACACAAAAGTATCCACACAAATTTAAACTTCACTAAACAATCTGATTTACACTCTTACAAAACTAGACATGCAGATGACATATCACTTTTCCATATCAATTGCAAACAATATGGCAGTAATAGCATTAAATATAGTGCCTTTGTAAAGTTCAGTAGACTACCAGAAAATATAAAAATTGCGCCTAGCCTACCAATCTTTAAAACAGTTTACTTGGAATGATTATTCAATGTCAGTTTGAAGAAATTCTAAAATCTGAGAACAGAAAAGAAGACCACATTGTTTACAAATACTTATGAAAGCTACAAAGTGTTGTATATATTTTTACACGGAAAACTATGTCAACTAAACATTGAATTGTAATTTGTTGCCAACGATAAAACTGTACGATTCCTTTGTATATGAGTCCTGACTCGTTAAGGGATTAATAAAATACATTATTAATAAATCCTTCGCACATTAGTCACAATAGGCCCTCAAGCTTAATATTGACAGTGTACCATAATGTTCCACTGGTCACTTAATTTGAAAATAGGTAGCTTTCTAATATACTCTACCTAAAAGCACTTGCCAACTAAGTACAGTACTGGAATATAGAGGCCACATGAAGATATTTAGCAAAACTACATTAATAGGCACTGAAAGTCCTCCACGCTGCATGTGATCAAAATATAGAAATATAACCATTTATTTCAATAGTGCTGCCATAATTCGACTTTCAGTCTGGCACACAAAACTCTTTCTAGGCATCTGAAATAGTTTAATGAAATATTAGTGAAGAATTTGTTGGTTAAATTCATTACCAGGCATTGGTTACACATACAACTTAATTCGGAAAATAATCACTTCTACAGCTTTCAGCAAGTCTCATTTACGACGAGAAATTTCATGGGTATTGAAGTAGTTAATACGAACTGCTTTTAGATGCTGTTATATCAGAATTAATAATATTTATTTACCAAACTTAGCATTCGAGCTTACGTGTTTATACACCTTCGAGTCCACATCCTGTGTTGCCAATTCTACCAACAGCACAACTTGAGAATTATAGACGGTGATGGAAACAGCCTATATATTAGTCATCGCCTGACGTGATTGCTGCACGTGGGAATGAACTAAACTCGTCATCAGGATGCGTATTTTCGTTTTTATTTTCCATTATTACACTTTCTTGCAGGATCTGAGGTTTATGTGTTGAATGTCACGAAATGTTAGCTTTGAATTGAAGTTCTCCATATGCAACATCTTACCCTGGTCGCGCACCCTGAAGGAACATATCCAGTCGCGATGAGTCTTGAGAGGTTCACTTCTTGATTTTGTAAAAATCTTCTAAATTTAGTGCCAAATATGTACATAACTTTATTATTTTGATTTTTGATCCCTTTTTAAAAGAATTGTGTGTATATTAATGGGTTTATTTACGACATGTATGCGTTATAGTCGGTAAACACGATTTTATCTAATTTATATTGGGTGTTATGTCATAATCCTGAGAGAAGAAAAAAACATGGGATTTATATCTTATAGGTTCATGTAATTTGTTGCAGAGTTAGGGCATATCACCCCATATAATTGGGCACAATCGTGTTGACTGACTGAAAAGTATAAATGTCGTATATTATGGCAACACTGAAAATGGTTTCCAAAACGATAATGGTTTTATTCATATCTTTTTATGTTCAGCAAACATTGTTTATTAAATACTCTCTTATTCACGAGACAATGTACATAGATGGAATTAATGTAATTATCATACTAATATATAAAAATGAGATGGTGTTTGTCGTCCTGTCTGTCTGTTACTCAATCACGCAAGAACTACTGGTCCGATTTGAATGATATTTTTCATGGATATAGCTGATTTACCAGGTTTACACATAGGCTGCTTTTGATTTCGATATTTTGCACTATTAAAAATGGCGACTATTTTCATATTTCCATTTCAGATAAAAAGAGAACGCTAAGAAATAGCAAACTTTTGATGGCACGCACGAGCTTTAAAATTGAATTTCCTATCCGAAAGGTCCTTATCACTTTTCGTGTATCTCCAGCGGTTAGCGAGTAAAACCCACATTTGTGACGTCACTACACACTTTGGTTTCATAATTTCATATTTCCATCATCATACTAATATATAACAAGTAGTTCCGAGAAGAACTATACAGCCTATTTTCATATATCTTACTTATGTTAATCGCCTCTATCAACATACAAAATTTCAGTTTGATTGCTGTAATAGATTCTTAGATATTGAGAACCGACTAAATATTTCGGATGGTCGCCATGTTGTATTTTTATATATGTAGGTCTTAGAGTTATGTACTGTTAGATGAAGATTATTGTGTGCGTGTAGTATTCAAGCTTCAATCGCATGATTAGGACACAAGAAGTAAAAACGAGATTTTAAAATTTCGCACAGCTGCCATCTTGTGGTTATGAAAACAATTGAAATAAATTAGATGCTAGTGGATTAACATTTGTATAATCGTTTAACGTGCAAAGTTTCACTGCACTCGGAAGGTTAAATTGCGAGAAATGTCCATTTAAATATTTATAATTCGCGTCGCCGCCATGTTGGATTTGCGCTCATCAGGTTACTGAAAGTCCTATAGGTGCACTTAAGTTCGTAGCCTCTACGAACATAAAAAAATATCAGTTTGATTGCTGTAAAAGATTCGTGGATATTGAGAACCGTCAAAATATTTCGGATGCTCGCTATTTTGGATTGTTATATGTATAGGCCATAAGCCTCCGTGGCTTAGGCGGCAGCACGCCGGCCTCTCACCGCTGAGTCCGTGGTTCAAATCCCGGTCACTCCATGTGAGATCTCTGCTGGACAAAACGGAGGCAGACAGGTTTTTCTCCGAGTACTCCGGTTTTCCCTGTCAAAATTTCATTCCAGCAACACTCTCCACTATCATTTCATTTCATCTGTCATTCATTTAATCATTTCCCCAGAGGAGTGCGTCAGGCCTCGGCAGCCGGCACAGTCCATATCCTCGCCGCTAGATGGGGGCTTCATTCATTCCATTCCTGACCCGGTCGGAGACTGGAAGCAGGCTGTGGATTTTCATTTTCATATGTATAGGCCATAGAATTATGTACCATTCAAGGACAATTATTGCGTAACTTCATTATTCAAACTTTTACTTCGATCGCATGAATACGACATAGGGAATAAAAACTTAATTTTAAAATTTCGCACAGCCTCCATCTTGAGGTTATGTAAACAATTGAACTAAATTAGATGTCAGTGCATTACAATATGTATAATCATTTACTGTACCACATTTCACTGCGCTCAGATGGTTGAATTACGAGAAAAGTCTATTAAAATGTTTCCACTTCGCTTGGCCGCCATATTCGTTTTGTACTTTACAGGTGTTTGAAAGTTACGTAGCAGTGCCCTTTATCACCGTACAAAATGTCACGGTGATATCTGTAATAGTTTCGGAGATATAGAATGCCAGTAAAATATATCGCACAGCCGCCATTTTGAGGTTATGTAAAAAATTGAACTAAATTAGATGCCAGTGCATTACAATGTGTATAAACATTTTCTGTACCAAGTTTCATTACGTTTGGATGGCAAGAGTTTAGTGCTTTTCAGTCGGTCAACACGAATATACCCAAAAGAGATGAAATAAATTACATGAGATTAATAAATACACTAGGATGACCAGTTTCGATCGTCAAGCGATCATCATCAGATCCATTACACTTAGGCTATAAAATCTATGTTTGAAATACAGGTGAAAATATTTACAATATGTACAATTATTTAGTTGCAGTATTGGTACTGCAACTGTCGGTGTATGCTAAATGCAGTATATATGATGTTAGGTGAAATGCTAAATGGTGATAGATATCCGGAGTTTGTACTTTGGAGAGATTATATGGTTGTAAAAATCAACTATGATTAAACTCTAATATTATAGGCTAATCACTTATCTGATTGTCTTCCTTACTAGAGCTACTCGCATTTTTCGGGCTCACTGTAAATCACGGTGCGGTCGACTACGGTGGTTCTTATCTTAACGACTGGTTTTTCCCTGCCTTCTCCCCCTGTCCATATGTGCTGTGCGGAGTCATAGCGACGTGTTTATGTGAGGTGTTGCCAACCTAGATAAGATGTATGTTATTGAATGAGGTGGGTCTACAACTATTAAAGACCGTGGATTAGCCCTCGTCACGCGTGGACCATAAGCCATTCAACTAAGCGCTGCCCGGTCTTATGAGGATGTCCCGGCACCTTTAATACTGCCTCGAATATGTGCCTTGGTTTATTGCAGAAGAAAAGTACATCGTACACCTAATCCAGATAACATATACCTATTAAAAACCCCCTAATTTCCCCGCCCCTTTTTTTATCTAGCTTGGCTGTGTCGCTAAATTGTATCTTGATTCCGACAGGGTGTGTTTTTTAGTAGCGTGAAGAGGGGTTAGCTCTCCATGAACGTGTGTTCATTTAGATTGCTGGGATTGTTTCGTTTGGCTAGGTGTATCTCGATTGCTTCCTTTCGATTCGTAATGGATTATTATAAGGTCCGACTCTATGTTGGTAAAGCTGTGCCCCGCGTCACACATATGTTCGCATACGGCTGAATGTGTTCCGTATCTTATCGCATTCCTATGTTCATTATAACGTGTGTCTACTCGTCTTCCACTCTGCCCGATGTAATTAGCTTGACAACCGGTGTCTTGGCACGTTATAAAATATACCCCTGACCTTGAATACGGGTCACGATTATTTATATTACTATTTAGGAGGTGCCTACCAGTTGTGTTTTTCGTTGTGAAAGCTATCTTTATGCCTTGCTTTTTGAATAGGTTAGTGATTTTATATGTATTCGCATTCACATAGTTGAAACGCGCAAATTTTTTCTCATTACTGTCCGGTTTGGGAATCGTTTTATCTTTATTTTTATGTTTGGCTATAATTTGGTTTATTTTGCTTGGCGGGAAGTTGTTCTCCTTTGCTATTTGCTTAATAGTTCTTATTTCCTTATTATAGTTGTCTTTTGACATGGGTATGTTTAAAGCCCTGTGCACCATTGAATTGAATCCCGCTAGTTTGTGCGTACTGGGGTGATTAGACTGATTGTCGATTGCATGCGAGGTTTGTGTTGCTTTCCGGAATATGGAATATGAAAGGTCGTTGTCTTTACGTTCAATAGTTATATCGAGATAATTTATTTTTCGGTCTATTTCGGATTTTTTAGTGAATTTGATTGAGTGGTGTAGGCTATTAATGGATTGTAGAATTGTTTCTTCGCTTGTTAGTTCAGTATCGTAGATGCAAATTACATCATCTACGTATCTTTTCCATATTACTATTCCCTTTGTTGAAGTCTTTACTAAGAACGCATTTTCTAGTGCATTGATGAAGATGTCAGCGATTAACCCGCTTAGTGGCGATCCCATCGCTAGGCCTTCTCTCTGTGTGTACATTTTATTGTCGAATTGAAACACGTTTTGGCTGAGAACGACCCTCAGTAATCTCACAATCTCTTCAGTTTCTTTTACCGAATTGTTGGATTTTAAGTTGTTTTCGATACTGGTAGTGTTGATTGCTTCAATAATCGGAATATTGGTGTAATGTTAGTTACATCGAAGGATACTAGCCTGAAGCTAGGTTTCATTTGTAGGGTGTTCAATACTGTTACTAGTTCTGTTGTGTTCTTTACAGAGTTGTTTTTGTCGTAGGAAAGACGGCATTTTAAGATTTTTAGTAATTCTTTGCTGATTTTGTAATTAGGGGCATTCCTACAATTGACTATTGGTCTCATTGGGCATTCCTTTTTGTGTATTTTTGGTTGTCCCCTCAATGACGGTATTTTCGGGTTCATGTTAATTAGTTTTGATTTTTCGGCTTTGGTCAGTATGTATTCTGTTTCTTTTAGCGCACTTTTTATTTGTGCGCTTAGTTGAATGGCTTATGGTCCACGCGTGGCGAGGGCTAATCCACGGTCTTTAATAGTTGTAGACCCACCTCATTCAATAACATACATCTTATCTAGGTTGGCAACACCTCACATAAACACGTCGCTATGACTCCGCACAGCACATATGGACAGGGGGAGTAGGCAGGGAAAAAAACAGTCGTTAAGATAAGAACCACCGCAGTCGACCGCACCGTGAGTTTCAGTGAGCACGAAAACTGCGAGTGGCTCTAGTAAGGAAGACAATTAGATAAGTAGTTAGCCTGTAATATTATAGTTTAATCATAGTTGATTTTTACAACCATATAATCTCTCCAAAGTACAAACTCCGGATATCTATCACCATTTAGCATTTCACCTAACATCATATATACTGCATTTAGCATACACCGACAGTTGCAGTACCAATACTGCAACTAAATAATTGTACATATTGTAAATATTTTCACCTGTATTTCAAACATAGATTTTATAGCCTAAGTGTAATGAATCTGATGATGATCGCTTGACGATCGAAACTGGTCATCCTAGTGTATTTATTAATCTCATGTAATTTATTTCAGGATTAGGGCATAACCCATCTCTTTTTGGGTATATTCGTGTTGACCGACTGAAAAGCACTAAACTCTTGTTTACTAAGGCAACACTGAAAATATGGCTTCAAACACCACAACGTTTGGATGGTTAAATCGCGAGAAAAGTCTATTTAAACGTCTCAACTTCGCTTGGTAGCCATGTTAGTTTTGTAGTTACCAGGTTTTTGAAAGCCTCATAGGTGAACTTCTAGTAGTGCCCTTTATCACTGTACACAATTTTAGGGTGATATCTGAATCAATTTCAGAGATACTGAGTGCTGGTGAAATATTTCGCATAGCCGCCTGGTGTAAGGCAGAGTTTACTTTGGCTGCTCTTTATTATTTCACATTATTTCATTTAATTAGATTTCCTTCCCGCAAACACCAACATCGAACTATTACATCCTGTTTGCCCCGTATATTTGTTCATTTGCGGTGTAAGTCTGTTACAGAAGCGCATATTCTTAGGAACCAGCTTGGCAGCGTCTTGCAGCTGCCCTCTAAACTTCAATCGCTTCAAGTCATGAAGACTTCTTCATCAATCCGCCAGGCGTCGTGTTCTTCTCCAATCTACAACTACGTGAAGACACCGCTCCAAGAGGAATTTTGCCTTTATAATGTTTGCTATGTTTGTGTAAACTCTGCTGTTTCCTCCCCTTACCCGCTCGCTTCCTCTTCTCCTCGCCCGCCTACCTCTGACGTGTGCGTTGTTGCTCTCCTCCATCGGCGCGTCACTTCGCTCGTCCAATCGACTTCTTGTTGCCGTGCCGTGAGCAACTGCTCTCGTTCTCACTTCTGTGTCAGTTGTCAACACATACAGTTGGAGCTTACCTCAGGCTTGTCTCCTCTCTACTCGAGATATTTTTAAATATCTACGCCATGTTGTGGATTTAAGCCAATGGTCACCATGGATCATCTACTCTACAAACAATAAGCTAAGTACCAAACTCTAACGGTTTTCACCGCATTGTAATTGGTTTTAAACAGCTAAATGCTTTTTAATTCTTGTTTTATAGATAGTTTGAAATTGCTAAATGCAGTACAATAACTACCTTCGAGGAATTTTTCTAGTCACGCTCTAACTATCTAAGCTGACTTACCATTTAAAAATTTAGTGCTTCTTGCACAAATTAACTGAGATTGAGTTCTCGCACCGCGGGATTCATATTAAACGAAATACTGTCTATAAAAACTTAGCTTTTTCTCCGTGGGACCTATCGCCCAATTCAACTGCTATCCTAACTCCAGACCTTTCGACATCGAACTATCTTTCTACAAGTAAAATAACCTAGCATTTCTTCATATATGGGAACACATTTTCTTCACTGAGAAATTTATGTTGCATAAACCTCTAATCAACATAATTTGTCTTCCTTCGCGGGAATTTTCCGCTGCATTCAACTGCGACCTACGGATTTCTAACGAAATAAACTCTCTCAAGCTAAAATTCAATCAGTGATTTACATAATTGCAATAACTCTTCTCCTTGTGAACATTCTGAGCTGCAATAGTGAACTTTTCAAATACTTCAATAGACTATATTGAAAACAGTGCCCGTCAGACCATCAACCGTGTTGCATTTGTGAGAGCAATAAATTCGGCCGAGAACTATCTCCTAACGTTCCCAATTCTTCCTTCCCAAATACCTTACTAACATAATACAATTAAATTATAAATTTATGTATCTTTCAACGAGGTGTCACTCTATAACAAGTGCCCTCCCAATTTTGTTTCGCATTTCACAAATTAATTTCTGCTTCATCAGTGGCTAGTCCACATTCTTATTCTTTTCCCTATGGGGGAATTCTATTTTTTCTACTCATAATGAGTAAACTAATTTTTTCTTCAGGTTTCACAAGTAGTGAGTGACCTTTTCAATTTGAATTTAGCATTGCCGTAATTACTGTATAAATATATGAAGTTATAGAAACTTCTTCTTAATTTCTCTTTCTTTGTTATAATTTCGAATTTGTTATTTGTACTTACTTGCAAGATTTCCATATAGGAATTCTTTAAGTGCCCATATTTATTGTTAAAGCTTTAATTGCATTAATTTTTGTTAAACTTCGAATTTGTTAATCTTTGCACAATTTTTAAAATCTTATGCAGATTTTAGTGCTTATAAGAGGTTCCAAACCAAAAAATTGTTAATTGCCGAGTGCAAGCTTCAACATTATAGAGGTCTGAGACTTCAAAGGTTAAAACCTTTTATATTGTTAAAATTATTACATCTCTACGTATTGTTAAATAAATCAGATTATATTTTCTCGTTCTTGTCTTAGAATAACGATTAGGCAGGACCCTAGTTTCCCTGACTCTTCCCATCGGTTTATGCTCTCTTTAAGCAAATCACCTACCGGCAGTAAAATAATAAAATTTTGCTTCTTGTTGCATTTGAACGAAAACTTCTAGTATCATCTTTTCCAAAGCATCTTTTAGCTGCTAGAGCTAATTCTAATGAGCCAGTAAGGCAAGTAAAGCTAGCTCCGCAAGCTTCCTGCTTGTTGAGATTTTCTCTAAAACTTTCGGTTCGTTTTCAATATTTAAGTTTTTCTTCCGGTCTAAACTTTTAGTCGGCACTTTGTTTGGTTAAAGCTTAGCTATTCTTAAATGCAACTATTGTCTTTCTTACCAAAATTTTCAAAAAAATCAACAAAATTGTTCCCAAAACCACTACCTTTCCTGGGAGTACTCGATTAGTCGTCGAAAATCCTACAGTTCCAAGAACTAAAATCCTCACGGCAAATTCAAATTATTTGCGCCTTTCAAAACATTCGTTCAAACTTAACTACTTTGAAAGGATATACAGTAAATCTGTCATTCTTTGTCTTGCCCGACTACCACCCTTCCCCATATTATCCAATTTTAGGCTGGGAAGGGAAAGCACGAACGCCGCTTGCTTGCAAATAGCCCAAGCTCTAGCCGCATTTCCCGTTAGCTGTGTCCAAGTCCATACCCACTTTAGGTATCCTGCAGGCTTGCGCAGTGAAAATGGTGATTAAATGTTTACTTTAGTGTAAGTTTTTGAATTATATTGGACTCTCGTCCTATCTATCCATACTTTTTCTCCATTCCGAAACCCATTTCTTCCCTTTCTTTTTTTTCATCATCTTCCCTTAGGAAGGTTATTCCTTAGCTAATAACCTACCCACCGCCTTGTTGGATTGGTGAGAGACAATACACTTTGAAGGGCACGGTCGGGGTCGGCCTGAATAGTGGTATGATCTTACCGAGTTTCATTGAAATCGCTCCAGCCGTTTAGATGTTATTAGGGAGACAAATATACACACTAATCACACACGCACACACAGACACACGGACAAAAGGTGATCTCACAAGGCTATTTTCTTCATAAAATGAAAATAGGCTAAAAATGAGATGGCGTTTGTCGTCCTGTCTGGTAGTCAATCACGCAAGAACCACTTGTCCGATTGAATTGAATTTTTGCACGGATGTAGCTGATTTACCAGGTTTACACATAGGCTTCTTTTGATTTCGATATTTTGCACTATTTAAAAATGGCGACTATTTTCATATTTCCATTTCAAATAAAAAGAGAACGTTACGAAATAGCAAACTTTTGATGGCACGTACAGCTTTAAAATTTAATTTCCTATCCGAAAGGTCCTTATCACTATTCGTGTATCTCCAACGGTTAGCGAATAAAACCTAAATATGTCTTATAAAACACGGTCAACGCCGAGCGATGTTTGTCTTAGTCTCTACATTAACTGTTTTATTTATAGAGGTAGTTTGTGGGGTTCGAAACGATATGTGATTTTGGGTCTAATTTTATACTCTTTGTGCCGGTTATTGTATGTGAGTATTTGGATCTTTACACTGTTTCACAATATTATAGTGCTTTCTACTTTGCACGGTATGCTTTCATCCTTTTTATCGATTTGTTTTTCGTTAAATGAATATTTCAGTTGGCCAATATTTATCTGCTTTTTGTCGTTTCTTACCATGATCAGAAACCCAAATTCACAAACGAATGTGTCGAAGACATCGACTGTCACATTAGTTTATTTAGTGTTCATATTAACGCTATTCCCGAGGATATGCACCTCTCTATGCATAATTACATGTGATGATGGCCTTCTCCCTTGTAAAATTTCAATCCGGAGGTAAAGCAGTCCCCCGTTCGGATCTCCGGGTGGGGACTACTCGAGAGGGGGTTAACATCACAGAAGTGACAAAGAGGAAATCTGACATTCTACGGATCGGAGCGTGGAATGTTAGAAGTCTGCTAAGAAGTGGAAGGTTAGAAAACTTAGAAAGGGAAATGGATAGGTTGAGGTTGGATTTGGTTGGGATGAGTGAAATGCGCTGGCAGGAAGTACAGGACTTTTGGTCAGGTGACTATAGGGTCATTAGCACTAAATCAAACAATGGCCAAGCAGGGGTTGGTCTCATATTGAGTAGAAAACTTGGACTGCGGGTGGAATATTATGAGCAATATAGTGAACGGATTATTGTAGCAAAAATCAATACTTAACCTACGTGCACCACAGTGGTACAAGTCTATATGCCTACCAGTTAAGCTGATGATGAAGATGTTGAAAAGGTCTACGAAGAAATAGATGAAATTCTGAGGTATATCAAGGGTGATGAAAATGTTATAGTATTGGGAGATTGGAATGCTGTGGTAGGAAAAGGAAGAGAAGGGAAAAGAGTAGGAGATTTTGGATTAGGTGAAAGGAATGATCGAGGAAGCAGGCTGATGGAATTCTGCACCGAGCAAGAGTTGGTCATAGCTAACACCTTATTCAGTAACCACAATAGAAGAATATACACATGGATGAGACCAGGAGATACAGGGAGTTACCAAATCGACTTCATTATGGTCAAGCAGAGGTTTCGAAACCAGATTTTGGATTGTAAAACATATCCTGGTGCTGACATAAACTCTGACCACAATCTGGTTGTTATGAAATGCAGACTAAAGTTGAAGAAACTGAAGAAAAGTCAAAAGCCAAAAAGGTGGGCAATAGACAGACTGAAAGTGAAGGATGTAAACGAAAGATGCAAGAAGAGTATAAAGGAAGGGCTAATGAAAAACCCTAAACAAACTTCAATTGCAGACGAATGGGCACTTTTGAAGAATGAAATAACAATATCTGCAGAAGAAAACATTGGTAGGAAAGAAAGAATAGGTAAAAAACCGTGGATCACTCAGGATATACTAGAATTGATGGATGAAAGGCGGAAACACAAGAATGTAAGAGATGAAAAGGGGAAAGCAGAATACAGACGTCTGAGAAATGAGGTTAACAAGAAGTGCAAGGACGCGAAATTAGAATGGTTGAAAGAGAAATGTGCAGGTATAGAAAATTGTCTGAAATTAGGAAAAGTAGACACAGCTTATCGAAGGATTAAGAATACTTTTGGGGAAAAGAAGACTAAGTGCTGTAATATTAAGGACACAAATGGAAAGCCTCTAACAGATAGGGAAGAAAAGGTTGAGAGATGGAAAGCTTACATAGAGTGTTTGTATAAGGGAAAGGAGATTGAGAATCATGTAATGGAAAGGGAGGAGGAAATTGTTGAGGATGCAATAGGAGATTTAATATTGAGATCAGAATTTGACAGAGCATTGGAGGACTTAAGCAGGAACAAAGCACCAGGCATAGATGATATACCGATTGAGTTGATACGCTGCATAGGAGATGAAAGTCTGATCAGGTTATTTCACTTGGTGTGTAGGATTTGTGAGACAGGTGAGGTACCCCCTGATTTCAAGAAGAATGTAATCATCCCTATACCAAAGAAAGTGGGAGCTGGCTGATATGAAGATTACCGTACAATCAGCTTGATTACTCATGCCTCAAAGATCCTGTCTTGAATAATTTACAAGAGGATGGAAAGTCAGATAGAAAGGGAGTTGGGTGAAGACCAGTTTAGTTTCAGGAGAAATGTAGGAACAAGGGAAGCTGTACTAAGTCTTAGGCTGATTTTGGAAGGTAGTATAAGGAAAAATAAGAGAACGTTCATGGCAATTGTAGACTTCGAAAAGGCTTTTGATAAAGTTGATTGGACTAATTTGTTTGACATTTTGAAATCGATTGGAATAAAGTACAGGGATAGAAGGGCGATATACAATCTATACAGAAACCAGACAGCAGTCATTCGAGCTGAAGGACATGAGAGAGAAGCTGGTATTCAGAAAGGTGTAAGGCAAGGCTGCAACTTATCAACCATACTTTTCAATCTTTACATTGAACAAGCACTGAAGGAAATTGGAGAAAAATTTAAAGTGGGAGTGAAGATTTAAGGAGAAATAATTTCAATTCTGAGATTTGCTGATGACATCGTCATCTTGGCCGACACGCCTGAGGATTTGAATGAGTTTTTGAATGGTATGGACTCCGTCTTACGGAATGAATACACGATGAAAATTAATAAATGTAAAACAAAAATACTGGAATGCAGCCGAAATAAATCAGAAACCTCTATGGACATCAAATTGGCAGGTGAACAGCTGAAGGAAGTAGGAGACTTCTGTTACTTAGGAAGCAAAATAACCAGTGATGGACGAAGCTAAGAGGATATAAAAAGTAGGTGGCTCAGGCAAGGAAAGCCTTTCTACAGAAAAGGAATCTGTTGACATTGAATTTAGATTTAGGTATTAGGAAGTCATTTTTGAAAACCTTTGTCTGGAGCGTGGCGCTCTATGGAAGTGAAACTTGGACTATTGGTGCAGCAGAAAAGAGGAGAATTGAAGCATTTGAAATGTGGTGTTACAGGAGAATGATGAAGATCAGATGGGTAGGCAGGGTGACAAACGAAGAGGTATTAAGACGAGTGGGAGAGGAGAGATGTTTCTGGCGACTGCTAATGAAGAGAAGAGATAGGTTGGTAGGACACATACTAAGACACCCAGGAATCGCAGGCTTAGTTATGGAAGGAAGGGTTGAGGACAAGAACTGTAGGGGTAGACAAAGGTTAGTATATGTTAAACAGATTGCTTCGGATGTAGGGTGTGGTAGCCATGTAGAGATGAAACGATTAGCTCAAGACAGGGAGGGATGGAGAGCTGAATCAAACCAGTCAAAAGACTGAATACCCTACTCAAACAACATATTAATCCTACAGCAGAACTGGGGAAATTTATGTCAATAAAGTTGGTATTTTTCCTTTCACGGCCAATAAAAATAAACCGCACAAAACACTGCGTAAACCTAGAAAAGTTGCTGAGTTTTAATTGCTTGGCCCTGAAATTCAATATACAATGATTCTGTAAGCCTTTATAGGGAGGTGAAAGACTGTTTTAGCGTTTACTCGCGCAGTAAATTAACGGAGGTGTTCTAAATAAGAGTTGAGGTATCGCGCAGTTTGCTACTCCTTTTGTAGTCCGCAAATAGACCACAAGAGCCCGCTGATGAATCATCTCGGAGTTACTAGGCGTAATCTCGCACAAGACACGGCATAAACTTAAGTTTGTTCCGTTACTGTTACTCTTTATCATGACATGGTACGTAGTTTCCGCAATATTACTTATTGCAGATATGATAATTGCTATCAAGTTTGATGTATTTTTTAGCATAATGTTTATATGTTTAATTATAGTATGAAGACGTTAAAAGATAGGTGTTCAATATTTAAGACAGGTTATTTAACTTTTACTACATAGAAGCTGATATTTATTTCCAATATATAAACGCACTTTCTCACCCACAAACCGGAGGCAGACAGGCTTTTCTCCGGGTACTCCGGGATTCCCTGTCACAATTTCATCCCAGCAACAATCTCCACTATCATTTCATTTCATATGTCATTCATTTAATCATTGCCCCAGGGGAGTGCGACAGGCTTCGGCAGCCGGCACAGATTTCATTCATTCCATTCCCTGACCCGGTCGGTCGACTGAAAGCAGGCAAAGGATATTCACTTTCCTACCTCTGATTAATAATTAGGTGAGTGAAAATGCATGTAGTCTACACATGTAGTTGGTAACATGGAAATAACATAACTACATTAGTAATGTGTGATTATTTATATTAATGATTTACGCCAGCAGGTACTAAAAGCCGTTCGAAGAACGAGTACTTCTGCTAGTAGGAAAATAAAACTGTATTTCCGTTTCTTAGATGGCATTACTGAAAAGAAGTCATAAAAATGCAATAAATGTATGACACATTTCTACAAAGTTGTAAAGAAGCGTTTTGAGGTTACAATATTGATAAGTGAGGCAATGATTATTATAAAACAAAACAATAATGAAATCTAGCACCGTCACAGTATAGGTGGCGCTGAGTCTCACACAAAATTCAACTGGACAAAACAACGACCAGAACGGGGCTGAGTGTTGCAATTCGATTGTTAATGGGATGGGAGGGTACTGGCGAGCCCACGGAAAAACCACTTCCTTGTAAACAACAAAACAAAAAAAAGCAGTATGCCTGGTAGGCTCAGAGCAACCGTTCCAGGAACGATTTCAGTTAGCAAAATACTCGTATGTGCAGGCATGAACTGATTACAAACATTTCAGATCGTGGGGAGGATCCCTCTACACATTTGTGGCAATATTACAATTTTATATATTTGGTAATTTTATGCCCTTAACCAGGGTAACATTTCACCGTGTATGTTCCATGATATATCGAAGATTAATAGGAAGGATAGGAGTAAATTTGCTTGTAAAATATTTAGGAAACAATTTTCACATTGATCATATAATTATGATTTCATCCTCAATGTCAATATTCAAATTACATTTACCCTAGCAATACCATTGGTATTTTTGAACCCACGGGCTACCAACGGAGGGGTATTTTGTGACCACCATAATACATTCCTGTTGTGTGATTTGAACTGTCCTTTAATCAACATATCTTCTATTTTGAACTTTAACTGAACATTAAATGATAAAAATATAACTTAATTAACAACAGTTGCAAACAAAATCAAAACATCTTGGAAAAAGAAGTTCAGAAATTCAATTATTCACTGATCACTCTTTTTGCCATCTTCAACACACGTGGAACATACGACTGTTCTTTACTGTGTTTTCCGCATGTGTACCTCTTACAACCAGAACACATTATGGTGGTTTTGTTAACTTTGTTGTACTTTTGGCCTTACCACAGTGCACAGTATGACGGGGCACACGAACTACAGAGTGCACAGTATGACGGGGCACAAGAACTACCAACGGGGGTGGGGGTTTCGTGCCTTCCAAAAGAGAATTGTTAATATCTTATACAAGAATTAAAATTAAAAATAGTAAATGTGTGGTTTGGTAACCGGATTCAAAATAGACAATAACAGTGAGCGTAGAGAAGGAATACCATGAATAAACCGTAACAAATGGCATTGGTGGCCCCCCGTTGGTATTGTTAGGATTAATATTGGTGGCTTCATTACTTGAAACATTGTTACTAAAGATATGAAATCAGTATTGGTTGCCAAATTTATCAGGGTTTGCTGTGAGCGTTGTTTTCTTTTGTTGTTGTGTATTTTTGGGACTGCAACATAGTGGTCATATAGTCTCGTGTATTTGGGTGTATATGGAGTTTTGTGTGTTAACCTGCGGTATTGTGATGGCTGTATTAGTGTGTGTATTTGTAAGCTTCGGATAGGATTGAGAAAGAGGTGGCCGTGGCCTTACGCTAGGAACTATCCCACCACGCCTGGAGTAGAAATGAAAAATACTCGCTAAACCACTTTCAGGATAGCTGAGGTGGGAATTGAAGCCCCCTCTTCTCGGTTTTGTCTCACGAGGAGAATTGAAATTTCTTGGCAGAGCCGGCAATAGAAGCCGGTCCTGTGCGGCAACAAACAAGAATGCTGGCCGCTAAGTCACAAGGTGGTCTGCTACAAGCGTTAACGTGCTAAGCCAGGCTAATTATTGTTCGAGAGAGTTTTGCTAAATTGACAATTGTGTAAGTCGTGAAACGAAACTTAGTAGTTTCATTTTTTTACGAGCAAACATTTTTATTCACTGACAGAAAACATGTACATATACAGATGTATCAAAATACAGGGTGAACCCCTCATAAGATAAACTTGTGCGTGGGCTTCATGAACACAATTTCTTAATTTATTTGCAACATGGTATTTGACTGATAATAATAAGAAAAGTTTATAGTAAAAGCATTAATTATAAGGATACTAAAATAAAAGAAGATGATACATTACTTATTTGTGACTGAGTTGCTTAAATATGTTGGTGAAAATTTATAAGTTCATTTACTCTATCAAAGTTATTAAGGAGCCATATAAAAAGCCTTTTCTTCAATATATTCAGGGTGTTATTTGTCACATTTACTGGCAATATATTGTATATCCTAGTGCTAAGACAACCTAAATTCCTTTGGCCAAGTAGTGTGTTTTGACGAGTGATATTTATTCCAGTTCTGTCTTGAAGCCTAGTGCACATTTCAAGTTTTTGTCCATTAGAGAAGAGCTTCATATTTTTATGTATAAATATGATTGATGACTGAACAAATAACTGTCATATGTTAAGCAACATGCTTTGTTGATACAGTTCACATGTTGGAAAAAGTTGGTGGCCTTTTGTACATAACTTTTAGAATGAAATTCTGGCAAAATTCTGAGCCAAATGTGAATCAAGTATTCCACCCCAACCATTTATTCCATATTGTAGTTGTGACTGGACTAAGGCAAAATATACAGTTCTCAAGACTTTTGTTGAAAGAATATTTCCGAGTGTGTAAAATATATAAATTAACTTTTGGAGTTTATTGGCCAACTTTGATGCATTCATATTCCATTTTAAATGACTATCTATCTTCGTCATCATCGTTGGTTTGCAGTCCTAAGACTGGTTAATTGCCATAAAAACATGTCCAGATCGTCATGTCAATTGCCGCTTCCTTCATTGAATTATAATTCTGTGCTTGGGTGTCGTTCAGCATTTGTTTAAGGAAGGAATTTCTAGGTCTTCCTCGTGGATTTTTTCCCTCAATGAACCCATCTGCCACAGTTCTCATTAAATTGGAGTGGCGCATTGTGTGACCCCCACCATGAGAGACGACGTTTACGTATTGTGCGTAGGATTGATCTCCGTTGGTTCACGGTGTCGAGAACCCTTTTGTTCGATATCCTGTCTCTCCACGTCACATTTATCATCTTACGATAGCACCACATCTCAAAGGCTTCAAGAAGGTTCTTTTCATTTTTATTTAGTGTCCACGTTTCACAGGCATACAACGCAACTGTCCATACAAAAGCATGTAGCATTCTCATTCGGAGGGAAAGCTTAAGCCGACTGGTACACAGTAATCTCCTCTTTTGCATAAGAGCTAGTTTTGCCTGAGCAATGTGGCATTTAACTTCAGGGGTGCACCTTCCGTCCTCTGTTATCTTTTGACCTAGGTAAGTGAAGGATTTGACTTGTTGTATGTCTGAGTTATTAATCATTATTCGAAGAGGTTTAGGGAGTTTTGAGACTGTCATGCATTTGGTCTTTGAGGTGTTTATTTTCACTATCTATAATAATCCCTAAATATGTAGCATTCATTGACTTCTGTAGGGTATAGCAGTTGCATCTTTCTCCATTGTTACAAATTGGTGTGTTGATCTTTAGTGTTAAATTGTCTGTGGGTTATAATGTTTTGTTTTGTGAGAAGCATAAGTATTGTGTTTTGGTTTCGAACCCAAAACTTCTACTCCAAGGACGGGCACATACTACAGGTCCAGTCTTCGAGTTAAACCTTCCAGAAACACTTTCTGGCTATATTCCCTGCTAGAGTTGAAATGAAAAATTGTTCTCTTAACATACCATTTTGCTTCAGCTAGCGTATATTAATTCTAATGTATGAAAGTATTAGTTTTTTTTGTTTTAAAGGCAGAACTACGAGGTCATCTGCCCCCGTGAATGAAAATGGCAGTGATATAAACGCGATCTGATAAGTTAATGACCTCTAGTTCTAGTTTGTTTATCAACATAGTAGCGGAATGAACTGGAAACGTAGTGATTAGTTGACACACTCTAGCCAATTGCAATCGATCAGCGGCCATTGTAAATCACTCTCGCTGATCAATCTTTAGTGGATTTACCAATATTCACAACAATATCATTTCGGGGGGCAGCTTCATTCGCCCCCTCTGGATACGTCTCTGATTCACTATTGCAATTTTGGTAATTATAATTGATATCATGGATTCGAAACAGGTCTTCCCTTTATTCCGTACACATTACGCTTGGTCCAAAGTCGTAAGGCAGTCTCTGGGTTATTGCTTCGTTATGCACATTATAGTAATGGTGAACCTGAGATGAGAACATGAACCATGTCGTTATAGAGATATGTTTTATAATACATAGGAATGTTTAAAACAAGAAACATACTGGGTCTTGGTATATGTTGTTGTATACACACAGTACTAGTGTTTATGTGGTGTCGAGATACATCGACTCCGTTGACGCAATTTTGCAACATCACAAGAAACACGTTATGGCGAATCAACTATCCTAAATGGGTATATTTTCTCATCCAAACAAGAAAGGTGTATTTCGATCCAGGAACTATCAACTTTGAGTGTAACTACATTTCACTGTAGATCAGTGTGACAACACTTTATACTGTACTATGGGGCCTGATATCCAGACACAGAAAAAGATTTTGTTTGAATTCTACCATTGGAAGTCGTAGGATTATTATTCTGTTGTTTCCAGACAAATCTACGGTCGGTACATTCTAACATGTCACTGATTCAACATGTTTCATAATTGCAAGCATTTGTCAATGCGTGACAACTTCCTCCATTACACTCCTCCCGCAGTTTGATCAGATATTTCCATAGACAACACTGAAATAACGGCTTCAAAACTTAAGATGCGGGCCTACCTCATCCTCTGTCGAGATATCAGCATCAGCGGTAGTTTGTCGAAATCAACTTTTATTATCTGCTGAGCAGGCGTCAGGAAAGGCACCTGGCCGTCCTTTTGCCTTTTCTCCGAAACTATAGAAATGTGAATGTTTGTTAAATACACTCTACCCATCAGTTGGTGGATATTAGTAGAAAATATTCAGGCTAGCTCTCCTTCCTTTTCGACATCACTAACACATCTCAATATGTAAATGCATACTGTGAACGATCGTGAGGGTATTAAAGTTGTGCCATGTGGTTAGGTAATGATATCTTAAACTATACATAAAAGCACGAACTGCTACTGAAAACCAATAAACATTCTCATCATCATGTGGGGGTCCGGACGGGGACACAAAGAGCCGACTGATGAGCCAGCTTGGTGTCCCAGGCGAAACCCCCACACAAGACACGGCACAAACCTAAAATAGTTGCTGAGTTTTAATTCAAATTGCCATTTTCATCTTCCAAATCTATAAATGCCTGTAACTCTACACCTTGCTACCTGTTGCATCAGCTAGTTTGTACTGCCCCCACTCCTCCTCATTCGATATGATGATCGCGCATCGCAAATGACCTTCAGTTTAGACTAGTTGATGTAAGGTGGAGGACGTGTATTCACCGTCCCTGTATTTGCATAAAGCAAACTAGGAAAACGACTTTTAAGAATGCTCTACCCTAGTCATCCCCTCCATAGCCACACACGTGACCGCCACCATCTTTGATCAACCGACTAAAGATACTCCAACTCAGCTACCCTGACTGTCCACTCTCATCATCCCCCACACATGAAAACCGACTTCTAAGAACACTCTACCCTAATCATCCCCTCCATAGCCACACACCTGACCGCCACCATCTTTAATCAACCGACTAAAGATACTCCAACTCAGCTACCATGACTGTCCACTCTCATCATCCCCCATACTTGAAAACCGACTTCTAAGAATACTCTACTCTAATCACCCCTTCCATAGTCATACACGTGACTGCCACCAGCTTTGATCAACCGAAAAAAGGCAATTCCGCTCAACTACCACGACTATCCACCCTCATCATCCCCCACACCTGGAAAACGACTTCTAAAAATACCCTACCCTAATCATCCCCTCCCTAGCCACACACGTGACTACCACCATCTTTGGTCGACTGACTAAAGATACTCCCACTAAGCAATCATGACTGACCGCCCTGATCATCCCCCACACATCTGGAAAACGACATCTAAAAATACTCTACCCTAATCATCCCCTCCATTGATCAGCTGACTAAAGATACCCCACACTCAGATACACTGACTGTCCGCTCTCATCGTCCCAACATGTCCCATGAGAGCATCCACCCACCGAGTTTTGCCCTTAGGCCCTTGACTTGCCCTCGAAAAAAGGAAGTTAGATTAGGTTAGGTTAGCATAGGCTAGGTTTGGTTAGGTTTGGTTTTGGATCGGTTTACTAAAGAGTGTGACCCCCTTCGTTTGTACGCTCGCACAACTTTCCCCGATCATTGGTTTGAGAAATCTCGGGTCAATAACCTAGTGGTTCATCAATAATCGATAAATAATAATTTTCAAAAACCTCACCATCTAACAAGATCCATGAATGCACATGCGTACAAAAACACTAACCTCCGGGGTAGGAGTAGGTTTTATATTAGGGTGGAAATGATGTATCCTAGGAGTTAACGGGGCGGAGACCTTGCATTTGAGCCCTCGCTCATCTTTTTATAATTATTGGTTCGCGAGATATCAGATTAGGTTAAGTTAAGCTATGACCGCCATTTTGAAGTTTTTGATCACAACTCGTATGTTAAGTTAGGTTACCTTAGGTTAAGTAAGGGTGATGATGATCAGGTGCCATCAAGTCGGCGTCGACTCTTAGCGACTACATGGATGGACTGTTGCCATATGATTCGGGCTTCAGCCATATACTTCAGATCCTTCACTGACATATTCATGTTGGATTTGATAGAGTCGATCCATCTCAGTGCTGGCCGCCCTCGTCTCCGAGACCCTTCCACCTTTCCAAGCATAATTGTATTTTCCAAAGAATCAGAACGCCTCATAATGTGTCCAAAATATGACAGCTGTAATCGTGTTATCAATGCTACGAGTGACAGATCTGGTTTGATTTTTTGAATCACCCATACATTTGTATTCTTGGCTGTCCAAGGAATACGTAGTATCCTCCAACACCAGAGCTCAAAAGCATTAATATACTTCCTATCTCGTTTCCTTATGCTGCAGCTTTCGCAACCATATGTAGCTATGGGAAAGACTAGTGCCTAAACCATTCTAATTTTAGTAGGCAAAGAAACATAGGAACACTTCAAGATCTTATCCAAGCCTTTAAAAGCTGCTCTTCCTAGGGCAAGTCTTCGGAGAATCTCTTGACTGCATGAGCCACTACTACTAATGGTGATCCCAACAAACAGAAACTATTCACCTCTGTGATTAACTTATTGATATTCAAATACAAGCCCAGGGTTTCACTCTGTTCTTTAACTTACATAAGGATATCCGCGAGCTCTTCCTTGCTTTCAGCAACCAAAGTGGTGTCATCTGCATACCTCAAGTTGTTTATATTCAATCTACCAATATAAAAACCATGAGGTGACTCATCCAAACCAGATTATCTCATGATGTACTCAGCATACAGATTGAATAAGTAAGGCGAAAGTATACAGTCTTGTCGCACACCTTTACTAATAGGGAACCACTCTGTTTCACCATGCTCAGTTTTAACATTGGCTTCTTGTCCCAAATATAGGTTACGCATCAGGACAATGAGATGTTCAGGTATGCCCATATGTCTAAGTACATTCTACATCTTCGCATGATTCACAATATCGAAGGCCTTCCTGTAATCTATAAAGCACATGTACAGCTCCTTCTTGTATTCCTTTGCTGTTTCCATCATCCAACGTAGATCACTAATGTCTCTGGTTCCTCTACCTTTCCTAAAACCAGCTTGAGTCGC
The DNA here is from genome assembly GCA_946902985.2 of Meconema thalassinum. Lineage (NCBI taxonomy): Eukaryota > Metazoa > Arthropoda > Insecta > Orthoptera > Tettigoniidae > Meconema > Meconema thalassinum. The sequence continues at coordinate 25,987,648 of OX336395.1, forward strand.
GGACATGATAATCGTGTGGCCTCCGGAGAGGCCGAGTGCAGGTCTTTCTAGTTGACGCCCGTGGGCGACCTGCGCGTCGTAATGAGGATAACGTGATGATGAAGACGGCACATACACCCAGTCCCCGAGCCATGGGAATTAACCCCAGGTGATTAAAATCCCTGATGGCTCGGCCGGGAATCGAACCCGGGGCACTTTGAGCCAAAGCCTAGCGCGCTAACCATTTAGCCACAGAGCCGGACACCTTGCTGGCATGTGGTATCAGAGCAATTGTGCAATGGTTGGAGCAGTCCAACCGGTCCCCCTTTTTGGGTATAGGATTAAGGATGGATCGATTCCAATCTGTGGGCCAAGTGAATGTTTTCCTAATCAGTTGACATATTGCAGTTAAAACTTTAACAGATGTTTCTTCTGTTGCTTGCCATATTTCAGCTGAAATTCCATCTGTTCAGGCCTTATTTTGTGCCAATGACTTTAAAGCTATTCTGACTTCATCTTCTAACACAGGAGGTTCTAGATCAAAATTTGCTTCTTGTTATGAGTCGTCACTTCTTATCTCTAGACCATACAAGTCCTCTGTATAATCTATCCATCTCTGTTTAATCCCCTCACCATCATTAATCGTATTACCATTAACATCCTTGACCATTCCAAATCTTGGCTAAAACTTCTTTCTTAAGGTGGGAATATGTTGAATGACCTTTCTCATGTTACCTTTTTTATTTGCTTCTTCAAAATCACTACAGATTTTGTTATAGTACTGTACCATTATCCTCAAGCGTAAGTTGTAGTACTGTGCAATGTGAGATTTGTTTTGAAACGCAGCGCGGCACTTGTATGGCAAGGCAAGGCACGACAGCTGACGCGAGCACCGTTATGTAAGCTCCGAGCCCAGCCGAGAACGGCCGAAGTGCTGGGTCCGGAACTTGTGTCACGCATAGATCCAAGAGATTGATTGGTCAATAAAGGATTACTTTATTGATAATAAAGAGGAAGAGAAGTTAATTTATGCTTTTCAGCATTTATACGAGATGTATTGACATTGTACAACATTTTTGAAGAACTTATTTGATTTGCAAGACTTAATGGAATATGTAAGCCATTTTGATTATGCGCTAAGGACTTGATTTATCGATCTGCGCATCGCTGGAGAGGGGGCTGTTCACCCTCGTGAATCTGCGGGCGTTTGGAGGAAGACAGATTATTGAGTGTCACTGCCAAGAGCAGAACAAGCTTCTAACACGTTATTCTATACGTATCGCGAGCACGCAGTTTACGTATAAACGTGTGTGAGACCGTGCTTAAGAAAGTAGAGTTATGTGGCGAAGAAGTCTAACTTATTCATCTACAGTACTTCATACTACACTCTGAAAATGTGTTTTGTAACGTGCAAATTATATTATGCCAAATGTGGATTTAGGCAAGCTCTGTGCAACTAGTAACAGTAACATTGCGAGTGTACTGAAATTCTTACAGTATATCACTCATTCCAGAACAGTGCCGTATTTATGAACATAAGTATTGTGATACTTAAGCACTTTATGAACTTTATGATTCGATCCTCTTACTTTCACGACATGATTGTAGATCAGATGTCGGGAGGAATAATTCAGTTGTCTAGTTACTTTGTTACTATGATCGGCTGGACACTTCAAATATGAATATTGCAATGTGAGCGACACAATATGCATTCTGAGGAACGGACACTGATATTTTTCGAATGTTATCGCTAATGCTAGATTGCATTAAGTATGTTCACTCATTATTACATGATGGCATTGAAATGTAACTACCGCTTAGGGCGAGCGAGTACTACTACCATGTGACGAGTACATTTATACGGAACGCTATGGATTGTACGTGAAATGGCAATAACAACCGGTGTCGTTCAGATGTCCATCTGGAACCCGTGCGTTGGAGACTGGCAGTCCGGAGTTCGATTTCATCGGTATTCCAGGATGGCCCAGGACATTTCCATGTAAGATGAAGGAGTGATATGGGAGGCACATCATTGCTTTCTGTTCCATCAGTGACTGGCGAGAAGGTACTGGAAATCAACATCCATCAGTAGTATTAAAGCATAGATATTGTAATGTTTCAGTAACTGTCATATTTCACTTTATTTAGTAGCATAGTCGATGGGTAGAATTTAGGCACGATGGTTTAATCATGTCTGATTCTAGCCTCGATTGGATTTAGATTCTATTTCAAGAATGCATCCATTTTTGTAGTGTGTTTTGGCAAATTTAAATTTAACTTAATTTATATGGGAACCTTTTTATTGTAGTGAAGAGAATCTACGCAGGGGAAGACTTTAATTATTTTTCACCATTTAAGATAGTGTTTTTGAACTTTCATTGTGAACTACATATGCCACATTTATTCGCACTCTCATTTATCACTAGATCCTTTTTCTAGAGATCTTTCTGATTGTTCAGTTGGAGAGTTGTTGTTGGTTTTGAAAATTTTCTACGTCGATTGAGACACTTTCGAGTTTATTGTGAACTCAATTGGCAACTCAAACTAACACTTGGGGCGCTGCGGTCGTCTGGATAAGTAGGGTAAAATTACTCAATAACACGCGTTTGATATGGAACACTTTTTATTTTTCGGTTATAATCAGTAAATGTGGTCTCTAAAGTAATGACAGTGTTATTTTTAATTGTATGTATGTATAACTGTGCGATACGCGTGATCTAATTTGTGTGTTCCACTGGATTTTTTGGTGTCATTGCATATTATCAAGCATCAGTTTTTATGGTTGATGTAGATCAGCTGATTCAAATTTACACAGGGCTACACTTCGGACATTATTTCGGTACTATTATGCGCAATATAATGTAAATGTCGATCCTGAGTCAACGCCGAGGACATTCAAATAGAGAAATACGGTACATAAACAAATAAATAACACACCGAAGCTGTGCTACTTTTATCATTCCGAGACTAGCATCCACGCAAACCAGACGCCACTGTTCCAAGCTCCGACTTATATCGTGAATTGATGTCAAACTGATGATCCGCCAGCCTTTCCGCCAAACCTACACCTCGTAATCGCTAAGTTCTTCGATATTCGAGCTATTCCACTACGAGTCATATAGGCCTAATTTGCCTCCCCGTGGGCACTGTAGAATGAGTGATTCCGCTACCATTCAAATATTCAACATCAAACCCACCTTTTAACTATCCAAATCAAGCAATTCCTGTCGCCCCCCGAGTTTTAATACAAGTTAAACTCATCCCTTCTCCCTACCAAGCAGCCAATAATTAATTATTTAATTAATTATTCAAGTAACTTCAATCATACCAGCGCGCCCATCGTAACAGCTGTTTTTAAACTGAATAACTTTTGCTGGCTTTACGTCGCAGGTCTTCTGTCTGTCTAGCTCGACAAGTGTTAGATCCTTCCCGGGGTGGAAAGGTATTATTATTAGGTATTATTAGGTATCATCACATTTCGGCTACTGCTATTTGCATCTTTTGGAAAGTGATGAAAACGTATATCCGCAGCCCTCTTTTACATCGACTTACAGCCGTAAACTGAGCAATACACTTTGCTTTTACTAATTTTTCACACTATCAACGAGTAAAACTTATTACTTATGTATAAAGACACGAACAATTTACCACGATCTGTTTACCAATACAAGAAACCATATACAAACAGTCACCACGTGACAAATGTACCCTACTTGGTAAGTTTCTCATTTTTACCGCTAGATGTCATATCAGATAGCTGGAGTTGCCAATAGAGTGATAGGATTTTTATCTTTTGCCAAGAGATATTTCCAATTTTAGTGGACAACAGAGACAGTAGTTTTCTAATCGACTATGTAGGTGCTTATCTTTACGATCACCCTCATCGATGGTGTAGGAACACTATATTATTTTCTGGATTGCATTCGAGCTGGATTATTTCTTAATTTGCTTGAGAAATCTTAATCCTTATTAAAAGTCTAGTTTTGACACACGATGGTCAAGTTAACATTGAGTTTATTGAATTCCATTTCTTATGGTATTTTCATACATTTTGTATCGAATTGTACTCAAATGATGATATTCTGAAAGGCATTTAAATTCTTTTCATCAACGAGAATCTCAGATAACTGGATGTGGAGGCATATCCCTAAACAGATGTGTGATTGAAATAAATTATTGTAAAGCATAAATAATAAGTCCAGTAATAATTAGGAGAAAGAAGTGATAACGATTTTCAATATTCTTCACGAAGTATTACGATCTTGTATAAATCTAGTAACGCAAATCTATTCGCAAACTGTAACTATAAAATATATCAGTAGTGATACCATTCGTATCACCATGGAGGGTGACTAATAATAAGAAATGTATACATAATTATGAAATAGAAATAATGAATACTCAGTGGAGTAGATCTATTATATGGATAAGACCATGTAGTGGCACCAATTAAATTATGTAGTAATTAAATAATGTTTGAGATGGTATCGATGAAATCCATTGTTGAATGGATAATGAATTAATAGTCAAGTGTGACTTAAAAGAATTATAGTATTACAGATATCGAACTTAATGGCGATTATGTGTTATCAGAAAACATGCATTTTTAGACATGAGTATTTATAATTTGAGTAAAGGATCTTTATTAACCTATTTTTGGATATTATTGCAATGCTAACGTAATTTAATAATCATCCCTTCTGGTTAATCTGCAGATCAGTATGAATTTTCTGCTTATTCACATAAAAGATTATTGGGTCGAAGAGACACCAAATATACACACATCAAAAAAAGTTTTGCATCACCTCGGTTCCCAGATCTCCGGCATATAGACGTTGACTGTGTATATTGTATCAAAGATACAGTCCCTTTGACTGTTCATAGATGTCACTAAAACTGCTCAAAGATGTAAACAACCATGCATGAGCAGGGCCTATTAGACGGAGGGGGTACGACAGCCGATCAGTTCCAGTCATTCCACCAGGACGAAGGTACGCTGCTCATGTTGTCTGTAGTTCTACCATGCCTAGAAGGTCAATACCGCAGTTCGATCGCGTCCGCATTGTTACTTTGTGTCAAGAAGGGCTCTCAACAAGGGAAGTTTCCAGGCGTCTCAGAGTGAACCAAAGCGATGTTGTTCGGACATGGAGGAGGTACAGAGATACAGGAACTGTCGATGACAGGCCTCGCCCAAGGGCTACTACTGTAGTGGATGACCGCTACTTACGGATTGCCGCTCGGAGGAACCCTGACAGCAATGCCACCATGTTGAATAATGCGTTTCGTTCAGCCACAGGACGTCGTGTTTCAACTCAAACTGTGCGCAATAGGCTGCATGATGCGCAACTTCACTCCCGACGTCCATGGCGAGGTCCAGCTTTGCAACCCCGACACCATGCAGCGCGGTACAGATGGGCCCAACAACATGCTGAATGGACCCCACAGAATTGGCATCACGTTCTCTTCACCGATGAGTGTCGCATATGCCTTCAACCAGACAATCGTCGGAGACGTGTTTGGAGGCACCCTGGTCAGGCTGAACGTCTTAGACACACTGTCCAGCGAGTGCAGCAAGGTGGTGGTTCCCTGATGTTTTGGGGTGGCATTATGTGGGGCCGACGTACGCCACTGGTGGTCATGGAAGGCTCCGAAACGGCTTTACGATACCTGAATGACATCCTCCGACCCATAGTGCACCCATATCGGCAGAATATTGGAGAGGCATTTGTCTTCATGGACGACAATTCTCGACCTCATCGTGCACATCTTGTGAATGCGTTCCTTCAAGATAACGACATCGCTCGACTACAGTGGCCAGCATGTTCGCCAGACATGAACCCTATCGAACATGCCTGGGATATGTTGAAAAGGGCTGTTTATGGACGTCTTGACCCACCAACCACTCTGAGAGATTTACGCCGAATTGTCGTTGAGGAGTGGGACAATGTGGACCAACAGTGTCTTGATGAACTTGTGGATAGTATGCCACGACGAATACAGGCATGCATCAATGCAAGAGGACGTGCTACTGGGTATTAGAGGTAGTGGTGTGTACTGCAATCTGGACCACAAATGCTGAAAGTCTAGCTGTATGATGGTACAACATGCAATGTGTGGGTCTCATGAGCAATAAAACGAGCTGAAATGTTGTTTGTGTTGATCTCTATTCCCTTTGTATTTAAAGGTTCCGGAACTCTTGGAACCGAGGTGATGCAAAACTTTTTTTGATGTGTGTACTTGATATAATTACCACGAAACAACGAACGAAATTAAACTCATGGAGGGTGTATTATCATCAAATTGAATCACATGAAACTCTGAGAGGTGTTGTAAAAATACTGTATATATGTAAAAAAAATATTCAGGGTTATAACAACATGTACTTTGAGGAAATTAACTACTGAAAACGAAACAGATCTGATGCAGGATCCTGTAGGAATTTCTTTTTTGTGGATCTATAACTTTCAATGGGATTTTGTGTTGAATTTAATTTTTGTTTCTTTGACTAAATGCAATTGCACAGTGAGGACTGTGGTGTGCATTTTTTTGCTTTATTCTTGACTTTGTCAAGTGTGTTAACATTCTTTCAGATATTTTGAAACATTCTAGCGAACAGCAACCGATCAGCGGTCATTGTAAATCACTCTCGCCGAATCGCTCACGAGCAATCTTTAATGGGATTACTAATATTCATAACGATATCATTTCCGGAGGCAGCTTTATACGCCCCCTCTGGATACGTCTCTGATCTCAGTATTGTTATTTTGGTAATTATAATTGAATATCTTGGATTCGGAACAGGTCTTTCTTCACTACACATTACACTTGGTGCCAAGTTGTATGGCAGTCTTAGGGTTATTGATTGATTATGCACATTATAGTAATGGTGAACCTGAGATGAGAACGTGAATCATGTCGATTTTGGGTATATGTTTTATTATATTTAAGAATGTTTGAAACAAGAAACATACCGAGTCTACAAGATGTATAACACAATTTACACTCGCCAAATCAATACTTTACTTTACTAAAAATACTATAGGTACATGTTTCGGAAACTTGGAACGAGTGCGGTTTATACCGAGTCTATGTATATGCTTCATTATACACCCACTAGTAATGTTTAAGTTGTGTCGAGATCAAGAAACATGCAGGAATCATAATTCTTTGATAAAATCTGACGTACATCGACTCCATTGACGAAATTTCTCCAAGTAGCACTTTATGGCGAATAAACTATTAACATGTAATATTGTATCTTTCGGTCAACGCAAAACTCATACACATACCAGAATAAGTAAATAAAACTGAAAATATTACAAGATATTGAAAATTATAAATATTACAGAAGAAATCGGAAATATGATTTCACTCGTCAAGCGAGCATCGTCAGATCCAAATGGTATGGAAGACAAATAGCCCTACAAAACGCCACCTACAGTGACACCCTCATAGTCACCCTCTAAAAACAAAATTCAAGAAAACTCGTAAGAAACATAGTAAGTGTGGTAATTATTTCTGAAAAATATTAAGGCATTAAGCTGTAAAAAAGGACTATTCATCTTAATGTTGCAAAACATAGATATGACTATCCCAACAACAAAAACGGTATTTCTTCCCCAAAACTTAACTATCTTAATAGATTATAGATTCTCGCCCTTATGGATTGGCCCTTGTGGTGCCACCGGGCCGATATAACGACCGAGGGAACTTCGCCTAAAAAGGCCACCGGCCGATTTTTCGTTTTTAAGAGTTATCTCCAGACAAGCAGCGCTAAAACGGTTGTAACGGAGAAAAGCCGGAAACCATTCCGTCACAGAATATACTGGTAAGATCAAGATCCGTGAATAACTGGATTTGTAATAGGTATTCTTTGAACATGCTGCAGTCAGCTGACTTCCCACGTGTGTTATCGTTTGAAGTCTTGTATGTCTACGATCTTGCTTGGAGCTAAAATACACGGTGAATAATATGACTAGCACTTCCAACGAAGGAGATATAAATCAGGATTTAAGGCTGAGTGAAATGTATGAGAGTGAAATTTCTACTGATGACGACTTTGGTTTTACTGACGACAATCCACCTATTGCCGCAGGACTGTTTACGAGGATCATTTTCAAAATTGATCGTAATATAAACTTATTGGATAGAAATACTCTAAAGTTATATACACAATTCACTAAGTATTACCATATATATCACAAAAGATACTATTTAGATTGTGTAGGCCTTCAAATTTATATTAAGATCTCCAATTTGTATTAATAAATATTTTTTGAAGATAATTTTATTATACAAATGAAGCAATATATTGGTTGATTAGCATAAAGTACGTTAACAATATGAATAACTGCTAGGAGTAATAATATCAACACTCTTTCTTGAGAAATATAGGTGGGAGATAAGTTGTATCAAAGACTTGAAAGTTCACTTAACATGGCTTAGCAATTTTAGCATATTGTACAGTACCCCAGGGGTATGCACCCCTTGGAGACCATCCCCCCGTCATCTATCTAAATCTCCTAACTGACAACCATTGTAAAGTCAGACCAACATCCATCAACGCCGCAAGGACAACTTGCCATTCTAGAAAGCAGCTCAATCCTTGCACAATTATTACACACAGCGACACATTATTAACTAGGGCAGCTATGCCGTCACAATGCTGACAGCATAGCGCCGAAGAATATATAAAGGGGTCCTAAGGAGGTCAGAGGATCTCTCAATTATCAGTGTTTCAACGGGACGGCCGGAGGCTACGCTGGTATCATCAGGTGAGTGAGTCAGCAAGTGTTCAGATCTCCTACATTTGTAACCTTTATCCACAAACTGTACTTTTACATTGTAACATCACTACATCCCTTAAGAGGGACTCACATATACATTATTACTGACCAATAAACACTTGGTCAGTTTCTTACACCTGCATTACTGTTTACACGCTTCTTTACGCCCTAATTCCCTTCCTGAACTATCCGTCACTATTAGACGTGACTTGTGGTAGCCAGATACTTGCTAGTGTAAGCATCCTTGTATTCCGTATCGGCCTGCTTGCTAGAGGCGGCCCGCGCCATATAGCTGTCACGTACAAGTCGATTACCTAACCAGACAGCTGGGCGACCAGCACAGTGACCCTTGCATTGAGTTCCATCCCCTAAAACACTCCTACATCATTTATAGGAGCACCCTAACACTAAACAACACGCTACACTGGTCAGCTTGCCCGACCACGGGAAGCTACCCCCTTTTAGACACCTTCTTCTAAATCAACACAATAACTCTTCCGTTTTAGATCCTACCACCCCCAAATAAGGGATCTAAAACAGATGGTGGAGGCGGGGTACTACGCACAGTAGAACAGGACTCAACCAACGAGCCCTCGTAGTAAAAACGACCCCTTCCGTACCGCAAAAAGCCAAGCAAAATTGTGAATTTTTTTTCCCTAGACGAGAGCAGCATTTTTGCTCCGTACTACTTACACAGGGAATTTTTTTTCTCCCAAACCAACCCCCCAGCCCCAGAAGGAATCAGAGAGAATAAGAATACACTGACAAACACGCACAGTTTTTTTTCTTCCTAGAAGACGCATACATTTCATTTAGAATGGCACCTCATACAGAAAGCCACAGAGGCAGTAGGGGTATGCCAATATTATTAGCATTATTGCTCAGATGCCAGAGGCACATATAAAGCCGGCAAACACAAATACGGGCACTATAAATAAAAATCGGGGCAATACAGGGCAAACAGCCATACACCCCGTCAGAGGGTAGGACAGCGCGATTAAGATGCGCACATACGCTCTTGAATCACATACATGAACACCTCAATAGGATCCATATCCAAAGGCACGGAATACACGACCAATTAGGCACCATACATGGTCCCGTAATAAATAATGCAACCCTCGACAGGTTGAGGGTGCACTACACGATTTTACACACCCAGTACAGGGAGTTAATTCGCGAGCAAGCGTTTCTCCAACTAGCGGCCACAAAACTATACAGAGTACAAGCACACTGATACAACAATTTGCCAACAGGCCATGAGCCTCAACAGGCAGTGCGCCCAAATTTGGGACGAACATAAGGAGCTCCGGGCTCACTGAGCCATTTTCGAGTACATGGCAGGGCCACCAGCCCAGCCGAGAGAGGACATAAGCGTGGATACGCTGACTCGACAATTTGCGAGGATGTCCCTCTCGCCATGTACTGCCACACATGGGAAGGAGGTCACCATGGCTACAGTCCAGGAGACGGCCAGGTTAGACTCCAATACACTGCGGGGACAAGCTTACACCAATACACATCCCTTAGCTCCGATTCAGAAGGCAATTTTGCCAAAACGTGGGGCAGAGCCTGGAACAATCCCCTCGGAACAAACGAACGAGAGGGAGTTGAAGCCAGGACTCTCAGAAACACATTATATGACAGGGACACAACGGGACGTAACCACGTCGTGGGCAGACGACATAGAACCCGTCCCACTACACATAAAGCCTACATACACCCACACAGATAGGCTAACACAATGGCAGGAGTCTGCCGTGGCCACGGGCCAGAAAGCGGTCAGGCTACACGCCACCACATTGCCAGGGCAGAAACAGGCAGTTAAGCGGCCTATACCGCCAGTTCAAAGGGCAAGTTCGCCAGAACGAAGGCGAACACCGGCATTAGGCCCTCAGGATGCACGATACACGCCTGCACATTGTGACCACGCACTCACACACAATACACGGGGTACAGGAAAGGTGTTATTACCTACCCCACAAAACCACTCAGGCAAAAGCACACACACCCCCGTAAACTCTACTAGGATAGCGCAGAGCGCATTTAGGCCCTCGCAAACAGGCACACTCAAACCTACAGACACGCGCTACGGTGGAAGTAGGCCCAGGCTTATTTTGCTACAAAATCCCCCGAAAAATGGCAAAGAAGCGCCTCGGTGGATTTCAGGGGCCTATAATCTCATAGCAGGGCAGAACCCTTCACCTTTCCGAGCAAGGACGCTCGGACCGGAGTAACGACTTCCACCAGGGACACACATAAGCTCGTTTACACGGGGGGCATTACGCCAATAAATACATACAGACTCATTAACGTAAACGGCACATTTTTTTTCCTTCCACGTAGGCTATATGCAGTGCAACATGGCTAAACCAAAGATGTATAATTCTAAATCCTTCTTGATTTTTATTTTGGGCACCTAGCATTTTTTTTTCTCTCAGGCCATCAATGGTTACTGAAAATAGGGTCCATATTATAACTTGGATAACATAAAGTGCTAATATCCAAAGCCAAGTAGAAGCCCATCAGGTGAGCAACGCGGCTTAAGGCCGGAAAGAGATATTCCGAACACAGCTTAAGCAATAAAACACAGCATAGAGCTTAAGCGGGTCTTTCTAGGTAGAAATGATAAAGTGTTCTATGTTCCGGTCCAACAGTTTGATAGATTCCCTTGTGACGGGCGAGAGCCCTCATTGTCACAAGAATTAAGAATCTCAAACTACTTTCCAAAAGTGGTAGATTTCCCTGAAACGTAACTAGATTACTATAGTGCTAACATCACCTACTAGGTGGATAGTACGATCAGGACCTACTTACCATTTTTAAGCATTTGTTTTCATAGTGTTTACGACATAATTGTGACAGCCTATCGCCGTCGGGCAACCCGCTTTAATCACCATAAAGCAGGATGCAGGCGGGATACAGTATATTTTCTTTATACCTTTTCAAAGTGCTCTCTTAATACGGAGCGGGGCATAGCTCATTTTTTTTCTCTTCTCTGCCTCAATCATTAGGCCCGATGAAGAAAAAAATTGGCCAAGTTGAACTATATATATTGCATACATAGGCACACGTGACACGTTACACTGCCTGTAATATGACTTTTTTCTCACTTCCACAACAACACGCAAGCTAAAACGCTATCACACCGTAGGATGAAAATCCCAGACTTTGGGAAACCCTGCATGTTTCTGGAAATAACACAATCAGTTGACATTGCCACATGACAGTAAAACACTACTAAAAGAAAAGGAAATAATCCCGATGGCAGACGGGGAAGGAAGGCCAAGAAATAGCCTTTAGACCTCACTGACCGAACCGGGATACGATCCTAAACGCTCGCCAGAACTGTCCCGGAGACACAGCCTAGAATGGCGCCAGAAACAATTACTCTGGGTAAAAGACGGTCTAAAAACCCGCAACCTTCTGAATACCAGGAATATAAGGTCGGGTAGCTATCCAGGTCTAGGGTGGAAGACTAGGAAGCTAAAATAGATTGGGACAGTTCCACTAACAAATGGTCATAAATGGAAAACAACAAAATCGCCTCCGGCATCTAGTCACCAAACACGCGACTAGCGGCCCGGAGACACTCGTGTATAACGACATTTTGAACAATGGATAGGAATATACTTGACCCACGTTACAAGTCAACACAACACTTGGGAACACAAAGGTAGTTAGTAGAAGGTTCTTTTACGGTGCGGCCAAGGCATGTGCGATTTCCGAAGTGAAATGCCATGGCCTGTGGTTTGGACTCCACGTAAAACGGAGGGCCCGTGGCTCATGATCTACAGATCAACGGGCACGCTAAACTACAAGTTTCCTTCTTTTTTTTTAAAGTGCGAGAAGCACTACTCACAATTACACAGAGAGCAATCAAGTTCCCACATACGCGTGCCGGACACAAGAGCATGGACAGAACATAAAACAAATAAGAGCTCACGACATTGTAATTCTACACTGTCAGTGATAACGCACGCATGACTGGCTGACCTTCACGCATACAGACGAGCTAAGCCAGTTCCTAGTGAACAGGAATAAACGCATCATTCACGTCCGATCCAAGGACCCTATAACTTTCAAAATTACACTACGAGGAGAGTCCAAAAACATACAAACTTTGCACAGGTATGCGTACTTTCATTTGCGCAGTGCACATACACGGGGAACGTGCCATAATACGGACGGCACAAATACCGTCGTGACAAGTCTTTACAGGCAACCGGGTCCGAACCCATGATCACACACCACGCTCGTACCAAAAACTAACCATCCAACGGTATTTTTGGTACGGGGAACACAATCAAAATACATACAAGGAGCGCACAAAACATGAACAACGCAGACATAATAACACAGAGAATTACATATATCACGGGTTCCAATCCCAGTAAACATTAGACACCAAGGGGGGCAATCATCCAGGCTTCCAACCACACCGAAATTGGCCCATACAGATACATGAACAGGGAATACCACATTTCCTCCCGCCAAAAACCGGGCATAAAATTTCAAAATACACCTGACATGGGAAATACATTTCCCAGACACAGCCAGGATAATTTCATAAGACAAAGGTCTTACGGAATACTGACCACACAATGGTATTAGCAAACAGTATGAATTGCCACAATAAGGCCGCCAGGAATCTAGAACAATAACATCCCAGCCTGACATTACACATACAAACTGCTGACTGGCAGACTGCGTCGCATTGCAATACCGCTGGTGACAAGACACTATTGTTTATAACATTGACCATGAAGTTACGAACGCAAAACAATGACAACACCATACATTTTTCTTAACACTGCAAAAACATTTAGCAATAGACAAGGCGTGACAGAGCGGAACTTACCTTGGGCCCATAGGAGCACGTTCGCACAGACGTTGACAGGCCACGGGCGCCTTCTGCCCATACACGCGATACATATTACGACTTAGCCTGCAACAGACCAACCGTCCGCGTGGTGTAGCGGAACATAGGCACACACACACGCGATCACTAATTAGAAGCGAACACAGACAGGGGCTCTGAGGAAACAATACCTCCCCCCCCAATAACTTCCTTTCTGGATTTCAGTTTTCAAAAATTATTACAGGCAATTAGGACATGGCCAGTCGCACTACGACCACTGGCCACATTCACACTACAAATGGCAGACCAGATTAGGTCGTGAAGCTTTACTATCCCAAGGCGCGGATAGAAAGCCAACATGGACCAAGGGAGGATGACAGGAGAACAAGCTACCAGCGTACCACCTTACTCCCTTCCCATAACCTTCTCACGTCCAACATAACCAACGCAGACACATGAACACGACCAAAACAGCTACACTACATTACAGAGTATACACAAGGGGTTGATAGACTTCATGCGTCTAAAGAGAAGGCATGCTACGCCTTGGATCACGATGCTACCACCTGAGTATTAGGGGTGGGTCGGCAAACATTAAATAAGCATAATGCGCATCTCCAAATGAGAGATGAGGCCACAATTATATATATTAACCACTTTTTGTTAATTAAATACTCCCGCATGACAGGAATATATTGGTATTATGCCTCAACCTACACCTATCCGTACATGAGTGCAGACGCCTCATATCCAGATACATGCATGAATATCCCATCCATTCACCAGGGATATTAATATCAAACCTGCATGGAATTTTCATATTTTTGCAATCCCGGGAATTACCTGCCCCAGTCCACTCATTATAGGAGCAATCCTAGTAGCATTACCGGCTCAAGGCCACCATTTATTTGAGCCCAAAGATGCACATCCCCTTCCTACCATACTTTAAACCCACTCTACAAATAACTACCCCCAGATCCTAATAACAGGGTACCTGACATCACAGACCCTACTAACACCTCCATGAAGGGTTAACAGAGCATTATCGCTGGAAAGCTGACATAACAATGGTAGACCAGAAGTAGTCTATGTACTTAGAAGATCTACAGCCCCACAACACTGGAAATATTTTACATTTTACACAAAGATTAAACTATTTACACAGGTTACACCCACATATTTTTTTTACAAAGGAATCTGAAACACTCTGATTGATGATAGCGGCACTAGCCGAAGGTCAAAGGCACCACACTTTGAGAGCGGGTAAGGCGATGTTGAGCCTACCCTAGTTCACTTAACGACCCGACCAAACAGACGAACCACGTAAGGTTAAGGCACTCGCGGCCTGGCCGGGCAAGCTCTGGAATCCTAGGTGCGCGTAAACTGCCCCTGGGAGGAAGGGATGCTACACCCACTCTGTGCCACGGTCGTCGAAGCCAAGACCTGCAGGGAAGACTTTCTGAGGATGGTGGGAGAAATAGCTCACTCCGCGCCGAACTCAGGAGACAACCCTAGAGACGACCCCATTATGACTAGACTTCTAGTTAAATTTAAGTTAGGTAGGGCTTCTATAGCGGGAAGCCAGACTCCTGTGCGTTGGAGCGAAATATTACTGCGGCCGATAGAGGCGAAATGATATATTAATGCGAAAAGCATATTACTGCGGCCGATAGAGGCGAAATGATATATTAATGCGAAAAGCATATTACTGCGGCCGATAGAGGCGAAATGATATATTAATGCGAAAAGCATACTACTGCGGCCGATAGAGGCGAATATTACTGCGAAAAGCAGACTGCGATTGCCGATAAAGGCGAAGATAATATTATGCCATTGGACGACAATGTCCAATGCCCACATAAATGGCGACGCAGCGGGCAACCAATGGGCATTAAGAGAGGGGCATTGCGGACACCTCATAGGAGCCAAAGTGGGCGGCTCAACTATGACAACATATCGACAACAATGGCAACGAGCAGGATGGTACGGCAGGCGAAACGGTTTGCTTAGTGGCACCGTAAGCCGCCTGCGACTAGGTTAATACTAGTTGATAAGCGTCGACACCTAGAATTAAGGGAACGGAATCCAGCGATTCTAGTGACAACCGGTGTTTCTGGAATCGTGCGGGTGGTGTCCTGAGGAAGTAAATTGCCTCAGGCGATCGTTCTGGTCCAAATTTAGCTGTAAGACGGTTGCATTTGACACGCAACCTAGGATTAAGCAAATTTATTAACCGCTGTTGCCAGGCAATGGAACAGCACATTTCGGCATTAGAGTAAGGCCATCTTTTCGGCTTAGTTATAGCAGCCATTTTTTTTACCATAAGTAAGGTAAATAGTATTAAGCCGTTCGGCACCTGATGACCCACAAACCCGGCATCAGGGTAAGTCCGACAACTCATGATAAGTCATGATAATTCGATGTAATATAGCATAAGCCTACACTTAAGGAAATTTTTTTGTTTGTTATATATATGGATTGCGGTAGAATATCTCGGCACTTGGTGACTAAAAATCCGTTACCAAGGTAAGCCCGACAACATTAGGCTAAGATAGGTTAATATAGGATAACCTAGAGTAAATTAGACTTCAGTGGCGCCACACTTAATTCTATAAATTAAGCGCTGCCACGAAAATGTCATATATAATATATTGTAATGTATTGTCATGTATTGATAACAACTAATCCGTTTTCCCAAACACAGGAAACCCAGGGAGCAACGCGTCCACGGATAGACACAACAGAAAAAGTGTTGCCATTAATACATTTTTTTTACATATAGCAAGGAGCATGAGCATGTCTATTGTAAATATATTTCCCACACCAAATTACACATACCCTTATCTCTGTCACACAAACACACTACTCCTCATCATTTTCAGTCGCGCCAATAAGGTGACGGCGCCGCGATCAGCGACGTAAGGTGACGTGGGGCACCGAGCGACGCTGACGCAAACACACGTATGAATACGCTTCAATAATAAGCAATATACGGTAGCCAGGGGCGGTGCAGAGATTGTGAGCACCTACCCTCGCTGCCAAGGTGAATTTTTCCTCCCACGGGGAAAATTTGCGACAGGTAAGGTTAACGGCATGACCACTAACCTACAGCCATAGGTAAGAGGTACCTACGGCTCAGCGAATAGCAAAATGAAGGGAGAATGAGTCGACAGAGGAGAGCGCTACAGAAGGCCTAGAGAATGAGACGAGGTACCAGGCTCATGAGCAAACCGGTCTAGTAATAAGATTATTATTTTTTTAATATTATATCATGCCTGTAAATTAAATGTAAACCCAAAGCGTACACAAATATATATTAATGCTCAAGTGTACGCCTATGCACGTAAACTCACAATATGTCACGCCATTCAACACTGCCATAATGGCAACACTGAATACACGGTTTTGTTTTTTCCTTTCTACTCTACTAACGCCCAAATTTGTCAGGGTGTTCCGTTTTAGCCCAAACCAATAAATACTTTGAATATTTCCCTTAAATTATACCCTGGAACACCCATTTTTCTATTTTCTTCTACCTTTCTTATTGCAGGGAGCACTTTTTCCCCAAGATAGGGCGGACGACGCAATCATCCGTTCGGCCCTGGGTTTTTTTCCTCCCTGCACAACAATGTACCATCAGTACCATGTATTTTTTTTCTCTCCATCACACTTCAAAGATGCAAACGTCAATTTCTGTTTCAATATTTTTTATGCAAATGTCAATTTCTGTTTCAATATTTTTTATGCAAATGTCAATTTCTGTTACAATATTTTTATGCCAATGGCAATGTTATGTATATATGTATATCCCATAACCCTCCCCTCTGAACACGAACTGATCTCACGCACACACATCAATACGACATCACGACGACGAGGAAGACATCCTCGGAAGATACGAGGGGACTTCAAAAACAACAACATCGACTACATCCATAACATCGACATCCCAACCCCACGTTCAGTTCCCGTTCGCGGGGACGCGAACTAAATAGGGAAAGAGGCTTGTACAGTACCCCAGGGGTATGCACCCCTTGGAGACCATCCCCCCGTCATCTATCTAAATCTCCTAACTGACAACCATTGTAAAGTCAGACCAACATCCATCAACGCCGCAAGGACAACTTGCCATTCTAGAAAGCAGCTCAATCCTTGCACAATTATTACACACAGCGACACATTATTAACTAGGGCAGCTATGCCGTCACAATGCTGACAGCATAGCGCCGAAGAATATATAAAGGGGTCCTAAGGAGGTCAGAGGATCTCTCAATTATCAGTGTTTCAACGGGACGGCCGGAGGCTACGCTGGTATCATCAGGTGAGTGAGTCAGCAAGTGTTCAGATCTCCTACATTTGTAACCTTTATCCACAAACTGTACTTTTACATTGTAACATCACTACATCCCTTAAGAGGGACTCACATATACATTATTACTGACCAATAAACACTTGGTCAGTTTCTTACACCTGCATTACTGTTTACACGCTTCTTTACGCCCTAATTCCCTTCCTGAACTATCCGTCACTATTAGACGTGACTTGTGGTAGCCAGATACTTGCTAGTGTAAGCATCCTTGTATTCCGTATCGGCCTGCTTGCTAGAGGCGGCCCGCGCCATATAGCTGACACGTACAAGTCGATTACCTAACCAGACAGCTGGGCGACCAGCACAGTGACCCTTGCATTGAGTTCCATCCCCTAAAACACTCCTACATCATTTATAGGAGCACCCTAACACTAAACAACACGCTACACTGGTCAGCTTGCCCGACCACGGGAAGCTACCCCCTTTTAGACACCTTCTTCTAAATCAACACAATAACTCTTCCGTTTTAGATCCTACCACCCCCAAATAAGGGATCTAAAACAATATTCACTCATTAATTGCTTGGCATCAAAAGCGATAAGATGTCTCTCAACGTTTATGACACCAAGTAATTAATTAATGCCTCTTCTGAAAACATTTTGCTGCGCTAAGTGTAAGGCACACTTGTGCTTTGAAAACACCTTTGGTAGTAAATTAAGCTTTTAGACACTATAGTTTAAAATGTGTTTCTTCAAATTCTCTTCCCGGGACACTTGGCTGTGCATATGCTACATGATTATGGCTTCTCACCAATATGGGTTTTGATGTGAGTCTTCGAAATACTTTTAAGATAGAATATGGGTTCGCATGCGCTGCATGATTATGGCTTCTAGCCACTATGAGTTATCATCTGGGTTCAAAGCACAGTTCTGATCAACTTGGCTACGCATGTGCTACAGGAGTGATGCATCCTACCACTACGGGTACACATGTGTTTTTTTTTTTCAAATGACCTTACACAACTTGGCGCCGCACGTACTGCATGAGAGTTTTGTTTCTCACTTCTATGGATATACATGAGTGTCTTCAAATAACCTGTCTGATTAAATAAGGCATCGCAAGCGTCGTGAGTATGGTTTCTCGGCACTATGAGTCAACTTGTGTGTCTGGAAACGACTCTTCGGATACAATTTGCGTTCGCCACAGCTACATGCTTATGGCCATTTGCCACTATGGGTAAGCTTGTGTTTCTTCAAATGATCTTTTCGAGCAAATTTGGTCTCGCAGGTGCCACAGGAGTGTCGCTTCTCACCACTATGGGTTAACGCGTGTGTATTCAAATGATCCTTCCGAATAAATTTGGCTTCGCATGTGCTACACGAATACGGCCTCTCTCCGTTATGGGTTAGCATGTGTGACTTAAGTCGGCTCTTCATATGAAATTTGACTTCACAATGGTTACATGAGTATGGCTTGTCGCCACTATGGGTAAACATGTGTCTATTCAAATTACTTTTCTTATAAAATTTGGCATCGCATATCACACATGAATGTTGATTTTTACTACTATGGATTAACATGTGCGTCTTCAAATCACCTTTCTCAATAAATTTGGCTTCGCATGTGCTACACGAATATGGCCTGTCGCCACTATGGGCAAACATGTGTCTCTTCAGGTGACTTTTCCGAAGAAATTTGGCTTCGCACCTGATACATGAATGTCGCTTTTCACCACTATGAGTTAACATATGTGACTTCAAAACATCCTTACGAACAAATTCGGCTTCGCACGTGCTACACGAGTAAGGCCTTTTACCACTATGGATCAACATATGTCTCTTTAGAGAGTTCGATGAAAGAAACTTGGAGTCACATATCGTACATGTATAAGACTTCTCGCCGCTATGGTTTAGCAGGGATACTGTGTCGGAACTAATATTATGTCCTCCAGTATTACATAAAGCGGGTATCGTCCTTACAGGAGGGTTCGCAGCATCACG
Source organism: Meconema thalassinum (assembly GCA_946902985.2). Taxonomy (NCBI): domain Eukaryota; kingdom Metazoa; phylum Arthropoda; class Insecta; order Orthoptera; family Tettigoniidae; genus Meconema; species Meconema thalassinum. The sequence goes on from OX336395.1 coordinate 26,007,583, forward strand.
ATATATCAGCCTGAAATCATTGATATTAATATATTACAGTCCGCTCTTAATTAAGTTGAATAATCTGAAAATAGTGAATAAAAGTTTCTAGATCCAGAGTTGGAACTTACAAAATCATAACCGGAAAAACTTTCATTTATATGAGTACTAGGAAAACTGCCCTTATCAAGTACTTGGAACTCATTATTATGTTATTGGTTTAACGACACTTTTAAAAACTGCTGGGTTGCCAGAATTGTGCCCCGAAAAGGATCTTTATCGTGCCAGCAAATCTACTGATCTCATTTGCAATTTTCAATTCTATGTTTTTCATTCAGTGTGAATACTTTAAAATTACTTATATATTATACAAACAATATAGTGTTTCATTTCGGAGTGTTTGGAATCAGACATTTCCTTGATTAATATGTAATCCGTTATATTTGATTACAGAATTCAGTATACATGTGTGTCCATTGAAAATACATGTATTTGCCAGTATCGAAGATGAGCAGTATCACATAATCTTTAAGGTCCCCGGCTACAAAAACCACTGAATGAAATAACTGACAAACGTGATAAAAAGAGACTAGTTCTGCAATTGTACTATGGACTACACTAATAGGTAAAATATCAAATTCTAACAGGAGAGTGAGAAACTTGCGCTTCTCGGGGTATATAGGGTGGAAAATTGCGTTGGGCGCCTCTAATTATCTCCATAGTACAACTTCTTACTAATTAATATAAATAAATCAAAATCCTTTATTTATAAACATATGTTGCGGAACCCCTCGTGTCCAACGGTTTATTAGATATTGACGATACAACAATTTAAACAGAACTCTCCTGTTCGTAAACGAAGACAAATAAAATTTCTAAAGGTCGAAATCAAAGAAAAATAGTTCTTCACTCTCAAAAGTAAAATTGATACATCCAGAAATCCATCAGTATTTCCAAAGCCGCCTCGACTCATACTTCCTCTCCGGAGTTCATAACAATAATTATAAAATCCTATATTGAATTCGTAAACCAGATTTGGTTTATCAAAACTAAACACATCTATATTTTAATCTATACAGTGTAGAAACTCAGTACCCTCTCGAATAAAAAAAATACTTCGTCCGTATTGAACAAAGTCAGCCGATATTATTGTCGATCTACCTTAATTATTGACATCTATTTACAACACTCTTACGACAACCTCATCGTAACATTCTATATATGCGAGTTTTCATGACCATAATTCGTATAGTCAATTCATCAAAAGAAACTACCAACCATTGACTACTGTCCTTGCTAATATATCATTCGTGATTGTCATGGCCGTTCAATAAAGCCTAGCTCATGCTTAACTTGTTAACTTCAGGTTAAATAGAGTAATAAAGATAAAACTTTAATTCAAAACAATTACTTCATTCGTGCGTTTTCCGTCGATACATGCCCTTTGATAGTCGCTTCCCAACATAAATTAGCGCATCTTTCATTTTATACAGCTTTCTCATACGTAAAACAATCATATGGAATGAAACTTCACATAAACCCATAACATCGTAAAACAAGTGATCCTTGCAAGAATCAGTTCCAAAAAAGACCTCAAATACAACATCTTCCAACTATTAACTGCAGTCGACATGACCAATTGGAATACAATTCCCTCATCAAAGTACCATATTTCGTGCTTCTTAGTTACAGCAATGCGTTCCTCCAACATTCAACTTACGCAGACTATCTCTCCCCATGTACTATATGTTTCACGTACTTGCAGTACATCAAAGAATTAAAATCCACAACATTCATCATCATAAGTTAATGATAATACATTTTCAGTCCTCCCTGCTTATCGTTCATGATCGTTGAATACAACAATGCTTAAATTCTCTCTTTAAAAGCCAATGCAATCTCATTATTGCAGTCAACAATGCTTTACATTCGAGGTAACAAAACCTTTGTCGAGTCTCTGTCACAACTCGAAGATAATCCTGCGTAATATCTGGTGACCAACTGTTATCGTCTGATACTCAAGAAAAATCCTTTCAGTCTGAATGAATGATGAAAATAATTTCACAGCATAAAAATGGTTCAATTCTGGCTTAAGTTTCTATCTAAAAATGCCTATCACTTCCTCAACTATTTCCTAAAATTAGACCATTAAGCCATTAAAATCCCCAGCATTAAAACAATTGACCGAAAAATTCGACAAAATCCTAATCCAAAAATCCTAGCGAAAATCTTTGATCTTAATAACTTCCAAACCAAATTAGAAAAAGCGAAATTCTAAAATAAAAAAATTGACAAACAGTCGAAAGATAAAATATCGAATAAATGGATTCTCACGGAAAGTCAAAATTTCTACAGGAACATGATTGAAGTTCACTTCTACCCTATGTTGATCTCTGCTGATGTTGAAGAAAATATCAGACGATATACCGTTCGTTGCTCTGGCGTAAACAGCGATTGGAACTTCTTCTCCTCCTCTGCTCGAACTTCATATTCGGACCTCCAATTTCATTCTCGTTCGGGACTCGAATCGAACTGGGTTTGTCCTAGCACTCACATCTTTTTCCTTCCTTCTTGGCGCTGACTTAAGCCGATGTACTAAAAGTCCTCTCCTCTCGTTACAATTTTGTAGTGTGGCATTTATGTTACTCCTGAACTTTTCATTATTTTGGTTTAATGTCAACTGGTTATTCTCAGGTTTTCCATGTTTCTCATGATAGTGTTCCCTACTGCATTTTTACTCATCCATCTCAACTTCCACATTAACGAATGCTGTTCATGGTGCTACGGTGATGAATTTGCAAAATATTGGTGAAATTTCGTCGTACTTCCCCCGAAATATTTACGTCGTAGAATATTTGCTATGCAAAAGAGTATGCAAAGTCGTAGAATAATACCAAGTATTACAGCTCATAAATGTTCATAAATGTCCTTCAATTGATAATGCTTCACTATCGTAACAATGTTTTTTTACCACTTTTTAATTGTAGCTGATTTCTTTGTAGTTATGAAATACACAAGACCGCACTCTGCGTGATGATAGTACGTCTCTATTGTGCTAAGCCGAAGATGCGGCTGCATTTGCCATCAAAATACTGTCACACGCACTATGCACTGGATTCGAACTGTGACACAGCCAACCGCTTCAAGTGTCAAGAAAATAATAACACGCTGATAATCGTGCGTTCTCCCACCTCGAGATTTCGGTAGAGTCGTTTTCCAAAAGCGAGGGGAAAATGGCGCTCATACTTGGTAAAATAATTCCTCTTGATGTACTGGATCTCTAAAATTAATGTCAAAAACAATGACAATTATCCTTATAATATTCCGCCATTCTCAGTGTGTTCAAGTAACGTCTGTTTCTTCTGTAACAATTGTAATTACCGATTTACCGCTTCGTTAAATTTCCGAAATATTAATTGAAGATTCGGGTCGTCTTTATCATATTTAGGCGCGCCCTCGGGTCGTGTCAAAAGTCATACTCTCTTTTGTACCTGGCCGCGCGTGTATTTTACAAAAAACCTGTTCTGTTCGCTAGAATGTCTAGCACCCTCGTATTCTTTATATGACTGTGTCATTGAGTTGGCACCTTTTTCTAACACTATGTCTCATTTCCAGCTCAATAAATCTCGATTGTTTCAATGCTATTAAAATATTCAACTCCTTTATAATTTCATACGGAAAATTTGGGGGCACATAGAAAAGGGTAATCATTTCCAAAACTCGTGATGTTTGCCAAACGTCAACATGGTCCTACATCAGATAAATTATTGATTTTTTTTTGTCGTGTAGCCTCCTGAGAGGCCGAGTGCAGGTCTTTCTATTCGACGCCCGTGGGCGACCTGCGCGTCGGGAAGAGAGATGGAATGGATGAAGATGAATGAAACTGGGCAAGGATGTGGAAGGAAGCGGCCGTGGCCTGTCAGAAGGTACTGTCCCAGCATTTGCCTGGTGTTGAAAATGGGAAACCACGGACAACCATTTCAAGGACAGCCGACGGTGGGGCTCGAACCCACGCGTCTACCGAGTCAGCAGAGAGCTTGGCCCCATGACCTAACGCTGCGCTTTAGCGCGCGTAGCCACTACTGCCAGTATTATTGAAATAATTGAATGGTTACGGAAATTTTTTGCCGATTCAAACTGCCAGTGCGAGTGTTCAACTTATTATTACACCACATTGTGTCGCTTTGACAACATGGCTGTACGAGTAAATAACGACCATTTAAATAAAATCCAGCTAAATTAGAAAGTGCGTGCTCGTACAGGTGGTAGAATAATCCATATTACACTCCTAACAGAATAGCCATTCTCGCTTATGGATTATGATTAGAATTTTGGATATGCAGATCATGTCATTTCGAGACCATATGGGCTATGATGCTTCACTGTTGAATACATCGCAGATGAATGGTCACCACTATTTAGGGCTACATAAATTGTTATGCGGTGAGTGATTAGCTTTAGATCCATGAAAATATCAGATACTATATATAACGGTGGCTTGTTATATTCTACAGAAAGTGGCAACTCTTCATGATTAACCAGACTACATATCGGGCATTTATCCACCTCTTTGCCCGCCACTATGAGACTCCCGTCTAACCTCAGACCGTAGTTGGGAACATTTAATGAACAATTTTCCACCCATCAATTTAATATTTCGACCTGCACTTAGAGGTCAACAAATTCAAAGTTTGTAGACTGTTATTCTAAATTAATAATCGATATGTTACATTAGTTGTTTCAAAATAGCGGACCTAAGTACCTGAGAGGTTTGTCAAACCTACACAATATTCTAAAAGTGATGAAATTAAGTACGGGATTTCAATAAATGCACAAATCAATGCACTTGGTTGAGCAAATGCGTAACGCTCGTGCAACATTAAGGTGAACCTTCGTACAGTGATGCTGAGTGACAGGAATACAGTATTGCTATTGTTTGAATCATCAGCCTTATGACTGGTTTAGTGCTGTCCATTACGTCACTCCTTCTTGAGGTAATCAATAACTCTCGACAGAACTACCACACGCTATATCCGAAGCTATCCGTTCAAAATATTCAAATCTTGGTTTACCCCTAGTTTTCTTGTCCCTGACCCGTCCTTCCATAAGAACTCTAAGTTTTCAATTCATGTTGCGTTAGTATGTGCCATACCAAGCTATCTCTTTTAGTCATTACCACTAGCCAGATTCATCTTCCCTGTATTAGGTACTGTTTCTAATCTTTCAATCTTAACTATTTTCCTACATCACAAGCTAATATTTCTATTCCCCTATTTTCTGCAGCACAAACAGTCTGAGTTTCACATCCATATTGCGCTCCGTTCCACAAAATGGTTCTTAATACCTAGATCTATATTTCATTTGAACAGATGTCAACCCAATCTTTACATCTTATTTGCTTTGTCCATTTTGTGCCCAAGTTGGAGTCACCAACGTCCCATAGCGTGAGAAGCCAAGAATGTGACCCTGGCAGCCATTGTCCTTATTGACGAAGTTTAAAATATTCTGTAAATTGAAACCTTAAGTCAATAACCACTTGTCTCTTAGCGTTTAAACAGCCAATCGATGTGAATATTTTCTTTATATTTTCCGGCAGCATTCCATTAATTCTGTTGCAAATACAATGATTTTATTATGAACAAGCTGTACCCGGCATGCGTTGCAATGCCAATCAAAGAAAGTGATGGTGTTGACATTTTGTTTCTTGAAGTGATTTTGGATAAACAATATGTTTTTCAATTTCCGTTAACTGCCTCTAAGCTATCGTAAAATGGATTTACTACTTCAGAAACATTTGCGGGAGCGTGCACAGCAACACAGCAAAGTTTCATCGCAATCGGATGAATGGCATATGAACGCATACGGGAATTTGTTTGAACGATTCGTGCCCTGTCACTCATTTGTTGAATCTACTCCTGCGCTACCTATTGTGAAATGGATTTACTAAGTCGAAAACCTTCCCTGGCGTGTACACAATAACTCAAAGTTTCATTGCAATCGGATGAAAGGCATATGAACGCATACGGGATTTAGTTTAAACGATTCGCCCGGCGTCACACATTTATTGAATCTACTCGTGTGCTACCTATTGTCAAATGGATTTATTAAGCCAGATACCTTCCCTGGAGTATACACAACATCTCACTCAAGTTTCATCGGTATCGGACTGAAGGTATATGAAGGCATACGGGACTTTGTTGAAACGCTTCGTGCGTCATCGCTCATTTGTTGAATCTATTCGAGCGCTACCTATTGTATAATGGATTTACTAAGTAGGAACCTTTCCTGGAGTGCACACATCTCACCCAAGTTTCATCGCTATCGGACGAATGCTATATGAACGCTTATGAGACTTTGTTGAAACGCTTCGCGCGTCGTCTCTCATTTTTTGAATCTGCTCGTGCGCTGCATATTGTATAGTGGATTTACTAAGCCAGAAACCTTCCCTGAAGTGTACACAACATCTCACCCAAGTCTCATAGCTATCGGGCGAATGGTATATGAAGACATAGGGGACTTTGTTGAACCGCTTCGCACGTTGTTGCTCATTTGTTGAACCTACTCGTGCGCTACCGATTGTAAAATGGATTTACTACGCCAGAAACCTTCCATGGAGTGCACACAACATCTCACCCAAGTTTCATTGCTATCGGACGAATGGTATATGAACGCATACGGGACTTTTTTTGAAATGCTTCGCGAGTCGTTGCTCATTTGTCGATTCTACTCGTGTGCTACCTATTGTAAAATGGATTTACTAAGCCAGAAACCTTCCCTGGAGTATACACAACATCTCACTCAAGTTTCATCGCTATTGGACGAACGGTATATCGACGCATACGGGACTTCGTTAAAACGCTTTGCGTGTCGTCGCTCATTTGTTGAATCTACTCGTGCGCTGCCTATTGTAAAATGGATTTTCTAAGCCTTAAACCTTCCTTGCAGTTTACTCAAACATCTCACCCATGTTTCAGCGCAATCGGATGAGTGGTATATGAACGCATAGGAGACATACACACACACCCACAGACACATAAGATATCACGTAACATTGATTTTTAGATTTACTCAACACCTAGTACACACCCATTAGAAACATGTTCAAATGAGGCTAAGATGGCAATATCGTTAGTATATCGACGAGTCAAAATTACTTTATAATTATCATTTAATTCTAATTTATATTTCTTTGTTTCCCTCGTTCCTGGCCATATGGATAGATTGAAAAGTACCAATAATACTATCATACTATATACCAATCTCTCCCAAATGTCTATCGAATCTAATAAATACCAGCTGGTTGTAGACTCACTCCGATTCATGGATTTTATTCCAATGCTTTTCAAACTGTCAAACAATAACTCCAATCAACTTTATTACCCGCTTTATTTATACTAAATATGTCACGAACGTTTTCTTCTCTATCTTTACTCTACCTTCTAATATCAGTCTAATACGTAATACACATAGCCTTGTACCTGAGATTTTGGTTAACCAAACTTGTCTTTACCTAACTTGGCTGTCGTTCCATCCACTTTTTTATAATTCTAATAACATCTTTGAAGCGTGATTCATCACATTTATCGTAGGCGAACCTTTCCATCTGTCAGCTTCTGCTTTCTTGAGTAGAGAGAGAATGACATTCTGTTTCATAACAGGCTTTTATAATCCTTGACATACCTGCCAAAGATCCAAAGTATTATTAAAGGAAATAAACTGACCATATTTTCAGTCCCTTTGCATCGTAGCAACTCAGTCGGTACATAGCCTATGTCTGGTTGTTCATATCTACGTAGGCCTTCAATTCTAATTCCAAGAATAAATCTCCTCTTTCATGTCCAGTAATTTCCTCTCCTCTTTCACTTCATTATCCTTGATATCCTTAGCCCTATACAAAAGCTGTGTGTGTTCTTTCAATCTGTGTTCCTTTTATTCTATGTCTATTACAGGTTTTCATATCAGTCACTAATATTCCTTACCCGAAAGAATTCTTAACCTCTAGAAAAGCTGCATATACGATTTCAGTAGTTCAATTTTAGGAGCTTGTTCGTCGTGGATATTTAGCCCCGTGTACTTGGGTTTTATTTTGATGTTTAAGAACCTTTTTTGATAACCTGTGTACTGTGATGTCTGTATTAAATAGTGCATTTGGATTCAAGTCTAGGATTCGGAGGGAGGCGGCCGTGGCCTTAAGTTAGAAACCATCCCCGTGTCTACCTGGAGTAAAAGTAGCAAACCCTGAAAAATCAGTTCGAGGATAGCTGGTGAGGAAGTCGACCCAACCTCTTCTCAATTTGGCCTCATGAGGCTGTACTCTGTCCCAGTCCTCGGACTGGAATTAAAATACTTGGCAGCGCTAACATTCAAATCCGCACCTCCAGGTCGACAGCCAATTATGCTATCCACTACACCATGAGGGTGTCATTGCACATTTTTCTTTGAAACATTTTCATTAGCTTTCTTGAACTTCATACTTCTCTGACAACGTTTACATCTAAAGATTGTATTTAAAAAAATCGCATTCTTCGCATTGGAGTTCTAGATTAGTCCTTTCCATCGACTTTATAACAACCAGATTGTAGTTAGAATTTTTGTTGACCCAGGAGTTCGTTTTGATATCCTAATTCACATTTCAGAATCCCTTATTGACCATAATTAAGTCAATTTATAAACGCCCCATACCTCCTGGTCTCATTCAAGTGTTTATAGTTCTGTTGTGTTTGTTGGAACGTGTTAGGAATGTCCTATTGGTGATCGGTGCAAAATTCTACCAGCCTGCTCAATCGTTCGTATCATTCATCTATTCTACATTTCGACGCTATATTTTCTTCTCTTCCTTTTCTTTGCACAACTTTTAAATCCCTATATATATAAAATTGTACTTTTGTCCTTCTGTCTGTCAGTTCCTCCATCAATTGAAAACGGATCAACAGATTTCGTTCAAAATTTACAAATGGCTATAAGAACATTCCAGAATGACTTCAGGATGTAAATTTGAACAAAACATGCAATGCACTTAAGGGGACCAGGGGTTGCCCTATTATATTTACCTTCGATTTACTCGTGTGATATGTCATACAAAAGGTCATTTATAGCTCTATACAGCAAGATTATTCTCATTACTTCCTGGAACGAAAAAGTATTTATTTTCCAATTAATTACAAAAGTTGTAAATAGGAGGCTAAGACACTGAATTTGCACGCCCCACAAGGTTTATAATTAAATTTGAGGGCGTTATCACTGGAATGGGGACTTGCATTATCGGTGAGGTATCATTACTGTACATGATGAAATGAAACAATAGTATTTTTCTTGCTTTTATCCATACTTTATCTGATTTTTCTCTTTGGCGGTCAGAATCAATAACATATTTTAGGGTCTTTTCTTTTATACAGATGGTGGCACTGTTCGTACGAAAGTCTCGACACTGACGTCTATCTGTTTAACAGTCTGTTATTCCTTCATGCAAATATTATCTCTTACAGAGACAGAATGAAAGCAGAATGAGAGCTCGTGAAATGGTGTTGCCATGACAACGTTTATCAATTTCGCAGAGCGGGTATAGTTTCCTTGCAATATCCCGAAAACAGTTCGTTTTAGGGCCTTAAAACGCGGGGTTCGTGGCTCCCACCGAACAATGCTCCTTGCATTGCTACACGTGAACATGAACTGTATTATTTATAGAGGTGGATTGTGGGGTCTGAAACGAGGTGTGATTTTGAGTCTCATCTTATAGTCTCTGCGTCGCTTATTGTGTGTGAGTATTTGGATCTTTATGACGGTTTACCAAGGTATGATTGTTTCTATTTTGTACGGTATGCTTTCTTAATATTTATAGATTTATTTTTTGTTAGTTGAATTGTTCTGTTTGCAAAAAAATTGCTGCTTTTTGTAGTTTCAACCATTATGTGCAACCTAAATTCACACACTACTGTCACGTATTCTACCGACTCTCCCATTAGTTTATTAAGTTTGCCTTATAAATCTCACTGGTAAATTTCGCTAACATATTTGAATAAAATTGGTATTTCTTCTTTCACGGCCAAGGAAACCTCGTACAAGACACAGCGTAAACCTATAAAGGTACCTGAATTTTAATTGCTTGGCCAGGATTGCCAATATACAATCTTTATGGAAGCCTTTAAAGGGAGGTGAAAGCCAGTTGAGCGTTTACCTCCTGCAGTTAAATGCCGCAGGTGCACTAGATAAGAATTTAGGTAGCGCTACTCCTCTGTGGGTCCCCACATTGAGAACAAGAGCTCGCTGATTACCCATCTCGGTGTTGCTAGGCGAAACACCTCACAAGACACGGCATAAACTTAGAAATATTGATGTGTTTTAAAATTGTTTAGTTATTATTACTTGAAATGATTACAGCTTGTTTTGTTACTTTTACTCTTAATCATGGCATGATACGTAGTTTGCCCAATATTACTTACTGCGGATATGACAATTGCTACCAAGTTTGATGTATTTTTGGCATACTATTATTCATTTTTAAATGCACAGTAGTATTAGGACATTAAATGATGGGTGTTCAATATTTAAGAAAGGTTATTTAAATTTCACTACATAGAAGCCTCCGTGGCTTAGGCGGCAGCACGCCGGCCCCTCACCGCTGGGTCTGTAGTTCAAATACCAGTCACTCCATGTTTAATTTGTGCTGGACAAAGCAGAGGCAGGCAGGTTTCTCTCTGGGTACTCCGGTTTTCCCTGTCACAATTTTATTCCAGCAACATGCTCCACTATAATTTCATTTCATCTGTCATTCATTTATTCATAGCCCCAGGTGAGTGCGACGGCCTTTGGCATCCGGCACAGTTCATATCCTCGCCACTAGATGGGGGCTTCATTCCATTCCCTGACCTGGTCGGTCGACTGGAAACAGGCTGTAAATTTTCAAGTTCACTACACAGAGGCTGATGTTTATTTCCAGTATATAGATGCACTTTCCTGCCTCTGATTAAAAATTGGGTGAGTGCAGATGCTTGTAGTCTACACAACATAGTAGTGAAAATGGAAAGAAGCTTGCAGTTGACATAACCTTTTTTTCACGCGAAAATGAGACACGGGGCCTCCTTTCTTACGTGGATTCTCAACCATAGTACATGATATTTCAGTCCGAAAATCTTCCATGCTTTGGCGTAGAATTAAACTCCGCCTGCTTTGGTGAGTAGCAAGCAGCGTAACATGGCCCCTTCTTAGTAGTGTAATAATGATAACAATAATAATGTGAATATTATTTACAATACAAATCAAAATTGTAAGTCAAATGTTATTTGCCAACCACATAAAGAACTAAAAGACAAATGAAAATGAAAAAAGTATTTCACGTTAATGTGTGTTATGTATGAGTAGTTCTTATTTAAAGATGAACATATAGATTCTTATATCATAATTTAGTATGTTTATTTTTATTTTTTGGTATTCTTTTTTTCCCGAATCAAATGCATATATTATTATGAAGCTGGGACCCTTAGCGTTTATCCTCGGACTACCATTATCCTCTTGAAATGTTGCTCTTCGACAATACCCGCAAACCTAATACAATTAAGAAATGGAAATTCATTGGCCCTTAAAATGTATTAGTTAGGTTCATAATGCATACAATTATTAAAGTAGGCTCCTTAAATATTCAGTTATATTAGCGAAATTTCAGGCTTAATCTATAAGCTACGAGCAGTATATAGCCGTCGCACCCACCTATTTAACAATTTCAACACAATTTGTGAACATATAAAAAGCACGCTCAAGGACATCGAGTGACATTAATATTGCTCATTATAATAACGACCTTCCTCCGGGTTGCACATGACAATACGAGCAAAGGTACGATCTCTTAATATCCAATTGTGATCCCGAGCAACGCCGGGCATAACAGCTAGTCTTACTTTACAACATTGACAAGCCGCAGAATTACACCTAGTGTATTTGTTAGTAGTACTTCTTAACTTCTTTATTATATGTTTGTTGGTAGCCTTCTAGACTTATAATACTCTAATGCACGTAGGTTTCGTTCTAATTTTAACTAGAATACGCCTATAACTATAATGTTCATAATATTCTACCCACTGTCCAAGTTCCCCAGTCAACCTGTCTACTGTTTTCCCCCCACACTTCTAATATCTATGTTTTGACCAGTAGAATGCCTGACATCCCGTTTGTCACCTTTGTGATGTTAGCCCCCTCTCGAGTAACCCTAGGCTGGAGATCAGAAAGTGGGACGTATTTACTGCTCGATGGAATTTCACAAATGAGAAGGGAAACATACAAAGAATTATGCATAGATGGGTGCAATTCCTCGGAGAGAACTTTATGGCAGTAGTTTCCCGTTTCAGTGGGGCCGTGAGGCACAGTGTGTGGCACAGGTAAGCAGAGGAAACCAAGGAGTGGCAATTGGTGGCATTGTTTATTGTAGCTGTAGATATCCTTACCATCAGTGGGACCAGTAAAGCACGACTACTTCCGTACTGATAAACCCCTTCATAATATAGTAATACTAGCATTACCCGCCGCGGCTTCGCCCGCGAATATTGTAGTTGTAAAGAGTACACTTAGCAACGTCCCAATCATGAATGCAATGCCTTATTAATCATTTAATTTTGAATAATAAAACAACAATTGTATAAAATGTTTATTTCATGAACATTCCGTCGGACCTATTAAACGTCTTGTATTATTTTAAATGTCCAAAATAGTAAAATTATAAAATGTACAAAAATTGCAGTATTGATTTAACATATCAATACAAATGTTAGTACTGTACCCGATACCTAGTTGAGGCTATCGGCTACGCCAGCTGACATTAAGCCGTAGTTGAGATTTATGGGAAAAATTGTAAAGATAGCGCTCAAATCGAGTCGAGAGGAATGTTAGGAAATGACGTAGAAGTCCAAGGATTAAGAAGGCACTGCCAGTCAAGCAGATGGAATTATGGGAGGAATATTAAAGTTTTATTAAGATCTATGTGGAACATAGTGTTTAATCATCTCAGAAGAGAAGAAATGTCAAGCATTATATATGGTAATAACTTGAAGAAAGACAGATAATCCCTTAAGTTATTGTATAACTTAATAGCCGAGATGATGGTGGTCGAGATTATACTTGTGACGCATGACCACATAAGGTGGGGGAGCATCACGTGACAGCGCCAGGTAGGAGCTCCTCAACGCAGTCTAGAGACATCAGTCGAGTTCAGTCAGCAGGGCTGAGTAGAACACATGCGCAGAGAGCACGGCAAAGTTGACCGGTGTACAGCACTTGTTACGTGGAGTGAAAGCGACAGCATTACTTCACCAAGCAGAGAGCGGAAAGTAGGTCAGTGAGTCAAGGCAAGCAACGCACGGTAGGCGGCATGAGGACCGGTTACGAGGCAAGCTGTACGGGCCGTGTAAGCAGGAGAAGAGCCGGGGTTAGGAGAGCATTATAATACGAGATTGAGAACTTTATTTCGAGCTGCATTTTGTAACGGAGAACATTACAGCGAAGCGGCATGGCGAGGCCGGCTTTAAGCGTAGATCATTCTGGAACAGTGCAGTAGAGCCGAGCGTGCTAGTTCCGACTTTTATACGCAGGCAACATTAAAGAAGCTGAACTTCATTTCAACATTCAGTTACAACATTGAGTTGGGACTTGTATTCAGTAATCGAATTGTGCAGGCAGATAGTTATAATATACTGCAATTGTGAACTTCAAATGAACTTAGATATTCCAATGACATTACGACTTATGCATTTCATAACGGAATATTTGGAGCGACCATGGGGTCAAGCTAACATTAACGCTTTTAAGCAAACGAAATGTTACAAGTATATGCACTTATGAACATTGGCACGTGCATTAATACAATTCTTTTTCATGAATTATTATAGAATATCGAGTACGAACACAGCTACAGGGTGTTTCAAAAACTTATACACTCTCATAAATAAAATTTATTTTCTGCAAGTGAGACTTAACCGCTGTGGAGATTGAACTTTTAACAAACAAACCGAACATTATATGGGACAGTGGCGTAACATTGAAGAAGAATATGGGGTACGCTGCTTTTATGAACTTTTACGTAAGGATTTGGACAGTATCCATTATGGATAACATGCAGTTCATCATGTCGAAGTAAGCGAAGACAGAGACGCGATGGCACCACAGAGCGATGGATTCGGTTCCTGAAGAAGAGGAAGTCCAACAGCTGATTCACTTGGGATATGAAGGCGATCGTTATCGCGTTGGTGAAACGATATTCCCGTCGATCTTTCGAGAAATTTATTACACACGAGGATAATCGACGATCTTTGAAATATATTAACAGCTGATATGAGAAGGTACTGTAAGAGGTATGACTTTCTGATAGGATTATTTTCATGAACACTGGGCATACTTGTATATTTTTCTAGTAGGAGTTCTACAATTATTTAGACATGGCTTAGACACTATTTGCTCCAAATTTTGCTAGAATATGGCGTTACCATATGATATGGCAGGCACCATTATACGAAATTCTCACCATTGGTTGGCTTTATTAAGCAGATGTTTGGTCTTTTAGACATTTTCCAGTAAGGATAGTTTTCTTGGATAGTTATTTTTTTTGTGGCGAGTATTTCGAACTCGTGATCTGCAATTGGATTATTTAAATTACTTCGTCATTGCATACTAGCGAGTGTGTATTATTCATCAGTAGGGATTTTTTTCCATTGGATTGTTTGGAGATATTAAGATGTTATTCACTCAAGGAATGAATATCGCTTTTATGTGACAACTAGAGACTTGTTGATTCCAATCTGGTACATTCACTCATTAGACGACGAGATGGGGCCTTTCGCTTTAGGCGATTGCGTGGTGGTACACATCTTTTCCCATCGTTCAGGGCATTATCATGATATACAACGGGGCAAGGCCTTTCGTATTTATACGATTGCGTGGTGGTACTCTTCTTTACTTGCCATTGAGGAACTAATTTTTATCATCCGAGTGTACTTGAGATTGTAAGAGGATCAAACAAGAAACTACTAGTCACATATCAGTCGAATTTTGTTAAATAAATTAAAAATACATGTCAGCAGGGTTACATTTTGTAATTCTTGTTTGCCAATCCAATATTTTGTTGCTATACTCTTTTGAGAGTACTTTCAATTTAACAGCTAATACAGTTGATGCTTTTGATAAAATATGATTGAGTTTGATACCGTTGAGAAGGATTTAAAGTAATTGAATCTTGTAAGATGAATCATTAATGGTCAGATTTATTTTAAGGCAGATCAGTATTGCATATTTCGATGTAGAGATTATAGCACATTGGTGTTTTTCTGTGAAGTGAATTATGAGAATTTTAAGAGAATTTATGCTATTTGAAAGCAAATCTTGAATTTGATTTCGATTACTAAGGTAATATTTTTCCTATTTGTTTAAGAAGTTGTCTAGATGTGATCAGATTAATTACAGTCATTGGAGATTGTGTGCGTTGATAGTTTGAAGCCAGTTATATGTTTTTGTAGATCATGCAACGTGATTAAGTGAAGTTTATGATAGGCATTTTGTGGAAGTTGCCAAGTGGAAGTTGCAATATTGCTAATGTATTTTGAGGCAGACATGAGGTTGTCGAACCCAGTCTAGCATAATTTTTGAGATTCATGCTGTGCGCTGAATATTTATGGAGTTTTGTGGTATTCAAATGTGGTATTTGATAAAGTGAGAATATATAATGAAGTTGTGGATAGTGAGATCCAACGTGAATTTGTGAAGGCAATAATATTTTTGGCATGATAATTGAATACGAGATATAACTTGGAAGTGATAAAACTGTAAGACAACGTTCTATAACCCATATTAAACAATTTGTTAGGAAATTAAACAAATAAATAATGTTGATAATACAAGATTTTCTGATAATAATAATTAATGAAATAATAATCTGAAATTTAAGCATATTAATGATCTGACCTAATGAAATAAAAATCAGAATGACTAGATGAAATAATAAAAATCTAAATAACCACATGAATAAAATTTAAATAAATTGATAAATTAAACTTTGGAATAAATCAATGAATTAAATAAATGGATGAATTAAAGATTGAATAAATAAGCTGATTTAAATAAATTAATAGATGATTAAATAGATGATGAATAACTGAATTAGAAGGTGATAATTAATTAAAGAAGCTGATGATTAATAAATTTAAATGGATTTAAATAAATTTAATTGAGAGATATGATTGGAATGATTTGAAGAATTGCAATTTGAGTTGATGAATTAAACAATTTATATTGATGATTTAAGATGATTTAATCTGAAGGAGATGATGAAATGAGAGTGTGTGCATAATTAGAGAGCATAAAGAATTGATGATTATAATATTCATTTAAATGATTTGATGATAATGAATTAAGTATTCTGACATGAATATATTGAATTTTGAGATGAGAACTAATGTGAGAAATATTTAATTTTGATGATGATGATGATTATGACCAATGAGTAGTGGATTTTCTGTGATTCACAAACAAGCAATTATTAATGACAGTGTAAATAGCGTAAATTAATTATTCGATGTTTAGGAGAATTTTACTAACATATTCAGCATTTGAATAATGCCATGCAAGCCATAAATTATGTGATATTTAAAATATGTGATTATAATATGTGTGTTTAGACAGATTAATAATATTTTACATCCACATTCATGATGTTAATTTAAAGAGAAGTTAGGTCTCAGTATCACGAATGTCAGTGGCGCAAAGACATAGTGCTACGGTGATACTGAGAACCCAAGAGAACTTTAGATATTTTTCCTATTTTATGTGGATTAAATACACTTTGAGTAGAATAGAGATGGTTCGATTTTCTGGACAATGACAACGTTGGCATTCGACCATGCTCTCAGGTGGGATGAGTGTTTAATATGTCTGTCTGACTATCAAAGTGGAATAAATTTGTTTTTATCTTAGTTGTGATCTGATGGTGATGTGATTTTCCTATTTCTTTCCTTGTCTTAATTAAGGCTTAACCAGGAAGGATGTGGTTTGCTAGGGATTCAGTTGGTGGCGCCCATTGCAATTTGTATTTTTTTAAATTAAATTTAAACCCGTAACGACCCTGGAGATACTTTATCTCGTGTTACCGTCTGCTTTTGTGATATTTCAACTGAATTTCCGACACATTCCTTATTCGACTTCATGTTCATTTAACTCCGCTCTGTCCTGGAAATCCAGGAATGCGATGTAATAGCAGATGGGTCATCGCATCCCCAGGACGAACGGGTACAGTACATGTTTCGGTCCAACAGACACCTTGTGGCCGCAAGACAAACTACCCCTATTCAGACACCATGTCACCTAAATATGGAGGTGAAAACCATACACCAAAAGGAACCATGTTATATGTGATGGCGAAATTGGACGACAAAAATTAGAAGATAAGTAACATATCCACGCTGAAGCTATATTTACCAAAGCTCTCTTTCTTAAGATAAAATCATATTGACGCACTCGTACACGAAAAGCAACACACTTTGTACAAAACAAACCAAAAACAAAAAATCAAACAAATATAGTATGCATTAAGCCAAGAAAAACTAATATTTTTTCTGCTCATACTGTGAAATAATGATGCCTCGCTGAGGCTGCAAATGGGAACCACGCATCCCGCGTTTTAATGTCCTTAATCGAACTGTTTTCGAGATATTGCCAGAAAACTGTTCCTGGTCTAGCGGTTGTCATGGTAACGTTGATCTGTTTTTCAGAGGGAACACATTTTTTTAGAAATATCTCGGAAACAGTTCATTTTTTGACCATAAAGAATTAGAATTAGAAATAATAACGTACTTTACTTACTTATTTCCTTTATCTCCTAAGTGGAGCATAAGGCATCAATTAATTTCCGCCATCGGACTCTGTTCTGCGCCATCCTCCTTATCTCGTTCCAGGTCTCCCTCCTTTCTCCATTCCTTCTGTTATTACACTCCTCCTCCAGGTGTTCCGTTGTCTGTCTCTTCGCCTACTACCTTGTGGATTCCATTCCAGGGCTTGTCTTGCTATGTTGTCTCAATCTCGTCGTAATGTATGCCCAATCCATTTCCATTTCCTACGACGCATCTCAATATAAATGGGTGTTTGCTGAGTTCATCTCCATAGCTCTTCATTGGAGATAACTTGTGGCCAACATATCCTCAGGATATTCCTCAAGCATCAATTCACAAATATTTGGAGTCTGTTAATCAGTTGTTTGTTGGTATTTCATGTTTCACATCCATAGAGCAATATTGACTTGATATTTGAATTGAAGATGCGAAGTTTGGTATAGGTGTTAAGTTCCCTTGCTTTCCAAATTGGTCTCAACATTGCGAATGCTCCTTTAGCCTTATTTATTCTATTTTCTATATCCTCCATAGTACCTCCCTCAGGGTGATCATACTTCCCAGGTAGCAAAACTGTTTGACTTGATCGATCTCTTGATTCCCTAGAAATAATGGTGCCTTATTTCGCTTATTATGGCGCATCTCATTGGTTTTCCTTCCATTGATCTTCATTCCTACCTCAGATGCTTCAGTTCTTAGATCATTCAGCTTTGCTTCCATATCTTTGTAACTGCTGGCTAGCAGGCACAGGTCGTCTGCGAAATCCAGGTCCTCCAACCTGTCTGTAGGTCCCCACTGGATACCTCTTCGGCGATTCATTGCTTTCTTCATGATAAGATACAGCACCATGAGAAATAGTATTGGAGACAGCAAACATCCTTGTTTAACTCCTGTATTTACTGGAATGGGATCCGACAACATCCCCTGATGTAATACTTGACAGGTGTAATTCTCATACATTTCTTGAGTAATCTTTATAATTTTCTTTGGAATCCCAAACTCTTTCATGGCTTGCCAAATCTTCTCTCTCATTATACTATCAAACGCCTTTTTCAAAATCAACTAATATACAGTGACGATTGCAGTTCCGTTGTCTGTTCTATAATTAATCGCAGTGTATTGATCTGGTCTGTACAAGAAAAGCCTTCTCTAAATCCTGCTTGTACTTTCCTCAGCCTTAAATTAACTCTCTGTTTTATCCTTTCTAGAATTACCAGGGAGAGTGCCTTACTTGGGATTGAAAGGAGAGTAATCTCTCACCAGTTGTCACATTCCAATAAATCTCCTTTCTTCGGAAGCTTGATCAACAGTCCTTTCTTCCAGTCTGTAGGAATCTTCTCTTTTTCCCAGATCTTCCCAAAAATGGGAGCAGAATCTCAACTGAAGTGTTCGCATCTACTTTCAAGGCTTCCGATGGAATGTTGTCCATACCTGCCACTTTACTGTTCTTTAGTTGTTTGATAGCCTTTTGTATCTCTGTTCTTGATGGTGGTTCTGTGCTTATTGTCCTATCTTCCTACTCTTCTTCTATCATGTCCACTGTCTCTCTTTCCTCGCTTATTCTCCGAATCAAGATCTCCAGAAAATGTTCTCTCCATATTTCTAGTTGTTCCTTTTGTGTAGACAGCAATCTCCCATCTTTGGCTTTCACAGATTTATCAAAACTGGAGAGCTTTCCTGTTAATCTTTTGGTTATGTGATATAGGGTTCTACTATCGTTGTCTTGCGCTGCCATCTCTGCTTGTGTTGCTAAATTATTGATAAATACTCTTTTATCACGTCGAAAACTCCTTTTCAATATTTTGTTAAGTTGGTTGAAATCTGTTCTAGCTTGTACTTTCTCTTCGTATGTTCTTGCATTGTTAAGTCTTTTCCTACATTCCTTCCTGCTGTTCACGGACTCCCATGTCTCAAAAGTAACCCATGCCTCCCTTCCTCTCTTTCTCTCTTGCCTAAAACCTTTTCACATGTATTGATATAGGTACTCTCTATGTTCTTCCAGTTATGTTCAATATCCTTTCCTACTCCTTCCTCTCTCAGCTGTTGAAATCGGTTTCTCAACTCTAGTGAGAAATGTTTTTGCGCCTCCTTATCCTTCAATTTATCGAGGTTGTACCTTATCCTCCCCTTTTGAAGAATGTGCCTAATACTTGCTATCTTCAATCGGAGCGTAGCTATTACTAAATGATGGTCACTTCCCACATCTGCTTCTCTCTTGTTCCTCACGTCCAACAGGGAAGTTCGCCAAGTCTTGCTTATAGTGAAATGGTCAATCTGGTTCTACATTTTATGGTCCGGAGACACCCAAGTCACTTTATGGCAGTTCTTATGAGGAGAGATCGTACCTCCTATCACCCAGCTATGGTTGCAACAGAATTCAATAAGTTTGTCGCCATTCTCATTTCTAGTACCTATACCAAGTCTCCCCATTACATTTTCTATTCCTTGATTATCACTTCCAACTTTCGCATTCAAGTCTCCCATCACGACCACTATATCCCTTTTCTTCACTTTTATCAAGGTTCGACGTAACTGGCCGGAAAATTGTTCTTTTCTTTCTTCTTCTCCCATCTCTGTTGGTGCATAGCACTACACCACTGTAATTGGTCTAACTCTTGATGCAAATCGGGCTACTATTATCCTTTCTGAGACTGGATACCACTCCATCAAGCTCCTCCTTGTCTTTTGTGTGATCAGTAAACCAACACCCTCTGTATGTTCTTCTTCTGTTCCTGAGTACAACAACGAGTACCCTTCCTGGGTCCTTATTTCCCCGAACCCACACCATCTCATCTCACTCAAACCTATTAAGTCCAACCTGTAGCGCTTCATCTCCCTAGATACTTCGGCCAGTCTACCTGCCTGCCACATTGTTTGTACGTTCCAAATTCCAAATCTCGTGTCAGATTTCATGCTCAAGGTCAAATCCGTTTTATCCATCCGGCTTCTATTCATTTCTGTTTCTGTAATAGGAGTAATCTCGGGTGTGTAGGTTTTGGCCTTCAGCACCCAAAGCCTGGAGAAGTGGCTGCCTTCTAAGAATCCAGGCCTACTGATTTTCTATCAGGGTTTCTACCTCTAGCCTTTGAAGTTCCCACATCTGTCCATAGGGCAGTGGAGATCCTGAACTCTTAACCTTGGTCAGCTGGGCTGCCTCTTCCGCCAGCTCCACCGTACCGAAGACCCTCTTCTCCGCCGTCACTGCCGTTGAGGACTTGAGGGTTCTGGGTTGCTTTTTAGTCTGGATCTTCACCTTTGGCCTGTCCGGCAAGGGAGGCCCTACCAGTAGCTCCGCCGGCATAGCCCAAAGGATCATTAGACCACGCAAGCACTCCCACCACGTCAAGGTCATGCAACCCCTAGGGAGTGAGAAATAATAACGTGGTTTTCAAATATATCAAAGAAAATTTTGATTACTTTGTTGAGTTTCATTGGTCTTCAAATATTACCATTCCTGAAAATGTGGCAGCAATTAGACCGGCGTCAGATGGTTTTGGCGCGTAATCTAAGAACTGCATCTACAACCATTGAACATGTATAGAACCATATGTGTTGTCCATAGAATTTCTCACCGAATTGAAAAGATATTGAAAGGTAAGATGTAAGATGTAATCGTAAGTTCAAATGAATAGGCTATACAGATATTTTCCCTGACTTTGGAACAGTGGACTAAACTCAAGATTGGAAGAAATGTATTTCAGATTTACTGCGATCACCGGCACAATGGCGCTTTGTCTCGAATCCCTGTGAATGGTTTTTATTTAAATTGCAAATAAATTGCAATGAAGGGTGAAATTCAGTACAGAAGTGAAATAGGCGAGTATAAGTGTTTGTAAGAAGGATAACAAAGCTGTGGATATAATATCACCAACTACCATACACCACGGACTCCAAGTGTTACCTATTGAAGTAAGGAATGTGAAAGCTTTGCTCGCTGAAAATGTTGCCAATGACAGGAAATCTTTTAACACATTGTCAGCCCAGTCCCAGAACTTGCATGATATTGAATATCTTTCTACCAATGAAGAAGTTTCTTTTAATGGAAAAGCTTCTGAGATGGAGGACTCTGTTGTTTAAATTCGAAATATTGATTTATTGACATTTTCAATGTTGCAACATTCAAATTTGCAATGGTAATATTTTCTTTAAGAGTATTTTCATAACCATGAGGCAAATAACTTTAGTAAAATTGTGCTATGGTAACAATCTTTTTTGTAGAACTAACAAACTAAGGTGTGTTTATTTTCAAAACCAGTTACATCACCAGTAAAGTTACAAATGCAATTAAAATCTTAATATATAATATAATTTTACACTATATTAATCACATTTGTTCAATCATTACAGAAGTACAACTGGATCCCATTAAGTAATTTTGTCCGAAGTATTAAACTTGTGCCTTTTCATGAATTGGAATGAACCTTTCTTCTTCTAAATTCTGAAGAAATAATTTAATTATGTATATGGATTTGGAACTAAATGAATCAATCATATCAACACCTCTTTATACCCAACGTTATTAGTTCTTCCGTCCGGTGCCAAAATCACTAAACTTGATGGAGAACTTACTCGTGAACAGGCCACATAAAATTGACCAAGGGTAAAACAGTCTTCCTTTAAATCAATTCCTGCCACTTTTAATGACTGCCCTTGTGATTTTATTGATTGTCATTGCGAAGCAGACTTTTAGAGGAAATTGCATTCTTTTGAATTCGAAAGGGTAGTCGGATGGTGTAAGTGGAATTCTAGGTAGAAAGACAGATTCCTCTCTGGCACATCCAGTTATAATTGTAGCCTCAATTACGTTTTTCCGAGAAGCGGTCACACGTAGTCTTGTGCCGTTGCACAACTTAGGAGGCCAAAGATTACGAAGCAACATTATAGGTGTTCCCACCTCTAGAATGAGTCTATGTGCTGGAAAACCTTGGATGATTGAGTGTATTTAGAAACTCTGATGGATATTGCACTGCATTATCGACTTTTAATACTGTATCAATAGATCGGTACTCCTTGCTTTCTCCTTGAAATGAATTAAATAAAATATCATTTATCTCAGTAACTGTGTCATTTTTTGGAGTTAAAATGGCTCTCCCACACAGCCAATCCATATGCTTACCCTTGAGGCTGGTGATGTCTGGATATAGTTTATCTATTAGATCATTTAATGATGTAACTACCATGCCTAAACTTGTAGGTATACTAATGTGTCCTTCAGAATTTGGGTAGTTTCCATCTCCGACTTGTAAAAGTAGTTTTGCAAACTTTTCTGCAGAATCATCGCCTTGTAGGTGAACTCTCATGTTTTTTGTTAGAAACGGTTTGCGTGTTTGGGGCCTAAGAAAAGATGCCTTGATGCAAGCTTTGACCTCATTCGCTCGTGTTCCTCCCGGTACTACTGGAAGAATCAGACGAAAATCTCCTGCCAAAAGTACAGTAACTCCTCCCATGATATCGTTGGAGTTCCTAAGATCTTTGATAGAGTTATTTAGCGCCTCGAAGCCACTTTTATGCGCCATTGGGCTCTCATCCCAAACAATGAATTTGTAATCTCGTAGAAATTTCACAATATTACTTTGGTTTGAGATGTAACACATCGGAAACTCAACGTGATGAAGATTTAAGGTAACTTGAAAGCTGAATGCGTCGTTTTTCCTCCTTAAAAAGTTTAGCAGCAATGCCTGAGGATGCAGCCACCAGAGCAATCCCATGAGTGCTTCTTATTTTTGCCAAAAGTAAGTTGGTAAGAAACGTTTTTCCGGTGCCACTTAGAGCATCTAAGAAAAAGACTTGTCCAGAATATGACTGGATGCTGTCTAAGACCTGTTAGTACACAATACGTTGTTCGTCTGTCAATGAAGCTTCGCATGTGGCAACGGAGTCTCTTAAGGCATGAACATTATAATTAGTCCCTGTCAGGTACTCGTGATTCCCTATAACTTGATCAACACTTTCTGACTGTGGCATACCATATTCTGACAAGTTTAGTCCACCAAGAGCTAGTACAGCAATTTCAATTAAAATCAGGCATCTATTATGTACTTCGTTCATTACAGGTTGAACACCAGGTTCTAGCTGTTTCTTAATATGATGTTTGATGTCCTCTGATAATATGTTTTTGTATTTTTCACAAAGAGTAAATACATCGGTGAGTTGACAAAACACCAACATTTAACTAAACAGTTCTCGCATTTTGAAGGAGGATCGACTTAAAGAAGCTTCTTCTAGAGTTGAATTCCACTGCCTATCATCCTCGAGTAGACCAAGAGCTTTGCTAGCAGACTGAAATATAGTATGCAAAGTATTGTCCACAGTTTTCAAAAAAGAATAAGACGTTGGTCCTCTAAAGTGATGAAGTAGAAGGCGGAGGTGGTAACACTCGACATTGTTGGGATGGATAGTATATACTCTGCCTAGTGCTGAATCCCTTTTAACTCCTGGCCAATTTTGTACATTCTCTCCTTGCTTTCGGCGAACGAACGTTTTATTTTTCCAAACGTAGTACGAAGGAACTTCTGTGTAAAGAAGTGTTTTTGCGAAATCATCCTTCTGGCATAATTCCAAAAATTCCAAAAGAGTTGTCTTCGATGGAGTGATAAGTTTCTCTACAAGGTTATTTCCAGTGAAGTAAACACGTTTGCCATTTTCTAGATGAACGTCTAGATGAGTAACAGTGGGATATCTTTCGTGAATTTGAAAGCCCAATATTCTCATACTGCTTCAGAACTGCTAATGTATCGACCACTTTCATACACGTTTATCTCATTTATCTGGTCTTAGTTTTCTAGAGCAAAGGCTGCCTGGTCTTCTCCCTTGGTTATGTACTTACAAATATACTTTATAGACTTCACAGAAATGGTAATTTCTACATTTATGTGAGCATTGAAAGTACACAATAGCACGGGATTGTGTGGCACAACCCATCTGTTGTCTAATTTCATTCCATGTATGGTCACCGTAAAACCACCGTCATTTGTCAGTCTTCTTCTGTACATTGGGTAGGAATCTTCACCTCTTTGTGTCTCATTAATAAGCTTAGCAGGATTAAGTTTAGTACAGTTTCCATCTTTCATACATGGAGAATTTTTGTTCAAGCTCCCACATGGTTCATGTATCATGTTGACGTTGACAATGCCATACAGGATTGGATCTCGAGCACGATCGGGAATTTCTGCGCACACTAGTCGATCAATCATAATTTGAGACACACGATTTAACAACCATAGCAAGATATGAACATGAGGTAAGCCTCGTTTTTGCCATTCCACTGATAACATGTAACATTTCACTTTTCCAAACAACTGCTCTTTAACCAAAATATTCATTAGCTCCTTTACTTTGCGTTGCAAGACCCTTGCAATGATATCTGGACGGTGATAGTGCTTTTGCCCTGGCAGTAACGCCTCCTGAATTTCCTTCCATTTAGGGTTACATGAGAAGGTAATGAATAAATCTGAACTGCCATAGTGGCGGACATATGTCATTCCATCGCTCATGCATATACCGTGGGCTTCCAGTGAAAGATGATGGTAGAACAACGATTCTATCCAGTTGATCAGCTTGTACATCCTGTCGTCCTATGGCGTCCTTGAAGTGAATGTAGTTATCAGCTCTTAGCTCTTTCTGATGGTACTTAATATAATTCATTTTTTCAGTCTCTATTTTGGCATACATATCAACCAAGTACTGATTGAATAGTGCAGCATAACAATGTAAATGGTTATCTGCTCCATCTCTAATCATAATACGATACGCGTAAAAGCTCGCGGAAGAAACAGTTTTGTTTAAAGGATGTTTCATTACTGGGTCGCACTGCAGTATATGTATCGAATATCCATCATCACCGTAGCAGAATATGAGAGGATATTGTTGTGCGCCGTAAGATCGATGAAGCTCACTAATTCGCTGTAATTGATTGTTGTGGCCCTGAAGGATGATATCTCTCTTTTCAAATTGTTGTCCGACGATTACCTGAGCTACCTCGCTAGCTATCGGTGCGTTGTATGGCCCTTTATGCACATTGGCGGGCTTTCGATCTGCATAGATTACAATTTGAATGTTCTCACAATCTGGCAGAACCTTGTCTATTGTGGTCTTCAAGTTCATGACATACTTATTTACATTGTGAAGCATTTGTTGTAGCTGCTCTACTAAGCTCTGCTTTAAGCCAGGAAATTTAGAACACCTTAGAATCGCTTCTTTTTTGTCTTCGCCGACGAAATAAATTTGAAGAAACTGAGGCTTTACTTTGTAATCGGGCAGCAAGCTTCCATGCAAATGATAAACTTGACCCTGTACTTTGAAAGTCGGCATGAAACCTTCTTCAACAATCTGTTTGGCACCGAAGGATGTCATTTGGAAACAGCCATTGAATTGTCGAATACGATCAATGAAGTGGCGATGCTCTGGATGATCCCTAATCAACAAATTAGACAAAGGTTCGAGTGGAGGTATCATTGTAGGAAGTTGTACTTTACCAGAACTGCAGCACATACCAGGCGTCTCGCCCTTCCATTTTAGGGCATTACAGTACTGACATTTTTGCTCATAGTTCCGATACAGTTTTCATATGCTAAATCGGAATCATATGCTAAACCGGATTGAGCTTTTATTTTCCATGGTCGTAACCGATGCTCTTTCCGTATTTTGGGATTGTTATCTTGATACTGACTCTGTGCTGCACAGTGAACTTCGGGGTTACTTTGTTGATATGTGGCTGCTGCTGGTCGATGCAATTCAGGACGTCTTTTCTGGTATCTTTTCGCAGCTGTCCTGATTTGTATTTTACGCACACGCTCTGAGTATCTAACACGTCGTTTTTTACGGATTATTTTAGAGTTTGGTCCATGTGAATCATATACAATGTCTTGTTCACGTATAAGCAAATAAACATCAAAATGACCTTCAGAAAAATCTCCGGTAAAACGAAGTCTTCACACAGGGTCAATAACGTAACCAAACCTCCAGTACATTTTTTTTTATTACGGTGCACTTCCAATAAGAATGGATACATTTTGCAGCAGCAACTAATTCGCACGTCCCGCCGTAGGTTGTATGGATGGACATTTCCGTGACATATTGTAATGAAGTCGCATAGTTATCGCCGTTTGAATTATGATGTAGATAACAGAAATCATCCCAATGTTCTGCAACATAATGTACAATTGTAAGACACACTTCTGTACTTAGAGCCTCGGTGTCGTACATCAAGTAAGACAGCGATCGAAAGAGGCAAGCTCCGTCTCCTACTATACTAACGACATTATGTGGTACCATATCACCACCATTTTCTAGGTCTTCTTTCTCCATGAGAATTTATAAAATACTACCACTAATGACACTTATCAAGACACACACTATCACTTTTCTTATGGCAATTAGCACAATATTTCCGCTAATCTACGCTACATGAATAAATCTTCATAAACCACCAACAATTTCAGTATCAGTGTGGAAAAACAAAATCATATGAGCACAATAGTAATCAATCAGTATGGACACTTCGGTCCACTACCATTGATTTTTCTCGACATAATTATGAATGGACGTACGCATAGGCGTTAGTTGCCCTTGAATCTGCGAGAGGGCAGCTTGACGATTTTGTGTACATTATGAGAAAATAGTGTGTAATTATTAAACCTACGCAACATGTTGCAATAATTAAAACAGTGTCACAATTTATCCAGTAAAATGTGTGAATGAAAAGATGAATAACATTCAGCTGGTTATCATATGTTTATCCGTAAGTGGTGGTACCAAGCGGCTTTTGATTATACTACTACACTACAGTCTGTTATCAGTATATGACAATGTTGATCTGTTGTTTTTGGGCAATGAGAAAACATATATACTGTTATATAACCATGGACCCCTAGCCTCACTGCGAGAATTCCATGTAAATTGTTACGGATATTCTTTGGTACACATAAGTAGAGCTCATCCTGGCGGCTGAATTTCGAATTATGCTTAGATTTGGCAATCATCACAAATAATCCACGAGGTGGCAGTGCGGATGGCTGTACAATGTGTGAGCTGCTATTTACTGGTATTTTATAAAGTTTGAATAAAGCAATGCTGATTTAGTGCCTCGTAATATGCTTCTTTTGAACGAATTAATTCTTGATATTGACTTGAACACAATTCCGGTAATGAATTGGTAAGTCTTACGTGGATAACTGTAGTGAACTAAAAGGTAACCAATGCTCCTACAGAATGACAGATATTTCTCACTCAACTATGACATCTTCCAAAATTCACCAAAATTAAAAACCATTTCAACACTCACATAAATATACACACATCAAAAAAAGTTTTGCATCACCTCGGTTCCCAGATCTCCGGCATATAGACGTTGACTGTGTATATTGTATCAAAGATACAGTCCCTTTGACTGTTCATAGATGTCACTAAAACTGCTCAAAGATGTAAACAACCATGCATGAGCAGGGCCTATTAGACGGAGGGGGTACGACAGCCGATCAGTTCCAGTCATTCCACCAGGACGAAGGTACGCTGCTCATGTTGTCTGTAGTTCTACCATGCCTAGAAGGTCAATACCGCAGTTCGATCGCGTCCGCATTGTTACTTTGTGTCAAGAAGGGCTCTCAACAAGGGAAGTTTCCAGGCGTCTCAGAGTGAACCAAAGCGATGTTGTTCGGACATGGAGGAGGTACAGAGATACAGGAACTGTCGATGACAGGCCTCGCCCAAGGGCTACTACTGTAGTGGATGACCGCTACTTACGGATTGCCGCTCGGAGGAACCCTGACAGCAATGCCACCATGTTGAATAATGCGTTTCGTTCAGCCACAGGACGTCGTGTTTCAACTCAAACTGTGCGCAATAGGCTGCATGATGCGCAACTTCACTCCCGACGTCCATGGCGAGGTCCAGCTTTGCAACCCCGACACCATGCAGCGCGGTACAGATGGGCCCAACAACATGCTGAATGGACCCCACAGAATTGGCATCACGTTCTCTTCACCGATGAGTGTCGCATATGCCTTCAACCAGACAATCGTCGGAGACGTGTTTGGAGGCACCCTGGTCAGGCTGAACGTCTTAGACACACTGTCCAGCGAGTGCAGCAAGGTGGTGGTTCCCTGATGTTTTGGGGTGGCATTATGTGGGGCCGACGTACGCCACTGGTGGTCATGGAAGGCTCCGAAACGGCTTTACGATACCTGAATGACATCCTCCGACCCATAGTGCACCCATATCGGCAGAATATTGGAGAGGCATTTGTCTTCATGGACGACAATTCTCGACCTCATCGTGCACATCTTGTGAATGCGTTCCTTCAAGATAACGACATCGCTCGACTACAGGGGCCAGCATGTTCGCCAGACATGAACCCTATCGAACATGCCTGGCATATGTTGAAAAGGGCTGTTTATGGACGTCTTGACCCACCAACCACTCTGAGAGATTTACGCCGAATTGTCGTTGAGGAGTGGGACAATTTGGACCAACAGTGTCTTGATGAACTTGTGGATAGTATGCCACGACGAATACAGGCATGCATCAATGCAAGAGGACGTGCTACTGGGTATTAGAGGTAGTGGTGTGTACTGCAATCTGGACCACAAATGCTGAAAGTCTAGCTGTATGATGGTACAACATGCAATGTGTGGGTCTCATGAGCAATAAAACGAGCTGAAATGTTGTTTGATCTCTATTCCCTTTGTATTTAAAGGTTCCGGAACTCTTGGAACCGAGGTGATGCAAAACTTTTTTTGATGTGTGTAGGTTATATTCCGGTAATGAATTTGTAAGTCTTACGTGGATAACTGTAGTGAACTAAAAGGTAACCAACGCTCCTACAGAATGACAGATATTTCTCACTCAACTATGACATCTTCCAAAATTCACCAAAATTAAAAACCATTTCAACACTCACATAAATATAGGTTATATTGATGAAGATTCTAAAAGTTCTGTTAAAGACCGTAAACAATCAGACAATAAATACAATATAACTCAACAATGGCAAATACATATCAAAATTTCGCAAATGTCACGGTGCATTGCAGGTATGAAATTTGACTCACAGTTTCCGTCCACAAACGTAAATGTAAAACAAGTAGTTCCGTGAAGAACTATACAGCCTATTTTCATATATCCTACTCATGATAATTGCCTCTATCAACATACAAAATTTCAGTTTGATTGTTGAGATAGATTCGTAGACATTGAGAACCGTTTAAATATTTCAGATGGTCGCCAAGTTGGATTTTTATTTATATAGTCCACTATTACATGAAGATTACTGTGTATGTGTGGTATTCAAACGTCAATCGCATGATTAGGACACATAAAGTAAAAACGAGATTTTAAAATTTCGTACAGCTGGCAACTTGTGGTTTTGAAAACAAGTCAAATAAACTAAATGCCAGTGGATTTACATTTGTATAAGAATTTACTGTACAAAGTTCCACTGCACTCGGATGGTTAAATGGCGAGAAACAGCTACTTAAATATTTATACTTCGCGCCGCCGCCATGTTGGATTTGTGCTCACGAGGTTATTGAAAGTCCTATAGAAGAACTTATGTTCATAGCCTCTATGAACATTTAAAAAATCAGTTTGATTGCTGTAAATGATTCATAGATACTGAGAACCATCTAAATGTTTCGGATGGTCGCCATTTTGGATTTTTGTATGTATAGGCCATGTAGTTATGTACTGCACCCGAAATTTGAATGTTTCATGATGAAAATGATGATATTTTTCGAGCCCAATGATAAAATTTAACATTGCAATATAAATCCTGGAAGTTGGCTCAAGAGAGCTTTGTTAGCGAACGCAGACAGTGGGAGAAACCAGTCACGTGATCAGAGACGCCCCAGAATATCCTCGATCATTGGAAAGTGCCTAGCAACAAGGCATTACAGCGCAATATCATCAGCTAATTGTTATAAAATATATCATTGGATATATGCCCACAGCCAATTAGAGGAGGGTTTATGGAAGCAAATATGGATTTTTACCTAGTTAATGAGATTAACTATTCCATTTAAGCCCTATGTAACAATTTTATTCCATTGAAATTATCAAGAAATCTAAGAGAAGATATTAGTATTACTTTAAATGTCGCAACAGGGAAGAAATTCACTGTAATAAGCTTTGTTACAAGTGCGCGCCAATAACTGCGCGGGACCAACAATGGCGCCGAATTTCAGGCAAGGAAGAGAGGGGACGGCTTGTAGAAGCGTTCTTCTCTCGACAGACTTCCAAGGTACAAGACGTGTTACCCGGGGTAGTTCATTCCCGTAGATACGATACCGAGTGCGGTCTTACGCTACTCGAGAGACGGTGCCGAGAGCGGCCAATAGTTAGTCAGAGCCTCGCTGAAACTAGGTGAAGTTTAGCGAAGGATTATAAGTCAATAGCGAACAAGTGTTCGACTTTTCTAAAAGAAAATTGTATACAGTATATTCATTCAGTTATAAGGCTTCAATATAAGAAGATTTTAAGAAAATTCATCGAGAAATTCGATAATTATAGGACAATTTGTACTGCAAAAGAAAGTTGCTTAGCTCAACGCAGGGAGAAACATTTTAGTGCAGCGAGACTTCAACATAGTCCAGTCCACGCTGCAGAAATAAGTGAGTAAAGTGATATTGTATGAACATTGGGACTTTGTTTTATTGGAACACTATGATGGCTGCGAACATTTATAAAGTGGAATTGGTTTATAACACTTTTGAGTATGAGTGAGATGATGGATTAAAACTATGACGCGATTGGGATATGTCAATCCCGAGTTGTGATTAGCAACATGGAACAACGTTAATGAACAACGAGAACATGTATAACATCTAGAATTATAGAATGCCGAGACAACATAAGACATTATGTACACTTCCATCCAGTACATTTAATATACATTCATGTACATTAATTCTCGACTATGAGCAGATATAATCTTTCATTGACCAACCAAATGAACATTAACATCTACGATAGTGATTCGATGTATAACTTACAAATTTATTTGTAACGATGGAACTATTAGGAATATATTGCTCGATAATGATGGAGGACTTTCGAGAGATGTCGGCGATTGAAGAATCATCAGCGGGAAGACAGAAGACAGACGATACGAGGCCCGATGATTGTTCGAGATGGAATCCATGTTTCAACAATTCATACCTGGGAGATGATCCAGCCAGGTATTTTCGAATACCTGATGATGAACTTCAGTTGTCAACAATACTCAGGTAGAAATGTTTTGCATTATTCATTAGTTTGAGTATTTATGACGGCATTTGTGAACAACAATTCTCCATATTTAATTCACGTATTTTCACTTCGATGTTTATTGAGTTTTATTCTACAAGATCTTATAAAATGACGGTCATTGGCCATCTATACTTGCAAATATTTTATGATTCAGTTTCTGAACTGAAGTCAATTGTTTGAGAAATTTATTTTCCATTGGGAAAATCTTTAAAGAAGTTTTTATTCGACGATTTTTGATTTTTATTCAAGATTACAGACATTTTGTCTTTGATATTTTTAGTAAATTCTTTTTGTTTAAAATGAATTTGGCACTCTTTTTGTAAGAAGAATTCATAGTTAGGAGAAAAGATCTACGCGTGATATATTGTGAAATATCACCAAATACTATTAACAATTCGTCGATCTGGCAAGTTATATTCGTTATGATTACGACGTGAAGTTAAACATTTATGAATATTCTTTCTGTAGAAAGAAGTGACATTCAGTCGATAACAAACCTATTTTGAGTTTAAGGAAGGCTTTGCCCATCATTAAATGTAAATTATTTGAGACATATCTTTAGAAAGATAATTCATCCGACTATAGGAAAGTTAGATAAAATCTCATCCTGTCGTGATCGATCCTTATTGAACGATGAAATAACACAAGTTGTTATAAATACTCAAATGCAACACTACATTATTTGTCAATGTAGTATTGCAGACGTGTATATTTATAGAAACGACCAGTATGAAGAAACATATGTAATTATTTTTATTAAATGTATAAAGACATGTTATTTTATACAGTAGTAACTTCGTTTAGTAAATCTCAGAGATCTAATAATATAATCGTTTGAGAACGATAAGTTGTAATAGTAGAACAGATATTGCTGTCCATGTGTGACCAATGGATTGTAAAAACAATAGAATCAATGCTAAGAGGAAGTTATGCCAGTACTGTGGAACAATTGTTGAGAACAATTGTGATGACGTCATTTAGGTTCTGTAATGTGATATACGAAGGTTTCTTGTCATATATGGGTGTTTGTGAAATACGAGGGTGATTCCATATTAATTGTATTGAAGTACTTCTGTTTGAGTAATGAAAGCATTGTTGTATATTAGTAGAGTTTTGGAGACTCCTAAATGTGATTAGATCTGCGACACGAAAGTCGTTAGAAGGCGGAAATTCGTTGGGAAAAGATATACTATCCTTGTCTATTATACCATTATTACATTTATATTAAACCTGGAATTGTAACAACAATATGAACTAATCTTAGCTGATGTGTCATATTTATACCGATGATGACTATTAACATGATTTTGACATTAATTGGTATAGCATTTGTAAATGAAAAAGTATAGCAGAAGATAACTACACTAGAGAAAGCGTTAATAATTATATTAACGAAGTCAAATCGTTAATGAATGATACTTTTGAAACGATAGACGTGTACATAGTGTATATAAATATTTCCATTTGTTTTAATTGAGGGTTTTCATTATTTATAATTAATATTTTAAATGTTTTTGAGATAGAGAATAGTTTGGAAGAGCGAATGTTTTTGATGTGAGTGTTTGAAGTTAGCTATGATAGTTGATTGTATGAAAGCTCCGTCGATCATGAACGACGGAAGCAAGTGTTACCAAGAATGTTTTGTAGGATGGATGTGGTTAAACGAGAAATGACCTTAATAGAGGAAGTTTTGTAAATTATATTGTTTGAAATACGAGATGCTTTAACGGAGTTCATTTTTACGTATTCTGTATGTCAAGAGGGTAGTCCGTGCCAGGTGGAGGACGAGCTCGCCCCATTATAAGCAAGGCCGTGAAACAAATGAGCCGAGATATTGCAGGTGTGTGTGTAGAGGAATCTGACAGCTGAGTCACAGCTATTATTTAATAACCAGTTCAGATATGCGGAAGGCACGCGCCTCAGAAATGTAAACGTTTGAAACGGAATGCCTGGCTCAACGCAGAGCCAGTAGAATGTTTAGAATATTTTATAATTTTGTAGAAGGCAGAATCATTTTATTTTTTAACCAGTTATGTTAGCGTGTGTCTAAGGAGTTTTGCCAGCAGCAGTGGCGTGAATGAATGACTACATTAGGGTGTTATTTTGTTAGTAAGTGTTATTTAGTTTTTATTAATACATTTATATTTTATACGTCTTGTCTCGTGTACCATGATTATTCTATAAATGGAGACGTGTTATGGAACAGTCTAAAATAGACAGGATGTATATTTCTTTCCAACAAAGCCCTGAGATATTGAGGTAAGTTTTACACTCTTAAGTATAATGCTAGTTCGTTTTATATCCAAACCATGTCCCAAGCCTACTGTGTATAATCCTGAAGAACTCGTTGGCGTGAATGCGATAGTTCATTAGCCGGGACTTTCACCTTTTATAATCCAGCTTTGCTTTGGATTGACCAGCGAGTATCTTCTCGATTTGTACGGGTACAGTACCGTAAAGAAAAATTATTGCGCAGGTTCATTATTCAAACTTTTACTTTGATCGCATGATTATGACACAAGAAACAAAAACGTAATTTTGAAATTTCGCACAGCCACCATCTTGATGTTATGTAAACAATTGAAGTGAATAAGATGCCAGTGCATTCCAATGTGTATAAACATTTGCTGTGCCAAGTTTCATTGCGTTTGGATGATTAAATCGCGAGAAAAGTCTATTTAAAACGTTCAAATTCCCTTGTCCGCAATGTTCGTTTTGTAGTTAATAGGTTTTTGAAAGTCTCACAGATGAACGTCTAGCAGTGCCCCTTATCTCCATACAAAATTTCAGGGTGATATCAGTAATAGTGTCGGAAATATAGAATGCCGGTGAAATATATCGCACAGCCACCATCTTGAGGTTATGTAAACAATTGAACGAAATTAGATGTCCGTGCATTACAGTGTGTATAAACATATACTGTACCAAGTTTCATTGCGTTTGGTTGGTTAAATCTCGAGAAACGCCTTTTTTAAAGTTGCAAATTCGCTTGACCGCCATGTTGGTTTTCTAATTACCAAGTTTACGAAAGTCTGATACGTGAACTTCTAGTAGTTCCATTGATCAACGTACAGAATTTAAGGGTGATATCGGTAATAGTTTCGGAGATATTTAATGCTGGTGAAATATTTCGCACAGTCGCCATTTTGGATTGGTGAGACATAGTAAAATTTGTAGGGCACGGTCAGGGTCGGCCGAAACGGTGCTATGAACTTACCAAGTTTCATTGAATACGCTCCGGCCGTTTAGAAGTTATTAGGGGGACATACACACGAATCACACACACAAGCACACACAGACACACGAACAAGAGGTGATATCATAAGCCTATTTTTTCATAAAATGAAAATAGGCTAAAAACAAGATGTAAAAATTTCGCACATCTGCCTTCTTGTGGTTATGAAAACAATTAAAATAAATTAGATGCCAGTGCATTACAATGTGTATAATCATTTACTGTACCACATTTCACTGCGCTCAGATGATTAAATCACGAGAAAAGTCTATTAAAATATTTCAACTTCGCTTGGCCACCATGTTCGTTTTGTACGTTACACGTTTTTGAAAATTACATAGTTAAACTTGTAGCAGTGCCCTTTACCACCGTACAAAATTTCAAGGTGATATCTGTAATAGTTTAGAATATATAGAATGCCAGTGAAATATTTCGCGCAGCCGCCATTTTGAGGTTATGTAAACAATTGAACTACATTAGACGCCAGTGTATTACACTGTGTATAAACATTTGCTGTGCCAAGTTTCATTACATTTGTATAGTTGAAACGCGAGAAAAGTCTATTTAAAAGTCTCAACTTCGCTTTGCCGCCATGTTGGTTTTGTAGTTAGCAGGTTTCCGAAAGTCTCATAGGTGAAGTTCTAGTAGTGCTCTTTATTACCGTACAACATTTCAGGGTGATATCGGTAATAGTTTCGGAGAAACTGAATGCTGGTGAAATATTTCGCACAGCCGCCATGTTGGATTGGTGAGACACAATAAAATTTGAAGGGCACGTTCGGGGTCAGCCAGAATGGCGCTATGATCTTACCGAGTTTCATTGAAATTGCTCCAGCCTTTTAGAAATTAATAGGGGGGACATACACACGAATCACACACACACGCACACACAGACACGCGGACAAAAGGTGATCTCATAAGCCAATTTTTTTATAAAATGAAAATATGATAATAAATGAGATATATTTAACCCACTGAATAAACACAAAATCCATTTACCTAAATACCCATGAAAAAAGAATACACATCATAAACTTTACACAAATCAAAATTCCCTACGCCAACATTTTCCACCTTTTCACCTCAAAATATACACCACATCGTAAAACACGTGTCTGCTTACTTTTAATGATTACTTTATATGAAACCATTCGTGAGATTGTTATTAAACGAAATGCAGGTTTAATCCACTTAACACCCCTTTAGAACCTAAATATTCAAAAATATGGATGTTTTATTCCAGAATTTCACCCCTCCCCATAGGCCTCTTAAATTCAATTTATGAAACACGGGTCGAACATAGATTTACTTATATTTTAAGTTAATATTTTCCCCCTGAGTTTCCAACTTCTAGCCTATCTCGTTTAAGAGATACATGCTCCGTTAGTAATCTTTCAATCCCCACTTTTCACCCCTTTCAACTCATAATGTATAATACATGGAAAAATCTTTAGACACTTGTCTTCTTATTTTTAATGATGAGTTTATATGCCGAGTATCACATCCCCCAATGAAACCAATCGGGAGATATTGTCATGCAATGAAATGCCGGTCTACCCCCTTAACACCCCTTCAGAACCCAAATATCCAAACATCCTTACTTAGTGGGCATTTTTGACATACAACGAACATATCCCCATATTTTCGTGTTTGTAACTTCTATAGTTTTGGCTGCCCGATGATGAGTGTGTGAGTCAGTCAGGACGCTTTCTTTCATGTTTTTATTTCAGAATTTCACCCAGCCTAATGGGCCCCTTTAATTATATTTATGAAAAAAAAATAGACGATCACTTATTCACTTATTTTTCCAGCTGAATTTTTCCACTGAGTTTCAAACTTCTCGCCTACGTCGCTTATGAGATACACGCTCTGTTAGGAATCCTCCAACCACCACTTTTCACCCCTTTCACCTCATAATATAACCCACATCGAAAAACCCTTCGTCGTATGTCTGCTTATTTTTAAAGATTAGTTTATATGCCGAGTACCACATCCCCCAATGAAACCTCTCGTGATATATTGTTATTCAGTGAAATGAAGATCTAACCCCCTTAACACCCGCTTAGAACAGGAATATCCAAATATCCATCCTTAGTGGACGTTTTCGACATACAACGAACATATCCCGAAATTTTCATGTTTCTAACTTCAATAGATTTGGCTGGGTGATGATGAATCAGTCAGTTAGGACACTTCTTTCGTTTTTTTCTCGTTTTTTTTCTTCTTCAGAATCTCACCCCTCCCGAGGGTCCCCCTAAATTGGAATTTTGTAAAACAGGTCGAACACTTATTCACTTATCTTTTAAGCTGATTTTACCCCCTGAGTTTGAAACTTCTCGCCTATCGCGTTTAAGAGATACATTGTCCGTTAAGAATCCTTCAAGCCCCACTTTCCACCCCCTTTCATCTCATAATGTACAATACATGGAAAAATCTTTCGACGGGAGGTGTATTCCTTGGAATACACGTTCAGTTAGAGTCAGCTCTTGCTGCCCTTTACTTTTTTCATTAGTTTCATTTATTTAATTTCCCTTCTTGCAGACACCAACAGTGATCCCCTTGTATTCCTTCTTTCCTACGAGAAGGAATTTATTGTGTTTTTGAGTTTGTTTCAGTTGCTTTTTCTGTGAAAACTTCACTGGCTTACCACGCGGCAACACGCCGAAGTTCTTCGGATTCATTGGGTCAGGAGGACTTACATACCTCTCCAACAGGCTTCGCCACTGACTTCAGCTATCATCTCCTTGAAGACACTACTCAATGAAGAAAATTACATTTGTCAAGGGTGTTTATTTTTTAATGTTTCCCAATCTGCTGTAAGTTCCTTTGTTTCTTGCTCCCTCCTCCTCTCCTACCTAGCTACCTCGTGCGCTCATTTGCTCGTTCTCACTTCTTATCGAGTCGTCAACGTGTGAGTTCGGCCTTTTTCAGAGGCTACCTCCTCTCAACCGAGGTACAAATTCAAATCGCCGCCATGTTGTGGCATTGGATATAAGCTAACGGCTACCAGGAGCCATCTACCTTCAGCGGCTATGAAAAAGTTAAGTACAAATCTTCAGTGATTTTAAACAACTTTTAATGTTTTTAATCCATGCTGACTGCTTTTAATGAAAATGTATAGACATTGTGGGGAACTACGCACTATTGTGCAATAACCGTCTTCGTGGGATTTTCTTTGGCATGCTTCAGCTAACCAAGCTTGCTTTCAAATATGAAATTTAGTACATCTAGTACGAAATAAAGGGGATACCTTCCATACACCGTGGGATTTCTGCTAATACTCATAGCTGTCTATAAACTTAACTTTTTCCACCGTGGGTTTTCTAACGCCCTATTCAACTGCCATTAGAGTTGTGGAATTTCCCAGTCAAAATATACTTCAAACCGAAAAGAACTATGCTCAATGCCGTCAAATTGCTGGAACCTCAAGTTAACTAGAACTATTAACTGCAACCCATAAACTTTCCATCGCAATAAACTTTTCCAGTCAAATTCAACTAAGTGTTCTCCATAAACTCCAATAACTGTTCACTTATTCCATGAACTTTCAGTGCTGCAATAGTGAAATCTTCCAACCTATCAATAAACTATAGTGCCAAACAGTGTCCGTTCAACTAACTACCGCGCCGCGTACGATTGACAGCAATAAAAATTGGCCAGAACTATAAATCCCTATCTCCTTTTCCTAACACATTTAAGCTAATCTAAATATCTAAATACTACTCTACGAGGCCTCGCCCAAATTTAGGCGCCCTCCCATTTTTTTCTCCATGTACCACTTATTCATTCTGCATAAATATTAGTAGTTATAGAAACTACTTATTAATCTTCCTTTCCTTATCCTGCTGGTTCAGAAATTGGTAATCTTCTAATTGTTAAACTTTTGTACCTGATTTCTTTTGATCCACGCTTCGTTAATACGACCTGACCTTTTGGAATGTAACATTTGTTAACTTCTGTTAAAATAATAGCGGTCACCCCCGCTTGTAAATTTCTTCCTTTCTCCTGCTACTATCAGGATTTTGATTATTTGTTTATAGCCTTTTCGCTTGCCATAAGGGCATTCTAATAGAGCTTGTGTCCTACCTAACTAATGTATCAAAGTTATAATTACTTTACAATTGTCATTATAAACTTTAAATTTCTTAATTGTAAGCACACTTTTTAAAATCCTTGTAAGATGTTAGTGCTTGTAACAGGTTCGAAACTTGTACGTTATTTAATATTGTTAGTGAATTGTAAACCTCTTATTATTAGGTCTAAGACCTTGAAATCTTATAAACAACTAAATTGTTACTCTTAACTCAAAATAAGATACTAAATCTAACAAATTGTTAAATGTTTCAAATTCTATCTTGTTAAATAAATTATTTATTATTCTGGTTCTATCTCTCATGCTAGATTCACGGTTAGGCAGGACCTACTCTTCCCTGATTCTTCTCTCAAAATTATTTCATGTATCAAAATAAAAAAGTAAATCACTGAATCAATAAAAACTTTACCACTTGTTGCGTTTAAAACGAAATTGAAATAACATCAATTGCAAAGTTTCTCTTAGATGTCACAGCTAATTCTAGTAAATCATTAAGGCAAGTACAGCTCGCTCCGCAAGCTTCCTATTTGTAGAGACGTCTTCTCTAATTTGTGTTTTACTCTTCAAAATTTTCGTTTTGTTTAAGTTAAGTCTCAGGGTTTCCTCCGTTCTAAGCTTTTAGTCGGCACCCTGCTGGGTAAAAGCTTAGCCTGCTTTTAAGTGCAACAATTGGTATTCTTAAAAGATTCTCACTAATAACAGTAAAAAATATTGCTAAAGGCACTAGAGTAGCTTTATCTCTTCCCACTCTGGGGGTATTCGGCTGTTCTGCCTGCGATCCAACAGAGTCCAGTAATATAAATATTACGGCAAATTCAAATCCTTCCAGCATTTTCGAATGCTTGGTAAAATCTAACCCTTTTGAAGGGAAACCACATAAATCCACTTCCTTTCATATATCCTTGCATTCTAGCGTACTACCTATCCCCATAGTTCCCAAATCCCAGCTCGGGAGGGAAAGAACACATAGCGATATCTTGCAGGCAACCGTAGCTCACGCCGCTCTCTCCGTTGACGGTGACCGAGCTCCCTCTTATTTTAGTTACTTCACGGGCTCTGCCCAGCATAACTTGTCGTTAGGTCACTATTTTCGTGTTCTTTTTTTCATTGGATTCTCTTCCTCTTTGCCAAAAATTGTTCCTACTCCTAAACGTACTTCATTTTTCCTCATCATCGTCCCTCAGGAAGTGTTAATATTCAGTAATAACCTACCAACAGGTGTCTGCTTATTTCTAATGATTAGTTTTGATGACGAGTATAACAGCCCCAAATGAAACCACTATTGAGATATTGTTATTCAATGAAGTGCAGGTTTAAAACCCCTTAACACCGCTTTAGAACATGGATATCCAAAAATACATCCTTAGAGGACGTTTTCGACATACAACGAACATATCCCCAAAATGTTATGTAACTGCAATAGGTTTGGCTGGGAGATGATGAGTGAATATTCAAAAATCCATAGTGGACATTTTCCCCCCAGAATTTCCCCCCGTCCC
This sequence comes from Meconema thalassinum, assembly GCA_946902985.2. NCBI lineage: Eukaryota > Metazoa > Arthropoda > Insecta > Orthoptera > Tettigoniidae > Meconema > Meconema thalassinum. The sequence continues at coordinate 26,048,482 of OX336395.1, forward strand.
CATGGGCACCTTAAATTGGATTTATGAAAAAAAAACGGTCGAACACCTTTTGACTTATTTTTCAAGCTAATTTTTTCCCCCTGAGTTTCATACTTTTTGGCTCTGTCGTTTAAGAGATACTTGCTCCGTTAGGAATCCTTCAACCCCTACTTTTCACCCCTTTCAACTCATAATATACACCACATCGAAAAACCCTCAGACACGTGTCTTCTTATTTTTAGCCTACTTTGCACATTTTGAAAAAATGAGGAAAAAGTAGACTTATGGGATCGGGCAAATGTGTGTCTGTCTGTCCTTCTGTCTGTCTGTCTGTCTGGCCGTGTGTGTGTGTGTCCCTATCAACTCATAAACGGCTGCAGCAATCGAAACAAAATTTGGTAGGAGTAAAGATCTATACCTGAATATCTCACGGCCATATTTGAAAATTATGTCAGTGCTACCAACTGCTGAAAAATCACAATTGAAATTTGAGCTCCATGTTGGATATCTTGGAAGGTATGAATGGGAGCTATTTCAAAATTGTCACACGTATAGATAATAATATTGCAGTTTAATTTCCAGGAGGCCATACATGGCAGTGTTGCCAAAATGAATATAAGCCTGCTGATAGGTCCAAATTTTAAATACATATAACTTCTACACTATCCATTGGATTTCAACCAAATTTCGTATGTGATATGTGTACATAAACAGATATGACTGAGCGTATTCTCAAGAGCCACCAGGGCTGCCAACTGTTATTAAATGCTCTCAATATTTTATCCAAATACCCATATATCATAAAGTATGCAAGCCGACAGCTTTAAACTATGCACACGTATAGTACCTGACATTCTATATTAATTTGGAGTAACTTACATAAGTCAGTGCTACCAACATGATTCTAAGCCTGCTGAGAGGTCCAAATTTAAATACATGTAACTTCTATACTATCATTTGGATTTCAACCAAATTTCGTGTGTGCTATGTGTACCATAACAGATATGACTATGCCGATTCTTAAGAGTAACCAGGGCTGCCAACTGTTAATAAATACTGTCTCTATTTTCAGAAAGTATGCAAGCCAATAGCTCTAAACTTTGCACAAGTATAGTACCTGGCTTTCCTGATTAATTTGCAGTAACTAATATAGGCCTACGCTAGGGCTGCCAACATTATTCAAAGCCTGCTGATAGGTCCAATTTTAAAAGTCATGTAACTTCTATACTAACTAATGGATTTCATTCAAAATTGACACAACAACAGATCATATTATTTGAGATTTTTCTGTCAAATACATGTATGTAATTGTTGCCAACATGATTTTACGCACGCTGTTAGATCCAATGTTTAACTGCATGTAACGTCCATGCTATCCATTGGACTTCACCCAATTTTGTATTCTGCACCTTAGGAGATGGAACTAAGAATATATTCAGTCACCAGGGCTGCCAACTGTAGTTCTCTATTAGGCTACATTATGCCAGTTATACAGTGTTTCGAACTAATTAGAAATTTCGATATTACCAACTTAATTTCGTCATTAGTCAAGATAGATTCATATATATTAATCATTGGCATGAATCATACATTTTAAGAAAAGTAGGCTCTTTAGTTCGTCACGAAACTTCTTGTTAATGATGAGTTTATATGCCGAGTATCACATACCCCAATGAAACCAATCGGGAGATATTGTTATTCAATGAAATGCAGGTCTACCCCCTTAACACCCCTCTAGAACCTGAATATCCAAAAATCCTTCCTTAGTGGGCGTTTTCGACTTGCTACGAACATATCCCCAAAATTTCATGTTTCTAACTTTAATAGTTTTGGCTGGGCAATGATGAGTCAGTCAGTCAGGACACTTTGTTTTATATAATAGACTAGCTATTTTACCCGGCGTTGCCCGGGAAGTGTATTTACATGTTATAGAAAGATACATGCCAATATATTACGCAAAGTAAATTCACTTTTCCCCTAAGTGAGTTTAAAGCATAGATCTCCAGGGCTCTGAACTTAATAAAATGCAATATTAACTCACTCTTAATCTAGGTGAAAGGTACTGTGGAGTACAATAACGTAGTAGAGAATGCATGAATAACAAAAAGGTCTCTATATGCACATTTCTCGAGGACCTAGTCTCACAATTACAGTACTTTCCTGAGATACTTTATTTGTGTTGTAATGGGTGTAATTTAGACGTCTTGTTCACATCGTTCTTTTTCATTTTTAATTTGTTGCATCTACCTTTTTGAAAGGAAACAATATTTAAATTATTCAATGTTTGGAATATAAGGTCATCATTCTGGAGTCAAATATACTTACGATTTTTAATCCCGCACAAAGGGTGTGATTAATGAGAAATGGCTTATTTATGTACATGTCAGTGTGTAGGCTACTATACTGATATCGCGCCAGGAGTTGGCAGTTGGGTTTGAACTGCAGAGGTCTTCCCGCTCACTGCGTATCGCGCATTCCAAAAACATTCAGATTGTCACTACTTGCTTCACTCACTCAGCACATTCCTTCTTTCACTGGCTGCGTGTCGTCTGCTGCAATAATAACCATTGACATGCGGGTAGCCGATATATTTAAGTTTGGAATAGGTGGACCGCGCATGCGTACTGCGAGACCCCCCGCACCCCGTCACAGCGTGTTCAACTGCCATCTCCTGCCGCGATGACAGTAGCTGCATATTAGGGAACAGTATTGCTGTATTTACATGCCTATTATCTCATATTGGGCGGCTTTGGTGGCGTATTTGGTAGCATGCTGAGTTTCTATGCCCAAGGTCGCGGGTTCAAACCCAGCTGAAAGCATCGGATTTTTGAACAGCGTTAAAAATCTCTCAGTATGCATTCCTTCGGAGGGGAAGTAAAGCCAGTGGGCCCATGTGATAGATTTATATGATGTAAAAGAACCTTCAACTAACTACACTCGTGTGAAGGTAACATATGTAGGTTAAATTTGATTAACACCATTAAGTGTCAATCTTCACCGTCAGGTTCTGGTTGCGGTGGTATCTATTAGCCAAGTTTGCATCTAGGTGTCGTTGACGGTAGCAAAAGTAGGAACTACTTAAAATTGACTGTCTGTAGTCCTTACCTGAATTACATATAACACACAATAATACAGTCATCACAATTAACACCGGTTATCAGGCAGATTCCACACACATCCAAAGTACACGGGACTGCATGATCGCGTTGTCGCTGCCCCTAAACTGAGGAACAAACCAACCTATCTCACCTAGTTAAAGTAAATGCAGCAACGTATAATCACAGTATAATATCAAACAAGATGTATTGATTGAGAACACATTGGGCTTCTTTAGCCCGTAAAGTATTTCGTAAGATAAGAAATACAGTATATTCTCTATACCCATACCGTAATGATCCCTAAAAGGCTACAGCGGAGTTCAGGATGTTTAGAATTCGTGATAACTACACCTTTATACAATATCATTCGTCGGTAAGCACTAAAATGGCTAATACATAGGAAAAATACATATGAACGAACAAAAACGAACAACATAATGTATCGTATTCTTATGCAAACGTATTGCGGGATGAACACAATTTATTTTGAGAACCAAGATCAGATACATGTACAAAGATTAGAAAACGTTTGCCAACCAACAAACTGTAGTCATGGCAAACGCTGGCCTTAGTCAACACTAATGTCTTTGGATGGTCTCTGCCCATGACGGTTCCTGGTGTCAAATTGTGTTACTACTGCCACACCTGGCCTGGTGGCAAACTGTGTTACTACCGCCAAGCAAAACCCCCTTGGAGTTGAGGGGGCTACTGTTGAAAACAGTTCGGAAATCTCATACATTGGTTGTAATTCGTTGTTGCTGGCCTGATTGAGTCCATTAGATTAAGTGGAGCGTTTTTCGTGTTTGGTTGATTGGCTGGTTGGTTGCTTGGTTTTTGGGTTGGTTTGTTGGTATGCATCATTGCAGAGTTCGTGGCGTCACTGATTTACATGGGAATAATATATGTACAACACGATTTACATCTCACTGGTATATTAGGGTGTCTCTGGGGTCACTACGATGGTAATTTCACTGTAACTATTCCTAAATGGGTACTGACCTGTGAGGATAAAGGCCGTTGAGGTGGTTATGTTTAAGTTATGTGTTGCTGCAGTAGTAACTTCTGTGTCTGAAGCTGACGCAGGTGTTCTTCCAGATCCTCCATCGTGTTTTAAGACACAATCGATAATATTGGGGTCAGCAAAATATGGGATGAACTCACTTTTTATTTGAAGAAATAGGAGATCAGATACATGTGCAAAGAACAGGACTCGTTTGTCAATAACCAAACTGCAGTCATGTGTACCGCTAGCCTTCGTCAACACTTTTATTTACATCCTCTTTGGTCAACACTAATATCTTTGGATTGTCTCTGCCTGTTCCAATACCTGGTGTCATTCTGTGTTACTACCGACACATCGGTCCTGGTGGCAAACTGTGTTCCTACCGACACAGTTTCTGTTTGGTCCTTATCATCCAAAATCTAGTCACAAAGAAAATAATGCTACTGTAAGAACAATCTGCAATAGTATGTCGAAAAAGGGGTTTTCCAATGCATTTATTTTTAAATTGGATTTCCCTATTGGCAACTCCAGCTATCTCATATGACATCTAGCGGTAAAAATGAGAAACGTACCAAGTAGGGTGCATTTGTCACGTGGTGACTGTTTGTATATGGTTTCTTGTATTGGTAAGCAGATCGTAGTAAATTCTTCGTGTTTATACATAAGTTATAAGTTTTACTCGTTGATAAGAGTGCAAAGTGAGTAAAAGCAAAGTATATTGCTCAGTTTACGGCTGTAAGTCGATGTATAAGAGGGCTGCGGATATACGTTTTCATCACTTTCCAAAAGAAGCAAATAGCAATAGCCGAAAGGTGACGATACCAAATAAATACGGGCAACAAGAGAGGGTTGGACCACTCACCACAACACTCACTGACGACAGGACGGGTTGTTCACTTACGCCGAGCCAAGCCGCACCTAGACAGCCAAGCACAGTCACGCCGAGCCAAGCCGTACCAAGACAGCCAAGACTACACCAGCCGAGGACAGCCAAGCTTCACCAGTCAGGTATCCTTTCCCGCTACGTAGTTAATTTCCAATAAACCTACCAACCGCCATCACCTCGCTCTGCGATATCCAAGTCATATAGCCTAGGCCTAGTTTGACTTCGCAGGGTTAATACCTACCATCCAAATCAAGCAATTCCTGTCTACCCCGAGTTTTAATCCAAGTTAAACTTATCCCTTCGCCCTACCTAGCAGCAAATAATTTCTTGAGTCTATGGTACAGTGAGCGAACTCAAATATAGCTTTTAAACGTAACAGCGCCATGACTCGAACTGCACAAAAACAAATACTAGCAGACAACCGATGCTTGATAATATGCAATTGACAAATAAAATCCAGTGGAACGCACAAATTAGATCACGTGTATCGCCATTTATGCATATATGCAATTGAAAATAACACTGTCATTATTTTGGGGACCACATTCACTGATTATAACCGAAAAATAAAAAGTGTTCCATATCAAACGCGTGTTATTGAGTAATTTTACCCTACTTATCCAGACCGACCGCAGCGCTCCAAGTGTTAGTTTGAGTTGCCAATTACGTCCCATGCTAATAAAAGAGATACGGTTTCAAATTTGTATTGCGTTCAGATTTCTAATGTTTTTATCGACCTTTAGATAATACATGGTGTGGCCACTGCCTGCTTTAAACTGCCGGCCCATTAAACGATTACAGTATTGGTTTATGCGTACAACCTCGTTTCCAAATATAGACGCTAAAAGCAGCATCAACCCACTGTGTTCGCCGCTTTTTCAAGTCACTGTTATAGACATTTGTTTTGTATTGATGTTAATGGTGAAGTTGTGCTTTGTATTTTATGATGGCGTACTCCTGTGTGCGCTTTTGTAAATCAGAACAGGGCAAGTTTGAATGCCGAGGAATCTTATTTCATGAGTTACCATCGGACAATTCACTTGACTTATAAATATCACACTAATACAGCCATCACAATAAGACGGGTTATCAGACTTATTCAACACACAGCCAAGTACACGGGGCTACATGAGCACGATGTTGCAAAGCCCCTAAATTAATCAAGATCCCATTCTTCGGCGGTCGGAGGCATTTCTTTTCTCTGTCTTTTATTGCCCTTATTCTTTTCTTCTCATCTCGTCTAGTATGTAAGTTAGATTTAAATTACTTGGAAGTAGTTGTATTTTCATTAACATCCGTACCGTATAGTTACGGGAAAATGAGGCAGACATTTCGCCCTTTGAAAACAATCACCTCCACCACCATGTATGTTTCGCATTCCTATAAATTGAACATTTGCCCGTAAGCATGTGTCTGAATTAATATCATATTCTTAATGCTGATTGAATAACAAAAGAACTAACTTAGTGCCATGTTTTCGCGTTTATTCAATCTCGATATTAAGCCTTCAAAGTTAAATACACTTCGTTTTGTATTTTTTGCTTTCCTTTATACTGAAAATTTGCCCGTAAGAATGTGTCTGAATTAATATAATTTACTTTATGCTGATTGAATAACAAAAGAACTAACTTAGTGCCATGTTTTCGCGTTTTTTCAATCTCGATATTAAGCCTCTAACGTTAAAAACCCTTCGTTTCAGGTATCGTCCCCTTAAAAAGCCGCGGTAGGCTGGCGCTGCAACCTAACGGTGAATTAATTACAGTACATCCAGTACGCGTCTGAGTGTTGAATGGGCAGTTTAAAGCAGCCAGGACGGATGCGATCCATCTGGCAGTGAAAATGCCGCGGCGATCACAGTGGGTTGGTGCTGCAACCTACCTTGTGTTGAATGGAAAGGCAGTTTAAAGCAGCTTTGAGAGATGCAATCTAGCTGGCAGTAGGTGTAGCATGGCCTCTTAGCAAGATAGATGGAAACATGGTGGTCCCATCTTGAGTTACTGTTGCCATGGAGATGGCCGGCCTTGCTATTAGTTCATCAGTTTATTTTCTGACTTTATTAGCCATTGCATGAGTGCAAAAAGGCGAAAATCAGAAGAATGAGAAAGACTATCGAAATTTCATGTAGCCAGCCGTTCCTTCTGGGTCCTAAACTATGTGTATGCAAAATTTGGTTGAGATTGGTGGAACAGTGTAGATTTGTATACGGAACAAATCCACCCACCCACATACATACAGACTTTCACTTTTATATATGACGCGTTTTAATTTCCCTGATGTGAACATTCTCCGGGCTAATATGTAACCAAGTTGGTCTTGCTATTGTGATTGTGCTTGAGATAACAGACTTGCCACGCTACCTGTTGAGCTCGACTAGAAACTCGTTTGTCGCCGTACGATGCTGTCATCTGACGGAGAATATTAGTACTACTTCTATTGGATTTGCTACTTGGAGCGCTGTACACTCTATCTACGATTTCTTCCGATGGCTGCCGAACTCAACAAAGGCTGTTTCCTTGGATACAGTAATAATAAGTAAGATGTTTCTCTTTTAGAATCCTTACAAGCAAGATGAAAAATTTATAACTCCGATATTAAACCGGGCTGATTAGCCCTGAAGGCTAACATAGCCTCTATTCTGGAATATGTTCATAATTCCACTTGACTAGGAAGTACTTCCGACATCTTCCTGAAGATATTTTGACTTGGTGTAATAATATTTTGGACTTATCAACCAGTATGTTTTAGAAAAGGTTTGTAAATATTGTGAGATATTTTGGAAGCTGTTTTATTTCTATCGATATGTTTTTTTATCTTGGACGTATTGTAAATTCTTAACTTGTGTTATTTTATGTTAGCGGTCTGTTTGTTGTTCACTCGTGTTTTGGCCTAGCCTCGTGCTCGGAGTTACGGTAAAGTATCTGTCGATATATTTAAAATAGTTTCCAATTATCTAATTGATTCTATGTATCTTTTGATGGAATGTGGTTATTTAATTTATTTTCTGAGCTACAAGCCATGTAGAATTCAGTCTTCATTTTGGTCAAGTGCAAGGACTTTCTTAACCTAATTATCTTACGTAAATTTTTCTTTTCTCCTTGTAACTTGGTAGTATGCCTCATATAGGCACTGTAACTTGTGTCGCTGATTAGGGCACTTATTTTATTCTGTGTAATGGGTTGCCTGGTGACAACCGAAGCGATTGTTATCGTTTCTTCCTTGCAGTAAAAAACAATAGTTTTGTTTCGTGTCGATAAAAAGGAGTTTTTTTTGAGGATTTGATTGCGATCAGACGTATCTTGAATTCGCTCCTGTTAATAAAACTAACTTAATTGATTGTATTGAGTTTACACCGTATTTGAACTTAAACTGTTTCGGTTCATACTTTGAGTATCCTTTAAAGGTAATTTATCTGTTTATTTAACGTTGGATTTTTGGTTGGTCTTAGACTTTTCATTTGCTCACTTAATATAATTAGTTCAACCCTTTTCCTCCTCTATCGATGGGATTCCTTGCTTGTATTTTTCATTAGCTGTTTATACTAAGAACTAATTTATTTTAAAATATTATTTCCTTCTTTAAATGCATGTAATATTATTGATTGTCAATTATATATATATATATATCAAAAGTGACCTCTGTGTTCTTGTATTATAGTTTGTCATTCTCTTATGTTCTTACTATTTAACTGCCTGGGTAAATGGTTTTGTTCAATACCTTCCACTTTATTCTCTGGTAAATTTGGGGGTCTTTCTTATTTTAATTCTAAAATAGTTAGCTCTCTCCACTACCAGTTGTGTCATTGGTAGCAGATCGTATGTTATTGTTTTCACGGACATTATAATAAATTAAAAAAAAAAATTAATCAATTAGATTCTTGAACACAAAGGTCGCTTAAAGGTTGGGTATTATTAATCTAATCCTTGTGGAAATTTCTGTTTCATGTCCCATTGCATACACAAAATGGAACCGAGGAATACATTATCAGCCTTCTACAACCTAAGGAAAGAGGAAATTGAATATGAATTGTTCATTAGAAAAATTCCTTCTAACAACAATCGTGAAAAGGATTTATTACTTCTGAAGGATGCGAAAGATGTGCCAATTATAATTCCTGACTTGGAAAGTTACCATCAAACGTTTGGTGAGTCTAATAACATTGTACCTGCTGTAACAAATTTAATTAATTTATCTATTTATTTGATAGGTGCTAGTAACCCTTCTACATCTCAATTAGGGAGATTTAAAACTCAAGCATGCCATTGGTTTTATAGACTTGGTGATCTCATTTATATTTGGGAACTCGAGGATTCTAATTTCGGTTCGGAATTAATGTCATTTCAAAGTAAGCTTCATGATGCTTTTTTAAAATTATTTCCTTCTGAGTGTGGTGATATTCAGGGTTGCGTCAATGGTGTTAATGATAATCCGTGTGAAATTATGGTGCCAAATACGAGTAACTCACGTGTGATTATAGAATCTGAAGGTGCCGCTGACAATTTACCTAATAATCTTGAAAGTTTATCCTTAACTGATCATAATGCAAGCATGGAGAGCAGAATTACTTTGAATAAGAGCTTACAAGAGAGTTCATCAAGGATTTCCCAACCGACCTTATTAAACTCTAATAATAGAAGTGTTAATGAGCATGGGGAAATTAATAATACCATACCTCGTCCCTTGCCAAATATGTCTTCGTCTGGCGCTTCAAATGATTTTCCTAATGATAACTCTGCAAATTCTAGGTTATTACCTAGAAAGGAAAGCCAATTTGGGTTACCCTGTACTAATGTTGTCACCGATTTTCCATCACGTTTGTTGCATAACGCTAATATTGGGGGAAATATGTCATCGATGCTTAACTGTGAAAACAGTTTAAGATTTAACGGTATTCCTCATCCAGTAACCTCTTGTGTTCAGAATTTACAGATGTGTTCGGGTAATGACACTATGGAGTTGATAAAATTTTTGAAACAACTAGTTGAATTAATGGACAATTCCATTGTTTTTGGTTTATCAGATACTATGATTTTCCAATTAATTTTTCCTTTCACCTGTGGCCTGTTGCGTGATAAGTTGATCAGCGCTATGTCATCTCACTCTTCGTTATCTGAGTTTCATGTCGAAGTAATTGAGTATTTTATTCCTGAACGTGCAATGAGTTTACTGAAACATAATTGTTACTATCGCCGTCAGAGGGTAGATGAATCTTTGAATGATTATATTAAAGAAATTAGGTGCTACGCTAGGGTTTTGAATTTAAATTTGAGTGAATCCGCAATTGTTACTACTATAGTAGAGGGTATTAATCCTGAATATAGGTTATGTATGGCTATGGAAGGTAAGCCTAAGAGTTTTCTTGAATTATATGATATAATTAAATCTGCAGAAAATGTCAAAAGCATTAACACTGTAAGAGTGATTAACTCTCCGCCTCCCTTGGTTAATATCCCTGTTAATCCTAATAATCATTTACAACAGACTTCTTTCCAAAGAAGGAGATTCAATTACACCGAAAATACTCGAACTGGTAAACGTTGTGATAGGTGCGGGTCTTATGATCACATAGCCAAGTGGTGTGATAGAAGATTTAATCGTAAGCAATGACTAGATGATAGGAAGATCCTGTCGGATTATCAAAAATCTGATGGTATTGCAGGTAACCGTAAAACAGATTTTGATAAGGATCTTAAGACTAATCGTAAGATATCTGACAAATTTTCTCGTATTGGTAAAGCTAATTATGAAACATGTAAGCGTATCACTGATGCAACAAAAAATAATTGCCCATACATTGATGTTTGTATAAATAATGAACCCGTCTCCGCTCTTATTGATTCGGGCAGTGTTAATTCATTTCTTGACAGTAAATGGTTCAGGACGATGTCTTCTGTTTGTAAATTTGGCAAGTTGGTAAAGGAACCACATAACTTTATAGCAGCCAATTCTTCTTCACTCAGTATTTTAGGATATGTAAAGGTAAAGGTCAGCATATTTAACTTTTCTTGGATGTTTAGATTCTGGGTGGTTGACAATTTGTCGTATCAAGTAATAATCGGGTCGGATTTCATAACTCATGTTGGGTTATTGTTAGATTTAAATTCTAAATCCTTTTGGTTTCATTTCAAACCCAATCTCAGATGGAAATTCAATCATTCGGAGTGTATTAGTGGAGTCAACTCAACTCAGGAAGAAAAAAGGGTTATAACCATTGAAGATTTAGAGTTCGATAACTTAAGCGAAGATCAAGCTAAACAGATTAAAGACCTGTGTTATGAATTTCCTGAGGTTCTAACTGACAAATTAGGTGTTACTAATTTAATAGAATATGAAATTGAGCTTTCCGACGACATTCCTGTCCGTGCGTCTCCTTATAGATTGGCTCCTCCTAAGATGAAAATTTTAAAAGGTATTGTGGACGAGATGCTTGAGGAGGGGATTATTCGTAAATCTACTTCAGCATATTCTTCGCCTATATTTCTAGTTCCTAAACCCAATGGTCAATTCAGACCCGTGATCGATTACAGAGCATTAAATAAGAAAGTCATCTTACAATCGATTCCTCTTCCGGACCTTCAGTCCTGCTTTTCGTGGTTCAAAGGAGCGTCCTATTTTACGATATTAGAATTAAATTCTGCTTATTTCCAAATTCCCCTGGCGGAGAAGTCCAAGAGTGTGACGGCTTTTGCCACAGATTGGAATTTATTTGAATTCGAACGTTTACCTTTTGGGTTGTCGACCGGTGCTGCTGTCTTGAGCAGATTGCTAGATAACGTATTTGACGGAATTAAGTTTAAATTCGTTTACCATTATTTAGATGACGTAGTCATCTTTAGTAAAAGCTTTGAAGATCATGTCCAACATGTTCGTGAGGTGTTGTCTCGATTAAAGAATAGTGGTGTTACGGTCAAGTTATCTAAGGTCTCTTTTGCTAAACCCCAAATATCATTCTTGGGACATGTGATATCGTCATCCGGTGTCTCGGTAGACCAAAACAGAACCCAATCTATTAGGGAATTCGAACAACCTAAAACGCCTAAAGAAATAGCACGTTTTATTGGGATGATTAACTACTTTCGTCGACTTATTCCTAATTTTGCTCACCGTGCAGCTCCTCTTAACATGCTTCGAAAGAAAGGTACTGTATTTTCGTGGGGTCCGTCGCAAGAATCAGCTTTTCTTGACCTTAAGTTGGCATTAACCAATCCACCGATTTTGGCTATTCCTGATTTTGGGAAAAGGTTTATCGTCCAAACCGATGCATCTAACAAGGCTGTTGGTGCAGTATTGTTACAAGAGTACGATGAAGGAAGGTTACCTGTGGCTTATGCTTCGAGAACATTAAACGATGCTGAGATAAAGTATTCTGTGTATGAGTTAGAAGCGCTAGCAGTTATGTTTGCTCTCGAAAAATTTAAAATATATATCGAGCACGTTTCCTTTGATCTCGAGACCGATAACCAGGCATTGAGTTGGGTATTGGGAAAACCCAGGAAAACTGGAAGAATAGCTCGTTGGGCCAACCGTATTTTAGCCTTTCAATTCAGCGTTCGTCATATTAAGGGCACGGACAATGTCATTGCTGATTGCCTTAGTAGAATGTACGGTGATGAGAAAATAGAGGATAAGGGCGAAGATAAGTTTGATGAAAGTAACAAGGTGAACACTATCCTGTCTAATTATCCTAAATTGTTTAGGGAGGTATCTGAATATCAAAGAGAGGACCCTGGTTTGAATGAAATCATTGAGAAATTAGAAAAGGGAGAAAATTTGAAGCCGTATTCGATGAAGAACAGCACATTATGTTGTTCTGCTAGGTACGATAGGTTGCCTAAAATTGTACTACCTTCTCTTCTTATACCGGAGATTTTTAAGTATTTCCATGAGTCACCAATTGGTGGACATCTTGGGGTATTTAAGACAAGGCAGAAAATTAGACAGAATTTCATCTGGAAAAATATGGATAAGGACATCAGGAAATTGGTGAACGGATGTAACGCTTGCAACTTAGCTAAACCTACTAACAATTCTAAAATTGGGCTGTTATCCTCGGAAATCGCTACTAAACCTATGGAGAGATTGTTCGTCGATTTCGTAGGCCCTCTGCCCTTGTCAAAGCATGGAAATCGGTTTGTATTTGTTTGCACGGACGGTTTTTCCCGTTTTAGTTGGATCATTCCTACTCGTATGGCAAACACTCAAACCGTTATTAAATGTTTAAATCAAATATTTGCTTCTTTTGGCCCTTGTCAGTTTCTGGTGTCAGATAACGCCAAATGCTTTTCATCTAATGTATTTCGAAATTATTTATTCGAATTTTCTATCTCTCATGTCACGAGCACCCCTTACTACCCTAAAGGATCATATGCCGAAAGGGTGAATAGGAATTTACGGGCAGCACTTATTGCGTATCACCACAATGATCACAAGGGTTGGGACAGTTGCCTACATTTGATAACTTATGCTTTCAACACGGCTATACATGAATCTCACCGAAACACTCCTTTTAATCTGATGTTTTCATATTCGCCTAATTCTCCGATATCAAATTTATGGTCTCTCAACGATCTATTGCCTGAGAACATTTCTAACTTGGATGTTCAGGCGGTTTGGAAGAAAGCTAGGGAAAACATGAAGATTGCTCATGAAAAGCTGCAGAGAAGGTACAACGTGGGTCGTAAACAGTGTTCATTAAAGGTTGGTGATGAGGTATATGTTCGAAACTTCTCGCTAAAAGAAGCTGGTCCCAAAGAATCCGGGAAATTACTTGTTAGATTTAAAGGCCCTTGCAAAATTCTTAGTTTCATCACTCCAGTGACTATGCTAGTGAGTGATTCTCAGAAAAAACGTATTTTCAGGGTGCATTTATCTCAAGTGAAGAAAAATTGTGATATTTCTGAGTAATGTTTTATTTGGTTGTAACTTCTTCTTTTTGCTGTTTATTGGTAGATGTTTTGGTTTGTCCTTCCTGTTGTGATTCACTCACCGTAAGTATTATACTTAGCTTGTAATTCTTCTAAATTGTGTATGAAAAACTGTGTGTATCTAGAATGGTTGTGCTTAGTGTGATTGCGGTAATTTAGATTTGTATTAAGGGGTGGGAAATTGTTGTTTTGTTGTTCAAAATAAGGTTAGGTTTGCGCTAGTCAAAATGTTCATTGTTGATTGTATAATACCGAGTATGTAAATAAATAATTCGTTGAAAAATATTGCTACTTAAGTGCACTAGGTAGTGATTTGAATGACTGCGTTGTTGAATGAGGACAGTTTCCTATTTCGATTCTTGTTATGTCTGGTATGGAACTGGTATAATTAAGATGAAGGAAGAGGATCTTTGGTATGAAAGGTAAGCATTCCTTACAAAAGATCCCAAGTTGATCCAAGTTGGTGTACATTATGTCGCCTTATTTTGCATGTTTCATCAGGGATGTAAAAGGTATTGAATATTATGTTTTGGCTGATAGTTGTTGAAAAGGTAAGTAAGTTATGCTATAAGGAAAATATCCGTATTGTTCTTTCGAGATGCGTTCCTTGGGTTCGTTTACTGTCAGTCTGAGCAGGGTAAGCATTGAGTGAAGTATGCTATTGAATAATTGTAATTGTGAAAGTGATATGCTAAAAGGGCTCAATAGGTTCATGTCATGTGCGTTCTGTGTACGTTTCATTTATTGTGTATGTTCCGAGTCTGCATACATGTGAGTGAGTGTTATGGTGGGTAAGTATGTTGTATAATTGGGTTTTCACGAACATTTATTTATATACTGGTAGATATTTTGGGGCATTTACCTTGCGGGTGGTAAATAGTAATCAGTAATTGTGGGAATTTTGCGGTTATTACGAGTGTGTGAAAGATTTTGTGTATTTCTGTTTTTCTACACGTGTGATCTGATACTAAATATTTTCTGGTTTTCCTTGTTATTTTTTTTGGGTATTTGCTTTGCCTCTCCCCTTTTGAACTTTGTTGATACTTATCTATTTATTTTTTTCTCTCGTTTCTGAGGTTCTGATAGCATGAGACTCGCTCATGATTTTTCCTTCCTTGTTTTCGTATTTCGTGTTGCTTCTTCGGGTATTTGTAAGGGATTCTTGTGCGATGTTAGCGTCTGGTTCACTCTTAGTTTTTTTCTCGTTTTGCTCGCTTGTAACTTTCTTGGACCCCCTTTATTTATGAAGTCTATAAAACTTAATGGTAATCTTCATTTATTTACGATGGTACAATGTTAGACTTAACCTACGTCATTTTCATTTTTTGTGATCTTCGGTTGGCTGATAATTGTTTCAAGGTCCGTTTGTTCTTATTTTATCTTTTCTTTGAAATAGCTGTGGAATTACATCCCACAAAGTTATGATTTAATTAATAATACTCACATAAAATATAATTCTGTAAAAGATGTAAACCGTATGGTTATTGGATGACATAACTTATGTTCCTATTTTGTAAAAGCAAGGAATCTTTGAGATGGGGGGAATTTTTTTTTGGGGTCATTTGGAAAATGATACTCGGTTGATCATTTATTACTTATTTGGATGATTGTGAACTGGTTGTAAGGATGCATTATCTTAATATGTCATGAAGAAAGAACATGGACCTTGCTGTCGGAGTACAATTTGGTTTCAGATCAAGAGCTGATATTGTCATCCTGGTTGGCGAGTTAGCGACTGTGGCGAATGTTCTGGGCCCGGACTTCGTCGAGTAAAGCCGTGTCCTCTACGTTGAGATGGAGTGTGTCTTCATCAGCCAAGAAACTTCCAATTTGTATTTAATGTTACAAAAAAAGAAAAACTGTTTTGTTACCAAGTAAGGAATTGAAACTCTAAGCATGTTGGAAAAGGTTTGATGCATGAACGCTTTGGTGCGTGCCTATTTTGAAGATGGTAAGATTGGCGAACCTTGGACTATTATGAAAGAACGAACTGGTATTCATATGCAGCTCTATTTACTTCCTCTCTCTCTCAACACATAGTCTTGGTGTACATTTGTGTCCTATCGTCCTGTATAGTGGGGAGGAGAGATGACGCGTTTTAATTTCCCTGATGTGAACATTCTCCGGGCTAATATGTAACCAAGTTGGTCTTGCTATTGTGATTGTGCTTGAGATAACAGACTTGCCACGCTACCTGTTGAGCTCGACTAGAAACTCGTTTGTCGCCGTACGATGCTGTCATCTGACGGAGAATATTAGTACTACTTCTATTGGATTTGCTACTTGGAGCGCTGTACACTCTATCTACGATTTCTTCCGATGGCTGCCGAACTCATCAAAGGCTGTTTCCTTGGATACAGTAATAATAAGTAAGATGTTTCTCTTTTAGAATCCTTACAAGCAAGATGAAAAATTTATAACTCCGATATTAAACCGGGCTGATTAGCCCTGAAGGCTAACATAGCCTCTATTCTGGAATATGTTCATAATTCCACTTGACTAGGAAGTACTTCCGACATCTTCCTGAAGATATTTTGACTTGGTGTAATAATATTTTGGACTTATCAACCAGTATGTTTTAGAAAAGGTTTGTAAATATTGTGAGATATTTTGGAAGCTGTTTTATTTCTATCGATATGTTTTTTATCTTGGACGTATTGTAAATTCTTAACTTGTGTTATTTTATGTTAGCGGTCTGTTTGTTGTTCACTCGTGTTTTGGCCTAGCCTCGTGCTCGGAGTTACGGTAAAGTATCTGTCGATATATTTAAAATAGTTTCCAATTATCTAATTGATTCTATGTATCTTTTGGGGGAATGTGGTTATTTAATTTATTTTCTGAGCTACAAGCCATGTAGAATTCAGTCTTCATTTTGGTCAAGTGCAAGGACTTTCTTAACCTAATTATCTTACGTAAATTTTTCTTTTCTCCTTGTAACTTGGTAGTATGCCTCATATAGGCACTGTAACTTGTGTCGCTGATTAGGGCACTTATTTTATTCTGTGTAATGGGTTGCCTGGTGACAACCGAAGCGATTGTTATCGTTTCTTCCTTGCAGTAAAAAACAATAGTTTTTGTTTCGTGTCGATAAAAAGGAGTTTTTTTTGAGGATTTGATTGCGATCAGACGTATCTTGAATTCGCTCCTGTTAATAAAACTAACTTAATTGATTGTATTGAGTTTACACCGTATTTGAACTTAAACTGTTTCGGTTCATACTTTGAGTATCCTTTAAAGGTAATTTATCTGTTTATTTAACGTTGGATTTTTGGTTGGTCTTAGACTTTTCATTTGCTCACTTAATATAATTAGTTCAACCCTTTTCCTCCTCTATCGATGGGATTCCTTGCTTGTATTTTTCATTAGCTGTTTATACTAAGAACTAATTTATTTTAAAATATTATTTCCTTCTTTAAATGCATGTAATATTATTGATTGTCAATTATATATATATATCAAAAGTGACCTCTGTGTTCTTGTATTATAGTTTGTCATTCTCTTATGTTCTTACTATTTAACTGCCTGGGTAAATGGTTTTGTTCAATACCTTCCACTTTATTCTCTGGTAAATTTGGGGGTCTTTCTTATTTTAATTCTAAAATAGTTAGCTCTCTCCACTACAAGATAAACCAATCAATTACGAATCATATCAAATTTCTGCTATTAGTTCAAACACTCCACAATGTTAGTATAAAAGTATTACGATCAGATTTACATGGACTCTGCAGCACTGCTGAATGAACAATGAACCATACAACATTACTTGAAGTATCTGTAAAGCTTCCGTATAAAATACACTGCTCACAAAAAATAGGGGATATTGCAAACTGAGCTATGTGTGCTATGTGTTTCGTACCGCATTACATGCAATCGCCCTCCTTTACTCCCAGAGAAGGTAAACATGTGTTTGCGTCAGCCGTGCACATACACCACATGACGGAGGGCACTGTCCGTACTGCTGCTGTCAATGGGTCACAAGACGGTGGTTTGTTGCTGAGGTCAGAGCCATTTCATTCCCGTTGTCAGTTAGTGAATGACGTGACTTAGGGACAGCGATGCCTCCACATTGTGATTTACCTGAATCAATGGCTTGGAGGGCCGTATGACGGATGGAAGCTGGACAGACACAACAAGTTGTGGTTCGAGCCCTTGGGGTGTCTCAAAGTGTGATCTCAAGACTGTGGAATTGTTTTCAAACAACAGCTACTCTTCACAGAAGGGTAGGACAAGGTTGCCCACGGGCAGCAACAACAACAACAAGGGATGACCGTTATCTCGTGTTAACAGCCCGCCGGAATGGACGGAAGAATGCAACTCAACTGAGAAGTGCCCTTCTAACAGCAACAGGACGCAGAGTATCAACCCTAACTCTCCGTAACCGACTTCATGCACTTGGCCTCTATGCCCGTAGGCCCATAGTGTGTACCAGGTTAACTCCACAACACCAACACCGTAGAGATCGCCGAAACTGGGCGGAGGAGCCTCGTGGGTGGAGACATGCCGAATAGAGCTCCGTTCGGTTTTCTGATGAGTCGCGATTAAAAGTGGAATCGGATAGTCGACGTGTTCGCTTCTGGAGGGAACGAGGGACACAAAACAACCCATCTTCTGTACAAGAAAAATCTCCATATGGCAGTGGTGGGTTGCTGATGTGGGCTGGAATTAGCCTGGGTGGACGTACGGACCTCTACATCATCCCACGTGGTACTGTGACCACTGTACGGTATAGAGACGAAATTCTCAGACTTTTTGTCGTGCCGTATGCTGGTGCCATACGTGCTTCCAGTGTGTTTATGGACGATAATGCACGTCCCCACATAGCTGGGTTGGTGGAGGACATGCTGGAGGAGGAGGGTATCCAGCTTATGCAGTGGCCAGCTTCCTCGCCGGACTTAAATCACGCAGGGCACGTGTGGGATGCATTAGGCAGGTGCATTGCAGGCAGACCAGCACTTCCCACAACTCTTTCACAGCTGCAGATTGCTCTTATGGACGAGTGGACACGTATCCGCCAAGAACTCATTGATCATCTCATTGCATCAATGGCACACAGGTGTGCAGCAGTGCTAGCCGTTCGAGGAGACCACACACCATTCATTCACTCATGGTCTACCATTATGGCAGTGTTAATGTTGCTTTGTTTGTTTGCCATATTCTCTCTTCATTCATGTCATTTGATTCAAACCCTCATCAGGGGCTCTCTGGAATTATGGGATGCTTTATCTGTAGGTATAGCATTGTGTAAGAATTAAATGGTTGAAAAGCTAAAATATCTCGTAAATTATTGCACAATTATGAGCTGACCTTACAATATCCTCTAATTTTTGTGAGCTGTGTATTAAGGCACTGTCAGTCTTCCGAATATTTTAGTTAAAATAAGTTACTATGTTTACACGGCGAATTCAAATCGATCTTAATATGGAATATAATATATGGTGGCCAACCTGCAGTTACGTTGGCTAACACGTATTAAATATCAAAACATAAAAGACCCGTAATTAATATCCGACATTTTTCGACTGATTGATTGTAAACAGGAAAAATGGAAGTGCGGAAAATGTTGAAGTTGTTTGTTCTAAACAAGTTTATGTTCAGTTTAATAATGACCAAATGTTATTGGTATTACGTCCCTTTTAACTACTGATACTTTGAGAGACGCCGGGCTGTCGGAATGTTGCCCCGAACGGGACCTGTAACTTGTCACTGCCAAGATTTGATCCTGCAACCTTCGGAAAAGTATTCGAGAAAGTAACCGCTGCGCCACTCAGCCATTCAATTTATTCATAGTGGACAATTGGGAAATGGAACGGAATAAGCAGCAAAGTGAGACGGTGTATTTTCACTTTAGACCACATTTTACGTACGGATAAACCAGACCAGACATTAAAGGCAAACCGACGAAAATTCACTAACGCTAAAAAACACATACATTTTTAGTATGAATCCATAAAACAATGAATGCTACGTTGTCCACTTACTCGGTTAGATGATGTGCACTCTCTTCATCTTGTGTTTCTTCTTTTACATCCTAGCGACAAGAATGAAACATTAATTCCTTTGCTATCGTCTTATGCTTCTACTCAATAAATTACAAATAATGTAACTTAACATAAGAACTCACTGAAAGTAAGGTAATGATCATCTGTGAAACTGACTGAGGATACATTCTTATTCTCCATAATAGTTTACTGAATTATACAAGTCATTCCTTCTTCTGTAACTTAAGAAAGCCATCAGTCTTCATAGTTTAATTAAACCTAACTGTGATAGAAAATGGGGAGAACAGTGCTTTAAAGGAAGTAAAAGACTTAAGGATTGAAGAAAGAACGTTTAATTCCACATTTTCCAGCAGTTAGTCTGGAAGTTTTTACCTAACTGCTTCATTTCAATCACATATCATTAACAAGTGGCTTTGCCTTCCACGCTCAATGAACGTATAAATTATTCAAACAGTATATGCCAATATTCTACAAGAACTTCTTCATAAAACACTGCACATTTTTTAAAAAGGCAATTCAGATGCAGTTCATGAAGAGAATAGCTGGATCCACACGATGGGATAGGAAAAGATCTGAGATTATCCTTAAATAACTATAAATAAAACCAATTATCAACACAGTACAGAACTACAGAGCAGCATGGAAGGACCATGTACTACGAATGAAGACCGGCCGGATCACAAGACGAATCCTCAAATACCAACCTAGAGGCAGAAGAGACGTAGGTCAACTTACGAAGAGATGGAACGAGACCGTAATAGGCCACATGACTAACACTTGATAGGAAGCAGAAGAATCAGAAGAAGAAGAAGAAGAAGAAGAAGAAGAGGAAGAAGAGGAAAAGAAGAAAGACTTTTAAATTACCAAAAACATTAGAGTACGCCACTTATGAGCCTCCGAAGAGAGTGTAATGTAGAGAATGTAACATAGATATTGCCACTACTTATTCGTACTAACTGCAAGCAGTAGGTCTACTGTTTTCGCATTATACATCAACACTTATTGAAATGACTGGGATAGAGAGAAATTGGATCATTTCCTGAAAATCAGCACCTTTCCATTTGTCCGAGTTGTCAACGAACATGAAATTTAATTCTACAAGGCAACCTGAATGAATGTGTTCTCTTCTTAAGGCTGGTCTGTGTGGTGTTCGAACCTGCTGGTTGGAATTTATTGTTTCTGTCAGCAATCATGTGCATGCACCTGGAACTGCCATACATGATATACCACCGACTCATTCAAGCAGGTCGTTAAAATTATTGTTCTGATAACAATGAAGGGCATAATTTTATGGTAGCGGGAGTCGTAGTTACAAAACTGGAAAAAAATCAAAGGACATGAGCGAGTTGTCGATTCTCTCAGCAGCATTGCCCATAGAGGTTACAATACAAAACACTGCTTGGAGCGTTGACCATTATTCTAATAGCTCCACCCCGCTCATTTCAAGAGACAACTATCGAGTCTATTTCAAAAGCTCCTATGAATGTAGTCATATACGGTATCTTAAAAAAGCTTCTATTAATAATAGTTTTAACCAACTTGCAGTGATTTAGACACCCTAGCTAGGAACTTGCACATCATATCTTAGATTTATACTTAAGAGCTGAGCTCATTTAAAATATTAAAAAAACTTAAAGCTCCAGGTCATGTGGCCAGTCTACTTCTTCCATCTGACGACAAGTGAGTTTCACCCCTCCCCGTCTTCCGTCCTTGTTATAGATCACCTTGGATTCTCATTTTAAATTCAAGGCAAATGCTGGGGTGGTACTTCTTAATAGGCCGTGAAAGATACTTTCCAACTCCACACTTCATTCTGATGAAACAGTAATCAGAGGTAACATAGTGGGTTCAATCTTAAAACATTAATAGAAACATCACACATACTGGATCACAGAGGGCAAAGAGCAAAAACATTAAAGATATCGCAAAATCTGAAGATTTTAACGCTTGCTATGAGAATCACTTCGACACGTTGAAATCTAAATGGTATTAAATAAAACCACCAATAGTCGGTATATTATTATAAAATAATGTAGTTTCGACCACCGTGTGGTCATCATTAGCATTGTTAACAAGTTGTCGGAAGAAAACTATTAGAAAATAAAATTGCTAGTATTTGAAACTATGTCGTAATTTTGAGATGCTGCTAAATGATTCCAATACAATCGAAATCACATATGTTAATAATAATTTAACCAGCAATAAAATAGAACCAAAAATTATAAATTATCATGTAAATAAAAGTGTTGTCCTGCTCTCAAGATTTAAAAAAGAGAATTTGTAATTATTAAAACTAAAAGGAGTATTAGTTATAAGTTAAATACAAATGTACTGTTCTTCTAATATTTATGCTTCTTGAGATCTTCTGTGTGTTGAATATATTATTATATTTTTTGGTTATATAACATTGTAAATTATCTGATTTCGTACTGGATCATTTTAAGAGCACACCCAATATGTAAGTAGTAAGAGAACATTTCTATTTGATTTTACTTTGAAATTAACATCCAGTTTAGTTTTAGAAATCAATAATTCTTTTTTTAAATCTTGAGAGCAGCACATCACTTTTATTTAGAAGGTGATTTATACTTTATGGTGAAATAACATTGTAACAAATCTGTTTTCCATAATATTGGATAATTTAAGAGCATTTCAAGATTAAAAGATAGATTCAATTACTCGCAAGTTTATTTATCACTAGTCAACTTCCGTCAATTTCCTGATGATGACCACACTGTGGTTGAAACTAGTCCTAGTACATTAATAATAATAATATCGTATGGCCACGGGAGCCTGGTGCAAGCTTTGTTAATTGACACCCAGAGGGTAGCTTGCATGTCGAATTTCGTCGTTCCTTTGAACGCTATGAAAGTCAAGGAGGTTAGATATCTAAACTCCTTGACACTACAGCGCTTTCAAGTAGAGAATGGAGGAACTTTGTGTTGGCGGAAAATCCCGAGATTAATTTTGCCATTGAACACGGCCTACTGAATTCAAATGGGTTCTTTAACATGCCAACAACGTATGACATGAGTATCGTGATTTTTGTCGCCTTCAAAAAATCACTTACCATGGCCAGGGCCGAACCTGCAATCTCGGGGTTGGTAGTCCGACACTATAACCACTCACCTAGTACATTAAATAACTAATAATAATACATTTATTTAATGGTGGTTTTATTTAATACTATTTAGATTTCATTAAATCTTGTTAATAAGGCCAATTTGCTTCAGATATGGTGAACTACGTATCTATACATATTTAATATTTTCTCATAAACTGCATTCTAGAGCGGGCGGGATGGGATCCGGCTGTAAAAACTGTTGCCCCACAGGGACTCTTATCTACTCCTCACCAACCCTGCACTCTGGTATTATAAGGGTAGAAATACCTACACACAAAGCTTAATTAACTATAAGAAATACTGTAATAAGGATTTCCCAATGATTTCATACAACCAAAAGTAAAGCTGATACATATCACCGGCAAGCATGAACGACTTCACTGTGCTCGTATCCCTTCTCTTCCTTATGTCTGGCACACAACTCCTACCTTGAAGTAGACATAAACTCTCGCTGAACCTTATAACTAAATCTCAATGTACTTTGCTTGGGCAAAGCCACTTCAACTTGAAACAAAACATTTAGCGAGAACATGTTTCCGTGGACATCTAGGCGTTCGCGACTTGCTATAAGGAAGAGAATAGCTTACGAGGTATTGCATGTCCTCCGTCGATATGGATTCTGAACTTACTATTAGTTTCTCAATGTGGTTATAGAATAATCTCTTTCTCTTATTTCATATCCGCAAGTATTTTGTTACCTTCATGCTTACCACCAAGTGCATAAACTTAGGATATTGAAGATTAGTGGTCACTGCATTCTGGCAATTTACTTGAGTTAAAGTGACAAGCCAAGGAAGACCATTCAAGACAATTATGGAGACAATCAAAACCATCTCCGCTCCAATTCCCTCATGACGAGACTCCGGACCACTTCCCTTTATAGAGTACAGTAGTTTAGTCGACCCCGGAATATTTGGTATACCCAGACCATTACAATACTGTAACTTCTTCATACAAAAATACAAAGTTCACATCAGGTAACTAATACAAGGTGATTGTGGTAAGGATATGCCGGCTTTACATGATGTACCCTTCACCTATGAGAATTATGATCTAGTGATGGACGCAGGCCGTGAAAGCCTATTCTGTTATATAAGATCTATCATACCTTAACTCAGTGAATAGAGCAATGGCAAATATTGGGAGTCATATGTTTTAGTCCAGCACTAACTGGACCATATAATGCTTTACCATCCACCTAGACGTCTTCTGCTCTCCACTCCATACACAACCTCACAGCAGACAGCTTGTATTTATCATCAGCATGGTTTGAATACACAATTCTGTAATCCCTAAATAGCATTTATGAGAAGACGAAAGCAATCACATGCGATATGATGCAACAAATAGTAACCAAATAAGATACTTACGACTTTCAAATCTCCACCACTCACTAAAGATGGTGCTTCTGTTTTGATGCATGGTACAAACTCTGGTGAGGAGAATTCTTCTATCGTCTTATCCTCAGTGAGATGAGTATCATCCTGCAGACAATTACTTGTTTCAAAAATGTGTTCCTTTACATAGGTGGAATTAAATCTTACATTGGTTTCCATTACTTTGAATACCTACCAAATGCAATGCGTAATGCAAGACCAGGGTAAGAAATTTTCTACAGAATGGTAACCAGCTTGGTTAATAAATAATTTAAAGTTTTGAAATGGTACCACCACCATAACTTATATTTATTTTTGTTTATGGGCGTGAAAGTAGCAATGTGATTAAATATTATGAGCAAATAACTTGCATAGAGATTTATTTAGTTCAATTCCTTGCCTTGAATTTTCTGCGACTTTGTATGTATTACCACTTGTATAAGTGCATCAGGAGGGTATATTCCAAAATTGAATGGCACTTCAAAATATGATCAGGGTCATAATCTTTTATTGAACGACCATAAAACATGTTTGTAGGGTACCGAAAACCCTTATCAAAACTTAATGGTATCGATCCGTTATATAACAGTATTTAAGTCATTCTACTTAGTAATCACATGTAAATTTCATTCAGGGTTAGTGACACATGAGTTACAATTAGGTACAATCGAGTTGCCCGACTGAGAAACAATGAATGTCACTGAGCATCACCCTTAAATAAAATTACAAAACAGTGAATGGAGAAACCCGGGTAAGGTAACAACACCATTCATTGTTATCAGGGGAATTAGGGATAGGAAAGCGAAAGAAGAGGAAAAATACCAAGATGGTTAGACACTAAAAATGATGATCCACAAAGTGAGTTGAAAGTAGGGATCACCTTAAAGGATTTGATTAGTTTCCAGACACATGATGTGGGCACTGATGTGAGCCATAAACCGTCAATAACAATTTCTCTGCCGTCTAGGTAGACTTTAAATTTGTCGAAAGCACAAAAAACAACCACTATCCCCTTTTCTGTTGTATCATTCATCTGGACCAAATATGGTTTCTTGCTAGCATACTGAGCTATATCTCTGTAGTCCTTCATCTGGAATATAATTACTCAATTTCACATCCGTTAGAAAGCAGATGTGTTTCACGGGATCTTGATATTACAGTCTTTCTGCCAGGCAGCTCAAAATGCTCTAATTCATTTGCAGTCTACAACGGCCCTCGTGAAGGTGATGGAATAGGAGGGCTGCTCTTCACGATATTAAGAAGACAATTTAACAAAATCAATCTTTATCCTTCACAGGGTACTAAAGGCATTTTCAACAATTGACTGCTTTCTCTGCAAAATATCTAACCCAACTTATGTGCACTGGTTATAAATATAAGAATCAATTTAACACTGTGACAAATTTAGGGAGAGAACAAACATATTACTTGGGCTGATTTTACAAAGATAAAATTTGGCACTTAAATATCATGAAAGTTAGATATAAAAAAACGGAAAGAGGAGTGGGTCCACCTTACAGTCACTAGCCATAAGCTTATGAAGGTGTAGAGCCCTTTCAAGGGAATGTCATTAATGTGGATCTTCAGGTTTTTGCTGAATGTATGCACAAATGTTGGTCATACCTCAAAGAAGTGATGGTATTTAGTCCCTCAAGTCACAAAACCAATTCATACATAGGATGAAGGAACACAAAACAGACATGGAGCAGCCCATGTTAAAGGGCTTACCTCGTTCCTCGCCAACCCATTTCACTAGTTTAACCTTTACCTCAGCAGTCTATGTACATACTTAGGAGGCTACAAAACATACTGGGGAAGGGACTGTAGCAGTGCACCTGGTATGAGAGGATATGAGAATTCGGCGCCCCTTCTCTTTCTCACGTGACCATTCAAGCATGCCACAAGTTGTCTTCTGCAGGGATCACACAAGTGTATTTGGAAACTAACATCACATATGTATTTAGGATCTAATCAATACTGGTGCAATGCTTCAACGAGATGGGCTGATTTACATTTGTGATATCCTCTGGGTGGTGTTACCCAGTGAGCACCATTGAATGTGGGCTACACACATCTTATGAAAGGTACAGGATATTATCAAGTGAAGGAGGAGGTAAATTAAGGAATATTAAGTGCTAGTAAATAAAACAGCCAAGTAAGGTGAGAAACTGATTAATCATCTAATACTATCAGGATCTCAATTGTGGGAACAGTCGCCCAACGGAGGTTCAGAAGGGGGGCACGGCACAAGTAGGCAGAAGCAATGGCATGCTCTACCCAGACACGTTGGTTTGAAAAATGTTCCTTCTACTGTAGTTATGTTAGGTTCATGTTCAGATTATGTGTATTCACATGAGCCATCTAAAATAAGAAGATTTACAATTTATTCTAGGGATCATGTCACTCCACAAACTTGTCCATTACAGCAAGAGTTGACAAACCTCCACAGGGAGGCGTAATTGCTGGAAAGTAAGGTATTCCATATCTAGTTCCGTTGGTGGTCATTTTGTCAAGAAGAAGATGTGAAGATGATTATTCACTTGAAATATGATTGGGGATGCCAAGTTAGAATTGTTTCTAGCTGGTATAAAGCTTGCTTTCCCATGGCAGTCTTCCCGTTGCACCACTTGTCTATAAGAAATAGGATATACGAACAGCAGCGCATTCACTTAACGGCAATCATATCTATGATGCTTCATATAATTTAGTTTTAACATGTAATTGGATGTAGACTAAACCACCAAGAGTACCCGGGATGCCTGAAGACTGAGGCTGCAGTATCAATACATCATCATCAGTTGCTGTCAGTGGCGGATCCAGAGGTTCACCTCGGAGGGGGCACTGTAGGATTTCAGAGTAGCAACAGAAAATATGTAATAAAATTATTAAATTTGTATTTAATCTACACACACTACACATAACATCCAACCACCAGATTTTATAATTCTACAAGAAATTAATTTTATTAAAATGGTTTATTGGTTTCAATTTCAAGTCATTGTCATTATGGAGAAAAACATTTTAATTCTACAGAATATGAACATTTCCACATTTTTATGCACATTACACAGTCTAATATATATTAAAACCATTTGCAATCATAGTGACTATCTCAAGACAATATGCAAGTCTACTCTACAAATGTTACAAGATATGTACATAGTACCAACATTGTCAGACACTGAGTCACTACTAGTCACATAAATATAAATACAAAAAACATTTGTATTGAGGCTGTGTCCCAATACTCAAGTTGTCTGCTATTGACTAGCTGCTAGCTACTATGTGCTATGTGCTATGCACTACGGAGATTTGGGACATGTCTGCTTGATCACAGCCTCCTTGTGTCCTGAAACGCACTGGACTTACATGCTGGTACCAAACCAACACTCAAGATGGCGGTGATCTGCTACTCCTTGTAAGTTCTTTGCGCTTTCATCAGCTGTTTTAAATAAACAATACCTGAATTATACGATCACGGATGCGCCAAAAAGATCACTTTTTAGCCGAGCCCTAATTATGGTTTGTGTTTGGCTTAAGTCAAAGACAACCTACAATTTACATAACCTACAATTTCGATAAGCTACAATTGCTATAACTTCCTTGACGTAGTCGACAATCTAGCATGCACTTTCGTTCACTATATGCTACAGACTTGATTGCTATGTGCTAAGCAGTATTGGATCACGACTTCTGACGTCACATCCGGCAAAGTAGTCGACTATCTAGTTCACTACGGCTGAAATTGTACTATTGGGACACAGCCTGAATACTGATTGGGATTCTATTTGGTGACTATTCTAGGCAAAATACATGCCTATTACAAAATAAAATCCAGGCGATCATTCGTTTACCCCCTTTAGAGAAACGTTCTAGAACTTTTTCAACGTCAACATTTATATCACGGTGAACAAATACCAGTCACAAGCCATTCAACCTTTCCTCTGTCATTCGCGTTCGTAACTATGATTTAACAAGTTGCAGGCTGCTAAAAGATCTCTCTGCACTTGCAACACTGTCGATGTAGCGATTATATTAACAGTGTTGCCATTACATACTATATGATAACAACATTGACCACATTCATGAATGCAGGCAACACAGCAAAGATTTTACTTGCAGTGCAGTTTGGAGGAACAGTCATTTGTATCGGCAATATCAATGTAGCAGACAACTGGTTTTTCGGAGGGGGCACTTGCCCCTGGTGCCCCCCTCTGGATCCGCCACTGGTTGCTGTTAGGTGTTCTTATAAAAAACAAGACTAAGGTATCCAATAATATTTAATCTAAAAAATCATTCGCATTATTATCAGATAGGTATTGCAGAACCTATAATCATCTGCATTTGCTGTTCCGCTTTAACATATATAGGCCATTTTTAGCTTCAAATATCTCACCAGCCTTATCCTGTAGAATGTAGATCATCGGAGAACAAATGCTCATTTGTAGCCTATACCGGGAAGTATTACCCATTGTAAAATACCTAAGATACAATATGAGTAGGCTATTAAGGTGAGTATCATATTAATAGTAAAATTAACAGATCCTGGTTAGGCTATCATTTATTATTAAGTCACTGTCATTCACATGCCACATAGGAATAGAATTGCAACTTACAATGTTCGGGAATTCATCTGAATTAGACAACAATTCTGGCTTAATCTTGATGAAACACTGTTCCTCCATTATGTTCACGAAACTAGAACAGAGAAAAGGCACTCAACAATTATATAGCTAGTGCGCAAAATACGTACCGTTATTAATATATCAAATCAATTCAAATGATGTACCGGTAACTTCAAAGCTCCTAATGTATGATGATACTCGTCGTTCGAATATAACCCTCGAGAGGCACAGTAATAAGGAGAGGATATTTGTCAACAACAGTAAAACTTAAGAATATAACGCTCAACTTGCAACCAGTCACTCTTTAAGTATTATAATAGAAGTACGGTATTAATATTCATCGTTGCGATTGATTAGATAAAATAAGGAATTCATGACGAGTGCTTGTAGAGCAGTGAAATAGCACCCTGCATTCCGTTTCTCTAACCCTATGTAGCCTACACACACCTGATTTGGGGCCAGGCGGAGTAAATGATAATATTGTCAGACGATAAAATACATTACAAACCTAACAACACGTTTAATGTGAACCTAGTTTACTGCAAGATAAGCAAATAGGCGTTCACAGGCCACAAAATACATCCTCCTGGTGCTACAAAGCGCCCAGCTCAGGCTAGAAACATTATCGCCTTCTAAATCTATCGCCGTCTGTTATGCTCTAACGCCTCCCCACTCCACTCCAAACAGCGAACCAGGGGCGTAGCCACAATGGGGCAAGCGGGGCACCTCCCCGTGGCCCCCGAGGTTAGGGTGCCCCCAAACTCTAAAAGAAAAAGTATTAATAAATAATAATAAATAAATAAAAGTAGTACTAGAAAACATATTTGAGACTTCAATTTAGTTCAGGGGCCCCAATTGTACGGAACTACGCGTCTAAACTTGTGTTTGGAAACTAGTCAAATTCAGTGCAATCTGTATGTAAGATATATCCATCCATTTGTGTGGTATTCTATGAGTATTTTTTGATAGCCGGGCGCCCGACCCAGGCGCCGGACAGACAATGCATTGTTCCCCATTCAGCGCATGACCTTGACTCATCGTTCCACCCCTTCCCCCTCCACTGCGACATCACACCACAGCAATGCACAGTAGCAGAGTAGTAGCAATAGTGTAGTTGGTACGTCGCCACAGCGGTTCCCGGTTTAGTGGCTGAACTTAAGTTGTGGCCTGCATTGTGCAATTTTTTTAACGACGCTATGAAACGAACTTATGAAAGTGGAGCTAAAAATGAAAGGATAAAAGAAAAAAAGAATGAAAGAAAGAGGAGAATGTTCGTGCTTGTACTAAATCGTTAACTGCTTGGTTGCATCCTCAAACTCAATCAATTTTAGGGTACGTTTCGGTGCAGAATCAAGATCAAAACTAAGAAAATGAAAATAATGAAGGTGAGAAGAAACCAAAGTTAACTATATTGTAAAAGTGCTATAAGTTGTTAAGCAAAGTAAAATTATTGTTATTAAGAGTTCCATTAACAATTTGGTCAAGACGTATTATGCTATATCAAACTAATATCATATTACGTTTTTATTATAAAAAGCATAGAATGTGTGATAGAAAACAACAACAATGAAGCGGTTTACGAATTGCGATGGTTGATTTACTTCACTTGGACTGAGCACATTTGTTTGTTTATGACTTCACATTAAAAATCACACTGTATCGGGTATAGCCTACATTATGCATCGTTTCAACGGACGACTATCATTATTGACACAGCCTTTTTGTCCCGTTAACCAACCAATAATCAGTTAGTTGGCACCGTTCAACAGTTAGTTGAATCTATTTCTACTAATAAAACAACTATAAACCCAGTGCTGTAGTTGGGGAAAAAATTTTAGGCGGTACTCACCAAAAATCACTTAAGGATGTTACAGATGGACTCGTAGTGAACTTCGTTGAGTGGGTCACATTTTCGACACGCTGTTTCTTCAGCTGATCTTCTTCCTGATCTGAGCCAAGACTGCACATACATTTCAGGATTAAAATTTTCCAATGGCGGCCCAACACTTCTGAGGAAAATTAATCTTCCGGTTCGTTATACTGTGCCCAACTCTAGGAATGGGTATTCCAAGATTCAGACACCTAGATATCAAGGGAAAGGCTACAGCCGCTTTTGAAAGTTGAGATATTTGAATATCGCGCTACATTGCTTCTCGAAGCAATTGGAAAGAATATACCGCTAAGAGCATGTCAAGTGACGTAGCGAGTAATAGCAGAGGTCGAGGCTATTTATTGATTAAATAGTTAGCCATGGAGTAGAGACTTGAGACTTGGATCAGATTACTGGCACGGCCAAATGAAAGAGAATGCACTTAGTATCAAGTAAATCGGACCAGGGATACCAGAGATATGAGGATTTCTAGATTTCAGCGTGATGACGCGTGACCCTGACTGTTTTGAATAAAAGCCGGCTGGCTCAGGCATCAATAGCTCACTTCGACACAAGCACTTGCCTAGCAAGGTGCTACTACGCTGAGCCAAGGCACATGGTTGCCGGATCTACGCAGAAGTTATTTTCAAAGTTGTGATAGTCACAAAAGTGCTGCGCTACGAGTGGAACTTAGTAAGTTTCCGGCAGGGAGGAACACTAAGGTGATTGATATTTTTCTACAGACACTGGTGAAATATTTTTATTTTCACATGGACATATGCTATACTTTGTCTAGAATTAATATTTTGTCACAGACCAGTAATAACCTAATACTTGGATATTTTAGTCCAATTTTAGTCAGTTTTATATTTGTAACTTGTTAACCACTTCGATCTATCAGTAC
The DNA here is from genome assembly GCA_946902985.2 of Meconema thalassinum. Classification (NCBI taxonomy): domain Eukaryota; kingdom Metazoa; phylum Arthropoda; class Insecta; order Orthoptera; family Tettigoniidae; genus Meconema; species Meconema thalassinum. The sequence goes on from OX336395.1 coordinate 26,080,267, forward strand.
ATTGAAGACCAGTCTATCACGGTGGTGTTCATTAGCCAACGCAGGGAAACTACATGTTGCTTCGCGCATGGTAGATGGTGTGAAGCCATGCCCAGGGAACGATCTTCAGAACAGCCGTTGATTGGTTAGACTGTCAGTGTTTTCTTGTACTGAAAAGATTACCGTGAGTTATGTTACAACTGACATATCTGAGAATAGATCACTTAGATCTGACCCCATTTAAGCAAACTGTTATGGCTTTAGCAGAAGCCAATATTAAAATGGATCAACAGTTACTTCAAACGTCAAGAGATATTACCACTATGTCTTGTTAGACGGATTGTTGGTATATAATGGCGGCCGATACAAGGATTATACGTGCTTGTCCGATAGGGCATGTCTATGGATAAATCTGGTACAGACCAGGTTCACTACGCTTCAAGACCATCAAGAAATGTAAGCCACATTTGAATTATATTATGCCTAGCTAATTGGAACAAACTATTTTTCGGCAGATGACCAACACATTTTTTTCTTCGTATTTAAATCTTGCAATGATTTACGCAAGACATATTAGAGTTATTCTGAGTATTTTCAGCACTCAGAACAGTTTAGGATCGATGACCGAGCATATCGAGCATTTATTTGAATATTTCATATTTTTGGGAAATCACGGTAATCAGCCGATGTAACTGTAAAAGTTAATAATTATTTTTGTTGAGGATAGGATATTTTTTCCATATTCGAAGGTTCGAACATGTGGATTCTCACATAATGAGATGATAATTAAATATATTTAATTAATATAACAAATAATAATAATAATAATCCACTGATAATAATAATAATGATTTTCATAACTTTTCTAAATAATCTTGGATATTATATTTTCTAATAATCATATGTATTGAAAGAGAGCCTATGAAGTAGTTTAATCATTTCTAGTTTGGAACAGGAGATTTTCCGAAGGAGAGTGGTTAGCGCAAGCCCGCATTCAACCAACATTACAGTTCTGGTTGAACAGTTAATATTTGCAATGAGCAAAGTATATGTTTCAGATAACACGGAGAGGCATGAAACGGGAAGCAAATGATATTTGTATCAAATAGGATATTTTTGTATTTATATAAAATCATGACGTAAATACACACTCGAAAGTGAAATAAAGAGTATCATAAGTATGGTAACTTCACGGGTTGAACTGAATGGACAAATAAAATAAACTTGTGAGTTTATTAATCTTCCAGTGTTGATAACAAGCAGAGGCTTGATTTATTGTAAAAATTTTGGGAAGAAAATTTATGTGTGTGGAGTAGTTGAAATGCCATTCCCAGGTGCGCATGTTTAAGTCGCAGGAATGAGGAGTTTTTTTTTGGAGCATCAATCAAATAGCAGGTTCGATGGCTCAGGTTTATAGTAGGAGTATTGGAACTACACATTTCGTCGTTTGAATGACCCGTAGGTTATTTCTTAGAAACCATCAGTTCTTATTTCAACCTTGTTTACGGATTCCATTTAGACTTTGATTTTGCTAGAACCCGGATTTGTCATGATAGTAGTTTATTCTTCTTCAGAGGAAGACCTTTGCCGTTGTTGTTGGAATATTGTGTTCTTACACAAATAATAGAATGGGCCACTGCCAATTAAAAATAATTCTATAACCACGAATAATTTGAAGGATATTTTCAATCCTAGTGCCATGAACTAAATGAATTTATTATGAAGCTACAATTTTATTTCCGCATTCTGTCGAAGAATTGCAAGTTGTGAAAATTACTAAAATGGCTATGAATATAAATATTTTTCGTAATAATGATTCCAAGTGGAAAGTCAAATAGTTGAATGGTCCAACAATTTATTGATCAAGTTGATGATTCAGAAACCATATATTTTGTTAGGAACTTGAAGTTCATAATCGAGTCACTTCTCGAAATGTTTAATGTCGTAAGAACAATTAATTTTTGTTGTGCTTCGCACAAGTTCTTCGATGCTATGCTCAAGGTCAAATACTTTTCAGATGTTATTAATATGTGTAAATAATTTGTGTTGATTCAGAAATAATATTTTTTGACAATTTTTTTTTGAAACTGGAAAAATAAGTGATAGTTGAAAATTCTATGAACATTTATTCTACGAGTGTTAATATTATGTAAAAATCCAAACAGTGAACTACGATATTTCCAGTAAAGACAATTAAATTTGAACTGGATTTAATCATGAATAATCAATACAATTTTGGAACACAGTCTACAGGACTAATAATCAGACTTGTATTTCCAAAGCTAATTGTCAAATGTGTTTGGAAAAATTCTGTATATTGTGTAAATAGGATGTGGGTCGCCACACGTGAAGGATGCTGCTTTGAGCATTTTTGCAGTCAATTTTAACTTTAAAATAAAATGAGATAATTTTACATGATGTGTTATGCCCAGTTGAATCTCCTTCTATCCTTATTGTTGCATTGAGCCAAAAATCAGTAAAGCATTTTTTTCATTTGATGTCGTTTTTGCGAGTAGCTTTAACCCATCTGGCGCTCCGGGATATTTTGACTCTCGTGCTGACTGATTATTGGTAAAATGCATATGTGGTCGTGCGGACTCCGGTCTAAACGGGCACAATACCAACATACCGTTCCTTTTTTAGTGATAATGTCATTCATAGCACTAAATGCTCTTTCGCATTCTGATGTGGAAATTGGAATTGCATCAATTATTTGTAGTAATTGTTCAAAATCTTTAGGTTTCATGTTCGTGTCCACTTATTCCCTGAATGCCTCAAAGTATTTTCTCTTGTCTTGAAGTCGAAAAACCTCACATATATTAGAGATGTTCCTTTCTCCACAAGTTATGTCAGTGCTTTGTCGCTACAAGAGCAACAATACTTCAGTCCTCAGTTTCTTTTCGTTTTCTGTGCGGTTTTGCTTAGCCTGAGAACCTATATGGGATATATGGCTAGGATTGGCGACAAGTCTCCGTTTGAGATTTTCTGCTAGACTTCGGTAAAACGGGCCACTATTTATTTGAACAACTTTAGGGTTGTTGTGTAAGACCTTGTTTTAGCTGCTTTAGTTGCGTCCTCAGCATGAGAACCTGAGAAGATGCCATGGACTCCAGTACCCGGATACTACGTTTTATATTCTTGTCAGCTTCGGTAATTGTCATGTCTCTTCTTTGAAGAAACAAAGATAAATCTGAGATCTCAATTAAAGCATCGTATACAACCGTAACGTGTTTTTCGAGGGGATTTTATGCCACTGACATAAGTCAGTAGGAAGCCATTGTATATTTATTTACGCGGCAAATTGTTCAGCCAAGAGAAGTTTTCATGTTAATTTATTATTATTATTAACTTATTATTATTATTAAGGAATTTTTGGAGCATTTTTATAAAATTATAAGCATACAGATAGGTTTTCTATGTCATAGAAAACACTATCAAGCAAATTATTACGAACAACATTATCATAGAAAATTATATGATTACGGAATTTTACGGAGTTTTGTCAGTTAGGGTATTATGAGAGAGATGAGTCACGGGGAATTCGGCTACAGGCTTATTCTTGTCAAGAAGCATGACGCAAGCCTGGGTTGCTGCTTCAAGAAAAGGCGAAATAGTCTGGAACGGTAATCGACATCATCCTCACGCCGAGTGTAATGACCCTGAGGAGGGGGGTAGCGCGTGGTGGCCCAGCCAATCAGAGGAGAGCGGGCGAGAAGAAGCCGGGTCCAGAGAGGGGAGGCGACTAGTGCATATATGGTTTGCGCGCCGTGGAGGCAAGGCGACTATCGTTGTAAAACTTAACCAGTGTTGGACGTGTGATTGGCTCCGATGTTCGGACCATAAAGTTATCATATCTACAAGTATCTCATCAACTAACGAAGAAGATGACGACGTCGAGGAGGCTGTGGGAAGCTCTCTTCAACATCCAGTACGAGGGAAATGCTTCGGCAATTTCCAGTGGTAAGCGCGAATGACTCAGAACTACGTAATCTCTCGTCTTTTTTTTTTCATTTTCAGTATTTCAGTAACTTCATAGCTTGGGAATAAGAGTAAAATCAGTAATTTATCCGACTCCGTTTTCACGTAATTTTCTAGCGGTAATATTCAAATCGCAACGCTCCAATTTAAATTCAGAATATATTATTATTACTATTAATTTTGCCACACTGGTTTTATATAATAAATTCATTTCTTTTAACCATGCAATCTTTGCTTTCAGTAGGTAGCATTCAATTCCTTCTCCTGATACAATTGTTTGTTGGGTTAATGATCAAATCATACCACGATCTGAGTGAATAGATTCTTGAAGGTGTTCTACCAGAGCTAGGTGTTGTTGAATATAAATTTAGATTTCAACATAGCGTTGAGGTCTTGGCGCCCATTAAAACAACATATCTTAGGCAGAGTAATTATATCAAAGAGCAAGGCAGGGTCAGTAGAAGCATTACATGTGTCACGCAAAAGTGAGGGCCAAGAAAAACCGTTACACTTGTCATCCCAACGTGGAGAAACCGTTTCACAACTGCTAAATTTATAACAAATTCAGAAGAACTCAGAGTTTCGCAAAGGCCTACATTTTTAGACCTTTCTCTAGAACCCCTGTATTTATCATCAGCAGATTCTGTGAAATGTTTGACAAGAGATCTATAGTTATTCCAAACAAATTTCACAGTTCTAGCACTTGAGGCAACCCATTTGAGTGTAAATATTTTCCCAGCTTTTAGTTTTTCACCAAGATCTGCTGCTTATTTTTTAAGCTGAGCTTCATTTTTAGGCGACATGTTTATCAAAGAAAAAATGGAAATGAATAAGACCTTGAACCTCATCTCTCGTGTCGCGTACTGCTAGTTCGACTCTGTGGTTAGCACAGTACCAAACAATCAAGTGAGGAAACATGTTCTTTGACGCCACAGCAACTCCATTTCTCTTTCAAAACATTACCGAGGCTCCATCACTTGCAAATCCAACAAAGTTGTCTTTGAGGTAAGAATGAGAAAAACCATAAGAACTCATATTCTGCAAAATGGCATCCCTGATTGAACTGAATTTCGTGTCTTTAATTTCAATGAGGTCCCAAAATTATTATTGAACTACAGTATTTTCTGATCTGGCACATCTCAAACATAACACAAGTACTGGTACATTTCTGCAGGTAGTGGACTCGTCTACCATAACACTCATTTTAATATTATTTTTATAAGGTGATTAGCTATTTTCTTCCTCATTTCTGTGGCTATATAATCCGTAATGTTGGTACAACTGAACTTAGAATGTAAGACTCTTCCCATATCCAAACCATTAAGTTCCTGGACTTGAATGTTTATTGGAAAATCAGTGAATGGTCTTCCTAGCTTTGCCCCTTAATATGCTGTCCTAAACAATTTACTTGTTGTCTCACACTGATTAACTAACATTGTGTCTACTCCTGTTTCTAAAGGTTTGCTCTCAGCACTAACCTTAGCCTGCTCTGCACGTATATGACTCATAGATTTTTATGTTCATATATTTTCTTTCTTAAACTATTTTGCTGCAAATCTTTATTATTTCCAAAATAAGAAATTTCCCCATCTACCCACTCTTTAGCTGGTTTTAATCCTGAACCTTGATGTGGTCCCAAACCATGCCTGCCAGCTTCAGCACAATAAGAACAACTAAGTTCTTTGTTCTTTATTTCTGTTTTCAGTTTTAAAGTAATTGTGCTGAGACTCCGACCAGCATTCTGGATAATATAGAATCACTGAACTTACTTGACCAGAAGGAATAACTGAATCACTTCCTACATTCTTAACTTCCTCCTCAAAATCTTTGTCCTTTGAGATGATCGATCTTTCCGAAGGGCCTTGTTGGTCACAGCTAGCACTGTTCTCATCAACGTCCCTGTCATTATCTGGAGTTTTTCGTTTGCCACTATTTAACCAGTTAAGCAAGCTCATTATTACTTTGAAATTTTGATGTACGTACTTTCACACGCACACAAAAACACTCTTCACGTCTTTACACAGACAGTACCTAACGACAAATCAGACTCAATTCAAACAACGGCACAGCGTGGCACTGAAAACACACAAGCAAGCGTTTACCGCCAAGAGAAACCAAGTTCAAAATGTTGCCAACAGCTGAACATGCATTATACATCCGGGCGCGATTGAAATGTCAAACTCCAACTCTTATGGGCCCAATTAGTTCCAAGTTGTGCCACTCTGAAGAAGTAAATAATCATTTCCGATTTTTCTTTCTGAAATCCATTGGACAATTTACAGTAGGGCTATTTTTACTTATTTAAAAAGGTAGTTTAACCGGTACGCTTATAACGAGTTTGGATTTTAGGGGGTACGCTGTACCGGCCCGCACCGGCCCAACTACAGCACTGTATAAATCACTACACTAAATTTTATTGCTCAATATTATTCACTATGTATTTTGTTCAGATGTTGACGCTCATTAACAGTCTGTAGTACATAAAATCGATGTTCCGACCACTCACAGTGGCCTTTCATGTCTCGATCAGCCAGTCGATAATAACAAGGACGCAGTAAGCTTGGCTGAAACTGGACACGCTGAAAATTATGTTTTGCAAGAAAAATTGAATTTCCCAGTCCCGTCAATAATCCAGAAATGAAAAGTTTAATCATAGCATCAGGACCTTATCAACCTTGGTCCCTTTCCAAAACAGCCTGATGGACGAGGAAGTAAAATATCATTTTCAACTAATTACTACTAGCTGGCCCCGTGGTGTTGGGGTAGCGCGCCTGCCTCTCACCCGGAGGCCCCGGGTTCGATTCCCGGCTCCGTCATGGATTTTAAAACTGACGTGAGGGTTGGAAAGGGGTTCACTCAGCCTCGTGAGGACAATTGAGTAGCTGTCTGACAGCTAGGCAGCGCCCCGATCACGAAAACCAAGATTAACGGCCGAGGGGACCCGATGCACTGATCATGCGTCAGCCCCATACCTGTAGGCCAAATGGCTGGGCCCTTCATGGGCTGTATACTTCCAGGGGTTGAACTAATTACTAGAGCTGTATATCAGGTTCTGGGATGAAATGTAACAGACTCTGGCTTTGCTATTCGCAAAAGTTAGACCGTGTCTACTGTCAACCATGTTGGCTGTTACCACAACATTCAGAGAACATTTTCGGTAGTACGGGACTAAACGACTGGAAACAACTTTCTGATAGAATTAAAACTGATGAACAATCGGATAACCACGTATTTTCTTGTGCTATATTTGAGAAATGGAGGAATGATGAAACAATAAGTGATGCTTTAGAAAAACAGTTAAAGGAAGAGCAATATTACTGGAGGAACGTTCTAGAAAGAATAGTTAATGTTTCATTAACTTTGGCCGCCTGTAACCTTGCTTTCCGTGGACGAAGTAGTAAAATGGAAGATCCAAATAAAGGAAATTTATTGTCTATATTAGAACTTCTGTCTGACTATGACCCTGCAGTAAAATCCCTTTCGCAAAAACCAGCAGGAAGTGTAGGCCTAAACTATTTAAGCACTAGGATCCAAAATGATGTTATTTCTTTGATGGCAAATGAAGTACTGAAAGAAATCAGGTATGCAATACAGAGCTCTCTTTTTTCTCTGTTATTATGGATACAACTCAGGATATAAGTAACGTTGATCAGTTAAGTAAAGTTTTCAGGTGGTACGTCAAAGTGGTAAATGATAAAAAAAAAAAAAAAGAATAAAGCCAAAGAAATAAAGATTTGCGAGACGTTTACTTCTTTTACAAAAGTTGATGACCAAAGTGCATTTGGTTTGTCAAGTAAAATAGTGGAATCTATTAAAGGTCTTGAATTGAAAAAATGTCGTGGCCAAGGTTATGACGGCGCAAGCGTAATGAATGGAGTATACAATAGAGTGCAGAAAAAGATTCAAGAAGTTGCGCCACATGCATATTTTGTACATTGTGCAAGTAACAATTTAAATCTGGCGTTGAAAGACGCTGTAGAAGCCAATCGTGAAATATCACAGTTTTTTGAGGATGTACAAAATGTCTACAACCTTTTTGGACACAGTATCAAACACTGGCTGGGGATGCGAGATGCATCTGAAAATGCAAACATAGGCTATCGTTAAAAACACTCAACCCAACAAAATGGTCGGGAAGGCACGAAGCAGTTATTTCTTTAAAGGAGAGGATTGGCGATGTATTAAGAGAGCTATCCAAACTTATTTTGACAAGTAATAAGGCAAAAGAAAGGAATGATGCAATAGGATTGAAAAAGAAAATTGAAAGTTTTGATTTTCGTCTTCTGTTAGTTGTACAAACAAAGATATTGCAGCTGCTGAACATCGTATCTAAATGTCTCCAAACTGAAAGTATGGATATTGTTTCAGCTTTTGATCTATTAGGTGATGCTCTCTTGGGTGTTATAGAACTAAGAATTTCATTTGAGGACCTTGTAAAAGTAGCTTCAACTACGGGCTCCAAGTGCGGAATACCTTGTGAGATTTCTGAGAAAAGACTGAGGCAAGTTAAAAAGCATTTTGATGAACAGAGTGTAGACCATCGATTTCTCAATCCTGAAACTAGATTTCAGGTTTCTGTGTTTTACCCCATGATTGATACAATAATGGCTCAGTTAAACAGCGGATTTTGAAGGCATGAAGTCAGTTATTAAAGCCTACAAATTTCTTCAGCCTTATTTCTTGAACAATGCTTCAGATGACGAACTGATTAAAGAGGCAAAAGGTTTCGCCAAGACTTTTTCTGATGATGTGTCCTCAACATTTCCTGCACAAATTTCCAGCGTGCATGCATCGTTTCCCTCTAAAATTAAGAAAATGTCGACTGTTAAGCAACTGACAGACCTTCTCTATATAGAAAATCACATTCTGGTTGCAAGCTATCCTGACGTGCGTACTGCTTGTTTTATGTTCTTGTCTGTAGCCTACCTATCACAGTGACTAAAGCAGAATGATCTTTTTCCAAGTTGAAAATTACAAAGCACAACGAGCCAAGAACGATTGAAAATGAAAGAGCTCGAAAACTTAACTTCTCACATGTAATTAACATGTTTGCAGATGCAAAGAGTAGGAAAAAAAAAGTTTTGTCTAAATTAGGTTAGTTTAAATGTTTATTTGTTTTAAATAGTTTGTTTAATAATAATAACTCAACAGTTTTTGTAAACAATGAGTAAAAAATTTAGATTTATTTTATTTCAAGTTATTTGTATAATACATTAGCCTATAATTTTGAGCTTTCGACCTGGCGTGTATTTTATTTTTAAAGCCTAGTACTTCATAGACGATCCTATCTGTTCCCTTTTGTTTTCTACTCTAGCTTCATTATTGTCAGTATTGAATATAATATATATTTACATCCAGTTTTCTTCTCTTTCTAATTGATATTTGTGTAGACGTAGTTTTCTTATTACGATAGCACAATTTCACAAATTGAAAATCTATAGCTATTATTTATCATAATTATTTAGGACATTTTATGGAGCCAACAGCCAAAGTATAAATTAAATACGGTATTTCTAGAAAAAGGGAAGTGGCAAGGGGGGAGGAATTCCAAAAGTGTATAGAGTCACTTCGATAACTTCTTATCTTCAAACGTTATTAATATTGTAGGCCTGCAGTTAGGTCAGGTTTTTAAACGATAGTGAGGGGGCCCCATTTCAACTTCTTGGCCCGGGGCCACTTCAGGTCTAGCTACACCACTGTATGCAAGTCAACTCTACTGGTTGACAGTAGTCATTTAGTTCGTTAAGCTCCTTCCTATGCCAATACTTGTTGTGATAAAACTTTTAAATAGGAACTGCTGAAGATCTTGTCAGTTGTATGTTGTTGAACGGATGAAATAGACAATATTTGCACTTATCCCTTGGCCTTTGGTATTTAGTAGTGGTTTTGCACCGACCATGATTTGTAGATTTTGGAACTTTAGGGTTCCTTATATTTTAATGATGAAGACGGCAACAGTCTATTATTGAGTGGATTCTATGGGGGCCGAAGTTTGATCTGAGTTGGTCTGTTGTAAATCCCCGATGTGTGATTTCTATAACGAAAGGAAAACTTAGTTTAGATAGGCTAGAGTTTAATTGTTATAACCTATGTAAATAACTTTGTAACTTACTTGCAAATATTGAGAAATCTTCTATGAACCTTCGCCTTGGGGCGGCTAGGAATTCTGAGAAGAAAAATGACCTGGTTCATGTGTATGGTAAGACATATGAAGATGTATAATGTGTTGTGGTAGACGATTGAAAAATATGCGCCAAAACTTACCACCTGGTGTGAGCGGGAAAAGACGTGACCTGGCCGTTCACTAGCCTGCATCTGATGTGTTGAATGTGAACTCGTGTGTTGAACAGTGGAGTTTGGAGAAACCATGTACACATGTTCACCCCTTAGGTCTTGCCTACGCCACCGCACGCAAGGTCCACAACCTGCCCCAACTCCCCCCTCCAAACTCCACTGTTCAACACACGAGTTCACATTCAACACATCGGATGCAGGCTAGTGAACGGCCAGATCACGTCTTTTCCCGCTCACACCAGGTGGTAAGTTTTGACGCATATTTTTCAATTGTCTACCACAACACATTATCCATCTTCATATGTCTTACCATACATCTGAACCAGGTCATTTATCTCTTCAGAATTCCTAGCCGCCCCATGGCGAAATCTCATAGGAGATTTCTCAATATTTGCAAGTAAGTTACAAAGTTATTAACATAGGTTATAACAATTAAACTCTAGCCAATCTTAACTAGGTTTTCCTTTCGTTATAGAAATCGCACATCAGGGATTTACAACAGACCAACTCAGATCAAACTTCGGCCCCCATAGAATTCATTCAATAATAGACTGTTGCCGTCTTCATCATTAAAATATAAGGAACCCTAAAGTTCCAAAATCTAGAAATCACGGTCGGTGCAAAACCACTACTAAATACCAAAGACCAAGGGATAAGTGCTAATATTGTCTATTTCATCCGTTCAACAACATACAACTGACAAGATCTTCAGCAGTTCCTATTTAAAAGTTTTATCACAACAAGTATTGGCATAGGAAGGAGCCTAACGAACTAAATGACTACTGTCAACCAGTAAGTTAGAGTTCACATGCAGAATTATAATAATGGGAAAATTTCCTCCAGATGCTTGAACTATGTATCAACTTGATTTTAAATTTCATGATTGCTCAGTGTTTTATAATGCATTTTAAATGTGTGTTTGGTTACTTACAAGTGTTTTAATTTGTATCTATGGCTGAAGAAGGACACATAAGTGTCCGAAACCGTTGTTAAATCCTGAATACAACTAGTATTGAAAAGACGGAACAGTTTGCAAATTATTAAGTGGATTCAATTCAATACGGACCAATATGGATAGTAACAATTCGATAGAGAACAAAATACCTTAAAATGCGGGACGGGAGGTCACCCTAGTTGGGATATACCCTTTGTTGAGGACCTTGACAAATTGGTGAGATCGACAACTAAGCAGATTCTAGAAATCCCTAAGGATGTTCCGGATGCTATGGTGCATTCTTGCAGAAATGTTCGTGGTCTTCAAAGTTTTCGCTTTTCCTGGGAAATTGTCATTCAGCGTATGAACTTGTTTCTCTCTCCCTGAGGCGCCAGGAAGATCCTGTTATACCGATACATGCGCTCAAAGACCTTGCCTTAGTATTCTAGATGTCCAGATTCCTGTTGATGAGGTAAAACCAAAGATTGTTCGTGATGAACTTAGGGAGAAAGAGTTCAAGAAATGGGTGGCATTGAAGCTAAGGGGCATTGGAGGCAGCCCCTTTGGTGAAGTGAAGAGTCATAATTAATGTGTCCACAAGTGAGGGACTAACAAACAGTGAATTCACAGAAGTTGTGAAAATGTGTACACATACTATTGGTGCGAGAGGAATCCCCGGCAGATCTCAGGATAGTGCACAGTGTCGCCGATGCCCCCAAAACATTGAGACCAAACCCACAGAAACACTAGCACATGTCCTTGGAAACTGTCAGTATGGTCATCTTACTCGAATTATCCGTCACAATTCCATTAATTTGAGTAATTCTTGCAGCTGAACTGAGAAGGAATTCCAACTTCGAAGTTTATGAAGAGGTAGCCTATGTGAGATAGCAACTGATGGATCTACTCGTAGAATTGGCATTATTGTGATTGATCGTAGAACTAAGAAAGGAGTAATCATTGACCCTACAGTTCGCTATGAATCTAACTCCTGGGGCAGATGACCTCGTAGTTCCGCCCCTTAAAACAACAACAACAAAACATATAACTCCAATCAACCCCTTCATGTCCATGAGGGAAAGAAGAACATTTATGTTCCCTCAGTTCCCTACTACAAAGAAAAGTATGGGCTTCTTGACATTGAAGTTATTGGATTGATGATCGGGGCGAGAGGAACCATTACTACATTCTACATTACTACATACTTCTGTGTGTGATTCAACATTAAATAAATAAATAAATAAAATAAATAAATAGCCTTACAAATCCCATAAGGGCTATGGCCTCCTGCTTTGCAGGGAATTGCTCAGTTTTAACTCATCAGGTGAGCAAGTCCTGAGGAGCATTCGGGGTTATTCTTTCTGATTGGGCCTTCTATATAGATGTGCAGCTGATTAAAGATTAAGTAAATTATATTACGATGGCATAACATTCGCTACAACAATCTTCATTTCTGAGTCTGGCGATATCAAGGCCTCAAATATCCATTAGTATTACGGAAATCATAATAGCCATCAACCAATATCTGGGAGCTTCCCACTGCCACTAAGCACAAAGCTTACCCTATCTAAGCACTTGAACAATGACAGAAACTGCCAAGTCTTCACTCTTCAGTAAAATCTACGTATATTGAACCGTTTCAAATAGGTCTTTTTAAAATGCAATACAAAACCTTACCGGTGGAGTTTTAACATCTAGTTTGGATGCAGATACCTATACACGTTCTTTAACATCCCACAAATCATTCACTATGTTGTGTACATGTGGTCCCGGAACGAATTAACAAGTGTTTCGCAAGATAGTTGAACCTTTTGAATTCCTTGTGATGCAGTAAGGTTATTTTCCCTAGTGAACACGATGATGTTTCCTCAAATTAGAGCGCGAGACAATGTTCCATTAGTTCTGTCCGCCATGCAAATGACTTCTCACATGTGCTACAAGTGTATTACTTCACTCCAGTATGAACAACAGTGTGCTTCTTGAGGTCACCGTTCTGTGAGAAGCCTTTATTGCACACCAGAGATATGTACCGCTTTGCTGCATGCCCACTGAACGGTGTCTTTCTGTTGATGCATTGTTTTATTGGTCACTGCATGCGAGTCTCCCTAGGTCTTTCCACTCCTGCCTCATCTTCGCTGTTCTTGTCCATTGCTTTCCTCCCCATTTTACGAACCAGTCTGCCCATCTGATTCTTTGTCTCCCAACGTTTCGTCTTCCTGTTCTTGGGTCCCACATCGTCATTTTGTACGTCCATCGGTTAGGATCTAATCTCGCTACATGTCCACCCCATCTCCATTTGAGCTGGTCTGCTGATGTCATAGCGTCTTTCATGCCGGTTCTCCTTCTTAAATCTTCGTTCCGTATTCTATCTCTCAATGAGACATGAAGTATCTTCCTTTCCATTTTCCGTTGACATCTCTGGATCATTTGTCTTTGTTTCGATGTTAATGCCCAAGTTTGGCAACCATATAGTAACACCGGTATAACGCATTTTTCCAGAACTTCAGCCTTTAAAGTGCGTTTTTGGGTCTTGTCAGCCAGTATAAACTTTAGGGACCAAAAGCTCTTCCATGCTTGTCCTATTCTTCGTTTGACCTCTTTCTCTGAACGACTTGAAAATGACATGTTCTGACCGAGATATACATATTCTTCAACATATTCCAGTGTTTCTCCGTTCACATTAATTGGGGCTTCTAACGCATTGGTCATCAGCTTCGTTTTCTTCGGGTTCATTGTAAGGCCCACTTCTTTACTTGTTTTGTCTAATTCTTTTATCATTTGTTCCAGCTCTTTCGCTGATTCAGCCACCAAAACAATGTCGTCTGCGAACCGTAAATGGGTTAGTCTTGTCCCATCGATTCTGATGCCATATTTTTCTTCCCAGTCTAGTTTTCTAAACTGATTTTCCAGCAAACAGGTGAATAATTTTGGTGAGAGGGGGTCTCCCTGTTTTACTCCCCTTTCTATCATGATGTTACATCCTTCTCTTTCTGTCTTTATTCTGGCTTGGTTACCGTCGTAGAGTTTGCCAAGGAGTCTAACGAATTTGTTTGGGATGCCTTGTTTTTCCAGTGCTTCTAAGACGCTTCCCTGTTCTACGCAGTCAAATGCTTTGTTGTAATCCACAAATGCGATATACACCTCTAGATTAAATTCCTGAACTTTCTCCATGAGTTGATTTATTGTTTGCAAGTGGTCTGATGTACTGAAACTCTTTCTGAATCCTGCTTGCTCTATCGGTTGCTGTTCATCCAGTGCCTTTGTCATTCTATTGGTTAGGATCTTCATAAATAGCTTGTAGAGGTTTACAATTAGGTTGATCGGTCTGTAGTTGTTTATGTCGTCCTGGGCTCCCTTTTTGTGTAGAAGTATGATAATGCTTTGTTTCCACTGCATTGGTATGTCTTCTGATGTGAGTATGGAATTAAATAATGTTGTGATGACTGGGATTAGGTCTTCTTCACCCCATTTTAGAAATTCATTGTAAATTCCATCTTCACCTGGGCATTTTTCGGTTTTCGTTTGTCGAATGGCTGCTCTTACTTCACTGGGTAGTATTGGAGGTGTTTCTTCCTCTAGGTTTTCTTCTGATGTATTCTGGTCCTGATGCAAGTTGGATCTTTGAGAGTTACTTGAGTATAGTGACCTATAGAACTCTGTCGCTTGCGTCATTATCTCTTCTCTTGAGGCTTGTCTTTTTTCGTTGCTGTCTTTTACTCCCAGCATCCAATGTTTGCCTGGAGTTAATTCTTTTCTAATCTTCTTTATTGATTTTGTGGTATCCATGATTTCTTTGACCACTTTTGTGTTGTGTTCTCTGATGTCTCTTCGGATTTCCCTTTTTGATTGTTTATTGACTTCCGCATATTCCAGCTTTTTGTGTTCGTTTTCTATGGCTTGTGATTTTAGGCGTTCTCTTTCTTCGATCAAACATTTGGTGCTATCCTTAAGTTTTATTCTATTTTTCATACTGTTTCCAGGTGTTAACGATTGTTTGGCTGCGCGGGATATGCAATTTACGAGCTCTGTATAGTGTTGTTGGACTTTTTGCTCCGTTTGTTGGTTGAAGTCTCGTAGGTTTTGTTGTAGTGCTTTTACATACTCCGCCCTGTCTATGCATCCTGGATGTGTAGTTTTGTTGTTGAAGTAGTGTCTCCTTTTCTTCTTTATTCTCACTTTCAATCGTACCATTCTGTGATCTGTGTCAAACTTCAGACCATTTATCACTTGTATGTTTTTCACCTCTGCTAGTCTATTGGTTAGGATGAAGTCTATTTCGTTTTTGATTTTCCCATTCGGAGATTTCCATGTCCATTTGCTTTCTGGGTTTTTCTTGTAAAATGTGTTCACAATTTTAAGTCTTTGTCCCAGTGCAAACTGTATTAGTCTTTCTCCTCTTTCGTTCCTTGTTCCGTATCCGTGAAGGCCCATAGGTTCTTCTTCTTCGTATTCCTTTCTTCCTACCTTGCTGTTGAAGTCTCCAATTATGAATGTTGTGTGTGCTTCGTACTCGGCTAGTGTGTCTTCGAGGAGCATATAGAAGTCTTCAATTTCTTCTTCCGTACTTGCTTCTGTGGGAGCATAGACTTGAATTATTATTAATGTGTTGTCATTTAATTTTAGGGATAATACTATGATTCTTTCTGAGATTCCCTTTATTTCTTTTATATTGTGTTTTAAATGTCTTTTTATCAAAAAACCTACCCCTTTTTGTCCTTTTGTTTCCCCTATGAAGCTAAAGACATCCCCATTTGTTTTCTCTATTATGTCTTCGCCGTATCGCCTCACCTCACTGAGGCCTAATATATCGTACCTTACGTTTTCGAGTGCGTTTTCGAGTTCTATTTCTTTATCTTGGGTTCTTAAGGTTCTAACGTTTAGTGTACCAAGTATGAGTTCTTCTTCCTTGTGTGAACGTTGTTTCATCGTTGTGTTGTGTTGAATTCTTCTTCCCCGTTTTTTGAGGTTAAGTCTTTCCAGTGCACCCACTGGTCATTTAACAGGATTTTCTGGTATCCAACTCTTACATTGTTATTACCCTTTTCCCTTTCTTCCCTGGCTTTCTGTCGGAGTGATGCTTGGATTTCTCTTTCTTTTATTGTGAGGTCATCATCTATGAATATGTCTTGTCCTCTCAGTTTGTGTTTGTTTCGGACTATTTTTAGTTTGTCTGCAAAATTTGTGAAACTGACTTTCACTATACCTCTATTGTTTCTGTCTTTACCGACGTAGGTTGATTTTTCTGCAGTCACTTCTTTTTCTATCGTGTCCAATATCTTCTTGATTTTGTTCTTTAGTTCGTCTTTGTTACTTTCATCATTAGTGAATTCACTACTTTTTACCACTATGTTGTTTCTCCTTTCTCTTTTCGCCTGTTGTTCTTTTTGTTCTTCTAGGTCACTTATTCTTCTGGATAATGTTTCTATCTTTTCTTGTATTGTGTTGTCTATGTTAGTGATTTTTTGTTCTAATGACTCATTTGCTCTTTCGCAGTAATCATTTCTTTTTTTAATTTCCTTTCTCATGGACTGAATTTCCTCTCTTGTTTCTTGTTTAAACTCTTCAGTTTGCTTTTTCAAATCTTTAAGTTCTGATAGTATTTCAGAAAACATACCTTTAATGTCGTCTCTTTGGGGTTTTGCATTGTTTGTGTGTTCTTCTTCTCCCGAGCTTTCTGAGGTTGATATTTTGTTTTTTCTCTCTTTTTGCTTCATGTTTTTAGTTGAGGGCTGTGTTTTGGGTGGCATGTTGTTATATTTGCTAGTTACGTACTGTGATATATTTTACTCCTCTTTTTGGCGCGTGTAGTGTATTAATCTGCTTTGGCTTCATTCACTTCGTTTTTGCAATATAGTTCCTCTCACACTCATTCGCTTCCATTTTAGTGCTAAAATATGTCTATGTATATTGTTAAAAGTCTTCACACCTTAGTAGCAGGTTGCTGGTTTTCTTGTGTGAGCTGATACTATGCCTGTGCTTTGTGCTGTAAGACGTTCGTTATGCGACGAATGTCCTCTTTCATTATTGACAGGCCAGCGACTTGTAACCGGTATGTCTCATTCTCCATACAGAGTTTCTTCTCGTCACATGTTATTTTTGCGGTAAGGCATTCAAACGGTTCGTTGTTGTTGTATGCGATTAGTGTTTTGGTGAGCTTGGTGCTATATAAACTCACTAATCTCCTTCTGTTGTGTGATGTAATTAATTTCAGTTATATACTTATATACCTCCAATTTGGGTGATTCCTGGTTTTCTTTCATTGCGTACGTCTTCCTCGGGTACTTTTTTTCACTTTTAAGCTGCACTGATATCGTTTTACCGTGTAAAGATCCAAAAACCGTGGAGCTCGGAAATGGCGCGTGTTTACTTGACTACTCCCATTGAATATGTCAACATTAGGGAGGCGACAATTAAGAGGATTGTTCAATATGCATTCTGAGGAATCGTGTCTATGTCTAGCGTAGCCATGTAATAAATATTGATCTGTTAAACTGAACCCTCTACATCCACCTATACTCCATATCTACAGTACATGTATCCACCCAATTGTGTTAAGTATCCTTCGAGCCTGAGGCGGCCTACTGTTGAGTGGGGAGGTGTCATGCAGTGAAGTGTGTGTGTGTAAGAAATCACCTTGGTAATGTAATTGCGGGTTTGTGTTGAGCTGAGTGTTTTGTAACGCTTGGAGGAAGTTTCATTATGAGGCTTCCGAATGCCAGTATGCACTTGGTGCCGATTTATAAAACACTTGCATTAATCAAAGTTCACTTCTGCGTAGCTTTTATAAACGTGTTGGTAGGTGTGTAATGTACACTTTATCGTCTGGCAATATTATATTTACTCCACTTGCCCCCTAATCAGGTTTGTATGTTCTTACTTGTACATAGGAATAGATGAACGGCAAGTGGGATGCTTTAATTCACTGCTCTACGAACAGTCACCATTAATCACTCAATTAATCTATTCAATCGCAATAATACATGTTAATAAGACGTATATGACTATGTCACTCAACTTTCAATCATATGACTTGTTTGCAAGTAACGCGTCATAGTCTTAATAAGGTTTATTGTTATTGGCAAACATAACCTCTCCTTATCACTGTGTAGGCTACCTCGCGAATTACGAGCATTAACATATTTTTGGAGGTCTGTTATTACCTCAATTGATTGATTTATTATGAGACTGATTTTCGAAATGGTACCGGTATAAGTACCGGTACTGTCTTTAACTAATTCTTATATGTACTTTCTTCGTTCTAGTTTCCTGAACATAGTGGAGGGGCAATCATCCATCAAGAGTGAACCAGAATGGTCAGCTCACACAGATGAATTCTCTAACATTGTAAGTAGCATTTCAATTGTAAATGGTGTGAGGAGTAATACTGCATGGACGCAGATCTTGCGAAGAAAAATTTGCCAAACTACAAGAATTAGTCAAAGTATATTTTGTAACGATGATAATGAAATCAAGAAATGATGTAGCTAAATAGATGTTTTTTCTCCTCTGTCTACCCACCCACTGTTCCCTTTTTAAATAACGATTCATGTAGTATAATTCCGTCTCTGTTTACCATCATCCATCTGAATTATGAGCCAAATAGATTATTGCCAACCCCACGAATACGGCAGTGTAGACCGCATCTTCCAACAAGAAAACCTGGGATTTACATAGACCAATAACTACTAGATACCGGGCCCCGCAATGAATGCAATCCTGTTTCTTGTCACGCTCAGAGAGAGTACTCCGTCTTCAATATTCTTTATTCGGACCAACTGTTTGTATTTACGTCATTTAGCTCATATTATATAGGGGCAGATAACCTCGCAGTTCTGCCCCTTAAAGACTCGGTAACTAACTAGCTCATATTTCCGGACCAGTTGTAACCATGGTTACTAATTTCAATTGGTAATGTCCCCTCCATATATGAAACAAGGTATGAATGTCATATATTATCCGAGTGCAAGTATTCGGCTCTCATGCAAAATGTATGTGTAATAATGAAATGTTCGTTATGTGCATGAAAGCAAAGTTTAGTGACTTAATTCTTTGTGGGGCGAGTGAAACTCTACTAAATATACCCTAGGGTGGCAGAGACATGTAACTGTTAATTGTGTATACAGCTTACTACTTTATGTTTCAATTAGACCAAATTAATAACAATGAAGATGAGACTTATTATGAGTGGCATGGTGGCGTAACGGACAAGCTTTGGCCTCTCACCATGGCGTACTGGGTTCAATTATCGGTCAATGTATGTGAGATTGTGAATGTGAAATGACATGTTCTGTGGTTTGAATTCCACGTAAAGGAAGGTCGCGTGGTAAATGATCGCGAGATTAACGGGCACGTAGAACTACCCTCCTTTTTTTTGATATAAGTGGGTGCATAACCAAGGGGTTTGTAGTGGTTATACTATATAACCACAGCCCCGGTGGGCAACTATACATGATTCAGAATTAGATTCACAAGTCTACCTACAAAGGAGCACTGTTAACAAACGCTGGGTGTGGAAGTTTTGGAAACGAGGTATTCTATTACTACGGCAAAGTAGGCATCAGAAATGCCACACTGCCACCTTGTATGGACTAGTGTCTTCTTTGTACTGCACAAAGCACATTGTCTTGGGGATTCAATATACTGGGCAGATGACTGCTGCTCTCGAATCGTATTGTTCTGTGTATGCGAGGTTTTCCTTGCTTAGCAATAAAAGGTGATTTGCTATATTTGTTCTTTCCTGATTTTCTCTTCACTTGTACAATGCGAGGAGCATGAAGACCTTTGTAATTTTCACGTCTCAAATATTCTTTCCGAAAGCGCAGCATGACCAGTTCTTTGTGCATTATAATTGCATTATGGCGCTGCAGTCAATAAAATGGAAGAGAACCCTTAACCACAATTTCTTGCTTTTCCTTCTTAGCCGATTGTCTCCACTAGCCTATCATATTTGTCAACTAAATTCATGTCACTATTTTAATCCTTCAGACCTAGTGGATAAGAAATTGGATGCCGTGTGCCATCCTTCTCCTACCTGTCAACATTAGACACATGCGTTGGTTTATTCATAGAACAAATTTAATTTTCTCCTCTTTAGCTTCACACCTATTCCCCCAAAAGTACACAACCACTGACACTGAAATCTAACTGAAGCATTTGCCATCTCTGTGTTTAGGGAATCCCTTCCTAACATGCAAAAATGTTCCTCAATTGTTGGAACAATTCATGGGATGTGAATGTTGTTTGAGTCTTCAGTCTTTTGACTGGTTTCATGCAGCCCTCCATGCCTTCCTGTCCTGTGCTAATCGTTTCATCTCTACATAGCTACCACACCATACATCCGAGGCAATCTGTTTAAACATATTCTAACCTTGGTCTACTCCTACAGTTCTTGTCTTCAACCCTTCCTTCCATCACTAAGCTTGCTATTCCTGGGTGTCTTAGTATGTGTCCTACTAACCTATCTCTTCTCTTCATTAGCAGTCGCCAGAAACATCTCTCCTCTCCCACTCGCCTTAATACCTCTTCGTTTGTAACCCTATATACCCATCTGATCTTCATCATTCTCCTGTAACACCACATTTCAAATGCTTCAATTCTCCTCTTTTCTGCTGCACCAATAGTCCAAGTTTTATTTCCATAGAGCGCCACGCTCCAGACAAATGCTTTCAAAAATGACGTCCTAATACCTAAATCTATATTCGATGTCAACAGATTCCTTTTTTGTAGAAATGCTTTCCTTGCCTGAGCCAACCTACTTTTTACATCCTGTTTGCTTCGTCCATCACTGGTTATTTTGCTTCCTAAGTAACAGAAGTCTCCTACTTCAGCTTTTCACCTGCCAATGTGATGACCATAGAGGTTTCTGATTTATTTTGGCTGCATTCCAGTATTTTTGTTTTACATTTATTAATTTTCGTCATGTATTCTTTCCGTAAGACGGAGTCCATACTATTCAAAAACTCATTCAAATCCTCAGGCGTGTCGGCCAAGATGACGATGTCATCAGCAAATCTCAGAGTTGAAATTATTTCTCCTTGAATCTTCACTCCCACTTAAAATTTTTCTACAATTTCCTTCATTGCTTCTTCAATGTAAAGATTGAAAAGTATGGGTAATAAGTTGCAGCCTTGCCTTACGCCTTTCTGAATACCAGATTCTCTCTCATGTCCTTCAGCTCGAATGACTGCTGTCTGGTTTCTGTATAGATTGTATATCACCCTCCTATCCCTGTACTTTATTCCAATAGATTTCAAAATGTCAAACAATTCAGTCCAATCAACGTTATCAAAAGTCTTTTCTAAGTCTACAAATGCCATGAACGTTCTCTTATCTTTCCTTATTCTACCTTCCAAAATTAGTCTAAGACTTAGTACAGCTTCCCTTTTCCTACATTTCTCCTGAAACCAAACTGGTCTTCACCCAACTCCGTTTCTATATGGCTTTCCATCCTCTTGTAAATTATTCTAGAAAGGATCTTTGAAGCATGAGTAATCAAGCTGATTGTACGGTAATCTTCACATCTGTCAGCTCCCACTTTCTTTGGTATTGGGGTAATGACATTCTTCTTGAAATCAGGGGGTACCTCACCTGTCTCATAAATCCTACAAACCAAGTGAAATAACCTGATCAGACCTTCATCTTCTATGCAGCGTAGCAACTCAATCGGTATATCATCTTTGCCTGGTGCTTTGTTCCTCCTCAAATCCTCCAATGCTCTGTCAAATTCTGATCTCAATATTAAATCTCCTTTTGCATCCTCATCAATTTCCTCCTCCCTTTCCATTACATGATTCTCAATCTCCTTTCCCTTATTCAAACACTCTATGTAAGCTTTCCATCTCTCAACCTTTTCTTCCCTATCAGTTAGGGGCTTTCCATTTGTGTCCTTAATATTACAGCACTTAGTCTTCTTTTCCCCAAAAGTATTCTTAACCCTTCGATAAGCTGTGTCTACTTTTCCTAATTTAAGACAATTTTCTATACCTGCACATTTCCCTTTCAACCATTCTTCTTTCGCTTCCTTGCACTTCTTGTTAACCTCATTTCTCAGACGTCTGTATTCTGCTCTCCCCTTTTCATCTCTTACATTCTTGGGTTTCTGCCTTTCATCCATCTGTTCTAGTATATCCAGAGAGATCCACGCGTTTTTCTACCTATTCTTTCTTTCCTACCAATGTTTTCTTCTGCTGATTTTGTTATTTCATTTTTCAAAAGTGCCAATTCGTCTGCAATTGAACATTGTTTAGGGATTTTCATTAGTCCTTCCTTTATACTCTTCTTGAATCTTTCGTTTACATCCTTCACTTTCAGTCTGTCTATCGCCCACCTTTTTGGCTTTTGACTTTTCTTCAGTTTCTTCAACTTTAATCTGCATTTCATCACAACCAGATTATGGTCAGAGTTTATGTCAGCACCAGGATATGTTTTACAATCCAAAATCTGGTTTCGAAACCTCTGCTTGACCATAATGAAGTCGATTTGGTAACGCACTGTATCTCCTGGTCTCATCCTTGTGTATATTCTTCTATTGTGATTATTGAATCAGGTGTTAGCTATGACCAATTCATGCTCGGTGCAGAATTCCATCAGCCTACTTCCTCGATCATTCCTTTCACCTAATCCGAAATCTCCTACTATCTTCCCTTCTCTTCCTTTTCCCACAACAGCATTCCAATCTCCCATTACTATAACATTTTCATCACCCTTGATATACCTCATAATCTCATCATTTTTTTTTTCGTAGACCTTTTCAACATCTTCATCAACAGCTTGACTGGTAGGCATATAGACTTGTACCACTGTGGTGCACGTAGGTTTTGTATTGATTTTTGCTACAATAATCCGTTCACTATGTATTGCTCATAATATCCCACCCACTGTCCAAGTTTCCTACTCAATATTAGACCAACCCCTGCTTGGCCATTGTTTGATTTAGTGCTAATGACCCTATAGTCACCTGACCAGAAGTCCTGTTCTTCCTGCCAGCGCATTTCAGTAATCCCAACCAAATCCAACCTCAACCTATCCGTTTCCCTTTCTAAGTTTTCTAACCCTCCAATTCCTAGCAGACTTGTAACATTCCTCGCTCCGATCCGTATAATGGCAGATTTCCTCTTTGTCACTTCTGTGATGTTAACCCCCTCTCGAGTAGTCCCCACCCGGAGATCCGAACGGGGACTAGTTTACCTCCGGATTGAAATTTTACAAGGGAGGAGACCATCATCACATATAATTATGCATAGGTGCATATCCTCGGGAATAGCATTACGGCTGTAGTTTCCTGTTGCTTTCAGCTATGCAGCAGAACGCAGTGTAGCCATTAGTTGGCTTATATTATCAATATCTTAACCGTCTATAAGACTAGTAAAGAATTGATTTATTCTGAAAGGCTGCTACTCTCTTCAGAACATGTAAAGAGCAATTCTACTAAACAAAAATTCTAACCTTCTATTAACAATTACATACCATAATTCTATTAACGAAAAAACTGAAGATCCACCAACAACGAATACTACCTCTAAAACAGTCTGTCACCAGGCACACTCACATGCACGCTCACAAATCACAGTCTAATGAAACAATGAACTATATCTAATAAACAATGCAACTGCCACTAGACACACTCACACACCACAGTCTAATGGAACAATGAACTATATCTAATAAACAATGCAACTGCCACTAGACACACTCAAACAGCACAGTCTATTGGAACAATGAACTATATTTAATAAACAATGCAACTGCCACTAGGCACACTCACACACCACAGTCTAATGGAACAATGAACTATATCTAATAAACAATGCAACTGCCTCTAGACACACTCACACACCACAGTCTAATGGAACAATGAACTATATCTAATAAACAATGCAACTGCCACCAGACACACTCACACACCACAGTCTAATGGAACAATGAACTATATCTAATAAACAATGCAACTGCCACCAGACACACTCACACACCACAGTCTAATAGAACAATGACATATATCTAATGAACAAACTAACTACATACTTACTGTACATTCAAGAAGAGGAAATGGAAATCAAAAATAAGAGTTAGGGAAACAAAAGACAGGGAGAAAGGAAATTCCCTCAACCCTCAATGAATGAGAATTAAGATGTTGATGATAATTGAATTCACGAAGTGAGTATGTATTGTGCAGATATACACGTTCAAGTAACGAATATTTCACGTAAGGCATTACAGCACTATACACAATGACTATAAAATAACTGGCTAAGAGACTCAAACGTACAGGTTCAGCAAACGATAAAAATAGACGTAAAGGTCGCTACCTCCTTAGTGAAGCCAAATTAATCGGAATAAGCGGAAACTTCATAAGCAGATGCCCATGATGCTTGGCAGCGAATGGGAAACACTTTCAGCATCCACTGCAAGCAAGGTGAGCTGTGCGTGAGCAAAAGTCAGTCACCAAGCCTGTCTCACCACATCCAGCTGTGGACTGAGCATGCGGCTTATGTAATTGTATTTACATTCCACAGTTTTTGCATTATCTCATAGCTCAGTCGACCCCTGAGAATTACATAATCATTTGTAGCCTATTTTTCTTGTGGGTCAATATACAAAATGTGATCTTTGCCCTCCATCCCACTCGCCAAATCTAAGACTACCCTCTGTCCAAGTCCAGTCTCTGTTTTCTTACCCTCTTTTCCTGTGAACCACTTCAGTTTGAAATTGTAATAGTTTTCTTCAAATTACATCCAGATCTTGTAACCCCACTTCACAGGCTTGTCTCTCATGTACTGTTTCAAGGAAGATCATCCCTTAAATCATACCATAGCTTCATCAATATCAATCTTGCAATGTGGTTTGTAGCATTCTTAGAAAGATTTAGATAGAGAACCTTGTAAAGTTAGTCATGATTAGGACTGTCTTTGGTAGACTGAACAGAGTTATCGTTGTGGGGAATATGATTGAGCAGAAAAATTGGAATCTTTTCACAGTCATGAGTGGTGACTCATAGCTGTCATGAAGATCGGGTTCAATTGACCAGTAATCCCTATAACTGGGTTTTCTTGTAATACCCATGTAGATATTAATCCCCAAAAGTACCTAATTTTCTCGGCACCAGTTGGAGTGAATGCCTTTCCAATTTGTGTGCTGTGCAGATTAGCGTGAAAAAACAATTAAATCCACTAAATGTTTAAAAATGAATTGTGAGAAGGATCTATGTGGAGAATGAGGTGTAATTGTTTTACCATGGTTAGGAACACCTGCATTTTCTGTGATTGGAGGCTCAGGCTGAACAGAATTATTTTTACTCCATTTTGGTGTGCACTGTGTAAAGTTAAAGGACTAGGTACGATTGCTGAGGCAATATCTAGTTCATTTGTACCTTCATTGCTATCACTGGAATTGTGATGCTAGTTTCTTTGACAATGAGCGCATAGTTAGAGTCACCATCACTGTCTTCACCACGTATAACACTCTCTCCATCGGAAGGTGAATCCAAGATTTGCTTTCATTCAAGCCTGGCAATCGTGCTCACTAAACATCAGATTGTGCACACCAGACTGTAGCAAAGTAGGGTCATGCGACTAATATGTAGGAGCAGTGGTCACGTAATTTATTAAAAGCAAAAAATTAGTCAGGAACAAAACAATTACACAAAGCTGCACTTCACATGAAATATAAATTTTCTGTAAATGATTTTGAACCAGTGAATACCAAAACCATTCACAATATTGTGTAAAAGTAACAACAATATCTTGTGCACCAGCAAACAGTCGGAGCTCTTAGTTGGTAACGGTTAGGAACACGTGTGAGCTCTTCAAGTTCAAAGTGACTGCTCCTGCCCTCTACACGTGCTCTGGCCAAACAATCTACAGTGTGGTTACAGTTATCAGTCATTGCCCGTTAAGAGAAACTGGTGGTCTCAGTGTGTACCCACTGATCAATTTGGTAAATGAGTAGTAAATTGTTGGCTAACCAGGATCTGTTAACTTTTAGTTTTCATGTTTCACCTAACTTAGTACTTTCATTGTGTCTATGTATTTTACATTGGATCATATTAGTATAATATACTTCCAGGAGTCCAGTGAGCAGTTGCCCTCTGATAATCTGCAGGACGAGCCTGGTGATATATTTCAAATTGAAAGGGTCGATATTAAAGAGGAACATCAATTACAGGTGATTGTTGTGCATCATCGCAATTATAATACAAATTATTTTCAGATTAAATATTATTTGG
The DNA here is from genome assembly GCA_946902985.2 of Meconema thalassinum. Taxonomy (NCBI): domain Eukaryota; kingdom Metazoa; phylum Arthropoda; class Insecta; order Orthoptera; family Tettigoniidae; genus Meconema; species Meconema thalassinum. The sequence continues at coordinate 26,106,675 of OX336395.1, forward strand.
AACTTTGGATCACTCGGCCTTGTTTCCTACAAGAACACTTAAGAGTAGCTGATGTTGATGCATTGATACTGCAGCTTCCCTCTTCTGGCACCCTGAGTGCTTTAGGAGGTTTAGTCTAGATCACATGCCATGTAAAAGCTAAATCATATAAATAATCTTAGATATAAAATTCAGCAATCTTTCTATGTTTGTGCCGTGTCTTGTGTTGGGTTCTCCTAGGACACCAAGCTGGCTCATCAGCGGGCTCTAGGCGTCCGCGTCCGGGCTCCAACAGGAGTAGTGAACTGCACACTACCTCTCTTTTTATGAATCGCACCTGCGCCTCTTCACTGCGAGAGCTAAAAGCAGTCCTCACCTCCTTGAGATGGCTTTCATAAAGATGGAATTTGAGGACTGCTTGAGCTGTTTGCTCTCGCAGTGAAGATGCACAGGTGCGCTTCATAAAAAGAGAGGTAGTGCTGTTTGTTACTCCTGTGTGGGTCCGGGCATGGACGCCATGAGCCCGCTGATGAGCCAGCTTGGTGTTCTAGGTGAAGCCCCACATCTTTTCTTTTGACCTCCCTTGGTCAAGTTCTCCTCAAATTCAATCCCGATAGTATTAGCTATTCATCCACTTTTCCAGCTTAATTGACAGTTTCCTATTTACTATTTCATACCTTACATTAATTTCTCTTTCTTCACTTCTTGATAGGCCTATTCTCTACCTTTGTTAAATGGTGACTCAACAGTGCTATGTAGCCCACATTCAATGGAGTACACTGGGTAACACCCACAAGAGAACATCACAAATGTTAATTTCCCTATCCCATTGAGGTGTTGCACAAATATTAAATAGTTCTGAAATAATACACATGCGATGGTATTTAGTTTCCAAATACACTTAGGTGATCTCTATGGAAACCAATGAGCCCGCTGATGAGCCAGCTTGGTGTCCTAGGCGAAACAAGACACGGTACAAATCTAGAAAGATCCTGAGTTTTAATTCACTGGCCGTGAAAGCTATATACCATCCATTTGAGATATGATAGCCGTGAGAATGCTCTCATATCCTCTCATACCAAGTACATTGTTACATGCACTTTCGCTGGTGTGTTTTGCTACCCTCTAGGTATGTAACTTGACAGCTTAGGGAATAGTTGAAGTAGTACAATAGTTGAGAACGCGGTAAGCCCTATCACATGGGCTGCTCCATGTCTGGCATGTGTTTCTAATCAGCACATTTTCATCCTTCCTACGGATGGTTCATGTAATTTCGATATAATAAATGATCACTTGCCTGTTTGCCATCTCTTGATGACTGCAGTACATTTGCATTTGTCTGTTGGCACAGGCTAGAGTAATATGTGGCTTTTCACCGATGTCTCAGTCTCACTCATGGCTGTGATTATATAGAAGCTACTGAGATTTGGGTGGTGCTTAGTAATGACAGTCAGTGGCTGTGGGTGCTGTGAAAGGTTCTACTCATAGGGTTAGTACTGCTGTTCTGACTCAGTGAGGAAAGCAATGGCAAACTACCTCACTCCTCATCTTGCCTTGTACGCCTCAATATAGCGCTGCCTTGAGTTTCATTGGGTATCTACCCACATAACCTAACGCGGTGCTTTTGAGTATCCAACCAGCCTTCCGGCTGACTACCTAACAGACAGAAATGATCACAGATTTCCTTGTGAACTGACCAACATGTGTGCAATATAACAGCAAAAGCTGATGGTTCGCATAGATGATGTTCCATTGTTAACCTTCTACACCTTCATTGCCTTGTGGCTAGTTACTTTATGGTTGGCCCTTTTCACTTTTGCTTTTCGATGTGCCTTTCATGACGCATCTCCTTCCTTCTAATTTCCTTATTTTTCAAGGATAAGGGCATTATTTGATCATTTCTTATTTGATCTTAAATTTGTTCAAACATAGAAGCCATTATACAGTGTTGCCAACGCAATGAAGTAATAGAATTGCTTATCAGTTGGTCAACACGTTAATGTGCCCAAATTCAGCCTAATCAGCGTATGTCTCTTCTCTCCCTAAATCTTTCGCAGTATTAAAATAGAACCTATTATTTTAGAACCAGTGCACATTAGTTGGGTTAGATATTTTGCTGATGTAAATAATTTTCACTCCATTACTTTTCTCTAGTGTCTTCGACCTTGAGCTAGAAGACTCTGGCTAGTGATCATGCGAATCAGGTTAGAAGCCGGCGGCCATGAATTAAAAGTTTTAGAGGATAGGATTATTCCGGCCTCTTAGATAATACTGAAGCAGAGATTTCGAATATTGACCATGTCTTTAATACTGTGTGAAAGATAAACTACTCTAAGGATGCTGCGGTTGCTGTTGAATCCCTACACGAGACAGCAGCGAAAGCAGGACTGTATATAAATAACATTAAAAATAATCTTAAAACAACAAATTCTAATCTTAATAATGTAGCTAATAAATGCTTTCGATTAGAGCAAAACACCCCTACACCTCTTAAAAAGATCAAGATTAATCATACGGAAAGACCAAGTTATTCTAGGCACCCTGGGAAAAATCCTTTGACGACCATCTTCTGTAAGATTGGAAAAGTTAATCAGTTGCCACTATAAAACTGTCATCAGACCCCAGTTATTATATGCTGCGGAGACCTTACTGATAAACAGAAAAGGCTCCATGGACGACCTGGAAGAGGTCGAGAGGTGTATCCTCCGGAAAATTTATGAGGCAAGAGTGCTCCCAGGTGGTACCTATCGACTGAAGGTGAACTCTGACCTGTACCAAAGTTAAAAACGGCTAAGACTAGCATGCAATGTAGGTGGCTGAAGTTTTGATGGGCATCTTCTGAGAAAGGACAACTGCAGGCTTACAAAAAAGATCTTCTCACTCGTCAAAAGATACAAGACTGGAAGGTTGTGGCTCAATGAAGTTAGAAAAGACTTAGGTTCTGCTGATATTTCTGATACTGATACTGTTGTCTATGACCGCCCTAAATTTTGTCACATGGTTAATTCGTGGTCGGGTGGACCAACGGTTGTTAAATCTTGCAAACCTCTTTCCCAGGAAAGGAAATAATAACTATTGGCAGGGCTAAAGAGGTAATGGGAATTGAAGCGAGCATCCAAAAGAAATAATCATTAGCGTGCCTTAGTGGGCTTAAATCAATAATAATAATAATAATAATAATAATAATAAATGATGATTTTATTCGATTGCCTGAGCCTGGGAAGATCAGTCCCCTTTCTGACCACCGTCACCAGAACCGTTGCGAACTGCACATGATCAAGAGCCTTTTAATAGCATCAAGTTGGAAATCAACCTGGCACCTAGACTGTCATATCTTGACCCCGTGAGAAAATCTGCCTGCTAACGGTTGTGAATTGGAGTTATTCTGTTCCATATGGAGTGCTCGCAGGCAGCCATCTCTAGTCAGCAGAAAAGGGGACACTGGTTGCGTTTAGTGTTTTCGGCAAAATTTGAGCCTAGCTCTGTGGCCGAAATTTTTGTATTGTCGGATAATTCCTCCCTTCAGTGCCCACAAAATGTGTCATGAAACTAATAACTAATAAGGTGGTCCTTACTTCTTTCTCACTTTATGACCTTGAAGCTCATCATATTCCTCTGTCCAGCCATCTTGGTATTGTTTCTCTTCTTTTGCTCTCCTATGCCTTCTTCCCCTAATAACTCTAAATGGTTTTGTTAATTATCTGCATTCCCTATTTATTAATGTTATTAAACGTTGTTGCTCATTTCACATGATATTGTCCTCACCTCCACACCATGCACTGAGAATATTAATTCCGGTGCATTCTTGAAGCAGATGCACTGCATTTAGTCAATGGCCCTCTTTTCCTACTTATTTCAATGCGCTGAATTTAAACCTCTCCATTGACCACAAAATTATCCCTCTCCTTTTATATTCATTCAGTCTTCGATATTTATTCTTAATAGAGGATTTATATACATGAAAATAAAGATCAACTAATCTAGTTACTATATAAAACGCCCCATTGTGAGATGTGAACTCTAAAAACGGAACATCTACCGGTATTCTGTACACAGTGTATGATCTAGGTTTCGTATGTCCCATTGTGTTTGTAAGGAATTCAAGGTAATGGAAATCTGTTAAAAGGTCACTTTATTCGTTGATTACCGCAGTGCAAGTTTACAATTTGTGTGTACTGTAATGTATAATTCCAACAATGAAAATTATTGTGCTTGTGAAACAATTTATTTTTCTCTGCAGGATGATACTGATTTCAGTGGGGACACAACTTTTGAAGAAATGTTAATACCGATGATCACCATTGAAACACCATCGACATTGAGTGGTGGAGATTTAACAGAGGTAAGTGCGTTAGAGGGTTACTGCTTGTTATAGAGAACTTAACCTGATCATCCATCATCTTCTTTACATAAATATTTTTTAGGGATTCCAGAATTGTGCATTTAGTCCATACTGATGACAAATGAAAGCTGCCAGCTCCTAGGTCGTGTATTGTAAAAGAAAGTACAAGTCATGTCCGATCAAAGCTGAACTCCTCTATGCATGCCATTGGTCTATCTATTGAGCTAATGGAGGATAGATCTTATTTCTCATAAGTGAAGGGTACATCAAGTGAAAACAGCATATCCTTAGCACAATCACGTATTAGTTGCCTGTTGTGAACTTTGTTTTCTTGTATGGTGAAGTATTTTACTAGGTATTGCAAATGATCTGGGGTCGACCTACTCACTGTGTTATAAACCGATGACGGGTACTAGATCCCATCATGAGGGAATTAGAGGGCCGAAAGTCTTGTCTATTTCTACAATGGTTTTAAGCGGTCATCCTTATCTTGTCACTTTACCTTTAAATCCACACAATTGCAGGAATGGTTTTGCAGTAGCCACCCTCCATCTTGAGTGTTAGGTACGAATTGTTAAGAACTTGCAGATTTGGATTAAACGTAAGAGTTAATTGTTGATCCACACAGAGAAACAAGTTGTAAGTACCTAAATCCATATTGACGGGTGACATGCAATAACTGTAAGACACTATTCCTTTCTCCACCTCGTAGCTAGTCGCCTAGATGCCCATGGATATACGTTCCCGACGAACGTAGTGTTTGAGGTAACTAAGGCCAAGCAGAGATCATTGAACTTTAATTATTAGGATCAGCAGGAGTGTATGTCTACTTCAAGCTGGGATTTGTGTGCCAAACATATGGAATAGAATAGATAGGAGCATCATGATGGATTTCGAGTTTCGCTGTAGATGTGTATCAGCTTCACTTTTGTTTGTATTGAGCCCGTTAGAGGAGGTATTCCGGGTACCATCCGCCGAAAAGATGGCACTTCGAAAGACCCCGTCCTTCGAACTCAAACTTCTGAGGATCGGGTGCATTTCTTTGTCGGCTTGCTCAGCACGAGAGGCTTGATCCAGGGGATCTGGGTCATTGGGCTAACAACAACAACAGTCATAGACGCCCAAAGAAATACATCCGAAAAAAACAAAGCTAGCAATAAAAAGAGATCCAGTCTTAAGTTAGATTCGTGCATGATTTATTCAAGTAAGACCCCTATTCATTTCCTAGGGTCGAAATCGGCTAATCCGCTAATCTAAATACAATCATGAGTCGTCCCTAGGTTGACGTTAAAGACCCCCGCGAAATCCTAGTTACATGAAAAGAATAGCAAAGCAAACTAGGCGCGTGGTACATGAATAATGAACGCGTAGCAAATTTACAAATAAATGACTCGGCAGAATTTACATTTAACAGCTAGCAAGTACAATCCCTGGGTTAGGATGGTACCACGTCCACATTTAAATTACATTTAAAGTTTATCTAATGCCTATGTGAACGAAAGTATTACGACGACATGCGTCGTAAACAAATGCTTATTACCAAAGCTAATGATAGTTTGACCACTGACTATAAAAAAAAAAAAAACATTGCATAAACACTCTTATGTCTAATAAGGAAACAATGGGATAAATACACTTGGGAATAAAGTAAACACCCTTATGCTAGCCTACCTTCGCGAATTGACATACTGTTTGTAGTCAATCGTCATCTCAGGCATGTAAGTTATGTTGGCCAAGCGCAATTACAATTGCGTCTTACAAGCTTTAGATCATGCGGGCCGCAAGTTACTGACTATCGGTCGCGGAGATCCAATGTCGTCGATACAAGTAGTGTCAGCTCATTTAAAGTCATCTCCCACTTGGAAATGGATTGAAGTCACGGTGTCGCTAACAACAAGCAAATGGTTGCAAAATTATAGCTGTAAATCTTATATATTGAACCCGCTGAGCTATGGTTCATGTGATATTTTTTTTTATGACAGAGCATTTATGAGGGGATGTTGTACTTTTGAACACACCCAGGAAGCCACGTGAAGCTGAGAGATCACGCGATACTTTGAAGTAGCGGTGAATCGCACTTTTGACTTTGGTGTAAACTGCTAATTATTATCTGAGGTCTTATTAATTATTTTTATCTTTCCTACGAGACTCAGAATATTCCATTTCGTCATGCTGCATTATTAAAACATTTTGGAGAATGTTTATTTTTACTTTAGGTAAGGTAATACCCTTGCAGATACACAAAAAGGAACGTAAGTAGTCGCTCAACGTTTTCGTTTTGACGACCTACTTTCTAGAGACACCCAGTACCGGGGCACTGCGTCTTGAGAATCCGCCTTGTGTAGGCGTGGAATTACATTTGTCCTACGAGACGTAGAAGAATATCCGCTGTTTAGCGTTAAAAGTGATTATAAGGTGCCATCGAGCAAGCAAATGCTAATATTCACTGTCGATGAAGTCCAGTGAATTAAATAAGAAGCTTGGGAAATAATTATTGGCAAGTATAGTGTATTGCACAACATTGCTGTGACATCACATATTACCCACGCGTATGTGGAGGGCAGATGCCTAGTGGAAATATACAGGTAATAGTGTTACAATTATCCTGAATAAGTGTGATTATAATAGTATGAGATATTTAAATTGCCAAAGTGGAAATTTCATCTTTGAAACGTCGTATAATTCACGGATGCTGCGTGATACAAAAGTAGCGTCACTAGCACGTGCAGCATTATAAAATAGTATTAGCTTACATGCTAATCCACATCTGCAAGATTAAGGCTGTGTCGTATCTTATAATTGAAGCCTATAATACTCACGACGGACATTATAATTTTGGAAGTGAGAGGATGAATAATCACGCAACTTATTTCGCTACCCACGTGATTGGACTTTTATTCACCATGGTTGAAGCAGTCACCATGGGCTAATACCATCCCAGTATGGGGGGGTGACGTTTCTACAGGAACCAGCATGATGGTGGAACTTCCAGAACGATGAACGAGAGGGAAGGAGCCAAAATGCCATTTCCAGGCATATCCACGAAGATGTCGACAGGGACAAATCGAACCCTGGTCTTTGGGGGAGTCCAGATGGGAATCCTGATGAGGAGGATACCGATCCAGAGAGCCAGAGAGGTTTATGTACAACCCTTGTTGTGGAATAGAGAGCTGAGTGAGAGCTCCTCCATTTCGTGAGTTTTTGTCACACCCCTTCTTTGTTCTAGTTTCTGGTGGTATAGTAGTTTTAATGTAGTTTGTGAATCAACCACACTCAGTGTCAGCCATTTTTCTAGGTAGGGATGTAACTAGATTAGTTAGATGTCATTTATTTCAGTTTAGAGTGAGACACCCTTGGGGTCAGACATTTTGGTCAGCCCTGGTGCAGCTTGGTGAACGTCGTGGAACGTCAATGCCTACCTTTTTGCTGAACCTGATCGTAGTCATTTTGAGGCTATTTTGTTCAACCCTACTTGGGGTAATTTTCAAGTCTTTGCTGACTGTAGTTATGGCAATCAGATGCCTTGGTTATTAATTGACTGCATTCTTCGCAGCCATCCTTTGTTACACCCCTGACTGTCGTTAGAACGGTCGTATCATTTAGGTAGTCGACAGTAACTACCAGTTTGTAAATGCATTATATTTCATTTTGAATAAGCTCAGAAGCTATTCTTGGTCATGTTTGAACCTAACAACTAGAAGGAATGTTTCGTTGCCTAGCATCGAACGCGGTTCCCAACGTATCATTAAGCAGATCTAGTGTGTGAATCTGTGCCACATTTATCATTTTTTTCTTGTGTCGTGTGAGACACGTTTTTATTTGATGTTCTAGCAACTACTGAGTTGCATTTTTAAAGCAAAGAGCTTCAGTTATTGTAAGTTTACTTTCATTTAGACGTCTTTGGTAGAAAGACGGAATTGTATTACTATACTCAGATTTATAGCGTGCGTTTGATACACGGACTCTGTAGAGATCCGTAACCTATGGTAATATTTTTTATGAACCGGCCAAGTGCAGGTTTTGTATTGATTAAATCGCCGGCCTTGAATAAACTGGTTATGTAACCCAGTGACCTAGAGCACGCCTGCTTCATTGTGAGACAAAACTACTATAGACGAGGACAGAGTACAATTTGTATTCGCTTTTCCTTTCATTGCTATTTTGCTTATGGAAATCAGTTTCCACTCTTGTATTTGATCACTTGTTTTATGGATCGGTTTTTGTTAGTTTAACGCTCTGTTGCGTGTATTGTCGTATGACAGGTACAGTTATGTAAGGTTTTCTATAGGATGGTGAAGTCTACCCTGTTATAGCAGGATGTTATTGTATGCTTTGTCCGGGGATGATCCCGTTGACCAGATGTTACTGGAAGGTAACTGTTGTACAGGCCTATCCCAGAGTTATTGAACGCGAGCTTAGCGCCGCTGGTAACCCGTGTTATTGTGTGTCCGAGTTGTTATACTCGTTGATTATATTCCGACTGTTGAGTCGAGGCTTTTTGGTGGAGAATGATCTCAGTTGGAGACACTCCGTGCCCAGGCTATTGTCAATGTTATTCGCCATAAACCTACGATAAACCTATAAACCGACGTTCTAATAATAAAATGCATAATTGTTGTAAAACAAGCCTAACTAACGATTCTTTCTATCTAACTTTGTTCTTTGCATTCTGGAACTGTTGACATAGCCGTGCAGTTGAAGATAATTTCCTTGTGAGGAAATGACTAGGACAGTTGACCTTTTTGTAGCTACCTGAAGCATGTGCGAACCTAGAGTTCGTAGCTTGTGGAGCTCAGGCCATGCGATGTCACACGTGGTCTCAACTGCGCATTCGTCACCGTAACTATACACATTAGATGACTATGGTTTACAAAGAGTAAACCAAGGTGTAGGCAGGAATTTTTAATAAAACTACTGTGTCTATTTCGTTATTAATTTATGATGTCAAGTGTATTAAACCCTACATGTTACTTTATTGTGTGCTGTTAGCACATAGTTATTAAGCATAATTAAATTGTTTGTTTTTCATGGCTGTACACTTAGCTTTTGGATGTAATTGTTTTCTTTTACGGACGTCATCGCCGTAAATTTTGTTAATTGATAGGACTTAGCTAGTTGAATTAATGTTAAATTTAAATGTCGAAATGGTACCATCCTAACCTAGATTTGTTTTGCTACCCTGTTAAATGTAAATTCAGATATTAGCTTGATCTTGTAACTTGAACTAGGGACTTGCGTCTTGCCATATTCCTAGCGTAGCTGTTGTTGCTTTATCATTGTGAGTTAGATCTTTCGCGAGGGTTTTTCAGTAACTTCTCAGGTAGGGGACCTGTTCTTTATCTTAGTTTATTTATTAATTTGCGGACTAGCCGATTATAACCCTCCGAACTAGGCTAGGGGCTTGTGAATTTTAATAAATTTTCACGGTGTTTTACATGATTCTGGATGTTTATTTTCTCAGTCTAGTTTTAAGGTGAACCTTTCCTTAGGCGGTCTATGACCATCGTCACCATGTACCACGATCCCTGTGGACTACGGACTCTCGTGCCGCTTTAGCCTTTTTGGAAGGTCACCTGATCCTCACGGTACTTTTTATTCGATTTATGTGTCGTTAGTTGAGTCATCGTGGTTGTTGACATCAACTAAACGGTCTCATAAAATGGCGCACAACGTTGTGGGCTTGACTTGGACGTCATAAAATGGCGCCCAACTCATGTGCCGACGTTAACGTGGTGACCCTCAGTACCATGTTATTTTTTTTGAGGATCCTAATGTTGATTAATGGTAAATTGACAGGACTGGGACGAACTTAGAAAGTCGTACTGCAGATCAATTGACCGCATGGCATTCATGTTTGATAGAAGTCCATGGGGTGAGGCTTTAGTGTTGGATAAATGAAGGATAGGATTTTCTTTGATGATGCCTCATCCTAAGTAAATGTAATACTTTGCTTTGCTCACCGTTGTCTTTGCAAATGTAGAAGCACTTAGTTTGCATACTCCAGCTGTACTCGTGATATTTATATAAATGAAGCAAGCTTTATACCACCAAGTAACTAATCATAGCTGTAAGTTCCAGTAGAAATTGATCCCTCACTTTCTCATATATTTCTTATCTATGGATGAGGAAACTATTCGTCGTGTGTTTGGAGAGATGATGGCAAGTGTGAATGCCAATCTTCAACAGATTACTGCTGACTTAGGTCAGAATACTCAGGCTGTAAATACTGTAAGTGGTCATGTGGACCAGGTTAGACAGAAAGTCAACAATGTCAGTGGTCATGTGGACCAGGTTAGACAGGACTTAGAGATTAACACTCAGTCTATGAACAATGTAAGACAGGACTTAGAGATTAACACTCAGTCTATAAATAATGTTAGGGCTGATTTAACTCAAGTCAGGGCAGACATGGACACATATAGGATCGAAGCGAGAAATGATCTGACGACAGGTTTAGCAGCTGTTAGGGTTGATGTCATACGACACCATCAGGAGGCTAACCAGCGCGTAGATTGCTTAACCGACCAGATGAATAGAGCTAGGGAGGAGGTGCAAAACCGATTGGAGGAGCACACAGCTCAAATTCAGACAACCTTGAATAAAGTCCAGATAGACATGAGAGCAGATCTGGAACATACCAGGGAAGAATTCGGGACTCGACTAGATCACGTCGAGGGATTTATCGGAAATGTGAAGAAGGACATGGCAACCATGAACGTTGGTTTAATCTTGATGAGAGGAGCTGCCAATGCCGTTAATAACAACGTGAAGACTATCGTTGATGGCATGATGGAGATTAAAGAGGAACTTAACACCAACAGGAGAAACATTTCTGAATTGACGGAAACCGTAGCCAGTCTACGTGAGACAGTTGATGTTCATCATGAGGAACACAAAATTGACCTCATGTTATTGAGAGGTGACCTCAACGAACACGAAGCTACAGTCGAGGCTAAGGTAGCCGAGGTTAGAGACGATGTGGGTAAAATCCAAGAAAATATGTCCAGAGTTGAAGGAGATATCGATTCCTTACAAAAGAGATTTGAGGAAGTCGCGGTGACCGAGAGGTTAGACCTCAGTTATAACCTTAGGACGGCCATACGCGAGGTAGACACAAACCTCAAGGGAAAGGTTGACAGGATCGAGCTGCAATTGAACGACTTAGGCAACAAAGTCGCAGCCAGAACCATCCCAGGTCTTGAAGTAATAGAAAGACGCCTGGACAGACTCGAGACGACTCCAAGAGAGAGACACGTACACCCACAGATGGGAGAATCTCAGGAAACGCCTATATCTCAATCAGGAGGAATGATGCCTACCCATTTCCAACCCAGCGCGCCTATGGAATTGCAACCGTCACAATTCACTAATTTAGCGCAAGGTCAGACCTTGAACTTTGACGCTCACCCGTTTCAACCAGCATCTAATCGAATTAGTCATGAGACTAACACTCCTACGCAGAGTTACATGCAAAATACTTTCAGACCCGCGAATACGCAGGGAAATGTCACCATAATTCGTTCAAGAGAGGAGCAACCAGCTCGCTTCTCGGGAACTGGGAGCGGTGTTACTCCAGTGGAATTCCTAGCAAATGTCGAAAGCTACTTACGTGATACTATGGTAACTCCAGAGAGGGAACTAAGAGTTATAGAGCGACTGCTTGAGGGACAAGCCGGTACCTGGTTCAGAGCATTCCGATACTCATTCACAGGCTACCAAGACTTTAAGGAAGCGTTATTAAGAACATATTGGTCGAGCGACATCCAGCAGAGCATCCGAGATGAGATGTACACTCGAAGGTACAGTTCCAATACACCTACTCGTTATGCGAATTACTTCGCAATACAGCTCGCGAAGCTCCGTTGTCTTCAGCCTCCATTGTCCGAACAAGATTTGGTGAACACAATTGTTTGGCAGTACCCTGCGGATGTACAACGTGTGTTAATCGCTGCAGGGGCATCCACTTTCCAGCAGTGTGACCAGATACTGCGAAGGTTGGACGCTAACACAGAACAGTTTCCTACACACCGTCAGCAGAAGGCTGATAGGCGCGAGGATAGACATATGAATCTGACGACTGTTGATAAAGTGAGCCAGACGCCACAACAAACACAAACCACAGAGGATTCTGGGCGACGTGATAACAATTACAGTTATAACAGGAGAGAATGGAATAACACTCCGTATACTCGAAATCAACATGATGACCGGCGAAGTCATTGGGACCGGCGATTCGACCGAAGGACGGACGACAACCGACGTCATGAAAACAACCGCCGAGGGAATGAAGGAAGAAATCAGCAACACGGACGTATCCGTAGAGACTATCGATATAGTGGGGGTTACGACAGAAATCGAGACCCTAGATACCAGCCAGACAGGGATTGGAAAGGAAGAGCGCGGGAGAGCCGTGAGTACCTCCAACAATTGAGAGAATTGCAGATCCAAGAAGAGGGAGAACGGAACCCTACTTCGAGGGAAAATAGACATTCGGCGCAGGAGACGGAGCAGAACCAGCCCAGTACTTCTCGCCATGACAGAAAAAAAAAACTCCGAAAAATCAATAGATTCTTGTTTGGTTGAGCACCGAGTAACTGCCTCTATATTACTCTGGGAGCCAATCCAAGAAGACTTGTTGGACGAACGACGAACGACGAACCACAATTATGAATTAACACGTCTACCCAAGATTGTAGCCACCTTGAATGAAGTCAGTGTAGTCATACTCATCGATACTGGAGCGATGATTAGTGTAATTTCCGCCGATTGCCATGCCAGACTTAGAGCAAACTCTGAGGTGACGGAGTTGCCCATTTCAGCTATAAGAGTCAGAGGTGTCATACCTGACCGCGTTGTAACGTGCAAAATCCAGATTTTGTGTACTGTGAAGATTTCGAGCCACGTGTACTTGCACGAATTTCTCGTAATGAAGGGCCTGCATCATGATGCCATTTTAGGCGCAGACTTCATTAGAAAATATGATGGAATCATTGACATGGGACGGAATACGGTAGAGTTTAAGCCGAACGAACCCATTCAGATGAGCCTAATTGAAGAAGAACCGGAATTCCTATCCGAAGTAGACGTAGTCGAAGCATTAAAGGGCAAGGAAATTGAGGCGACACTAGATGCCGACGAAGAGGCAGAATCGTTATCAGCACCCACACATGAGGATCTTGAGGCAATACTGAATGAATACAGAGATATATTCGACACCACACCTGGTGAGATATTAGACTACGAGTATGATCTTGTATTACTGGACGATTCCCCATTCCAGAAAAGGATCTATCCGATTGCCGAGAAACATCTCGAAGAAGCTGCTAAGAAGATCCATGAGATGGAAGCAGCCGGTACAATCAAGAAATCACCGACTCCTTTCTTGAATCCCATAATACCTGTGGTTAAGGTAGATGGAAGCTTGAGACTTTGTCTTGATGCCAGAGCCTTGAATGAACGCCTAGCTCCTGAGCACGACAGACCGCCCAAGATTAGGGACATTCTCAGGAAGTTCAAAGGAAAAAGGATATTTTCATCATTAGACTTGGTTCAGTCTTATTACCATATCAGATTATCTGAGCATACTCAGAAATATACTGGATTCTTGTTTGATCAGACTACTTATGTATTCCAAAAACTACAATTTGGATTGAAAAATGCCGGAGCCGCATTAATCAGAGCACTTGATGCCAAGCTGACTCATGAAGTGAAGCAGAAAGTAATATGTTATGTGGATGACATAATCATAGCTTCGGGAACAGAAGAAGAGCATTTAAAGACATTGTGCCTTGTTTTTGAGAATCTCCGACAGGCAAATTTTAAGGTCAAGTTTGACAAGTGTCGATTTTTTCAGGAAGAAGTGAAATTCGTAGGACACATAATCAATGGAGAAGGATATAGACCGAATCCGGCAAAGATTAGAACTGTTGCTGCATTTCCAACACCAACCCGTGTGAAACACGTGAGACAATTCTTAGGAATTCTCCAATTCTTTGCTGCTCATTGTGAGAAGTATTCCGAAACTGTTGCACCACTGCAAGGATTATTGAAAAAGAACTGCAGGTGGAACTGGAATGATGAATGCGAGATAGCTTTCAGGAGAGCTAAACAGATGCTTGTGGACTCAATTCAGTTAGAATATGCAGATTACTCTCGGAACTTTATTCTAGAAACTGATGCATCTGCCATTGGTATAGGAGCCATTTTACTCCAGGAAGATGATGAGAAGAAACGTCATTACATCGCTTTCTTAAGCCGACGTTTAAGAGCACATGAATCTCACTACTTCACGACCGAGATAGAAGCACTTGCAATTGTTTACGCACTTGAATACTGGCAGAAACTTCTGTTAGGTCAGAGGATTATTGTGAGAACCGATCATCATGCGTTGACCTTCATCTTGAGAACAAGACTGGCAAGCGACAGGATCACACGTTGGACGCTGTTTCTCCAACAGTTCGATTTGGAAATAGTTTATCGACCAGGCAGAGAGAATGTGTTGGCCGACATCCTCAGCCGGAATCCTGAAGCTACTGTTAATGCCATAGACATCGAGGGAGAATGCGAGGAACACCTTCGCCGATTTCGTCATTCACCTGAAGGACAGCGACGTGAGGAGGAACTCAGACATATTATCCGTTTCCTAGAACGAAGAATGGATCCACAGGATGATCATTATGCAAGGATTGCTGCTGTTGCAGATGATTATTTGATTTATCATCGTGTCTTATACAAGTTTGTAGACGAGGACCACACTCAACTGCGTGCAGTTATTCCTAGGAGATACCAAGAATCTGTTATTCTTATGGTACATTTATCCATTGGACATGGTGGGACAGACAAAACCATTGCAACTATCAAGGAGTCTTTCACATGGAAAGGGTTAGGAGCCACCGTTAGACAGTGTTTACGTGCTTGCGACGCATGCCAGCGGAACAAATACACGTCACACTTGCTGAAGGAACAACCTAGACCAATACTACCAACTCAACCTAGAGAGTTGTATGCACAGGACCTGTATGGCCCAATACCTAAGGCTCGTCGTGGGAATCGATACATCGTTGTAACGGTGGATGTGTTCACGAAATATACGATGCTTCATCCGATTCAAAAAGCTACTGCACATCAGATTATTCAGAGGATTAGACGTCAAGTGATACCGGAGGCAGGAAAGCCACAATTCTTGTTGACTGATCACGGATCACAGTACACCTCAGCAGTATTTGCCAATGCCATGAATGAGCTTGAAATAGGTCATGTTTTATCATCTATTCGACATCCAGAGAGCAACCCAGCAGAATGCGTGATGTCTATTATCGCAAAATTCTGTCGATTATATTGTCAAGAAGAACACTGGCGATGGACTGAAGTCCTTGTTATTATGGCAAAATGTATTAATTCAACAGTACATGAAAGCACTGGTCAAATACCTATGGTCTTGCATTTGAACCAGATGCCGCTGAGAATATGGGATCGTGTGATTGTAAATCCACCTTGTTTACAACCATCACATGCCAGCAGACTTTTAGCTGCAAGAGAGACTATGGACAGACAAGCTGCCAAGCGCTTGAGAAGAACTAGACGCCAGAGGTTTAGAGAACCACTAGTAGAAGGAGACCTTATCCTTATAAGGAGACCCGGAATTTCTAGTCCTATAGACCGCATATATGGGAAATTTCTATCCTTGTATTATGGCCCTAGTCGTATCCGACAGCCTTTAAACAATGGAAGTTATGTGATAGAAGACATTAGGACAGGAGAACGCATTGGAACCTTTAATGCAGCCAATCTAAAAAAATATCACTCTTGAATGAATTTCAAAGCAAATAAAAATGTTATCCCAACATTTTATTTGAAACGACAGAGAGGCAGATGAACCCGCTGAGCTATGGTTCATGTGATATTTTTTTTTTATGACAGAGCATTTATGAGGGGATGTTGTACTTTTGAACACACCCAGGAAGCCACGTGAAGCTGAGAGATCACGCGATACTTTGAAGTAGCGGTGAATCGCACTTTTGACTTTGGTGTAAACTGCTAATTATTATCTGAGGTCTTATTAATTATTTTTATCTTTCCTACGAGACTCAGAATATTCCATTTCGTCATGCTGCATTATTAAAACATTTTGGAGAATGTTTATTTTTACTTTAGGTAAGGTAATACCCTTGCAGATACGCAAAAAGGAACGTAAGTAGTCGCTCAACGTTTTCGTTTTGACGACCTACTTTCTAGAGACACCCAGTACCGGGGCACTGCGTCTTGAGAATCCGCCTTGTGTAGGCGTGGAATTACATTTGTCCTACGAGACGTAGAAGAATATCCGCTGTTTAGCGTTAAAAGTGATTATAAGGTGCCATCGAGCAAGCAAATACTAATATTCACTGTCGATGAAGTCCAGTGAATTAAATAAGAAGCTTGGGAAATAATTATTGGCAAGTATAGTGTATTGCACAACATTGCTGTGACATCACATATTACCCACGCGTATGTGGAGGGCAGATGCCTAGTGGAAATATACAGGTAATAGTGTTACAATTATCCTGAATAAGTGTGATTATAATAGTATGAGATATTTAAATTGCCAAAGTGGAAATTTCATCTTTGAAACGTCGTATAATTCACGGATGCTGCGTGATACAAAAGTAGCGTCACTAGCACGTGCAGCATTATAAAATAGTATTAGCTTACATGCTAATTCACATCTGCAAGATTAAGGCTGTGTCGTATCTTATAATTGAAGCCTATAATAGTCACGACGGACATTATAATTTTGGAAGTGAGAGGATGAATAATCACGCAACTTATTTCGCTACCCACGTAATTGGACTTTTATTCACCATGGTTGAAGCAGTCACCATGGGCTAATACCATCCCAGTATGGGGGGTGACGTTTCTACAGGAACCAGCATGATGGTGGAACTTCCAGAACGATGAACGAGAGGGAAGGAGCCAAAATGCCATTTCCAGGCATATCCACGAAGATGTCGACAGGGACAAATCGAACCCTGGTCTTTGGGGGAGTCCAGATGGGAATCCTGATGAGGAGGATACCGATCCAGAGAGCCAGAGAGGTTTATGTACAACCCTTGTTGTGGAATAGAGAGCTGAGTGAGAGCTCCTCCATTTCGTGAGTTTTTGTCACACCCCTTCTTTGTTCTAGTTTCTGGTGGTATAGTAGTTTTAATGTAGTTTGTGAATCAACCACACTCAGTGTCAGCCATTTTTCTAGGTAGGGATGTAACTAGATTAGTTAGATGTCATTTATTTCAGTTTAGAGTGAGACACCCTTGGGGTCAGACATTTTGGTCAGCCCTGGTGCAGCTTGGTGAACGTCGTGGAACGTCAATGCCTACCTTTTTGCTGAACCTGATCGTAGTCATTTTGAGGCTATTTTGTTCAACCCTACTTGGGGTAATTTTCAAGTCTTTGCTGACTGTAGTTATGGCAATCAGATGCCTTGGTTATTAATTGACTGCATTCTTCGCAGCCATCCTTTGTTACACCCCTGACTGTCGTTAGAACGGTCGTATCATTTAGGTAGTCGACAGTAACTACCAGTTTGTAAATGCATTATATTTCATTTTGAATAAGCTCAGAAGCTATTCTTGGTCATGTTTGAACCTAACAACTAGAAGGAATGTTTCGTTGCCTAGCATCGAACGCGGTTCCCAACGTATCATTAAGCAGATCTAGTGTGTGAATCTGTGCCACATTTATCATTTTTTTTCTTGTGTCGTGTGAGACACGTTTTTATTTGATGTTCTAGCAACTACTGAGTTGCATTTTTAAAGCAAAGAGCTTCAGTTATTGTAAGTTTACTTTCATTTAGACGTCTTTGGTAGAAAGACAGAATTGTATTACTATACTCAGATTTATAGCGTGCGTTTGATACACGGACTCTGTAGAGATCCGTAACCTATGGTAATATTTTTTATGAACCGGCCAAGTGCAGGTTTTGTATTGATTAAATCGCCGGCCTTGAATAAACTGGTTATGTAACCCAGTGACCTAGAGCACGCCTGCTTCATTGTGAGACAAAACTACTATAGACGAGGACAGAGTACAATTTGTATTCGCTTTTCCTTTCATTGCTATTTTGCTTATGGAAATCAGTTTCCACTCTTGTATTTGATCACTTGTTTTATGGATCGGTTTTTGTTAGTTTAACGCTCTGTTGCGTGTATTGTCGTATGACAGGTACAGTTATGTAAGGTTTTCTATAGGATGGTGAAGTCTACCCTGTTATAGCAGGATGTTATTGTATGCTTTGTCCGGGGATGATCCCGTTGACCAGATGTTACTGGAAGGTAACTGTTGTACAGGCCTATCCCAGAGTTATTGAACGCGAGCTTAGCGCCGCTGGTAACCCGTGTTATTGTGTGTCCGAGTTGTTATACTCGTTGATTATATTCCGACTGTTGAGTCGAGGCTTTTTGGTGGAGAATGATCTCAGTTGGAGACACTCCGTGCCCAGGCTATTGTCAATGTTATTCGCCATAAACCTACGATAAACCTATAAACCGACGTTCTAATAATAAAATGCATAATTGTTGTAAAACAAGCCTAACTAACGATTCTTTCTATCTAACTTTGTTCTTTGCATTCTGGAACTGTTGACATAGCCGTGCAGTTGAAGATAATTTCCTTGTGAGGAAATGACTAGGACAGTTGACATTTTTGTAGCGACCTGAAGCATGTGCGAACCTAGAGTTCGTAGCTTGTGGAGCTCAGGCCATGCGATGTCAGACGTGGTCTCAACTGCGCATTCGTCACCGTAACTATACACATTAGATGACTATGGTTTACAAAGAGTAAACCAAGGTGTAGGCAGGAATTTTTAATAAAACTACTGTGTCTATTTCGTTATTAATTTATGATGTCAAGTGTATTAAACCCTACATGTTACTTTATTGTGTGCTGTTAGCACATAGTTATTAAGCATAATTAAATTGTTTGTTTTTCATGGCGGTACACTTAGCTTTTGGATGTAATTGTTTTCTTTTACGGACGTCATCGCCGTAAATTTTGTTAATTGATAGGACTTAGCTAGTTGAATTAATGTTAAATTTAAATGTCGAAATGGTACCATCCTAACCTAGATTTGTTTTGCTACCCTGTTAAATGTAAATTCAGATATTAGCTTGATCTTGTAACTTGAACTAGGGACTTGCGTCGTGCCATATTCCTAGCGTTGCTGTTGTTGCTTTATCATTGTGAGTTAGATCTTTCGCGAGGGTTTTTCAGTAACTTCTCAGGTAGGGGACCTGTTCTTTATCTTAGTTTATTTATTAATTTGCGGACTAGCCGATTATAACCCTCCGAACTAGGCTAGGGGCTTGTGAATTTTAATAAATTTTCACGGTGTTTTACATGAGTCTGGATGTTTATTTTCTCAGTCTAGTTTTAAGGTGAACCTTTCCTTAGGCGGTCTATGACCATCGTCACCATGTACCACGATCCCTGTGGACTACGGACTCTCGTGCCGCTTTAGCCTTTTTGGAAGGTCACCTGATCCTCACGGTACTTTTTATTCGATTTATGTGTCGTTAGTTGAGTCATCGTGGTTGTTGACATCAACTAAACGGTCTCAATATACTGTATATAAAAAGGAATGTCTGTCTGTTCGTCTTTTATGCGTTCATAAACCATTCATCCGATTGCGATCAAATTTTGGTGAGTTGTTGTACACACTTTCGGGATGTTCATAGGCATAGTTAATCCATTTCACAATAGATAGCACGCGAGAAGTTTAAACAAATGCGTATTGGTGATGCGTTCATATACAATTCATCCGATTGCGATCAAATTTTGGTGAGTTGTTGTGCACAGTCCCGGAAAAGTTATAGGCGGAGTAAATCCAATTTACAATACATGGCGCGCGAGTAGCTTCAATAAAATGGCGTGCGTTTGTTTCAAGAAAGTCCCACATGCGTTCATATACCATTCATCCCATTGAGATGAAATATGGCTGAGAAATTCTGCACACTTCAGGTAAGGTTTCTGGCTTATTAAATCCACTTAACAATAGTTAGCGCACGAGTAGATTCAACAAATGAGCGACGACGGGCGAAGCGTTTCAACAAAGTCCTGTATGCGTTCACATACCATAGGTCCGATAGCGATTAAACTTGGGTGAGAGGTTGTGTACACTACAGGCAAGGTTTCTGGCTTAGTAAATCCATGTTATAATAGGTAGCGCACGAGTAGATTCAACAAATGAGCGACGACGCGTGATGCGTTTGAACAAAGTCCCGTATGCGTTCATGTACTATTCGTCTGATAGCGATGAAACTTGGGTGAGATGTTGTGTACTATTCAGGGAAGGTTTCTGGGTTAGTAAATCCACTTTACAATAAGTATCGCAGAAGTAGATTAAACAAATGAGCGACGACGCGTGAAGTGTTTCAACATAGTCCCGTATGCGTCCATATACCATTCGTCCGATAGCGAGTAGCGACTAAACCTGGGTGAATTGTTGTGTACTCTCCAGGGAAGGTTTCAGGCTTAGTAAATCCATTTTACAATAGGTAGCGCACAAGTAGATTCAACAAATGAGCGAAGACCCGCGAAGCGTTTCAACAAAGTCCCGTATGCGTTCATATACCATTCATCCGTTTGCTATGAAACTTTGGTTGAATTGTTGTTCACACTCCAGGAAAGGTTTCTGACTTAGTACATCCTATTTACAATAGGTAGCGCACGAGTAGATTCAACAAATGAGTAACGGTGCGCGTATCGTATAAAAAGAAATCCGTATGCGTTCATATACCATTCATGCGATTGCAATGAAATATGGAGATATGTTGTTTCCACTCCCGCAAAGATTTCTGATTTAGTAAATCCATTTTACAATTGGTAGCGCACGAACAGATTCAATTAATGAGCGACAGCGCGTGAATCGTTTCAACCAAGTCCCGTATGCGTTCATATACCATTCATCCGATTATGATAAAACTTTGGTGAGTTGAGTACAGTCCTGCGAAGGTGTGTGAATTAGTAAATCCGTTTTTCAATGGGTGGCGCACAAGTAGATTCAACAAATGAGTGACGGCGCGCGAATCGTTTAAACAAAATCCCGTATGCGTTCATATGCCATTCATCCGATTGCGATGAAACTTTCATGAGTTGTTGTGTACACGTCAGGGAAGGTTTAAAGGTTTAAACAAAATCCCGTATGCGTTCATATACCATTCATTTCATTGCGATGAGACTTTGGTGAGTTGTTGAGCACGCTCCCATGACTGTTTTTGAGATAGTAAATCAATTTTACAATAGTTCAGAGGTGGTTAACGGAAAAAGAAAAAAATATTGGGAATCCAAAAGCACTTCAACAAACAAATTAACAACGCCAACACATTCTTTGATTGGCATTGCAACGCATGCCGGGTACAGCTAGTTATTTATAATAGTTACTTAATCCGTTGGTTTAGGATAATTATGCTCTTGATTTATGTTGTAGGTTTAAGTGTGGTTTAGTTAGTTGTATTAATGACACCAGTCGTAGGCTGCAATAGGTGATCTCACTGGAGATTCACTCAAATACCTTGACTTCAACATGTCATACAATAACACAGGTTAGCGCGTCTTACACCAACTGCGCGCGGCATCGGTCGGCTTAGCCTCAGCTTAAGATCGTCGGAATAAACCAAGGGTAAGGAGGACATTCATTCCGTCCTGCCAAATACCAAATAATGTGTTCACGGACACAACAATTACACTAGCTAGCCTAATTTATACAAAGCTGGGTTAATTAACATGATATTTTAAACCTTTCTACAACACGCCAGATGAAGCAAAGTCATCGGCTCAAACATTTAAGGAATTCGCATAAGCGTGCGTTCCGTTACTCATATTAATTACAGGTGTTGACAGCTCCCAAAGCTGCTCTCAAAGCTAGGTTATTAATACCCGTGACCCTCAAAATTTCCTAGGCTTGTGACATAAGTTAGCACACAAAAGAAGTCAATAAAGTCTTCTCTCTCTTGTTTCTCGGGTAAACCGGTTATCAGCTGTGTGCGCAAGCAAGTCTCATCGCTTCGCGTGCAGCTCATAGCATAGCAAAGAATAGTGCGTTTAAAATGAGCATTTATAATCTTGTATGACCACGAAATAAAGTCCTGTAGTGCTCTACATATTTTCTAACAATGTCTCATCACTTCCCTAATAGTGTTTCCTGGGATTACATTCCCTTCAAAAAGATATAATGTAGAATAATGTTCAAAGAATAGAAATTGTAAGACAGAACACTTGTGCATTCTAACTGCACTGATATCCGGAGATATGTCACTAGTTCAATGTACATGTAGGATTTGATAAGTGTGGTTTGGCACTCTCCACAACGAAATTAAACATCTCACCTCTGCTGTGATGTTTTAAAATGATACGAGATCAGTTAGCTCCTCAGCCTAACAGTATATGGGTTCGTTCCTCTCGAACTTCACGTGGTAAATAGTACTCACGAGAATGATAAATAAATAGTACAGAAACGTTGCGGCAACGGCCGGCCGAAAAATGATACGAGAATAAGCTCTCAAATTAAACCAGGGACCAAACTGTGGGGTGTCCCCTTACTTTCACAGAAGTCTACATCTCCTGTAGTTAAAGATGTCATTTACTTTGGCATAAAACACTCTGAAATAATGAAAATCGCACCGGCCGTATAGTACTTGGACTTGTGGTGTCTAACAGAAATATTGTCCCAGTACTAAAGAAAGAAAATACACACATTTTCTACCTAAGTGGTCAAATATCGTTGCGTTTCGGCTCAAAAATATAATACAATCACTACTACCTCAACCTGGACAAACTTCGTACAAGGTTTACATGACTCACGGTTACTTTATGTGGTGGATCACCTTCCAGAACTCCCATTGGAAGGGGTTAAATGCTTCCAAGGTTCCAAGCATTTTTCTAATGGGTAAGGCTATGGAGGTAAGCCTGTCCTCGTGGTCCTCTGTTAGCAAACCGTACATGGTTTGTACGTAGTAGTGTTGGCTGGAGAATTCCATGGTGTTGGCGTATTTCGTTGGTGTTACCCTCACATGGTAGATTACACCTTCATGATCCTCTCACAATATAGTTGCAGAAATATAAGCACGTGGTGCGTAATGTTAATCATCGTGGTCAAAAAAAAATATTCACTGATTCTAATACAGAATAGGATAAAAATGCTCACTGGCTCTAATATTTGCAGGTTATTCAAATACTCTGCTTTACCTGCCACAGATTCTACTTTACCAGCACGTGGAAAATCACTCACAGATTTTACTAAGTTGAAATCACTAAGAATCTGGATAATCACTGTCGCGTACAAGCGATAATTAGGTTTATCATAATTCAATTTTATATTAGCACTCACTGGGCTACACGACGTTGTCGTAAGATTAATATTTCACGTCTTAGGTAAATGTTACCCTCGTCTGCCTTCAGACGGTCCTCGTGGTTAGTGAAAAATAGAAGTCTTCACACAATCAAATTTATACTTTCACTATTACGTCGCACTGGCTTCACTAAGCTTAAAATAGTACTGTGCGTTGCTTAAATTATTGAATTCGGATCGAAGGCTGCAGATTATTGTCTTCCCAAATGTGGGGCCTTCGTACGCCTATAATGGCCTTCGTCTATTAGACGGACAATCGACACAACGCGTCCAGCCTCAGCGGACTATCAACACGGTGTGGTTCGTGCATAGCACGGCATCCTGATTCGAAGGAAGTAGTCTTGTCAAAACAGTGACTACTTTCATAATCCCCCGCATGTCTGCGGTGAAAAATACCTTGACCTAAAATAGATTTGTCATCTCCAAAAGGCATATAAAATGGCAGATTAAGCAGAATTAAATATTTCAAGCTCCTGAGATATGTGGTTAAAAATAGTGAGTAATATATCTCTAGGAGGAAAATAAGCTGTCCTCTCTGAAGTCAAAATAGTAAATTGTTCATGAGGAAGCTTGAGGGTGTGTTCTATAGAAGTGAGCATGTAAAGTAAGTATGCTCTCAAAGAAATATTTGATGCATGAGCCTGGGCGGGCTCAGTATATACTAGAAAATCTTTATTACCGGGACTGTTTTTCTCTTTTCTTATTCGTACGGGTGTGTGTTGTTATGTATTTCTACCCTTATTATCCCCATCTCTACAGGGTTGGGGATGAGGTGAAAAGAGACTCTATGGAGCAACGGATTTTATTGCCGGATGCCTTTCCGCCAGCACTAGAGAGGAGTTTATGAGAATATAATACATGTGTTGAAGCGAAACTCACTGCAAGCATTAATTTGTTTTGTTTTGGTTGATGCCTGTTCTTGTATGTTTTGTTCTTAGCCCTCAGTGATCCATTATGTGTGTTGTTTCTCTTTCTGATCATTTATGTTTTAAGATTATGGTGTTAGAAGCCATTTTTCAGTGTTGCCTTACTTAAGAAAAGTTTGGTGCTTTTCAGTCGGTTTCACGCATAGATTTTATAGCCTAGGTGTTAAGGATCGGATGACGCTCGCTTGACGATCGAAAATGGTCATCCAAATGTATTTATTAATCTCACGTAATTTTTTTCAGGATTAGGGTACAACCCATCTCATTTGGGTACATTAGTGTTGACCGACTGAAAAGCGCCGAACTTTTGTATGGTTTAAGATAAAAGCCCCTTTGTTTCCATTGTGCACTGTTTGATCAGATTGAAATAGGGTGAGGAGTAGAAAGGAAGTATCCACTGCGTATTGAGTGGTACCGTTCCTGCTTTTGCCTGGAATTCAAAATGAGAGTACATGATAAACCATTTCAAACACGGCCGATGGTTCGGTTCAAACCCACTAGTTTTCAAAAGGCAGAAATATCCTGACTACATGGCCTGGAGCTTTATGTTCCTATATATATATATATATATATATATATATATATATATATCTGTGCTCTTAGTATTTCCCCAGGTAGGAATTATAAATATTGGATTCAATGTGCAAGTTTTGAGCTTGGATATCTAAATTACTGAACGTGGGTTGAAACTATTAATGATAGAAAAATTAAGTCTTGAAACATTTTATTTTGTTGTTCACATATATGACTGCATTAATAAAAGCTTTTGAAATAGGCGTCCCTTGCAGTAACCGAAATGAAGCTATTGAAATGATAGTTGTCATGTTCGTTTGGCTAATTCAGCCTGAAGATGGACTCTTGATACCGAGCATAAACATGGCCGCTTGTTCTGTACATTATATGTAAATTGCATGTTCTGGGGGTTCTGATGCTCAGTTGCTCAGTCATTGTTTTTGCAATACATCTTGTTACCTCTTCGTACATTAAACTGTTTTATGTTGATAGGCTGTGCTGAAGATTAATAAAAGCGGTCGTATTTTTTGATAATGTGGAGTTGAATTCTCGTTTATCGCAATCACTTCACAACATTTAGCGCTGCGGGCAGGATATTGTAATTAACGACAAATTGTTATTCTGAACACAGTAAGCAGTTTAATTCAAGACATCATGCCGATTGAAATAGAGAAGAGATCACGTACGATTATAAGAAGATCCTTCAATAAGATTTATTGAGAACTCGAAGAGTTACTAGTCGGTGGAGCAGAGTTAAATCGTGAGCAAATATGTACACATATGGATGTGCTCGAGTTACGTTTTCAGGAATTCCAAGGTAAGGACGCAATCATTTATGAACATACGATCAATGATGGTGCTTTGCCTGAGAAAGAGCTCTAGTCGGAGAGGGATAAAGGGGAAGAATACGTTATGTATTTTAGGATGAAACGTAAAGTCAATAAGATAGATGAAGATGAGGTTAGGTCTACTCAGTCCAATCCAACAGTCGGAACGTCATCCAATGTAAATGCTTCAAGTGGTGCTTATAAACTCCCTCAGTTGAAACTTAAGGAATGCAATGGGGAGTTGAAAGATTGGTTGCCGTTTTGGTCCCAGTTTAAAAAGATTGACAGTGATCCTAATATGGACCCGAGTGATAAATTGCAGTATCTAGTCATGGCCACAGTTCCCAACTCAGCTGCTAGAGAAGTTGTTGAGAGTTACCCTGGCACAGCTGAGATGTATCTAGAGGTGATAAAAGCACTTAAAGATCGTTTTGGAAGGGAAGACTTGTTGACTGAATTTTATCTTAGGGAACTTTTGAAAATCATCTTGCAGAACACGATTTCCATCAAGAAGATGATGATGATGATAATTGTTGTTTTAAGGGGCCTAACATCTAGGTTATCGGCCATCAAGAAATGCCTTTATGTGTTCTGTACGATAAGTTGCAGTGTCACTTTCGAAATCTTCATACGCTGGGTGTAACATCAGAAAAATGTGGACCCATACTGTTTCCTTTAGTATCCTCATGTCTACCAGAGGATATTTTGAAGGTGTGGGAGAGTAGTACCCTTCTCTCGCAGAGATCGAATAATCCTGAGTCGTCCTCGAAATATGTCTTAGAGAATCTTATACAGTTCCTCAGGGTGGAGGTTGAAGGAGAACAGAAAGTAGCCCTTGCTCTGTCTGGGTTCGGCTTATCAGTGACCTCAAATAATAAAGTCAATGAAAAGAATATGGGATCAAAGCAGCCTGCTCCCACTGGTAAAGATATTCCTACGGCTGCTGGGTTAATTACTATTGCTAAGGGAGGATCTGAGTGCATCTTCTGCTCATCCAACCACAGGGCGCAGGATTGTATAAAGGCCCAGGCTATGACTATGACAGAAAGACGTCACATTTTAGACAGTAAGAGGGCTTGTTTTTGTTGTCTTGGACAAGGTCATCCAGCTAAAAGGTGAAAAAGTCGATCAAAGTGTATTGTTTGTGGCAAGTCACATTTTGTGATACCCTACCTCAGGTGCTTGATAGACCTAGTTCTAAGGAGGGAAAGACAAACACTCAGAATAGACCTACAGGGTCTAAACTATAGCATGATGAAGCACTCACAAGTCTATCAACAAGTTGTAACGTTCAGATGCAAACGCTTGTAGTCAATGTAAGAAGTGACAATGGTTATCGTCCAGCTAGAGCATTGATAGACACCGCTTCTCAACGTTCATATATTCTGTCGAGCACAGCGACAGAAATGGGCTATCAATCGAAAGGCAAGGAAATAATCCAGCATTCACTTTTTGGGGGTACTAGTACGGATGTGGTCCAGCACTATGTTTTCAGCGTTCTTCTCTCCAGTTCAGACAATAAGTATAGATGTAATTTTCAAGCATTAGCTCAAAGTAGAATATGTGGTAATATTTCTCCTGTCAAACCAGGACCATGGATTGACGAGCTTGTTAAACAAAATATCAGACTCAGTGATTTGCAATGTTCAGGGCCTATATAAATTTTAATTGGAGCTGACATTGCTGGTAAGATTCTCACTGGAGGTAGGAGAATGCTCACTTGTGGGTTAGTAGCGATCGAGACCAAATTTGGGTGGACATTAATGGGAAGGATTCCAGCACTACATCATTCCAAAGATAACCTTGCCATTGTTGTAACAAACTTGTTTGTTAAGGATGCTGCGTTATCAGATCTGTGGACACTAGATACCCTGGGAATCACAGATCCTTCTAAGAAGTTGAATAGGATGGAATTTCAGGCCGCAGTTCAGCAACATTTCTTTGAGACTGTGACTATCACAGACGAAGGGCGCTGCGAAGTTCACTTACCCTGGAGTGCAGGTCATCCAACTCTGCCTAACAACTACGACTTAGCCCTGAAGAGGACGAATTCCACAGTAAATAAATTGAAAGTCAAGGGATTGTTTGAAGCTTACCAACAAGTTTTGGATGAATGGATTTCAGAAGGAGTCATCGAGGAAGTGCCTCTCCAAGATATGAATTTGCCAGGGCATTACCTACCCCATCGACATGTGGTGAAGCTAAACAGTACGACACCTGTACGTCCAGTCTTTGATGCCTCTGCTCGAAATGGAAAGAATCCAAGCCTTAATCATTGCTTAGAGAAGGGACCAAATCTGATTGAAAAGATACCTGCTGTCCTCGCTCGGTTCCGTCTCAAGAAGATAGGAGTAGTTGGGGACATCTGGCGTGCTTTCCTCCAAATCAGTTTATATCCTAATGACCATAATTTCCTGCGTTTTTTTTTGGATAACGGAAGGAGGCGCCCTTATGGTCTACAGACACTGTCGTGTTGTATTTGGGGTTTCTGCTAGCCCTTTTCTCTTAGAAGCATGCCTGAATCTTCACCTTGAGACCACATTAGCCCATTTTAAGGAAGGAATTTTAAAGGGGCCCATTTCGTTGGTTGAGGAACTCGCTCGTAGTTTTTATGTTGATAATTGTGTGTCTAGCATGAAAGATGAAGAGGAAGCACAGACATTCATCAATTTGGCTACTTCCGTCATGCGTGAACGACAATTTGAACTAAAGGGGTGGGAGGTGACTTCCCCTGTATACATTTCCGCACCTGTCAATGTTTTAGGGCTTTCCTGGGATCCGTCTGCAGACACTTTGGAGATAAATATGGCAAGTCTTTCTTCTTTAGATACAGAGCGGGTCACTAAGAAAACCATGCTGAGTGCTGCTCATAGAATATTAGACCCCATAGGTGTTACATGTAGTGTCACACTAGTACCCAAACTTCTATTGCAACAAACTTGGAAAAGCGGTATCAGCTGGAACCAAGAAGTTGATGCAGAGATACAGTCCCAGTTCTTATGTTGGATGAAGAGTGTACCCGATCTCAAACAAATTAGGATCCCTCGATGGTTACCTGGATGCAATGAGCGAGACACATGGACATTGCACATTTTCTCAGATGCATGCCAAACATCTTATGCAGCAGTGGCATTCCTGCGTGTGGAACTGGAAGGGATTGTTAGGGTCCAACTTGTGACAGCTAAAGCAAGAGTGTCTCCTATCGACAAACCCAACAAGAATACGACTATACCAAGACTTGAACTATTGGTTGCTTCAATTGCAGCAAGAATGTACACTACCATTGTTGAGGACTTTGATATGGCAAAAGTAGAGACTATCTTTTGGACGGATGCAACTACAGCGCTGGCCTAGGTTAAACGTGAGGAGCCCTGGGATGTTTTTGTTTCTAATAGGGTGAAGGAGATTAGGGAACTAACAGGCAATTGTGAATGGAGACATGTTCCTGGACACATGAACCCAGCAGACCTTCCATCGAGAGGTTGCACAGCTAAGAAATTATTGGAAGCTCGTTGGTGGGAGGGACCAAACTGGATCAGAGAATCTCCCAGACACTGGCCTAAGGTAGATCCTATGTATGATGAAGAAGAGATCGCGGGAGAAAGAAAGAAAGAAAACTATTGTATCGTCTATGGTATGTGAGTATGGAAATAAAGACTGGTATTACAAGTATTTCTCACACTACAAGAAAATTGTCCGTTTAGTAGGATGGATTCTACGTTTTGGAATAAATAGCAGGAGGGCTAGGTCTGATCGGATTCATCAGGATCTAACTGCTGATGAGTATAAATTAGCAGAGAACAAAGTTATATTTCTGATACAAGAAGAAGCTTTTGTAGGAGTTTTTGATCCAAGGCTCTCCAATTTCCTCCCTTTTATTGATGATAATGGGGTCATTAGATTAACGACAAAAATCTCCAACAAGAGGGATATCAATGAATTTCGTCATCCAGCTGTCATTCCAAACCATGAACACCCCGTTGTCAGACATATGATCATGGATGTGCATCATTAGAGCTGTCACGCAGGAGTACAAATGATCATGTCAATACTGAGAGAACAATTTTGGATTCTGGGAGGCAGGCGAACTGTGAGAGCAGTTGTTAATTCATGTGTTCGATGTAAGAGGCACACTGCCAAGAAGATTGAAACAATACCTACTCCACTTCCAGAAGAAAGAGTGCGCAATACAAAGGTATTTGAGATAACGGGAGTGGACATGGCCGGTCCATTATACCTAAAAGCAGGGAAAGATGAATATAAGAAGGCATGGATTTGTCTTTTCACGTGTGGTGTGTATAGGGCAGTGCACCTAGAACTTGTGTCTTCGCTATCCACGGATAGTTTTCTACTAGCTTTCAGAAGATTCATGAGTCGAAGAGGGAGACCTCACAGAGTATACAGTGATCATGGCACCAACTTCCTCGGAGCGGACAATGCACTACGGAAACTTGATTGGGCCATTATTCAAGAGTACAGTTCTGTGAGAAAATTGTATGGAAATTTAATCCACCAGCTGCTCCATGGTGGGGTGGTTGGTGGGAGCGCTTGGTTGCTGTTGTTAAGAATCTTTTGCGAAGAGTGCTAGGCCGTGCTTCTGTAGATTATGAAGAGGTACAGACCATCCTATGTGATTGTGAAAGCATCATCAATTCTCGTCCACTAACATACGTCTCACAAGACCCCATGGATTTGACCCCTCTTACACCCAGCATGTTCTTACAAGACGTTGAAGACGTAGGAGTTCCCGACTTTGACTTGGTAGAGGCTACTGATTTCAATCGCCGGTTGCAGTACCGAAACAAGTTAAGGCAAAATCTGCGTGAACGTTTTCGTTCAGAGTATTTGGGTCAACTACGTTTGCTAGCTAATAAGAACACAGTGAGAGAGATTTCTGTGGGAGAAATTGTGTTAATTGGGAGCGACAATAAGAAAAGGCTCGACTGGCCCTTAGCTCGAGTCACTGAACTTATTAAGGGAAAGGATGGACATGTAAGAGTTGTCCGTGTTATAACTTCTACTGGAGAACTGGTACGTCCTGTTCAACGGATCTATCCCCTGGAGCTGGAGTTTAAGCCAGAGAATGACAGTCAGGTCATCGACGGACGACTACGAGAAGTTGCAAGAGAATCAGCCACAGACTTGGGTGTGTCAAAGAAGACGAAATCAACCGATACAATTAACGAGTCAGTGATCAAACCATTGGCTACACAAAGTGGTAGGCTGGTAAAAAAAAAAAAACAGACTGAATCTGTAAATCTAGACAGTCTTTATATAATAATTCATTCATGTTGTGTATGTTTTCATTAGTGTAACTTTTGTAAGTTAATTTGAAGAGTGATTTAGAATTAACTTAGGTGGGAGGATGTCATGTTCGTTTGGCTAATTCAGCCTGAAGGTGGACTCTTGATACCGAGCACAAACATGGCCGCTTGTTCTGTGCATTATATGTAAATTGCATGTTCTGAGGGTTCTGATGCTCAGTTGCTCAGTCATTGTTTTTGCAATACATCTTGTTACCTCTTCGTACATTAAACTGTTTTATGTTGATATTCTAAGCTGAAGATTAATAAAAGCTTCGTATTTTTTGATTATGTGGAGTTGAATTCTCGTTTATCGCAATCACTTCAAAATAGTAATCGTAACCCCAGTCGGAACTGCACTTTCTTTTGATTTTAACTTCCTCTGCCTTTAAATCATGTTTTCAGAAGGAAGGTTTTAATGTTCATGAATAAGTCGGTGGCATATCATGTATAGATTAGATTTTTTAGCCTATTTTCAATTTTGAAAAAATAGGCTTATGAGATCACCTTTTGTCCGTGTGTGTGTGTGTGTGCGTGAGAGAGGTGTGTGTGAGTACCCCCTAATAAAATCTAAATGGCTGGAGCGATTTCAATGAAACTCGGTAAGTTCATAGCGCTATTCCCGGCGACCTTGACCGTGCCCTTCAAATTTTGTTACGTCTCACCAATCCAACATGGCGGCTGTGCGAAATATTACACTAGCATTCAATATCTCCGAAACTATTACCGATATCGCCCTGAAATTGTGTACGGTGATAAAGGGCACTACTAGAAGTTCACCTATGAGACTTTCAAAAACCTGGTGACTACAAAACCGACATGGCGGCCAAGCGAAGTTGAGACATTTAAATAGACTTTTCTCGCGATTTAACTATCCAAACGTAATGAAACTTGGTACAGCAATTGTTTATACAAATTGTAATGCACTGAAGTCTAATTTAGTTCAATTGTTTACATAACCTCAAAATGGCGGCAGTGCGAAATATTTCACTGACATTCTATATCTCCGAAACTATTACAGATATCACCCTGCAATTTTGTACGGTGATAAAGGGTACTGATACAAGTTTACCTATGTATATTTCATAAACCTGTAAAGTACAAAACGAACATGGTGACCAAGCGAATTTGAAATATTTTAATAGACTTTTCTCGTGATTTATCTCTCTGAGCGCAGTGAAATGTGGTACAGTAAATGATTTTGCAGATTGTAATGCACTGCCATCTAATTTAATTCAATTGTTTACATAACCTCAGGATGGCGGCTGTGCGAAATTTTAAAATTAAGTTTTTATTTCTTGTGTCGTAATCATGCGATCGAAGTGAAAGTTTGAATAATGAACCTAGGCAATAATTGTCCTTGAATGGTACATAACTCTATAGTGTTTTAGATCCCTTATTTGGGGGTGGTTGGATCTAAAAGACAGAGTTATTGTGTTAATTTATAGAGCTGTGCCTAAACGGGGGTAGCTTCCCTTGGCAGGGTAAGCTGACCAGTGTAGAGTGTTGTTGTGTGCTAGGAGCTAGGGGGCGCTCCTATAAATAACGTAGTAGTGTTTTAGGGGATGGGACCCAATGCAAGGGTCACTGTGCTGGTCGCTCAGCTGACTGGCTTATTATATAACTGAACGTGCTTGTATCAGCTAAGTGGCACGCGCTGCTCTCTAGCAGCCGGGCCGCCGCGAGGAATACAATGATATCTGAGCTAGCACTATCAGACTACCGTATGTCACGTCTAACCGTGATGGGAATAAGGAAGGGCGTTGGGATGTAAAGAGGCGTATAAACAGTAAGGCGAGTGTAGAGTGTTGACCAAGTGTTTATTGGTCTGTGATGTTATAGTATGAGTCCCTTGTAGGGAATGTAACAATGTTCACAATGTGAAAGTACAAGCTGTGGGTGAAGGTTACAAAAGTAGGAAATCTGAACACGGCTGACTCACCTCTGATGACACCAGCGTGGCCTCCGGCTGTACCACTGAAAGACTGATAATGGAGAGATCCCCGTGACCTCCTTAGGCCTCCTTTTATATTCTTGGGCGCTATGCTGTCAGCAATGTGATGGCATAGCTGCCCCAGTTAATAATATGTCGCTGTGTGTAATAATTGTGCAAGGATTGAGCTGCTTTCTAGAATGGCAAGCTGTCCTTGCGGCGTTGATGTACGTTGGCCTGGCTTTACGAGGGTTGCCCGTTAGGATATTTAGATAGATGCTGGGGGGATGGTCTCCAAGGGGTGCCTACCCCTGGGGTACTGTACAAGCCTCCTTCCCTATTTAGTTCGCGTCCCCGCGAACGGGAACGGAACTTGAGGTCGGGATGCTGATGTAGGCGTTCTTGCAGCCCCCTCGTATCGTCTGGCGGTGTCTTCCTCGGCGTCGTCGTAGAGAATGGGTTATGTCGTGAAGTGTAGGTGTGAGATCAGCCCGTCTTCAGAGGGGAGGGTTATGGGATGTACAGATATATGTATAACACTGACATTGGCATTGTGAAGATGGAAATTGACAAAAAAAAATGACATTGCGAAAAACTTGACATCGAGAAAAAATTGACATTGAGAAAAAATTGACGTTACCATTGTTGGCATGTTGTAAGTTTCAAAAAAGAAAAAAAACATGGTTTTGATAGTTACATAGTTGTGCAGGGAGGAAAAACCCAGCTAGACGCGGAATTGTGCCGTCTGGCTTTATTTTGGGGAAAAAGTGCTCCCTGCGAAGAGAAAGATAGAAGAGAATAGAAAAAATGGGTGTTCCAGGGTGTAATTTAAGGGAAATATTCAAAGTATTTATTGGTTGGGGAAAAAACGGAACACCCTGACAAATTTGGGCGTTAGTAGAGTAGAAAGGAAAAAACAAAACCGTATATCCAGTGTTGCCATTATGGCAGTGTTGAGTGGCGTGACATATTGTTTACATTTAATTTACAAGCATGATATTGTGAATGGCGTGACATATTGTTGACATGTAATTTACAAGCATGATATTATATATATATAAACCTTTAATTTACAAGCATGATATAATGTATATATAAACCTTTAATTTACAAGCATGATAAAATGTATATATATAAACCTTTAATTTACAAGCATGATAAAATGTATATATAAAAATAAGAATCTTATTATTAAACCGGTTTGCTCATGAGCCTGGTACCTTTCATTTCGTAGAGCTCTTTACCTGACCTTTGTATACCATTCGCTGATTCTTTCCTGGCCATGTTCCACTCAGCCATTTTATCGTAGTTTAGTGGCTAGGCCGCTAATTCCTTCTCCATTGAGCTTATGTCCTAGTGGTTTTCCCGCCGTGGGTTGGGAAATTCCACCTTGGCGTCGAAGGTTCGGCCCTTACAATATTTGTGCCGCCCTTCGATGCCGAAGTCACGCCTTATTTGCGTGCATCTTGTTTTTGGCGTTCATCGATGCCCAGTATCCCACGGATACTGTGCTTCGGTGGTCGCTACGCTGTCACCTTTAGGAGGTGCAACGGAAATTAAAAAAGGGTGTATGTTTCTGTACAAAAACGTGTGGTATTTTTTTGTGTTGGGATATGTATATACAACAGGTTAGTGTACAATGCTCGCCATCTGCAAAACAAAATATGTTAATTGCCATATATCTGGAAACATGTACATTCAATCGCTTCCTTGCTTTCCTGCAAATAGAGTGTATTAATACATATAGCAGTTCCATCGCTGCGCATATTATATAAAATCAATTATGTTGCCACTTAAGTCTAACTTAATCTAGGTTAGCCTATGTTAGTCTAGTTTATCCTAAGTATGGTCGGGCTTACCTCGGTAACGGATTTTTAGTCACCGAGTGCCGAAATTTTACCTTAATATATACATTAAAAAAAATTGCCCTAAGTGTAGACTTATACTGTATTGTAATGCCTTATCACTAGGTATCATGGGTGGTCATGAAATGTCATGAGTTTGCCATGAGTTGCCATGAGTTTGCCATGAGTTGTCATGATTTTGCCATGCGCTCGCCATGAGTTTGCCATGAGTTGCCATGAATTTGCCATGAGTTGTCATGAGTTTGCCATGAGTGGCCATGAGTTTGCCATGCGTTGTCATGAGTTTGCCATGAGTTTGCCATGAGTGGCCATGAGTTTGCCATGAGTTTGCCATGCGTTGTCATGAGTTTGCCATGAATTTCCATGAGTTGTCATGAATTTGTCATGAATTGTCGGACTTACCCTGACGCCGGGTTTGTGGGCCATCAGGCGCCGAACGGCGTTACTTAATGCTATCTATCTTAATTATGGTCTAAATAAAAAAAAAATGCCATTTCTAGGCCGAAAGGGTTGCCTTAATCTACTGCCGAAATGTGCTGTGCCATACCTGGCAACAGCGGTGAATAAATTTGCTTAATCCTAGGTTGCGTGTCAAATGCAACCGTCTTACAGCTAAATTTCGACCAGGGCGATCGCCTGGGGCAATTTACTTCCCCAGGACACCACCCGCACGATTCCTGAAACACCGGTTGTCTCTAGAACCGCTTGATTCCGCCCCCTTAACTCTAGGTGTCGACGTCTATTACTAGTACTAATCTAGTCGCAGGCGGCTTACGGTGCCACTAAGCAAACCGTTTCGCCCGCTGTACTTATCATTTCTTTGCCGTTGCCATTGCGTATGTGGTCGTAGCTGGGCCGCCCACGTAACCCTTATGAGGCGCTCACAATGCCCCTCTCTTAATGCCCATTGGCTGCCCGATACATCGCCATTTATGTGGGCATTGGACATTGTCGTCCAATGGCATAATATTCTCTTCGCCTTTGTCGGCAATCGTAATCTGCTTTTCGCAGTAATCTTCGCCTGTATCGGCCGTAGTAGTATGCTTTTCGCATTAATATTCGCCTATATCGGCCGCAGTAGTATGCTTTTCGCATTAATATTCGCCTATATCGGCCGTAGTAGTATGCTTTTCGCATTGTAGGATTCTCTTCGCCTTTGTCGGCCGTAGTATTATGTATTTCGGAGTAACATTTCACTCCAACGCACAGGAGTTTTGCTTCCCGCTATGGAAGCCGTGCCTACTTAAATTTAAACTTAACTAGAAGTCTAGTCATAATGGGGTCGTCTCTAGGGATAGCTCCCGAGTCCGGCGCTGAGTGAGCTATTTCTCCCGCCATTCTCAGAAAGTCTCCCTGCAGGTCTTGGCTTCGACGACCGTGGCACAAAGTGGGTGTAGCATCCCTTCCTCCCAGGGGCGGTTTATGCGCACCTAGGATTCCAGAGCTTGCCCGGCCAGGCCGCGAATGCTTTGACCTTACGTGGTTCGTCTGTCTGGTCGGGTCAGTAATTTGTTGATCCAACTGGGGTAAGGGTCCACATCGCCTTCCCCAGTTCTCAAAGTGTGGTCCCTCTGACCTTCGGCTTACGCCGTTGTCATCAATCAGAGCGTATCAGATTCCTTTGTAAAAAAAAATGTGGGCGTAACCTGTGTAAAAAGTTTAATCTTTGTGTAAAATGTAAAATATTTTCAGTGTTGTGGGGTTGTAGATCTTCTAAGTACATAGACTACTTCTGGTCTACCATTGCTACGTCAGTTTTCCAGCAGTAATGCTCTCTTTACTTTAATGGAGGTGTTAGTAGGGTCTGTGGCGTCAGGTACCCTGTTATTAGGATCTGGGGGTAGTTATTTGTTGAGTGGGCTTAAAGTATGGTAGGAAGGGGTTGCGCACCTTTGGGTTCCACGTTAGTGGTGGCCTGGAACCGGTGATGGCGCTGAGATGCTCCTATAGTGAGTGGACTGGGGAGGTAATTCCCGGGATTGCAAAGATATAAAAATTCCATGCAGGTTTGATATTAATATCCCTGGTGAATGGATGGGATAGTCATGCATGAATCTGGATATGAGGCATCTGCCTTCATATAAGGATAGGTGTAGGGTGGGGCATAATACCAATATATTCCTTTCATGCGGGAGTGTTTAATTAATAAAGAATGGTTAGTATATATAACTATGGCCTCATCTCTCACTTGGAGATGCGCATTATGCTTATTTAATTTTTGCCGACCCACCCCTAATACTCATGTGGTAGCATCGTGATCCAAGGCGTAGCATGCCTTCTGTTTAGACGCATGAAGTCCATCAACCCCTTGTGTGTATTCTGTAATGTAGTGTAGCTGTTTTGGTTGTGTTCATGTGTCTGCGTTGGTTTATGTTGGACGTGAGAGGGTTATTAGAAGGGAATTGGGTATTAACCATGGTAGCCTGCTGTAGTATGTCGGTAATCCCTCTCGGATTATCCACCTATGGTTTGTCATCCTCCCTTGGTCCATGCTTGCTTTCTATCCGCGCCTTGGGATAGTAAAGCTTCACGACCTAATCTGGTCTGCCATTTGTAGTGTAAATGTGGCCAGTGGTCGTAGTGCGACTGGCCATGTCCTAGTCATCTGTAATGATTCCTATGCCTTACGATCGATAAAAGAAGTTATTAGGGGGGAGATCTTGTCTGTGTTTGCTCCTAATTGTTGAGTGCATGTGCGTGTGTGTGGCTATGTTCCGCTACACCACGCGGACGGTTGGTCTGTTGCAGGCTAAGTCGTAATATGTATCGCGTGTATGGGCAGGAGGCGCCCGTGGCCTGTCAACGTCTTGTCCATTGCCAAGTGCTTTTGCGGTGTAATAAAAAATGTATATTGTTATGATTGTTTTGCGTTTTTGATTTCATTGTCAATGCCGGTACACAATAGTGTCTTGTCATCAGCAGTATTGCAGTATGACTAGTCTGCAAGTCAGCAGTTGGTATGTGTAATGTCAGGCTGGGATGTTATTGTTTGTCATCTGCTGGCATGTGCTTTCCTGCACGTAGGCAAGTGTGGTCATTGTTTTAGATTCCTGGCGGACTAATGTAGCAATTCATCCTAATTAGCTAATGATGTTGTGTGGCCATTGTTTCCTAAGACTTGTGTCTTGCGAAATTTTCCAACCTGTGTTTGGGAAATGTATTTTCTATGTCTGGTGTAATTCGAAATTTTATGCCCTGTTTTTGGTGGGAGGAAATGTAGTATTCCCTGTTCATGTATTTGTATGGGCCAATTTCGGTGTGGTTGGAAGCCTGGATAATTGCTTTCCCTTGTGTCTAATTTTTACTGGGATTGGAACCCGTGACCTTATATCATTCTCTGTGTTCTATGTCTGCGTTGTGTTTCAGGGCTTGAGGCGTCGCCAGTGTGGTTTTTGCTTGTGTTTCGCGTACCAAAAATACCGTTGGATAGTTAGTTTTTGGTACGAGTGTGGTGTGTGGTCATGGGTTCGGACCCGGTTGCCCGTAAAGACTTGGTGTGATCCTCTCTGTGCCGCATATATTTATGGCACATGTACTGTGTATTTGCTATGCGCAAACGAAAGTACTCATTACTGTGAGGAGTTTGCGTATTTTTGAACTCTCCTCGTAGTGTAATTTTGGAAGTTATAGGGTCCTTGGATCGGACGTGAATGATGCGTTTATTCCTGTTCACTAGGAACTGGCTTAGTTCGTCTGTGTCGAGCAGTCTTGGCCATTGAGGTGTGTGCCTGCTGACTCGATGGTGTTGAATTACGATGTTGTGGGCTTTCATTTGTTTTATGTTCAGCCCACGTCCTTGTTTTCTGCACGTGTGTGTGTGTGGACTTGATTGTTGTCTGTAGTAATTGCGAACAGTGCTCCTCGCATTGTAAAAAAAACTGGTAGTTTAACATGACCGTTAATCTGTAGCTCATGCGCCACGGGACTTCCGTTTTACATGGAATCCAAACCACAGGTCATGGCATTTCACTTCGAAAGTCTCACATGCATTGGCCGTACTGTAAAAGAACCTCTTGCTAACTGCCTTTGTGTCCCCAATTGTGTGTTACTGTAACGTGGTTCGAGTATGTTCCTTATCCATGGTACAAAATGGCGTTATACCCGAGTGTGTCTGGGCCGCTAGCCGCGTGTTTAGTGACTATGTGCCGGTGAGAAAAAGTCATTTTAGAGGCAGTGTTATGTGTAACGGATGCCTATGTATTAAATATATATATAGTTTAACTTGGCCACCTTCCTTTCTCGGGCCGAATGCGTGAGGCAAAAAAAATATGTCCTGCCCCGCTCTGAATTAAGAGAGCACTTTGAAAGAAAATAATAGAAAGACTATATTGTATCTCGTTAGCACCCTGCTTTATGCTGATTAAAGCGGGTTGCCCGATGGCGATAGTCTGCCAAAATTGTGTCGTAACCACTATGAAAAAAAATGCTTAAAAATGGTAAGTAGGTCCTGATCGTACTATCCACCTAGTAGGTGACGTTAGCACTATAGTAATCTGGTTACATCTCAGGGGAATCTACCGACACTGTCTAGTACACATTGGGAAGGCCATTGCAAGACGTATTTGATACATGTGTATCCACGTTACGAGCAAAGCCAGTGCACTATGGGAGTCGAACCTCCACTCCAAAGCAATTATAACCTTACCTTGGCATTGAATATATATTTTTCAAAAGAAAAATATGTATTGTCCGTTGAGCCATTATATATTTAAACACAATTTGTGTTAAATGTTCCGGCATAACTCAACAAAATGACAGTGTCTCGCCCCTGTGTGCAATTGGGCTTTTTAGTTGGTTAAAGCACACCTCACCAAAATTTTTGAAAACTAGTTTGCGATTCTTAATTCTTGCCACGCTTATGGCTTTTGCCCGCTACAAGAGAATCTACCCAACTGTTGAACCGGAACGTAGAACATTTAGTCATTTCTGCTTAGAAAGACTCGCTTAAGCTCTATGCTGTGATTTGATGCTTAAGCTATGTTCAAAATATCTCTTTCCGGCTTTAAGCCGCGTAGCTCACCTGATGGGCTTCTACTTTGCTTTGGATATGAGAAACTTTACGTTATCCAATTTATGGTGATAACCACTCCGACCAATGATCATTGATGGCCTGAGAGAAAAAATGTCAGGGGCAAACAAAAAAAACAAGGATTTTGAATCATGCACTTCTGATCTAACCAAGTTGCACTGCATATACATGAAATAAGGCAGATAGAGAAAGAGAAAAAAAATGTGCAGTTTATGTTTGTGAGTACATGTTTGTCTATTATTTTGTTTCCCCCGTGTAAAAGAACTTATGTGTACTATACTATTGATGCAAGTGATGTCGGAATATATTGTATTCCTAGTGAAAGCCGTTATTCTATTTCGAGCGTCAGTGCTCGGCAGGTGGATACCGTCGCCCCGTCACTAGGGTGTAAGCCCCTGGGATCCACTGAGGTGCCCCTCTGCTATTTTTCGGAGGAGTTTGTAGCAAAGTACGACCGGGCTTGCTTTCATCGTATCGCTTGACCGTTGGCCTAAGTGTACCTGTGTTCGTGGAACTACTCGCGCTCCGCGCTACTCTAGTAGAGTTTACGGGGGTGTGTGCCCTTGCCCTTTGAACTGGCGGAAAAGGTCGCTTAATGGCTTGTGTCTGCCTTAGTGGTTTTGTTTCATGTATTTGCCCTATGTGCGTGTAACCGCCGGATGTCTCTAGCCATTGCCATCTGTCTGGCTAACATGTAAATAATTACCACGGTCATTCCGGCGTTCCATGCCATAGTGGAAGTTGTCGTGGTATCTAGGTCATACCAGGATTGGTGAAGTCCTGGTATTTGTAGGGGCTGTTTGTGATGTCTAAAAGGTGTTTCTGTTACATTGAATGTCGGAATGACTGATGACCAGTTGGAATTGAGTATGGCCGTTATGTTATCATACCATAACGGCTTTGTCTGTAAGGGTTCGAAGTCGTGTAGTTGCAATTGTATTTGTTTAGTCCATGCTGCCGGCAGTGTGTGTGTAATGGCTAATTCCTTAACCATTTTGGCGTCACACGGAAACGCCTGGGGTATCAGGATGATGTCGCCCTCTACAAGTTGGCAATTGCATGGGAGGTGTATCTCTAGAGCCCCTGGCGGTGCCTCCGTGTGTGGGTGCAGTAGGGTTGTCCTTCCTTCTGGGCATTGGGTACCCATTTCCGCCGTAGGATTTGTAACAATAAACTTGTCCATATCAATCTGTGTGATAAGGGCTCTCTGCGATCCTTCGTCGCATCTATATGCGCAGGATTCCAGTATTTTGTCAGTCGGCGCGTTATTGTAAAGGTGGACTGCACAAGCAGGCTGGATTGTGGTCACCTCTTGGAACCGAGGTATGTAACAGAGCGCATTTATCTGTGTAATGCAGTCATGTAGCGCATTCCCTGTTAGTACCCGAATGTCGTGGCCATTAACCGCCAGCAGCGTCGGTTCGTGTATGAGTGTGCATGTGCCCCCTAGCCACTTGTACGGTATAGGAATGTATTCGAATAGATTCCACAGCGCATTTTCCTCGATTATAGGTATGTTGATTTTAATGTGTAACCTGTTAGCATGGTATATGCACGAGCATATTGGCTTCGTGTAATACCAGCTTATCTGTTCTATGGAAGTGGCTAGTTGGTAATTGTGTTTCGCGAGTTTGTGTTGGAGGTTAGTTAGATCATCTCGCAGGATGCTTGTGTGTATGGTGTTTTCGGGTATCTTGTGTTGTCTGCATGCCATTAAATCTTGCTGTCTGTGCATGCTCATGATGGCATTGTAAATACTTATGGCATTTCCCATAGCCATCTGGGCCGTGGAAGCCAGTATAGTGGCTTGCGCCTCTTTGTTTGCTCGGGTTGCATTCGCAAGTGCTTGTATTTGTTCCGTGATTGTGGCAATAGAGTCGTGTACCGTATGTGTCCAATTGGTTAGCTTAAGTGTAGTCTCGGTTAAGTCCTTGTGGTTCGCGTGGATCATTTTACCTAAGTTGTCTGTGTAGCTCGCGATTTGCTGCTGCGTCATTCGTAATGTTTTACTGTCTTCCTCTGTAGCGACGCCGCAGCAGTATTGTAAAAAGTTCCCTATAAATGTTAGTTCTCTTTTGTCCCTCCCCCGCATAGTCTGCACAGGGGTGGATGTCCCTCGGAGTTGTTCTGTATCACCGTGTATGTTGAGTGCTTGTTCGATGGCCTCCCATAGTGAGTATATTTGGGATTTGTGGCCATCATTTAGTGTAGGCGACGGTACCGGTACGTATTCCTGTTTTACCGGTACGTCATAGGTGATGGGTATATTGGCCTGATAAACCGTCTGCCCCCGTATGTGTTTCCAATGTACGCCGGGGGTAATCTTTACCCTCGCCCCT
This sequence comes from Meconema thalassinum, assembly GCA_946902985.2. Classification (NCBI taxonomy): domain Eukaryota; kingdom Metazoa; phylum Arthropoda; class Insecta; order Orthoptera; family Tettigoniidae; genus Meconema; species Meconema thalassinum. The sequence goes on from OX336395.1 coordinate 26,149,112, forward strand.
CTTGGGGCTTGTTTTAAGGCACTTGTGAGGATCCCGCTGACGATGAGGGTTAGTAGTAGTGTAAGTATTGTTGTCGTACCCCTATTGGCTCTATGGCTTGCAATCTCTGCATGAGGCGCCATCCTGATTGAAGTGTATACGAATAAAAAATAAAAATAACAAATCTGTGCGTGTTTGACAGTGTATTTTCGTATCTGTTTGATTCTTTCTGGGGCTGGGAGTTTGGTTTAGTAAGAATTTTCCCTGGGTAGCTAGTTTTGGAGCAAAAATGGTGTTTTTTGTCTGGGGAAAAATTCACTATTTGCTTGGCTTTTTGCGGTACGGAAGGGGTCGTTTTAACTACGAGGGCTCGTTGGTTGAGTCCTGTTCTCTATGCGTAGTACCCCGCGCCTCCACCAGTGTTTTAGATCCCTTATTTGGGGGTGGTTGGATCTAAAAGACAGAGTTATTGTGTTAATTTATAGAGCTGTGCCTAAACGGGGGTAGCTTCCCTTGGCAGGGTAAGCTGACCAGTGAAGAGTGTTGTTGTGTGCTAGGAGCTAGGGGGCGCTTCTATAAATAACGTAGTAGTGTTTTAGGGGATGGGACCCAATGCAAGGGTCACTGTGCTGGTCGCTCAGCTGACTGGCTTATTATATAACTGAACGTGCTTGTATCAGCTAAGTGGCACGCGCTGCTCTCTAGCAGCCGGGCCGCCGCGAGGAATACAATGATATCTGAGCTAGCACTATCAGACTACCGTATGTCACGTCTAACCGTGACGGGAATAAGGAAGGGCGTTGGGATGTAAAGAGGCGTATAAACAGTAAGGCGAGTGTAGAGTGTTGACCAAGTGTTTATTGGTCTGTGATGTTATAGTATGAGTCCCTTGTAGGGAATGTAACAATGTAACAATGTTCACAATGTGAAAGTACAAGCTGTGGGTGAAGGTTACAAAAGTAGGAAATCTGAACACGACTGGCTCACCTCTGATGACACCAGCGTGGCCTCCGGCTGTACCACTGAAAGACTGATAATGGAGAGATCCCCGTGACCTCCTTAGGCCTCCTTTTATATTCTTGGGCGCTATGCTGTCAGCAATGTGATGGCATAGCTGCCCCAGTTAATAATATGTCGCTGTGTGTAATAATTGTGCAAGGATTGAGCTGCTTTCTAGAATGGCAAGCTGTCCTTGCGGCGTTGATGTATGTTGGCCTGGCTTTACGAGGGCTGCCCGTTAGGATATTTAGATAGATGCTGGGGGGATGGTCTCCAAGGGGTGCCTACCCCTGGGGTACTGTACAATAGCCTATACATATACCAATCCTAAATGGCGAGCTTCCGAAATATTTAGACGGTTCTCAATATCTATGAATCTTTTACAGCAACCAAACTGATTTTTTTTTATTTTCATAGAGACTATGAACATATGTTCACCTATAGGACTTTCAGTAACCTGGTGAGCACAAATCGAACATGGTGGCGACGCGAAATATAAATATTTAAATGGACGTTTCTCGCGAATTTACTATCCGAGTGCCGTGAAACGTTGCACGTTAAATGCTTATACAAATGTTGATCCACTGGCATCTAATTTATTTCAATTATTTGCATAATCACAAGATGGCTGCTGTGCGTAATTTTAAAATCTCGTTTTTACTTCTTGTGTTCCAATCATGCGATTGAAGTTTGAATACCACACGTACACAATAATCTTAATGTATTAGTACGAAAATAAAAATCCAACCTGGCGACCATCTGAAATATTTAGACGGTTGTCAATATCTACGAATCTGTTACAGCAATTAAACTGAAATTTTGTACGTTGATAGAGGCAATTAACATGAACAGGATATATGAAAATAGGCTGTATAGTTCTTCACGGAACTACTTGTTATTTATCCATTTCATCAATTACATGTATACAAATACATTATTGATATAGGACACGATCTAGAGACAAACTCTTAATGCTTGGCGATTTCAACGCTAGAGTTGGTAAAGATCATCAATTATGGAACAATGTGATGGGAAAACAAGGACTTGGCAACTGCAATGCCAATGGCCTATTACTCCTTGGTCTATGTGCTGAACATGAACTCTTTATTACCAACACTCAGTTCCGCCTGCCGAATCGCTACAAAACCACTTGGATGCATCCTCGCTCGAAGCACTGGCACATCCTTGACTATATCATCACCAGGCAATGTGATAAAAAGGACATCCTTGTCACCAGGACCGCAAGAAGTGTCGATGACGGTTGGACAGATCATAAGCTCCTTTTTTGCCGGTTGAGGATCTCAATCTGCCGCAAACCGAAACGATCCATCCACAACCTGTCGAGACGGAAATTTGACACTTCAAAACTCCAAGTAAAATCAATTGCTACAGATTACAGAAATGAAATCGCAAATAAGCTGGCTAGTCACCCTGTTAGCACAAATAGTGTTGTACAGGAATGGACAACGCTTCAGAAGGTCATTACTGAGTCAGCTGAGGAAACAATTGGTTTTGTGAAGAACAAAAGACAAGACTGGTTTGATGAAAATAATGATGAAATTATGTGTCTCATCATTGCCAAACGGGAAGCCCATCTATCCTTTCTTCAAGATCCGTCTTCCAGTGTGAAAAAATCACAATTCGTGCAACTTAAGGGGAAATGTCAGACACAAATCAGGGAAATAAAGAACAACTGGTGGCAGCGAAAAGCTGAAGAACTGCAAAGACTATCTGATGCCCGTGACCTGCGTAACTTCTATGCAGGCATAAAGGAGGTATACGGCCCAATCCGATCATCATCAGGTACACTGAAAACTGCTGACAATTCCGCCATTTTAACTGAACAAGGACAAATTTTGGAGCGTTGGAAGGAACATTTCTCTGCACTTCTAAATCGTGCCTCCAATGTTGCCGAGGACTTTCTTCGAAACATCCCTCAGCAGCCCCAACAGCCATGGATGGCGGTTCCGCCGACATTCCGAGATTTCACCAAAGCGCTCAATCAACTAAAGCCGAGAAAGGCTCCTGGTCCTGATAACATCCCTCGGGAGTTGTTACAAAGTGGAGGTATGGCCTTGAAGAGTCGACTTTTTACACTTATCCTGTTAATTTGGGAAACTCGAGAAGTACCTGACGACTTGAAGAATGCTGCCGTCATAACTATCTTCATGAAAGGCGATCGTAGCGTGTGTGGGAACTACCGAGGTATATCGCTATTATCCATTGCAGGTAAAGTTCTAGCAAGAATTCTCCTAAACCGGCTCCAAAGTATCTCGGAGAGGATTTTGCCTGAGTCTCAATGTGGTTTCCGAACCTCCAGGGGCACAACAGACATGATATTCTGTGCCAGACAACTCCAGGAAAAGTGCAGAGAGCAACAGGAGCCCCTGTATTTAGTTTTCTATGACCTGGAAAAAGCCTTTGATTCTGTACCAAGACCTGCTATGTGGAAAGTATTAACGCACTTTGGATGTCCCGATCGCTATGTGGAATTAGTTAAAGCTCTTCATGACGAAATGTCTGGGAAGATTCTTCACGGTGACTCTGTATCCGATCCATTTCCAATCACTCACGGTTTGAAACAAGGCTGTGTGCTTGCTCCAACACTCTTTGCATTGTACATGGCTGCCATGATGTATGAATCATCTTCCAACAACCCAGGCATAGAGATTAAGTTTCGCTTCGATGGAGGTCTTTTCAATCTGGCAAGACTTCGTTCACAGAGACATACCCAAGTTACCCGGGTGACAGAACTGCAGTATGCCGATGACACCGCATCTCCTGCTCCGACAGCTGCAGAGCTTCAACAATCGGTCAATCGCTTTAGCACTGCGTGTGTTCTCTTTGGTCTCACCATCAATGCAAAGAAAACAAAGGTGCTTGCACAACCTGCCCCAGGATTACCTCTTCCTGAGTTCAATATCTCCATCTTAGACTCAACACTGGAGCAGGTTGATCATTTATCATATCTTGGCAGCATCTTGTCTAAACGGTGCACTTGCGAACAGGATGTTGACAAAAGAATTGGGGCTGCCCATGCAGCATTTGGCCGTTTAATGCACAGAGTCTTCATGAATAAAGACCTAAAGATGCATACCAAACTCATGGTGTACAAAGCTGTCGTCATCTCAACGCTACTGTATGGCTGTGAAACTTGGACACTCTATCGCCGTGATATCAAGAAACTTGAGCGTTTCCACCTACAAAAGATGAGATACATCTTGAACATCAAGTGGGAGAACTACGTGACCAACACTGCAGTTCTCGAGAGAGCGCATCTCGATAGCATTGAGACAACTATCATCGCTCATCAACTGAGATGGTTAGGCCATGTTTACCGTATGAGTGATACCAGGCTTCCACGTCTATTCCTTTATGGTGAGCTTTGCTCCGGCACTAGACCTCATGGGGCCCCTTTGGAGCGTTTTAAAGACCAGTTAAAACACATCATGACGACGACTGGTATAGACATCCACTCATGGGAAACATCTGCTGCGGACCGTTTACTGTGGCGGAACACTACATCGACGGCTGTCAACTTCTTTGAAGGAGAACGTCGCAGACATGAAGAGGCCAAGCGACAAGCAAGAAAGCTTCGTCAATTGCAACCCCGCCCTCCCCCGACCATTGAGTGCAATTTATGTGGGCGCATGTTTTATGCCAGGATTGGCCTGTTTAGTCATCAGAAGCACATCCACAGGCTGGTCTGAAAAGCTCTATGCAGGAAGAAGTATGTTTACTCGGAATCGAGTTACAGCCGACGACGACGATAGGACACGTCAGAAATTACATCTATAAAATAAAAGAACTTACAGGGATATATTACAAATACAAAAACTATTTATAACATATTATAATAATAGATCTTAAGAGATACAATGTCATTGGGCAACTATTTATACCTTACTCTAGTATATCAATATGAAAACTTAATTCTATAAATACAACAACTTACAACTAGGTATTACAATTAAAATAGAAAAGTAAAATACAATTATAGATTTCATCGCTCCTATATGCTAAGATATTCAACTAGAGAGTAAAAACGATGGTACTGCAGATAAGCTTTCAACATTCTGGTGGCTGGATATGATTGTTTATAAGAACAAGAAGGCTTCCTAATAAATCCAACCAGCAGGTTCGAACACCATTTAGGCCTATGCCAGCCTTAAGAGAATAACTCACTATAATTCATGTAGGCTTGTAATATTACAATTTACCTTTGTAGGGTGCCCGGATAAAAGGGAAGGTGCTGATTTTTAGAGGAAAAAGTCATTATTCGTGCTACCCCTATCAGTTTTGTAACTGCTGTCGATGTATAATGAGAATAGAGTAAGCCTACTGTCCGCTGTTAGTAGCATTATGTAATGACTATATTCGTTATATAGTTTAGAATATACTCTCTGGAGAGGCACATCATTCGCTTACTCTAATATCTTGTTTTTTTCTCTTAATTTATTAGCCTTAATCAAAAATTGTGCTGTGTTTAGTGGGAAAGTTCGTGTAGAATATTGCTTGCCTAACATATATGAGTGATTTGTAAGTTCATTGTCAAAATGTCTGCAGGTACAAATTTTAAGGGCCAAGTCACTTGATAGTTATAAGGATCTGTATTAGGTGCTGTGTCTGAAGTGGAACAAACGCTCGGACTAGTAAAGTAAAATCCTTTTACATAGTTACTGCTAGAAATTTCAAAATAAATGATTTTTCTTCAATCCTTAAGCCTATTACTTCCTTTGTAGCACTGTTAGAAGCTTTTCCTTTCACACTTGGATTTATTTAAATTACGGTATAAAGGACTGATGGCTTTGATGTATCAGATCAAGGGAAGACTAGTATAATCCTGTTTTTGGTTGGGGAAAAGGAACTTTATCTCAGTCAGTTGTAAAGCTGTTATATCCTTACGTTCAGTGGAGCTGTTATTTATTGTGTAGAAGCGTAAGATAATAACAGAGAAATTGATGGTCCATTCATTTCACTAGGATATAAAAGAAGAATCCCAGGATGAAGAAAGTGATCCAAGTGGAAATAAACAAGATGAGTAAGTGAACAACATAAGAAAAAGCATTCTTTCTCATTGATACATATAAACTAGAAATGTTGGACGTGAAAGAGGTTTGTTGTCAATATTAGATATCCTCTTATTATATCTGTCACTGAACATATTGGTTTCAGTTATTGCCTGTCTGCAGTGGTTTAATTTTTTACTTAGCAGCCCACAAATTATCAATTCTCATTCCGAATTTCCACTGTTGGAAGTATAAAATAATGTTGTGCTACTCTGTTGATGAATATTAAGGAGATGACCTCGACACTTATAACCTATAAGTGATGCTTACTCTTTCTGATGTGTGGAAAACCTACTCTCATATGGCTAAGGCCAGGAAATATTTGTGATAGAGTTTTTAAAGGAAGATAGCTTGCCACGGTGGGTGAGTGGTTAACGAGTCGGTTTGCTAACTCCCTAGCTTGCAGGTTCGCTCCTGGCCGTGCTAAGTGATTTTTGAAAGGTGGCTATAATTACGACACGCATATCATACGATGTTGGCATGTCAAAGAACCCATTTGAATTCAGTAGGCCGTGTTCATAATGGCAAAATTAATCTCGGGAGTTTCCACCAACACAATGTTCCTCATTTCTCTACTGGAAAGCGCTATTGTGTTCAAGGAGCTTAGATATCTAACCTCCTTGACGTTCCTAGTGCTTCAAGGAACAACGAAATTCGTCATGCAAGCTACCCTCTGTGTGTCAAAGAACAAAGCTTGCACCCGGCACTCGAGGCCATACTATATTATTATTATTATTATTATTATTAAAGAAAGATCCAGTACTTATAACCTCCATTATTGTGTTCCTGTATCCAGGGCATTTGCTCTCTTTGACTAACCTAAAACTGTGAATGTAACCGCTTCCTCCTCACCTGATAGTGCTACATGTAACAACTTTATCAAAGGTGAATTACAACTACTGTAAACTTTGAATCAGATAGGATAAAAGTGTTTTCTGTGAATACAATTTGGGTACCGTACTTGTCATTAAATTCACCTTCCCCTTGATCGAATTACGGATCGGTCATCTTTTTAAAATTTTGGTTTCTGTGATGTTACACAGAAGTCTTGATCGAAGTAGATCACTCATTGGATAGACAGATGAATAGTGTTTTGTTGAAAGACTCAATTAGTTTGTCAGACTGAACCAACAGGAAAAATAAGCCTGAGCTATTATTAGTATATGCTAACAGTAAATTGTATGAAATGTGCACTGATAAACCTGCTTATTGTGTACTATGAACCTGGATTTAATTTCGAGTCAGAAGATGAACAAATGGAGAGCAAATCTTGCCATCCCCTTCGATATTTTATACTGAAGTGTGCAATTTGTAAGTGCATCATTGAATGTGTTTGGTCACACTGATAATGGTTAAATAACTTGAGAACAACTTTACTTAATATCTAATAAGGCACACTTCAATGTTTCATAATAAGCAAATTGTGTAGATCCGTATTGATAGATTAATTAAAAACACTTATGTTATATATTCGCCAAATCAATACTAAAAATAAATAATTCTTGATTCACAAACCTTTCTGGGAGTGAATAGGAACTGCAATTACTATCAATTGTCAATGCTGCACCGGAAATATTTGTTTCATTACGTAAATAAATGTTTTTATTTTTTGCTCATTCAACGACGGCAGCCATGTTTGATGCACACACAATTACGTCATAACACGTCCTATCACTGTTGCCAACAAGTCTGATTGGAAAATACACCAGATTTAGAATGGGTGTCTGGACGCCACTTGGTTAGATGACTGAAAATTACTGATAGCACTACAAGCAAGTGGGGCGAAAGCCGTGTCTTGTGCGGGGATTCGCCTAGGAACACCAAGGTAGAAAAATTGCTGGGTTTTATTTCCTTGGCTGTGAGAGCCAATATACGATCGTTTTGGAAGCCTTTATAGGGTGGTGAATGGCTTCTTGAACTCTTAGCTCTTGCAGTAAAGAAGCGCAGGTATGCTACATTAGAAGGGAGGTAGTGCACAGTTCGCAACTCCTAGAGCCCGCTGATGAGCCTACCAACTGAGTTGCTATGACTGAAGATCTGGTCAGTTTATTTCGCTTTTTATTACGTAAGATTTTTGGACAGGTATGTTAAGGTTTATAAAAACTTAGTATAAACAGTATGTCATCATCCGTATACTCAACGAAACAGCAGCTGACATGCGGGTCTGATGACTCACGCCTCAAAGTTTCTAAATGGGATTATAAACAAGTGGATGGGATGGCAGCCGACTTAGGTGAATACCACTTTGCTTTAACATTTTGGGAACAAGGGTTGCTGTATGAGGTATTAGACTGATCTTAGAAGGTAGAATAAAGAACAAGAAGAAAACTTTCGTGGCATATTTAGTCTTAAAAAAAAACAGGTGATAACGTTGATTGGAGAAAAACCGAGGATGGGAGAGTGTCTGCAACCAGTTAGTAGTTATTAGATTCGATGGATATGAAAGAGCGAATGCTAGTTAGTAGCATATAAGGAAAAGCTGCATTTTATTTATTAATTCCAAATACTTACAAATTGTGCGAATTGCAAAAGATACAATAACCTATGTATTGATCAATGGTAGATTTTCCACGGCTTGTGCAGTTAATCACATGTTAGCGTTCACAATTCACATCGGGTTGGATTTGTGGAAGCATTTCGACTTGCACGTGAAGTGGTGGTAGCTATGCACCGCTAGTGAATTGACAAAATGTTTCAAGTCTTGGTTAGCTTCTGTCCCGGCTCTGTTGAGTAAATCTCCATCCAAATATCATCTCTTTTTAAGGTGCGGTCTTCTATTGACCTCTTCCAGGTGTCCGTATCTCAAATCCTCTAATAAGAAGGGCTCTCTAGCAAGTTCGTATACGAGCCTTGAGCGGATGTATTTAGAAACCTTCCCAAGTGTTAGGAAATCTCCAACGCTTAGTTTGTGCCAAACCACCTCAACCCTATAGTTGAGTATTGGTATGATTTCGGCGTCAAACAGTAGTATGGCGGACTTCAGCGATAATTTGGTAATGGCTTTGATGTCAAATATAGCTTTAGAAACTGCTACCGCTCGTTGTCTTGTATGAATTCTGAAAGAGTTATTGTCTTTTCTAAGGTCAAGCCTAGATATTTAAAGCTATTTACATTCCGTAGGGGTTTTTGTTTGTAAAACACCGCGTGTTCTTGAGCTATCCGCGCACCTTTCCTGAAGATAATGTAATCCGTCTTGTCTGTGTTGACTTGTAAGTCGTCATCTGGCCATATCTCTAGTGCACGTATTGCCGTCTAGAGTTCTGTAATGTCATGAGATCCCAGAACTAGGCCTTCAGCATAGATGTATATCCGTGTTTCCTTCGAAACTTATCTGATTGCTCAGACGATGTCGTACGTGGCTGCGTTATAAAGCAGGGCACTGGTTGGATCACTCTGTAATACTCCGTGGGTCTGTATAATTTCACTTGAAAACATTACATTATCGGAAATTTGAACATTGATACCCTTCAACATGTGAATCAGAAAAGAGAGATCTTTGTTTCCCTGGACTAACGAGTCTAGTTTCGTGGAGATGATGGTCCTACTAAAGTTATCAAAGGTCTTCGTAAAATCGACGAACACAGCATGGAATTTACCTCTATGTGTTCAAAGGACTTCATCTATGTCATCGGAGAGATTTTTGATTGCTTGTATCGTGTTTCTTCCTCTTCTAAATCCAAAATGCTCGTCTAGAATTTTAATATTTATTTCTTCTGTTAGTCTATTTGGCACAAGCTTTGATTGAATCTTCAACAGACTATTCTCCAGGGCTATCCCTCGGTAAGACTTTGGAAGGCACGTGTCTCCTTTCCCTTTGTGTAGTATTTTTATAGTGGAGGTTTTCTATGTCTCTGGTATGCCCCCTGTTTACAGGCATAGATTTATGAGATATGTATAAGCTGAAAGTAACTTTTTAGCTGCTGTGTTGATATGTTCATTAAAAATGCCGTCGGGACCGGATGCTTTCCCGTTTCTCAAGCTCATTACAGCATCGTGAACTTCCCTTTTCGAGAACGCTCTGATATTCGTTTCTTTTGTAGTGGGAATTTTCTTTCGGTATGCTACCGTGGTTCCCTTCCGGTTAAAGACAGCAGAGAAATGTTCCTCCCAGGCGGTCATGTCAATTTTACCCGTGATTTGTGTTTTCCTAGGTTTCAAGGCTTGTACGGGTTATTCTTGTCATCTTCCACCATCCTGGCCGTTTCGAGTTCGATGAAATCCTTTCTTGTTTTTTGAAGGAGTTCCTTGTATTTCTTCCTTAGACGACTGACTATAAGTAGCTAAGTTTTCCCTGTTTTTGCTGGCTTTTGCTATATGGAGGGCTTGTAAGACTCGTTTTTTCTCTATGTAGCAGGTTTCATTACACCATTCTTGAGATTTCCTTGCTTTGCGTGTGGTAGTTGACGATCTAATGATATCTTCTATAATTGAAGCGGCTGATTCAATGTCGTTTGCCTTTATCGTGTTATAAAAGTGGATAAGCTTGTCCATATTTTGCATGAGCATGTTCTCGTTTTAGCTTTCGAGAGATGCTAATCGAAAAGATTATCTGGTTCCTGTGCATGGCTAGCTATTGTGAAGCTGGCTATGACAGGGCAATGTTTCTTAATTGGGGTTTCTGCTCATGAGGAGCATACTTTGTAGTCCTTGAGCGTAATCCCGGCTCCCTTGAAGAATATTAATTAAATTGTGATACTGCCGTTTTAGGCGAAATATGTCTTGTCCTCCGGCAAATTGACTAAAGCATAACCTTCTTCTTTCCTTAAGAGTAGTAGCGTTTTACTTCTATGGTTGCCCACATCCAGTCTGCAGTTGAAGTCTCCGTCGATGATTATATTGCTACAGGTTTTTACTGCCTTTATTGCAGTTAAAATTGTTGTTAGGACATCTTTTATTGGTGTCGAAGGCTTGATATAAAGGGAAATTATTGTTAACACTTCAGATTTTAGAATCATAGTGTCTGTATCTCTACGTACTGAACTCGAATTCAGCCCAGCTTAAGACTTGGACTGAGCCGAGGTTCGAACCGACTTGTGAACCATGGGAGAGAAAAATTGGAAATATGGAATTAAACCAATGTAATATTTATATATGCATTTTGGGAAGTGAATGATGAATAATGAAACTATTTTGGAAAATTTTGGAGCATTTTATGGAATTATTATTTGGAAATATTCTGGTGAATGAGATTTTAACTAAGGAAGTGTTAGATCATTCGAGGCTGGAAATTGTACAAGGCTTCATGTTAGCGAGCAGAAAGCCAGTTTTGCTTAGTCAAGGTGACAATAACAAATTATGCCCACGACCCGTTGATAAGAGGCTAGATCCAGGAGCTTCTATCACGATAATTCAACAGCCAATCAGATTGAGGCACATACATTTTGTGGGAATCGCTTTTATATAAATTTGGCTTATATAACGCGAAATAAACACTCCTACAGGTGTAGAGTACAATATGGAATTTATTTGGTTAAATAGAAATATAAATTATTGGCTAGGAGAGAAACTATGAGTATATTTCTATTAAAATGTATCCGCGCGAGGCTAGCCGTCCAGTCTAGTTTGGCACGCGCGCTATCGCGGAGAGGGAAGCGAGAACTCTTACTCAGCTTTTTGAACCGAGCGGACGTAGTCAGTCACGCGTCTAACAGAGCAGTTTTCCACGATAAAGATGTACGGACGACAAACGAGGCAGTTCCGTCTAGAGATCGATCACTCGCCGAGGAAGAGATACGAGGAGCCGGTGAAGGGTAAATGCACTAGATACAGAAGAGAAAAGCATTATTTTGTACCAAAATTATGAGAAGACTTCGCTAAAATAGCATTATTCTACAGCGAAGCGATAACCAACAGTATTGCTTACTACAGCTACATTATTGCTACATTAAATATTCTACGTTACAACATCATAGTCAAGATGACCGTAATGAACCTGAGTCAGGGAGGACAAACTTTTTCAACGATTACTGAGAAGATTATTATGAGCAACTAAACTAATGGAAGGAGGTTAGTCTATACCATGGATTGGAGATTCAGAGTGACTTAGAAGACCGGGAATCGATAAATCTACAACTGCTTAACAGCATTCAGTATTCTGAGATGACTTCCAATACTACATGCGAGATGTCCATTACCATCAGGAGGAGATGTCAACCCAGGACGTTCAGATCTACATTGATGATGCCACTCTGCTACACGGAGAAAAGAAGAAGACGAACGCTAGCAGTCGATTGGACCAAGAGATGCAGTTTCCAGGTCGCTGACCGTGAAACAAGAAGACTTGCCGTTAGCTGTCACAGTCGAGCGGTACCGCAGGTGTCCGTATCACGAAGCAGACGGGGGAGCGTTCAGCTGTCTCGCACGCGCCCGAGAGAAATTGGTTTCCAAGGCAGACGACGTGCTCACGCAGTTCCAGCGGAACATCGACAACATTTTATGAAGGTATTCACTACATCAGAAGCCATCAAAAAGGTAGAAAAACTGAATGCTCTAAGATCTGTAGTTTTGCAGTAGTATTTGTAGTAATCGAGGGGTGACCAACTTCATTGTAGATATTCTTATCATTATCCTATGTTTATTGTAGCTAAATATTAGAGATTCATTGTAATTCTTTGATACGTCTACGTGTGTCGTTTCAGACGTAATTTCATTCATTTTTGACGTTAGGTATTTCGTTTCTTATACATAATCTGTAGGAATCGTTTTAACATGCTCACTTTCGAACGAAACTCGTTTTACAAGGGAATGCTTCGATAACAACATATTTCGAAGGAAATGCTTTTATAGTAACATATTTCATTGAAAATACTTTCCAATTGTAAGAACATTTTGAACGTTAAGATTGTTATTGATAGTTATAAATGTGTAACAGCGACAGAATACATTTTTATAATTATATTGCAAAATTATAAAGAAACGCATTCTTGTAAAATGCTGTTACATTGTTGAACAGACATTATAATGTCAGAATATAACTGAAACATTTATTTATAACATGAAAGTTATAACATTCCAATTGCGGAATACAATTTATTTGACATTCATATAGTCTTGGACTATTGTTATTATGAAAATACACTATAAAATAGGATCATGTTAGTGACAATTGAGGTCAAATGATGCCTATAGTTATTAACAATTTCATTGGAACATTGTTAAACTGAAATGATAGACCAGGATATTTTTTAGTCTACCTGAGGTCTAGAATATCTTAAAAGAAGCTAAAATATGAATAAAAATTTAGACTTTCACGACCGGCGTTGAAATAGGAAACAGAGATTCCCGTTTTAAATATGAATAATTCATTTATTTAAATGTTCACCAGATGTGTGAGGATATGTATTTATATTTATTAACTACTAAAGACGAGCGAACTACGAGTTAGTATTGTTAATATTTGGTAACGTGGAAAAACAATCTATTATGGAACTAAGAGAACGAAAAGCGCTATTGAAAGAAATAAGAAATGCTGTATGAGTTGAATTGTAGTGAACAAACTTGTAATTGTTGTTAAGGATGCACGAGGTTAAATAATTTAGAGGAGAGATGAAGTTAGGAGTGCACTCTGAACGGTAGTACACAATTGCGTATTTACCTAGTAAAGTCACTGATTCTCGTCCTACCATCATATTATGGGTATTTTATTTCTAGTAAATGTGTAATTAATCAGTAGTGCTGTTGCATGGCCGGTATGTATCGAGAGTTTCCTAGTCATTATCCTAGTAGGGTAGTGTTGGGTTATCTGTCTGGGTATCGACCTCCCTACAATCCTTTTCCATCTCAGCGGATTGGTTAGGTAGGATTTTAGACGTTAATTTATTAAGTTTATTTAAGTGTATCGAAGTATTCCTTTTGTATAATGTAAATGAGTTGGACACTCTGATATTTCCATGATCTAGTATAGATGATACCTCCTTTATTCTCAAGTGTTATAACATTATGTCGTCGGGAGGTATGAGCCATATCAGGTCCATCCTGAAAAAGATCCAGGAAAGCCAAAAGCAGCTGACAGGAGATGTAGATGCCCTCCACAAATCTACACACGGTAGTACAAAGACATTAGAGAGATTAAACAATCAGCAGCCACAGTTAAGTCGGATATGAAGGCAGAGTTAGCATTAGCACAGTCAGCTACGAAAGCTAGTATAACTTTAGTTCAGGAGGAGAGTAGAAGAGTCCAAGATGAAAATAGGAAGACTCATGAGAAAGTACAGGAAGAAATGAGAAAGGCACAAGAGAAAGTTCAAGAAGAGATAAGAAAGGCCAGTGAAGAGGACAGAGCAGTCCGAGAGGAAGCTAGAAAGCTGCAAGAAGTTATAAGAAAGGCCCATGAAGAGGCAAGGACAGCACAAGAAGAGGCAAGGATAGCACAAGAGAAGGCCCGAGAAGAGGCAAGGATAGCACAAGAGAAGGCCCGCGAAGAGGCAAGGATAGCACAAGAGAAGGCACAAGAAGAGGTAAGACGGATACAAGAGGAAGCGAAAAAAACGCAGGAAGAAATTAAGAAGGCTCTAGAAAAAGCTCAGGAGGAAGGAAGATTAGCTCAGGAGCAAAGCAAACTAGCTGAAGCAGAGAGTAGATTTTCTGTAGAGGAAAGTGGGAGAGCCTTGGAAGAGACCAAATCAGCTTTCAATCAGGTGAAAGAAGATGTGGCCTCTACCAAAACTGAAATGAGCTCACTAAGAGAGGAAGTTAGTCAGAAAGTAGTGGAAGCTAGATTTCAGTGTAACGATAACATCATTAAATTAGAAGGAAAGATACAGGAGAGCATAGGTAAAGCCACCCTAGAACAGATTAAACACAATGACTCTATGTTAGGTTTCCAGAAGAAACTCAATGATAAGCTCAGTGACCTGAACATCACTGTTGGCAACTTAGAAGGTAAGTTGGAAGACCAACAAAAGCTTATTACTGAGGGTATTAATATTGACATTGCTTCATGCATATCTAAATCTGTTAGCGAATTAAAAGATGAGGTTATACAATCTAATAAAGATTATATGCTGGAGCTGCATGGTAAAATATTGAAGGATGTAAGTCAGATAGAAAAGAATGCTAAAACTCACAGAGATAATTTAAAATTAGAACTGTATAAACACATAAGAGGTGGGTAGATTATTAGCTTGGGAATAACCTAACCCCCAAGGGAAGATGATGAAGAAAAAGGAAGTGGGTTTCGGACCGGAGAAAAAGGATGGAGAAATAGGAAGAGAGTTTGTCATAAGTTATGACTACGAGTTCTTGCTCAAATGCAACAAGTGGTGAACACCCTATCAATAGATTTATTTTTATTAAAGAGGGCATGCACCTGGGAAGAGTTAGGGAAGACAGGATCTTACCTAACCATTATGTTCGAGAAATGATAAAGCGAAAAACAAATCGTTAATTTATTTAACAATGTAGAAGGAAGTAGTTTTGTAACAAATATATAATTTTGATTTCTATAGACAATTGGGGTCGCAGACCTCCGAAAACATCTAAATCTTGCGCCAGGCAATTAATAATTTTTTTGTTTTAAACGTTTTATATGCTTTAAAATCTTCGTAAGATTTTGAAATGACGAAGATAAATAAATGAAAATTTTTAAGATAACTGACGTAATTAAAGTTAAACAATAAATCAACTTCAAGGTGTGTACTTTAAGGATTTCTAGATAAGTATCTTAGAAATAATAACAACTTCGAAAGCAACAACAACAACAAAAAGCCGGAAGAATAAAATAGAAGTTTCTATAACTTGTTATATTGATACAGAAATACTTGGTTGGATTATACAAATAGGGCAGGTCACTTATTGTGAAACCTGAAGAGAAAAATCAAAAGGAAGTTTCTAGAACTCCTATGTTTAAGCAGGGATCACGAGAAAAATGGGGCAAGTTTCCCTTTCGTGAAACCTAGAGATAACTCACTTATGAGTTGAAAGAATTGTATTCCCTCATTAGAAGGGAGAAACAATATAATTTAAGGCGTGCACTAGACACGAAGTTTTACAGACATTAATTCGTTAAACGTGGAACAAGAGAGGGAGGGCACTTATTGAGAGTGACACCTCATTGAAAAAAGACCTAAAGTAACAATTTTATTATTTTGGTTTGTTAGTAAAGGGTTTGGGAAAGATCAAATGGGATTGTGGAAAAGTGTTCATGGCCGTATTTATTGTACACGAACGAGCGCGACGCGGATGAAAGGTTGAACAAGCACTGTTTTCACTATAGTCTGTTGATATAGTTGAAAAGTTCACTGTAGTAGCACAAAAAGTTGATGGCAAAGAAAGTTATTGCAATGGTGGAAAATAACTAGTTACACTAGATTTGCGAGAATCTATTGCTTGAGAAACTTGTAAGTTATAGTTGAATGCACCAGAAGAAATCCCAACGGAGGAAGAAAAATTAGATATTGATTAGCAGTTCATAAGGAAGATTCCTTAGTTTGAAAAAGTATTCCCATATGTGAGTGGAAAATACATGACCGTATAACTGATAGACAGAGTGCACATTCTGGAAGGTTCCAGAGCAATCATGACTGAAGAATAGGGCAAACGTTAGTCCAGCGGTGGAACGAGCTAAGTATTTTATAGACAGTGGGTAATTTAATGGTATCCCACGTTGTGAGAAAATCTCTCATTTAATAAGCATAAGAAATGCTGCTTCATGTTAAGATTGGCTTGGATAGAAAAAAGCCCAACATAGAAAATCCCGCGAAGGATGATTATTGCCCCAAATATAGAAATCTCACACTGCCTATAAAATGATCATTAAAAAACATGTAGCTATTTAAAATCCATTAAAATAAGTTGAAGAACGTAGAAGTAGTACTTAGCTTTGCTTCATGACGAAGGCGATGTTCCTGTTGACGGTTGATACTAAAATTCTAACATGGCGTAGAATTTTAAAAGTTTGCCTCTAGAGTTGAGGAGGCGAGCTTTAGTTAAGCTCTAACTGATTGGGTCGACTTCCGACGTACAAGTGAAGGCTGCTAGACGCAGAGAAAGTACACTGGCCTAGACGGCATGTCCAACGAGAAGTTGAGTGCACTGAGAGGGTGAGCGGTTGCTCACAGCACGGAGACAAGTCGAGACGAAGTGTAGAAGTGAAGTGACCGAGCGCGCGGGCTGCACTCCCGGAGAGGAGAGCAGTAGGCGGGCGAGGAGAGGGGGAAGCGGGCGAGTAAGGGAAGAATCAAAGAGGTTATACATAAACATGAAAAACTTTACAAAAACAAAATTCTTCTTGGAGCGGTGTCTTCACGGAGTAGTAGATTGGTGAAGAACACGACGCCCTGCGGATTAGTGTAGAAGTCTTCATGGCTTGAAGCAATGGAAGTTCGGAAGGCAGCGATGGGTCGCTGTGAGGCTGGTTTGACGGAATATGCGTTTCTATAAAAAACTGACAGAAAAAATGAACAAATGCACGGGCAAACAGGAGGTAACAGTTCGATGTTGGTGTGTGCGGGAAAGAAATGAAAATAAATGGACTGATAGAAAGTAATGAAGAACAGCAAAAGCTAATTCTTTCTTTCCGTGTATTTGCAAAAATACACCCTGTTGGGGGACAACAGCAAACACCAGCAAAGAACAAGAACACAATAATATGAAAGAGGTCTTATAATAAACCCATTGGCAGCAGAGATCATTCTTTCTGTGACTCTTCCCTTCCCTCCTGGGTAACAATCGGTCATTTTGCCAAAGATCTATGCTAGAGAGAGAAAGGGAAAAAGGGGAAGCACCTATGAGGAACCGACCAGGTGTAAGTGGAAGCAAGTTATCAGGGTTATTAGAATGCGGGGGTGACGGGTGCGAATTAACAACGCTGTCAATCACAAAGTAGCTAGAAGCTGCGAGAAATAAAGCTCTAATGAAGATCGTGACAAGATGCGAAAGGAGAGTTAACAAATTTAAACAAAGCGTATAGAAACAAGTACATCGATTAAGGATAAGAATATACCATATAAACAAAGGAACTATGCGAGTAGAAAGCAAGAACGCCATAGGTAACAACAATCTAGTAGCCATAAACAATGACCTTAAGTTATAATAAGCATCAAAAGGGTTAATTAGAAAAATACTTAAGTCATCAAGATACTTGACGTAACAAGCATAAATGCAAAAACACATCGAATGTAACGACGAGAGAAAACAAGTTTGTTTAACAATGAACAATAAAAGTGCAAAATATGTAAGCAGGGTGCAATACTTGAGCACATAAAAAATATGCAACGATGTTATGAAACAAGGATCGAAACAGCTATAGGATACGAGTGTTAACAAGTGGGAGAGATAGGTAAGAACGACTTTGACCCACATAGTACAGCGAGATAACGAATATAAATATCTGAAAGAGTCCTTGACCAGAACAAGTTTACTTTGGTAAGGAGGTGAGCAGCTTCTGAAATTACGGGAGCAACTCGCAAGACAATCGTTGGCAGTCAGCCAAAGTTGAGATAAGGAAAACTTGCTTTGACCTTTGTCCAGCATAGAGGAAGTAAACGGCAGCTTGGCCTTCCCCGAGCTTGTATACAAACTAGATTGACAAACAAGCAGTTCAAAATAAACAAACAAAGCGAGTGCAGTCAGCCGAGACTTAAAGCGGAACTTCAAGTAACATGTCATGCAGTCATCCGTAGCTTGGGCGTGAAAAACCTATTTAAAGACATGAAATAAAGCAAGTAATCAATTTCGCATAATTTTAAGGATCACGGAATCCGACTATTTTCAAAAGAAAAAAGCTTAATTCTTCTGAACAAAGAAGAGAAGCTGGGACATTGAGAAGGAGTTTATGCGCAAGAATAGTTATTCTAGATGCTAGAGAACTCAGATTTTCAAGCGATTTCAAAAGCGGCTTCCGAGTGTGAGGAAGTGGGAAGGAGGCAGCCATGCCCCTCCTACTAAATAGCGAGAGAAGTGAAACATAGCTTACAGCGAAATGATGGTGACTGATAGCCATGGTTTTACACAAGGGGTAGATAGTTTTCGATAGAAAGTTTAAACATTTACCTGCTAGAAAAAATGACATAAGAAGGTAAACGAAGTGACCCAAGGCGAGGCGAACATGAATTGCCATATTGTGCAGAAATAAGGCAAAACCATTTAAACAACTTACAAAGGTGACGTAGTTCTTTACAATGAGACATCGTTTCGGCAATTGTTTTTCAAATGTATCGAGATCGGAAACATAAGTGTTCTAATTTTCAGAAAAGGGATTTGAATCGGCAGTAACAAAATGACATTGCGATTTGGTTTGAAGACTGGGATGTTGGATTTGACCAGTAATGACCCAACCAAAATCGGTGTCTCTGGCGACCACGTTTGAAGATAGCCTATGGGTTTGTTTACGACGGCAATTCCAGAAAATATTGGCACTGAAAAGTATATCAATGGGGCCTTGAGCATTAAACTGAGGATCAGCTAACCTTAAATGCGAAGGAATCTTTAAACCGGAAGTATTAATAGAGCTGCTAGGAGTGTCCTTGCCAATACTGGTAAGAATGAGACAGTTTAATTTAAGATTGGTGCTTCTTTTACAAATGTCTCTCATTTTCAATTTTGAGGACTGCAAGGCTTGAGTTTTCAAATTGTCAATGCCGGATACATTGATGGAAGTACAGTAGGTGATGAGGAAAGACCTAGTTTTTTAATTAACGATTGCGAAACAAAGTTGTGAGTTGAAGCGGAGTCAAGAAGACCGCGGGTTCGAAACCAATTTCCAAATTTATCTTGGATCTCGAATTTGCACAGTGGACAAAAGGACTTGCGCACTGTGAGAAGTTTGGCGTTATAAATGCAGGAAGAAGCATTAGTTTGTTCGGAGCTGCTCTGCATGGAGTTTGAAGAAGCAGGTACTAGTGACCTCGATTAATCATGAAAGTGCAATAAAGAATGATGCGGTCTTTTGCAATGAAAACAGAGGTTGGAAGACGTACAATTAGAAGCAGAATGCTTAGGTGACATACAGTTATGGCAATATGTATTATTGAAGACAAACTTCCTTCTGTCTTCAACAGACAATTCTTTAAAGGATTTGCAGGAATACAGAGTGTGAAACTTTTTACAGAGCGTGCATTTTAGAGATTTTTTGAGCGGCCTAATATGTTCTCTTGGACTGTTGAAAGAAGCAGAACGAGTTTGCTTTTTCTCGACAAATGGGTTCTGATGACCATTTGAAGATACAAGGTTTTTGTCCAGGATATGACACTGAGGACTCGTTTCAACATTTTCGCACTGAAATGAGAGAGCTGTCAGGACTTCGCACCGGCTGTTGAGAAACGCGATTAAGTGTTCGAAAGAATGCTCATCCTTGCGAGTGAGTTCGATTTCCCAAGCCTTTAATGTTGAAAAGTCGAATATGGATGTAGCTAGATGAATAAGGACGGTGTCCCAAGTTTGAACTGGTTGCTTAAGTTGGTATAATGCTCTAACATGTAATTGCATGGAGTCTAACAGGTCTCTTAAAGAGGTGACGTCATTATGTTTTACGACTGGCAAGTTGAACAGGCAGCGAATGTGGCGAGCAACACACAAACGTACATTACCATATCCCTCTTTAAGGAGATTAAAGGCGATGTGGTAGTTATCTGCGCTTAAAGGCAGTGACTCAACCAAGGCCAAGGCCTGGCCTTCCAAGGACGAACGCAAGAAGTAGGACTTGTGGATATCGAGAATGACTGTGTTTTCATGAATTAGGGGGAAGTAAAGTTCGTAAAAGAAATATCATTCACCTTCCTGGCCTGAGAAGTGAGGCAGAGTTATCTTAGGAAGTAACGGTTTCGGTTTGTCCTAATGAACTGAAGCGGGTGCGAACTGGGCCGGATTGATGACCCTAGTGTCCAGTTCTGAGATAATGCGGATCAGTTGGTGGGCCTTGGCGATCCCTTCAAAATACAAGGGTTCAACCTCGTCCCGATCCGATTGAAGTTCTGGGCAAGCGGATTCAATGTCGGTTTGAATTTGATCATAGTAATCATAGGACCGTTCGTACAACTTAAGGCGTTGTGTCAATACGTCTAGATCACAATCAGCGGGATTTATTTTATTAATGAAATTTCTAAATCTGGTGAGTTGCCCTTTGTAGGAAGAACTTCTGGCAATGAGAGTTTCATCATTTTCATTTGGCATAATGAAATGGGTAAATTGAAGTGTAACTTACGAAACTGTAGCGAGATTTTGAAAATGCTGTCAGGTTGGCAGCAGAAGACAGGTTGCAAGTAAGAGAGGCTGAAGGAGACAGGAACGACCTCTATCACCTTCACCAGCTTTGCACTGCGAAGTTATAGCTGAAAAATTCAAAGAAGATATTAATGATTTGCAAAATATTGACAAATGGACTTTGAGCAATAAATAACGAATAGATTCTCATAAATAGACTCTGAGAAATGGACTCTCCCGGGTTTCTGGGACCAAATTTTGGGTAGATTATTAGCTTGGGAATAACCTAACCCCCATGGGAAGAAGATGAAGAAAAAGGAAGTGGGTTTCGGACCGGAGAAAAAGGATGGAGAAATAGGAAGAGAGTTTGTCATAAGTTATGACTAAGACTTCTTGCTCAAATGCAACAAGTGGTGATCACCCTATCAATAGATTTATTTTTATTAAAGAGGGCATGAACCTGGGAAGAGTTAGGGAAGACAGGATCTTGCCTAACCATTATGTTCGAGAAATGATAAAGCGAAAAACAAATCTTTAATTTATTTATCAATGTAGAAGGAAGTAGTTTTGTAACAAAGATATAATTTTGATTTCTATAAACAATTGGGGTCGCAGACCTCCGAAAACATCTAAAGCTTGCGCCAGGCAATTAATAATTCTTTTGGTTTTAAACCTTTTATATGCTTTAAAATCTTCGTAAGATTTTCAAATGACGAAGATAAATAAATGAAAAATTTAAAGATAACTGACGTAATTAAAGTTAAACAATAAATCAACTTCAAGGTGTGTACTTTAAGGATTTCTAGATAAGTATCTTAGAAATAATAACAACTTCGAAAGCAACAACAACAAAAAGCAGGAAGAAAAAAATAGAAGTTTCTTTACATTCTTTTATTGATACAGAAATACTTGGTTGGATTATACAAATAGGGCAGGTGAAACCTGAAAAATCGAAAGGCAGTTTCTAGAACTCCTATGTTTAAGTAGGGATCACGAGAAAAATGGGGCAAGTTTCCATTTCGTGAAACCTAGAGATAACTCACTTATGAGTTGAAAGAATTGTATTCCCTCATTAGAAGGGAGAAACAATATAATTTATGGCGTGCACTAGACACGAAGTTTTACAGACATTAATTCGTTAAACGTGGAACAAGAGAGGGAGGGCACTTATTGAGAGTGACACCTCTTTGAAAATTTTTATTATTTTGGTTTGTTAGTAAAGGGTTTGGGAAAGATCAAATGAGATTGTGGAAAAGTGTTCATGGCCGTATTTATTGTACACGAACGAGCGCGACGCGGATGAAAGGTTGAACAAGCACTGTTTTCACTATAGTCTGTTGATATAGTTGAAAAGTTCACTGTAGTAGCACAGAAAGTTGATGGCAAAGAAAGTTATTGCAATGGTGGAAAATAACTAGTTACACTAGATTTGCGAGAATCTATTGCTTGAGAAACTTGTAAGTTATAGTTGAATGCACCAGAAAAAAATCCCAACGGAGGAAGAAAATTTAGATATTGATTAGCAGTTCATAAGGAAGATTCCTTAGTTTGAAAAAGTATTCCCATATGTGAGTGGAGAATACATGACAGTATAACTGATAGACAGAGTGCACATTCTGGAAGGATCCAGAGCAATCATGACTGAAGAATAGGGAAAAAGTTAGTCCAGCGGTGGAACGAGCTAAGTATTTTATAGACAGTGGGTAATTTAATGGTATCCCACGTTGTGAGAAAATCTCTCATTTAATAAGCATAAGAAATGCTGCTTCATGTTAAGATTGGCTTAGATAGAAAAAAGCCCAACATAGAAAATCCCGCGAAGGATGATTATTGCCCCAAATATAGAAATCTCACACTGCCTATAAAATGATCATTAAAAAGCATGTAGCTATTTAAAATCAATTAAAATAAGTTGAAGAACGTAGAAGTAGTACTTAGCTTTGCTTCATAACGAAGGCGATGTTCCTGTTGACGGTTGATACTAAAATTCTAACATGGCGTAGAATTTTAAAAGTTTGCCTCTAGAGTTGAGGAGGCGAGCTTTAGTTAAGCTCTAACTGACTGGGTTGACTTCCGACGTACAAGTGAAGGCTGCTAGACGCAGAGAAAGTACACTGGCCTAGACGGCATGTCCAACGAGAAGTTGAGTGCACTGAGAGGATGAGCGGTTGCTCACAGCACGGAGACAAGTCGAGACGAAGTGTAGAAGTGAAGTGACCTAGCGAGCGGGCTGCGCGCGCGGAGAGGAGAGCAGTAGGCGGGCGAGGAGAGGGGGAAGCGGGCGAGTAAGGGGAAGAAACAAAGATGTTATACATAAACATGAAAAAAATTAACAAAAACAAAATTCTTCTTGGAGCGGTGTCTTCACGGAGTAGTAGATTGGTGAAGAACACGACGCCCTGCGGATTAGTGTAGAAGTCTTCATGGCTTGAAGCAATGGAAGTTCGGAAGGCAGCGATGGGACGCTGTCAGGCTGGTTTGACGGAATATGCGTTGCTATAAAAAACTGACAAAAAATGAACAAATGCACGGGGCAAACAGGAGGTAACAGTTCGATGTTGGTGTGTGCGGGAAAGAAATGAAAATAAATGGACTGATAGAAAGTAATGAAGAACAGCAAAAGCTAATTCTTTCTTTCCGTGTATTTGCAAAAAATACACCAAGAGGAAAGTAGAAAGTCGAGCATTGTCGAAATGAGAGGTATTATGAATAAAACAGATTCGAAAAAAGTGAGGAGTTGAACGTAATCCGAGCGACCGTAAATGAAATTAACATAGATCATGCTAAAGTAAAGTCTAGTCAGGAAAGCGAATTACGAGATCTTAGTAGCAAAGTTAACGCACTTTCTTTGGTAGAACCATGCGACCATGAAGGCTTAAAGGAAGGAATACATTTCGGAATGCAGCTGGACATTACACAATTTTTCCTGAGTAAAGAAGAAAAGTTCAAAGATGAGCTAGGGAAATTCAGTAAACATGAAGACAGAGTCAAAGAAGACAGGGAAAGCATTTTTAGTCGGAGACAGGAGCGTCCACATGTAATGCAAGATCCGGAGCGTATTCAAAGGGAATATGCAGGACTGGGAGGATTCTATGATCAAGGAGGCCATAGAAGCAATCA
The DNA here is from genome assembly GCA_946902985.2 of Meconema thalassinum. Classification (NCBI taxonomy): domain Eukaryota; kingdom Metazoa; phylum Arthropoda; class Insecta; order Orthoptera; family Tettigoniidae; genus Meconema; species Meconema thalassinum. Next base: position 26,173,417 of record OX336395.1, read on the forward strand.
GAATGTGATAGTCATAAAGAACATTGACGATAAGCCATCTCGTTTTAGTGGAGTTGGAAATATAACCGCAGTTGAATTTCTTAGAGGTATGAGACATTATCTCGATGATAATCGCATACCTAGGGACCGAGAAATGCGTATAGTCGAGAAGTATCTGGAGTCTTATGCCCTAAATTGGCACAGAGCTTTCAGGTACACCTATACCAATTTTGAGGAGTTTGCTGACGCATTGCAACGTAGATTCTGGAGTTTGGAAATGCAACAGGACATTAGGGCTGAGATATACTCGAAGAGGTATGCTCACTCTACTCCTACACGTTATGCAACATTATTTACGTCACAGCTCTCCAGGCTTCAGTATCTGGAGCCGCCATTGGCAGAGACAGAATTAATTCATGCTATAAAGAGACAGATGCCAAATGACGTAAGAGGGCACCTAATCTCGGCAGATGTAAAAACTTTGGAAGGTATGGCAGAGATCCTTAGAAAGCTTGACCATGCAAGTTCAACACCGAATGCTACACCTAGTAATAATACACGAAGTAGGCCAGAGCATAGGGAAGTCCACACTGTGCTAGTGAATCAAATGCAACAAACGGAAGATAATCGCAGTAGGCCAGGTCAAAGTCGAACTAACGAATATGGGAGGAATCGTTACGAACCACCATATCGCCAATTCAGAGACGGAAGGCCATACCAAGCAAGAGTATGGAACAATAGCCAACGAAGAACCGGTTACCATAGGAACAATGTTGTGCGAGGAAATAACTATTATGATAGAAATAATAGAGGCACAGGAGGGGGTTATCGCCGATACAAGAATTGGAACGACGATAATTATGACCGACAACAGCAGCAGCAGCAGCAACAACAACAACAACAACAACAACAACAACAACCAAGGCAACAACAACAGAGGGGTTGGCGAAATAATGATACTGTGAGACAATATTATGAAGACAGAGATAGGGAAAGTCAGGACTATCGAAATAACCTCAGAGAAAATGAAGTAAGAAATAGTCAAGGGAGTGAAGAGGTACAACCTCAACCCTCGAACTCAGGGACACAAGAACAGAACCTGAGTGGGGTAAAACAAAAGAAGACACATGGAAAACGGAAGTAGAGGAAGGAACAGTGTTCACCAAAAACAGGCATGAGACCGCCACAATTTTATCCGGTATAGATGACGAACATCGAGGGAAAGATGCAGAGAGACGGAGGACGGGTCTTTGAAGACGTTCGAGGAGAGTAATTGAAGAGAGAGGCAGATGAATGACCGTTTAAGGTTGAAAGAGTCTTTAATAATAATTGTTATGAGATTGTCAGGATAGAAGATGATCGACCCATTGAAAAATACAACCATTCAAAATTGAAGAGATTTTATCCCAGGATTCATTAGGGATGAATTTGGTTCTAGTATTTAAAAAGTCGAGTGTTAAATAAAGTCTGTATTATACTTTATTCATGAGTCAGGTGAGGATCTTAACTCGAATTCAGCCCAGCTTAAGACTTTGACTGAGCCGAGGTTCGAACCGACTTGTGAACCACGGGAGAGAAAAATTGGAAATATGGAATTAAACAATGTAATATTTATATATGCATTTTGGGAAGTGAATGATGCATAATGAAACTATTTTGGAAAATTTGGAGCATTTTATGGAATTATTATTTGGAAATATTCTGGTGAATGAGATATTAACTAAGGAAGTGTTAGATCATTCGAGGCTGGAAATTGTACAAGGCTTAATGTTAGCGAGCAGAAATCCAGTTTTGGTTAGTCACGGCGACAATAACAAATTATGCACACGACCCGTTGATAAGAGGCTAGATCCAGGAGCTTCTATCACGATATTTCAACAGCCAATCAGATTGAGGCACATACATTTTGTGGGAGTCGCTTTTATATAAATTTGACTTATATAAAGCGAAATAAACACTCCTACAGGTGTAGATTACAATATGGAATTTATTTGGTTAAATATAAATATAAATTATTGTCTAGGAGAGAAACTATGAGTATATTTCTATTAAAATGCATCCGCGCGAGGCTAGCAGTCCAGTCTAGTTTGGTACGCGCGCTATCGCGGAGAGGGAAGCGAGGACTCTTACTCAGCTTCTTGAACCGAGCGGACGTAGTCAGTCACGCGTCCAACAGAGAAGTTTTCCACGATAAAGAAGTATGGACGACAGACGAGGCAGTTCCGTCTAGAGATCGATCACTCGCCGAGGAAGAGATACGAGGAGCCGGTGAAGTGTAAACGCACTAGATACAGAAGAGAAAGGCATTTATTTTGTACCAAAATTATGAGACGACTTCGCTAAAATAGCATTATTCTACAGCGAAGCGATATCCAACAGTATTGCTTACTACAGCTACATTATTGCTACTTGAAATATTCTACGTTACAACATCATAGTCAAGATGACCGTAATGATCCTGAGTGAGGGAGGACATACTTTTTCAACGATTACTGAGAAGATTATTATGAGCAACTAAACTAATGGAAGGAGGTTAGTCTATACCATGGATTGGAGATTCAGAGTGACTTAGAAGACCGGGAATCGATAAATCTACAACTGCTTAACAGCATGCAGTATTCTGAGATGACTTCCAATACTACATGCGAGATGTCCATTACCATCAGGAGGAGATGTCAACCCAGGACATTCAGATCTACATTGATGATGCCACTCTGCTACACGGAGAAAAAAAGAAGACGAACTCTAGCAGTCGATTGGACCAAGAGATGCAGTTTCCAGGTCGCTGACCGTGAAACAAGAAGACTTGCCGTTAGCTGTCACAGTCGAGCGGTACCGCAGGTGTCCGTATCACGAAGCAGACGGGGGAGCGTTCAGCTGTCTCGCACGCGCCCGAGAGAAATTGGTTTCCAAGGCAGACGACGTGCTCACGCAGTTCCAGCGGAACATCGACAACATCTTATGAAGGTATTCACTACATCAGAAGCCATCAAAAAGGTAGAAAAACTGAATGCTCTAAGATCTGTAGTTTTGCAGTAGTATTTGTAGTAATCGAGGGGTGACCAACTTCATTGTAGATATTCTTATCATTATCCTATGTTTATTGTAGCTAAATATTAGAGATTCATTGTAATTCTTTGATACGTCTACGTGTGTCGTTTCAGACGTAATTTCATTCATTTTTGACGTTATGTATTTCGTTTCTTATACATAATCTGTAGGAATCGTTTTAACATGCTCACTTTCGAACGAAACTCGTTTTACAAGGGAATGCTTCGATAACAACATATTTCGAAGGAAATGCTTTTATAGTAACATATTTCATTGAAAATACTTTCCAATTGTAAGAACATTTTGAACGTCAAGATTGTTATTGATAGTTATAAATGCGTAACTGCGACAGAATTCATTTGTATAACTATATTGCATAATTATAAAGAAAAGCATTACTGTATAATGCTGTAACATTGTTGAACAGACATTTTTATGTCAGAATATAACTCAAATATTTATTTATAAGAATATGAAAGTTATAAAATTCCAATTGCGGAATAAAATTTATTTGACATTCATATAGTCTTGGACTATTGTTATTATGCAAATACACTATAAAATAGGATCATGTTAGTGACAATTGAGGTCAAATTATGCCTATAGTTATTAACAATTTCATTGGAAACATTGTTAAACTGAAATGATAGACCAGGATATTTGTTAGTCTACCTGAGGTCTAGAATGTCTTAAAACAAGCTTAAATATGAATAATTCATTTATTTAAATGTTCACCAGATGTGTGAGGATATGTATTTATATTTATTAACTACTAAAGACGAGCGAACTACGAGTTAGTATTGCTAATATTTGGTAACGTGGAAAAACAATCTATTATGGAACTAAGTGAACGAAAAGCGCTATTGAAAGAAATAAGAAATACTACATGAAGTGAATTGTAGTGAACAAACATGTAATTGTTGTTAAAGATGCACGCGGTTAAATAATTTAGAGGAGAGATGAAGTTAGGAGTGCACTCTGAACGATAGTATACAATTGCGTATTTACCTAGTAAAGTCACTGATTCTTCTACAAGTCTGTAGCGAGATGAGTTTCTTATTGAAGTAATGCCGTGCGGAGTAATGAAGATTGTTGGTGGTAATGAAAAGAAAGATGTATATTATGTTTGGAGCGTAGCAGACGCTATTTATGGATATTGTTCACCGTGTTACGAGAGAAGGAAACGTATTGCCATGTGGAGCAACGAATTGTTACAGTACGTGTAAAAAGCGCTGACATAAGGGTTAATATTTGTATTGTTCATGTCAGAGAGTATCGGTATATGATCCACGAAGTGTTTTGGGGTTTTAAAGTAGTTTCGCATCGCTATTTATCTCATTGTATTTTTATTCATTGACACGACATATTCTAAGCTATATTTAACTTCAATGTTCGATATACAAGCTTTACTAATTATGACAAGTTACCAGAGATACCTGAAAATTCATCGTTGTGTGAAACATTGTTCATTGAACTGTTTTTAAAACAGAGACACTATAGGACTGTCAGATCGCGACTGATAGTGCGAATAGTATTTTTAATACCGTGTTGAACGTGGAAAATTGTATATAATGTATATATTTCACTTATATTTAATTAATATTATTATTATTATCATATATATTCACGTTTTACACACGTATGTGTATAATTTAGGGTTTTTACATTGTTAATATAAATTTTGATGCTTGAACAGCTGATGTTGATCAGACTGCTTCAGTGACAGAGTCACAGGGTGATTATTAAATGCGTAAACATTTTAATAATTAAAAAAAAATACATTCTCTAATGACATTGTTTATGAATATTTATACCACAGATAGAAGGGCTATCTGACGTGTGATTTATTTTATTTTAACTTGGTTTAATTTTTATTGGTGATAGGGAGTTTAGTGTTCTGTAAATTTTTAGTAATAAATCCAAGGCACTATTTTTGTTTGCCTGTTCGTTTTTTATATATCTGATCACCTTTCATTTTGCAATCGATATGCGATAATACTGCGAATTAGTTACTAGAATTCACGTTGTCTCAACTTTCACCGTTCACGCCCGAAATCCGAGATTCTCGTCCTACCATCATGTTATGGGTATTTTATTTCTAGTAAATGTGTAACTAATCAGTAGTGTTGTTGCATGGCCGGTATGTATCGAGAGTTTCCTAGTCATTATCCTAGTAGGGCAGTGTTGGTTTATCTGGCTGGGTATCGACCTCCCTACAATCCTTTTCCATCTCAGCGGATATAGGCTATGACTATGCGGAATTCGGGCGCAGTACTAGTGACCGCTTACCGAAAGTGGGTTTGAAGTAGGAAGATAATACCCCCTTTGGGTCTTCCTTTTGGTCCTTGGGTGGCAAAGATATGTTCCGAGTAGAATCCTGTTATGTCTATTGTCTTTGTAGTAAGAGTTTCAGTTAATATAAGGATGTCTTGATTTTTAGGAGATTTCCCGGGGCTATGGCGAGAGTACCTTTTAGGCCTTCCATGTTACAAAGGAGGATGTTAATCTTCAAACCTTGCTCCTTCTCGCTGGGAAAAAAAAGGCGATATCGTCTAACGATGGCCTCCTTTGGCCAAAGTTGTGGAGCGATTACCTTACGAAGGTTCTCAAGTGGTATTCCGAGTTTGAATGCTCTGAGTGAACCTTTATTCCTGTATATCCGTTACCTATATTTCCTTTAAGTTTCTCTCAATTTTCTCTGTGGTTGTGCTCGGCCAATCTAGAGCCATGCTCTTTGTGAAAATTCTTGAAGTTTGGTACGGTGTACTTCATTTTTATTTCTTATGAGATTGGGCTTGGTCCCTATAATTGTTGGTGTTTGAACTGTCGAGTTTCTCGTTCCTTGTTTTCGCTTAACGACATCGGTCGAGTATTATTGCCATCATGTGACTGTGTTCTGGGAACTATTCCATTATCTTCTTGATTTGAGAGATCCCTAGTTTCTGTTGACGCTACTATCTTAACTGCCATTTGGTTTCTTCCTTCTCCATGTCTGACTTGCCTAACTGGAATTGTGTTTTCCTGCACTGAGTCCACTTGTGTCTTTTGGTATTTCTCTCTTGTGAGATCTCCAAGATCTTCTGGCTACCGGTGATATCTTTTCTTACACGTGAGTGTCGCTCTTTGTATGACGCTGCATGTGCGAAGTCGCAAAATTGGTAGTTTGCTCAGATGTGTTGAGGCTTTCTGCATTTCGAGCGATGTCATACCTCGTTTTGGCGAAAGGCTTATCAATGTGAGACTGTTGTGTTAGGATCTGGGTAATCTTTTGATCAATCTTGAAGTCCATGTTGTTGTCGTCAAGAAAGTGTATTATAAGCTCTAATTTAGCATTATCATCTCTATGTTTCCTGATGTTTGGCAAGCGCCTCCCAAAATATTGCAAGTGTGGCTTCGAAGAAGTTTGCGTTGCAGTGGTATATTGATCTTTGTCAAGCAACTCACATACTTCCTTGCTGGATGCCAGAGCGGGTTGAGAACTGTCTTTTGGTTTACCAGATTTTGCGATAGAGGGTGTTTCATCAAAATTTTGATTGAGCTTTTGGCTGGCAGATTTAGATTGGCACTGTTCGCCGTTGCTCCCTGAAGCTTCTAGGAGTGGGTCAGCAGATGGCGCACATTGTGAATTTGGCTTTGGTTGCTGTGTAGATTTTCTTTCTTCGTTATTAGACTTTTCATTTTGTTTGTGAGTACATCCATCATTTGATTCATCTTCTGCATGACGTTACCTGTGATATTCTCTTGTAATATGTTGTAGGCCATGAGTGGGCTGCTGGGATTGCTTGCAAGGAGTCCAGTAAGTCGTGGTTAGGATTTATTAGATCCAGGTTGCTGTCGCCAGACTGTGCCACTAGTCCCGTTATACTTCTGTCTTCCCCCTCCTTGTTAACGTTATCTTTACTATGTTAACCTCATTCCTTGGTAACATTGTATCTTGCTTCTTAACATTTTCACTGTTCATAATCTTTTTCACTGCAATGAAATAATCTAAGATACTCACCGCGTTAGTTATGTCTTCCTCCATTTCTTTTCTTAGATATCCACCTATTTACACTATATTTTTTAGTTTTTGTTGAGCATATACAACTCGTTCGTCTAGTACAGTCTAGTACAGTCATCTGTACCGAGGCTGCGTTTTATCACTCGTACTTTTCAATCTATACATTTAGCAAGTTACGGAGTAAACTGGAATGAAATTTTAAGACTAATTAAAGGATCAAGGTCAAGTAATTTTGCGTCAGTGATTTCCTGACGACATTGTAACTAGGTCTGTTCACCAGAGTATTTGAATGAGTTACTAAACGGTGTGTACTGGCTGTTGAGGAAATAATTCATTATTAAACCATTGTTTAAGAACATAACTAAAAGACCCGTGCTGCTCCGCAGCATTAACTTCAACAATCCTAAATGACAATTGCTGTTCGCATGTCATCATGCTAGTGACCCGAACATACAGATACGGTACCGTCGCTTTTAAGTTTTAGTGTACCGTACATTTCCCATTTTGGAAAAATTATGAAAAGATAGACTGATGAGATCAAATGTGTGTCTGCGCAACGTTCTCTGTCTTTGAGTTCCCCACCCTATCAACTCCTAAGGGGTTGTAGCTGTCAAAACCAAATGTGGTATGAATAAAGATCTCTTCCAGAGTTTCAGGCCATATTTGAATACAATGGCAGTGCTACCAAATGCTAAACAATTAATGTTGAAAATTGACTCTAAGTTGAATATCTCAGAAGATATACGTGGGATCTGTTCCAGAATTGGCACACATATAGACCATATATTTCAGATTAATTTTCATGAGTCCATATATCACAGCGCTGCCAACATGATTCTACGTGTCCTGATAGGTCCAATGTTTAACTGCATGTAATCCAAACTAAGAAAAAAATCTTCCAGAATTGGCACATTTGTATCTCATGGTATTTCAGATTAATTTTAACAACCCTTACATGGCCATGTTGCCAACATAATTCTACGCATTCTGATAGGTTCAATGTATAACCGCATGTAACGTCCATATCTACAAATAGATTTCATACAGGTTTTGTATGTGCGATGTATGCTGTGGTTCATAAGACAGTGCTTATAATAAGAGTTACCACGGCTATCAACTGTGTATTAATATTCTCAAGTCTTTAGAACCCCGAATTCAATTTTTCTGAATAAGTGTGTGAAACAAACTTAAGACTAAGCACACTGTAAGTTCAAGATATTTTAGACTTAATCATATGCACGTTTATAATTTTCGATGTTAAACTCCATGCAATTGCCATACTAGTTTACGGACCTATGCATTTTTTTTTCACTTACAACATGTGCCTTAGCAGTCATCAGTTCGCTTACTTACAGAGTCCACGGGAATTCCAACTGCCTAGTAACATTCTGAGAACATTTGAACCCTGGACTCGATATCGTAGAATCTGTTCACGTAAACAGTTTGAAGCTCTGTTTGAAGAAGGATTTTGAGCAGCATGCGTGCACACTGTATATATATCAGTGTTTTTGTTGTTTGAGTCTTCAGTCTATTGACTGGTTTGATGCAGATCTCCATGCCTCCCTCTCCTGAGCTAATCGTTTCATCTCTACACAGCTACCACACCCTACATCCGAGGCAATCTGTTTAACATAATCTAACCTTGGTCTACCCGTCAAGTTCTTGTCCTCGACCCTTCCTTCCATAACTAAGCTTGCTATTCCTGGGTGTCTTGGTATGTGTCCTACCAACCTATCTCTTATCTTCATTAGGAGTCGCCAGAAGCATCTCTCCCACTCGTCTTAATACCTCTTCGTTTGTAACCCTATCTCTACTAGACCATTCGATCGTGATAATCCATTTGTAATGAGCACATGTTTAATGTTTTCAGTTCTCAGTAATCTTCAAACTCCTGAGATGTGAAGGCTGATCCTCGGTCAGATATTATTTCTTCAGAGCTTCCATAGATTTCCTGATGTGCTTCAAATATCGCAGTGACTTCTTTCGCAGTGGTAGACTTTGTTGATTACTGCCAGACAAACTTTTTAACATTATCAACAACTGAAAATATGTGACGATATCCTTTATGACTCAATTCCAATGGTCCAATATGATATACGTGATATGTATGTAATGGCACACTTTTCTTGCGCAAAGGATGCTGGAATCCTTCCTGTTTTCAGTCTTTCTATTAATTAAGAGACCATTTACACAATTTTATATGACACTTACGATTTTCTTCTGATATCTTGACAGAGAAATGACCTCTCCCGTGAACACTTTTAATAATTTCATGTACAACAGGTACAACTCAAACTTCATGACCTTTACAGAATTTGAAAAGTATGTCATCTCGAATCATATGATCCTTGTAAGGTTGCTCCTTGCATATCTCCTTGATGGCGTTAAGACCTTAATCTTCATCTTGTGCTTTCCTCACTCGGACAACCGAAGAATCAGGAACTGCTTATAAGACAGGATGGCGACCCAGAGCATCGACAAGTCGCATCCTCGTTCCACTTCTGTCTTCGATGGTATATCTGTACGCCTCCAGCATCAAAGCCAATCTCGCACCGTAGGTGTTAGATCTTTCTTATGCATCGTATTTCGGAAAGCAGCTTAATGTGTGATTATATTGAAATCTATTCCCAGAAGATACACTCGAAACATCTTCAATGCAACAATGATGGCTGATACTTCTAGCTCCTAACTGTGATAGTTTTCCTATGCGAAGTTGTCATTTTGCTCATGTAATGAACAGGATGTAGTTGATCATCCTCAGGTGATCTCTGCATCAGCACGGGTACATATCCAAGCTTCTTTGCATCAGCATGTAGTTCGGTCTCATATGAAGAATTGTAGATGTTTAAAACAGGATTCATTGATAAAGATTCCTTCAATTTCTCAATGGAAATTCTCTGTTCTGTAGAAAATTGATTTGCTTCATCCTGCTTCAGCAAGTTGGTCTCTCAGTAACAGAGTGTTCTGGTATGAATTTCCTGAAGTAACCAGTTAAACCAAGGAAAGATTGCACTGTTTCACATTTCTTGGTTCCGGAAATTTCATTACAGCATTAGTTTTCTTTGGTGACGGATAGAGTCGTCCTTCCTCTACCACGTGTCCCACGAACTCAACCTTCCTCTTCAGTAGATGGCATTTTGCTCTTTCAGTTCAACGTCATAATCTAAAGCTACCTCTAGCACCGTATTCAAGCGGTGAAATGCCTCTGCTTCATCTTTAGCTGCAGTTATCATGTCATCCATTAACTTAAGTTCTATGCCTTGAATCACCAACGATCGGAAGACACAGTTAATGAAACGTTGGAACAATACTGGTGAGTTTCACAATCCAAATGGTGTTTTTGGAACTGGAATTGACCGGCGTGTGTGACAAAATCGATATATTTTCTAGCTTGAAACCCCTCTGGCACATGGAATAATCCTTTTTAAGTCAAGTGTACTGAATACTCTTGCTCTTTGCAACCTAAAAAGATATTTTCGATGAACGCAGCGGGTAACGATCCTTTAGGATGATCTTGTTTATTTTACGATAGAAATTACACAAACGAAGAGAGCAATCTTTCTTACGCACAACCACTACAGGACTAGCGTATTCTGAATAATTCGGTTCAATGATGCCTATTAGCCATTTCTTCACTTCGTTGTCAACAGCATCTTTTCCTGAAGGTGCAAGTCGTCGTGGTCTACTGAAAACTGGATGCTCATCCTTAAGCGTAATGATCCACTCCATTTCCGAACTTTTCGTTTTGGCTGGTTCATAGGAGGAAATCATTTCTTCTACTTGTTGCTTCTAGTCATCACTTGTAGACTCAGCTATATCTAATGGGTGCTCTTCATGAACATTGATCTGCATGAGAAATCTATCTGATTTTGGCAGAGATATTCGAATACATTTTGATTTATCACTACTTGTTGTAAAACATCACTTCCAATTATTGCCTGCATCTTCATTGTATCAAAAGTCACAAGTTAAATGGCAACCTAAAATGCTTCATCATCAATAAAGACGTCGATGTGGAAGTAGCCTTTAGGTGCGACATAATTCCTTACAAAACTTGTAAGGATAAGGTCAATATTTCTTAGTGGAGGAGCTCCTAAATCTGCATAGATGTCTTCATGGATTAAACTAACGCTGCTTCCTCATCTACTAAGGCATTTATCGTGGTACTAGCAATCCTTTATTTAGTGGTGAGACGGGTAGGTGCAGGTTTCGTTAATCTGTTTACTGCGTTGCCCATACCTGCCTTACCATCTATTGACTTGCACTCCACAGACTTATGACCAAATTTATTACATTTATAGCATTTCAGGCTGTCTTTGTGACGGCTACTTGACGATTTATGGCCAGCTTCATCGTAGTTAAAACATATCTGTGCTTTATGTTGTTCTTCAACAGCCCCAGCAGTCTTGTCTATCGGAGTAGGTTTCTGTGTTCCATCTTTTTCAAAACCAGTTCCGTCTTTCAACTATGCACTCATAGTCTCGCAGCTTTTCCTTAAAATTCTTGGAATTCTTTTCCCCATAAGAAATCAATTTACTTTCGGAGTCGTCTTCTATATCGTTGATAATGTACTGTATCAAGGAGTCACCTTGAACTTCACCTCGATGTGCAATCTCTTTCATTACAAACAGGTACCCTTGAAATATTTTTTCTTTCATTCTCTTCCGCCTAGTCAGTAGTCTATCTACTTCTGCACTGCTCATCTTGACATCAAACTCTTCTATTAACGCGTTCTTTAAATTCTTCCACGTTGATAAACCAGTTACTTTTTGAATGAATAGATTTGCTATACCATACAATGTTTTCTTAGCAAATACCAACTTCTGCATGTCGTCCCATCCCATCAGAATAGCTGTTTCTTCAAAATCTGTAATCCATTTTCTGACTTGATAATCTCATTAACCATCAAAGGTGCGAATAGAATCTTCCACATCTCGAAATGTTAGCGCAAATTTGCGGCCTGATTTTCCCGTTTTCTTGATGAGGAATGGTCCGTAAGTAGGTCATCTTCTTCACTCTCTTCTGCTGATGTGTCTGTCTTGTATATTACTTTCTTCTTAATTCTAGTGATCTGTCCTGAATTCCCTTTAGCTTTCAAGCGTGAACTGCATTGGACAGCATATCCATCATCTCTCTCGTCACTTTCTGCATCTTCATCTCGTCATCGTCTTTATCATCCCCGTCGTACTCAAGTTCTGATAGCAATTCTAATTTAATGACACGCCTTAAAGTACGCTTCACTAGCTCCTCTTTATCTCCCTCAAACCCCAAACGTAACACATTGCATACTGTATTCAAATCACGTTCAGCAAAATTGTCAATGACATAGTTAACCTTCCGAAAATTGAAATCCTGAACCCTCGTAACCATTTACGGTTTTGTCGATCGCCTTCGTTGATATATATAAACTTATGCAGAGTTTAAACTGCAGACACAGATGCTGTGGAAATGTTCCTGTATATACTTTGAATATCTCCTAACAATTTGATTCTTGATTGCAATTGGCGTATTTACTCAAACCTTGCGCCGTTTACTTACACGTTATTGTCAACATTCATAGTAGTTAAGCATCGTCGTCATTGACTTTTACGAAGTATGTCTTCATTCTTGTTTAACGTCGTTTATTTAGATAACATACAGTGCAACATACGCAACGAATTTCTGTCTAGTTACATTGGTCTGCGTCTGCTTTTTTTTTATTGCATATTACCGTCGTATCACTATTTCGGCACGTTCTTGTTCATCCATTAGTACTCCATCCCAGACGAGCCCCCAAGCTCTGGGATTTTAGGGAGATATTTATTTATTTAGAAATCAAATAAAATCACTACATAACAGCTGAACTGCAACACTCATGATTACAACACAACATCTACTTCGCAAACGTTTCTCTCTGCTTTCTTCTTTTTTTTATTAACCTCACAGCCTTGTTTGAACACATGGATATATCGATGAAAGCTATGACTCCAAATACTCTGACCTGACCCTCCATAATATATGAGTAATTTTAAAATATCTTTCTGTGTCTGATTCTAATTAAATATGCTCGAATCATCATTACAGTAGTTAGATCTCTGGATCTTGAAAGTTTTATTCGCATTTTTTCAGATTTCAATTGAATTAGTACCGAAGTGCAATACATTTATACCAATGATTTCAGGGTAATGTGTCAAAATACTTCGAACCCTGTTCTCAGGAATAGGTACACATTATGTAATAATGGAGGACATTCGACTCCAACTGTATCTGGAGAAAAGAATAAAAGAAAACATTACACGAATACCAACCTGGGTATCGACAGCAGAGAGAGGCCTTGCTCACTTAGCATATGTGACACCAAGTTTGCTCAGGGAGATCGATTGAAGTCTCACATGTTAACGCATACTGGTGAGAAGCCGTATCCATGCAGCATGTGTGCAGCCATGTTTCCTCGGAAAGGGCAGTTGAAGTCGCACATGTTATTGCATACTGGTGAGAAGCCTTATTCATGCAGGATATGTGAAACAAAGATTGCTCGGAAAGGAGACTTGAAGCGGCACATGCTATTACATACTGGTGAGAAGCCTTATTCATGCAGCATGTGTGAAGCCAAGTTTCCTCGCACAGGGCAGTTGAAGTCTCACATGTTATTGCATACTGGTGAGAAGCCTTATTCATGTCGCGTATGTGATGCCAAGTTTTCACGGGTGCAACATTTAAAGCGACATTTGTTATTGCATACTGGTGAGAAGCCTTATTCATGCAGCATATGTGAAGCCAAGTTTGCTCGGAAAGGAGTCTTGACGCGGCACATGATATTCCATACTGGTGAGAAGCCTTACACATGTAGCATATGTGAAGCCAAGTTTTCTCAGGTAGATCGATTAAAGTCCCACATGTTAACGCATACTGGTGATAAGCCTTTTGCATGCAGCATATGTGAAGCCAAGTTTGCTCGGAAAAAACAATTGAAGCCGCACATATTAAAGCATACCACCCAGAGGACTTAAACAATATGTGTGGCCAAGTTTCACGAAAGGAACAATTGAAGTTGCACATGTTATTGCATACTGGTAAGAAGCCTATCTTATGTAGCATATGTGAAGCCAAGTTTGCTCGGAAAGACCAATTGAAATCTCACATGTTACTGCTTACTGGTGACAAGCCTTATTCATGCAGCAATTGTGAAACCAAGGTTAAGGCTTACTGGCAGAATGCCGTATTCATGTGCCGTATGTGGAGCAGTGTTTTGCCGGATACAACATTAACAAGAAGTTCCGTGACGAACTAAAGAGCCTACTTTCCTTAAAATTTAAAATTCATGCCAATGATTAATCTATATGGACCTAGTCTATCTAGAATAATGACGAAATAAAGTTGGTAATATAGACATTTCTAATTAGTTCGCAATATACCTGGCATTATGTAGCCTGATAGAGCAGTACAGTTGGCAGCCCTGGTGACTAAATATATTTTTAGTTCCATCTCTTAAGGTACAGAATACAAAATTCGGTTGAAGTCCAATGGATAGCATGGATTTAACATGCAGTTAAATATTGGACTTAATACATCGTGCCTAAAATGATGTTGGCAACAATTTCATGCATGTGGTGGTCAGAAATAATTTGAAATATTATCATCTATTGTGCCAATTTTGGACGAAATCCATTTGTTAGTATAGTAGTTACTGGTATTTTAAAATTGGACCTATCAGCTGGCTTAGAATGATGTTGGTAGCACTGACGTACATTAGTTGCTCCAAATTAATCTAGAATGGCAGGTACTATACGTGCGCAAAGTTTAGAGCTGTTGGCTTGCATACTTTCTGATAGCCTATATTGATATGAGGGTAAAAATATAAACAGCATTTATTATCAGTTAGCAGCCATGATTGCTCTTAACAATACGCAGTCATATATTTTATTGTACACATAGCACATACGAAATTTGGTTGAAATCCAATTGATAGTATAGAAGTAACATGTATTTAAAATTTAGTCCTATCAGCAGGCTTAGAATCATGTTGGTAGCACTGACATGCATTAGTTGCTCCAAATTAATCCAGAATGTCAGGCACTATAGGTGTGCGAAGGTTAAGGCTGTTGGCTCGCATATTTTCTGATATATTGGTATTTGGATAAAAAAAAATAGAGAGGGCATTTATTGACAGTTGGCAGCCCTGGTGGCTCTTAAGAATACGCTCAGTCATATCAGTTTATGCAAACATAGCCCATAAGAAATTTGGTTGAAATCCAATTGATAGTGTAGGAGTTATATGCATTTAAACATTGGACCTATCAGTAGGCTTAGAATCATTTTGGCAACACTGTCATGTATGGCCTCCTGAAGATTAAACTGAAGTATTATTATGTATATATGTGCCAATTTTGGAATCGTTCCCATGTATATATTCCATGATATCCAACATGGAGCTGAAATTTCAATTATGATTTTTCAGCAGTTGGTAGCACTGACATCATTTTCAAATATGACGTTGAGATGTCCCGGTATAGATCTTTACTCATACCAAATTTGGTTTTGATTGCTGTAGCCGTTTAGGAGTTGATAGGGGGCGAGAGACAGACATTTTCCCGGATCGATCTCATAAGACTACTTTTTCCTCATTTTTGCAAAACGTGAAACGTAGGCTAAAAATCGGACATGTTAACGTATACCGTCAGAAGCTATAGACATGCAATATATATATATATGTAGCCAAGTTATCACGGACAAATCATTGAAAGTCTCACATGTTAACGCATACCGGCGAATAACCTCATTCATTTAGCATATGTGAAGGCATCTTAACTCACACAGGGCATTTGAAATCTCACCTGCTAATGCATTCCGCCGAGTAGCCAAACTCGTGTAGCACATGCGAGGCCAAATTTGCTTGTAGGGGGCTTATGAAGGCTCTCATGTTATCGCATGCCGGTAAGGAGGCATACTTCTAATGCCATGCCAAAAAATATTTCTCAGAAAGGGAATGTGATAAAACAGAAGTAAAGGAGCGTTTGCTCCGTTATGGCGAATATCCCATAACTCACTTCGTCTCGTTTTAACATTCAAACAGGTCAAGTTAATGCATACTATACCAATATAACAAACGGATAGCAAATAATTGTAATATGCTCACATATAACTTATTTAATTGGCACCAGTTTTATACAATTGTAGTCTAACGTACGTTACACAGCTGCCGTTTGAAATGTGCAAATCGCACACTTTTTCGGTAAACAGTTTGTTATGGTTGTTTCTTAATTTTAGAACTCATTAAGTTCATTCTGGTTCCGTTTTGGTAAACTAATCAGTATTAACACGTTAAAGGTTCAGCCTGATCAATACTTATATTAAATATGATCACTGTGTGGTTATTAGTGGGACATGTTTCGAGGCCTAGTTATTAGTTTTTGCCCCATCATCAGCCGATATGAAAGAATCTTTAGATCTTGTATGGTGCGTCTTTATCTACGTTAGCCTGGCTCGCTTCATTGATTTTAGAACAGTTCTTACTAATTAGTTAATCAATACGGAACCAGAATGAACTTTTTAAGTTCCAAAATCAATGAAGCAAGCCAGGCTAACTTAGCTAAGAAGCACGATACAAATTTTTAGAACTAAACATTCCTTCATATCGGCTGATGAAGGGGCCAAAACTAATAATTAGGCCTCGAAACATGTTCCACTAATGATCACACAGAGATCATATTTAATAAAAGTATTGATCAGGCGGAACATTTAACCTGTTTATACTAATGGTCGTTTCTGTTGCGAAGTTATACTGATTACTCTTTTTGGAGACACTTGTCTCTGGAATATTCGAGAAAGGCCAAACCTCTACTTCTTATTTCATACGTTGAACGACTGAAAACAAAACCACAATTCAAAATAATAATGAAAATAATCACGGACGATTCATTGCCAATGAAAATCAAATTGAGATTCGTGGACCGGATATGTTCTGTGCATAAGCTTCGACTCCATTTTAACTCGTGAAGGCCCTATGTGGGAAATCAATATTTATCAGAGAGTTGGTTGAATTTAAAAAATATTAACTTATTACGGTCCGAAGCCATGTTCATGTAGCATATGCGAATGCAAATAGGTCACAGAGGACTATTCAAGAGTCACATTCGAATGTTTAAATCAAGTTTTAAATACAGTAAGGGCACTCAGACTCTAGAGGTTTAGTTTAGCAAAAACTTAAATTAAGCTACGGTATTTTAGCATTTGTTACGAAAGTTAAAAAACTAGAAGACTCGTAAAAGATCAGACTGGGTGTTTGAAGAGCACTATCTCGTGTCCTTCGGTCGTTTGGGCTACCTATAGACCACGGTGCTTGTGCTTTAGCTGTTATATGCCACTTCTGATGTTTTTGGTGGATTGTTTGGCGACTGCTTTTTTGCTGAAACCTTGAGCTTTTCTATTCGACCAGTAATCTTTCATTTTCTTGCTGAACTGTATCTTAGGTACCTCGGACCATTTCCTGGACGCGTTGTTGTGAACTAATTTCAACTGTCAGACGGTAGCGATTCCTTTCATTTATTGTGTCTTGCTGAATATTACGTTCAGCATGATCCTTCTCAATTTGTATGATTCACCAGGACCCAGTGGCTTTTCCCTTCTTGGCTAACTAAAAAGATCTTATTAGACAGCCTGCGGTAGTCCATTCTGTACAGGTGGCCGTAGAAAGCCAGACGTGTCCTGATGGCATCGGTGAAGTTTGCCTGGTGTTTGTAGAGTTCGCAATTTGGTTTGTACTGTACCCGTATTGCCTACCATTACCCGTTGAAAACCCTCGATGATAGCTGGATCGTAGAACCTGAAAATCCCCGGCTAGAAAAAACGCTAAGTCCTACCAACAAGTAAAGGGATAATAGGGTAACCAGTAATTCTAACAGGTTGCATTGAGTATGACCATGGCTGAAAGAAAATTAACTAGCTCAAAGAACACAAGATTCCTCCAAAAAGGAATATCACAAGGGGGTGGTATACCATAGAAATACCTAGCGATGGTCTTCTTAACGCGACCTTTCAAACCTCTATAAAGCATCACGCGATAAATTAAAAATCAGAAAATCAAAAATATATTCAGCGAATAAACAAGATTTATACACTTAATTGTGAAAACAATCTTAATTCTTTCTGTCAGTGGTTCATCCACAACATTCGCATCTGTTAATGTTAATTTCAATTAGCAATGTGGTTTAATCCAATCCTGGTTAATTCTAACGAGCGATTAAGGTTAGTGGAATGTTAAGTTATATTCAACATTTTATAAATATATACTGTATATCATGATTTCTATATATTTGTTCTGGCATTACTATCTAAACTTCAGATGCATTATTAAATTGATTATCCACTTAATTGTATGAATACTGTGCTCAGAAACATTATATTCACCACATAGGTCTATTCTGACATTACTAAACAGCTGATTTTGTCACCTGGGACATCAATTACAAATCCACACTTGGGTTTAATTCCACCATACATCTGGTGTGAGATTTCACTAAGTCTTTTTATGATTGGCACTAACTGGCTTAATCCTCAACATGATAAAACTTGAATAAGCATAATATCATAAACAACCAGAATAATCAGCACTATCCATTGATATGCCTGATATACGAAATACGTGCACCCATAATCAGTGATTATCCAACATTATTTTACTGATTTATTAAACAGATTATTATCATAATAATTAAAATTGTGCTTGAAAAATAATTAGAGCTGTAACACGTTACTGAAATTCACGATTGTGGTTTTTCAAAAATATACCACAAAAGCCTAGAAATCTTGCCTTACAATTGTGTCATACATCATGTGTTATAATTAAATCACTTGACTTGTGGTGAGTCCTCCCTGGGATTTGCATGCCGTTAGTGCGATAAACACATATTAACCGTTATAATAGCTTGCCACGGTGGGTGAGTGGATAGCGTGTCGGTCTACTAACCCCAAGATTGCAGGTTCGCCCCTGACCGTGGTAAGTGATTTTTGAAAGGCGGCAAAAATACGATACGCATGTCACACGATGTTGGCATGTCAAAGAACCCATTTGAATTCAGTAGGCCGAGTTCATAATGGCAAAATTAATCTCGGGAGTTTCCGCCAGCACAAAGTTCCTCATTTCTCTACTAGAAAGTGCTCTTGTGTTCAAGGAGATTAGATGTCTAACATCTAACCTCCTTGACTTTCATAGTCAAGGAACTACGAAATTCGACATGCAAGCTACCCTCTGGGTGTCAAATAGCAAAGCTTGCACCAGGCACCCGAGGCCATACGATATTATTATTATTATTATTACCGTTATAATGGATTATATAACCCCGTGAATGTCTTCAGAATACTCCTAAATTATGATCTCATGTCGTACATCCTCTCTGTAAAAGTAGGTTTTATATCGTGGTTGTACCGCATCCTTCTTGTGAACAAATTCGTCCTTCGAAAACATATGCAACCAGGGTCACTGTAGACGGACTAGAGCCGTATTGCTTCTGCAAAGCAGGGTTGCATAAGCAATTTCCCCTAAGCTCGCGTCATGCTGGCTGTAATTTGCAACTGGAAGTTGAAAACTCCACATTAGAGTGTAATAATCGCTTCTTATAAATCCCTGTTATCTATAGATACTGAAAATACTGGTACAGTACTGTACCAGTATTGTATGTAGCAACAGATCACATGTATGTATAAGAAGCGTATATTTCACTTTTATGTGATCTTCCAGTTGAGAATTACAGCATGTGACATGCGAGCTTAGGGGATTGTATAGGCAACCCAGCTTCGCATAAGCGATGACATGCTAGTCTGCTCACTGAGACACACCGCACATATGCTTTCGGAGAACGAGGTCATTCACAAGATGGCTACTCTACCACCGCGACATGAATCATGCAAATATTAACATTTACAGAGATCACAGAGGGGATCTACGACATGGGATTATAATGATATATAATGAGGAGTATTTTAAAGACATTTACGAAGTTACAAATGCATTTATAACGTTAACGTGTGTTTATCGCATTAACGGTGTGCAGCTTCGATTTATATCGACCGGAAAGCAGTGGATTATGGGAGAATCCAGGACAGCTGAGTCAAGCTCGGTATTAAGACAGACACTCACATCTTGATTCTGTCACGACAACAGTCTCAAATACGATTGAGATTGTGCGTTTTGTAAAGTCCGCACGGGAACAGTGCTTTACTGCATTCAGGCAGGCACGACCGCGAATTACACGGGACGTTCGCATATCCCAGTGTTAGCGCAGTTCGGTCTAGAAAAGTGTCGCGAATGAGCATTGTACTTCTGATAAACTTTTCGTTAGCTTGTACGCTACTTCGAATAAACTTGTATTATTATCCAGTTATCAAGGAACTATACAGTACTGCGTTAAGGGGAATAATCAACCAGTATAATTAGAGTGTAGTAATGAATTGCTAAAGCATTCATAAGGAATGCAACACATAAAGCAGGATAGAAATTATAATAGTGACCTATGCTGATAATGGATTACAAAAGCATACGTCTATATAAGAGAAGACTGAAGGAATTTATGGAATGATACTGAAATATATTGCTACTACAATTATGGATCTTCAAAACAACAGTGGAGGTATCGATTGCCTCATCGCTACAGACTTATTCGAGGCAGTTAACGTGAGAAGGTTTTTGAGTTACGGACAGCTGTTTCGAACGAGCAGAGGACGCGGTTCGAACACCTGAATTACGGACCAATACTTCAACTTCTCAACGCCAAGGATGACGGTTCGGTATCTATAGTGATGTATGTTCTTACATGCATCTACTCACATCAGGACAACATAAAGTAGCTGGGTGAATGCCTTATTAGTAAACGGTATGAATCATATATCTGTAGATTGCCCTTTTCACCATATTTTCTTTCAAGTATGTTGAAAATGGAGTTGAAGATTAGACTTGGCGTTTCTGTCATTTCTGTTTGATAGTCTATTTTAAGTTTTGATCCGACAACGGACGCACTTAAGTAGTAATTTTTTTTGTAGATAGCCTCTTTGTAATTTTAGTTTTGCAACTTTGCTATTAAATTTTGGTAATAAATCACGAGCATTATAATTAGTTGAGAAGAAATACTTATCAAGAAGAAGCATTTTAGGAAGAAGACTACGATATCTTTGTATACGAATAGGAATGAGGAAGATGATGACCTACTACGATATTATGAGCATTTTAAAACATTAATTATTTTATTTCGTGAACTTCGAAACAGAATTACTTCGACGTGTTATACAGCATTACATTTATATGACTGTATTATTCTACGTGAATCTAGATACATGCATTGCAATCTATTAACATTTTTCAAGTGAACCTTTGCATCATTTATGGATTAGGTGATATTATAGCCAGTTTTCGAGTCAAGTTCTTGAGTAGAAATATTTTGTTAGGATTAGAGTAACATTTTTTTGATTTTATAGAACATTTTGGTTCAGTCATTTTCTGATGTCGCATGATTCTAATGGTTTATATCGCAACCTATTTACATTAGGCATTTTCCATTGTGTAGGAATGTACGATTTTATTAAGAGGCAGACCTATTTTGAATTGTTTTATCGGATCTGAATTAAATCTCGACTTCTATTAAATTGTAATCTCTTGTAAAATACTTTTGTAATTGTGGTCATTCATAATGAAATGAATAATAATTGAGAAGTAGATCTCAATATGAAGTAAAGTATATTCTGTCATGAATAGATATGACATTGTTGGAATTTACAGATGTAATGAATTAAATTGGAGAATTATAGAACTATAATGATAGTTTTTCCAAGAGTGGATTGACACTTTGATAGTCATGTTAATTATGAAACATGATATTTATTGATGGTTAATTAAAAATTTAATAACTTTATTCAGGTGTGGAAAAATTATATACAGCTATTAAGCGCTATTATTCGTATTGAATTAAGCAATACAGGTATTAATGTCATAATTCGGATACATTTCGATATCAGTGGATATTCAGAAATAGTAATGAAGTTTGTATTAGGAATCTCGAGTGTGGAGAGATTGCCACCTATGTAATGAAGTTTTGGGAATTACGCGAGCTAATATGCAGTCGCTGATTTGTATAAGATGATGAGTTTTATTCGTGAATAGAACACGATTATTCAAGCCACAATGCTGAAATTAAATATAACCCATCATTTAAATGTTAATTAAAGAGAAAGTTATTTGTCATGGATTAAATTGTTTAAATTAACGAATGTCTAGTGTGAAACAATAATTGGAAACCACACGATAATGTTGTAATGTATTGAAAATACGATTGAAATGTACTTAAGAAACACTACGTTCGATGAACTTTACTGATTGTTGAATAAGACAGAATATGGTTAATAATAATGTCAAAATAATAATGTCAATGGATAAAAAGAGAATCATAGCAAGATTCGGTGAACGAATAAGACTGTAAAATTTTGTATATAATTCATAATTAATATTTTCTGGGGTATTTTTGTGTATCTAATTGACGATATTGTTATATTGTGTATGAACGTTTTCATGGACAAGAAACATTGCATGTCGATGCAATTCCATGATATTCGTCAGTATTAAAGACGAACCATTTATGTTTTGTTATGCTGATAGTAGATTCTGATCTACATTATTCTTCGTAGATTTTGATCTGCAATATTCTACGTTTACAGTCAATAAACGGAATAATTCATTTTAAAATATCAAATGATTTCGTGATTTATAATAGGAACAGGATGTGTTAGGAGAACCAGTGGGGCAAATTTCCAACGTTCAGCCATATGCCCGAGATTAATTTTAGAGTTTTTTGAGTTCACTTTGAGCTAGTTTCTATTTGTACTTTGACCTCTGGGACTTTCTTAACACATTCTTTTATAGTGATATGTCCTTATCCCAGGTTGATCCATGTTGGTAGAACTTTTGGGGGTTTATTTCAGCCGGGTACTTCCCGATTCTACGATCCAGTTGTTCCATCGGATTTCAACAGGTAAGACCATGTGGATACGGGTACACATTATATGGCGGCCCCAACATAAGGGGCTATATAATTGGCATTCTCGAGTACCCTAATGGTTGGGCGACATTATATGGCGCCGCAACGATTAAGGCCTCGATTTGTGAATTCGGATGTTCTTGGAGGTGCGCCAAGATTTTATTTGACGACACAACCAAGTGGCCTTCTAATGGAAATTTCGAATGATTGAGTGGTTCGGCAACAGAAATTTAATCAGTTCCAAATTCTTTGGGAATTTGCGTTTTTATAAACGTGAATATGAGTTTTTCTCAACCTGCATGGTATACATATAGAATTACTGCCATTACAGAATATAACTTCCGCTTTACAAATAAAGGTTAATTATTATCATGCTATGTAATGATACTGTCGATTCCCGATAAGGTAATAATACAATGCTGTAGTTTACAATACCTCAATGCCCCAATATCTTTCTGCTATGCTCACTGCCGTCACTGACGCGCTCAGAAACAATATTTAAAACTATTCTAACGAAATTAGAGACTGCCTTAGATAATAAATTCGGTGAAAATCGGGAGAGGTACCGGTATCTTTGGTACAAAAGTACTGAAAGTAACCAAATTACTTGAATTAATAGTCGGGAAAATATCTGTAGATGATGTGGTAATAGATGTTTACTTTTCCGCTCTCTGTGACCCACCCAGCCATCCCAAGTATAAAACACGACTTATATACGCAAAATTCCTGCTAATTCAGCCATTTTGAGCATCACGTACCGTGTTGCCAACCCCACGCATTCTGTATTATATCGCATCCGGCAGACCAATAAGTGTTAGGTAGCGCGGGGCCGCTTTAGCTAATATAAACACCCCTGGTTTTTGTCACGCACATTGAGGGTGGTCACACATCAATAATCTTTATCCAGGCCAATGGTTTTGCCTTTTATTTCTTTATTCTCGTGTCGTGTGGTGTATTTTGTATCGGACATATTGGCAACGGGTATGACGTAGTGTAGGACGTCCCTGTATCATGGCCGCCGTCGTCGATTGAGCAAGAAGTAAAATCATTTATTTACGTAATAAAACAAATATGTCAGGTGCAGCAGTGAAAATTCAAATTGAAATAAACTTGTAATGACTTCCAGAAAGGTATGTGAATCATAAATAGTGTGTTCAATAATCTGCTTTGTTAAAAGAGAAAAGTACCTCTTCCATACAATTAATATAAATTGTTAACTTTTTGCCCAGAGATGCACTCATCATAGTCACAATAGGCCTCCAAGTATAACGTTGACAGTCCTACAATAATCCTTCACTGGTCACTTAATTTAAGCACTTGCCAACTGAGTCAAGTTCATAATGTACTGGAGTATGGAGGCTACATGAAGGTATACTGTATACCAAAACTAAATTACTAGGCACTAAAAGTCCTCCATGCTGTAAATGATCGAAACGTAGTTATATAACCAGTTATTTTAATAATGCTACCATAATTTGGCTCACAGCAAGGCACACAACACTTCCTAGGCATCTGAAATATTTTAATGAATTAAATACTAATTTCTACAACTTTTAAGGAGCTCTGATTTAGCACGAGGAACTTCACGGGTGTTGAAATAGTAATTACGAACTGATTTTAACCCTAAAATACTAACATAAGTAAAATATACGTGCATGATTAATTTTACTACTTAGAATTCCCTCTATATCTGTCCCCACCCTACCATCTTCCAGCAGTACTTCTACTGGTGTATGGTGGTGATATCAATGCTTTTGTTATTAATGCCAGTCAGTTCTAGAGGCATAATCATGGGGCAAAGAATTGCCTGGAAATTATCCTTGAATTGGTTTCTCCATGGCAATAACAAAGAGGTGGGGAATTTGATGTAGATTTGCCACATCACTTCAGAGGGATTATAAAAGCAACCTCTTAAAAACCAGAGACAGTAAAAGAGGCTGGAGAGATTACGCATTGCTATTTACGTCAAAGTAAACGACTTCTGTATTTATTGTATTTAAGATGGAACT
Organism: Meconema thalassinum; assembly: GCA_946902985.2. Classification (NCBI taxonomy): domain Eukaryota; kingdom Metazoa; phylum Arthropoda; class Insecta; order Orthoptera; family Tettigoniidae; genus Meconema; species Meconema thalassinum. The sequence continues at coordinate 26,198,454 of OX336395.1, forward strand.
TAGCGTATTTAACTTGAAAGAACACAGAGGATTCGTTGTATATAAATAGTGTTACATATGAAATATATATTAATTTCAACCATTTAAATAATTGGTGCCTTAGCACAAATTTCGTAATGCACGTAAATTTAACGTATTGTTAGTATTAAGCATCAACTGAATTATGTTATTATTCTAGGGATAAATGCTGTCTTATCAAAATAAACGATATCTATTAACACAAGTTAGCATGTGAGATTAGCTTGTTTACAGACCTCAGAGCCTAGGTCCAGTGTTGCCATTTCTACTAACAGCACGGCTTGAGAATTATTATAATGCCCGATACATTTAAGTGTGTGTTTAACCACAAAAGCTCAGGATGAAAATAAAGAAATTGAAGTAACTGTTAATTACAAGACAATGAAGACTGCAACCACTTCAATAGCTCACAACGACAGAAGTTAACGAATCTAGAAGGTTTCACTCTTAAACTCTGGAATTGTAGTACCGTAACAATAAAAGTAAAACATTAGAAGTGTAACAGAATAAGAATATGCCTAAGTGAGCAGGCCCTGATAATGTTCGCTTCACGAACGAAACTAGTTATCTAATTTCTCCCCCCATTTATATGACAAGTGTTTTATAACGTGTATAATTAACTCATCTAAGTTAATATATTTCAAGTACTAGGAAATTAATAAATTGCAATCCACCGCCGAACCTAATTCGTTTACACTCGTGGTGGCTGACTGTTAATCTTCTAATAATATGGTGAGAATATAAATGAGTATTTTATTTTTATCCCAATTGCTCGATCTGGTAACTCTTTTTTTTTTACTGAAAAGTACGCAAGGTTGGATTTTGAGATGCAACCGCTTCTGCTATCAAGTATCGCGTTCTTCTAATACATGAATTATGTATATGATTGTAAAATAGTTATTGGGTACATAATTATCTTCTTCTTGAACGTTTACCCTCCACGGTTGGCTTTTCCCACAGACTAAGCGAGGGATCTCACCTCTACCGCCACTGAGGGCAGTGTCCTGGAGCTTGAGACTCTGAGTCGAGGATACAACATTATTATTTGCTGCATCTCTTTTCCGCTCGGGAGCTATGCATGGTATTGACATTCCTAGTCTCGCCGTGTGGTCGGAGAACAAGGTTACCATACTACTTCCTTCATGCTGCGCAGGAAAATGCGTTACTTCATTCTAATCATTATATCAACACAGTTTCCAACCAAAGGCGACGGCGTAGCCGTGCTCGTTAAATTGTGAACCACAACAAAAGTGACGATGAAAGCTGGAAAGACTAGCACGAAATAGAGAATGGAACAACACCGTATGCGAATGTAGGAATTGAGGACCAACAAGCTCAAAATAAATAGTTGAAATGACAAGGTACTTCGTGGGCCCGCTGGTTCTTTTTCTTAATAATTCATACTTAAGGATTCGGACAATTTGCTCATGAGGCCCGCTTATTTTAGCGTGTGTGGAACTTGTTTCATAACCTGTATCTTGTGATGACTGTAGTAGTGTGTGTAACTGTTATAGAGACAGTGAAGAGGTAGGAGCCCTGGGAGTAGAAGTAAGGTACTATCCCAGCATTAGCCTGTAGTAGTGTGTGTAACTGTAATAGAGACAGTGATCAGGTAGGTGCCCCAGAACATTTTATTTTAGCGTACGGCTTTTAGTGCCGGGAGTATCCAAGGACATGTTCGGCTCGCTAGAGTTAGTAGCTGCTTCTATGCGGACACCCATGGGGTGAGCGACAAGTACCGTCGTGTGTGGAGTGTTGTATGGGGAGGAAAGTGTGATTGTAAGGACGAGGAATTGGAAGCTAGCGGCTGTGGCCTATAGTTAGGGACCAACCCCGGCATTTGCCTGGAAGGAAGATGGGAAACCATCTTCAAGGTTGACGGCGGGGGGATTCGAACCTCCTGGCCTCCGGATGTGAGCGACTTCCTGCAGCCACACCGTAACAACCACGGATAACTCACCCGGCGCCCCGGGACTAAAAGTAAGGTACATTTGACTAGAAGGAGTGTGGAAATACCCGGGGGGAAACCACACTAAGGATAGCAGCTGCCAGTGCCGGGATTCGAACCTGCGAACTCCGGACTTCCTGCAGCTGCCCTCACGGGCGTGATTCACTGCTACGCCGCGGAACACTCTGTTCTCTGGTTGTAAACTCTGTTAATTTTGGAGTTCTTTGTTAAGCTGGTATCGTCGCATTATTATTATTATTTTCGTTCCGGTCGTCCAGGGACCACGAGCCAATTTCAATGCTTTGACCGTTGCTGTTCCTTCTTCTTCCTCCAAAAGTCCTTCATGATCTCACTCTGTTTCCTATTCCTTTCCTTGAACCATTTTGAGCCTGTTTTCTTTCCCTTCCACCCTTGGAATCCTTCAATTTTTAGCACTTTTTGCCTAAGAATATCTCTCTGTGGTGTACCTTCTTCTGTGATATTGTAATTATTATTATCATTTATTTTATTTTATTTTACACGTTATAGAAGCCGGCCCCGTGGTGTTGGTGTAGCGCGCTTGCCTCTCACCCGGAGGCCCCGGGGTTTGATTCCCGGCTCCGTCAGGCATTTTGGAAACTGACGTGAGGGCTGGAACGGGGTGCACTCACCCCCGTGAGGACAATTGAGTAGCTGTCTGACAGTGAGGCAGCGACCCGGTCACGAAAACCAAGATTAACGGCCGAGGGGACCCGATGCGCTGACCACCCGTCACCCCAATATCTGCAGGCCAAATGGCTGGGTAGCGGTCACTTGGTAGGCCTAGGTCCTTCACGGGCTGTAGTGCCAGGGGTTATTATTATTATTATTACACGTTACATACCCTTTGTCAGACCACGCGAAGCAATCATGACTACTTGTTGTTCCTGTTTTACCAGTACCCTTTCATTCGTGCACTAAAGGCCCTCTTCCTTTCTCCGGTCCACTTTGGTCTTTGGGTTTTCTCTGACATCACTTCCAACTTGTGTCGAAAGATGCTTTTGTCCATGATTTTTTCTGGGTTGACCTGTGCTTTTTCCAGATCAATTTTGACTTGCATCATCCAGGGTGTAGTAGTCTTGAGCCGCTATATGAATTTAATAATTTCGTTCGTGAGTCTGGTTTGTGGGAGTCTGCTGATGTGGCCGTAAACCTTTAGCCACCTCTTTCTGATGTCTTCTGCGATGTTGAACAATTTCTCTGTGGTGTCTCTGGAGTGAAGCCCTAGTCTGTGTGTTTTGGTCCAATAAATTTCCTTATTATGTTTCTTTCCTCTGTGAGAATATTTTCCAAGTCACCTTTTGTCAATGTCTCCCTGGCGTAATGTACCTCAGGTTTAATAACCGCGTTGTAATGACGAAGTTTGGGGAATTTGGACCGGCATTTTTTGTTGTAGACACCCTGTGCTCTCTTCATTTTCTAGTGTTTTGCGCGATTTTCTCTTATTATTATTATTATTATTATTATTATTATTATTATTATTATTATTATTATTATTATTATTATTTTATTCCTATATGATCATGTTTGGTGTCAAATTGACATCTGCAGTTATAACATTCGTTTAAAATATTCGCTATAAAGTAGGCCTAACGTTTTCTTGTGTTGTGACAGTAAGACTGTTGTTGTTCAATAGGGGCTATGGATACCCTAAAATGGCATGAAAGTTAATTAATTTTAAATACACAACTGCATACAGAGTAATCACTGTGGAGACATGCAGTACAACTTAAAGAAGTCATACTGTAAAGTTGTGCGAAAAAAAACATCGACGCTTTCTTGGAAGTCCATGAACATCGTTGTTTTGTTTCGAAAGCGGTGCGAGACAGGTTACGTCTAAAACAAGGAGAGACAGTAAAAGGGAGAGCTCTTTCATAGTTGACACGTTAGGATGTGAGCCAGTCCTCAAATAGGACCCCAAAATCACCGAGCACAGTGATGTCATTATTAAGATGGCTAAACATTACAAAATTTGAGGGGAAAATTAACAACTCACGAACTATTGAAGCTTTGGAAAACGGAATCAGAAGAGTGTCAGTATAATTGTTAACAACTGTATCTCTTGAATTTTCAGCCAATTTAGACGAACTGCCACTGTTCCCATGTTAAACACGCAAATACTTGTCACTACTTTCTACAAGTCAATGATGGAGACATATCCCATGATTGAGGGTTTGTTTCGATACGTGTAACTATTATTAAGTGTATAATTCCATATCAATAGGTAACGCTATCGATCTCAAGACGATTATCATCAGCAACTGCAACTGGCCGTCTGAATATTATGTTCGAATGTTTGTTATTCATCTCTGTCAGTATGGCCACGTTCTGATTTGTTTGGTTAGAAAAATGGATGACGGTTTGTTATGTGAATGATCTGATGTATCTATAACTGTATATTTAAGGTGTTGTCGAACTGCGTTATTGTAAGTGTGTGAGTTAGGTTGTAATGTGCAGGATTTCCATAACTTTCTTGGTGCCTATGTAGTTGTGTCCAGTGTGCAGTCAATGGAAATATCGGCCGCGGTGCTTGAGTGTGCAAACGCGCTACCTCGTGCCTCGAGAGAGCGTGGGTTCGAATCCAACCTCGGCTGTCCTGAAAATAGTTTTCGTGGTTTCCTATTTTCAGTACCATGCGAATGCCGGGATGGATCTTTTCAATAGGTCCACGGCCGACTTCCATCCCTGACCCGCCCTGAAAAGAAAAATACATGGCCATTGACTCCATTAATAAAATAATAATAATAATATCATATGGCCTCGGATGCCGGGTGCAAGCTTTGTAATTTGACACCCAAAGGGTAGCTTGCATGTCGAATTTCGTTGTTCCTTGAATCACTACGAAAGTCAAGGAGGTTAGATATCTAAGCTCCTTGAACACTGTAGCGTTTTCTAGTAGAGAAATGAGGAACTTTGTGTTGGCGGAAACTCCCGAGATTAATTTTGCCACTATCAACACGGCCTACTGAATTCAAATGGGTTCTTTGACATTCCAACATCGTATGACATGCGTATCGTATTTTTGTTGCCTTTCAAAAATCACTTACCTTGGTCAGGGTGAACATGCAATCTTGGGGTTAGTAGACCGACACGCTATCCACTCACCCACCGTGGCAAGCTATTAATAAAATTATTCTTACTGAGAATCACAATGGAAATAAGTTGAGTAAAAGGTGTAAAACAAGGAGATGGATTGTCTGCTGTACTCTTTAACCTTGCACTGCATAAGGCAATTAGTAAAGTAGACCAGGAAGACACTATTTTTAACAAATCAAGTTAGATCTGTGCTCATGCAGATGATGTAGTGATCATAGCAAGAGAGAAGCGTACACTGAAAAGAGTATGTTTAGAATTACAGAAAGAAGCTACAAATATTGGGTTAATAGTGAATGCGAGTAAAACTAAGAGCATGGTAATATCCACATCTAACACAAGAAGAGCCCCGCAGGATATTACAATAGGCGATAAGACATTTGAGGGTGTGACACAATTTAAGTATCTAGGAGTACTTATTAACAACCAGTGTGATATGACAAACCGTATTAAAGATCGATTACAGGCTGGAAACAGAGCGTACTATGCAAACATCAAGATGCTCAGGAATCAACTTATATCACGAACAACCAAAATGAAGATATATAAGACAATGATAAGACCAGTAGTGACCTATGGCTCTGAAGCTTGGACATTAACTATGGGTGATGAGAATACTGTGAAGTGTTTTGAAAGGAAAATACTGCGAAGAATATATGGCCCTGTTAGAGAGGAAGATGGATGGAGAATATGATATAACCATGAACTAAACGAATTGATTGGAAAACAAGATATCGTAAAGTTTATAAAGGCTCAGAGAATCCAATGGTTGGGACATATAGAGAGGATGCCGGAGAGCCAGATGTCCAAGAGAATGCTGAAAGGGAGATTATTCTCCAGGAGGAGGAAATGACGTCCTAAGAAGAGATGGTTGGATAGTGTGAATGCAGACCTCGTCGCAGTGGGAGTGAGAGGATGGAGGAGCAAGGCGATGGATAGCAGTTGTTCAAGAGGCCAAAACCCACCCCGGGTTATAGCGCCATGGAGTAAGTAAGTAAGTGAGAATCACAATAAGTCCAATACTTTATATACTTAATGACAAATATAGCCTCTAGTATTATATTCGGAACGAACAGTGACTTATTATGTTTTGATATCATCCAGTCTTCCAGGTTCCTCATCATCATGGAGCAACAACTATTCATTAAATGTAAACCAGAAGAATTCATCAAGATCGTAATTTGTATTTTATTTACATGTATTTTGTGAGATTACACACTTCACAACTTTGTGTCATTAATGGGAAATAGGCCTAGTGGCTCAACGATACCAAATAGTAACCAAGATCTGTCATATTTTGCTTTCTATGTTGTTAATAACAGTTAAGAACTCATAGCGTATGTGTTTTACTTCATGTGACATACAAGGCGCCAGAAAATGTTGTCCGCAGTGACTGCCAGAGCAGTTTAGTTGGCAGCACGGTGTCCTTGAGAGGGTGAATCCCACACCTGTGAGCTATAGGCTGTCGAAATCATCAGTGTGTATTGCAATAAGCGAGCGTGTGTGTCATCAGCACTTCCAGCATCTGTTATGAACGGCTGTGGCGAGTACAAAGTTTACTGTTTGTTCTGATACAAGCAACAGGGGTGCTGCCAACATAACTACTGATGCTAGGCAATGCGGAGAACATTTCCTGTACTTGCATGTTACTTCCCCGGGGTGCAATGAGCAGCCATCCTCTCATAGTTTGGTGGAGGTGAAGGCTGAAGAAGCTCGTGATGTCATCATCATCGGCTTTAACTCGAATCCGAGTATAAATCTTCTTCCTTCAGTCCAGTTTGTGAATGTGTTTACGGTGACAAAAGAGTCCAATCCTGGCATGGAAGAAGCGTCCACACAAGTCACATAGTATTGCTGGAGGAGGACGTGGTTGGGCTGCTCGAAGTTTCCTAGCTTGACGCTTGGCCTCTTCATGTGTGCGTCGATCCCTTTCAAACGTCTTTACAGTATCTGAGATGGTACGGCGCCAAGTTGAGCAGTCTGCAGCCAGCATGTCCCAGGTTTGTGAATCAAGACCTGTCAATTTCAGGGTCTGCTTAAATTGGTCCTTGTAGCGCCTCTTAGGACCACCATGAGGTCTGGTGCCATAGCATAACTCACCATATAGCATTTGACGAGGTAATCTCACATCATCCATCCGATGGACATGACCAATCCATCTAAATTGGTGACCTATTATGTACTTACAGATAATAGAGTCACAAATGAAGAAATCACTTTTAAAGGAGAACTTGAAGTGCAGGTGATTGTAGACACTCCTGGAATAATGAAGCCATTTTTCAGTGTTGCCTTATTAACAATTAATTCTGTAGCTTTCAGTCGGTCGACAAAAACCATTCCAATTAAGTTACTGGAAGATGTGAAAATGAGCTGAAATAAATTACTTGTATTGTTGAGAAGTGACATGTTTCGCTCGTCAAGCGCGCATCGTCAGACACAAGTAAGCAAGACAAAACACTGCGAAACCTCCAGTGACACCCACAGACAATATCTCTCCTTCAAAGAATCAAAATACAAGAAAACCTGTCAGGAACTTAGTAAGTGTGGTAATTATTACTGATAAATCAGAGAAAATTATAAATGAACTATTTATTTGAATGTTGCAAAAACTCATAAATCAACAAAACCAGTCTTCCTCCCGCAAACTAATCTTTGAAGGTGAAGCTACAATTGCTTTGATATACGTTAGCAGTAATGTAAACTAATATCACAACAGAGTACTTGTAGTTCATTTCCGCATATTAGTTTACATTTTTAGCCTACTTTTCACATTTTTCAAAAATGAGGAAAAAGTAGACTTATGAGATCGGGCAAATGTTTGTCTCTCTGTCTGTCCTTCTGTCTGTCTGTCTGTCTGTGTGTGTGTGTCCCCCTATCAACTCCTAAACGGCTGCAGTAATCGAAACTAAATTTGGTAGGAGTAAAGATCTATACCTGAATATCTCACGGACATATTTGAAAATGATGTCAGTGCTACCAACTGCTGAAAAATCGCAATTGAAATTTGAGCTCCATGTTCGATATCTTGGAAGGTATGAATGGGAGCTATTTCAAAATTGGCACACGTATAGATAATAATATTGCAGTTTAATTTCCAGGAGCCCATGCATGGCAGTGATGCCAAAATGATTATAAGCCTGCTCATAGGTCCAAATTTTAAGTGCATATAACTTCTACACTATCAATTGGATTTCAACCAAATTTCGTATGTGTTATGTGTACATAAACAGATATGACTGAGCGTATTCTTAAGGGCCACCAGGGCTGCCAACTGTTAATAAAAGCTCTATTTTTTTAAATCCAAATACCCATATATCAGAAAGTGTGCAAGCCGACAGCTTTAAATTCTGCACACTTATAATACATGAAATTCTATATTAAATTGGGGTAACTTATATACGTCAGTGCTACCAACATGATTCTAAGCCTGCTGAGAGGTCCAATTTTAAAATGCATGTAACTTCTATACTAACTAATGGATTTCATTCAAAATTGACACAACAATAGATCATATTATTTCAGATTATTTCTGACCAATACATGTACGTCATTGTTGCCAACATGATTTTACGCGTGCTGTTAGATCCAATGTATAACTGCATGTAACGTCCATGCTATCCATTGGCCTTCAACCAAATTTTGTATTCTGTACCTTAAGAGATGGAACTAAGAATATATTCAGTCACCAGGGCTGCCAACTGTAGTTCTCTATTAGGCTACATTATGCCAGGTATACAGTATTTCGAACTAATTAGAAATTTCGATATTACCAACTTAATTTTGTCATTATTGTAGATAGATCCATATAGATAAATCATTGGCATGAGTCTTAAAAGAAAAGTAGGCTCTTTAGTTCGTCACGGAACTTCTTGTTACAGTAGTTTTATGGCTTGCTGCTTAAGTGTATCACAGCTACACCCTCATAGATTAGTTTTTGGGAGGGAGACTGTTTTTGTTGATTTATAAGTCTTCGCAACATTAAAATAAATAGTTCTTTTTCAATCTCGGTGCTTAATGCCTTAACATTTATCAGTAATAATTACCACTCTTAAAAAACAAAAAACAAAGTTTAGTGCTTTTCAGTCGGTCAACACGAATGTACCCAAAAGAGTTGGGTTATTCCCTAATCCTGAAAAAAGAAGTACATGAGATTAATAAATACACTAGGATGACCAGTTTCGATCGTCAAGCGATCATCATCAGATCCATTACACTTAGGCTATAACATCTATATTTACAATATGTACAATGATATAGTTTGCAGTATTGGTAATGCAACTTGTCGGTATTTGTTAGTTGTGGTCTATATGATGTTTGAGTGAGATGCTGAAGGCATTCCAGGATGATTCCTCAATTTAGAGTGTAGCAGCTCTGGAATATGATGAAAACAGACGTGGAATCCCCAGAAACCACGCTCTGTCCAACCAAAATGAACCGTAACAATCTATACACGTTGAGACCACGACGTGACGCTCTGACATATGAGGCTCTGATGCATCTCAAATGTGAAGTTGGGCTTGGCTCAATTCAGAGACTCACGTCAGTGTACTGTAAATATTGTGTAAATACACTGATAAATAAATATGAAATTAAATGATGACCTCAACCGCCTTGAACCACTATTCCAACGGCCAACCGCCCACTGCCGAATGATATGACAACAGGGTGAGAAGATGTAGGTTAGGACCAACTAGCGACAGAATTCCCACCGGAGGAGCCTGAGGTCTTCTTGGATGAAACATTAATGGGAGTTAGAATTGGAAGCAGTTCTGAAATACACCTCTTTCCGTTACAGGGCCAAACGGAAGAGCGAAAATTTATTGACTTAAAATAATTAGCTGGATAACTTCGGGAGAGTAGAGAAGAAAGTGCTAACATTTCCAATATATTATATTTCCGTGTCCGGGAGACACACTATATTCTTCCTTTCCAGAACTCCGCAGCTCTTATCCCTCAGTCTGTGGCCAACATACGGTCTTCCTGGCTGCAGGTGTTATTAGGATCTTGGCACGTGAGCAGGTTTTGTGGAGTCTGGATTTCTCCACAGTCACATCATGGATCGTCTGCATAACCCTCACTTCACAAGGTTGCTAGGACACTTAGGCACTGCTGTTCTCATCCGGCTTAAGGACCTCCAGGTGGTATAAGGCAAATGACTACCACTGCTCAGTTCTTCTTTAGGGGTAAACCCCTCTGGTACTATTTGTTTCCAGAGTGACACACGCCAGACGACCGGTTTGGTATGGAGGGGTACTGTACTCCCAATAAAACTCTTCCTGGATCTTAGGCGAGGAGTGGTCACGTGGTGGCTGAACATAGAATGTCTGGGATCCGTCTCAAGCTTTCTCTGCTGCCACCTCGCGTCGAATAGCTGGAGGTGCAATGCCAGCGAGAGGGTAGATCTTCTTCACTGGAGTAAGTCTAAGACATCCAGTGGTAATTGACGTAACCAGCCCCTTGAGGCAGCATTCCAACAGTCATTGTTAACTTGTGCAAGAGACTGGGAATCCATAAATCCACCGTTCTACAAGCAGCAAATTCCGGACAGAAGGGATAGAATACCATGTTACGTAATTATTAAAATGGGTGTTATTTTTCAATTTTATCACTCAAATTGTTCTCTATTAATGGTATCCATTTTTTTATGTGATTAATGTGGATAGATTTGGAGATGTTAGGGAATTGGGGTCAGGATTGGAAGGGATGAATCAGAACGAACTAGAGAGATTTTGAGGCACTGAGTGATGTGGTAGTGAGAATTTACAAAGAACTACGATAAGAAATAGGAGTGAGTGGAATGAGAAGGTATTGGGTAATTGTGGTGAGGGTAATAAAGCGAATACTAATGAGAAATGGTCACTGGACTTCTGTGGTCAAATGGGATCCGTTTCGAACCCCTTCCCAAAGAATCTCCTTAGGCTAGAGAAACCAGGTCAAATAATGGCTACGTTAATTAAGTACAAGCCCGAACAACTTGTACTTATGAACGCCGGCCGTGAAAGCCTAAGGTGTTATAATGGCTACATTATCATTATTGACATTCAATTTAGGAAATGGATAAGAAATTGCAGGGAATCGGTGTTTTGTTATGAAACAGATCACACATCGATCTGCAGGGAATGAAGCATTGCTAGATCTAAGCTAACGACTGTTAGGAGACGGATTATGGTGAAAAACCTCCAGGATATGCAACTAAGTGAGAGATATGCAGAGATGATCGATGAAAAATTGCAAGAAGTAGATGGTAAACAATTGACCTAGAAACAGAGTGGCCAGATAGAGGGATACAGTAAAGGAAGTAGCAATGGCATATCTTTGGACAACAAAGTCTAAAGACCAGAAAAACCTAGCATCCTGGTTGAATGACGTAGTGAAGTTGGCTTGTGAAGATAAAAGATAGCGTACAAACACGGTTTCAACTAAGGAATTTAGAAGGCAGAGAGCTTTATGTAATGGCAAGGCACGGAACCAAATAGGTAATAGCAGAGCCAAAATTTAAAAAAAGGGGAGGAATGTGGAGATACATTAGAAACTTTAGGTCAAGCGGCTGGAACCCATTTTAGAGTATTACAAAATCTTATAAACGGAAGACAAAGTGTAATGAGAAGTGTTTTGGATAATTCAGGGAAACTACAGTGGAATAGTACTCATATTCGTACAGAATCGGTATTTAGACAGACCATGCTCTATGGAAGTATGAGCTGAGCGGATTCAGGATACCTCATACGTTAGCTTGAGATAACTGATATTATAAGAGTAGCACAGTGGAATAGTACTCATACTCGTACAGAATCGGTATTCAGACAGACCATGCTCTATGAAAGTGTGAGCTGGGTGGATTCAGGATACCTCATGTATAAGCTAGAGGTAACTGATATTATAAGAGTAGCACAGAGGAATAGTACTCATACTCGTACAGAATCGTTATTTAGACAGACCATGCTCTATGGAAGTATGAGCTGGATACCTCATGCATAAGTTAGTGGTAACTGATATTATAAGAGTAGCACAGTGGAATAGTACTCATACTCGCACAGAACCGGTATTTAGACAGACCATGCTCAATGGAAGTGTGAGCTGGGTAAATTCAGGATACCTCATGCATAAGCTAGAGGTAACTGATATTATAAGAGTAGCACAGTGGAATAGTTCTCATACTCGTACAGAATCCGTATTTAGACAGACCATGCTCTAGGGAAGTGTGAGCTGGGTGGATTCCAGATACCTCATGCATAAGCTAGAGATAACTGATATTATAACAGTAGCACAGTGGAATAGTACTCATACTCGTACAGAATCGGTATTTAGACGTGTGGAAGTGTGAGCCGGGTGGATTCGGGATACCTCATGCATAAGCTGGAGGTAACTGATATTATAAGAGTAGCACAGTGGAATAGTACTCATACTCGTACAGAATCGGTATTTAGACAGACCATGCTCTATGGAAGTATGAGCTGGACGGATTCAGGATACCTCATACGTAAGCTGGTGGTAACTGATATTATAAGAGTAGCACAGTGGAATAGTCCTCATACTCGTACAGAATCGGTATTTAGCTCTATGGAAGTATGAGCTGGGTGGATTCGGGATACCTCATGCATAAGCTAGAGGTAACTGATATTATAAGAATAGCACAGTGGAATAGTACTCATACTCGTACAGAATCAGTATTTACACAGATCATACCCTATAGAAGTGTGAGCTGGGTGGATTCAGGATACCTCATGCATAAGCTAGAGGTAACTGATATTATAAGAGTAGCACAGTGGAATAGTACTCATACTCGTACAGAATCGGTATTTACACAGATCATGCCCAATAGAAGTGTGAGCTGGGTGGATTCAGGATACCTCTTGCATAAGCTAGAGGTAACTGATATTATAAGAGTAGCACAGTGGAATAGTACTCATACTCGTACAGAATCAGTATTTACACAGATCATGCCCTATAGAAGTGTGAGCTGGGTGGATTCAGGATACCTCATGCATAAGCTAGAGGTAACTGATATTATAAGAGTAGCACAGTGGAATAGTACTCATACTCGTACAGAATCAGTATTTACACAGATCATGCCGTATAGAAGTGTGAGCTGGGTGGATTCAGGATATCTCATGCATAAGCTAGAGGTAACTGATATTATAAGAGTAGCACAGTGGAATAGTACTCATACTCGTACAGAATCGGTATTTAGACAGACCATGCTCTATGGAAGTATGAGCTGGGCGGATTCAGGATACCTCATACGTCAGCTAGTGGTAACTGATATTATAAGAGTAGCACAGTGGAATAGTACTCATACTCGTACAGAATCGGTATTTAGACAGACCATGCTCTATGGAAGTATGAGCTGGGCGGATTCAGGATACCTCATACGTAAGCTAGTGGTAACTAATATTATAAGAGTCGCACAGTGGAATAGTACTCATACTCGTACAGAATCGTTATTTAGACAGACAATGCTCTATGGAAGTGTGAGCTGGATACCTCATGCATAAGCTAGAGGTAACTGATATTATAAGAGTAGCACAGTGGAATAGTACTCATACTCGTACGGAATCGGTATTTAGACAGACCATGCTCTATAGAAGTGTGAGCTGGGTGGATTCAGGATACCTCATGCTCATGCTAGAAGTAACTGATATTATAAGAGTAGCACAGTGGAATAGTACTCATACTCGTACAGAATCGGTATTTAGACAGACCATGCTCTATGGAAGTATGAGCTGGGCGGATTAGGGATACCTCATACGTAAGCTAGTGGTAACTGATATTATAAGAGTAGCACAGGGGAATAGTACTCATACTCGTACAGAATCGGTATTTAGACAGACCATGCTCTATAGAAGTGTGAGCTGGGCGGATTCAGGATACCTCATGCTTATGCTAGAGGTAACTGATATTATAAGAGTAACACAGTGGAATAGTACTCATACTCGTACAGAATCGGTATTTAGACAGACCATGCTCTATGGAAGTATGAGCTGGGCGGATTAAGGATACCTCAGTCGTAAGTTAGTGGTAACTGATATTATAAGAGTAGCACAGTGGAATAGTACTCATACTCGTTCAGAATCGGTATTTAGACAGACCATGCTCTATGGAAGTATGAGATGGGCGGATTCAGGATACCTCATACGTAAGCTAGTGGTAACTGATATTATAAGAGTAGCACAGTGGAATAGTACTCATACTCGTACAGAATCGGTATTTAGACAGACCATGCTCTTTAGAAGTGTGAGCTGGGTGGATTCAGGATACCTCATGCTTATGCTAGAGGTAACTGATATTATAAGAGTAGCACAGTGGAATAGTACTCATACTCGTACAGAATCGGTATTTAGACAGACCATGCTCTATGGAAGTATGAGCTGGGCGGATTAAGGATACCTCATACGTAAGCTAGTGGTAACTGATATTATAAGAGTAGCACAGTGGAATAGTACTCATACTCGTACAGAATCGGTATTTAGACAGACCATGCTCTATGGAAGTATGAGCTGGGCGGATTCAGGATACCTCATGCTTATGCTAGAGGTAACTGATATTATAAGAGTAGCACAGTGGAATAGTACTCATACTCGTACAGAATCGGTATTTAGACAGACCATGCTCTATGGAAGTATGAGCTGGGCGGATTCAGGATACCTCATACGTAAGCTAGTGGTAACTGATATTATAAGAGTAGCACAGTGGAATAGTACTCATACTTGTACAGAATCGGTATTTAAACAGACAATGCTCTTTGAAAGTGTGAGCTGGGTGGATTCAGGATACTTCATGCATAAGCTGGAGATAACTGATATTATAATAGTCGCACAGTGGAATAGTACTCATACTCGTACAGAATCGTGATTTAGACAGACAATGCTCTATGGAAGTGTGAGCTGGATACCTCATGCATAAGCTAGAGGTAACTGATATTATAAGAGTAGCACAGTGGAATAGTACTCATACTCGTACAGAATCGTTATTTAGACAGACCATGCTCTATGGAAGTGTGAGCTGGATACCTCATGCATAAGCTAGAGGTAACTGATATTATAAGAGTAGCACAGTGGAATAGTACTCATACTCGCACAGAATCGGTATTTAGACAGACCATGCTCTATGGAAGTGTGAGCTGGGTGTATTTAAGATACCTCATGCATATGCTAGAGGTAACTGATATTATAAGAGTAGCACAGTGGAATAGTACTCATACTCGTACAGAATCGGTATTTAGACAGACCATGCTCTATGGAAGTGTGAGCTGGGTGGATTCAAGACACCTCATGCATAAGCTAGAGGTAACTGATATTATAAGAGTAGCACAGTGGAATAGTTCTCATACTCGTACAGAATCGGTATTTAGACAGACCATGCTCTATGGAAGTGTGAGCTGGGTGGATTTAAGATACTTCATGCATAAGCTAGAGGTAACTGATATTATAAGAGTAGCACAGTGGAATAGTACTCATACTCGTACAGAATCGGTATCTAGACAGACCATGCTCTATGGAAGTGTGAGCTGGGTGTATTCAGGATACCTCATGCATAAGCTAGAGGTAACTGATAAGAGTAGCACAGTGGAATAGTACTCATACTCGTACAGAATCGTTATTTAGACAGACCATGCTCTATGGGAGTGTGAGCTGGATACCTCATACGTAAGCTAGAGGTAACTGATATCATAAGAGTAGCACGAATCTTCGCTAGTACAAATAGATGGGAGCCATTCCAGGACGGTTCTCCTATTGAAGAGATAAGGGCTATGTGAGAAATTAATTTGCTAGATAAAGCCATGAGCTGACTCAGATGTTGGCGACTTGTGAAGAGAATGGGGGAGGGGATATTACCTAAGAGGTTAATTAGTTCGTCTGTGGAGCGTAAGAGTAGCAGAGGTAAACCTAGGAGGCAATGGTTAGATTCAGTGTTGAACGAATTCAAAGCGAGAGTATTAGAATCAGAGGAGGCCGCAGTGCTATCTGCTAATAGGGGAACATGGAGGCGACTTGTTCGCAAACAGAGTCTTGCAGGTTAGACTGAACGCTGTAAGTCAAAAAAGTGTCGAATGAAAATGTATGTGTGTATGATGTATCCAAATTTATAGAAGGCTGTAAAAATTTTGTCTCGGATGACGGCATTTTATAATTCCTCAACTCTCACGTGTTTGAGATACAAGTGCCGCTGGCTGTGGTTGCGCTAACTAGCGAGGTAAACGGGGATCTCCTGGGCTATTTCAAGCTTAGCTCGGATATAAACAATGTTTCGTTCCATACTGACTCGTCGACAATCTATCCTAAAGGGGTATTAGCTTGAAAATGCTGTAAACTTTTCCGGCCGATTGACCCTGTTATTCCACCGGTTTTTCTCCTTGATTTTGCCTCTCATCAAGACGAAACGAAACCCTGAGAGATTTTAGGCTAACCTAGATTCTGTCTCTTACACCCCAGCTCTATTGAACACCCAGCTGGGTCCGAGTAACGTTCTCTTCTACGTACGTTGGGCGGGTATTCTATTTAACACTCTGAGTCTTTGCTGTCCTTCAAGTCATATGTTGGAACAGAATATAGCTGATTCATGTGGTTAGTTGTAGCATGAGTGAAATACCACGATTTTGTGTTGATAGTAAACATTCATATATTTCGGTATTCTGTGATTAGGCAACGTGGTCAGAGATTTATTTACAACTGGCATCGATAATGATTTTAACTCTAAACGGATTCAGTTTTCCTGATCCAGCTCACAACCATGCTACAAAACTGTAGTAATCTCGTTTTTCTTGACCTTTGGCTGAATGTAAATAAATGCATTAGAAACAGGATTTCCTTTAGGATGTTGTTGTTGTTGTTGTTGTTTGCGTCTTCAGCCTTTTGACTGGTTTGATGAAGCCCTCCATGCCTCCCTGTCCTGAGCAAATAGTTTGATCTCTACATAGCTACCACACCCTATATCCGAAGCAATCTGTTTAACATATTCTATTTTTGGTCCACCCCTACAGTTCTTGTCCTCGACCTTCCCTCCCATTGCTATTCCTGGGTGTCTTAGTATGCGTCCTACCAACCGATCTCTTCTCTTCATTAGCAGTCACCTGAAATATCTCTCCTCTCCCACTCGTCTTAATACCTCTTCATTTGTTTCCCTATCTACCCATCTGACCTTCATTATTCTCCTGTAACACCACATTTCAAACGCTTCAAGACTCCTCTTTTCTGCAGCTCCAATAGTCCAAGTTTCATTTACATATAGTGCCACACTTCAGACAAGGGCTTTCAAAAATGACTTCCTAATACCTAAATCTATATTCGATGTCAACAGATTCCTTTTCTGCATAAATGCTTTCCTTGCCTGAGCCAACCTATTTTTATATCATCTTTGCTTCGTCCATCACTGGTTATTTTGCTTCCTACGTAACAGAAGTCTCCTACTTCCTTTAGATTTTAACTTGCCAATTTGATACACATAGAAGTTTCTGATTTATTTCGGCTGCATTCAAATATTTTTGTTTTACATTTATTGATTTTCATCATGAATTCGTTCCTCAAGACGGACTCCATACCATTCAAAAACTCATTCAAATCCTCTGGCGTGTCGGTCAAGATGACGATGTCATCAGCAAATCTCAGAGTTGAAATTATCTCTCCTTGAATCTTCACTCCCACTATAAATTTTTCTCCAATTTCCTTCATTGCTTGTTCAATGTAAAGATTGAAAAGTATGAGTGATAAGTCGCAGCCTTGCCTTACACCTTTCTGAATACCATGTCCTTCAGCACAAATGACTGCTGTCTGGTTTATGTATAGATTGTAGACCACCCTCTTATCCCTGTACTTTATTCCAATCGTTTTCAAAATGTCAACGAATATAGCCCAATCAACGTTATCAAAAGCCATTTCTAAGTATACAAGTGCCATGAACGTTCTCTTATCTTTCCTTATTCTACCTTCCAAAATCAGTGTAAGTCTTAGTACAGCTTTCCTTGTTCCTACATTTCTCCTGAACCAAACTGGTCCTCACCCAACCCCGTTTCTATATGGCTTTCCATCCTCTTGTAAATTATTCTAGTCAGGTTCATTGAAGCATGAGTAATCAAGCTGATTGTACGGTAATCTTCACATCTCTGTCAGCTCCTACTTTCTTTGGTATAGGGATGATAACATTCTTCTTGAAATCTGAGCGTACCTCACCTGTCTCATAATTCCTACACACCAAGTGAAATAACCTGGCTCCTATGCAGCGTAGCAACTCAATTGGTATAGCATCTATGCCTGGTGCTTTTTTCCTGCTTAAGTCCTCCAATGCTCTGTCAAATTCTGATATCAATATTAAATCTCCCTTCGCATCCTCATCAATTTCCTCTTCGCTTTCCATTACATGATTCTCAATACCCTTCCCCTTATACAAACACTCTATGTAAGCTTTCCGTCTCTCAACCTTTTCTTCCCTATCTGTTAGAGGCTTTCTATCAGTGTCTTTAATATTATAACACTTAGTCTTATTTTCCCCAAAAGTATTCTTAATCCTTCGTTAAAATGTATCTACGTTTACTAATTTCAGACAATTTTCTATACCTGCACATTTCTCTTCCAACCATTCTTTTTTCGCTTTCTTGCATTTCTTGTTAACCTCATTTCTCAGACGTTTGTATTCTGCTTTCCCCTTTTCAACTCTTACATTCTTGTGTCTCTGCCTTTCATTCATTAATTCTAGTATATCCTGAGTGATCCTCGGTTTTCTACCTATTCTTTTTTTCCTACCAATGTTTTCCTCTGCGGATGTTATGTCATTCTTCAAAAGTGCCCATTCTTCTGCAGTTAAAGTTTGTTTAGGTTTTTTCATTATTCCTTCCTTTATACTCTTCTTGAATCTTTCGTTTACATCCTTCTCTTTCAGTCTGATTATTGCCCTTTTTTGCTTTTGACATTTCTTCAGTTTCTTCAACTTGAATCTGCATTTTATAACAACCAGATTGTGGTCAGAGTTTATGTGAGCACCGGGATATGTTTTTGCAATCCAAAATCTGGTTTCGAAATCTCTGCTTGACCATAATGAAGTCGATTTGGCAACGCCTAGTACCTTCTGCTCTCATCCATGTGTATATTCTTATATTGTGGTTATTGAATAAGGTGTTAGCTATGAACAACTCATGTTTGGTGCAGAATTCCATCAGCCTGCTTCTTCGATGATTCCTGTCACCTAATCCGAAATCTCCTACTATTTTCCCTCCCCTTTTTGTACCACAGCACTCCAATCTCCCATTACATTTTCACCAACTTTGACATACGTGAAAATTTCAACTATTTCTTCGTAGACCTTTTCAACATCTTCATCATCAGCTTGACTGGTGGGCATATAGACTTGTACCACTGTGGTGCACATTGGTTTTGTATTTATTATTGCTACAATAATCCGTTCATTATCTTGCTCATAATATTCCACCCACTGTCCAAGTTTGCTACTTAATATGAGACCTACCCCCGCTTAGTCCTGTTTCCTTCCTGCCAGCGCAATTCACTAATCCCTACCAAATCTAACCTCTACCTATCCATTTCCCTTTCTATGTTTTCTATCCTTCCACTGCTTAGCAGACTTCTAACATTCCACGCTCCGATCCGTAGAATGTCAGATTCCCTCTTTGTCACTTCAGTGATGTTAACCCCCTCTTGAGTAGTCCCCACCCGGAGATCCGTACGGGGGACAAGGTTACCTCCAGATTGGAATTTTACAAGGGAGGAGGCCACCATCACATGTAATTATGAATAGAGAGGTGCATATCCTCGGGAATAGCATTATCCTTTAGGATCTATCGGACAAATTGATTTCATTACACCAATAATTTCTAAACCAACAATCTCCTTGCATATCTGTTTCATGTTCTTTGTCATTGTGAAATTTGTACTGCATGGTTTCCAACTGATAGCTTTCGTTTGGACTTGTACACAATAATCTATTCCTTTCCTTTACCTGTCTGGGTTTCTGTTTTATTTTTAAGACCCAACATCACCACTGGTTCCCTCCTTATTTACAACCACCATTGACGACACTGTGTCAGTTTAAATAACCTACTAACAGAGGACATGCTTGGAACGGAACGAAAGGATACAAAATGATGATATGTGTAAAATACAAATCGTTGACTACCGACACAGTGGTGGCAGAACTCTTCGGTCAGACGACAGCGCTATCTTAAAAGGGAGGTACCAAAGTACGTTATAGTGGGAATCAAAATACACACTCAACTATCGAAACTACACTGTTATTGGACAGATGACCTCGATGACAATACAATTATACACTGACTCATTACTAGGCCGTGGTGGCGCAGTGGTCAAGCTGCTGCTCCGTCCTGAGTGACTGGAAACAATTGCCTGAATGTTGTACGTGCATCAAGAAGATCCATACTATGTGAGACATGGCATCGGATTCTAGACGACTGTGTACAATATTAAATCATCGGTCTTACTTTGATTGTGAAGCTGTCACAGAGGATGTATGTCAAGAGTGTCTAAAGTAGGTATTGAACACGTCTTGCAACATTTTAACAGCTTGGGATCAATAAATGCTCAAGACGTCTATTTACAAGCCCTCGTTTCAGCATGACCCATCCAAGGAAGGATATCCCACATACCTGACAGTGAAAATAGAGTCCATGCACGCCAATATTATTATAAGGTGTGCTTAGTTACAAAATAATATAATATTAATGTAAAGATGAAAGTAACAAGAGAGTTAATAATAAAATTCCAAAGCTACCATTTAGAACCCCTATAATTGTTCATTTAACTTAATACTTCACGCATATTATCAACTATTATATTAGTAAAACTTTCTGGATGTGATTTTTTAAAGTACAAGGCATGTATATTTGTTTGGCAAGGACCCACTCGCTCACGCGCTCCACCAGTGAAGGCTCAGTTGCCGGCGACCGCGCGCGCGTATGTACGGCAGGATGCGGGCTTAAAATCAGTACCATACATTTTTACTCACCATGTTTACATTAGATGCTGAAAATGTTCCCCATCCGCTGCCAAACATAATCGGCATCTCCTTATGAAGATTCCGGTTAATCCGGTGGATTTAGCTGCAGTAAGGAAATAACGACCGTTACGCCTATTTTTCGTCTTTACTGAACCTGTACGTTTGAATCTCTTAGCCATTTGTTTTATTGTGATTGTGTATAGTGCTGTAATGCCTTATGTGAAATATTCGTTACGTGAACGTGTCTATCTGTACAATACGTACATAAAGTGCAGGAAATCGTGTGCTAGAACAAGACAAAAGTTTCGAGTGAAATTTCCAGGGAGACCCATTCTAATAAATCGGACAATAAAACAACTGGCTAAGAGATTCAAACGTACAGGTTCAGTAAACAATAAAAAAATGTCAAGGTCATTATTTTCTTACTAAATTAAGCGCAGTAACCACAAACTTGATAAGGAGATGCTGATTATGTTTGGCAGCGGATGGGGAACATATTCAGCATCTACTGTAGGCATGGTGAGTAAAAATGCATGATACTGATTTTAAGCACCATATTCTGCCGTACAAATGCGCGCGCGGTCGCCGTCAACTGAGCCGTCACTGGCAGAGCACATGTGCGAGAATGTCCTTGCCAAGCAAATATAAAGACCCAGTGTTATTAATCAAACTGATTTTATATCCTACATTTTCTATACAACTAGCGTACAACTTATTCATTTTCACTGTTTCCTTAACATTCACACTTTTGTAGTAAAATAATATAATAGAAATCAATGTTAACCAATCATCATTCTATTTATTGTTTTATTCTGATTGTGTATAGTGCTGTAATTGAACACGTGAGTGTACATTGCCATTCAGAGTGCAGTACTGTACCCGTTTAAACCATTTGAGCTGCTTGTCGAATCCAAAGATCAGCTGGATTGCAGAATCTCGAGGTCCCGGGCTAATAAACCTGAAAATCCTACCAACAAGAGCTAAATGGGGGATGCACACTTCCTAAGATCATGTTTTGGTAATGCAGAACTGAGTGGATAAACTGAATAAACGAAGAGTACGAGAAACTAACCATTCTCGGTTAAGTGGGCGTAACTAGTGGTTCAATAAAACCTCAAATGCACCAAAACATAAGCCTTCTCCATAATTTAAATAAATCATCAAAGACGTGGTTACAAAAACGAACGAATTAATTTATTAAAAGAATAATAATAATAAAAAATTACGTTAACAAATAATCCCTAAATGTTAACATATGATCCGTAATATGATTATTCAAAAATATCCAATATTCAGATATTAAAACAAAATCACCGTCCAATTGACGATAGAAGTAATTCACTTCTCATTAAAAAAATTAAATAAACAATCAATCAGCTGTTAGCACAACTGCACTTAAATTCACATTTGTTCTCTTACTAAAATCTGAACAAATATCGTTGTTAATACAACCAATGTATTTCAATGACATTCTTTCTTAATGTTACAAAATCATCCATTTATAAAAATAATGAAAATTATTTAATACTGATCTTATCATAAGATCACATCTGTTCAACAATAAACATCCTTGATGTAGTCAATGAACGTCGTCACGTTCTTTGAACATCACTCCTGTTAAAGGTTTAAACATTTAAAATGTTATTAATAAATTAAACAAAAGTTTAATTGTCAACTAAAATTCTCTAAATTATTTAATGAATAATAATTGAAATTATTATTAAATGTTTAAATAAAAATCTATTAATATTTTCTGAATATTAATTAAGTTTGCAAAATAATTATTATTTAAATATTTATTAATTATTATAAATAGTTATTAATCATATCAATACAAACAATAAATAATATTATTATTATTTACTTAATATCAGCTGTTTATCAAGTAAGTTATTTAGATAAATTCGTTATATTATTAAATTCTCCTATCTATTAGAAATATTATGTTTAAATATTATTTATAAAATTTTGTACATTATTTCTCAATCACCCAATCTTCCTTCTCAACTCAATTCCTGACAATCCTTATTCTTAAATGAAGCGTCACTTTTACAAAGTCATATCATATTATTGCCATCATATTATCGTGGTTTCATTTCATAATTGGGCATATATGTATAGCAAAACGATTAAGTTAAGCTCATATAAATGTAGTCTTATTATTGATAGTGGTTTAATAATAATTAACAACATTGTTATTTTCAATCCGTTTCCCAAGTATTTTCCGCCAATAGAACTAATCAATTCAACTGAAAGTCGTTTCATTATAGTTATACACACCAAAGGTCTTTCTTAATTCTTTACTATAATGTAGTTACTTATATTTTTCAAAAGAACGCTCACAATGCGTATAATGACCTTCTCTTCATCTCAATACTGTATAAACCTCCACTGAATACTTGAACAACGACTTCTCTCGATAATACAGGTAAATTCCGTATAACATTTCCATAAACTTACAAATATAGCTGCGATAATTCTTCACTTCAACCTCTTAATATAGAATTCTTGCGTAACAACTTATTTAAATTGCATTTAATGCCTTGCTTTTGTTAATATATTCATATATAATAATTACAGTGTATAACTCTTCCAGATGTTACAATAATTCACAATAGTCGACTCTAATTAACAGCGATGACGTAATGGTTTACTAATACAAGTTACTATAGATTTTAATAATTGTTGTTAATATTTAATAAATATAAACATTCGTTACTCCTTTCTGATCTGGGGGCGTGGTGGCGCAGCGGTCAAGCTGTATGCCTCTCACCAAGGCGGACCGGGTTCGATTCCCGGTCAATGCATGTGAGATTTTCGATGTGAAATGCCATGTCCTGTGGTTCGGATTCCACGTAAAACGGAGGTCCCGTGGCTTATGATCGCGAGATTAACGGTCACGTTAAACTACAAGCTTCCTTCCTTTTTTCCTTTCTGATCTTTCCAAAATATTGCATTTATGCAATCAATAGTCAACAACAATCTCAAATAATGTTGCAAAAGTTTTGTAGAATCCTCAAATGTGTTAATATGTCATAGTCGATGAGTTTTCTTGAAATAAAATAATTTATCCATCGATAAATTATTATTAATTATTAATAGCCAAAGTTGGAATGTCTAAATAATGTTTCGTTCTTCAACCAAGTCAAAATGTTCGATTAAATAATTGTTCGAGAAGCTTCGAACTCGACGTTAGCTACTACAAGAATAACTATTTTCCAAAATAGGACAACTGCTCCTAAGATCTGCAATAAAATCTTGGAAATGTCCAAAAGAACAATTCCTTTCCAAAAAAGATATTTTCCTGGTCTGGGTTGCTTAGATAAATTAATATTAAATACTATAATATTAAATAAAATTCAATAAAATTCCCAAAGAAATTTACGATTCGAAATAAATTCGAAAAAGGAAATAATTTAAGAACTGAGCTTAAATCTCGAAGTATAAAAAGGTCGAAGATCCAAACGTTGGTATCCAAAATCTCACTAAAAGAAATTTAAAATTTAAATATTCATGATGGAAAAATAATTCCTAAGTTTAAAATAAGTCACTCACAATAAAAATGAATTAATGTTGAAATGATGCTTTGCTCATTGATATTTTATCTACATCTAACTACTTAAAACCAACAACTACGATCGAAGATTTCTCTCTCTACCTTGCGATGACATCTTGAAGAATTAACATGGTGGAAATTACTGTAGGCACCAGTAATTCCACACTCGATACACTTCCTCTTCTTCCTCCGGAAAACTGCCTCGCCACGTCTCGAACCCTGGTCTGCGATCGCTAATCGCCCTGCCTGGTCACGAACACGGACATCGTCTCTATCAGCAACGCCACACGGACTCCCAAGTCTTGAAGTGTGATGGACTACTTCGGTTCGGGTTTGATAGTGTTTCGCCATGACACGACAATATATTCCCGTTTCGTATAGTTGGATCGTAGTTCGGTGATAGTTACACCTCATCTTGACAATTACTCTTAGTATCGGTTGCCTGATATTCTAGACTGTCAATGTAATATCACGTTCCCTGCGCATATCTGGCTTAAATCAACATCACAAATGCGTTAAATACATAGTCAGCTATTTCCCTTAACGATTTCATGTCTATCATCTCGACAAAAAGTTGATCACTGAACGGAACCTTCCTATAGTTCTGCGCCACTGTCCTTCAAATGTACTCAAGCGAACACGCAATGGGCCTTCCCCAGCACTCGCTACCGTTCCCACTACACCGCGTTCGCAATGCTGCCTCGCACAATAAGAAACGTGCTTTTCAAACTTTTGAATGTCTCCAACAAAGAAAACTGTCATTAATCTTTCGAATTTCTTCCTGAAACTTTTATAAAATGTATATATAATGTTCCTCTTTAGTTTAGTCGAACTCTCAATGCTTAATTTCACTCGAGAACTGTTATTTGAACGACATTGTATTTCCACACGATCAGCGGACTTCCTATGCTATACTTTGACCGGCGGCACTGGCTTCTCGCCGTCAAGATTTGCTCGTGTAAGACCCCTAGCTTGCACACGCGTGTTTCGGGACCAGAGTGTCGCAGGTCCATCCTCTATCACTCTCGCAACACAAAGACCTCGATTTGACTCCCATCACCCTGCTCGTCGACAGCCACTCGACGGCGCCTCATCAGAAATGAGCGGAAAACCAATCTTTACTTATATCATTATACAGGGATCTCAAACTTCCTTTCCTGAGTGACAAACATAATTCTTATTAATTTAGATCCTTTCTCAATAGATTTAAATGTGCAGATACTCTCTTCTTTAACAAATTGCAATATTAATTACCGATCAAGCTTCTCATTAGGCGCACTCAATTTCTCCTTCCTCTGTGTTTCCAATAATTTGCCTAGCCAATCAGCGCATTTCTTCTCCAACTCTCCGCGTTGCTATGGGCCATCATGCGAAAATATGAAACAGGATTGCCTAACGACGGCTTCGGTCGCCATTTTACTGTCGTCAAATACAATCTGAAACTTCCCTTAATAATGACAATTTTAAAATATCATAATTCCTTCAAAAATACTGCAATCTTTTCCAAATTTCACCAAAACATCCGAAATAGCATCCTCTTCATCCTGAATTGTTTAGAATTTGAGTTCAGTACCACACCCTACCACTGTGCAAATATTTACTAGTGTTAGTGTTATGACTCAAAACATGTATTCTTTATCTTCTCCTTCGAAAAAATATACTTCTCTTGAATACTGTCCTTACTAGACTGACCACCTGCATTTTTAAACTTGATTACTGTTTATTCTGAACAAGAGTACCTTAGTATCACTATAATTTAATTTGCGGCAGTTATTACAATTTGCGACAATAGGTTTTTATAAGCTTGCGTTTTTCTCCTTCTGTGGGAAATAAGTGATCGTTTTAAAGGTCCATTAACGAAACAGTCTTCTCGGAAGTAGTTGAAACCAGCCCATTCTTACCGCTATCGCATACCATGGAATTCTGTAAACAACCTCCGAAGTCTCTCCAAATCCGTGATGAGCATGTGTTATTTTTATACAAGGACAAAATGAAGATATTATTCAATTTCCTATTCACGGTGAAATCTCTTTTATATCCTTCACAAAAAGATGTAGTCTGGCGTCACTATGAAAAAGCGGGTGTTCCTTGTAATTATTTTTTCCAGTCAATTACTTCATATATATTAAACGACGAAAAGCCCCTAGGGCTGTACGAGTAATCATGATATTATCCGTATTCAATTTTATGGCAAAGATCTATCCAAAATTTCACAAGTGACTCTGTTATCCCTTCATTATGGAGTAGCATGCCTTATTTAACGACATACCAGCGTGCGTGAAGATATTATTCAATTTCCTATTCACGGTGAAATCTCTTTTATATTATTATATGACATACCAACTTATTGAACAAGGGTTTTGAAGTCACAAGTATTTTCACGTTTCACAAGCAAATTAATATTTAGGAGATGAATATTCAAATATATTTTAAAAGGAAGGGCCATTTCTCAAGGTTTGCAACTGTCTTCTGTCTTGCCAGTATGGAGCAACATATGTTTTTTCATGTTCCTCTTCCGAGTAAACGCCTTGTCACATGTCTTGCAAACGTATGGTTTAATGCCACTATGACTTAATGTATGTCTTCTCCAGTCATTTCTTGCTGAAAAAGACCTATTACAAGTTTCACAAACGAAACTTTTTAAGCCGCTATGAATGAGAGAATGTTGAAGCAAGTAACTTTTGAAAGCAAAGTCCTTTCCACATACCTTGCAGGAATGTGCCTTTTGGCCAGTATGGAGTATGACATGACTGTTCAAATGGCTCCTCCGAGCGAAAGCCCTGTTACATATTGTACAAACGTGTGTTTTGACACCACTGTGAACTAACATATGTCGCTTCAAGTCATATCTTGCTGAAAATCCTCGCTGACATATCTCGCAAACGAAGGCTCTTACCCCAGTATGACTGAGAACATGTTGATCCAAATAACTTTTAGAAGCAAAGTCCCTTCCACATGTTTCGCAGATGTGTTCCTTCTGGCCGGTATGAATTACTGTGTGCCTCTTCAAACTACTTTTCCGTGAAAATGTCCTGTGGCAAGATTCGCAAACGTGTGGTTTGTGGTCATCTTCAACTTCAACTAACAATTGGTGTTTTAAACTCATTCCGTACATTTCTTGGACTGCAGGATCTGATATATTCGTGAATATATCCCTAGAAATAAAAGAAATATTAAGACGAGTGGGAGAGGAGAGATGTTTCTGGCTACTGCTTATGAAGAGAGGAGATAGGTTAGTAGAACACATACTAAGATACCCAGGAATAGCAAGTTAAGTTACGGAAGAAATGGTCGAGGACAAGAACTGTAGGGATAGACCAAGGTTAGAATATGTTAAAAAGATTGCCTCGGATGTAGGGTATGGAAGCTATGTAGAAATGAAACGATTAGCTCAGGACAGGGAGACGTGGGGGGGGGGGGTGCATCGAACCAGTCAATAGACTGAAGACTCAAACAACAACTATGTTAACGACAAGGCATCGTGGTGATACGTACAGGAAGTTATACCCACCATCTCTGATATCCAAAGATGCAACTTTAAACACACTTCACGAATTAATTATAATGATCATTAAAACCTTTGTCAGATTTAAAAAGTGAATTAAATTGACTTAACAGGAAGGCTAAATTAGCTGGTAGTACTCTTCCTTCAGTCAAAGACAATTGAACGATTTCGAAGAACAGGTCATTCCTAGTCTTTTTAGCTAGTGTCGACAAAGTTTGTCATCCTGAATGTTTTAGTGTTGTAATTCTTTAGACATGTATTTTAGAACATTTTCAAAATTGTCAAGGGAATTAGTAATATCGGTGGTATTTTCTATTTTAGTATTATTTTAAATACAAGACTATTTCCTCCAATGAGGTGAAAATTTACATGAGAACTATGTTTTTATAGCAAACTAAATAAGTGTGGATATTGTATAACAAATTCGAAGATATTGACTTGTACTCAAATGCCGTAGCAAGTCTTTTTTGCTAAGGTTAAGTAAATACCCGAGGATAATAATACATATATCTATCCATATGCAGAAATATTCCAATTGCCAAAAAAAAAGCAGAACATACGATTTTGTTAATATTCATACGCATTTCTTTTATGTCTAGCGTGAGCGATGCAATGATTCAAATTAAGAAAGAATTGACATACCCACTTGAGTAGCATTAGCAAATCCTTAACTTTTTCGGGACTTATAGCCCTGACGATATGTTATGTAGCATGAAGCATAGCAGGCCATACCTCCCCTCTTATTTGCCATTGTATATCAATCTCTTAAAATGTATCACCTAATAATGGAACTTTAAATCTCTTCTAGTACCTGAAGGTGTACAATTTGGAAAGCTCACTGCCTGGTTAACAAGGTTGTTGCCAATTTAAATGTGGTATTTGAGGAAAATGTGCTTTGGGCTAGTTTATTGACCGCATAGACACGATCTACCAAATGTCAGTAATCCTTTTCTACAAGAATTAGCAGTTCATCTCTTCGAGATTGGGAACACCCTCCAGATTATCAAAAGAAAACAGGGAATCATGCAAAACGTACTGTTCAGGTCTGGACAGTCATGAGTACATATCTTCAGTTTCAGAAAGATTAGCGAGAGCCCATTTCAGTAACCAAGATGAACACGGTTTCACTCCAATACTTAAGACTTGCATCTGCTTCATCCTATAAACGACTAAAACAAACTATGTTCTGTAGCTTTAAGAATTGTCAAACTATAAAGTCACGACATTTCTGAGGTGAAATTCATAGTGGTTAGCAACATTTGTGAAGGTTGAAAATAACCACCATTGGTTTAAATCGAGGTTGTATTGCATTATTTGTATCAAACACCTCCTTTATATCTGCCTTATACAAGTAAGGGATTATGTCGCTCTTTATTACTGTGGCCTAAGTGTAAACTCTGTTGAACAGTTAGAATTGGCATGATATCCAACCATCTCTAGGTCTGAAATTAAGGGGATAAAGGGAATACGTCAACCTTTCGTGATTTTTTACGAGGGAGGGTGGTAGTGTATCAAACACAAAACACTTATGATACTCTATACACTTATTTAATGCCCATTTTGTTAATTGAAAGGTTATGAAGAAAAATTCCTAAGTTTAAGATCTCCAAGTCAGATTTATATCCTTTATTTACATAAGATCATTTCACTTTTCCCTTTTTTATTTTGCCTCAACATCTTTATTCACCAGCTAATGAGTGTGCGTAATGTTGAAATTATGTTAGGCCCCTTAAAACAACAATTATCATTATTATTATTATTAATGTTGAAATTAGAAGGTTTGAATGTCATTGACATATTTCAGTTCAAAATGGATTTACTTCTCGTGTCCCAACTTAACTTCATCTATGACCTTGGTTGTATTGATGGCTGTTTTACAAGGAAAAAACCAAGGCTACATCTTTCAAGGAACGAATTTATCAGCCTACGAAATATCCCCTTCTTGTCAGAAACACATTCCTAAATATCAGATAATAGGTCTGGCGAATTCCGATCATATATGGTCAATCACATTCATAACGGGTGTTCTACCATTCCTGAAGGATTATACGTGTGAACCAGCGACAGGTACTGCAAGAGATGGATCTCATTGTTACATTAGTTCAGTATAGAATCTACAACACAATATTCAGCAAAATATGTTTGTACCACTGTGCATGGTGCTTGCCATCAAATCGAGGAAGCATCCCTACCCCATCAATATCATGCCGTATTTGGGTTACTCTGCGGCCTGCACAAAATCACACAATGCATAAAATATGCCACTCTGAAAGGTTCATGTTATTTCTATCGTGTTATTCATTGATGTCGTTAGCATCCTGTTTAAAGTTCCATTCGTTCCACAGCATTAGGATTCGATATCCTCACCAATACTCTAAACTTCTAACCTATATTCAGTATATTTGAAGACATTAATCAAAATTACATCCGGACGTAATCTTAACAGACATATGGTACTTCATAATAGGAACGTGGTATATTGCTATATTGTGCCCGTTTAGACCGAAGTCCGGACGACCACATCTGCATTTCACCAAAAAACAGTCAGCACGAGAATCAAAATATTCCGGGGCGCCAGATGGGTTACAGTACAAATTTAACTGTCCTTCCTGATTCCTATCTTATTTGAGTATTCACATATTGAAATGAAAAAGAATTTATCGCTCGATGAAAAATATATCACTGTTTCAGTTTTTAAAAATTATAGTAGCAAATTAACTAACACTTCAGGATTCAGTTATCTCAAGATTTGTTCAAATACAAAGTTATTAACAAGAAATAAACACAATATCATTAACATGGACACTCGAGCATTTGGATTCGAAGAACTTCGAAAAACAGAAAATATTTATTGAATCATCCGTTCTCGATCCAAATCTATTCAGAGCTTTTGACTCAATTATCAATATAATAGTCAAAATATTATTATCCACAAAATATAAATTCAATTCAATATAGATTCAACCATTCAATCAATTAACTTATCACTTGAAAATATTATTTAGAAAATTTATCATAAAACAATATCATTTGTTATTATGAAAATTACAATTATTTGACAAAATGTCAAATATGTTAATCATTAAATTTATTTGCAAAATGTTTATATTTTACAGGATCACAAAATCCTCTCAGTTTGTAGAGGTTGTTAAGAAGTAACAGTTTTAAATAATTTACAGCATCGGCCCATTCGATTTCAATGCGTCAAAAATTACATAATCATAATTAGGATCTAGACAACGGTAAAGTCTTTTCATAATGATAGGTACAAGTTTAACAATAACAATTCTCGGGCAAGCAATTACTAGGAATATTTCTAGGACACGTGGGTAAAATGTGAATTGACAATGATGGCTCAACAAAATAACCTTCGGTTATATCTCGACGAAAGTGTGGCTAAATTCAACTCCTCCACTAATTTCAAAGACATCCAACCTACAATATGGTTGATGCTTCATTTGAACAACCTCATTCCTGCGACTTATTTGCACAATATGATTGGCATATTTAACTCTTTGCATACACAACAATAATTTCTTCCCAAATTATACAGAATAATCAAGCCTTTGCTTGTTACGACAACTGGAAGTTTTATAAGTTAGTAAACTCCCCCAATGAGTTTACAATAATAATTTTACCATTAGTTTAAAACATGAATAACTCCACACTGTGTCTATTTTTAGACAAACGTTTTATCAAAGGACGCTGCTCAATAATGATTTTATATTTATACAAACTCTAGCAAAAACCTTGTTTTATACATGCTTTTGGCTTCCCGTATCATTACTTTCCGTGTCTTCTCAAAGATTTAAATGCATAATGCAAGCGTAAAATACTTCCACTGATTTAATATGTTATTTGTTTGTGGGCATGCGTTAACCACTAACCTTCGGAATCAACAAGTATCCGATCTTAGAAAATTGTTTTAAATGTCAAATGTATAAATCACACTACATGATAATGATTATTAGAAATCACAAATATTATTATTATCTCAGAAAATTGAAAATTATTATTATTATTAAATCAACATTATTATTGTTATTTAATCAACAAATGGATTTAAAGTTGTTAAACTGATCGGGGAATATCATCCTCGACTTCTTAATAATGGATAAATATCCATACCTGAACTTAAATTTATTATTAAATTTTCAGTTGTGACGGCTGATGACCGTGATTAGAAAAATATCAAAGTTAAATAAATGATCGTTCTGCTCGTCCATAAATTTCGAATCATTGACTTCTGAGTGTAAAAACTGCTCAGATCAAAGCTTCTATTGCAAAAAAAAATATTTGCAACAGCAAAAACATCGATGAAAAGAAAATATGTGTTGGTAAGACTGTAGAAAAATTGAGAAATTCCAGCTAACTACGCATAAAAATAATGGAAATTGTAGCTTACATTCCTGTAGATCTTGATGCTGGTAATCTGGTCTGAACCAGATTATTTCAGTATTCTTGACCCCATTAGGACACATATTTATAATCTTGTATCGGCCTCCATTTTATACCCGCAATGGTCTTAGTCAGACATAGCGGTATTCATACTTGTAGCCTGAATATCTTGATGAAAATAGTTCGTAAAATATGCTGCTTCAACAGCTGAAGTAATCTTGACTGGGGTTAGATCGAAAAGATCCATGATGAAAAGTTACTAGTTTTAACTCGACCCAACAGTAATGCCTTCAATACTGTCACTACTCTTACAATCTTATGCAACACATATTCGAGTTCTGAAGATCTGTTCCCTGGGCAGAGTTTCTCACTCTCCAGACAATGCTATGCATGCTGGTTTCCATATATCGGCTAGTGAACTGAACTGTGCAAGACTGGTAGGTGAACAGTACTGACTTATTTTGGTTGGTCGAAAGTTATTAAGTCCAAGACTTATTCTGGTTGTTTGGATGAAATAATCCAAGTTAAATTTTAGTGGCCAGTGGAAAGCAAAATATGGACTAAGTCTATTCATATGTCCGTTGTAGCAGTAAATAATTACCAATGCCACAAAGTCTATCACCTCGGTGATAACTTTTGAAAAGTTCGAAGATCATTATAATGTTAAACACTTTTATAAGACCAGTAACCATGTACTGTCGTCGAAATCACTAAGTCCCAGCAACTGTGTGCTAGTAATAACGTAGATTTTGCAACCATGTGCACGAAGATTATTTCTACAGTATAACAGTGTTCGGAGCGACGTAGAGTGTTTAGAGACAGAGCTCTTGCGAAGAAGTGATTGTACTAAGTTCTTGCGAAGAAGTGACTGTACTAAGTTCTTGCGAAGAAGTGACTGTACTTAGCTCTGGCACGCAGGCTTTATATACCCCGCAAGTGGACTCCTCGAAGTCAATGCGTGAAATATGCTGAAACTAAAACATCTCATATCTCAGCTTCCGCTCAATCAATTTCCTTGAAATAAAGCACATTCTTCCTCCCTTGTCCGTGCCAGTAATCTGATGTTAGTCTCAAGATTCTACTCCATCGGGAAATATTGTATGTCAATTTAGCCTCGACTATGACGCTCTCGCCTACGTCACTTAACAATTTCTTGGCTGCACAAAGCTTCTATTTCCTGCTTAGAAGGTTCGGCGCGCTCTATTCAAACTTTCAATTCTGGACTTAGCATTGTGGCCTGTGCTCTCAAATATAGGCAACTGGATTTGGGCACAGTAGGTCGTGTGGAAAGGAGTTTATGCAGAAGAGAGATTTGACTAGTCATATTATGTTGGTCCATACCGCCCCATTGGAACACGCTTTATTACAAGTATTTCACTTACAACGAAATTTGATGAATCAGGAATTAACCCATACTAGAGTAACGTAATTTCTTTCTAGTGATAGGCTAGAATAGAATACGAGGGCTTTTTTTTAGTAAGGGCCGTTCTTTTTTAAAGCCCGTAGTTAGTGCGCACGCCGCAACAAGCAAGCGCGCTACATCCCGGCATCCTTTGCGAACAAGCAGGCGTCAGTTGCAGCTGTATAGCTAACCTGTACGCTGAACTGTGCATCTTTACAATGTTCAAGATTATTGATTCGCCCGCCGCGTGTGAGGTACGATCTGTGATACGTTTTTTGAGTGCAAGAAACAGACATTCATCGTCGGTTGTGTGAGGTGTGTGGTGATAATGCAATGACTGAAGGTAAAGTGCGAAAATGGGTCCGCGTGTTCAAAAGTGGCCGTGAAAATGTTCATGACGATGATCGCTCAGGTCTGTGATCACAGATGACTTGGTGACTCCAATTGAAACGAAAATTCACGAGGACCGAAGATTCATGATAACCCCTCTATCAATGGATTTTCCTCAAGTGTGAATTCTTGGTTGTCAGAGCAGGCGGCAAACTTTTATGCAGAGGGATTTCGGAACTTAGTTTTAAGGTATGACAAGGGCCTAAATAAACAAGCCAACTATATAGAAAAATAGAGGAAGGTATGTAAAACCTAAAAATAAACGTGGTTTCAAAATAAAATGTTCGGTTAGTTAAAAAAATAACAGCCCTTACTTAAAAAAACAGCCCTCGTAGAAACCTATGTTAATTGTGACGAACGGAATGTGTCAGCAAGGATCAAAGCAATTATTATAGTTTCTAAGAAGCCACAGGTGATCTCTGCAGTAAGTAAATGCCCATTCGCCTGAAGTTTTAGATTTACTGAACAGTATTTTGTGGTACCGAGAGTTGAACCACATCAAGATATACTGAGAACTCGCTGCTTGACACTGTAATACGAAAGTTGCAAAGAACAAAGGAGATTTCTCTACTGAAACAAAACAACAATACATCCAACAGGGAATTAGCTGGTTCGCAAAAAAATGCGAGTAGGGAACTCCATAGGGACGAGTACATCATAGAATAACCATGTTCTACCTTGGTGTTAAAGGTTAGAGGCAACAAGGAAGCACCAACTATAGAGAGTAGGATACCTCAACGCTCACCCAAGAAGCAGGAGACTGCCGGAAGTGACGTTCGTTGTTCCGAAATATGGATTTCACCCCGGTGAGAAGAATAAGATTCCTGAATATATGGCACAATCTACGATCAAACAACAATAAACTTAACAATTATTAACAGGAATATATAAATCAATGTATGCCTTGACTACTTACACGTATCAATAAAGAACACATCAGAGAATTAACTGGGCCGTACGAAAATGGAAGAAGGGAAACTCCAATGGTACGGCTACATCTTAAAAGAAGAGATTCCTCTTATGGTATCGTTTAACTGAGTTAAAGAAATTCGTTTTCATATCGCGTACCATAGACAATTACAAATTGAAGATTTATACATTGGAATTGTAAACCTAATGTACTCCTATATTTATTAACTTTATTGGCCACATTGGACCACTTGAGTCTTCCATGTACACTTTTTCTTTGAAGGATGTATTGATTGATTCTTCTTTTCTGCCCTGTACTTCTTCATTCGTTCTGAACGCAGTGTTCTTATTCGTCTGATATCTCTACAGGCCGTCTCTGCATCATTTCTGCTGAAAATTTGTGATTCTTAAGAAGGGTGGCAATTTTATTCTTGTTCTCTGCATCTGTAATTTCGAGTCCAACTGTTTTGAGATCCTCTAGACTTTCTTTGATCCAATGCCCTCCACTCTTCTTTCCCAGATATAATATAAAAGATCTTACTAAAATCGAATTAATCCATAATAAGTTCATAAAGTGTATATAATGGGAGTCAACATGTGCACATTCCATAATTTAAAGGAAATGCACTTGAACATTATACACAGGGATATTTATCAGATGGTGTTGATTAAGTATACTGGATTTTCGTGAAAATCACTGGATGTGTTACTCAGATCACAGACACCACTGTTGCAAGCAATTGACAGTGTTTTCTACAAGTCAGAAGTGTGACTACTTTGGGCCATCAATGTTAATCCTGAGGACAAGCAAGCAAGAGCATAGCATATCTTCACATATACATGTTAATTATAATGGGATATATGTGAGCTACTAAATATAAATGATAACACAGCTAGAGCTCAGCAACTTGAAGTGCGACCCTGTGTGACAGAGAGGACAGCGAGCTTGTAGTTCTCATTCATTTCCGGGGTTTCAGTTGGAGGTGCTGAGCTCAAGTAACAACTTCAATATTTCGTTGACAGATACAATAAGAGAGACATCTAACCCATGTTGTTAACCAGCATACTCTTGTTAGTAGGAAAAGTTAATCACTTACTCATTGAAATGAGTTCCAGTTGAATCGTCATTCTTGTCTTGGGTCTCTTTGTTCTCATCCTTAGAAAGAAAGGAACGATTAATTTTTTACAATAATCTTACATCTTCACAGAAAAGGCATAAGGAGGCATTTCAATACATGAACATTCCCGCTAATACTCTTGATAGCTTACTGTCATAGATGAGTATTATACAACAAGAACATAACAAGAGCACCTTAACAACGATTTCCCTAGTTCTATAACTTTTAATGGCCCATCTGATTAAAAAAGATAAAATGTATAAAAAGGAAAAAATATGAATAAAAAAAATTGAAATCAGTGCTTAAATCGTTACAATAGCCTCCAATCGTTTTGATAGGTTGACAGGACAGCAATGTTCACTCTACTGTTCATACTACATAAACAAGAAGTAAGTATTTAGTCGAACCCCACAATGGAAACCTAGTTTCGTTTATTTTTGTGTGTAATTAATGAGAGTAGGGTGTGACAATCAGGGGCGGCCCTAGGACGGTGCGAACGGTGTGACCACACCAGGCGCTGTCATATGGTGGGGAGCAGAAAATGCAACGACAGTTTGACAGCGCCATAAATGAAACCCAGTCACCTTATATACCTACTTGTTAACCCTACCCGTCAAAATTTATTATATATATATATATAAGAGAGCTGGGGTGCGTGCATTTCAAAATTATAGACATATAACGTGAAATACACACTTAAAGTTGTATAAATATAAACGAGTTGAAACCAATATCTATACATCTAGGGTTTCGTCCGCTACCCGTTTCCTTGCCATTCGATCGCATGTGGATTGTGATTTGTGTCTGTGCAGCAACCTACGAGTGAAATTGAAACTTACTTACAGTTAGAACGCTACTACTATACTAAGTGTTGTTATGTAATGTGAAATATTAGACATATCTCCTTTTGTGTAGATAATAACTATGCCTAGCTCGACTACAAGCGAACAATATTGTTTAATATTAAATAATATTTATGTGCGTTCTAGGAATATTTTTTTAATATTCACATAATAGTTATTAGCTTGCCACGGTGGGTGAGTGGATAGCGTGTTGGTCTACTAAGCCCAAGATTGCAGGTTCGCTCCTGGCCGTGGTGAGTGATTTTTGAAAGGCGGCAAAAATACGCCACGCATTCATACGATGTTGGCATGTCAAGGAACCCATTTGAATTCAGTAGGCCGTGTTCATAATGGCAAAATTAATCTCGGGAGTTTCCGCCAACACAAAGTTCCCCATTTCTCTACTAGAAAGCGCTATAATGTTCAAGGAGCTCTTTGACTTCCATAGTGATTCAAGGAAGAACGAAATTCGACATGCAAGCTACCCTCTGGGTATCAAATTACAAAGCTTGCACCCGGTATCCGAGGCCATACGATATTATTATTATTTATAATAGTTATTAATAATGTAAAAAAATGTTTGGTATATTAAGTCTCTACAGGGGAGGGGGCGCCACGATGAAATCTCGCACCACCTGAAAATATTGCTAGGGCCGCCTCTGGTAACAATCATATGATTAATTGAAAATACTTCGCCAAGTATTGATAAGGCGGACTTTATCAATCAATAAGGATAATATCTATTTACCATTTTCAAAATGGTTAATGTTGACGCATTCTCTGTAACAATCATGTCGAATCATCTATTCATTACCATTACAGATAACGAGATTAGAAACCACTGCTGTGCATTTCAAGTACAATACACCTATCATTACTTATTTTCCTGAATGCACTCTATTCTCACCCTAAAATCAAACTCTGATCCCCTTGAAGAGCCAAGAATTAAACCAGGGCCCTGTTGTCATTCTAATTCTTGTATTAAATTCATTTTTTTCTGAGCACTGTAAAAGAACAACAGCTCATATAACATTGCAAAAGAAAATAGAATTAAAATAAAGATTTATAAAAAAATAGGTACTTACATCTCTCAAATATCGATCGTTTGCTTCAACTGGTAAATTCTCTGGGGTTATGGGCTCGTCAATGGTGGTATCCACGTTTTCCACAAATTCTTGCTTGAGATAAACTCCCTATACAGAAGGAACAATTTGTAGAGATTGTTAAAATGCACCATAGGAAGCCAAGAAAAACAGATCTTTAGAAAGGTATGCATTCGAAACATTCACCTTGCTTTGCATATCTTGGATTATTTCAAAATTTAGTGCATATTTTTGAAAATAGAATATTTTCCCCTCAGAATTGCAATTCCAAAACTCAATTTTTCAGTGTGGTGTATGTGTTCATATCCTAACTTCAATATTATTTATATCATTATGGCATGTCAAAAGATTGCTTTGAAGCCATTTTTCAGTGTTTTATTAACTTTCAGTCGGTCAACACAAAATAATTCCAATTACTGGAATATGTGTGTGTGTGGGGGGGAGGGGGAATGCAAGCCTTACAGTAGTCACATATGATGTGTAACATGTGACATGTTATCCTACTATGTGTGTCCCGGGAGCGCAAATCCCTTGTTAACAGTGAACTCTGTTGGTCATTGAAATAACTACTTTTAATACTCCAGTGCCAAATCCTGACCGTAATAAATCATAATTGTTATTTACTAAGACGTTGCATCTTAATCGATTGAAAACATATTGTGCAATTTGCAATGGAAAATTAAAAGTATATATTGTAATATTATAGTGCAGAAGTGGCATTAAAAAGCTGAGCCGTATCGGTTGCAGACAAGTAGGCAGCTGATCTCTCGTTCTGAACTATATTTCACTGAGCGCAGCTCGCATCCGGTCGGCCTTGCCAGAAGCAATCCACTGCCTACTTGATGCGAGCTGCGCTCTATACCGGCGAGTTAGTGAACCCATGCCAGCGACGTTATTGAAATTGGCCTCTTTTTGCCGATAGAGGGCACTGCCAAGTATAGGCGCGATTAAAAATTAGGTGTGCAGAAGGTATATTAAATGTGTTTCTCCCAGTGATACGTTTAGACCAACTAAGTTTCAATTATTGTTAGTAGTCAGTGTTAATATACTAAATACCTACGTTATTTGGAGTGTTTGTTGATGCGATATAGATTCCACATAGCCACATGGCCGACAGTACATCGAGTGCTTACATTAA
The DNA here is from genome assembly GCA_946902985.2 of Meconema thalassinum. Lineage (NCBI taxonomy): Eukaryota > Metazoa > Arthropoda > Insecta > Orthoptera > Tettigoniidae > Meconema > Meconema thalassinum. Next base: position 26,237,849 of record OX336395.1, read on the forward strand.
ATAACAATACAGCATAAGTATGAATATTTAATAAACCGTAATTGTTTAATTTCGATTTTACTACAGAGTAGTAGTCAAGTAAACACGCTCCATTTCCGAGCTCCACGGTTTTTGGATCTTTACACGGTAAAACGATATCAGTGCAGCTTAAAAGTGAAAAAAAGTACCCGAGGAAGACGTACGCAATGAAAGAAAACCAGGAATCACCCAAATTGGAGGTAAATAAGTAAATAACTGAAATTAATTACATCACACAACGGAAGGAGTTTAGTGAGGTTATATAGCTCCAAGCTCACGAAAACACTAATCGCATACAGCAACAAAGAACCGTTTGAATGCCTTACCACAAAAATAACATGTGACCAGAAGAAACTCTGTATGGTGAATGAGACATACCGGTTTCAAGACGCTGGCCTGTCAACAATGAAAGAGGACATTCGTCGCATAACGAACGTCTTACAGCACAAAGCACAGGCATAGTATCAGCTCACACAAGAAAACCAGCAACCTGCTTCTAAGGTGTGAAGACTTTTAACAATATACCTAGACATATTTTAGCACTAAAATAGAAGCGAATGAGTATGAGAGGAACTATATTGCAAAAACGAAGTGAATGAAGCCAAAGCAGATTAATACACTACACGCGCCAAAAAGAGGAGTAAAATATATCACAGTACGTAACTAGCAAATATAACAACATGCCACCCAAAACACAGCCCTCAACTAAAAACATAAAGCAACAAGAGAGAAAAAACAAAATATCAACCTCAGAAAGCTCGGGAGAAGAAGAACACACAAACAATGCAAAACCCCAAAGAGACGACATTATAGGTATGTTTTCTGAAATACTATCAGAACTTAAAGATTTGAAAAAGCAAACTGAAGAGTTTAAACAAGAAACAAGAGAGGAAATTCAGTCCATGAGAAAGGAAATTAAAAAAAGAAATGATTACTGCGAAAGAGCAAATGAGTCATTAGAACAAAAAATCACTAACATAGACAACACAATACAAGAAAAGATAGAAACATTATCCAAAAGAATAAGTGACCTAGAAGAACAAAAAGAACAACAGGCGAAAAGAGAAAGGAGGAACAACATAGTGGTAAAAAGTAAAGAATTCACTAATGATGAAAGTAACAAAGATGAACTAAAGAACAAAGTCAAGAAGATATTGGACACGATAGAAAAAGAAGTGACGGCAGAAAAATCAACCTACGTCGGTAAAGACAGAAACAATAGAGGTATAGTGAAAGTCAGTTTCACAAATTTTGCAGACAAACTAAGAATAGTCCGAAACAAACACAAACTGAGAGGACAAGACATATTCATAGATGATGACCTCACAATAAAAGAAAGAGAAATCCAAGCATCACTCCGACAGAAAGCCAGGGAAGAAAGGGAAAAGGGTAATAACAATGTAAGAGTTGGATACCAGAAAATCCTGTTAAATGACCAGTGGGTGCACTGGAAAGACTTAACCTCAAAAAACGGGGAAGAAGAATTCAACACAACACAACGATGAAACAACGTTCACACAAGGAAGAAGAACTCATACTTGGTACACTAAACGTTAGAACCTTAAGAACCCAAGATAAAGAAATAGAACTCGAAAACGCACTCGAAAACGTAAGGTACGATATATTAGGGCTCAGTGAGGTGAGGCAATACGGCGAAGACATAATAGAGAAAACAAATGGGGATGTCTTTAGCTTCATAGGGGAAACAAAAGGACAAAAAGGGGTAGGTTTTTTGATAAAAAGACATTTAAAACACAATATAAAAGAAATAAAGGGAATCTCAGAAAGAATCATAGTATTATCCCTAAAATTAAATGACAACACATTCATAATAATTCAAGTCTATGCTCCCACAGAAGCAAGTACGGAAGAAGAAATTGAAGACTTCTATATGCTGCTCGAAGACACACTAGCCGAGTACGAAGCACACACAACATTCATAATTGGAGACTTCAACAGCAAGGTAGGAAGAAAGGAATACGAAGAAGAAGAACCTATGGGCCTTCACGGATACGGAACAAGGAACGAACGAGGAGAAAGACTAATACAGTTTGCACTGGGACAAAGACTTAAAATTGTGAACACATTTTACAAGAAAAACCCAGAAAGCAAATGGACATGGAAATCTCCGAATGGGAAAATCAAAAACGAAATAGACTTCATCCTAACCAATAGACTAACAGAGGTGAAAAACATACAAGTGATAAATGGTCTGAAGTTTGACACAGATCACAGAATGGTACGATTGAAAGTGAGAATAAAGAAGAAAAGGAGACACTACTTCAATAACAAAACTACACATCCAGGATGCATAGACAGGGCGGAGTATGTAAAAGCACTTCAACAAAACCTACGAGACTTCAACCAACAAACGGAGCAAAAAGTCCAACAACACTATACAGAGCTCGTAAATTGCATATCCCGCGCAGCCAAACAATCGTCAACACCTGGAAACCGTATGAAAAATAAAATAAAACTTAAGGATAGCACCAAATGTTTGATCGAAGAAAGAGAACGCCTAAAATCACAAGCCATAGAAAACGAACACAAAAAGCTGGAATATGCGGAAGTCAATAAACAATCAAAAAGGGAAATCCGAAGAGACATCAGAGAACACAACACTAAAGTGGTCAAAGAAATCATGGATACCACAAAATCAATAAAGAAGATTAGAAAAGAATTAACTACTGGCAAACATTGGATGCTGGGAGTAAAAGACAACAACGAAAAAAGACAAGCCTCAAGAGAAGAGATAATGACGCAAGCGACAGAGTTCTATAGGACACTATACTCAAGTAACTCTCAAAGATCCAACTTGCATCAGGACCAGAATACATCAGAAGAAAACCTAGAGGAAGAAACACCTCCAATACTACCCAGTGAAGTAAGAGCAGCCATTCGACAAACGAAAACCGAAAAATGCCCAGGTGAAGATGGAATTTACAATGAATTTCTAAAATGGGGTGAAGAAGACCTAATCCCAGTCATCACAACATTATTTAATTCCATACTCACATCAGAAGACATACCAATGCAGTGGAAACAAAGCATTATCATACTTCTACACAAAAAGGGAGCCAAGGACGACATAAACAACTACAGACCGATCAACCTAATTGTAAACCTCTACAAGCTATTTATGAAGATCCTAACCAATAGAATGACAAAGGCACTGGATGAACAGCAACCGATAGAGCAAGCAGGATTCAGAAAGAGTTTCAGTACATCAGACCACTTGCAAACAATAAATCAACTCATGGAGAAAGTTCAGGAATTTAATCTAGAGGTGTATATCGCATTTGTGGATTACAACAAAGCATTTGACTCCGTAGAACAGGGAAGCGTCTTAGAAGCACTGGAAAAACAAGGCATCCCAAACAAATTCGTTAGACTCCTTGGCAAACTCTACGACGGTAACCAAGCCAGAATAAAGACAGAAAGAGAAGGATGTAACATCATGATAGAAAGGGGAGTAAAACAGGGAGACCCCCTCTCACCAAAATTATTCACCTGTTTGCTGGAAAATCAGTTTAGAAAACTAGACTGGGAAGAAAAATATGGCATCAGAATCGATGGGACAAGACTAACCCATTTACGGTTCGCAGACGACATTGTTTTGGTGGCTGAATCAGCGAAAGAGCTGGAACAAATGATAAAAGAATTAGACAAAACAAGTAAAGAAGTGGGCCTTACAATGAACCCGAAGAAAACGAAGCTGATGACCAATGCGTTAGAAGCCCCAATTAATGTGAACGGAGATACACTGGAATATGTTGAAGAATATGTATATCTCGGTCAGAACATGTCATTTTCAAGTCGTTCAGAGAAAGAGGTCAAACGAAGAATAGGACAAGCATGGAAGAGCTTTTGGTCCCTAAAGTTTATACTGGCTGACAAGACCCAAAAACACACTTTAAAGGCTGAAGTTCTGGAAAAATGCGTTATACCGGTGTTACTATATGGTTGCCAAACTTGGGCATTAACATCGAAACAAAGACAAATGATCCAGAGATGTCAACGGAAAATGGAAAGGAAGATACTTCATGTCTCATTGAGAGATAGAATACGGAACGAAGATTTAAGAAGGAGAACCGGCATGAAAGACGCTATGACATTAGCAGACCAGCTCAAATGGAGATGGGGTGGACATGTAGCGAGATTAGATCCTAACCGATGGACGTACAAAATGACGATGTGGGACCCAAGAACAGGAAGACGAAACGTTGGGAGACAAAGAATCAGATGGGCAGACTGGTTCGTAAAATGGGGAGGAAAACAATGGACAAGAACAGCGAAGATGAGGCAGGAGTGGAAAGACCTAGGGAGACTCGCATGCAGTGACCAATAAAACAATGCATCAACTAGAAAGACACCGTTCAGTGGGCATGCAGCAAAGCGGTACATATCTCTGGTGTGCAATAAAGGCTTCTCACAGAGCGGTGATCTCAAGAAGCACACTGTTGTTCATACTGGAGTGAAGTAATACACTTGTAGCACATGTGAGAAGTCATTTGCATGGCGGACAGAACTAATGGAACATTGTCTCGCGCTCTAATTTTAAGGAAACATCATCGTGTTCACTAGGGAAAATAACCTTACTGCATCACAAGGAATTCAAAAGGTTCAACTATCTTGCGAAACACTTGTTAATTCGTTCCGGGACCACATGTGCACAACATAGTGAATTATTTGTGGGATGTTAAAGAACGTGTATAGGTATCTGCATCCAAACTAGATGTTAAAACTCCACCGGTAAGGTTTTGTATTGCATTTTAAAAAGACCTATTTGAAACGGTTCAATATACGTAGATTTTACTGAAGAGTGAAGACTTGGCAGTTTCTGTCATTGTTCAAGTGCTTAGACAGGGTAAGCTTTGTGCTTAGTGGCAATGGGAAGCTCCCAGATATTGGTTGATGGCTATTATGATTTCCGTAATACTAATGGCTATTTGAGGCCTTGATATCGCCAGACTCAGAAATGAAGATTGTTGTAGCGAATGTTATGCCATCGTAATATAATTTCCTTAATCTTTAATCAGCTGCACATCTATATAGAAGGTCCAATCAGAAAGAATAACCCTGAATGCTCCTCAGGACTTGCTCACCTGATGAGTTAAAACTGAGCAATTCCCTGCAAAGCAGGAGGCCATAGCCCTTATGGGATTTGTAAGGCTATTTATTTATTTATTTATTTATTTAATTGTTTTCAGCAAATATGATATAATGAATATTTCCACATCAAAGAACGACAACTTGAAGATCATTCATTGTAGGAATATCTTAAATGGGGTCTCCAAACCTTGAACTAAACAGTATGCGATATACATTCCCCATAGCCACATGGCCTACACTACGTCGTTGTACCGATCTCCGCCACCACGCGCGCTCATTGTTCGTCTTATGCAATTCCGTCCCTTTTCCAAAATCACTCCCACAAAAATGTACAGCTACCGAGTGCCACAAAAATATTCTGATACCGACTGGAAAGATGTTACACATCAATAACCTGATTGAACGACTGATACAGTATCAATTATGTTAAAAGGCTTGGAATACTAGACATGACAAAGAAACAAAATTCTATGTCTATTACTTATGATGTTTATTACCAAGCTTTCATGCACCTACTCTGTTATAAATTCACCAAGATTTAAGAACTTCAAGCTACATAACCACTTATAATCTATAAATCTTCGTGATTTACAATAACTATCTTTCATCATTGTATTCTAAAACAATCACTGAAATCAGATGTCCCTTCGTCTACTCTAGAGGATTGAGGCAAAACTTACATTGTCTTAACCAAGAGCATATTGGAGTCCTCTTTCTCCAGTGCCCTGGGTTTGCTTACACACACTTAAAAACATGCCGTGAATCCATAGAATGAACTTCAATAAAATAACAACATACCCTAAAATTTAAGATTTTGGAAAAAATTACTCCATGCATATTTTATAAAATACAATAAACAATTACTTTCATTATCAAATTTCAACAACACAACATAAATATATACCTGGCATCGGCATTATCCACAATACGACCTATGTTGTCTTGCTAGCTAAATATGGATTAGGAATAAGATATACAAAAAAAATCTATTTTCTAATATTCAGTACCAAAACAGAAAATCATGTTTATTGAAATACTGAGTAACATTTAATAATGTATTTAATTGGAAATTATGCCGAGACAGGATATAGTGACTTGAATTACCTGTACTTCTTCTCTAACGGTGGAACTTTCATCCTTCAAAATTGTATCTTCAGATACATCATCAAGTACTTCGATCTTCACTTCCACTAAGCTCTCAGGGGGTGGGTGCTCAAATGACTCCTGGAAAGCAATAATCAAATATAACACTCAATGTAAAATGTACAGATGTACTGTAAGTAATACAGGAGTTAACTTATCGTCTCAAAAATCATTAATAACATTGTTGTTTATATATAAAATGTAAATTATTGTGAAGTATTACAGATGGATTTGATTAAGATACAAAACTGGAGAATTAGAAATGGTATGGAGAAAATTGCAAATAAACATCAAGCAGTTTTGTCAATAAAAGGAATTAAATTCTTTATGATTAGGAGGAAGCGGTTATCAACTTGATTGAGATTTGGGGATTACTATGGCATGGGGGGATCTCATTGGGTAAAGGACATGAGTTTAACAAGGTAGACAAGTCACAGGTAAGGACATTCGGAAAGGGGCTTAACTGTCTCAAGTAAGACCTCAGCTGGAATATGCTGCAGGTACACGGGATCGACACCAATGAGCCTTGATCAACAGGTTGGAAGCTGTGCAAAGAAAAGTCGCAAGGCAAGTACTTGGGGACCACAGGTGGATAAGTAGTGTGCGTGAAATGATACAGGACTTGATTTGGAATGTTTGGCTGATGCCGACATTCATGAAGAAGATTGAGGAATGACATTACATGGTTTCATCCAAGTTACAAATTGGGAATGGTGAGGTTATATAGGGGCCAATCTCATCATTCAAATATTCCTTTGTGGGGAGAGGGAAAATAGAATGGAAAGGATTGTTAGAGGATATTTTCAACCCTGGCGGAATTGGAAATGGATCGGGCATACACTGAGCCATTGAAAGAGAGGCATTGGATTGGAGCCCGCAGGGGACAAGGAAGAGAGGGAGACCCAATCAAACATGGCGAAGATCAGTACACAAGGAAACAATGGAAGAGGGAAATACCTGGAGCTTGGCTGTCAATAGGACCAGATGGGGATGCTTTGTTGATGCCCTATGTTCCATGAGGGACAAGAGGAATTAAGCCAAAAAGTGAGTCAAGTGCCTTTATACGTCCAGAGGTTTAAGATGTCAGACAAACAATGCCAACTAAACAGGAAATTGTGATTAGATTAGTGCAGTTACATCAAGCATGTTGGTGGGGTGGGGTAAGAAAGGTATTTCAGAATTATTAGATTGTTGATTTTATAAATGTTATGAATGTAGCCAATGGCCATGTATTTTCATTTCAAGACGGGTCAGGGAAGGGATTGTGGAATGAAATCGGCCTTGAACCTACCGAAATGAACTGTCTCGGCATTTGCCTGGTGGTGAAAGTGGGAAACCTCGAAAACCAGTTTCAGGACGGCCTAGGTGGGATTCAAACCCACGCTCCCCCGATGCCTGCGAGGCAGGATGTAGCGCGTTAGCGTTCTCAGCCACCAAGGCCGGTTTTATTCATTTTATGATTCATTTCTGCAGCAAAACATACTGTTTTTCATAATCTTTGTTTTTAATGTAGTTTTGGTGCATCTTTGCCAATGGGCACTATGTCTTCATTCGCAATTGAATCTACCTACAATACAAGCCTCAAAGCAACATAATAAGTAGGCATATCTTGGTTACTATCTGGCAGTCTAAGTTGTATCGACTACTGAGAAATCTGTCATTATCCTAAATAAGACTGGAATATTATATATATAATTCATTCTTTTGGGCTAATGCCGTGTGTATTTTCAATTTAAACCATACGTTTCGGAGAAACCTTGCCTCCTTTTTCAATGGAAATAAACAATGTGGCCAAAGAAAGTATATCAATGAGATTACAAAAAATATAGATAAATTCCTCTGTTCGTCACCAGAGAGCAGCTGCCAGAAATTACTGTATGGACCATGGTGGAACGGCGGACAGAGTAGTAAGTAAATATCTTTGGCCACATTGTTTATTTCCATTGAAAAAGGAGGCAAGGTTTCTCCGAAACGTATGGTTTAAATTGAAAATACACACGGCATTAGCCCAAAAGAATGAATTATATATATAAGACTGGAATGTTACATAATACATGGAACTAAAATATAACTTACCATTATAGATATATATTCTGGATCGCATTTGATAACTGGTTGCTCCTCCATGATGCTAAGGAATCTAGAAAATATAGTAAGTAAAAATAATTGGTCATCAGAATATAACCCTGATGGTACATTATCAGTGTTGTAGAGGTAATTTTTGTTATAGAAAGTGAATTTAATCGGATAGAAATTGGGAGTCTCAATATCGACCTGACAAACACGAGACACAACTACACAAATATGAATGAAACACGGCAACCTCTTATAATACCCTACAGATCCTATCCCATTATACTGCACTACAACTATTTCAAATTTACACACGTAGAAGCTCAAACAGAAAGCTCTAATTTAAAATAGACTCTCTACTTTTACTTCAAACTTTGCAGCCAAAATAAACTCAATGATGGGAACACTCAAAGTGATGAAGACCGAACGACGAAGTCGCGCATCTAAAGCTAGTTCCAGATGCTGATAATGATCATCTTCATAAGTGATAACACTTCAGCCAACATCAAAGCAATTTGACCCTAATTCCTTGATATGTTGTCCTAATTACATCATAGTCTGTGGTATTTTATAATAGTCTTCCACGAGTTTTCCAGCATTTCAATTTATTTTCCCACTATGTACGTTCAGTGAAATAATCAGTACGGTGTCTATTTTCATCACTGCAGTCATAATCCAATTCCAGTTCTTTTAATCTTATACTGAACATACTTATACATTACTTTTCGGAATGCCAATAAATCACATACTATATATTCATATCGCAATATGTCACCTAGTTATACTCTAAATTAATACCAAAACTCAGATGTCCATTCAGTAATAAAGTTTAATTACAAAATTCCACAAAATTAGCTGCTACTGTATTAGAAGATTTTTACCCTACTTTTCACATTTTGCAAAGATGAGGAAATGGTAGACTTATGAGATCGATCTGGGCAAAAGTCTGCCTGTCTACCTCTCTGTCTGTCCTTCTGTCCCCCCTATCAACTCCTAAACGGCTGCAGCTATCGAAACAAAATTTGGTATGAGTTAAGATCTATACTGGAATATGTCAATGCCGTATTTGAAAATGATATCAGTGCCACCAACTGCTGAAATATCGCAATTGAAATTTCAGCTCCATGTTGTATATCTTAGAAGGTATGCAAGGGAGCTATACCAAAAAATCACAGTCAGTCTGAAAGACTAGACGTTGTATCATTTCAAATGACGCATGCTACAAATGCTACACATGTTAGAAAGGCTCAGGAGGGCTTCTCGCTTTGCTCGAAGCCCCAGGACTCTTTCAACAGACTGCATTACCCATTAACTTAGGCTTCCCGCGCGGGCACCTCTTTAAGAGTCACGGGAAGAAATGTGTTTCTTGTACTTGTATTAGAGATGTGTTTGGTTGAATAAAGCGAAAATTTGTACTTTTTGATAGCGGTTTTGTGGCCCATCTTCCCAGGCAACCGGCGGAAACCTTTGCCTCCCTGTCAGAAGGATCATTTGGCCGTAAATTTGAGTTAGTGAAAGGATGTAGTATGAGTGTCCAGATTTAGACAATAGCCTACTCCATGAAGGGGTCATGACTATGCCATATTTGTTTGTTTAATGAATAGTGTATCAGAAATAAGGGAAGAATACTGATTTACAGATTTGTGGAGTGAGTTTCTGATTTTTAAAAGGTCGCTCGACGCCAGGCCTCTTTCAACAGACTCCAATAATCATTAGCGTCAGGTTCTCGCTCCCCGCGTGAGCATGACGTCACGTTCCCGCACAGTTGCATGACGTCACTTCCCGCGCGGCTGCATGACGTCACGTCCGTCACCGTGTCCGTAATGCAAAACGATGGACCCCAACCATAACGACGAAGTCGACAAGATCATTTGAAATGATAAAATTGGCACACATATAGATAATAATATTTTATTTTAATTTCCAGGAGGCCAAAATGATCGTAAGCCTGATGATAGGTCCGTTTTCAAATGCATATAACGTCTTAACTATCAATTGGATTCAAACCAACTTTCGTATGTACTATGTGTACATAGTCAGATATGACTTAGCTTAATATTAAGAGCCACCAGTGCTGCCAACTGTTAATAAATGCACTCTATTGCTTTTATCCAAATACCAATTTATCAGAAAGTATGCAAGCCGACAGCTTTAAACTACGCATACATATAGTATATGACATTCTAGATTAATTTGGAGTAACTAATGGACCTCAGTACTACCAACACGATTATAAGTCTGCTGATAGGACCCATTGTAAATACATGTAACTTCTATACTAACAATTGAATTTCAAACAAATTTCGTATGTACTATGTCTATGTGTACATAGACATATATGACTGAGCGTAATCTTAAGAGCCACCAGGGCTGCCAACTGTTAATAAATGCACTCTATTGTTTTTATCCATATACTAATATATCAGAAAGTATGCAAGCCAACAGCTTTAAACTATGCACAGGTATAGTACCTGACATTCTAGATTAATTTGGAGTAAATAATGGATCTCAGTACTACCAACATGATTCTAAGAATGCTGATAGGACCAATTGTAAATACATGTAACTTCTATACTATCAATTAGATCTCAACCAAATTTCGTATGTGCTATGTGTACTATAACATATATGAATATGCGTATTCTTAAGAGCGACCAGGGCTGCCAACTGCTAATAAATGCTGTCTCTATTTTTATACCCTAATATCAATATACCAGAAAGTATTCAAGCCAACAGCTCTAAACTTTGCACACGTATAGTACCTTACATTCTAGATTAATTTGGAGTGACTAATATACTGTATGGCAGTGCTTCCAACATGATTCTAAGCCTGCTGATTGGCCCAATTTTAAAATACATGTCACTTCTATACAAATAAATGGATTTCATCCAAAATTGGCACAACAATAGATAATAACAGTTCAGATTATTTCTGACCAACACATTCATGACATTTTTGCCAACTTGATTTTACGCGCGCTGATAGGTCCAATGTCTAACTACATGCAACGTCCATACTATCGATTGGACTTCAACCAAATTTTGTATTCTGTACCTTAAGAGATGGAACTAAGAATATATTCAGTCACCAAGGCTGCCAACTGTAGTGCTCTATTATGCTACACAATGCCAGTTATATTTCGAACTAATTAGAAATTTCGATATTACCAACTCAATTTCGTCATTATTTTAATTAGGTCCATATAGATTAATCATAGGCATGAATTTTACATTTCGAGAAAATTAGGCTCTTTAGTTCGTCACGGAACTTCTTGTTAAATACATGTTTATCAATAACAAATGAATGTTTTCAGCTGAACACATATATTGCATGCCATATTGAGGAATATTACAGAATCAAAAGGTGGGGTTCAAACCTGCGACATCCGGCAGTCTAGGTCAGTGCTCTGGACGCTGAGCTATTGGGAGAACCTTCATTTCTCACGTGGTAATGACACACCTATGACGCTGGCCAGCACCAGCCTTCATACTGTTATTGTTGTCCATTGGTGGCTATCTATATAATCTAAGAATTAGATTGCAACGACCGCAATAATGAGGAAAGGAAGCGTTAAGCTGTGTGATGCACAAATAGTACGAGCCATGTTGATGGAAGATACGGTACCCTCTGCTTGACAATCTAACATAACTGAAATAGTACAAGCCATGTTGATGGAAGATACGGTACCCTCTGCTTGACAATCTAACATAACTGAAATAGTACAAGCCATGTTGATGGAAGATACGGTACCCTCTGCTTGACAATCTAACATAACTGAAATAGTACGAGCCATGTTGATGGAAGATACGGTACCCTCTGCTTGACAATCTAACATAACTGAAATAGTACAAGCCATGTTGATGGAAGATACGGTACCCTCTGCTTGACAATCTAACATAACTGAAATAGTACAAGCCATGTTGATGGAAGATACGGTACCCTCTGCTTGACAATCTAACATAACTGAAATAGTACGAGCCATGTTGATGGAAGATACGGTACCCTCTGCTTGACAATCTAACATAACTGAAATAGTACAAGCCATGTTGATGGAAGATACGGTACCCTCTGCATGACAATCTAACATAACTGAAATAGTACAAGCCATGTTGATGGAAGATACGGTACCCTCTGCTTGACAATCTAACATAACTGAAATAGTACAAGCCATGTTGATGGAAGATACGGTACCCTCTGCTTGACAATCTAACATAACTGAAATAGTACAAGCCATGTTGATGGAAGATACGGTACCCTCTGCATGACAATCTAACATAACTGAAATAGTACAAGCCATGTTGATGGAAGATACGGTACCCTCTGCATGACAATCTAACATAACTGAAATAGTACAAGCCATGTTGATGGAAGATACAGTACCCTCTGCTTGACAATCTAACATAACTGAAATAGTACAAGCCATGTTGATGGAAGATACGGTACCCTCTGCATGACAATCTAACATAACTGAAATAGTACAAGCCATGTTGATGGAAGATACGGTACCCTCTGCTTGACAATCTAACATAACTGAAATAGTACAAGCCATGTTGATGGAAGATACGGTACCCTCTGCTTGACAATCTAACATAACTGAAATAGTACAAGCCATGTTGATGGAAGATACGGTACCCTCTGCTTGACAATCTAACATAACTGAAACAGTACGAGCCATGTTGATGGAAGATACGGTACCCTCTGCTTGACAATCTAACATAACTGAAATAGTACGAGCCATGTTGATGGAAGATACAGTACCCTCTGCTTGACAATCTAACATAACTGAAATAGTACAAGCCATGTTGATGGAAGATACGGTACCCTCTGCTTGACAATCTAACATAACTGAAATAGTACAAGCCATGTTGATGGAAGATACGGTACCCTCTGCTTGACAATCTAACATAACTGAAATAGTACGAGCCATGTTGATGGAAGATACGGTACCCTCTGCTTGACAATCTAACATAACTGAAATAGGACAAGCCATGTTGATGGAAGATGCGGTACCCTCTGCATGACAATCTAACATAACTGAAATAGTACAAGCCATGTTGATGGAAGATACGGTACCCTCTGCTTGACAATCTAACATAACTGAAATAGTACAAGCCATGTTGATGGAAGATACGGTACCCTCTGCTTGACAATCTAACATAACTGAAATAGTACAAGCCATGTTGATGGAAGATACGGTACCCTCTGCATGACAATCTAACATAACTGAAATAGTACAAGCCATGTTGATGGAAGATACGGTACCCTCTGCATGACAATCTAACATAACTGAAATAGTACAAGCCATGTTGATGGAAGATACAGTACCCTCTGCTTGACAATCTAACATAACTGAAATAGTACAAGCCATGTTGATGGAAGATACGGTACCCTCTGCATGACAATCTAACATAACTGAAATAGTACAAGCCATGTTGATGGAAGATACGGTACCCTCTGCTTGACAATCTAACATAACTGAAATAGTACAAGCCATGTTGATGGAAGATACGGTACCCTCTGCTTGACAATCTAACATAACTGAAATAGTACAAGCCATGTTGATGGAAGATACGGTACCCTCTGCTTGACAATCTAACATAACTGAAATAGTACGAGCCATGTTGATGGAAGATACGGTACCCTCTGCTTGACAATCTAACATAACTGAAATAGTACGAGCCATGTTGATGGAAGATACAGTACCCTCTGCTTGACAATCTAACATAACTGAAATAGTACAAGCCATGTTGATGGAAGATACGGTACCCTCTGCCTGACAATCTAACATAACTGAAATAGTACAAGCCATGTTGATGGAAGATACGGTACCCTCTGCTTGACAATCTAACATAACTGAAATAGTACAAGCCATGTTGATGGAAGATACGGTACCCTCTGCTTGACAATCTAACATAACTGAAATAGTACGAGCCATGTTGATGGAAGATACAGTACCCTCTGCTTGACAATCTAACATAACTGAAATAGTACAAGCCATGTTGATGGAAGATACGGTACCCTCTGCTTGACAATCTAACATAACTGGAATAGTACAAGCCATGTTGATGGAAGATACGGTACCCTCTGCTTGACAATCTAACATAACTGAAATAGTACAAGCCATGTTGATGGAAGATACGGTACCCTCTGCTTGACAATCTAACATAACTGAAATAGTACAAGCCATGTTGATGGAAGATACGGTACCCTCTGCTTGACAATCTAACATAACTGAAATAGTACGAGCCATGTTGATGGAAGATACAGTACCCTCTGCTTGACAATCTAACATAACTGAAATAGTACAAGCCATGTTGATGGAAGATACGGTACCCTCTGCTTGACAATCTAACATAACTGAAATAGTACAAGCCATGTTGATGGAAGATACGGTACCCTCTGCTTGACAATCTAACATAACTGAAATAGTACAAGCCATGTTGATGGAAGATACAGTACCCTCTGCTTGACAATCTAACTTAACTGAAATAGTACAAGCCATGTTGATGGAAGATACGGTACCCTCTGCTTGACAATCTAACATAACTGAAATAGTACAAGCCATGTTGATGGAAGATACGGTACCCTCTGCTTGACAATCTAACATAACTGAAATAGTACAAGCCATGTTGATGGTAGATACGGTACCCTCTGCTTGACAATCTAACATAACTGAAATAGTACGAGCCATGTTGATGGAAGATACGGTACCCTCTGCTTGACAATCTAACATAACTGAAATAGTACAAGCCATGTTGATGGAAGATACGGTACCCTCTGCTTGACAATCTAACATAACTGAAATAGTACAAGCCATGTTGATGGAAGATACGGTACCCTCTGCATGACAATCTAACATAACTGAAATAGTACAAGCCATGTTGATGGAAGATACGGTACCCTCTGCTTGACAATCTAACATAACTGAAATAGTACAAGCCATGTTGATGGAAGATACGGTACCCTCTGCTTGACAATCTAACATAACTGAAATAGTACAAGCCATGTTGATGGAAGATACGGTACCCTCTGCTTGACAATCTAACATAACTGAAATAGTACAAGCCATGTTGATGGAAGATACGGTACCCTCTGCTTGACAATCTAACATAACTGAAATAGTACAAGCCATGTTGATGGAAGATACGGTACCCTCTGCTTGACAATCTAACATAACTGAAATAGTACAAGCCATGTTGATGGAAGATACGGTACCCTCTGCATGACAATCTAACCTAACTGAAATAGTACAAGCCATGTTGATGGAAGATACGGTACCCTCTGCTTGACAATCTAACATAACTGAAATAGTACAAGCCATGTTGATGGAAGATACGGTACCCTCTGCATGACAATCTAACATAACTGAAATAGTACGAGCCATGTTGATGGAAGATACGGTACCCTCTGCTTGACAATCTAACATAACTGAAACAGTACGAGCCATGTTGATGGAAGATACGGTACCCTCTGCTTGACAATCTAACATAACTGAAATAGTACGAGCCATGTTGATGGAAGATACAGTACCCTCTGCTTGACAATCTAACATAACTGAAATAGTACAAGCCATGTTGATGGAAGATACGGTACCCTCTGCTTGACAATCTAACATAACTGAAATAGTACAAGCCATGTTGATGGAAGATACGGTACCCTCTGCTTGACAATCTAAC
Organism: Meconema thalassinum; assembly: GCA_946902985.2. NCBI lineage: Eukaryota > Metazoa > Arthropoda > Insecta > Orthoptera > Tettigoniidae > Meconema > Meconema thalassinum. Next base: position 26,253,872 of record OX336395.1, read on the forward strand.
ATAACTGAAATAGTACGAGCCATGTTGATGGAAGATACGGTACCCTCTGCTTGACAATCTAACATAACTGAAATAGGACAAGCCATGTTGATGGAAGATACGGTACCCTCTGCATGACAATCTAACATAACTGAAATAGTACAAGCCATGTTGATGGAAGATACGGTACCCTCTGCTTGACAATCTAACATAACTGAAATAGTACAAGCCATGTTGATGGAAGATACGGTACCCTCTGCTTGACAATCTAACATAACTGAAATAGTACAAGCCATGTTGATGGAAGATACGGTACCCTCTGCATGACAATCTAACATAACTGAAATAGTACAAGCCATGTTGATGGAAGATACGGTACCCTCTGCATGACAATCTAACATAACTGAAATAGTACAAGCCATGTTGATGGAAGATACAGTACCCTCTGCTTGACAATCTAACATAACTGAAATAGTACAAGCCATGTTGATGGAAGATACGGTACCCTCTGCATGACAATCTAACATAACTGAAATAGTACAAGCCATGTTGATGGAAGATACGGTACCCTCTGCTTGACAATCTAACATAACTGAAATAGTACAAGCCATGTTGATGGAAGATACGGTACCCTCTGCTTGACAATCTAACATAACTGAAATAGTACAAGCCATGTTGATGGAAGATACGGTACCCTCTGCTTGACAATCTAACATAACTGAAATAGTACGAGCCATGTTGATGGAAGATACGGTACCCTCTGCTTGACAATCTAACATAACTGAAATAGTACGAGCCATGTTGATGGAAGATACAGTACCCTCTGCTTGACAATCTAACATAACTGAAATAGTACAAGCCATGTTGATGGAAGATACGGTACCCTCTGCTTGACAATCTAACATAACTGAAATAGTACAAGCCATGTTGATGGAAGATACGGTACCCTCTGCTTGACAATCTAACATAACGGAAATAGTACAAGCCATGTTGATGGAAGATACGGTACCCTCTGCTTGACAATCTAACATAACTGAAATAGTACGAGCCATGTTGATGGAAGATACAGTACCCTCTGCTTGACAATCTAACATAACTGAAATAGTACAAGCCATGTTGATGGAAGATACGGTACCCTCTGCTTGACAATCTAACATAACTGAAATAGTACAAGCCATGTTGATGGAAGATACGGTACCCTCTGCTTGACAATCTAACATAACTGAAATAGTACAAGCCATGTTGATGGAAGATACGGTACCCTCTGCTTGACAATCTAACATAACTGAAATAGTACAAGCCATGTTGATGGAAGATACGGTACCCTCTGCTTGACAATCTAACATAACTGAAATAGTACGAGCCATGTTGATGGAAGATACAGTACCCTCTGCTTGACAATCTAACATAACTGAAATAGTACAAGACATGTTGATGGAAGATACGGTACCCTCTGCTTGACAATCTAACATAACTGAAATAGTACAAGCCATGTTGATGGAAGATACGGTACCCTCTGCTTGACAATCTAACATAACTGAAATAGTACAAGCCATGTTGATGGAAGATACAGTACCCTCTGCTTGACAATCTAACATAACTGAAATAGTACAAGCCATGTTGATGGAAGATACGGTACCCTCTGCTTGACAATCTAACATAACTGAAATAGTACAAGCCATGTTGATGGAAGATACGGTACCCTCTGCTTGACAATCTAACATAACTGAAATAGTACAAGCCATGTTGATGGAAGATACGGTAACCTCTGCTTGACAATCTAACATAACTGAAATAGTACGAGCCATGTTGATGGAAGATACGGTACCCTCTGCTTGACAATCTAACATAACTGAAATAGTACAAGCCATGTTGATGGATGATACGGTACCCTCTGCTTGACAATCTAATATAACTGAAATAGTACAAGCCATGTTGATGGAAGATACGGTACCCTCTGCATGACAATCTAACATAACTGAAATAGTACAAGCCATGTTGATGGAAGATACGGTACCCTCTGCTTGACAATCTAACATAACTGAAATAGTACAAGCCATGTTGATGGAAGATACGGTACCCTCTGCTTGACAATCTAACATAACTGAAATAGTACAAGCCATGTTGATGGAAGATACGGTACCCTCTGCTTGACAATCTAACATAACTGAAATAGTACAAGCCATGTTGATGGAAGATACGGTACCCTCTGCTTGACAATCTAACATAACTGAAATAGTACAAGCCATGTTGATGGAAGATACGGTACCCTCTGCTTGACAATCTAACATAACTGAAATAGTACAAGCCATGTTGATGGATGATACGGTACCCTCTGCATGACAATCTAACCTAACTGAAATAGTACAAGCCATGTTGGTGGACGATACGGTACCCTCTGCTTGACAATCTAACATAACTGAAATAGTACAAGCCATGTTGATGGAAGATACGGTACCCTCTGCATGACAATCTAACATAACTGAAATAGTACGAGCCATGTTGATGGAAGATACGGTACCCTCTGCTTGACAATCTAACATAACTGAAATAGTACAAGCCATGTTGATGGAAGATACAGTACCCTCTGCTTGACAATCTAACATAACTGAAATAGTACAAGCCATGTTGATGGAAGATACAGTACCCTCTGCTTGACAATCTAACATAACTGAAATAGTACAAGCCATGTTGATGGAAGATACGTTACCCTCTGCTTGACAATCTAACATAACTGAAATAGTACAAGCCATGTTGATGGAAGATACGGTACCCTCTGCTTGACAATCTAACATAACTGAAATAGTACGAGCCATGTTGATGGAAGATACGGTACCCTCTGCTTGACAATCTAACATAACTGAAATAGTACAAGCCATGTTGATGGAAGATACGGTACCCTCTGCTTGACAATCTAACATAACTGAAATAGTACGAGCCATGTTGATGGAAGATACGGTACCCTCTGCTTGACAATCTAACATAACTGAAATAGTACAAGCCATGTTGATGGAAGATACGGTACCCTCTGCATGACAATCTAACATAACTGAAATAGTACAAGCCATGTTGATGGAAGATACGGTACCCTCTGCTTGACAATCTAACATAACTGAAATAGTACAAGCCATGTTGATGGAAGATACGGTACCCTCTGCTTGACAATCTAACATAACTGAAATAGTACGAGCCATGTTGATGGAAGATACGGTACCCTCTGCTTGACAATCTAACATAACTGAAATAGTACAAGCCATGTTGATGGAAGATACGGTACCCTCTGCTTGACAATCTAACATAACTGAAATAGTACGAGCCATGTTGATGGAAGATACGGTACCCTCTGCTTGACAATCTAACATAACTGAAATAGTACAAGCCATGTTGATGGAAGATACGGTACCCTCTGCATGACAATCTAACATAACTGAAATAGTACAAGCCATGTTGATGGAAGATACGGTACCCTCTGCTTGACAATCTAACATAACTGAAATAGTACAAGCCATGTTGATGGAAGATACGGTACCCTCTGCTTGACAATCTAACATAACTGAAATAGTACAAGCCATGTTGATGGAAGATACGGTACCCTCTGCTTGACAATCTAACATAACTGAAATAGTACAAGCCATGTTGATGGAAGATACGGTACCCTCTGCTTGACAATCTAACATAACTGAAATAGTACAAGCCATGTTGATGGAAGATACGGTACCCTCTGCTTGACAATCTTACATAACTGAAATAGTACGAGCCATGTTGATGGAAGATACGGTACCCTCTGCTTGACAATCTAACATAACTGAAATAGTACAAGCCATGTTGATGGAAGATACGGTACCCTCTGCTTGACAATCTAACATAACTGAAATAGTACGAGCCATGTTGATGGAAGATACGGTACCCTCTGCTTGACAATCTAACATAACTGAAATAGTACAAGCCATGTTGATGGAAGATACGGTACCCTCTGCTTGACAATCTAACATAACTGAAATAGTACAAGCCATGTTGATGGAAGATACGGTACCCTCTGCTTGACAATCTAACATAACTGAAATAGTACAAGCCATGTTGATGGAAGATACGGTACCCTCTGCTTGACAATCTAACATAACTGAAATAGTACAAGCCATGTTGATGGAAGATACGGTACCCTCTGCTTGACAATCTAACATAACTGAAATAGTACAAGCCATGTTGATGGAAGATACGGTACCCTCTGCATGACAATCTAACATAACTGAAATGGTACAAGCCATGTTGATGGAAGATACGGTACCCTCTGCTTGACAATCTAACATAACTGAAATAGTACAAGCCATGTTGATGGAAGATACGGTACCCTCTGCTTGACAATCTAACATAACTGAAATAGTACAAGCCATGTTGATGGAAGATACGGTACCCTCTGCTTGACAATCTAACATAACTGAAATAGTACAAGCCATGTTGATGGAAGATACGGTACCCTCTGCTTGACAATCTAACATAACTGAAATAGTACAAGCCATGTTGATGGAAGATACGGTACCCTCTGCTTGACAATCTAACATAACTGAAATAGTACGAGCCATGTTGATGGAAGATACGGTACCCTCTGCTTGACAATCTAACATAACTGAAATAAATATGACACATGAATATAGGCATTCTTGAATTGAAATCTCTTTACAAATGCTGTTTTACGAGGTCGTGGGACTTTCCCAAACTTGTTTCATCAATGAAATCATCTTTAATCCCTTTAGGATCACTATACCTATGAAATTGCTGTTGTTATCACGCAGTTGAGAAAAAAATCTAAAATATATCAACATTAACAATAATTGCCCAATAATACCTAGTTACGTCCGGTGAAAATTTTACTGGTAGTGACAATTACAATAATAATAATACGTGTTTTGTTTGAAGTCTACTTGTCTACATTGCTTGGCAAGCCGTAAAGGCCCACCGCGTCCAAGATGGCTGCTACCGAGCTCTAAGCCTGCAGAGGAAGAGAGGTCCTGTGGTCAGCACAACGCTTCCCTCAACCGCAATTCTCGGTGTCCTGACCGTTGCTGGTACTCACTGTAGTTCCACTATTGTCATTACGACGCTAGGTCAACGCCGTTCCAGACCTCCTGGCCTGTACTGATAATACAACTTAAGACGCTGCACCGAGATCACGGCAGTGGACATTGAAGTCTACTGAACGTAACTAGTTTAGAGATCAGTAGTGCAGGTGACAGTCTCTTTAACAGTTTCACTTAAATGGTAAAGTTTAATATACGATCTCATAGCTTTTCAGGGGTTTCAAGGAACAATATCTATTGACATTGCAGTTCATTCTTGTAGGATTTGAACTACGGCGGCCATGTTGCTCACTCCAGCTGCGTGAGACTTGACGAGAAATTGATGTCACGGCAGTGTGCCCAACATGTAAGATATAAATACACCACCACTAGGCAAAACCCATTCGTCTCCGGCGGGAAGCTAGAATCTGGACACGTTAGGCTGTAACCAATGTCAAAAACATTGATCAAGACTCGTTAGGCTGGAACCACTGTCAAAACCATTAAGCTGGGCGCGTTAGGCTGTAACCATTGCCAAAAACCATTGGATTGGACGAAACGAAGGTTAGAATGGTCGGGTTGAGGTGCGGTCTATGGCCGCGGGAAGCTAGCAGGGCACAGTTGACAACAAACAACATCGATCTGGACGAAGAACCGTCTATACAAATATACCGTATGCGTGGGATTGGCAATACTGTTATAACGCCGATAATGCCCGACACAGATGGAATTTTTACTACATAAGTCGTGATATACGAGTAATTTGAGACGGCGGGTGGGTTATAAGCCGAGAAGTGAACTACATCATTCCCAAATCAATTTTTAGCCTATTTTCATTTTATAAAAGAAATAGGCTTATGAGATCACCTTTTGTCCGTGCCCCCCCCCCTAATAACTTCTAAAGGCTAGAGCGATTTCAAAGAAACTCGGTAAGATCATAGCACCATTGTGGCCAACCCTGACTATGCCCTTCAAATTTATTCTGTCGCACCAATCCAACATGGCGGCTGTGCGAAATATTTCACCTGCATTCAGTATCTCCGAAACCATTACCGATATCACCCTCAAATTTTGTACCGTGATAAAGGGCACTACTAGAAATTTACCTATGAGACGTTGAAAACCTTGGTAACTAAAAAACGAACATGGTGGCCAAGCGAAATTGAGACCTTTAAATTGACTTTTCTCGCGATTTAACTATCCTACCGTAATGGAACTTGGTACAGCAAGTGTTTATACACATTATAATGCACTGGCGTTTAATTTAGTTCAATTGTTTACATAACCTCAAATGGCGGCTGTGCGAAATATTTCACTGGCATTCTATATCTCCAAAACTATTACAGATATCATCCTGAAATTTTGTACGGTGATAAAGGGCACTGCTACAAGTTTACCTATGTAACATTCAAAAACCTGTAAAGTACAAAACGAACATGGCGGCCAAGCGAATTTGAAACATTTTAATAGACTGATCAAGTGATTTAACCATCTGAGCGCAGAGAAATGTGGTACAGTAAATGATTATACATATTGTATTGCACTGGCATCTAATTTAGTTCAATTGTTTACATTACCTTAAGATGGTGGCTGTGCGAAATTTTAAAATTAAGCTTTTATATCTTGTGTCGTAATCATGCGATCGAAGTGAAACTTTGAATCATGAAGCTACGCAATAATTTTCCTTTAATGGTACATAACTATATGGCCTATACATGTAATAATCCAAAATGGCGAGCATCCGATATATATTGACGGTTCTCAATATCTACGAATCTTTTACTGCAATCAAACTGAATTTTTTATGTTCATAGAGACTATGAACATAAGTTCACCTATAGGACTTTCAGTAACCTGGCGAGCACAATTCTAACATGGCGGCGACGCGAAGTATAAATATTTAAACGGACGTTTCTCGCGAATTAATCATCCGAATGCAGTGAAACTTTGCACGTTAAATGCTTATACAAATTTTAATCCACTGGCATCTAATTTAATTCAATTGTTTTCATAACCACAAGATGACAGCTGTGCGAAATTTAAAAATCTCGTTTTTACTTCGTGTCCTAATCATGCGATTGAAGTTTGAATACCACATGAACACAATAATCTTCATGTAATATTACATAAATAAAAATCCAGCCTGGTGACCATCTGAAATATTTAGACGGTTCTCAATATCTACAAACAATCAAACTGAAATTTTTTATGTTGATAGAGGCAATTACCATGAGTAGGATATATGAAAATAGGCTGTATAGTTCTTCACGGAACTACTTGTTAATCATTAGCACAGGTATTTATTGCAACTTTCATAAGTTAATTTTCTTTTCCTATGTTCACGTCTTCTGCACCGCTACCGTTAAGAGTTTGTATTATCAGATCGGCGATCAGTTGGTGGTCCATATTAACGACAACAATTTAATTTATTTTCGACTCAGATATTTTGTAGAGGAAAAGAGGCACACTCTTGGTATCAAACAGCGATGTCTGCCGGGACCGTTATTATTAATAGTAAACTGAATTCAATGCTTGAATGATATTTGACAATGGTCACCCATCACACGGTGACCGCGCCCAATGTGGCTTGACTGTAAGTTAAATAAAATTTGCTTGTTATTATTTAGCCTACATTTCACATATTGTAAAAAGGGGAAAAAGTAGACTTATGAGAACAATCCGGGCAAATGTGTGTCTGTCCTTCTGTCCCGTCCCCCTCCCCTGTGTCAACTCCTAAACGGCTGCAGCTATTGAAACCAAATTTGATATCAGTGAATATCTCACGGCCATATTTCAAAATGACATCAGTGCTACTAACGGCTGAAAAATCAGAATTGAAATTTGAGCTCCATGTTGGATATCTCAGAACTTATGCATGTGAACTGTTCCAAAATTGGCACACACAGCGATAATAACATTCCAGATTAATTTTCAGGAGCCCGTACATGACAGTGTTGCCAACATAATTTTAAGCCTGCTGAAAAGTCCAATATTTAAATGCATGTAATTTTTATACTATCAATTGAATTTCAACCAAATTTGGTATGTGTCTTGTGTACCGTAAAAGATATGACTATGCGTATTCTTGAGAGCCAGCAGGGCTGCCAACTGTTAATAAATGCACTTTTTAATATTTTTACCCCAGTATCAATATATTACAAAGTACGCCAGCCAACAGCTCTAAACTTTGCACGCGTATAGTACCTGACATTCTAGATTCATTTGGAATAACTGATACATGTCAGTGCTGCCAATATGATTCTAAGCCTGCTGATAGGTCCAATTCTTAAATACTTGTAATTTCTATGGATTTCATCCAAAATTGGCACAATAACAGATCATATTTTATAATTCTGAGCAACACATACATGGCATTGTTGTCAACATGATTTTTACACGTGCTGGTGGACCCAATGTACCAGTTCATTCCTGATATATTGCTTAATCATTGGCATGAATCTTAAATTATAAGAAAAGCAGGCTCTATAGTTGGTCACAGAACTACTTGTTAGCAGCAACATCGTAACTGAAGTGAAATAAAAAATAGAGAGGCCTCTAGTGGATTATCTGAATTAGTAGGAGTTGAAATTATAGTACGGAAGGAAGTTGGTAGTTTTGCGTGACCGGTAATCTCACGATCATGAGACACGGGACCTGCATTTAACGTTGAATCCGAACGAGAGGAAGAGATATCTCAGTTCCAAAATCTCACATGCATTGACCGGGAATCGAACCCAATCCACCTTGGTGAGGCTTGCCACGGTGGACGAGTGGTTATTGTGTCGGACTACCAACCCCAAGCTAGCAGGTTCGCTCCAGGCCTTGATAAGTGAATTTTGAAAGGAGACAAAAATCACGACACGCATGTCATACATTGTTGGCATGTTAAAGAACCCTTTTGAATTCAATAGGCCGTGTTCATAATGGCAAAATTGTTCTCGGGATTTTTCGCCAACACAAAAAGTTCCTCCTTTGTCTACTAGACAGCGTTATAGTGTCAAGTAGCTTAGATATCTAACCTCATTGACTTTCATAGCGTCCCAAGGAGAGATAAAATTCGACATTCAAGCTGTCCTCTGGGCGTCAATTAACATAGCTTGCACCCGGCTCCGAGGCCATACAATATTATTATTATTATTATTATTATCATTATTATACCTTGGTGAGAGGCAAGCACAATCACACCCCCTGAAATTTTAGTATTATCGTAGGTTTGGCATTGGTCAGCAATTAAAATTGCAATATAAGAAAACTTCACGTTTGAAGCAATGAACGGAGGGCTTTGAGTGTTGTAGTGGTGTTCCAAAAATGCTGATATGGGAGAGTGTAACTATAAGAATATTTGAATGAGTGTCTTGTTAGCTGACAATGCGAGCTGTATCATTCCCTTCCCATACGAATACAAGGATACGTGTGCACTCCACACAGAAACCGATGCTGCAGCTTCATCCACAGGTGTGAGACTGCCACGAAAGCACTAACCGTTGCTCTTGTGAGCTTTCAATGAGGTTTACTCCACTCTTTTACTTTAGTTAAACATTATTATAGAAATTTTAGGAATGATAACGGTCATTAATTGTTTTTCATGCCACTGGGGAGTGACATGCACCATGTCACTGCTCTTAACCCTCTATAGAATAGTGGTATTAACCACCTGCTATAGAAAGAGCTTGTAGGCTATTATCAAAGGTGCTAATAGTTGAAACTTTCAGCCTAATTACAACAGCATTTCTTGTAGATGTAATATTTCTGATAAGCGAAATTCCAAACAGTAAATATAATCAGAAATATTTAAATTAAACAATAAAATAAAACATAAATATACAAATTAAAATAAAATACACTGCAAATTAAAATGAAATCATGATTATAAAATTAAAAATAATAAATAAATATATAATTTTAATATTTATTTAAAAATAATAATATTGAATAGACTATTATAAGTCAAAATAAAAATTAGAGCCGAAATGAAAATTTAAATAAAAGAAAAGAAATAAAAGGGTTAAAGCCGCCACTGAAAATGTGGATCTGAAGATAAAGTCGTACAACTTGTTTGCTTATATCTTAACAATGAAATGTGATGTGTTTTAAGACACTAAGTTGATTAAAGGGAGTAGGTTTAATATATGATAATTATTGCTAAGGATGTTGTCAAACAATGTACCAGTACTGCATGTCTCACGCACACTTATGTCGGGTAGTGCAAACTATAATTGGTTTGTACAATCTAGTAATATGGCCAGATTATCTAGACCTAGAGAATTAAAAATCTGACCCCAGCGGTATTGCAATCCGTGGCCTGCAGGTTTGTAGGCGGGTGCTCTGACCACTTGCGTATGATTTGTGAACTACACTTCGTGAGATAAATTGTGGCATCTGCTTCATACAAAAACGCGTATTTCTTAAACCTCCTGGACTACAGTATAGGCCGTATTTTAAGACTTCTGATTGGCGGATATTGAACTGTATGAGAATATTGATAGTTCAAAGTCGCCAATGCTGTAACGCCCTCGGTCGTAATCCAAGAGCATTATTTCAGCCGCTTATACTGTAGAGTCGTCCAATTCATCTGCTTTGCGTTTAGGTGTAAAAAAATCATTAAAAAAAGTTGAAACATGTGCTAATTAAAACTGTAGTTCCTGGAATGACTGTGTATGTTTTAATATCATTTTAAGAGTTGTTTAGTGAGAGCATTTTAACACTAATAAGCCCCCAGGTGAGCGATTATAACCTATATTAGTATTTCTTGCACAATTTGTATGCAATAAAACGTTAATAATAGTATTTCGCAAAATGTGCATTGAATGTGTAGTTTTCTGGGAGTTACAAGGGAATGTTAGGCATTATATAATTGCATAATTAGTAGGCAGGCAATGAACAGAAATTAATGTTCCGACTTGGTAGGTCTCTTGGCGATTTAAGACATAGGCTAATATTATTGTCGTTTAAATGTGTAGGTATGTAACTTATATAGCCTAGTATAATAAAACAAGGAGATATATATATTTATTTCCACATTTCATATAAGGGTCTCAAATCCCTATCATTGGCTAATTTTTATTTGAATAGGTTTTTGTTATTGGCACAGGACAACCACTTTGACTCTTGACGGACTGTTATACGATGCCAGGTCTAGTACTGTACAATAGATATCAATGAAGTGAAAAAGTTTGTTTTGAAGTCGAGAGTTTAAAGTTCTTTCAAACAGTAGCCTACAAGTGAGGTAAGAAATCACGGTAATTCTTCGGGAGTGATGAACCAAGATCCTACATTGTTACTTAGCTAATGTATGCTTTTCATTCCTTATTTGATATTCCGGGAGTCATTATCAAATTGAAATTACTGTCCATTATCACTACTGCTCAGGAAATAAGTACTAAATCACGTAAATATGTGCCGTAAGTAGTTATTTATTGTTCATTGAACGACGGCAATTGTCATGGCTTGTCGTTGCTCAACTGCTACTGAAGGATACGCATTGGGCATGTTCAATTGTCAACGAGACGTCATTTCACTGTTGCCAATGTATGGTACACAAAATACACGACACAGGTCATGTGTAGCGAGCTAAGAGAGCGTAGAGAGTAATTGGGCGAAGCGAGAAACTATTGGCTTACGAAGCGGGAGCGTAGATAGTTAATCGAGCGAAGCGAGGAACTGTTGGCTTACAAAGCGGAGTTAGATATTACTGGCTTTTATGTCCACTACTAAGTTAGGCACTGTCTTGCCCAAAATTACTGCTAGTACCACAGGCAAGGGGGTCTGGGGCGTGAGCCCCAGGTTAGGTTTGTTTTTGTATGTAAAACATTAATAACATAGAATTCAAATCCGCTACTATGCTGGCTGGTACTGCCTGGCTGAAAATTACTGCTAGTACCACAAGCAAGGGGGTCTGGGGCGTAAGCCCCAGGTTAGGTTTGTTTTTGTATGTAAAACATTAATAACATATAATTCATGTCCGCTACTATGTTAGGTACTGCCTGGCCGAAAATTACTGCTAGTACCACAAGCAAGGGTGTCTGGAGCCCAAGTCCCAGGTTAGGTTTGTTTTTGTATGTAAAACGTTAATAAGATAGAAAATATGTCCGCTACTATGTTAGGTACTGCCTGGCCGAAAATTACTGCTGGTACCACAAGCAAGGGGGTCTGGGGCGTAAGCCCCAGGTTAGGGTTGTTATTGTATGTTAAACATTTATAACATAGAATTTGGGGTTTGCCTTTCGAATACGAGTATCAACAATCGCAACATCAAAGGAGAGGGATATCGTATGCGAAAATTTTCCACCAGATGTCGTAACTGTTCTATGTGGGACTCAATTGATTTGCTTTCCGTTGGAATTGTATACCCATCGAATTTGAAGAATGACGAGTTGATAATACAGTAAATTTACATTTTAAAGAGTTTGTAACAGTCAATAATTGTGTGTTATTGGCAAATGCTATTTGAAATAAAAACAAAATGATCTCACATAAGTTACTACCTGTGCGCTATCTGTTGGAGCTAGTTTAGGATGACCCTATACAAACAGAAAGAAGCGAGTGCGCTCTCTCCACTCAAAACAATCAACACACGGCCGTGTTTACCGTATACGTGGGGTTGGCAATATCTTATTTGTCAAATAAGCCACGCCTACAATGGACGACTCAACTGACATTTCACTATAAAAGTCGTGTGATTAATTGGGGAAGGTGGGTGTAGTGATGTGGGCCGGGCAAATGCCCAGTGGGCAGGACATCTATAAATGGACATTTGCCCAAAGCAGTTTTAAGTGCCCAAAATCTGGGCATTTAAGAAAACAACTTTTTTTAACTTTTTACTACTTGTGATTGTTACCAGAGCTTCTAAAACATAATAAAAACCATTAATCAAAGGTACATTTCATGGATAAACTAGTAATGCCTGAATATTGCTAATAGTAATTTAATTAGCCTGTGTCAATGTTGTCAATAACATCTAAATGGGAATTACGTATATCTGGTTTGAATAAAACATTGTATTACTGACTTAGGCCTGCGGGCCTACTCATTTATATTTAGGAAAATTAGGTAGGAGTTTGATTATGGTGTGAATAGTGGCTTTGGGAGGAAGGTGGATGGGCTAGGCCCTGGGCAGCCATTGTGCTATGACCTTGGAATGGGGGTAGGGTGGTTGTGGCCTTGCGATTGGCGAGGCATTCTACCACCAGCAGCCCAGCCCAGTTAGTTGTGAAGTAGAGCTGTCTGTTGAGTGGTTGAGTCAGTGATAACATCACTTCTTTCTTAGGCTATTTATATTTTTATGTGTTAGATTAAATCATTACAAAATGCTTAAGAAAAAATATCCTATTTGGAACTTTTTTAATTTGAAAGGGAAAGGAGTATCTTGTAAATATTGTAATAAGGACTATTAACAGTCACATTGTAACAAAATGGAAAAGCACATAAAGAAGTGTTTTAAGTGCCCTCAGAGCTTCAATTAGGTACAATTACAGTGGTTGAAAAACCTTTTCGAAAGAAAACCCCCTAATGAACCTTTACTAATTTGAAGTGGATGATTTCAACAACAAATCTGAAGTACCAAGCACAAGCTCAGCCTCAGAACCAAAATCAAGTTCTTTCAGTGAATTCCTACAACAACTTCCGCAGCCTATTTAGGCCTCAACTCCTGTTTTATTGGATAAATATATAGAATACATACATGTAGATACATATATGGCTAAAACAATATTTATATAAGCGTTGCATTATGAATATGTTTTTAAAAGAGGTAAATGCCCAAAATGCCTGGGCATTTATGGGTTTTGGGCATTTGCCCGGACATTTATCCTGGACATTTGCCCCGACTTATAATTGCCTAGACATTTTACATCACTAGGTGGGTGGGTTATAGACAGCGGAGGAGACAACATCTATTACCACATCACTCCTACAATTATTATTATTCATCATTAGACGAGGTATTTCGGCTGATTTAACTAGTTTTCTACTTAGTTCATCACTCCCGAAGTGTTACCGAAATCACACGGGGTTACTCTAATAAATGAAATGGTATAGCTTAGGCTATGTGCAAGTGGCAACTTTCAGATCGTTGACGTAGTTGTACTAGGTTACACAGTATAGTCCAAGGTTTGAACGTAGCTTATCTAAGAAAAGAGAGAGGCATGGTATTAATAACATAAAATTTTAAGTGTGTTTCTGTTTTAAGTAGCCTAATTGTATTTTTTTTAAGAGTTATTGCAGCCAAGTGGCCATACAATAATTTTTTTAATACATTTGATTGTTTGAGATGTATCTACAGGGTCTTTCATATAAAGTAAGAACGTCAAGCGGCGGTTTTGTCATCCGTCGCTGAAGCCGGCTTGGCCGAGCTTGTGACGCGCCACGGCCCCCTGCTGTAGTATTGAAAGAGCGCGCATAGCACAAACTTGACCTTGCAATAAGCGTGCAGGTGTTGTCAGTCACCAGTCTGAACCTCAGCTGCTAACATGTTGAGACAGTTATCATTGCAACATCGTATTTTTGTATGTAAATTTTATTTTAATTACGATTCGGCTCGGCGGGTACGTGATGCATTTGTTCAGCAATTTCCTGATGAAGTGCCACCTTCACTAGCACAGATTCACGTAATTGTAAATAACTTTGACACTACTGGTTCAATGCTCAATAAAAAACACAAAATATAAAATCAGAAAAAATACAGTGGCATGACTCGCTCGCGTCAGCCAAAATGTGGTTACCAGATACAATGCCAGTATAATCCAGGAAGGACGACACTTCCAGCAACTTTTATAAGATAATATTTCATAGAGGATTGTACACACGCTTAAAGCAGGGGGCCACGGCTCGCCACAAGCTCGGTCAAGGCCACCACACTAGCGGATAACAAACCCGCCGCTTGGCGATCTTACTTTATATGAAAGACCCTGTATGTCTTTACTCTTCAGAACTAAGTTCCATTAGTGATCTTGTAATGTTCTTGCATAAGAGGATGTGGTATTTGTCGCACTTTTCGTTGCACTGTATGCACAAGCATTTCTCCGAGATGCTGTGGTATGATGTTATGCGGCATGTCTTGTGATGGAAGCCATGGACCGCCAGCCTGATGACTGAGCTTCTCATCTGCTGGTTAGCTTTTGCCGAGCTTCGGTCGATCATGGCGCTCATGCCGTAGAATTCTTCCTCTACTTTTTCCTTCTTTTGCTGCCTTTCTGTTAGGAGATTGCTGTATGCTTTCGTGGTTGGTAGTAGTAGAGTATATTTTAGTTCCTCTATCAGGAAAGATTCTCTTGCCAGTAAATATGTATACCTGGAGGGTGTATATTTTGAGATGCCTAGTGCTTTCTTTAGATACAGTGCTTTTACATTCTCTATTGTTCTTAGATCTCTTGTTTTCAAGTAGTCCCATATTATTTGAAGTCCATATGTCAGGATTGGTACTATTTTGACTCTGAAAATCTTCATTGCGGTGTCTAATGATAGTGATTGAATTTTTCTGATGTCCCTCATTGCAGCGATGGCGGTTATTGTCTTTTGTTTTATGTGTTTGTTGAAGGAGTTTCCTGATGTTTGGAAGGTGATTCCTAGATATTTGTATTCGTTTACTATTTCTATTTGCTGTTGTAGTTTGTCTGGCTAAGGGCCGGTTCTACCACATCCGGGTAAAAGTTGCGGGCAGCAACCCGGGTGATAAACTATCTGCCGGTGTAAACCTCTGTGCATCTTGGGCAGCGTTCTACCACTTCCGTGCAAGTTCCGGGCAGCTGCCCGGAACCTTATAGCAAAATACAGATGGTGGCTAGCCTGATTTTTGTTAAATTTGAGTAATCGATGAGTGAGCCACCTATCGTTAGATGCATTAAGTTTATTTTCGTTTCGCTTTTGTCCGTTGTTTGTTGATAGCACGTGTTCTTTGGTTTCAACAAGATATAGGCCTAGTAGCAAAACCTCTCGCGACACTTCTGGGCAGTATAAACCTAGCATATGATTCAGTTCTGGGAGGAATGCAACTGAATAACCATACCTAAACTCAATAATCGAAAACTAGACAAGCTTGCAGTGCTTTTCAAGGAGGAAAAGCCTGTGAAATATGTTGCTAGCAATAGGCTACTTTGCAATCTGAATACAGGCTTAGGCCTATATGAGCTACAGACATGTTGTGAGAAGGCTTGCAGTGCATAGGTTCAATCATAAAATGTATGTCAAATCAAATTATCACACTCCAGGCGACAAGTTTATTTGTAAACTCTGTAAAATGAATGGAACGGAATGCGCACATTTGTGCATAATTAGTTCTCTTTGCTGTATTCTACGAGAGAATTCACTCTTTTTGCACAGCTATAGAAGGTATCTTGGATAGGTCATGTTGCAAAGTACACTTTTCGTTTGGCGGATGGAATGATTTTGTCACACATATTTTATGATGAAAGCCATTGACCGTATAACGCGTCATCACAAGCCTAAGATCGTAGTTCTTTGTCAAGGCTTTAGTGACGTAGAAAAACTATAAAATGTAATGCCCCAAATAGGCTATCAGGTCTTATGCTGTATAAGCAAAACACCAAGTCATTGACAATGTATAGTACGGTACAGAACCCGAAAAATGTCCTGTACACTCTGTATTTCCCATGCACGCTTGTGCGAATTTATTAAATTATGTGAGCGCTTCATACAGTATTCCTAAACATGTAATTGAGATAATATTTTGAAATCTATGATGGTTCCGTACGGTAATCACTAGGCGGTCGTATTTCATGTCCAATCAACCGCAGCAAATATAAAACTGTTGGCTTTTGCAGCCAGAACCGGACGAAGAACTCCTCATTCGACCGAATTTCATCATGCTCTAGCCGATCTCAGTTCCGTCTTGGACGTGTGACTGCGTCTTGTTCTACGTCGACAAAAAAGTTATACATTTCCAGGACGTCAATTAGCTCTTCCATTACCGTACCTTAAAATAAAATATGCTTAGTAACTGTTACATCCCTTATAATTAATTAATAATTGTATGTAATTATATCATTATGTGACTACAAAATTACCAAATGATTCTAATTGTATTATTAGTAATTTATGAAGAGGTTATGTACAGCATAGATGATGCAAAGAAACCCTTACGCACGGCTCAAATCTGGCTGGTAATGCTTTATCGGCCTCTCGAAGCTCCCGAAAATTTACACTCCGGGTAGACGAAGTTTATACCGCCGATAGCGCTACCCGTTGATGGTCGAACAGAAATGCTTACTTATTCCGACGGGCAAGTTATCGGCCCCTTTGCCCGGATGTGGTAGAACCGGCCCTAAGAGAGAAGGTGATTTCCATGGAGGCTTGGCCTGCTAGGGTCATTACATGCCAAGTGAGGTTTGTGCCAGGGCCGCACATACAGAAGGGGAAACATGGTGTATTCTACAGTGAGGTACTTCTCTCTGAAACGGAACCTGCCGTTGTACTTGTGGTCACCCGAGCCGCACCTACAGAAGGGAAAACGTGGCGTATTCTACAGTGAGATACTTCTCTATAAAACGGAACCTGCCGTTGTACTTGTGGTCATGTGTATTTGTGTTTATCATTTTTTGATACTCGTGAGCTTTATTGTTTAGTTCTGGTGAAATATTCTCAATTCAATATAATTGTGGTAGCAGTGCCTAACCAAAATACCTGTAGTAATGGTCAGGAAAATATCTGGAGAAAATGTAGTAATAGATGTTTCCTCCTCCGCCGTATGTGACCCACCCAGCCTTCCCAAATAGGATCACAACATATATAGCCAAAATTACAGCTGTGACCGCCATTAGTCCAAATCAATCCTCATCGGTTGCGGTAGTTGAGTATTCAGGTCTCTTCCTTTGGTCGGCTGGTCTGTCATTAAAACAGTACTGCCAACCTTGCCCTTATGGCACTATATAAAACAAAGAAGCGCTCAGTTCATTCTCTAGTGCGCATATTCGTGTGCGGCACTCTGTTCATTTGATAGTGTGCTGAATTGAATCATTTATTCACTATGGATTGTCGAGTTGCCAGATAACAATCAGTAACTTCAATCGCCGGGCCTATGATCAACCTGAGAAGTTGCTGAAGCTATTGCAACACCACATTTTAGTACCAAAAACACTACCGTGCACGAAATGCCATCGTGAAGCGGAAGTTAGGAGAATAAAACATAACCTATCTGTAACCTACAATGAGAGGGAAGTCGAGGCCGCACCAACACCCAACCATTCTAACCTTCGTTTTGTCCAATCCAATGTTTTTGACAATGGTTACAGCCTAATGCGCCCAGATCATTAGTTTTGTGTCAACCGTGCCCCGCTAACTGCGTGCGGCTGCACCTATACCCAACCATTCTGACCTTCGTTTTGTCCAATCCAATGTTTTTGACAATGGTTACAGCCTAATGCGCCCAGATCATTAGTTTTGTGTCAACCTTGCCCCTAGCTGCGTGCGGCTAAGGCCGCACCTACACCGACCATTCTAACCTTCGTTTTGTCCAATCCAGTGGTTTTTTACAATAGTTACAGCCTAACGCGCCCAGATCAATAGTTTTGTGTCAACCGTGCCCCGCTAGCTGCGTGCGGCCGCACCTACACCCAACCATTCTAACCTTCGTTTTGTCTAATCCAATGGTTTCAGCCTAACGCCTCCAGATCGATGGTTTTTGATTGCGGTATAGTGATGTTGGCACCATTGCCTCATACAATCTATATTTACAAATACATTAATACACAAAAGCCCAAGTATTTCTTTTATCACATAATTACGTTACGTGTTGTATTTTGTATCGGACATGTTAGCAACTACTGACGTCAATGTGAGCGCCTTGTTGTGAGACCTCGCTGCGGCAGTTACTGCTTGCGTCTAAGCTCTGTGAACTTGCGGCATGAAGGGCAGAGGCTGGCGAGAATTGACAAGCCTCTCGACAGGCCGCCGTGTTACCTGACATTCTCGTCTATTCCAATACTGTTAACATAGGGTCTTTTCTGAAACCAGTGTGGCGTTGGGAATGAGTGAGTGAGTCGCCGACGAATGTATTTGCTTCTATTACTACGCAAGGACCGAGAAACCTCATCACTCGTCACCACCACTACTCATAGTCTGCGATGCACATTCCTCTCAGGTCCATGCAGCTTAGACCCGAGCAGTACACATACTAACAAATCTGACGAACATGGCTCCGGTTGTTAAATAAAACACATATTTACGTGATTTAGCACATATATTGGGTGCAGTCGGTGCAAAAGTGATCAAGGTTGGAAGTTAAAATTGATAATGTCCCCCGAAAAGATAAAATAAGGTATGAAAATTATATATTGTCGAAATGGAAGCGAAAAACAAAAATGTGTTACGTCGTTCATAATTAATATAATTTTTAGCTAGATTATGTATTAGAGTAGGTTGGTCTACAGTGAGACCCCAACTTAACCTATATGAATGAGACAGGCTTAATAACATGTCTGCCTTTACATAGCCCTGATTTATTGGAACAGGGTTAAACTGTTGATCTCATTGTATTTCATTTCGTTTCACAGGGCATGACCCTCTTCAAGAAAGGCAGCAGATTATATACCACAGTTGTCCAGTAGTGGGACCGGAAAGCCTACAGGCTGGAAGTGTCTGAACTCTTATCCGAGCAGTGGAATCAGGCAAAGGTAACTTATTGATGAAACTTTTATCAATTTTTCACCAGTTTTGTATAGGCTATATAGGTAGGCTATAGTGCGTCTCTACCTTAAAAGACAGTATGCATTAAATGGAGCGCGCTGATGCCAGATCTACTGCATATACAAAGTTCTGCAAGGGCGGGCACATGATATAATATAACTCATGTACAGGCATGCTTTTACGGAAAACTCAGGAAATTTCCAAAATATTTGTTTGTTTTATATAACTGTAACTCAACAACGCTGCGATATTTAGACATGATACGCCGAACCTCAGAGCGCGAGTTTAATGCACACATTATAACAATTTATATTTTTCAATTATTCATGAATATGATAATATTATAATATGTTATTCCCGGGATGAACAAAGGCAAACCACGGAAACCACTTAGAGGATGGCTGAGGTAGGAATCGAACCCGCCTCTTCTCAGGTTTGTCTCATGAAGTTTAGTACACCCGTTCCAGCCCTCAGACCAGAATTAAATTTCTTGACGGAGCCGGTATTCAAACCTGGGCCTCCATGGTGACAGCCAGGAATGCTAGCCACTACGGTACGCAACGAGGCGGACAATTTATAAAGAACTCAAGGACCCCTTCATTTCACAGTTTAACTTCACACCATCAGTCGGGGAGATACTGGCCTGAGTAAACAAACTTACGCAGCGTCAGCGCTGGGCGGGAGGAATAAGTGCGATAACTTAAGAATGCTATCTGATATCGAGCTCGGGTTTGTTTTAAAAACTTTTTCACATATTAATGAACATTTCTTCTGGTTTAGTCACCAACGTAAAGTCAATAGCAAAAAAGTTTGTCGCTACGTGACTTTCCTGTGATACCATCTCAGATTTTTCAAGTAACATTTAAGATAAAAATTCATAACTTTCTTACTATGAAAATAATTACTGCCCTGAGAAATAGAGTATCTTCTACCAACATCAGGCAATCTAAAAATAAATTCTTGATCTGTTGCGATCATTAGTTCATTATCTATGGCGTGATAAGTTTTATATCTGCAAAAATATAGATTCGAGCTAAAATATCGTAACTGTGCAAATTGGACCATGTGTTAATTATTTATGGCTTTTATTTTTACATCATCATAAAGAGCGGAAAATTCTCTATAAGACCACGCAAACAGTTTCTTAGATTTGTCACTTTCAATTATTGGGAAATGGCAACATCGCCGGGGTGGAAGAGGACGAAGCTAATTGCAGGACATAGGAGTGCGAGTGAGAGGCAACTACTACATTTAATTCCATACTGTCTTTTAAGGTTGAGACTCTCTATAGATCAGGATACGCTTTAAAGGGAAATCTATTATACCAGTCTTCAGGATGATGTACTGGGTGCTACGAACTTAACCTATGTGAAAGGGACAGACTGGACAAAAGCGCATAAAGAGTGTGCTAGTAAGGCATTTCATATGCCGAGTGTGAACTGTGTTTGCGAATTGTGTGAAGAAAGGTGTGATAGATATAATGTACTAACTTGCCCTGAATGACTTGAATCACTGTGGTACGGTATTAAATTTCTGTACTCCTCTGTATTGTATCTATGTACATTGTGCGCATTTCTCTTGGTATTAATATGAGACAGGCTTAATAAGTTTACTTCCATTCTTCGTACCGTTCTAGCCCTGTTCCAATAAACCAGGGCTATGTAAAGGCAGAAGAGACAGGCATTAGGAGTATTCTACATCATATTGGTCCGAATTGACTGATATTCCTATTTGACTAGTAAGTTAAATGCACCAATAGTTGTCATGTTAAGACTGATTTAGTCAAGAAAATATATATATCTTATACCTTTTGGTAATTTAAATCAACACGACCACTATACCTAACCTCAAACTCTACTCAAACACTAGGAAACTCTCAATGTCGAAAGTATTCCTTTTTTGGAAAAATTATGTATTAAAAGAAAGATAGGTTTTTGTGCTGGTAATCGTCACGATGTATTTAGATTTTTCCAATATTCGTCACCCGTTTGCACCAATTGCCGTCACATCGTTCCTTGTCCTTATCTGCTGTTTATAATGCATTTCTGTCAATATTGTTGGGTAAGGCACCGATTTATTGACATGGAGGCTAACATTTACGAATAATGCAGTACCAGTAATTATTTAAAAAAGGGAAAGACAAAAAATGGGCATCAGCAATCGTGAATGGCGGGTAGACATACAGGCATGAAAAGATCGTAATTCTGCTCTAAACACATTTATTATAATTTATTTATATATTTCTTAAAGTGCATTAGAAATACAACAGAAATAATATTAATAATAATTCAAATTCGAACACTATAACCACAAGAACGTTTATTGATGTAGGCTTCCCCGACTGTTGTTCAAGAGCAAATGTCATTTTCCGGGCTGTTATGCCGTGATCTTTTAATTTTTTTTGCCGGAAGATGGGAGACGTAGTCACATAAAAAGTGAGACCAGACCATGGCATAATATAACGTCTGCGTTGAACAATCGCCGAGGGTCTGACAAGATAGACTGCAAGTCGTTATCCACCAGATAGCTGTAGGTTTTAATTTGATGTTCTGTAACTGCAGCACGGTTTACTGTCAAAATTTAAGGGGTTCATAAAGACAGGCTTGGATTTCTTTATAGGAAAGATTCACACCATTTTCTCCCCGGCCGCCCATCTTTGAAAGGAGAGTCCCTCTTCAATTCTTTTGTGAGGCACTGGACGCTATTTTGCAAATCGTCCTTTGTTACGGAGAACTCCGCTTTTCCTAGTTAGAATACCCATTGAACTAACAACCTTTGTATAAAAGGAACGTGGGCCCATCTTCCTCTCTCTAGTTTTTCCTTTAATTTTGTCTTAGAGGGCGTTTCTCGGAACACCATTCCTCTCCGCGGCCATTGTAATACACATGCCGTCCTCCTCAACGACCTTAATAGCAGCTTCCATTTGCTGAATATCGTATGCTTTTTGACATATTGCTTGAAAGCAAAGATTTAGTCTTAGAATATATTTTTCATCTCAATTTAAAAAGAAACCTCTTTAGCACAGCAAAAAACCCTAGGCCAAGATCTACTGATAATAATAATAATGTTATTTGTTTCACGTCCCTTTTAACTACTGCGACTTTTAGAGACCCCGGGGTGCCGGAACTTTGCCCCTAAAGGGATATATAACGTGTCACTAAATCTACTGACACGGCTCCCTCGCATTTGCGCACCATCAAATTCCAGATGGCTGCGCCAGGATTCGATCCTGCAACAGCAGGCGAGAACGTTACCGCTGAGCCACGCAGCCAGCGTAGACCTACATCCGTCAAAGAGACAGATCTACTTAATAACGGCACACTGTAAATGTTTATTGGTTCTGAAACGTTAACGCGAACTTTAACATTATCATGCACTAGTATTTGTCACGCATGTGCTCTAAAGATCGTCAGCCATGACGACTATTGGACACGATGATCAAACGACAATTTAATTAATGCAGGGTGCATGAGGGCGACATTATAAGTATATTGCCGCTGTTAATTAGGTCTTACAAGGAGAAATGACAGTGTGCCAGTTTTCATCACAAATGACGAGCATTGGTAAAATGCGATTTTTTCATCCAGTGTTCGTCACCAGCATTTCTTACCAAACTCGGAACGTGAGCAGGAAATAGCAAAACACATATGTTACAGAAACAATTACCAACTATATCACACACTTGTCATCATCTTGCACAGTTTCCAGCCACTGGCCGGGTCTGTTTGGAACACAAGCCTCTCCAACGTCTTCTGTCTTCCCACCATCTCTCAGCCTCCACCCTTGTCCTGTCTTCTCCTCTCTTCTTCACGCTTTACTCCACCCCCTTCAGCCACCTGTCTCTCGGTCTCTTTCCTTCCCACTTCGTCTCATGTATCCTCCTGGGTATTCTCTTCTCCTCCATTCGTTTCACATGTCCATACCATCTAAGTCTAGATTTCTCTATACCATCCTGTAATGGTTCCTCCTTCATTAATTCTCTGGTCCTTTCATTTCTTATTCTGTCCACCTTTGTAGCTCCAATACTGCTTCTCAAGAACCTCATCTCACTGGCCTGTATTTTGCTCTTCTCCCTTCCTTTCATAACCCAGGTCTCCGAGGCATACGTCAGTATAGGGACATAGTACGTCCGATATATGATCTTTTTGCTGTTCTGAGGGACAGCGTTGCTCCATAACATGCTTCTCACACTCCTCCGGAATGCTTCCGCCTGTCTTCCCCGCTCATTTCTCTATAGTTTCTTCCATTATCTTGTATCAGGCTTCCCAGATACTTGAAACTCTCCACTTTCTTCAGCTGTTCCCCACCAATTGTTATTCCCGTTGTGGTTCTTTCCTTCTTCCTTGTTGTGATCACCATCTCACTCTTATTTATGCTAAATTTCATCCCATATCCTTGCATTATTCCATCCCACACGTCCAACTGTTTCTGTACCTCCTCCTCCTTGTTTCCCCAAATCATCAAATCATCTGCAAACACCATTGCTTTCATCTTTCCTTCTCCAATTACTTGTTCCACTCGGGTCATTATGTCATCCATCACCACAATGAAAAGTAACGGTGACAGTGCACTTCCTTGTTTCAGGCCGTTTCTCTGTTCCAACCAGTCCGATCTCTCTCCTCCCACTTTCACACAGCTCACCCTTCCCTTGTACATCTCCTTGATCCTCCTTATAGTCCATTTTTCTACTCCTCTATCCTCCAGGGACTTCCATACTTTGTTTCTGCATACACTGTCGTATGCTTTCTCAATGTCCAGGAAGGCCATCAGTAGATCTGTTCCATACTCATAGTGCTGTTCTTGTAACTGCCTTACAGCAAAGATCAAATCCACTGTGGACCTTCCTGCTCTGAAGCCATGTTGTTCTTCCCTCATCCCTCCCTCTTTCCTTGTCCTAATTCTCCTTTCCAAAACTTTCTCAAACATCTTTGCACAATGTCTCATCAGTGTTATTCCCCGATAGTTTCTGCATTCTGTTCTACTACCTTTCTTGAAGATCGGGACAATTATTCCCTTTTTCCAGTCCTCTGGGGTCTTCCTTTCCTTCCGTCACTCGGTACAACCATTGTATCCCCACCTCTCCTGCTGCTCTCACCATCTCCACACTTAACTCATCCACACCCGGTGCCTTCCCTCCTTTCCATGTTAAGTCCTTTTCTGTTTGCAGTCCATCTTCCTCTTCCCCGATTTCTTCCTCCTCGCCGTGGTTTCCATTTGGGTTCAGAAGTTCTTCAAAATATTCTTTCCACATTTTCTTCAGTTCTTCCCTTTTTTCTCTCTTGTCCCCTTTTGTTCACCATTCTAACATAATCCGTAGGATCCTTCCGCCTCTTAGTTTTTACCATCCCATACAGGACCTTTTTTGTACCTTCACTATCCTCCATCATCTTTGTCCACTCTTCCATCCACTTTCTTCTCTCCTCAGCCACTACTCTCTTTGCCTCCTTCTTTCTTTCCTGGTACTCTTCCCTTGTCTCTACCATCCTATTTTGATACCACCTCCTAAAGGCTCTATTCTTTTCCCTTACTATTTCTTTTGTCTTCTCATTCCACCAAGGTGTTTCCTTCCACCTCTTCTTACTACTTGTCCTCCCACATACTGCTTCTGCTGCACCTACTAGTGTCTTCTTAAATCTAGCCCATTCCTCTTCCACCACTCTTTCTTCATATGTTGGAATTCCTTCCTTTACCATTTTGAGGTACTCGACCCTTCTGTCTCTTTCTTTCAGTTTCCATATCCTTATACGTCTTTCCTGGTTCTCAGTCCCTTTCTTCTCCTTAGTCCCTCTCAGGTTCATTACCAGCAATCGATGGTCGCTATCCAAGTTCTCCGATGGTATAACCTTGATGTCCGTGATGTTCTTATTTAATTCTTTCTCATACAGTTTATAGTCGACCACCGACTTCCTGGTCAAGTCATCACTGTACCATGTGATTGTGTGGCTCTCTCTTTTCTTGAACCAGGAGTTCCCAACTAGCAGGCTGTTTGTTCTTTTGACAGAAGTCCAACAGTCTCTTTCCTTCCTCATTTCTTCTGCCCCAACCCTCTGGTCCAAGCACACTCTCATACCCTTGTCTTTATATTCCTACATGGGCATTCAGATCCCCCATAACAATCATGTTCCTTCCTCCCAGCTGCTTCTGCAATTCCTCTTCAGAGGCGTACCTACTTGTGGAGCATACACTTGCACTATTTCTATGGTCCCTACCCTCAGTGCTACTTTCACTTTCATTCTCTTCACTTCTTCTTTTAAACCATCTCGTACGACTACTCCCACTCCATTCCTCTTTCCCTCTTCATTCCCAATCCAGTACAGTCTATAGCCTTTTCTCAGCTCTCTGCTCCCTTCCCCTTTCCACTTTGTTTCTGCCAATCCCAATAAATCCAACTTCCTTCTTTCCATCATATCCACTATCTCCTCCACCTTCCGCGTCAGCGTTCTTATTTTTAAAGTTCCAAATCTTGAACACAGCTAGGTCTTCGTCCATTGTATCCGTCGTGTCCGAGGCCTGTTCCCTTCTTGAAAGCAAAAGTCTTATCCACTACTGGCTTGCTGGGCCTATCGTAGCTTCACCAGAGCCCCGTTAGCCGTCACTTTTCAGGGTTCCTGTGGGACCTTCACCTTCACAGCTACCGTAACGGTCCCGGGGCACTGGATTACTTCTGTGTTACGGTTGTTCAGATGTGACAACCTCTAATGGGTAGATAGGTTAGCGAAATTCTTAAAGGTGCCCTCCAATAGACAATTTCAGACACCCTGGGCGATATTACGTATTGAAATTATGAACCCTGGCCTCTACTGAACCTCATATATGTGCTAAAGTTCGTAAATATGTGTTTTTATTTCTTGCTATCTTCATTATTATTATTTTCAGGTGATATAAGGCCAGTATTGCCTTTGGGGGAAAGGAAGAGGACCACTGAGATGCTTATGATTTTTCACATTCAGTTACATTTTGAGCCAGGGGCTACTTTTCATATCAAGCAGCTACTCTATTGTCCTCGTGGGGCTCAGTTCACTCTCTTCCAGCACTTACATTAATCTTTAATCTCAGTTAGGGCTAGGGGAGATGAAATTTCTGAGAGGGAAGAATGTCCCTTCATTGCAGGGTTGCTGTACATAGGATATTGACTTGTTCTTAAAAGGGGAGGATACGATCCATGGGTCACCGATTCGAACCATCCTTAGTACATGTGTCGGGCATGACCAGGCGTATATCAAGTGCAAGTAGTAAGGTGCGCTTCTCAGCTGTTTCCGAGAAATGAATTACAGTAATTGCAATTGCAATGAGGTTCAGTAGAGACCAGGGTTCATAATTTCTATACGTAATATCGCCCAGGGTGTCTGAAATTGTCTATTGGAGGGCACCTTTAAGAATTTCACTAACCTATCTCGGAAACGGATGAGAAGCGCACCTTACTACTTGCACCTGGTATAAGCCTGGTCATGTCCTTCACATGTACTAAAGATGGTTCGAATCGGTGACCCATGCATCGTATCCTCCCCTTGTAAGCTAGTGAATATGTTGTTTCTACAGTGCTAGTCTGACCTGGTGGCCCCCAGTACTGCATAGTACTGCAAGTTACTCCCACTTGATGTGTTCTGTCACAGTAGCTGCAACATGTGGCATGGTATCATATAATGTGTGTTCCAAGCATACCCTTAAACTGTTGTATACTGAAATTAATACCTCATGGCGCTAAACCTCAGCTGTGCACACAGTGAATCTCATATGCAGGTAAGTCCTCGTGCTTCATCATAATTGATAAAAGAGGAACGTTCGCGTCAGCTCTTGGTGTGAGTTAAGATCTCAAGTGACAAAATATCACTCTCTAAACTTGGTGTGGCTACAGCTGGTGACAAGAGGTTTTGTTTCGCTCCCAGTAGCACAGCAGCAGCGCCCCCACCACTACCTTCCCCTCCAAGCCCTTAAGTCCATGCAGGTCTGTGCCATTAGGTATTAATTGCTCTCTACTATAGAAGCACGAAGATTGGTTCTATCTGCATTTGCTGACCCATGAAGGCGCAACCTGGTAGCCAGTTTAGTAGGCTGAAGTTTTGGCAACTTGATAGTATGCATTTGCATAGCATAGAAGACTCTTGAAATTTCACCCTCTTCCCCCTTCCAGTTATATACCCCTCGATGATACTGGCCACCAAATCAGACAACCACTGAACTACAGTGAGAGATCTCATATTTCATTTTCTTTCAGGTTCTGGAGCCCCTGCTGCTGGCAAAGAAATGGAAAGTTGTACGAGTATCGAGTTGCAATAGAGAAGAACAAGTGCCTTAATACAATATGCAATCCATACGTACTCCAATACGTCTTTCATTTGTCTAAGGAATGACACTGAAATTATATTTCAAAATTGTGTGCGTGTTCTATATTTGATGGAAAGGACCATTAGGAAGAACATTATACTCGGAAACGAGTTGCAGCCAACAGTGAAATTTGTGACAAAATAACATGCAATGGAACTAACTTACCAGTAGCCCTATGTTTGAGAAAGTGATGTTATAAAACAGGTGTGCATGAATGTACTGTACACTTTATTTTTTGTGCGAATTATCCTTGACTTGTGTGTTGACCATGTGTAAAATGAGTGGGCAATATGGACTAATCTCAAATATTTTGTTGATTGTGATTTAAAAAAAAAATTA
Organism: Meconema thalassinum; assembly: GCA_946902985.2. Lineage (NCBI taxonomy): Eukaryota > Metazoa > Arthropoda > Insecta > Orthoptera > Tettigoniidae > Meconema > Meconema thalassinum. Next base: position 26,282,206 of record OX336395.1, read on the forward strand.
GAGAATAAATGTGTGCTTTTTCATCTCTTGTTTGTTTTCCTACCCATTCTCCTTTGCATAGCAATGAAAATTGTGGTTTAGGGGGACAGGCGAGGGGTGGGGTGACAGCTGGTATAATAGGCGAAAAGTAAGGTTATGGCAATATACAGGGTGGCCACAAAGTCCCGTTACCCCCCCCCCCCCTCTTATAACCAATAGAAACCCCTATGCTATGCCCAAGAGAGCGGGTTCAAACCCGGCCGAAGCCGTTGAATTTTTCTAAGAGCGTTAAAAATCCCTCGGTATGCCTTCCTTCGGAGGGGAAGTAAAGCCGGCGGTCCCATGTCATAGATTTATGGCATGTTAAAGAACCTTCCACCAATTACACCTGTGTGAAGCTAAATTGTATAGGTTAAGAATGTAAACAATGCTCTTAGGCTCCTACGTTCGTTGCCAAGTGCCGACTGCGGTGGCGTCTAGTAGCTAAGTTCTGAACTAGGCCTAGTAGTCGTTGACAGCAAAAGTAGGAACTAATTTAAAAATTCAAAGTTGCAGTCCTTACTTGAATTAAAAAACAGATACACACACTAATACAGTCATCACAATTAACACCGGTTATCAGACATATTCTACACACACCCAAAGTACACGGGGCTACATGACCGCGTTGTCGCAGGCCCTAAACAGAGGAACCAGCCCTACTTTGCCGGGCCCTATGCAACACACCTGCATCCAATATTACTGATGCAGCATGCACGCGAGCTATTAGGTCTTGTACATCCATGGGTGGAGTACTATAAACTTGATCCTTGAAGTGTGCCCACAAATAAAAATGTAGTGGATAAAGATCCGCGGAACGTGGCGGCCAGAACATTGGACCTCCACGACCAATCCATTTCCCTGAACATGCTTCATTTAAACAGTTACGCACAGTCATTCCAAAGTGTGGCCGTACAACACCATGCTGAAACCATAGCTGTCGCCGAACACCAAGTGGAACGTACGATAGAGGGGGTTAATAAACTTGTCTGGCAATAGGTAAGGACCTAAAAGCACTCCTCCCACGATTCCAACCCACAGGCTTATACCAAAGCGTGCCTGAAAGCCACGTTCACTGGTGACATGTGGGTTGTGGTCAGACCAATAATGACTGTTGTGATGGTTGAAAATACCTTCCCGAGTGAAGCTACATTCATCACTCCATAGCACATTCTTGATGAAATATTCGTTATCTTTAACTTATTGCAAATGCAATTCATATAACTGTACTCGTTGAATGTGGTCCTCTGGCCGCTGGTGTTGAGTTAACGTGTAAAGATATGGATTCAGTTCTTCGTCGTGCAACACGTCAACAACCAGTGTTGGAGATACCTGGAACTGCCTTGCAATATCACAGGTACTTCGCCGAGGTGATTGGTGAACGGTTTCAAGAATTGCGTCCTCTGTATGTGGAGTAGGCTACGTCTAGTCCTTGGACGACCTCTGTCCACTGCTTATGAGCGAAGATTACCGGTTTCCCACAGGCGATGCTCAAGGCGACGAAAAACATTCTTATCGGGATGGGGCCTTTGAGGTTACCGTGCCGCATACTCACGAGCAGCACCCAACACTAAAAGCATATCGACGTATTCACCATTTGTGAACTCCCATCATGAAGCCACCCTACATGAACTTGCCAGGATCAGTTATGGTTGTGCAATGCGTGGTTAGTACTCATGCATGCCGTTTAATGGATCACACTGTGCGTTCTTTTTTCCGCTATCGTTTTACGGACTAAGCGAGGATCCCACCATTACCGCCACTGATGGCAGTGTCCTGGAGCTTGGGACTCTTGTGTCGGGGATACAACTGGGGAGTGTGACTAGCACTTTGCCCAGGCGGCCTCACCTGCAAAGCGAATGGGAGCGTGATGAAGGGATGGGAACAGTGGGAGGGTTAGGCAAGGAAAGGGGAAGGAGGCAGCCGTGGCCTTACGGTAGGTACCATCCCGGCATTTGCCCGAAGATGAAGTGGGAAACCACGGAAAACCATTTTGAGGATGACTGAGGTGGGAATCAAGCCCCCTCTACTCATTTGGACCACCCGAGGCTGAGTAGACCCCGTACCAGTCCTCAGACCAAGTTTCAAATTTCGTGGCAGAGCCAGGAATCTAACCGCATACCTCCGGGGTTGGAGCTAATCACGCTGACCACTACGCAACGGAGGTGACTCACACTGTCATGTGATGACATGCTTATTACAAGCGCAGACGGGAACTGACGAAATAGCAAAAAAAAAAAAAAAGCCCCTGACGTAGATTCGAACCGTAGCTCGATGGTGCATGTGGGTTTGATAACCCAACAGTCTACTCGGTGAGCTGCGACGAATAGTATGGTATTGCGGGATGATACACATTTCTGTGTACATTCCGATGCACTTCAGTATATGACAATGTTGCCAGCTCCTCGCTTTCATACTTGTGGTTTTTAAACAGTACCCGATCCGATTTTGCTATAGAAACTTTTGTCTTGCAATAGGATGAGGAATCGCATGCCGACCTCCAAGTGCGGCATTTTACGTTCACCCTGTAGATTTTTATAAATTTTTTCTTGCTAATTTTTATTTTAAAATATATAGAGATACAGTATATGTATATTAATAACATTTTTATAATTAAGGAAAAAATAAAACGATTATTGCAAATTACAGTTTCATTTATTACTCATAGGTCTAAAAACATAATTTTATATAATTAGTATGAACTAAGCAAAAAAGCCCGGCAGACAGGCAGCGGAGTAAAGTTTGCGAAGTCACGCACACACGAGGCCCTTACTAGCCTCTCGCTCATATCACCCACGCGTACCACCGGTTGGGAACCCCTGCTCTAAATAACAGTCGACACGTTCTACCCATTGTTCAATTCCTCGATTATAGCATTCTGCTCCTAAGTCACGAAACCATCGAGAACTGCTGCAAGAAATTCATAGTGGTTCAATCCTTTACATGTTTCTTTGCTATTCATGGTTGATGTGGGATCTAGTATCATTCTGTAGAGCTACAGGGTGGCGCACGAAATGTCATACACTGGAAATTGCTTATAGACTATTTAATATACAACATATTTAATAAAGAATGCCATTACAACATTCACTGTAATGTGCATGATTAGTCAGTAGGCAGGACATGTTCAATATGCCCACCTTCTCGGCGTACAACAGCTTCCAGACGAACCTGCATGTTTGTGACCACTACAACATAATGTCCTCATTCAACCCTCGGAAGAAAGTCACAATGGCCGCTTAGAATTGCAGTACATTTTCTGGTTTCTGGCTGTAGATTGTCTTCTTCAAATATCCCCACAGAAAGAAGTCGCAGGGATAAATATCGGGGCTTTGTGATGGCCAGATTGAAAACATTCGGAATATCAATGGGACATCACAAGGGGCCAGAAATGTTTATGCAGGGAGTCCAGAACAACATTTGCTGTGTGCGGACGAGCTCCATCTTGCTTGAACCACTGTGTGTCTATTGGTAGTCGTGTTGCAAAGAGTTATGGAAGGAAACTGTTTTGCAACATGTCCATGTAACACGCACTGTTGACTGTGTCATTGATAAAGATTGGCCCAACAATTCCATGACTGGAAATTGCAGCCCAAACACATTTTCACTCCACGACTTTCAACCTCGTGCACAATAGCAGGCCGTTCTTTCGCCCAAAACCTGACATTCTGTTTGTTCGCAGCACCGTCGAGATAAACATGCGCCTCATCACTGAACCATGTGTTGTGCAGTACTTGATCACCTTCTGCAGTAGCCCATGCAGCAAACTGTACTCACCGTTGCTTGTCAAGGGCCATTAGTTTATGACCTGTCGTCATTTTGTATGGGAATTGGTCCAGCTCAGACTGCAGTATTCTGTGAATTGACCCACAAGAGACACCCAGCTGAACACAGGCAGTTCTGGTGGATTTGGATTGGCTCTGAGCAACAGCCGCTCTCACTGCTGCAAATATTATCTGGTGAGCGGACTGGCTTGAGACGGGTTCGTTTAATCTCCAGTATATTACCTTCTGTTTTAAATTGGCTGGCCAGTCTACACACAGACTGCCGACAGGGAGCCCACCGGGTACGGAAATAAACACGAAACCTTTCCGAGTCCGAGTTACACTCTTTGTGTCCACATAAAACAACACTGTTTTCACCTTCTGTTCGCACATCAACTTCCCTTTATCTGCCATGCTGTATAACTGGAAGCCGGTACACATGCGCGACATGTGCTGCTGTCTGTCGAATCACGCATGAAATAAGGTTTCTGTTTACGAAAGGACAGGGTTGTGAGCCCAGATTTACACATTTTATAAACCATTTTCGATGTATGGCATTTCGTGCACCACCCTGTACAACTATTTTGGCTTGTAGGTTTGAACTTTGGCTATCTGATAATGCTCACATGTCGAGAAAAACATGTCTACTTATAGTTTTCTCCTCTGCAATCCGTAATAAATCTTGTTTTATCACACGTAATATTTTCAGATTGTTTTTTAAGTTTCACGGTAATTGAGATTATACTGTTTTGGCCAACTGAAAAGTTGCAATATTAATTAATTCCGAAGAAGCCTTAAACATTTGTCTTTATGCGCTGGTGTCCTGATCACGGAACCCAAGATCCGCACAATTTACGCTACTGCAGACGATCTCGAACTGTACAACTAACAGTGCCTATTGGGATGCTCATCTGCTGAGCAATGTCCGTGATAGAGGCTATGATTTATGCAAATAATTTCATTGATGGCCTGGACCTCCTCATCTGTGGTGAATGTTGTTGTCCTTTCTTCCTGATCAGCTTCACCCTCGTCTGTGCAGTCTTGGTCAAATTGTTGGCGCCTTTTGGTCAATATATACCACCAGAATTTCATGGTTATCACACAAGAATCATAGTGTCCTAAGTTCTTAAACTGTGTTATCAGTACTGCAGCAGAACAGTGCCTGCAGTAAGCCCAGAACGTGAACTCTATTACCGTAGAACGGTATGTCTAACTTACTATTTGAAGGCACCTCGTACATCAGTGATTCTAAAACCAGGTTCCAAGAAGGTTCTCGGGTGCTTTGCCAGATTATCACATATTGGCAACACAACAAGAAAACTGAAATTTCATTGGTACCTGGTCATATAATTAATTCATTGACAATATTAGTACTCGTGCATTTTTTTTTTTTTTGATAACTTATACGTCATTTTTGAGAAATCCTTCAGTCTCACACTGAACTCCTCAATTAATTGTACCTACTGTAGATGTATTAAGTTTATTTACTGTAATTTAAATAATATGTAATGTGTTGTTTCCTATGGCTAGCCCGGGTTCCAGTCCATCAGCTTTCTTGCGTTCCAATAGAGTTGTGTGAGGTTTCCAGAAGTTCTAATATGTAATGTAATATATTATTAAATTCTGGTTTACATGGAATGGTTTAAGGAAATCACATGTGCAGATGCCTCATTTGTGTATTCTTTTGTTGTATTATTTCAGTTGAATTTGGTTATAACAACATCCAAGGAACCTTGAAAAATACAGTATGTTAAAAAAAAAGTTTGTTGTAACAGAGATGCTTATTTTCAGTCAAGAGAGGGGGAAAATCATGAAGAAACTTAATTATCGTTAAAAATGGTATATTGACTTTCACAGCCAGTGAATAACTCAGCAATTTTTCGAGGTTTGTGCCGTGTGTTGTGTGGGGTTTCGCCTAGTTTTTCGCTTTTAGTTCTCGCAGTAAAGATGCGCAGGTGCGCTTCAAAAAAGGGAGGTAGCGCGCAGTTCGCTACTCCTGTGGGTGTCGGGGCGGAGACACCAGGAGCCCGCTGATTAGCCAGCTTGGTGTCCTAGGGAGGTAGCGCGCAGTTCGCTACTCCTGTGGGTGTCGGGGCGGAGACACCAGGAGCCCGCTGATGAGCCAGCTTGGTGTCCTAGGCGAAACCCCACACAAGATACTGCACAAACCTAGAAAAAATGGTGAGTTATAATTATCCTTATTTTATATGCCCACAAATTCTAAATCTTTTTCAATTCTTGGCTAATCCTGCTTTCCCCATAAGGGGAGGCTCTGTAATGGGTACATTGTAGGTTCTTTGTTGCTTAGACCACTTCATCCACGTCGCTCCATTCAGTATCGTAACTCCTTATTTACAAAGGTTGCATTGAGGCAGGAAGTCGACACTATTGATCTTGGTCTTGAAGCTGGCCTGGCACCTTGCAGGCTGTGTTCTCAGGAGGAAACGGGATACTCTAAGAGGGGAATAAAATTCACCAGGTAGCCAGATTTCCTTCTTCGTTGCAAAATCTTACGGCTACCGAGGCCGAGTATGAATTTCTATGCAAGGTACATGCTTAGAGGTTTGTTGTAATAAGCAAGGCTGAGCCTAGTAATGATAAGAATATTCCTAGAACAACCTAACAAGGTCAATACTGTAGATTTCCCGCCTCAATGCAAAAACATGGAGTTGAACAAACGAACCTGTGACATCCAACTCCGACAGATGTTGCCCTTCCTCTGAACCTATACGTTGGACATGCTAATGCATAGCCCTATGACACAGATGCAACCTTGACGTAAGAATTAAAGGTGCCTCCACATAATATGCTCTGTCACTGCGGAGGCCCAGGTTCGATTCGTGGCTCTGCCAAGAAATTCTGGTCAGAGGGCTGGTACACTCAGCCCCATGAGGCAAAACTGAGAAGGGTAGGATTCGATTCCTACCTCAGCCTTCCCGGAAATGGTTTTCCACTTCTACTCAAGGAAAATACCAGGATGGTACCTAACATAAGGCCACGGCTGCTTCCTATCCACATCCTACCTTGATGACAAGTACAGTACACACACTAGTACAGACAAGCTCAGAGGTAGAGTAACAGACGCCAAAGCTGGAGGTCCCTGTATGAGTCCAATATTTTAATTTTCTACCGTCCAAGGTTTGTACACTTGTAAAATCCTTGACCTAAATGCCGTAATCCTTTATGGCCATTTACAGAATACAGTGGAACTTGGATAATTCGAACCACAAGGGACCAGTAAAAAAATTCGAATTAAGAAAGTTCTTTGAAAAGGGTAGAGAAGATATTCAAATTTTAAGTTTTCATGCAAGAACGTGTATTAAACATTATATTACATAGGTTTTTAACAAGTAAAGTGCTTATATACTATGTAGGTCTATTACGTTCACATAATGATTTACGTTCAACAAAGCATATTAACAGACAACGGTACTGTGAATAACCTCCAAAGCTTCAAATGATAAAATAAAACCAAAATGTACTATTCACCTATTTAACGACAGTAGTAATCCTGCAATCTAGTTAAGTCTTAGAGAAATAGACTGTTTTTCAAAAAAGTTTGAGATTTTTACCTGTTTGCTCCAATTAAGTCACTCGGCCATCACAAAAGAATCTAACAAATTTAAGGAACGGAAAACAGAATCACTTATGTCATTTCTACTTTCAAAAGAACGTCCAAGTTCTGTGATGTGGTTTGTTGCTTGGGCTGCATTCGGAACAGTTTTTTTTTGGGAACTTCCTCCACGAGTTCATCGCCAGATGCGTCGTCACCATCTTGCTTTTTCAGAGTTCAGTACATCGGTGATGATTTCTGCGTCAGTCAGCTCACCACAAACTGCGACATTTTCGACTTTTTACACGTAAAATCTTCGAATTATCCAAAATATAATTCGAATTAACCACGATGTTTTAGCATTGATTGTATATAAAATGCTAGGGACCAAGAGAAAAATTCGAATTAAAGAAGATTTCGAATTATAGAAGTTCGAAATAGCCACGTTCCACTGTATTTTCTTGGGAGGAGTTGAACTGCTACCACATCCAGCATAAAGCCCTAATCTTGCGCCTTCAGATCCATGGCCCATTTCCTGCATAGAAAATATGTCAAAAACATTGAAGCTGTGGATGTAGGTTCCTCAGAATGCTTCGCATCAGAACTCGGAGACTGATACCATCATGGGTTAAGAAACCTCCCTGAATGATGGCCCAAGACCATAGAATAGTTTAATTTCTTGTCAGAAAACTCCCGAAATAAAATTTTCTTTAAAAAACGGCATTACTTATGAGACATCTCTCTATGCAGATGCATGCCACCTCCGGAGAAAACATTGCTCTCTCTGTATTACAACCAACCTGCAAGTTACAATAAGTTTAAAATGATAACATTATGAAAAGAGAGAGAAATATTAAATTTAAATGAGTTAAGAGGTATTAATTGCATAATGCGTACTTTACTAAAATATTTACAGAGATGATAAAGACTGGTTGACTTCACAGCTAATAGAAGACGAGATTACAATGTTCATTCTTAAAATTAATCTCTTCAGTTATCTTGATGTTTCGAAGAGCTCAACAGAAGAACAATCATAGGCTGCATCCATTCACGTAAAATACCTGCAAAGAGAACAAAATTTGTAAATACCATATACAAGTAATAATATTATTGAGGGGCATATAAAACACATGCTCATCATCAGGATATAAAGAGACCTCCAGCCACTCTTAATTCATTACACGAGCTATCCAGTTCCATTGTAATAGTGCCATAGTGTGGACTTCCGCTTAACCGTTTGCCACCCACCCCCATCTCTAGGTGGAGATGATGTGGGAGAGCACACCTCGACTGTACATCTCCATCCGAATATGAAGGAGTGAGCGCTTTCTCATATGGCGCGCAGTCCTTGTCGGACTTAAACCTGTCTCACTCTTGGAGAAGAGCGAGAGCACTGTCGAGGGACCTTCTCCCTTTCTGAAGACTGGGTGTCCGTCCCTAACACGTCGTTTCTCTCTTCTCCGCCGGTGATTTCTTCTTAGTATAAGTAAGTTCCTCCACAGTAAGGGGTTTGGCTTCTGTCGGCTTCGCTTGATGGTCGTGGGAGCGGAAGGGCCAGCAGATGCAGTAGCCACCCCATTAGCTGGCGGGCGAGAGAAATGGCATCGCACCGTCTCCCTCTTCTCCACTATCTTGATCATATCAGGTGAGCTGGATGAAGGACCAGCCCTGGTCGGTGAAATGTTCACCATTCACTGATACACATTGCTGGCACATTTTCAGCACCAGCTGTGAACTAGGTAAGTACAAATTCCTCTACTCAATGACTCAGTGCTGGACGAGTGCCGCATTACGGCCAAGTGCTTGGCGGGAGACAGGCTCGCAATGCGGGCGAGCGAAAATCCCCGTCACAAATAAAACAAAGTCCCTGTATATTATTTCCACCCTAAAATTCTAAATGCCAACGAAACGCTGGTAATAAGATTTTTTTTTAAATATTAATTAATTGAAAATAAGAAACCTTAAAAATATAAACATTTCATAAGATGCGGAATAACGTAGTCCCTTCTCAGACTCGATTGGTTGAAAACATGGAAACAATGCTCTGCATAATTTAGGGGACAACATACGTTTCACGAGTTAGAAAGAAAAGGACTGGTAGTCAGGGAGAAGTAAATGTTAGGTTAGGTATTGAACACAAATTCATTTGAGTTTAAGTTCTTTCGGAAAAATGAAAAAAAAAAAGAACTAGAATAAATTGTTTGTTATATAATAACACCTGGCACTTCAGCCCATGAAGGGCCTAAGCCTACCAAGCGACTGCTGCCCAGCCAATTGGCCTGCAGACATTGGGGTGACGCGTGATCAGCGCATCGGGTCCCCTCGGTCGTTAATCTTGGTTTTCGAGATCGAGGTGCTGCCTCACCGTCAGACAGCTACTCAATTGTCCTCACGAGGCTGAGTGCACCCCGTTTCAGCCCTCACGTCGGTTTCTAAAATCCCTGACGGAGCCGGGAATCGAACCCGGGGTCTCCGGGTGAGAGGTAGGCGTCCTACCCCAACACCTCGGGGCCGGCTTGTATGTTACTCCTCCAAATGTTTGTATAGTGTTCATTATTTAACCAAATCCGTGCACCGTACACATAGTTATAATACACACTCACACCTCGCTTTTGTTATTTCACCGCTATGGATATTTTATTTCACCACTTTGAACAATTCATTTCACCGCTTTGAAGCCTTACCATAAATCAGGGGTCCTTAACACTTAGAATACCAAGGAGCGCAAAAGCGTTCCTCGGCGTGTTAGCGAAAATAGCGCTCCTCATGCAGGCAGTTTTATATTTGCTTGTAGTTCTCAGATTTCTCACAAATCGCAGCACAACGCAGATGATCCAGAATCGGCAAAGCCTGCAGTCCCTAAATCTATCACAACTATCATGGTAATAGCTTTATTTACGGAGATATGATATTTTTGAAAGCGCTTACTGTTTTGTCCACCACGCACCATTGATATTTAAACACAAATTGTGCTAAATGTTCCGGCATAACTCAACAAAATGACAGTGTTTCTCCCCGGTGTGCAATTGGGCTCTTCAGTTGGTTAAAGCACACCTCACCAAGACACTGTCTAGTACACACTGGGAAGGCCATTGCAAGACGTATTTGATACATGTGTATCCACGTCACGAGCAAAGCCAGTGCACTATGGGAGTCGAAACTCCACTCCAAAGCAATTATAACCTTACCTTGGCATTGAATATATAATTTTCCAAAGAAAAATATGTATTGTCCGTTGGGCCATTATATATTTAAACACAAATTGTGCTAAATGTTCCGGCATAACTCAACAAAATGACAGTGTTTCGCCCCGGTGTGCAATTGGGCTCTTCAGTTGGTTGGTTATTTTTCTTTTGAAAATTATATATTCAATGCCAAGGTAAGGTTCTAATTGCTTTGGAGTGGAGTTTCGACTCCCATAGTGCACTGGCTTTGCTCGTGACGTGGATACACATGTATCAAATACGTCTTGTAATGGCCTTCCCAGTGTGTACTAGACAGTGTCTTGGTGAGGTGTGCTTTAACCAACTGAAGAGCCCAATTGCACACCGGGGCGAAACACTGTCATTTTGTTGAGTTATGCCGGAACATTTAGCACAATTTGTGTTTAAATATATAATGGCTCAACGGACAATACATATTTTTCTTTTGAAAATTATATATGCACCATTGATAGTACGAATATGGCCTCAGCCGCGCGGTATCTGTTCGTAAACGATCATGATCTAGACGAGTATATCAATAGAGTGTGCGCCGATTATGATTACATTGAGTCTGATGAAGATGTAGCAATATCAGGGTCATGTAATAATGATGTTGGTGATTTTATTTCTGATACAGGAAGTGAGAGCAGCGATGACATTCCGCAGTAGGCCTACCACAAATCTCGTGGTATTGTCATCAGTGTAAGTGACAATAATTTTACTGATTCGGAGAGTGACATGACGCAAATGAAGACAGTGTAGGCGGTAAAGACAATAATGCCTGCGTAGGCCTACCTAATACAGGGTTTAGTGAAGTTCCAATTGATAGTGACCGTCGGTTCGAACCCATCTGACATGATGTTGTACACGTAATTCGATGAGCGACAAACACTGAAATATTGGAAAAATGTGGTATTTTGCATCTTTGATCGAATGGTGCTGAATGCCTATTTGATATACAAAGAAAATACTTCAAGTAAAGTTATGACACGGCTCAAGTTACTTCCTCCATAACAGAGTACATAGAATAGGAATGGGTCCAGGAGAAAAACCTTCAAACCAAACCTTCCACCCAGGGAAGGGGAACTTTTGGTGAAATTAAGTGGTAGATTATTAAAAACATGCAATGTGTGCAGCAAAATAGATGGATACCCTGTAAAAAGGTCACGAACTGCATGTTCCAAGTGTATGAAAGGTCTTCATGGTATCTGCATAGGGTATCACAAATGCTAAGAGTGAACCAGCATAAAATGTGAAATATGAACAGTGCCTGGTGTATTAAAATATTTTTTAAATTAGAAACTATAGTACCTAACATCATGAAACTTTCCAGAGAGTAAACCAACAACATGTGACTGCAGACAATAACAACCGTTTGTGTGTAATTTTCATTTTGAATTGTGTTTCTTTCTCTCAATTTTGACTTTTCTCTTTTTATTTTCACAGTAATAAAACAAATATTTTTTTACATGTTGTAGAGTTATTGTAACATAGTATGTTACTTAGTAGAATGGTAAAACAACTCATTTTCAATGATCAGGAAAAAGTTTGGGGGTATATCTTCAAAAATACAAAAGTTATAATGATTTTAGTACAACATTGCAATTTCTTGAAAAGAAGCCTGGTATTCTTCAAATATACCACCTATAAAACTAACCCCGTGGCACTACAGCCCTTGAAGGGCCTAGGCCTACCAAGCGACTGGTGCCCAGCCAATTGGCCTGCAGATTTTGAGGTGATGCGTGGTCAGCGCGTCGGGACCACTCGGCCGTTAATCTTGGTTTTCGTGACCGGGGCACTGTCAGACAGCTACTCAATTGTCCTCACGAGGCTGAGTGCACCCCATTCCAACCCTCACGTCAGTTTTAAAATCCCTGACGGAGCCGGGGCCTCCAGGTGAGAGGCAGGCGCGCTACCCCAACACCACGGGGCCGGCTATATACCACCTATAACGCATCAATAATTTTCATCCAAACCAATGGTTTTTCCCTAGCCCAATGGTCTTTGCCTAGACCAACAATTGTTAGGCAACGCGACCCTAGTTAATATAAACTCCCCTGGATTTTGTCATGCACAGTGGGGGTAGTCGAGGCTTAATTACATGTCTGTGTCTTCTGCCTTTACATAGCCCTAGTTTATTGAACGGGGCTAAGCCGGTACATAGAATGGAAGTAAACTTATTAACCTGTCCCATAATAATAAGAGAAAATTATAGATCTTTATTGTTACATCAATGTATGAATTCTATGGCCTTTCGGCTGAAATATATATTATTAATATAATAATAAGAGAAACGCGCACAATGTACATAGATACAATTACATATGAGTACAGAAATTTAATACTGTACCGTAACGATTCAAGTCATTCAGGGCAAGTTAGTATGTGATATCTATCACACCTTTCTTCACACAATTCACAGGTACACAGTTCGCACTCAGCATATGAAATGCCTTAGATTACCAGTGCATGAAACAGGAACCTGACTTTTACAGTTTCACTTGGATGGTAAATGATAATATATGAATTTTACCCCTTTTCAGGGGTTCCAGGGGACAATACCTACTGAAATTCTGGTTCATTACGACCAATATACTGGAAATATTTGCTAAATTATGTAATTATTTGTGTTTCTTTCTTGTTGAATTTGAACTACGGTGGCCATGTTGGCTCACTCCAGCTGGGCGAGACATGACGTAAAATTGACAATAGAATTTGTAGCCATTGTCAAAAGTATTGATCTGGACGCGTTAGGCTGTAACCATTCTCAAAAACCAATGGATTGGACAAAACGAAGGTTAGAATGATCTGGTATAGGTGCAGCCTTAGGCCGCAGGAAGGTAGCGGGGCACGGTTGACAAAAAAAAAAAAAAACATTGATCTGGTCGAGTTAAGTTGTAACCATTGACAAAAGCATTAATCTAGACGCGTTAGGTTGTAACCATTGACAAAAGCATTGATCTAGACGCGTTAGGTTGTAACCATTGTCAAAAACCATTGGATGGGATGAAACAAAGTTTAGAATGGTGTAGGTGGGTTACCGGGGCACTGTTAACCCAAAAACCATTGGATTGAATGTGTTGAGATTGGCGTTCTTTAATTTTAGGAAACCGCCTATATCAGTAGGCGGGACTACTATACATTGCGATCCAGCCACGGATAAAATTCCCCTAAACCAAAATGGCGACTTCCGTGACGTCACGAAATATTCCTCTAGCAAGCTTACGGGAAAAAGCCTGGGTAATAGAGGTTTTTGGGTGGGGAAACACAAACAGCCTCGAAACGACCAATGTATCGAAATCTATGATTGACCTATGTAGCTCAATTAAAGATTCCGATACAAAAAAAAAAATCGCAAATTCACGTCATTAATTTTAAATTTCCGTTTTGAAATATTTAATTGTCCTAGGTAGGTCGATTAAATATTCCGATTCACATCGCAATTATTTTCATTCATGAATAAATAAAATTGCATCGAAAACTATAATTTACCTATATAGCTCAATTAAAAGATTCAGATACATTTAAAAAAAATTGCAAATTCACGTCATTTAAAATTTCCGTATCGAAATATATAATTGGCCTATATAGGTCAATTACAGATTCCGATACACATCGTAATTTCAGTTGATATTTTTAATTTAGGCATCAAAATCTATAATTGGCCTATGTAGATCAATTACAGACGACGATACACATCGTAATTATTATAATTTCATATTAATAAAACATTGCATCAAAATCTTTAATTGGGCATCAAATACGGCTTTCGATGCAATGTCTTATAAATATTAAATTAATTACGACGCGTAACGTCATCTGTAATTCAACTATATAGGCGAATTACAGATCCCGAAACGGAATTTTAAAAATATATCATAAATGTAACCCTAAATTAAAATATTTTCGTATGTATGGCGTGCCAAATTGAGATAGGCCAATAAATAAATTACATCTGACGAAACACAATGCGTTTCGAAGGTTTTTTAATGCTCATTTCTGTTATCGAGTTGTCACCACCCAAAATAACCTATAACCAAGGCTTTTCCCATAATCTTGCCAGAGAAGCATTTCGTCAAGTGGTTGATAAAATCACAAAAGCAGCCAATTTGTTTTTATAATATAGTCATGAACAAACGATCGCGGTCTGTAATAATCACCGGTTGGCATCAATACATTAACCTAGCTGCTGGAACATTGTAATATTCTTATAAAACACTGGGGTCAATAATGTTATTGACCCCACCACATGGCAAGAAATGGTTTTGTGTAGTTTCTTTTTTTTTTCAAAGTTGGCTGCAAATACGCAAAAACGAACACAATGCCATTATAAAACATTGTGGTCAATAATGTTGCTTTTGCTGAGGGGGGGCTGCCCCCCCTCCGCTAGGTCGGTATTTTTATGTTTTCCAATATTGGCTGCAAATACTTGTATCTCAATTAGAAATCACAATCCTTAACATACTGTTTAATAACGTCTCACAGACATACTATATGAAACGTCAAAACAAGACCTATAGGCCGATAGGTCTAACACAACACTGTCATGTCTATTTTGCAGGTGTTCATGTAAATGCCAATTTGTCTAAATTTTACCCATCCATTACTATTTTAACAGGCGTATTCCTAAACACCGTTCCTGACGTAATATTATCGTTTAGACAAATGGCATTGTCTATGGCTTTAGAAGAATACCGTGCAACTTTCCTATTAAATGCAACAACCAAAATATATAAACAATGTAAAAAACTCACCGATAGATCCCAAATGCCGTATTATTCCACATGTACAAGAAGAAGCACTAATTTTCGACCACACTTTCCTCTCACATCACAAGTAACGGAATTTATTTGAATGCAACAACTTCAGGAATTCAACGATTTTATCACAAATCGCCAACACAATCGGGCACACGAGATTGCTAATATCAAAATCTTGCTCTATAGGTTATTCAGGGAATAATAATTGTTAAAATTACGGTTACAAAACTGAAATCGGTGGAAAAGAAATGCACATCCTTTTCGGGGAAAAGCACGCGCGAAACTGACATATGAATCACCTGACTCCCAGCAATCAAAGCGAGTCAATATCGATACGTGCCGTGACTCCCGGCAACCAAAGAGAGTCAATATCGATACGTGCCGTGACATCACGGTGACGTCACTGAGATCCCTAAAAATTCCCTAAACGCCGGTGTATCGCAAGCTATAGATGAACCTCAGTAGGCTACCGTATGCGTGGGGTTGGCAATACTGTTCGAACACCAAAAATGGCCGACACAGCTTGAATTTTGTACTATATGTCGTGTTATAATTTAGGTTGGTGGATGGGTTATAGACAGCTGAAGTGAACTACATCATTTCCATATCAATCCTGATCTAGCCTACACAAAACTAGTGAAAAATTAATAGATTAAAGTTTCATCAATAAGTTACCTTTGCCCGATTCCACTGCTCGGATAAGAGTTCAGACAATTCCAGCCTGTAGGCTTTCTGGTCCCACTACTGGACAACTGTGGTATATAATCTGCTGCCTTTCTTGAAGAGGGTCATGCCCTGTGAAACGAAATGAAATACAATGAGATCAACAGTTTAACCCTGTTCCAATAAATCAGGGCTATGTAAAGGCAGACATGTTATTAAGCCTGTCTCATTCATATAGGTTAAGTTGGGGTCTCACAGTAGACCAACCTACTCTAATACATGAGGAGCCTATTTCCAAAAGTCGACATCTGACTTTTTGAAGTTATTGAGAAAAACGCTTAAACGGTAAAATTCAGGAAATTTTATGTTATTCTTGGTACTAACTCTAACATAAACATACCATAAACCTAAAAAATAGCTCCAGAGGTAGATTCAGAAATGCGTTTAGGAGATATTTAGCATTAAAATTCGCAGATGTCGGATTTTGGAAGTTCGTTAATGGAAAATCGTATTTTGGAACGAACTTCTAGCATATGACGAGTTTTGGAACAAAACATGGATTTTGCTTAACAAGGATTTTAACCCTCTTAGCGCCAGAGTCGCTGTAAGCGATCCTCATAAAATGAACGAAACATGCCAGCGACGTTCTGAGAGACGCTTTGTTTTTGAATTCTTAGAGGGGCTTATAGACTGAAAATGGCGTCTTAACTTGACTTGACCATTAAAGAGATTTCTAGCTACCATTTTCTGGCAAACATCCTTGTTTTCCGTATATCGATACACTCGAGCGATATTTGAAGTTCCTTGAATTGTTTACGCGTGACTCGTAAAAGCATGGCGTCCAAGGGAAGGAAGCATTGTTTGAGAGGAAGACATCGAAGAATTAATGATTGATGAGTCAAGTGGTGAACTCTTGGACTTCGTGGACAGTGATTGCGATCTTGTGTGTGACGAATCATGTGCCGATTCCGCTTCGGACAATGAATTACCTGCGCTGAATGCGATCGTACATAACCAAACAAGTGATAGTGATAGTAATGATGTTGATAGTAATAGCGACTGGGAAGAAAGGAATGTTGACCAGGACAATCCTCCACAGGCTACACAACCACAAATGTGAAAGATAAAACTACAGGGTGCCCTTCTGTTTATTTATTTTCACAGTAATTATTTTAATTTTATTTATATCAACATTGCCATTGTTGGTGTACGGTATTTTATTAATATGCTAGATTTTAGAATTTCAGATTTTTGAAACCCCTGCTGATATTTCTTAAACTAAAAAACTGCATTTCCTGGTTCTTTTGTTATGTATGTGTGCTCTCCAGTGTTCATTTTTACTCCATTTATAAGCGTGTGGTAATGGGAATAATCAAACTTTCTAAGTTTTATTTTACAGAAGAAATTATTTTAATTAATTAATTAATTAATAAAGTAAGAAATAAGTTTTATAATGATCTGAAAATTTCCCTGAATTTAGATAGCTATGTTTTGCACTCCCTGACTAAATTTCGCTTTTGTATCTTTCAAAACAGGGGATGTACATATTTTTTTCTGAAAGCCTACATTTTCCATTAAAACAGCCTGGCACTTTTAGACTTCACCATTACCTTTTCGCCTGGCACTAAGAGGGTTAAGCCACATAATATTGTTATGCACTCCTTATTTAATAAGCACACAAAATTTACAGTGAACACAAGTTTCTAGTAAATTATATTAAAAAAATAGTATGCACTAACATAATAATACACAAGGAGCAATAAGTCACACAGATTAGATTCTCAAGTCGTTATCGTCCTCCTGGCGCTTCATTACTTTTCCACTCTTCCCCGTAGTGAAGTGTTAGTAGTTTGTTGACATCATTCATCTTCTCTTCTTTGACGGCTACTCCAAGAGGCAACTGAACTTTCTCAAAAGTTACCGTTTTTTCCCTTTTTAGTTATCCCTTTGAAATCAGTTAAGTCACTCCTATAATTTTGCTCTCCACGAAGAAGAGTAGAGGATTTTACTTTCCTAAACACGAATCTCTTGCAGGATTGAATTCTGAAATGCCATGACCCTGGTGCTTTAAAAGAAGATTGGACGCTACCTTTCCAGTCATACACTGGACAATCAACACCTAACGTGTTCACTGTGCCAAACTGCTTGAAAATTTGAGTGTAGGTTTCAGGTTTTACAATAGAGTCTCACACTTTAAACTCCTTTTCAATTCTTCCGAAGACTTGGTCTGGGGGTATGAAGGAGTGGCCTACAACGGGAAATACCATCTCCACTTCTTTAACTTGTGCGGAGGAATCATTATAAAGCCAATAGGAAACCATTCCAATCATAATACTATTTTTATTTTGACCCCCACAGCCGTCAGAAACCAAATTAACTATTGTGATACCTGTAAGATCAAGATGATTAAGTCTGTCATAAACACAGGAAGCTATTTCGTTAGATCCTTGTGGACGAGAAGATTCCAGCCACTGGTATATAAAAGTGTTCCGTGTAGTTTGACGATCACGCGATGTTCCTACACAGATTGTAAAATTGTACATATACAATTGTCTGGAGTAATACGTGGCTTGATCAGGTAAGATTACGTAGAACATCATAAAACGCCTGTGCTCTTAATTTATGTACTCTTAACTCAGTTACTATATTATTATTTTCTTGAGGAATCTTGCAGTGCTTCAGTTTTGCTTTCAGCAACAAACATTTTGAGCAAGCATCAGTCGCTGGAGTGCCAAATCCAATATTATATGTCTGACAGAAATAATGCCTAAAGTAAGCTGCCTTAACTCTTAGCTCAGTTGATACTGACTGGTTGTAACTTCTCCACAATTTACTAATGTTAAGCTCACTTGATAAATACTGGCGACCTTTCACTTGTCCTCTACAATAGTGTAATTCACTAACAACATTTAATTTCTCTATGAAAATGCTCATAGGTAGCCTTTTATTTTCACTGTACTTGCTACGAGTATCTCCTCCTCGTTTATCTATAGGCAGAAGACCAGTCTCAAAGTGACGCTTACTAGCCAGACCCACCCTGTCTTTTGATATCTGCAAGATACCTAGAAAAGTTGCCCTGCAGACGGGTACAACAGGTTCTTTACCGGGACGCTTTGTTGCCTTTTTCACAAGATACTTTATCGATATGTTCTTATTCTTGTTACTGCCATTACTCACGGTTCTCCTCGGAAGTGCAGCCGCTGTATGCTTGATTATAAGTGCGTCCTGGATAAGCTTCTTTAGCGTGCTATAGAATATGTTATGAAAATGTTTGATGTCCCTAGTTGTCAGCGTCTGGCACTGAAATGCTCCCTTCTTGTGATTGCATATTGGTACTTTTGGGGGTTGTGAAGCAGAGTATCTGAAAATATAGTATTTATCTAGATTCTGCTTCAAGAACGCATTATTTGTAACGATTATATGATAATTATTGCTAAACGAATTAGTAACGTAACTCTCACCTTTCTCTTTTCTTCTTAGCCCAGTTTTTGGGGTCACAGGAATGTTTCCTCCCACGTCCAGGTACAGAAGGAGATACTTTTAAGGAATTATCCATTGCTTTGTAGAACAGCACCAAACTAATCAGATGCCAACTGGTGACTGAAGTATAGAGCCAACAAATACTGCGTCGAAACAGTGCATTGTCACATTAGAACAAACTTGGCGGGAACACTTAGAAAGAAGTTAATTGGCGCCGGACATTGCTAAGTACTACAATCAAAAGTTCGCGGGAACCACTGCCTCGAAATAATGCAACAGGAATGTCGAGTATTGGAACACACTTTGGAAGTTGCATCAACCTTCTTATGCAAAATGTCGGATTTAGGAACGAAGGGCAGATGTCGGATTATGGAAATAACTTAACAAAGCAGATGTCGAGATTAGGAAATAAAGTCAAACTTTAATATTGATTTTTAACCACAGATATCGTGTTTTGGAACATCTTCCACCATCCATTTGATGCATTTCTCCAAGAGGAATATGAAATTTAAAAAATCTACTTTTTGTAAAAAATGTCAGATGTCGACTTTTGGAAATAGGCTCCTCACATAATCTAGCTATAAATTATATTAATTATGCATGACGTATCACATTATTGTTTTTCGCTTCCATTTCGACAATATATAATTTTCATACCTTATTTTATCTTTTCTGGGAACATTATCAATTTTAACTTCCAACCTTGATCACTTTTGCACCGACTGCACCAGATATATGTGCTAAATCACGTAAATATGTGTTTTATTTAACAACCAGAGCCATGTTCGTCAGATTTGTTAGTATGTGTACTGCTCTGGTCTAAGCTGCATGGACCTGAGAGGAATGTGCATCGCAGACTATGAGTAGTGGTGGTGACGAGTGATGAGGTTTCTCGGTCCTTGCGTAGTAATAGAAGCAAATACATTCGTCGGCGACTCACTCACTCATTCCCAACGCCACACTGGTTTCAGAAAAGACCCTATGTTAACAGTATTGGAATAGACGAGAATGTCAGGTAACACGGCGGCCTGTCGAGAGGCTTGTCAATTCTCGCCAGCTCCTACCCTGCCTCTGCCCTTCATGCCACAAGTTCACAGAGCTTAGACGCGAGCAGTAACTGCCGCAGCGAGGGCTTACAACAAGGCGCTCACATTGACGTCAGTAGTTGCTAACATGTCCGATACAAAATACAACATGTAACGTAATTATGTGATAAAAGAAATACTTGGGCTTTTGTGTATTAATGTATTTGTAAATATAGCTTGTATGAGGCAATGGTGCCAACTTCACTATACCGCAATCAAAAACCATCGATCTGGAGGCGTTAGGCTGAAACCATTGGATTAGACAAAACGAAGGTTAGAATGGTTGGGTGTAGGTGCGGCCTTGGCCGCACGCAGCTAGCAGGGCACGGTTGACACAAAACTATTGATCTGGGCGCGTTAGGCTGTAACTATTGTCAAAAACCATTGGATTGGACAAAACGAAGGTTAGAATGGTCGGGTGAAGGTGCGGCCTCGGCCGCGCGCAGCTAGCGGGGCACGGCTGACACAAAACTATTGATCTGGGCGCGTTAGGCTCTAACCGTTGTAAAAAAAACATTGGATTGGACAAAACGAAGGTCAGAATGGTCAGGTGTAGGTGCGGCCTTAGCCGCACGCAGCTAGCGGGGCAAGGTTGACACAAAACTAATGATCTGGGCGCATTAGGCTGTAACCATTGTCAAAAACATTGGATTGGACAAAACGAAGGTTAGAATGGTCGGTGTAGGTGCGGCCTTAGCCGCACGCAGCTAGGGGCAAGGCTGACACAAAACTATTGATCTGGACATGTTAGGCTGTAACCATTGTCAAAAACAGTGGAATGGACAAAACGAAGGTTAGAATGGCCGGTGTAGGTGCGGCCTTGGCCGCACGCAGCTAGCGGGGCAAGGTTGACACAAAACTAATGATCTGGGCGCATTAGGCTGTAACCATTGTCAAAAACATTGGATTGGACAAAACGAAGGTTAGAATGGTCGGGTGTGGGTGCGGCCTCGACTTCCCTCTCATTGTAGGTTACAGATAGGTTATGTTTTATTCTCCTAACTTCCGCTTCACGATGGCATTTCGTGCACGGTAGTGTTTTTGGTACTAAAATGTGGTGTTGCAATAGCTTCAGCAACTTCTCAGGTTGATCATAGAACCGGCGATTGAAGTTACTGATTGTTATCTGGCAACTTGACAATCCATAGTGAATAAATGATTCAATTCAGCACACTATCAAATGAACAGAGTGCCGCACACGAATATGCGCACTAGAGAATGAACTGAGCGCTTCTTTGTTTTATATAGTGCCGTAAGGGCAAGGTTGGCAGTACTGTTTTAATGACAGACCAGCTGACCAAACGAAGAGACCTGAATACTCAACTACCGCAACCGATGAGGATTGATTTGGACTAATGGCGGTCACGGCTGTAATTTTGGCTATATATGTTGTGATCCTATTTGGGAAGGCTGGGTGGGTCACATACGGCGGAGGAGGAAACATCTATTACTACATTTTCTCCAGATATTTTCCTGACCATTACTACAGGTATTTTGGTTAGGCACTGCTACCACAATTATACTGAATTGAGAACATTGCACCAGAACTAAACAATAAAGCTCACAAGCATCAAAAAATGATAATAAACACAAATACACATGACCACAAGTACAACGGCAGGTTCCGTTTTATAGAGAAGTACCTCACTGTAGAATACGCCAAGTTTTCCCTTCTGTAGGTGCGGCTCGGGTGACCACAAGTACAACGGCAGGTTCCGTTTCATAGAGAAGTACCTCACTGTAGAATACACCATGTTTCCCCTTCTGTATGTGTGGCTCTGGCACAAACCTCACTTGGCATGTAATGACCCTAGCAGGCCAAGCCTCCATGGAAATCACCTCTCTCTTAGCCAGACAAACTACAACAGCAAATAGAAATAGTAAACGAATACAAATATCTAGGAATCACCTTCCAAACATCAGGAAACTCCTTCAACAAACACATAAAACAAAAGACAATAACAGCCATCACTGCAATGAGGGACATCAGAAAAATTCAATCACTATCATCAGACACCGCAATGAAGATTTTCTGAGTCAAAATAGTACCAATCCTGACAAATGGACTTCAAATAATATGGGACTACTTGAACACAAGAGATCTAAGAACAATAGAGAATGTAAAAGCACTGTATCTAAAGAAAGCACTAGGCATCTCAAAATATACACCCTCCAGGTATACATATTTACTGGCAAGAGAATCTTTCCTGATAGAGGAACTAAAATATACTCTACTACTACCAACCACGAAAGCATACAGCAATCTCCTAACAGAAAGGCAGCAAAAGAAGGAAAAAGTAGAAGAAGAATTCTACGGCATGAGCGCCATGATCGACCGAAGCTGGGCAAAAGCTAACCAGCAGACGAGAAGTGCAGTCATCAGGCTGGCGGTCCAAGGCTTCCATCACAAGACATGCCACATAACATCATACCACAGGATCTCGGAGAAATGTGTGTGCAAACAGTGCAACGATAAGTGCGACAAATACCACATCCTCTTATGCAAGAACATTACAAGATCACTAATGGAACTTAGTTCTGAAGAGCAAAGACATAGATACATCTCAAACAATCAAATGTATTAAAAAAATTAATGTATGGCCACTTGGCTGCAATAACTCTAAAAATAAAAAAAATACAATTAAGCTACTTAAAACAGAAACACACTTAAAATTTTATGTTATTAATACCATGCCTCTGTCTTTTCTTGGATGAGCTACGTTCAAACCTTGGACTATACCGTGTAACCTAGTACAACTACGTCAACGATCTGAAAGTTGCCATTTGCACATAGCCTAAGCTATACCATTTCATTTATTCGAGTTACCCCTTGTGATTTCTTACCTCACTTGTAGGCTACTGTTTGAAAGAACTTTAAACTCTCGACTTCAAAACAAACTTTTTCACTTCATTGATATCTATTGTACAGTACTAGACCTGGCATCGTATAACAGTCCGTCAAGAGTCAAAGTGGTTGTCCTGTGCCAATAACAAAAACCTATTCAAATAAAAATTACCCAATGATAGGGATTTGAGACTCTTATATGAAATGTGGAAATAAATATATATATATATATATCTCCTTGTTTTATTATATTAGGCTATATAAGTTACATACCTACACATTTAAACGACAATAATATTAGCCTATGTCTTAAATCGCCAAGAGACCTACCAAGTCGGAACATTAATTTCTGTTCATTGCCTGCCTACTAATTATGCAATTATATAATGCCTAACATTCCCTTGTAACTCCCAGAAAACTACACATTCAATGCACATTTTGCGAAATAATATCATTAACGTTTTATTGCATACAAATTGTGCAAGAAATACTAATATAGGTTATAATCGCTCACCTGGGGGCTTATTAGTGTTAAAATGCTCTCACTAAACAACTCTTAAAATGATATTAAAACATACACAGTCATTCCAAGAACTACAGTTTTAATTAGCACATGTTTCAACTTTGTTTAATGAATTTTTTACACCTAAACGCAAAGCAGATGAATTGGACGACTCTACAGTATAAGCGGCTGAAATAATGCTCCTGGATTACAACCGAGGGCGTTACAGCGATGGCGACTTTGAACTATCAATATTCTCATACAGTTCTATATCCGCCAATCAGAAGTCTTAAAATACGGCCTATGCTGTAGTCCAGGAGGTTTAAGAAATACGCTACAAAAACTCGGTATTTACAATCAACTTCCAGCTTGTGTTGCAGTATGCCCATTTCAAAACCAAACTCTCTTTATCCCTCATAGTACGGAATCGAACTAAGAAGATAATTTCTCACCCACAACTGTCTTTTTTATTCCAATATGACGCAGTGGACAAATTCATATAACTCACATCACACCTATGTATCCTGGACAATTGAATATTGTGAATTATTACTTATAATCTGACTGGACACAAACTTGTTTATACACTTCTTTTCTCTAAGGGCATGTTTTACTTATATTCTTAGGCACATCATTTGTAGATGACGACGTACTATGATTTTATAGCAGCCTAATCGCAAAAATGACTAACACTACCCTACAAGCCACATGCAAAACAAACGTTTTCCTTTTTCTGAAGCAACACTAGCCTGCGCCACAAAGGAGTGGAAACAAACCGTAACCCACTTTCAGTACCTACTAAAGAATTTCCTAACTATTGAAAGAACATTGCATCAGAATCTGCAAAATTCCCACTTGCCTACTACTAACGGTTAAGGGAAAGAATAATATGGTTAATCAGTGTTGCGTTAGGGGTATACATTCTTTCCTTTCTTCTGCTACTTCTCCAAATTTGTCCTTGAGCTCGGCCTTGCTCTACACCCTGTCACCAAACTTCGCCGTCTAAGCTCTAGGAAGGTGGTTGGTCGTTTATTTTTTATTTATACAAAGTAATCGTCATTTAGTGATGCTACTGTTGGGAAGTAATGTGACAAATTTAAAGGCACGCTCAGGTATAAATTACGGCAACTTTAAAACCATATACACTCCCAGGCATTTCGATTACCGGTACTACACAAGATAGCCATGGTGCTATTGACATGGAAATGTTACCATTGTACTGAATAGTCTGTAAAGTTAAAAGTGCATGTGCCTTTTTTGACCACTAAACAAGACATAACAATTGACGACGAGATAGAATAGTCGAAATATGAAATAGCCTACTACGTGATACACACAAGGAGCGCAGGGAGGTCCATTCCACTACCCCAGCTACATACATAATTTAAAAATCCATATACAGGTGGCTATCCCCACACCAAACCATGCAATTGTGTAAATTGTTACAGCATTGAACAATAAAGGACAATATTTAAACGGGAGCTTGGTTCCTATAAAATGAAAAACAAGAAGTTCCGTGACGAACTAAAGAGCCCACTTTGGCTCTCCTGTAGTATACGTTGCCCGGTTCGAAAGTGCGTTATTTTACAAAGAAGCGCTCTGATAATGGTTTGCAATTACTCTGCCACGTTATTAAAGCTATTTCCCATTAACAAACACCGCGTAAACACGTCCAAAATAAGGAAATTGTCAACATAAACTTTCAAGTCATGAACTTACCGAAATACTGTGCGCCATGTTGGATTATCAATGCTGGCGCAATGCTGCCAACTTCACTTCACCAAAATCCCCTGTTGCGAGGTTTGGCGAATAGACGAAAATTGCACTATGACTGTTTGGACGAAATTCACATTGACGGAAATTCAGATTGACGAAAATTGTACTATGACTGTCTGGACGAAATTCACATTGACGGAAATTCACATTGACGAAAATTGCACGATGACTGTCTGGACGAAATTCACATTGACGGAAATTAAGATTAATGAAAATTTCACTATGACTGTCTGGACGAAATTCACATTGACGGATATTCAGATTGACGAAAATTGCACTATGACTGTCTGGACGAAATTCACATTGACGGAAATTCAGATTGACGAAAATTGCACTATGACTGTCTGGACAAAATTACTGATGACGAAAATTGCACTATGACTGTTTGGACGAAATTACTGATGACGAAAATTAAGATTGACGAAAATTGCACAATGACTGTCTGGACGAAATTACTGATTGCACTGGACGAAATCTAGATTTACAAAAATTCCACTATGACTGTCTGGACGAAAATTACTGATTGCACTGGACGAAATTCGGATTGACGAAAATTGCACTATGATTGTCTGGACGAAAATACAAGCAATACAAGCAAGAGGGTCTGGGGTGGACGAAACATCGTAGGTAACGTAACGTT
This sequence comes from Meconema thalassinum, assembly GCA_946902985.2. Taxonomy (NCBI): domain Eukaryota; kingdom Metazoa; phylum Arthropoda; class Insecta; order Orthoptera; family Tettigoniidae; genus Meconema; species Meconema thalassinum. The sequence goes on from OX336395.1 coordinate 26,308,495, forward strand.
AGGTTAGGTTAGGTAAGGTTAGGATAGGATAGGTTACGTTAGGTTAGGTTAGGTGAGGTGAGGTGAGGTGAGTTGAGCTGAGGTGAGGGTAGGATAGGTTAGGTTAGGTTGGGTTGGGTATTCACCACGTTATTGAGCGCACTATTTCCAACTGTTTGTTAGGGACATACTGATCATCACGTTTGCACTGCTGGCGAAACATGTAATCAGCCAAATAAAAAACGAACTGAGACTTGCTTCTGTGGTATGTAGGGAGTGTGGCTTTTACATGTCGCCAGGTGGATTCAATGGTGTTGGTGTGGGCTTGGGTGTTGGGGTCCACAAAATTGTATGAATGGTTGACAGTCAGGTGTTTGAATCCTTCTTCATCCAATTTCGAGTAGGCCTTCCAACAGTCCGAAATGATGGTCGTTCCGGGCAAAATCCACTCCTTGATTATTGCAGTCAGTGTTGGTGCTGCTCTATCTTCCACGGCAACAAGGAAGCACCGACCGAATTCCCGCTCAATTCCACCAAACACCCATTGGCCCTCCACAGGGTACCCCTTGTTGTACTTGCGCTTCCCAAATTTGCTTTCGTCGATTTCGATGGTTTTCCCAGGCCCTCCCACCTGTTCACTGTTCCTTTCCACATGGTCGCAGATCACCTCAAAAATGAACTGTTTCCAGTCGGCGATGGTATGGCTGGCAAACCTATAATTCTCGGTGATCGTACCGGTTGATGTACTGTTGGCGATTTGCACTGTCAACAGCAATATTTCGTCTAGTGTCAACTTAATTTTACTGAACCACGATCCGTGTCGAATGGATTTGGTTTTACGGCATTCTGATTTATTACTGTTGCAAGTCCATGTAATTCCGTCACGTAAATCAGCACGGTTCCTGGTGTGCATTTCTGCACAGCACTCACACCGCATGGCAGTTTTGATTAAGCCAAATTCCCGCAAGAAATCTAGAAAAATTCCCTTGTTAGAAGGGTTATAAAAATTTACTATTGCCGATACCTTCTCGCCCCACAACTCGATCAGCACTGATATTTGGTAATGAAAGCTCGTTTTTCAATCTCGCTTGAAAGCGCGACACGACAGACCGCAAGGATTCCATGTTTTGCACTGGCGCCAAGACCAGCGCCAAGCGATAATGTTGGCACTGCTGAAAAAGTCAGTAACACCCTCTAGCGACAAAAAAATTCAACTCCTGTATACTAGAGATATTGGCCATTTCTATAGAACATTTTTCGGATTTCAATGGCGGTGGGCAACGTATACTACTCGAGTTCCCCTACTTTTCTTAAATTTTAAGATTCATGCCATTGATGAATCTGTACTATCTATTGTGCCCAATTAGACACGGCTGACTGGCATCGAACCGGGGTCTTTATCACAAGGAAGACCAGGCCCATGATTCGGCGCAGAATCGAATCATTGATCTCTGTGGGGGAACAGCCACAATGAACCCGAGGAACAATGAGTTATAACTGCATATAATTATAATAGCAGGATTTCACGGCCAGAACGGGAATATTATAGCTTTAAAGGTGGATTATTGCAGAAAATACAAGCCTATGTACGTTGAAGATGCTCGAGCTCAAGAAAGCGAGCCAGCTTGACATTTTGACAAAGCGAAGTTGAATGTTGGCGGAGTAGACGTGGCGCCTAGGCACTACTTTCGGCGTGGCTGGAGGCTGAAGGCCGTGATTAACGACTAAGAAAATTCCCCTTCAACAAGGCGAAACAGTGGAGTGGGGGTGGTCGCCCACAGAAATTAATTAATTACGGCCAAATGGAGCAATGAATTGAGATGAAACTTACACCCAGATGCATGTATTCTAGGAAAGATAATTTAGGAGTGTTCTCACGCCTAAATTAAAGCCTGCATCTATAAAGGAACTTATGCACAGACCTAATCCGGGGCAGAGTCAGTATTTGTAGAGGAGCCAGGGGGGAAAAACCGGGGTAGCATCATGACGCCGTGGAAGAAAGCAATTAATTATAATTAATTGGCTGAATCAATTGCCTGCACGCGAGTGAATTTGGAACCTCCATGAATAGACAAATAAGGATCATACTTCACTTTGTCTGAAAATGCATTATTTTAAGAAGAGAGTCGCTCCTGGAAATCCAGTGAACTATTTTTCATCAGGAAGCTTTATATGGGGAGAATCTGGAGCGGAGGTCAGTTCGTCTTGACTCAACTCGTGTGGCAACACGCTGTCGGATCACGCAAGAAAGTGCGCGGAATTTATAAAGTATTGACCCTCAAATGTACTAGCGGTGAACAATGAAAGGCGCATCATGCAGCTAAATAACAGTAATTCTGCATCATATAATAATTAGTCTACAGCAGACGTATAAGCAACAGTATACGCGAGTATAAAATCAGTACAGGTAGAGATAATTTAGGATGATGTTTACAGACAATGAACATACCCATGAAGTGTTATCATGGGTAAAATGAAACATACTATTGTAATGAACACTACGGTTACGGGAACCTGGAAGGCATCACAAGTAGTTGTGACCTAGGATTGAACAACTTTGCAGTAGAGGAGACATAAACTGTAGGTGACGGGAGACGAACACACACACGCAAGATAGACTTTCAAGGAGACCAGCGGTTGTCAGGAGTTAGCTGCATCGCATCTCTGAGGTCAGGCGATAGTGGGAATCCGATCAAGGATCCGTGTGTGAAAATTTCGCGAGAATTATGTATAAAGTTACATTACAGTGATCTTTAGGAGGGTTTATGTTTATATGGTAAAATAATGTGTATTGTGTCAAAGTGAAAATGCCAGTAGTGAAAAATATAATTACCATTTGTAAAGTTTATGCAATGTGTCGTGTGAAAAATATCATGATGGCTTAAAACAAGCATTATGGCAGGCGAGTGGCTAACATGCTGGACCAACCCAGCTAAAATGAAAGTGAGTACATATTTAATATGTTGATATGATTTAATAGCTCACCATACAACGAAGCATTCCCTCAACGATTAAGAATTAACAGACATTTCTGTACGAGATCACATCCCTCGTATTTTGGTAAAAATATGGCTTTGAGGATGACATGCTTACGGTCATATAGGCGTAAGACATTGATGAAAGTAACGGTAACGTTAAATAATAATAATAATAATAATAATAATAATAATAATCTGGGGTCGGTAACAATAATAAATAAATAAACAAATCGTCATGTCAGGCCTATAGTACGTGCAAAGTGTGTCATATCTAGCGTAGGAATGCTGTGTTATTGTGAAAAGGAAGAAAGAAAGTTAAATATCGAGATAAAGAGAGCTTTTCAGTGTCATTGAAATGTTAAATAAATGTCTTATTGTGGTATATTCTACAGGGTTGTATTTGAGAGCCATTAAGATAGTTAATGTATGCCAGTAAATTTATACTTGTTTTGGAGCTACGTAGAACTTTGGCTTATGAAATGTATAGAGGACGTGAGTGCTTTGAGAATTGAGTCATCTGTAAGAAATATTGTTTGAGCCGCGATCAGCGAGCATGTAACGTAGAATAAAGAGATATACGTCAATAAGTTGCGGGGATCATCCGAAAATAGTTTGCGCGTTGTCGAATCTAGTAGGCAAAATCTTCGAAGCTACGATATAGTATTGCCTTAGAGCATACATGTGTATTCGCAACAGAGTTGGGACAGAGTCTGTCTATATCCACTGTTAGCAGAGCCTTCGCCACCAGGGATAACTGCTAGAGACCCTAGGTAGGCCGATATATTAATTGATCTGCCCTGAGAGGTAAGATAAATGGTTCTTCGTGTAGGAAACGTCGATTTCCTCTTGTTATATGCATGCCACCCAGTGAGATAACAGTGAAAATCACCTGAGACGCGCGCAAAAGCCACTGATGTCGACCACAGAACGGCAAAACTATTTCGTGATCCATCCCTTGCCTTGAATAGCAATTAGGAGCCGAGATGAGCCCATTAAATACTCTAAATGTAGGTATTGAATAATTAGATTGACTCAATTCGTAAGGACACGACCCATTCAGGATACCTCTAGCACTGCTGCACCATTGAATGAACACTTGACCATGCGGGGAGTCAGGCGGGTAGCAGGTATAATCCACTAACCCGGCAGCCATCTTGCCGAGGACGGCCCATGACTAATCTATTGTTCGCACGAAAGGAAGTCAATAGACCTGATCCTTTTATTTTAAGATTGTAGTGGGACACTGAAGAATCTCGATATTTCGATAATTAATTAAGATGTGCTTGATATGATGGTGTCAATTGAATTAGATGCACTATTTCCATACACATGCAATGTTGGTATGCTGTAATCGGATAACATTTGGCCCAGTTATTCTCTGAGGAGAGATTAACTGCACCAAATAAATAGAAGCATTTTTGTAAAGAGTATTTACCCAGTTCACACTAATTTATTCATACGGGTAGCGTAATTTGAATGAGATGACACGTTTGTAACGATAATGTTTTGACCAGGCCCAGAAAATCGTTGTATGGTGAAGCTATAAAATATCTATGTCTATGTGTTCTTTGGAGGGGAAAGTGTACCACTTCAGCGAATGAAACTTATGGGAAAAGAATACGATTCGCACGAGACGACACTTATTAAACAAGGCATAAGCTAATGAATTAATGTTATTTAAAGTAAATGTCCCATGTAAAACGGATAAATGTTTCATAATTGCAGATTTAATGTCATTTAAATATAATTTGTGTTTATTGTGTTGTGATATTCCAATTTGTGTTAAATTGTGCCACGGGAAGAACAATATGGACACTCGCAAATGTCGAAGAGTATCAACAATAGGATGTTTAGGATAGACTTGAGTGCGGTGGAGCACCAATCTTGAGAAGAAGAGACTCACAGATAATTTTGATTTTTGATGTGGGAAATAAATGTAAAGTATTTTTTTGTGTTTTATACTGTTTTGCCATGAATTACCACCATTAAATGTTATACTTAGGAATATGTTGTTTCTTTCAAGTAGAGTAGTCAACTGACAGACTCAAATCCTGAATATGTGCTCATATAGTGGGTTGAACGCCCCATACCTCGAAAGACCGCGAGTTACCTGGGATACGAACACATGTTCCATATGATGACGATTGGGTACATGGAGGACATGTTATTGTACTAGGATTGAGCCACAGGTACTACTAAAAGTCGGCCAAGGTATTAAATGGTAGAGACAAGAATAGCAGCAAAGCTAGGGTATGTTAGAAAAAGGCCGTGTCCCAGTGTTAATAAGCTTTCACGTTTGAAATAAATGTTGATAATCCTCCATAAGACATGCTTAAATGTAAATGTAAAAGCAATGATCTCTTTTATTTATCATGGCATGGCCCAGTGTGGTGCATTCGGCAATAAAAACCACTCCCTGGACGCTTTTACTGATAAATCAGAACTTGACCAATGTCTTGCAATGGGGCAGCCATCATCCTCTTTTATTTATCATGGCGCCCAGAATAACATGAGGCTTATGGGATTCAGAAAACCCCATAATAATAGTATGGTTTCCATGGGGGAAAACCATAATAGTATATTTTTCCTCAAACTGTGTTTGAGCGAGTGTGAGTCTTTTTAGGTGATACTCAGACATTAGACATTGTTGTCAGACGAGTGAATGTACAAACGGGTACGAGGGTCTAAACCCATTCCATAGGTGGTCAGAGCACTGTGCTAAAATGGTTGTTGTTGTTCTCGTGACATCGGAATTCTTTTCACAATATAACGCACCAGCATGCACAGCAAAGGCCTGCCTATATCTCAAAGATAAGAAATACGGGATGGCCACTACAGAGGGGATACTAAAATGTATCGCAGAGTTGAAGGAACATTTCGATACTACTCATGCCAAGAGTAGGGAAGATGCTAAGGCATTTCAAGATGAAATAACGGGTAGATTGGATGCTAATCAAAATGAAATGAGCCAGATGTTGGCTACGGTAAACACTCAGTTAGATTCAAATTTATTAGAGGTCAATAAAAAAATTGATGATGTTAAAGAATCTATTAAACAAGAGGTAACTATAAAGATTGTTAGCGTGGTTTTCGAGATGCAAGCAAATAAAGACAAACGCTTTGAGTCAATAGAAGTAAAGCTCGAGAATAATCTGCAAGCGTGCAGAGAATCGCAACGTGAGGTCAATGATAGATTAAACGATATGTCCGTAGAGCTTAAAGATATTCAGAATCAGAACGAAGCGAACACTAAGCGGCAGCAAGAGCAGTTTAATACGTTCTCTCAGACCGTTGATCAAAGGCTTGAAAACAGCGACGAGAAATGGAGTAAACGTATGGCGGGTTACGCAAAAGCTGTAGATGAAGCGTTAAGGAAGCAGGATCAGAATATCCTTGACCAATGCAAGGAGATCAGTGATTTAAAAACTTCCGCTAAAGAAAATAAGGGAATAATCGTAAATATGAAGACGCAGGTTGGAAAAGTTCAAAAAGAGTTAGAACAAACTCAAAACGATCTAGCAGTCTTTCATAAAAAGCAAGATGAGGACCAGGGAGAAATTATCAAAATAAGGACCGAAATCTTCAATATGCACGGTCAGATCCAGAAAGAGGTTACAGGTTTAAGAGAAGATTGGAACTTCGAGAGGGCTTGAAAAATGAAGCCAGTGATAAAACGCTTCCCGAGGTAACACAAGGTTTAGCGGGGGAAATTTCTCACATAAAAGAGAGCCTTAAAGATGACAAGGAGAAAATCTTTTCTATGGCAGAGGAGAATCGTGATCGCCTGAAAAAATAGAACGAGAAGTATTAGCTCGTTTAGAAAGAGCGGAAAACAGGCACAGCCAAATGGAAACCAGAATGATCGCACATGAGGAGTCCATATTGCGAAATCCTAGATCTAATGAGGGGAGCCTAAATGAAAATAGGAGAAATAGGGGGGCAGATATAGAGGTACAGCCCACTCCGAAAAATACAGCCATGCCAAGTGACAGCCCGTATACCACACCTGGTATACCTATTGCTATGTCCACACCGCATGAAAATGCTGCACAAAATCAGATAGTCGCTGTTGTAAGGGCTAATGACGAGAAACCGAGGAAGTATTCTGGGAGTAACTCAAATATGACACCCAAATACTGGCTCAAAGAGGTTTCCGAATACTTAAATGACGCAAAAGTACCGCCAGAGCGAAGATTAAGAGCTATCGAAAAACAGACTGAAGGTGAATGCGCCTTATGGTTCAGAAGTTTTCGTTACACGTTTGACACCGTAGAAGAATTCCGCCAGGCATTTTTAAGAAGGTACTGGGATGCAAACATCCAGCAGAATCTAAGATTGGACTTGTACTCCAAACGCTATAGTACAAATAACCCAACGAAATATGCTGAATTCTTCATAGCACAATTATGCCGTTTTAAAGAGCTTGACGAGGCCCCTAGAGAACTAGACCTTTGTATAGCGATAGCCAAGCAATTACCATACGAAGTGCAAAGACTATTAATCTCGGCAAACGCCAAGACAGCGATTGAAATGGAGGACGTACTCAGACAGTTCGATCTCACCACAACGCAGCATACGAGGCAGAGTCGGAACACGAAACAAGTCCACATGACTAGTGCACCAACCGAACCGACTAGGGTGCAGACCAAAAGTAAATCTACTAGCACAGAAACTGAGAAGTCAGACTGGCAACGAGAAGAAAGGGAAAACCAGAATTGGAGGCCAGCGTACAGAGGGAGATCGAACCGCGGACACCGAGGAAGGAAAACCTGGAATCAGCGCGATACAAGAAATCAACAGCCTGATTACAGGAGAAATTACGGCCGAGATGGGAATAATCGAGACTGGTGATCCCAAGAACAGAGTCGCAGGTTCTACGAAGAAGCAGAAGAACGTTATCACGCATCATTAAGATATATGGAGGAGCGTGGAGATGATAACAGAAAATCGCAAGTGCATTGAGATGAAGCAATTAAAAATAGAAGGTCACCCGACATCTATAAGGATGATGACGGAGCCAAGAGTCTGGAGATGCAACAGCACGAAGACAGACAGGAGAACTCCACAAAAAATGGAGCCATAAGAAAAACCAGCCAATTATGACCCGGGTAGAAGGAGATACACGAAAGTCAATGCAAGGTTTACAGGCCACTACTCGTGGGAGAGTACGTCTTATTGAAAAAACCAGCTAGTTCAGACCCAGAGAACAGGAAATACAAAAAGTTTCAACATAATTTTCACGGGCCCTATCTGATTATAAGGGACTTGCAAAATAATGCCTACAGAATTAAAGATGAAGGAACAGGCAGAGAAGTAGTAGTAAACGCTGCCAACCTCAAATTGTATAGTCCACCGGAGGAGTATGAAACCACAGGGGAGCAAGCCATGCACACCCAAATGTACGGGGAGTCATTATATATGCACGCAGAGAGTCCTTAGAAAAGCCTACACCAGAGTGAATGGAAACAAGACAGCCAGCTCGTAGACCCAAGGGGAACGAGGGAAGAATGCAGCTGTCAGTTGGAAGAGTTCTACAACCAATTACGGGATGCAGCGAGAGAACTCCAAGCGATGAATGAACGGCTAAGGAAAGAAAACAACGAAATACGAGGCGGCAGACATAGAGGAGTGGGGGAACGAGACGACCCACTGCTCGGGAGCACTGACCGCCTAACGTAAACACTGTCTACAGAGTCGATGCCGTCTGGAGGTTCGAAAGAATTCACTTGTAAAATGAATTTTTCGAACTTAGCAGGGGAAAAGTGTGCCCAATTAGACACGGCTGACTGGCATCGAACCGGGGTCTTTATCACAAGGAAGACCAGGCCCATGATTCTGCGCAGAATTGAATCATTGATCTCTGAGGGGGAACAGCCACAGTGAACCCGAAGAACAATGAGTTATAACTGCATATAATTATAATAGCAGGATTTAACGGCCAGAACGGGAATATTATAGCTTTAAAGGTGGATTATTGCAGAAAATTCAAGCCTATGTACGTTTAAGATGCTAGAGCTCAAGAAAGCGAGCCAGCTTGACATTTTGACAAAGCGAAGTTGAATGTGGGCGGAGTAGACGTGGCGCCTAGGCACTACTTTCGGCGTGGCTGGAGGCTGAAGGCCGTGATTAACGACTAAGAAAATTCCCCTTCAACAAGGCAAAACAGTGGAGTGGGGGTGGTCGCCCACAGAAATTAATTAATTACGGCCAAATGGAGCAATGAATTGAGATGAAACTTACACCCAGATGTATGTATTCTAGGAAAGATAATTTAGGAGTGTTCTCACGCCTAAATTAAAGCCTGCATCTATAAAGGAACTTATTCACAGACCTAATCCGCGGCAGAGTCAGGATTTGTAGAGGAGCCAGGGGGGGAAAACCGGGGTAGCATCATGACGCCGTGGAAGAAAGCAATTAATTATAATTAATTGGCCGAAGCAATTGCCTTCACGCGAGTGAATTTAGAACCTCCATTAATAGACGAATAAGGATCATACTTCACTTTGTCTGAAAATGCATTATTTTAAGAAGAGAGTCGCTCCTGGAAATCCAGTGAACTATTTTTCATCAGGAAGCTTTATATGGGGAGAAGCTGGAGCGGAGGTCAGTTCGTCTTGACTCAACTCGTGTGGCAACACGCTGTCGGATCACGCAAGAAAGTGCGCTGAATTTATAAAGTATTGACCCTCAAATGTACTAGCGGTGAACAATGAAAGGCGCATCATGCAGCTTAATAACAGTAATTCGGCATCATATAATAATTAGTCTACCGCAGACGTATAAGCAACAGTATACGCGAGTATAAAATCAGTACAAGTAGAGATAATTTAGGATGATGTTTACAGACAATGAACATACCCATGAAGTGTTATCACGGGTAAAATGGAACATACTATTGTAATGAACACTACGGTTACGGGAACCTGGAAGGCATCACAAGTAGTTGTGACCTAGGATTGAACAACTTTGCAGTAGAGGAGACATAAACTGTAGGTGACGGGAGACGAACACACACACGCAAGATAGGCTTTCAAGGAGACCAGTGGTTGTCAGGAGTTAGCTGCATTGCATCTCTGAGGTCAGGCGATAGTGGGAATCCGATCAAGGATCCGTGTGTGAAAATTGTGCGAGAATTATGTATAAAGTTATATTACAGTGATCTTTAAGAGGGTTTATGTTTATATGGTAAAAGAATGTGTATTGTGTCAAAGTGAAAATGCCAGTAGTGAAAAATATAATTACCATGTGTAAAGTTTATGCAATGTGTCGTGTGAAAAATATTATGATGGCTTAAAACAAGCATTATGGCAGGCGAGTGGCTGGCATGCTGGACCAACCCAGCTAAAATGAAAGTGACAAATTTAATATGTTGATATGATTTAATAGCTCACCATACAACGAAGCATTCCCTCAACAATTAAAAATTAACAGTCATTTGTGTACGAGATCACATCCCTCGTATTTTGGTAAAAAATATGGCTTTGAGGATGACATGCTTACGGCCATTTAGGCGTAAGACATTGATGAAAGTAACTGTAACGTTAAATAATAATAATAATAATAATAATAATAATAATCTGGGGTCGGTAACAATAATAAATAAATAAATGGGCATGTCAGGCCTATAGTACGTACAAAGTGTGTCATATCTAGCGTAGGAATACTGTGTTATTGTGAAAGGTAAGAAAGAAAGTTAAATATCGAGATAAAGAGAGCTTTTCAGTGTCATTGAAATGTTAAATAAATGTCTTATTATGGTATAATCTACAGGGTTGTATTTGAGAGCCATTAAGATAGTTAATGTATGCAAGTAAATTTATACTTGTTTTGGAGCTACGTATAACTTTGGCTTATGAAATGTATAGAGGACGTAAGAGCTTTGAGAATTGAGTCATCTGTAAGAAATATTGTTTGAGCCGCGATCAGCGAGCATGTAACGTAGAATCAAGAGATTTACGTCAATAAGTTGCGGGGATCATCCGAAAATAGTTTGCGCGTTGTCGAATCTAGTAGGCAAAATCTTCGAAGCTACGATATAGTATTGCCTTAGAGCATACATGTGTATTCGCAACAGAGTTGGAACAGAGTCTGTTTGTATCCACTGTCAGCAGAGTCTTCGCCACCAGGGATAACTGCTAGAGACCCTAAGTAGGCCGATATATTAATTGATCTGCCCTGAGAGGTAAGATAAATGGTTCTTCGTGTAGGAAATGTCGATTTCCTCTTGTTATATGCATGCCGTCCAGTGAGATAGCAGTAAAACTCACCTGAGACGCGCGCAAAAGCCACTGATGACCACAGAACGGCAAAACTATTTCGTGATCCATCCCTTGCCTTGAATAGTAATTAGGAGCCGAGATGAGCCCATTAAATACTCTAAATGTAGGTATTAAATAATTAGATTGACTCAATTCGTAAGGACACGACCCATTCAGGGTACCTCTAGCACTGCTGCACCATTGAATGAACACTTGACATGCGGGGAGTCAGGCGGGTAGCAGGTATAATCCACTAACCCGGCAGCCATCTTGCCGAGGACGGCCCATGACTAATCTATTGTTCGCACGAAAGGAAGTCAATAGACCTGATCCTTTTGTTTTAAGATTGTAGTGGGACACTGAAGAATCTCGATATTTCGAAAAGTAATTAAGATGTGCTTGATATGATGGTGTCAATTGAATTAGATGCACTATTTCCATACACATGCAATGTTGGAATGAAGTGATCGGATAACATTTGGCCCAGTTATTCTCTGAGGAGAGATTAACTGCACCAAATAAATAGAAGCATTTTTGTAAAGAGTATTTACCCAGTTCACACTAATTTATTCATACGGATAACGTATTTTGAATGAGATGACACGTTTGTAACGATAATGATTTGACCAGACCCAGAAAGTCGTTGTATGGTGAAGGTATAAAATATCTATATCTATGTGTATTTTGGAGGGGAAAGTGTACCACTTCAGCGTTTGAAACTTATGGGAAAGGAATACGATTCGCACGAGACGACACTTATTAAACAAGGCAAAAGCTAATGAATTAATGTTATTTAAAGTAAATGTCCCGTGTAAAACGGATAAATGTTTCATAATTTCAGATTTAATGTCATTTAAATATAATTTGTGTTTATTGTGTTGTGATATTCCAATTTGTGTTAAATTGTGCCACGTGAAGAACAATATGGACACTCGCAAATGTCGAAGAGTATCAACAATAGGATGTTTAGGATAGACTTGAGTGCGGTGGAGCACCAATCTTGAGAAGAAGAGACTCACAGATAATTTTGATTTTTGTTTTGGGAAATAAATGTAAAGTTTCTTTTTTTGTGTTTTATGTTGTTTTGCCATGAATTACTACCATTAAATGTTTTACTTAGGAATATGTTGTTTCTTTCAAGTAGAGTAGTCACCTGACAGACTCAAATCCTGAATATGTGCTCGTATAGTGGGTTGAACGCCCCATACCTCGAAAGACCGTGAGTTAGCTGGGATACGAACACATGTTCCATATGATGATGATTGGGTACACTATCAAGAATAATGACGAAATTAAGTTGGTAATATAGAAATTTCATATTAGTTCGAAATACTGTATACCTGGCAAAATGTAGCCTAATGTAGCCTAATAGAACACTACAGTTTCGCAGCCTTGGTGACTGAATATACTCTTAGTTACATCTCTTAAGGTACAGAAGACAAAATTTGGTTGAAGTTCAATGGATAGCATGGTCGTTAAATGCAGTTAAACATTGGATCTAACGGCGCGCGTAAAATCATGTTGGCAACAATGTCATGCATGTATTGGTCAGAAATATTCTGAAATAATACGATCTATTGTTTAGCCAATTTTGAATGAAATCAATTAGTTAGTATGGAAGCTACATGGATTTTAAAATTCGACTTATCAGCAGGCTTAGAATCATGTTAGCAGCACTGACGTATATTAGTTACTCCAAATTAATCTAGAATACCAGGTACTATACGTGTGCAAAGTTTAGAGCTATTGGCTTGCATACTTTCTGATATATTGATATTAGGGTAACAAAAATAGAGACAGCATTCATTAACAGTTGGCAGCCCTGGTTGCTCTTAAGAATAGTGATATCTGTTATGGTACACATAGCACATACGAAATTTGGTTGAAATCCAAATGATAGTATAGAAGTTAGATGTATTTAAATTTGGACCTCTCAGCAGGCTTAGAATCATGTTGGTAGCACCGACGTATATAATGTTACTCCGAATTAATATAGAATGTCAGGTACTATACTGTGACCATTTGACCGAAGTCCCACAATCACATGAGCATGAATTTCAATATCCGCCGAGCAAAAGACTCAAAACAATAACTCGGGGTCCATCTGGGCTAAATAGAAAAAAATACGAGCCTTACAGTAGCCAGCTGGTGCCAGCTCGTCCGATCCACTTCCGTCCCATTTTTCAAAATCACTCCCACAAAAATATCCAGCAACCGAGTGCAAATATGTTACACATCAAAAATAAAACAAAACTAGCCGGATACCGAAATTCACACTCCATGAAGGAATGGAAGGTATTGCAAATAACTCGTGAATGACACCAATTTCTCAAAACACCTCCGTATAATTTAACTGTCCACTTGTCCTTTTGAAATAATTTTGTATGTGACCAGAAGAAGGCATACACCTCGATAATTGTTTGTGTAAGTTTTACGTCCTTTTTGTGTATGGGATGGATTTTTTCCGTTTGCCAAATGTCCAACATAATTTCGTGCAATTTTATGATACAATATTCTCCTGCATTTTTCCACAATTCTGCAGTTATTCGATCCTACCCTGAGGCCTTGTTATTTTTGTGATCGGATGAATTCTTTAATCTCTTTTACAGTCGGTGGGGTTGAAACTTGAATAATTTTATAAGAATTGATGAACTTAAACTTTTCTTGTGGTAAGTCACTGTTAAGTAATTTAGAAAAGTATACTGCAAGGATTGTACAGTTGGCATCTATAGTAAAAGCCAATATTCCATTTTCATTAACAAAATGGAGCGCTGGTGAAGAATACTTTGTCAACTTTTGCTTGAAAGTTCTATAATAGATTCGTGACTTATGTTGCTTAAAGTACTCTTCTATTGATTGTAATTTAAAATCTTCACTTTGCTTACGAATTCTCCTTATTGATTTTGTAACTATCTTCCGAACGTTTTTAAGTTCTTGAAATGTGGTTGGAGTTTTATTGCATGACCAATTATGCCAGGTTTGCTTCCTAAGTTGTATTAACTGGTCACATTCATCTGTCCATCATGGGTGTTTTCTTGTTCTTGATAACAGGGCTATGTTTACAGCTGTTTGTAAGAGTCCTGCATGAAGTTGCGGCCAATTTTGTGGATGTATTTCTTCAGTTCCTTTCATGAAGTTTTCATTCCCTTTAATATTCTCTATATCATATTTACTTTGAGGAACTCGTTTTGTAAAGTTTCGTTTCTCAGGGATCACCAGCAAGGGAAAGTTTTGTTGGATAATGATCAGAATCTAAATCCAGGCCTTTCAGTACTTTAAGTTTCATGATTTCTGCAGTATACAAATGGGAAATAAGTACATGATCCAGTTGATACTCACCCATTAAAGAATTAGGTGAGACCCAAGTCCTAGTTTTAGAAGGGAGTTTCTTAAAGAAGGTTGATTTAAAAATAAATCATGACTTCTGCTTAACTCGATGAGTCTCATGCCGTTCTGATTAGTTTGCTTATGGCCAGACCATTTCCCAACCCAATATCGAATTTCATCTCTTTGCCAATTTGTGCATTGAAGTCACCCTTAAGAATTTTAACATGATGTTGTGGAATTCTTTGTAAAACATTATCTAATTGATTCCAAAATTGTTCCGCTTTCTCGAGTGCTTCCTTGTTAGTGACGTTAGTTGGTGCATGACCATTAATTAGAATATAGATTTTGTTCCCTGATTTTATCGGTATGGTAGAAAGACGTCCTGAGTAGGACTTCAATGTCACAACTTATTCAAGTATTGATTCATCCACTAGGGGATTTGAGGTACTCCGACTTACCTCCTTGCACATGCACACATCTGTGGTCTCCTCAGAATCAGATAGACCACTCGGGGACTGAAACACCTGGGGTAAATTATTGCTCAAGAAGGTGCACTATTCATGTTGATTTAATTGATGTTTTGACTGACATGTTGTTTTATGCTATAGTTTCTCTGTTTTATGATATGATATTTTTGTGTTACTTGGCAATAGCTTATAAGGAAACAGCCATTACTGTTGGGGAGTTTGACTGCTCTTACCATAAAGAAATTGAATTCCTACTACAGGAATGCCCTGAAAAACAACATTCCAAATGTGCAGGAAATTGTATCCGCAGTGTATGCTACATTATACCACTACATGAGCACACTTCAAGTGCCCCTCAGGGATTAGCATATGGTGCAGTGTATGCTACATTATACCACTACATGAGCACACTTCAAGTGCCCCTCAGGTGCTTCTACAATAGGACAATTGCGAAGAAAGAAAAATCAGCAAGTCACTAAGACATAAAATCCAAGGTAGAGCCTGCTGTGGTAGTAAAAATCATCTCTTTACCAAAGGCTGGCAACAAATGAACTTCTTACCAGGTGTGTTAGTGGGGGACTCTGAATGCTAATGAGAGTCTTCACAGCTCTGTGTGGTCAAAATGTTCTAAAACAAAATTTGTGTCCAAGAAACGACTGGAATATGCTGTTGTATCAGCTGTAAGCCAGTTCATCATGGGGTGCTAAACTAGCTAGGAAGTTCGTAAAGTTGCCTCCGGAGGAGAATTAAGTGATATTGCAAGGAACGTCAGTGGGCAACGAGACAGGCAACGTATGTACCTATCCAAAGCTAGGTGTTCTGAGCAGTCCAATAAAGTGAGGAGGAAACTGGAACTTCAAGATAATAAGGGTAGAAGAGTTACTGAAGAAAATGGAAGGGTCTACATAAGGTGCAGGCGAGTTTTAAGCAGCTTATAAGTGTCTTGGAACTTCAAAACTGCTTTTTCTCCAAAACATTTTTTCAACATTTTTTCATTTTTAAATTCCTCCTCGCAGAGCAGTTCTTACCCAATTGTCCTGTAAACCTGCACAGTTATTCCTTGATAGGTTATGTAAGGATTCAAAGAGGGTTTTCAAGAAAAAATTAATACAAGACCTAATTGTCATTAATCATAAATAAAGATGAACCTTTTTGTGAAAAATTAAGTAACCCATAACTTATTAAATAATTAATATGTCTGTATGTATCATCATAATTTAAAAAGCCTCTTTGAAATGCTTGAAAATTTCAAGGTGAAATCGTATAAAAAGTGCCTACAATGAAAACAATAATGCAAGGAGCTTTTTCACTACTTAACCATTTTGTTGAAAATGTTAATGCCAACATTAATTATCTGAAGAACAATTCAATTTACTGGTTCCAAATTTTGTATTGTAAGTAGGATAAACCAACTTCAAGAGTGTGCAAAGTTTCAAATGTGTAGCTAATGAGATACCCAGAATTTGGTATTTCCACCAGACTATCTCGTTAAAGTAAATGGCAGGAATTCCATATGTATGCCAGATAGATTGAGTAAACTCATATTTTGCAAGTTGCCAAGAATTATCAACCATCATATTTTATAAGCTAACTTATTCAGCATATATATTTTCACATACCGTACACACAGTTACTTCTCCTATACCACGCAGAAGAAGGTTACAATGAGACTGAAACGCGAGTACTCAGCAGTAATGCTCGGAGCACGGTTGGAGAGGGACTGGGGGTGATAGCCAAAACGTCACTGGGCGAAGGTCATAGTTCAAGTCCATGGGCTTCCTGCCAATCTTGATGTATCCACCGCCCTTACAGCGGAGCTGTATTGCATTTACTCACACAAGGTGGCGAGTACTCAGCAGTAATGCTCGGAGCACGGTTGGAGAGGGACTGGGGGTGATAGCCAAAACGTCACTGGGCGAAGGTCATAGTTCAAGTCCATGGGCTTCCTGCCAATCTTGATGTATCCACCGCCCTTACAGCGGAGCTGTATTGCATTTACTCACACAAGGTGGCGAGTACTCAGCTGCTCACGGGCGAGCTGTTCGGCTGAAAAAGCCTGACTTAATGTAATAAATAATTTGTTATAATTAATGCGTCAATAAGGAATCGGGCTATCATGGTAATTTTTATGTCATTTTATGCTAAGTATTATTTTAATTCGAATGATTTGGGCAATTTATTTCCGCTTGGGCTTTCTCATCTCTGTTCATCGCCTCCATCTTCTCCTTTCTTCTTCCCGCCCCGTTCCTCTGCTCCCTTGATCTTGGACCACTTCCCCACTGCAATTGGCCGTCACCGCCCTCTCCCTGTCTTGCTTACACTTAAATCTCTCACTTCCCATTGCGCTCTCTCTTTATTCTCTCCTTCCATTCTGTAATCCCTTGCCTTTTCTGGCCCTCCAGAGTTAATTCTTCTCCTCGAATCTCTCCCTCCCATCTTATTCCTCTGCCATTACATGCATTCTCACCATCTCTACCAATCTAACGCACCTCCGCTAGCCCCCTGTCGACTCAACTCTTCCGTTCTCCAAACGTTTATTACATTCTTTCCCCGTGTGCCGTTTTCATTTATTCTAATTCTTTTTACGGATTTTGGCCTTAAATGGGGGGCGGCCAATTATAGGGATCCATCTACCCTTGGTGGGTCCTTTTCTGCTTGCATGTTCTCTCCTCATATTATTCTTGGGCCACTATAGGATTACTGAATAGCGGATGCCTTAGGAGGGGTGGTCGGTTCTGCAATCGAAATTAAACTTAGTTTCGGTATTGAAAACTTCATAGTCGACTGTTAACTTACGGTACCGTATCTATGAATATAATAGAACATTTTCTGTAGCGGTAGGCCTATGTGTTATCTGGTTTTGTGTTCCATTAGCGTAAGAAGTTGTTAAGATGGATAAATTCAATGTGTGGACTCATGCCACTCTTTCCCTATAGTAGCATCATTAATTTAGGAACAAACAGTTTGTAGCCTAGGCCTACAAATAAAAGATCAACCTACCACCTGTGTAGAGCATTGATCTCAAAGCTTCGTGAATGAGTGATGTACGGTATAAGGCTTAGCTAAAAAAATACATTGAGAAGCAGCAGAAGAATGTAAGGAATTAAATACGGCATAGACCTCGAACAAGAACTCGTTGATAATCTTATTCTATCGCTTAGTCTCTATTAGTAGTGTGACCGATCCAGTCAGGGTCATTTCCAGGCCCCAGGATTATTCGAGAAACGACGAGACCGGAAGGTCAGCATGACGTCATGGCGTGACGTAGCGAGGTAACCGCTTGAGTAGGGTGAATGCTCCAGAAGTTTCCAACCCCTTCCCCATTTTTCTCGAGAGGAGTCCAACACGGTTCCGGAAAGTTCAGTTATTCGGCGTAGACCAGACAAGTATGCCACGTGGGCTGAAATTCGTATCGGGTGCTTGAACAGTTTTATGTGTGGTCAGTGCTTGTGGCCATTTGATATGAGAAGTATGTCGGGAGTGGACGGAAATATTTTTTTTGAAGTGCGCTGGAACAGTATTCAGTAATGTGTCGCTATAACGATAATCGTGAATTTCAAGACGACACCGGAATCGTTAGTATGTGAAGAAATAGTCAGAACTGATAAACGAAGGTCCGTTAAACTCATGTGAAGGCTGCGATTGATTTGTGAAGACACGTGGAATATTATAGAACACTTCGCCATTTCGACTAGGGAGTTTAATGCCCGTGGTCTGGTTAAGTTAGCAGATATTAAAATATTGAAGGCGTGTACTGTGGTCATAGCATGATAACTTTGTGCGCATTTAAATATCTGAGTGGAGGCCGTAATGAAAAATATAATTATTACACCGACAGTTTATGTTAATTAAAGGTGAATATCCGGAGTGGGTGGGTTTTTGCTAAGAATTAACCTTACCCACAAGGGAAGATGAATAAAGAAGTAAAGGGAAGTGGGTTTCGGACAGAGGAACAAGTGTGGATAATAGGACGAAAGTCCAACATCAAATACCAATAATTTTTGGAGAAAAGTGTCACCGCAAAGCCCGTGAAATCACTAAAGTGAGTGGGAACCTGAACACAGCTAACAGGAAACGCAGCTTGAGCTTGGGCTATTTGCGGGCGAAAGGAGGTGGTACCTTCCCTTCCAAGCCAAGATTCGGCTACTATGGGGAAGGGTTGTGGTTTGGCAAAGAAAGGAATGATGAGTTTCCTAGGTATCTTTTCAAAGGAGTTTGTTTTAAACCAATATTTTGAAGAATACAAATAGTTTGAATTGACCGTGATGTTTTAATTCTTGAAACTGTAGAATTTCTAAAAAGCGACCGAATGTTTCCAAGAAGGATAGGGATAAAGCAATTATACCCTTGGGAATAATTTTGGTAAGAGCACGAATAGTTGCATTTAGGAATGACTAAGCTTTTACCCAGCAAAGCGCCGACTAAAAGTTTAGACAATGAGAAAAACTTTAATATGGAAAACCAACCATAAGTTGTAGAGAAAATCTCAACAAGCAGGAAGCTGGCGTAGCGAGCTATGCTTGCTTTACTGGCCAGTTAGAATTAGCTATCAAAGCTAAGAGAGGCTTTAATAAATTTGTGACTAAGAGTTCTTGCTCAAATGCAACAAAAAGTGGAACCGTTATTAATTTTATTTGTAAGGTTTTTAAATTTAAGCCCATAGGAAGAGTAGGGGAAGACAGGATCTTGCCTAATCGTTATTTTAGAGAAATGATACAGCAAAAGGTAAATTTGGACTTATTTAACAATGCAAAAAGTGTAATCAATTTGACACATATGTAATTTGATTTTATTAACAATTGGGGTCACAAACCTCCTAAATCATTTAAAGCTTGCACCAGGCAATTGACAATTTTTTGGTTTGGAACTTTTTATAAGCACTAAAATCTTCATGAGATTTAAATGGTGCTAAGATTAATAAATAGAAAATTTAAAGATAATTAACGTAATTAAAGTTAAACAATAAATCAAGTACAACTGTATACTTTAAGAATTTCTAGATGGGCATCTTAGAAATATGAACAAATAACAACTTCGAAAGTAACAACAAAAAACAGGGAGAAATGAAATAGAAGTTTCTATAACTTCTTATAATTATACAGAATTACTTTTAGAGGTTATACAAATAGGGCAGGTCACTTATTGTGAAACCTGAAGAGAAAAATTAAAAGGAAGTTTCTAGAACTTCTATATTTAAACAGGATCACGAGGAAAAAATTGGGGCCAGTTAACCTTTCATGAAACCTGGATTAAAGAGATTAATGAAAGATTTGGTAGACAATAACCAATTCTTGTGATAGCAAGAAAAGAAATAGATTAATAAGCAGCTTCTAACTGCTGATATTTATACAGAGTGAATAAGTGGAAAGTGGAGAAAGTTGGGAGGGCGCCTATGGTTTGGCGAGGCCTCGTTGCAAAATACATAAATTTAAAGATAAACCTAATTTGTTAGTAAAGAGGGGTTGAGGAAGAGGAAATAGGAACTCTGTAGAGAAAGTTCTTGACCTATTTTATTTGTTTCGGACGAGCGCGACGCGGATGAGAAATCGAACGAGCACTGTTTCACTATAGTCTATTGACGTGGTTGAAAAGTTCACTATTGTAGCACAGGGAATTTATTGCAAGGAAAGTTATTGCAATGGTGAAAATTAACTAGTTCCACTAGATTTGCGAGAGTCTATTGCGTTGAAAAACTTGTAAGTTATAGTTGAATGCAGCAGAAAAATTCCAACGGAGAAAGAAAAATTAGGTGTTGATTAGCAGTTCATAAGAAATATTCCTTGGTGAGAAAAAGTATTCCCATATGTGAGTGGAAAATACTAAAAGGTTTAACTTAGATATGAATTATTTGGCATGAAAAATTCCAGAACAATCATAACTGTTGAAATTGGCAGAAAAAGTCCAGCGGGGGAACGAGCTAAGTTTTCTACAGACAGTGGGTAATTTAACGATGTCCCACGTTGTGAGAAATTATCTCAGTTCATTTGCATAAGAAATGCTGCTTCATGTTAAGATTAGCTTAGATAGACAAAGCTCAACCTTGAAAATCCCGCGAAGATGGTTATTGCCCCACATTTAGCAATTTCACACTGTCTGTAAAATGATGGTTAAAAGCATGTAGCTATTTAAAAGCAATTAAAATGAGTTGAAGAACGTTGAAGTAGTACATAGCTCATTTCTGATGAACGGCGGTTCTAGTTGACCATTAGTTACGATCTGGACATGGCGTCCAATTTGAAAGTTTGTCTCTCGAGGAGAGGAGACGTGCTCTAGGTAAACTCCAACTGGAAGTCTTGATGATTGTAGCACAAGTGAGGCCAGCTCAACGAAGCGCGGAGAGACCAGGGAAGGGAAAGGAGTGGGGGTAGGAGACAAAGGAATATACATAAGAATATCCAACATTGTAAAAATTAATTCTCTTGATGAAATGGTCTTCAAAGAGTTGATAGCAGGCGTCACTAGCGAAGCTTGGTGGATGAAAAAGTAGACGATGTCCTCTTGATCACGGAGATGATAGCGGGCGATGGCGACGAGATCTGGTTGCCAGATTGGTAAGGAAATCCTCTTGTACATACAAAAATTGAGGAACTTCAGAGATTCGCTGCTAGATGACGCTAGGTGGGTCATGGAAGATATATATCTAGAACAGACTCACAGGTAGTATAAGTAAAGTATACCAACAAAGAGAAACCAGGAGATCACTGTTGGTGTTTGCGAACAAAGGAAGTAATGAAATAAAGCAAAGAGAAGCAAAACCTTACTCTGTCTTCCCGTGTATTCCAATGAATACACCAAGTTGGGAGGGTCAAACACCAACAGAGAACAAAAAAACAAAATATTAAGAATTTAAAGGTAAAGGAGCAATTAAAGACTGTGGTCTAATAAAATGCCCATTAGTGGTCAAGATCTTGGCTATCCTAACTCTCCCATCCCATTCAGTGTAACACTCGGTCACTCTACCAGAGATCCAGACCAAGGGAGGAGAAGCATCCCTAACCAGGACCAAGTCCCCCACTTTAATGTCGGGATTAGAAAGAAACCACTTCTGTCTCCTTTGCAAGGAAGGTAAGTATTCCAAACTCCAACTCTTCCAGAATGAATTACGGAGGGCTTCAAGTTTACGCCAAACAATAGGTAAATTAGGATCTCTGTAAGAGTTGGGAAGGGGAGGAGGGACAGAAAGAGAAGTGCCTATAAGGAAGTGACCAGGTGTGAGTGGAAGCAGGTCATCAGGGTCATTGGAAAGCGGAGTTAAAGGGTGAGAATTAACAACACCTTCAATCAGAATAGACAGCGAATTAAATTCTTCATAAGTCAGAATGCGACTACCTAAAATCTTTCTTAGATGACGTTTAGTAAGTTTTACGTAGGATTCCCACCTACCACCGTGATGAGGGGCGTAGGGGGGTATAACATGCAATTTGAAACCCTTTGAGTAGGAAAAATTAGAAATCTGTTCCATGGCAGGAGAAGATGTGAGAGCTTTCTTCCACAAGGAAGCTGCGCATTGAAAAGTGGAAGCGTTATCAGAGAACATCTCAGAAGGAACACCACGCCTAGCAGCGAAGCGAGAGACGGCTGACAAAAAGTAAGAAGTGGAGGCATTCGTTACTAGTTCCAAATGGATCACGCCAGTAACCATGCAAACAAAGAGAGAAATATAGAGCTTACCAAACAATTTGGGTTTAGCTTCAGGGGAATTGAATTGATATTGGAACGGACCCATATAGCCCACACCAGTTAAAGCAAAAGGACGTATAGGAGAAAGCGGAAAGAGGGCAGATCGCTCATTAATTGAGTATTGACTTTAGGTTTCGCTTTGAAGCAAGAAATGCTTTTGTGAATTACAGAGGAAACTTCATGAATTCCATTTATGTACCAGTACTTTTCCCTTAAGAAGCAAAGCAATGTGCGTGTACCAACATGCAGATTACGATAATGAAAGTCACGTATAATTAAAGAAGTTACGTGGTGTTTAGAAGGCAAAATAACAGGATGATTTTGTCCCCAGAAAGCAAAGATTGCGAGAGCCTACCACCTACCCTGAGTAACCTATTGTCATCAAGGAACGGGGCTAAGGCACGAAGACGACTGGATTTCGGAAGATCCCTTTTAGCAGAAAGCAAAGACAATTCAGAAGAAAAGGTTTCTTGCTGTGTTACTTGCAAAACCTTAATGGTAGCGAGATTCAATTCATGATTGGTAAGGTGTAGTTTAGGGAGAAGAGGTTGGTCAACCACAAGATATTTCCATCTAAGAAGATAGGCAAAAATTCGAATTCATTTGTGAAAGGAAGAATAGCGGGACAACAAGGGATGAGAAACGTTGGAAACAAGATACGAAGCAGTAGATTTAGATACTTTAGCGTCAGGCAAGTTGGAGTTTGTAACTGGAGGTTTAGAAAGCCAACAAGAAGAGTCTTCGATTAACCACGAGGGCCCATGCCAGTACAACTGAGGTGCTAGTAGTTGAGAAGGTAAACATCCACGAGAAATGATGTGGGCGGGGTTGTCAGCGCTGGGCACGTTTCCATTGACATCCCGAAGAAAGAGTTTGAATTTTGGAAACCCTGTTTGCAACAAAAGTTTGCCAATGAACGGGGTTTTTGGCGATCCAAGAAAGAGTGATCATGGAATCGCTCCACAGATAGGTTTGCGAAAAGTGGACTTTTAAGACTTCCCGTTATTTCTTAACAAGTTCTGCGGCAATGAGCACTGCACACAATTCAAGCCTATGCAAAGTAATATTTTTAAGAGGAGCAAACTTCGATTTGGCACAAACAAGGTTGGAAACTGAAGATTCATTTAACGAACCGCGATAAACCAAATATGCACAGCAACCGTAAGCTTTTTCGGAACTGTCTGCAAACACATGAAGGAAAAAAGATGTATTAGGATGAGCGTTAGTTAAATTCCTAGGAATTTCAACAGTTTCGTCCCATTCACATTTGAGCGACCATAGCTCTTGCATGAAAAGTTTGGCTATAACAATAACCGGAGCAAGGAATTGAAGCGGATCAAAAATTTTTCCAATTTCAGAGTGAATTTGCCTTTTTGTGTTAGGGAGCTCTTCGGCAAGCGAAACTTTATAGACGAGAGTATCAGTGCTAGTGCACCAATGAACTCCAAGAGTTTTTATGGATTCGGAATTTCCACAAATTTCGACGGAGGAGGGGTCAACATCTTCAATTGGAAACTGGGCGAGAAATTTCGCTGATTGGAATTCTATTTATGAAGTGGGAATCCTCCATTCTTTAGCAATGCCTGAAGTTCTAGTGACACGAAAGAAGCTTCCTCCAGAGTGGGGAAGGACTGCAAGTAATCGTCAACATAGAATGATGTAGTTAGTGCTTCGGAAGCTTCAGAATTAATTAAATGACCATCTTGAGAGGCTAACAAATGTAGGGATTGGATAGCAAGGAAAGCGTAATGTTTTAAGCCATAAGTAACCGTCTTTAAGAGAAATATATTAATGGGCATGCAGATTTCGTCGCGCCACAACATTTTTGGAGATCTTGTTCTTCAGGCTGAATTAAAACCTGACGGTACATCTATTTGATGTCCGCTATAACAGCTATGAGAAATAATCGAAAGTTTAAGAGTATAGCAGATAAATCTGACTGAATAGCGGGACCAGAGTAAAGAATATCGTTAAGACTGTTGCCATTAACGTCAGGGGATGAACCATTGAAAACGACTCGGATTTTATCCTTTACAAGAGGGTTTTTCCACACGGGATGATGATTTAAGAAAACCGTTTCAATTGGGTGTGCAATTCGTCATCAGATTTGCTGACAACTTCCATATGATCTAAGCTTCCATACTCATCCATGAAATCAGTGTACTGTTGTTTAACAAGAGGTTCTTTCTTGAATTTGCTCTCGATAGCAAAGAGAGGTTTTCGAGCTTTAGGTTGAGAATTAATAAGTTAGGGGGGATTGAGTTATCTTGGCATCTGAACAATGAACCGGCCTTCAGGAGAACGAGTAGAAGTGTTCAAGAAAAGTTGCTCACAGAATTCGTTTTCTGAAGAGGTTACGTTAGGAGAATCAACGCTTTCGATCCTCCTAAACTGTTCCAAATCAGTATTAGCAAAATAACATTGATATACTGTGCCCGTTTAGACCGGAATCCGCACGACCACATATGCATTTTACCAATAATCAGTCAGCACAGGGGTCAAAATATCCCGGAGCGCCAGATGGGTTAAAGTTAATCGCAAAAACGACATCAAATGAAAAAAAATGCTTTACTGATTTTTGGCTCAATGCAACAATAAGGATAGAAGGAGATTCAACTGGGCATAACACATCATGTAAAATTATCTCATTTTATTTTGAAGTTAAAATTGACTGCAAAAATGCTCAAAGCAGCATCATTCACGTGTGGCGACCCACACTCCTATTTACACAATATACAGAAATTTTCCAAACACATTTGACAATTATTTTTTTGGAAACACAAGTCTGATTGTTAGTCCTGTAGAAAAATGAAAATCCACAGCCTGCTTCCAGTCTCCGACCGGGTCAGGAATGGAATGAATGAAGCCCCCATCTAGCGGCGAGGATATGAACTGTGCCGGCTGCCGAGGCCTGACGCACTCCTCTGGGGCAATGATTAAATGAATGACAGATGAAATGAAATGATAGTGGAGAGTGTTGCTGGAATGAAATTTTGACAGGGAAAACCGGAGTACCCGGAGAAAAACCTGTCTGCCTCCGTTTTGTCCAGCACAGATCTCACATGGAGTGACCGGGATTTGAACCACGGACCCAGACTGTGTTCCAAAATTATTTATGATTAAATCCAGTTCAAATTTAATTGTCTCTACTGGAAATATCGTAGTTCACTGTTTGAATTTTCTCATAATATTAACACTCGTAGAATAAATGTTCATAGAATTTTTAACTTTCACTTATTTTTCCAGTTTCAAAAATATATTGTCGAAAAATATTATTATTCTGAATCAACACAAATTATTTACACCTATTAATAACATCTGAAAAGTATTTGACCTTGAGCATAGCATCGAAGAACTGTGCGAAGCGCAACAAAAATTAATTGTTCTTCTGACATTAAACATTCGAGAAGTGACTCGATTATGAACTTCAAGTTTCTAACAAAATACATGATTTCTGAATCATCAACTTGATCAATAAATTGTTGAACCATTCAACTATTCAATTCCTACTTGGAATCATTATTATAAAAAATATTTATATTCATGGCCATTCTAGTAATTTTCACAACTTGCAATTCTTCGACAGAATGCGGAAATAAGAATTGTAGCTTCATAATAAATTCATTTAGTTCATGGCACTAGGATTGAAAATATCCTTCAAATTATTCGTGGTTATAGAATTATTTTTAATTGGCAGTGGCCCATTCTATTATTTGTGTAAGAACACAATATTCCAACAACAACGGCAAAGGTCTTCCTCTGTAGAAGAATAAACTACGATCATGACAAATCCGGGTTCTAGCAAAATCAAAGTCTAAAAGGAATTCGTAAACAAGGTTGAAATAAGAACTGATGGTTTTAAGAAATAACCTTCGGGTCATTCATACGACGAAATGTGTAGTTCCAATACTCCTTCTATAAACCTGAGCCATCGAACCTGCTATTTGATTGATGCTCGAAAAAACCTCTTCATTCCTGCGACTTAAACATGCGCACCTGGGAATGGCATTTCAACTACTCCACACATATAAATTTTCTTCCCAAAATTTATACAATAAATCAAGCCTCTGCTTGTTATCAACACTGGAAGATTAATAAACTTACAAGTTTATTTTATTTTACCATTCAGTTCAACCCGTGAAGTTACCATACTTATGATAATCTTTATTTCACTTTCGAGTGTGTATTTACGTCATGATTTTATATAAATACAAAAATATCCTATTTGATACAAATATCATTTGCTTCCCGTTTCATGCCTCTCCGTGTTATCTGAAAAATTTACTTTGCTCATTGCAAATATCAACTGTTCAACCAGAACTGTAATGTTGGTTGAATGCGGGCTTGCGCCAACCACTCTCCTTCGGAAAATCACCTGTTTCAAACTAGAAATGATTAAACTACTTCATAGGCTCTCTCTCAATACATATGATTATTAGAAAATATAAGATCCAAAAATTATTTAGAAAAATTATGAAAATTATTATTATTATTATTATTAGTTATATTATTATTATTATTATTATTATTATATTATTTTAAATATATTTAATTATTATTTCATTATGTGAGAATCCACATGTTCGAATCTTCGAATATGGAAAAAATATCCATTCCTTAACAAAAAATAATTTAACTTTTACAGTTACATCGGCTGATTACCGTGATTTCCCAAAAATATGAAATATTCAAATAAACCTTCGATATGCTCGGTCATCGATCCTAAACTGTTCTGAGTGCTGAAAATACTCAGAATAACTCTTAACAAGTCTTGCATAAATCATTGCAAGATTTAAATACGAAGAAAAATAAATGTGTTGGTCATCTGCAGAAAAATAGTTTGTTCCAATTAGCTAGGCATAATATAATTCAATTGTGGCTTACATTTCTTGATGGTCTTGAAGCGTAGTAAACCTGGTCTGTACCAGATTTATCCAGATACATGCCCTGTCGGACACGCATGTGTAATCCTTGTATCGGCCGCCATTATATACCCACAATCCGTCTAACAAGACATAGTGGTAATATCTCTTGACGTTTGAAGTAACTGTTGATTCATTTTAATATGGGCTTCTGTTAACTCCATAACAGTTTGCTTAAATGGGGTCAGATCTAAGTGATCTATTCTTAGATATGTCAGTTGTAACGTAACTCACGGTAATCTTTTCAGTACAAGAAAACACTGACAGTCTAAACCAATCAACGGCTGTTCTGAAGATCGTTCCCTGGGCATGGCTTCACACCATCTACCATGCGCGAAGCAACACGTAGTTTCCCTGCGTTGGCTAATGAACACCACCGTGATAGACTGGTCTTCAATGTACTGATAGATCGGAGTGGTTATTAAGTTACAAATATGAAAACTGACTGAAATGGACTTAAATATCCAAGTATTAGGTTATTACTGGACTGTGACAAAGTACTAATTCTAGACAAAGTCTAGCATATGTCCATGTAGAAATAAAAATATTTCACCAGTGTCTGTAGAAAAATATCAATCACCCTAGTGATTCTCCCTGCCGGAAACTTACTAAGTTCCACTCGTAGCGCAGCACTTTTGTGACTATCACAACTTTGAAAATAACTTCTGCGTAGATCCGGCAACAATGTGCCTTGGCTCAGTGTAGCGGCACCTTGCTAGGCAAGTGCTTGTTTCGAAGTGAGCTAATGATGCCTGAGCCAGCCGGCTTTTATTCAAAACGGGTCAGGGTCACGCTGCATCAGCTGATATCTGGAAATCCTCATATCTCTGGTATCCCTGCTCCGATTTACTTGATACTAAGTGCATTCTCTTTCATTTGGCCGTGCCAGTAATCTGATCTAAGTCTCAAGTCTCTACTCCATGGCTAACTATTTAATCAATAAATAGCCTCGACCTCTGCTATTACTCGCTACGTCACTTGACATGCTCTTAGCGGTATATTCTTTCCAATTCCTTCTCGAAGCAATGTAGCGCGATATTCAAATATCTCAACTTTCAAAAGCGGCTGTAGCCTTTCCCTTGATATCTAGGTGTCTGAATCTTGGAATACCCATTCCTAGAGTTGGGCACAATACGGGTTGAGGAGAATAATGAGGAAGTTGACCAGTAACGATCCATCCAAAATTAGTGTCTCTGGCAACCACGTTTGAGGATAAATTACGAACCTGTTTACGAAGGCAATTCCAGAAAACATTGGCACTAAAGTGTATGTCAATGGGGCCTTGTACATTGAACAGAGGATCTGCTAACCTTAAATGCGAGGGAATGTTTAAACCGGAAATATGGACAGAGTGACTTGGAGTGTCTTCTCCTATGCTATTGAGAGTGAGACAATTCAGTTTGAGAAAGTTATTTCTGTGACAAATGTCTCTTATGGTTAGATTTGAAAACTGTAAAGCTTGCGATTTTGAGCTGTTATTGCTTGATACATTGATAGAAGTGGGGTTTACAGGTAGGCCTAATTTTCTAATCAGAGAATGGGACACAAAATCATGAGTTGCCGCTGAATAAAGAAGACCGCGAGCACTGACCCAGTTGCCGAATTTGTCCTGGATCGACTTGAACAGTGGATAACAATACTTGAGCACTACGCAAAGACTTAGCGTTTTGAATGTAATAAGACTCACTAGGATTGCTGGTATTATCACTTTTCTGAGAAGTAGATGCTACTGATGACCTCAATTGATCATGACGATGCAGTAAAGTGTGGTGCGATTTTTCATAGTGGTTACGAAGTCTTGAAGACTTACAATTAGAAGCAGAATGCTTGGGTGATAGGCAGAGAAAGCAATGTTTATTCTGGGAAACTAATTTTCTTCTGTCGTCGACTGACAGTTCTTTAAATGATTTACACAGATACAAGGCGTGGGAATCATTGCAAAGTATGCACTCTAGTAGTTCATTTAAACTTTTACGGGGTTCGCTCTGAGTGTTTAAAGCGAGAGAACTAGCAATGCGGCGTTCACTAGACCTAGTTGGGTAACCAGTGGCGTTTGACTTTAGTTTAGACGAGCTCGACCCGGGCTTTTGTGTACTAGATGCTACGTGGTCGGTTTTAGATTTAAGAGACAGTAATTCAAGTTTAGAGCTTGGAGAAGAGGGTTCACTTTGATTAGCTAAAGCAGTTAAGAGTTGGCATCTAGCATTTATGAAGGTGACTAAATGCTCATACGAGTAATTGTCATCTTTGGAAAGTTCCATTTCCCATGCCTTGAGGGTAGCAACATCGACTTTAGAAACAAGGAAATGTATTAGGAAAGTGTCCCAGTGATCAATGCGTTGATCTATTTGGGACAAAGCTTTAACGTGAAGTTGTGTTGTATCGATGAGGGTATGCAGACTAGTGACGTCATTGTGCTGTGACGAAGGCAAATTGAATAGAGCCGTCATGTGGCGTTGAATACGTAGCCGTAAATTACCGTATCTTTCCTTCAACAAGTTAAAAGCAATGGGGTAATTTTCGGCACTTAATGGGAGTGCTTCAACTAACTGCAGGGCTTGACCTTCTAGAATAGATCGCAAATAATGAAACTTGTAAATGATTAGAATATCTTCATTTTCATGAACTAGAGAACAAAATAGTTCGTAAAAAGAATCCCAAGTAGATTCGTCTCCTGAGAAGTGGGGTAAATTAATCTTAGGTAGAATTGGTTTGGGCTTGTGAGTGCCCTCACGAGAAGAGGATTGTTGTTCGTGAATGGAACCAAGAATGGAACCATCCCTTTTCTGCTCCTCCTCAAGTTGTCGAATTATTTTGAAGGTGGAGGCTATACCGTCGTAGTATTGATTTTCTACCTCTACTCGATCATCAGATTGATTGAGCATGCAGGTTTCGATTTCGGTTTGGATAGTACTATAGTTTTCATAAGAACGTTCATAGTCCTTTACGCGATGTTTTAACAAATCTAATTGAGCTTCTGAGAGATGACATTCCTTGATGTATTTTCGGAATCGGGTAAGTTGCCCTTTATAAGAAGCTCGTTTGGAAGTAAGTTTTTGATCCTTGCCGTCCTTGTCTTCATCTGTGGAAGGCATGGCGAAATAGGTAAATTGAAGTATAACTTACGCAACTGTGGAACCTTGGAAAAGCTGTCAGAATGGCAGCAGCAAACAAGTTGAAAGGGAGAAATGCACCAAAGGAGACAGAAGCAATCTCTTTCTACCTCACCAGCTTTGCACTGCGGAGTTATAGCTGAAAAATTCAAAGTAAATATTAATGATTTGCAAAATATTGACAAATGGACTTTCCCGGGTTTCGGCATCAAATTTTGGGTAGATTTCTGCTAAGAATTAACCTTACCCACAAAGGAAGATGAATAAAGAAGTAAAGGGAAGTGGGTTTCGGACAGAGGAACAAGTGTTGATAATAGGACGAAAGTCCAACATCAAATACCAATAATTTTTGGAGAAAAGTGTCACCGCAAAGCCCGTGAAATCACTAAAGTGAGTGGGAACCTGAACACAGCTAACAGGAAACGCAGCTAGAGCTTGGGCTATTTGCGGGCGAAAGGAGGTGATACCTTCCCTTCCAAGCCAAGAATCGGCTACTATGGGGAAGGGTGGTGGTCTGGCAAAGAAAGGAATGATGAGTTTCCTAGGTATCTTTTCAAAGGAGTTTGATTTAAACCAATATTTTGAAGAATACAAATAGTTTGAATTGGCCGTGATGTTTTAATTCTTGAAATTGTAGAATTTCTAAAAAGCGACCGAATGTTTCCAAGAAGGATAGGGATAAAGCAATTATACCCTTGGGAATAATTTTGGTAAGAGCACCAATAGTTGCATTCAGGAATGACTAAGCTTTTTCCCAGCAAAGCGCCGACTAAAAGTTTAGACAATGAGAAAAACTTTAATATGGAAAACCAACCATAAGTTGTAGAGAAAATCTCAACAAGCAGGAAGCTGGCGTAGCGAGCTATGCTTGCTTTACTGGCCAGTTAGAATTAGCAATCAAAGCTAAGAGAGGCTTTAATAAATTTGTGACTAAGAGTTCTTGCTCAAATGCAACAAAAAGTGGAACCGTTATTAATTTTATTTGTAAGGTTTTTAAATTTAAGCCCATAGGAAGAGCAGGGGAAGACAGGATCTTGCCTAACCGTTATTTTAGAGAAATGATACAGCAAAAGGTAAATTTGGACTTATTTAACAATGCAAAAAAGTGTAATCAATTTGACACATATGTAATTTGATTTTATAAACAATTGGGGTCGCAAATCTCCTAAATCATTTAAAGCTTGCACCAGGCAATTGACAATTTTTTGGTTTGGAACTTTTTATAAGCACTAAAATCTTCATGAGATTTTGAAATGGTGCTAAGATTAATAAATAGAAAATTTAAAGGTAATTAACGTAATTAAAGTTAAACAATAAATCAACTACAACTGTATACTTTAAGAATTTCTAGATGGCATCTTAGAAATATGAACAAATAACAACTTCGAAAGTAACAACAAAAAAACAGGGAGAAATGAAATAGAAGTTTCTATAACTTCTTATAATTATACAGAATTACTTTTAGAGGTTATAGAAATAGGGCAGGTCACTTATTGTGAAACCTGAAGAGAAAATTTAAAAGGAAGTTTCTAGAACTTCTATATTTAAACAGGATCACGAGGAAAAAATTGGGGCCAGTTACCCTTTCGTGAAACCTGGATTAAAGAGATTAATGAAAGGTTTGGTAGACAATAACCAATTCTTGTGCTAGCAAGAAAAGAAATAGATTAGTAAGCAGTTTCTAACTGCTGATATTTATACAGGGTGAATAAGTGGAAAGAGGAGAAAGTTGGGAGGGCGCCCATGGTTTGGCGAAGCCTCGTTGCAAAATACATAAATTTAAAGATTAACCTAATTTGTTAGTAAAGAGGGGCTGAGGAAGAGGAAATAGGAACTTTGTAGAGAAAGTTCTTGGCCTATTTTATTTATTTCGGACGAGCGCGACGCGGATGAGAAATCAAACGAGCACTGTTTCACTATAGTCTATTGACGTGGTTGAAAAGTTCACTATTGTAGCACAGAGAGTTTATAGCAAGGGAAGTTATTGCAATGGTGAAAATTAACTAGTTGCACTAGATTTGCGAGAGTCTATTGCGTTGAAAAACTTGTAAGTTATAGTTGAATTCAGCAGAAAAATTCCAACGGAGGAAGAAAAATTAGGTGTTGATTAGCTGTTAATAAGGAAGATTCCCTGGTTAGAAAAAGTATTCCCATATGTGGGTGGAAAATACTAGAAGGTTTAAATTAGAGATGAATTGTTTGGCATGGAAAATTCCAGAACAATCATAACTGTTGAAATTGGCAGAAAAGTCCAGCGCTGGAACGAGCTAATTTTTCTGCAGACAGTGGGTAACTTTAAAGATGTCCCACGTTGTGAGAAATTATCTCAGTTAATTTGCATAAGAAATGGTGCTTCATGTTAAGATTAGCTTAGATAGACAAAGCTCAACCTCGAAAATCCCGCGAAGATGGTTATTGCCCCACATTTAGCAATTTCACACTGTCTGTAAAATGATGGTTAAAAGCATGTAGCTATTTAAAAGCAATTAAAATGAGTTGAAGAACGTTGAAGTAGTACTTAGCTCATTTCGGATGAACGGCGATTCTAGTTGACCGTTAGTTACGATCTGGACATGGCGTCCAATTTGAAAGTTTGTCTCTCGAGGAGAGGAGACGAGCTCTAGGTAAGCTCCGACTGGAAGTCTTGACGAATGTAGCACAAGTGAGGCCAGCTCAACGAAGCGCGGAGAGACCAGAGAAGGGAAAGGAGTGGGGGTAGTAGACAAAGGAATATACATAAGAATATCCAACATTGTAAAAATTAATTCCCTTGATGAAATGGTCTTCAAAGGGTTGATATCAGGCGTCACTAGCGAAGCCTGGTGGATGAAAAAGTAGACGAAGTCCTCTTGATCACGGAGATGATAGCGGGCGATGGTGACGAGATCTGGTGGCCAGATTGGTAAGGAAATCCTCTTGTACATAGAAAAATTGAGAAACTTCAGAGATTCGCTGCTAGATGACGCTAGGTGGGTCATGGAAGATATATATCTAGAACAGACTCACAGGTAGTATAAGTAAAGTATACCAACAAAGAGAAACCAGGAGATCACTGTTGGTGTTTGCGACAAAAAGGAAGTAATGAAATAAAGCAAAGAGAAGCAAAAGCTTACTCTGTCTTACCGTGTATTGCAAAGAATACACCACGGAGATGTTGAACATTACGAGTATCGCGGAAAGAACAATAATAACGATTGTCGAGGCGAGGCATTATCACGAGGCCCCTATATTGTAACATACATTCATTCAAACATAGCATAGCAGCGCTGGCATTTAAGAGACGCAGTGAGAATGTGACGGAAGACTACATCTGCTTTAAGCTTGTGTTGGAGGACTCCAGGCCGCAGGCAACTTGATATATCGGTCAAGGCCAGGTCAAAATAGCTTCTCGCTGGAGGAAGTGTTTCACTGACTGTCGAATGTGAGTACATATAATTCGAGTAAACAAAGAACTGGATGTTGTAGTGCGTGGACGTGAAGATGCTCTGATCTAGTGAAATGTAACATTGTTACACGGCAACATGAACCTATTGATCAAGGACTCAAATATGCTAGGAATCAACATGGATATGAATCCGCAAATTATGCTGCACTAAACCTATAAAGGGGCCGCCATGGGATGAACGGTCGTGACGAGATGTACGCGTGGACCAGGAATGGGATGCCAGGAGACGCCGTCACTGAGGGTGACGAGGCGCAACCAGTGTGCAGATATGGGCGTCGCCAGGAGATCGAGAGGAGCCGGAGGCGCATACCTCTACTAGGACGATGGGAGACCACATCGCGGAGACGCTGAAGGAACGACGCCGCCCAAACCCCGAAGAAGACGCCGACGCCGAGGATTTCCGAGGACGCCGGATATAAAGTAAGACGTTTCATTTTCATTCCTGATTCATCGTGAAGAAGAGAAAATCTACTTCGAATAGCCATGCCATGAGATTACTTGAGATCGTGTAGCTTAACGCCATTCGTATAACTTAACGCCATTTATAATTATTTATCCATGATTAAATAAGAGCATCATTTTTTTTCTCATTCTCTTAGGGTGGTACAGATATATTTTTACTTCGAGTCGTTTTGACTTTCATGAATTAACAGCATCGATGTTAGGAATAGGACATACATTTGTTCTCTGAGACATGATATATAATAGGGGAGACCGTTGTATCTTTGAACACTTTTGTAATTTTTTTAAATAAATCACATATTTTTTTTCATATTTAATTACACAATATGTAAGATTAACATGTTTTCTTCGTTAAATCATATGCCACATATTTAAATTGGACCACACATTTTCTATTAATTAAAAAACAATTATTGAGAACAATTGTTCAAACGTACAAGATGGTCGTGTACCTTTGAACAATGGTCACCAGTCAGATATTGAGAGTGAAGATATCATATTTCTTCACCGGAATATACTTTACTTAAACAATTAAGTTCTAAATAGCTCTGAAACGTGAAGCGTAAAACAATAAATTCACAATTTTACTCATGCAGCCTCACTTGACATTATATTTACTGCTACAAAAATTAACTTCAAAAACAAGCTGCTCATTGTGTCTTCGTGATGTGCCAAATTGCATTGGTTTTGGTAGTTTCATTACTATAACAGATTCACTAACTTCAAAAATTTCCTTCTCCTCGTAAATGAATGTATTCGTTTCCCTGATACGTTTCAAATATTTCACTTGATATTCAGAAATTGCAGAGTCACAGCCGACTATTTCTGCGACAAAATAATCAGGATTGCCTTTCTTTTTCAAAAACTGAACCAACACGAATTCACCAACAATGCAGTCATTCATTTCAAATATCTCCTGTTCCTTCAAATCATCTAAATCTCTCAAAATATCAGCCACCATGTCATCACACTCATCACGGTTGTCTTCCAAATTCTCAGGCCCTAATTCTTCATCCTCTGAATCACTCTGCAAAACTTTCTTGCTACTTGTTCATGACCTCACTGACTTTGCTTTTCTCATACTAATCTCCTCCTTTTCTGGTGTGTTCGTGATTATCCTTGTTCGTCCCTGTTTTCTTCCTCGTTTGCTAGACTTTCTTGGAGCAGCTTTCGGATAGGGTTGAATTTCCACCGGAGAAACTGGAATTGGTGTTTCATGCGACACCTGACCCACAGGACTTGATGGACGTGGAGGACCTTCTGATGATGATGCATGTGGAAAATTACCAAGCAATTGTGAATTCGAACAATGTAATTTTGTTACTGGGGGTGTCTGATGATTTGGGGTTGTTTTTGAGGTGCCAGGGAGAGAATTTTGCATAGTTGTGTCTGGCGTAGAGCTTTGTGTGAATGGGCGGTCGGTTACGTATGATCCCAGGAAGTCATCTTCTGTAAAAAACACAAGGATCTAATGGGAAGATACCAGTAGCTTTGAAACCACTGAGTATATTGCTTGTGCTGAAAGCACGGTAATAGATTTTACCAACAAGTTCAGCAGCTCCATAAATGTCAAAAGTCTTCCCAGGATTATTGGGATGCCAGGAATCTAGAGCCTGATAGTAGAAGGTCTTAAAGGGACCAAACACTGCGCGATCAAGGGGCTGCATTTTATTGGAAGTATGTGGAGGGAGAGTCAGCATAACTATTCCTACTTCTCTGGCACGTTCAATGGCTGGTAAACTTAGATGTGTCATGATTATCAAAAATCATCAGAACAGGCTTTTCCTTGGAAGGATTTGTGTGTTTAATGAAATGCTCCAAGAACTGTAGAAAGCACTCCTCATTAGTCCATCCAGAGGGATTTGCTACACCAATAGTTCCACTAGGGGAACTTTGCAGATTGAAATGCTTAAAGTTGACTCTGGGGAAAATTGGAGGAATGTGGTTCCCGATGGCATTTATTGCAGCTATCATAGTCACGGTGGTTCCACGTTCAGCAGAAGTGGTAGCACCTACCTGCTTCATGCCCTTTGGAGCCAGAACACTTGAAGGCTCTTGCACAGTTGGTAAACCTGTCTCATCTACGTTGTAGATTCTTTCTGGTGTTATTGCCCCAAACATAGCATGAACATCTACTACATTATTATAAAAGAGGCCAACATTTGTTCGGTTGAAGCTGGTAACTCGTGAGAGACTTGTTGCCTCAGGTTTCCTTAGAGAAAGTTTCTCACAGTGACGCTTCATAAAAAGACGCATCCACTCTTCTCCTGCTATTTCATTAGTTTTCCATTGACATGGGATTCGTTTCTTGTTAGCAACAGCATACTTGTATGCTAATTTTCGAGCAGCCTTTTTACTTAAGCCATAATTCATTTCGGCAGATGTCTGCAAATAGTCAACTAAAGCTTTCATATTCATTCATATTCATATTCATATTCATTCATTTATTTGCAATGGGGGGTGTGTCCCCCGGTGGCAAATTGTATATACATAACAAATAAATAATTATACATAACAATTCAATAACAATTATACAACAATTAAACTGGAGTATTTACACAAATAGTCAGTCTTTTCTTAAACACACCTATATGTTTGGGAAAAGGCTCTAAGACTGCGACAGGTAGAGAGTTCCAGTTATCAATGGCACGGTTTACAAAAGAATATTTACCATAATTTGTTCGCTGTGGTCGGCCCTTAACTTTGAAAGGATGATCGCCCCTACCCACGTAAGTGGGCTTTCCCAATCGTTTGCTAAGCTCACCCCATGCTCACCTTAGAAAAAACTTTCTTGGTATCATAGCGAACATTATATGAAAATGGTTTGGTTGATCCGGAGTTCCTGTACAGCTTTAAATGCTTGTGTAGAGCACCCAATTTCACACCATAAACTTTGCAAGCATCACGCAAGGAAATACGATTGCTTGGGGACGCCGTAATAGCAACCATTGCTGCATTCATTGAATCTGCATCAATGGGATCTCTCTTCTTGCCCGTTTTACTCCTTGGCATTATTACTGGAATAGAAGGAATCCGTAACAATAATTAACCATTACTATACGTAGGCTACGATACTTCAATCCCTGATATTTAGATAAAGCGCAATCATATTCATAATATCGTGTACCTTTGAACAGTGTTCAAAGGTACAATATGCACTAGTGTTCACAGGTACAAGATGTGGTGTTAGTGATTAAAAGTCATGCTACTGAATTTTAGGTCAAGTTAATCATGTAAAATTTTGAGCCAGCATACTCACCAATTGATATATAACCACACTGTGTTGCTATAATTTGAGTAACTCAGATATATATGCACTTATTATATGAAACTTTGATGACTAAAATGTACGTTCACAAGACCATAAACACCCAGGGTTGATTTCAAAGAAAGCATGCCATGGTAACAGACTTAACAAGCACAGATGGTCTATCTGTTATCTGATTTGTGAACTAATGCAACTGGCAGCCACTAGATGTCTCTGTAAATCCCACAAAACACCGGTGTTCAAAGGTACATTGTTTCAAAGGTACAACAGTCTCCCCTAATAATAATAATAAGTTGGAATTTTGTAACGATGATAAGAGATATCCATTTTGCTTGGAGATTTCAGCATTTCAATTTCTGGGGCATTATGAAGGAAGGTTGATCAATACTGCTATAGTCAATATAAGTAATATGTGATAACGTTCATGCATAGTTGTGAGATTGAATTGTCGACGGTATAGCTGTACATTGAGGTCATGAAATGAATTTAATTCTGATAGGATTATCATGAATTGCAAAGAATTTGATAGCAAAGTTATATGATGGATTTGGTTGAAAATTGTAAAGTAGGATTTCATATTATCATACGACCTCGTTGTCCAGATAAAGTTGACACGCTCTGATAAGTGTGGGTTCTTGAGACATGCTAATAATGCATGATTTTTGTAACGATGTTTTATAAAGTTATTCCGTCAAGTGTGACGAGGTTGATCAAAATGGTAGCCTATTATTCCGTCAAGTGTGACGATGTTATTCACGGGGCGACGTATGTCCATGAAATTGAATTTGTGAGGACAGGGTCCTTTATTCTTGACGAATGTGTTACATTTATCGATAGAGCAGTGGTGTAATTGATGGTACGGTCTACAGTTAGGTTGTTCGGCAGAATGGTTGCGATTAAATGTTCGTCATGAAAATTAAATACACTTGGGCGCCATATTACGGGGTTCTAAACCTTTTCCTAAACGTCAGACAATGCTATAATTTAATTACAATAACGAATATGACAGCGAGGATCAAGGTTGTTGGAACGGTGAATATAAATCGGTAATAATAATAAGAAATAGTGGTGTAAATGTTTGAACATAATCTTCAGTGTTAATCAATTATGATAATTAGTTATTGAATTGCATATTAAGTGAGGCTGATTTGTTGTTGGGAAATCATTTGATGCGATGTTTGATGCTCTTTTGTTATTAATTTACTTTCGATTAAGAAGATCTGTCCATAGCTGTATAAGGGTAGGCAGCTGGGATATACACAGATATTCTATATTTTCTCGAGTTTCTTACTTTTTCTAATTTTACAGGAAGTAAAAAAAAGAAAAAACTCAAATGTACGGTATGTAACTAAGGGAATCTCTACGAGATTTTCCACTATTTTGTTGCAGGCTATACTTAATTACACTACTATGTTCCATTATTTTTATTAATTTATCTCAAAAATAGGTTTTAATTATGGAGAATGTGACTTTTGCATCCAAACACAGTAGACTGTGAGTTTTGTGTCTGAAGAAGTTGGAGAATGTTACTTTTGACACTAAACATAATTAATTACTTCAGACAAAACAATAGACAAGTTGGTCAGATTTGTGAAAAATTTAGACAAATGAAACCAATTGCATT
Organism: Meconema thalassinum; assembly: GCA_946902985.2. Classification (NCBI taxonomy): domain Eukaryota; kingdom Metazoa; phylum Arthropoda; class Insecta; order Orthoptera; family Tettigoniidae; genus Meconema; species Meconema thalassinum. The sequence goes on from OX336395.1 coordinate 26,348,018, forward strand.
GTTGGAATATACTTATATTATTTATTTATTACCGTACGTAGAGGTTATGAGTTGAACATACAATAATAATATTAGCTTGCAGCTGTTGATAATCACATGACCAGAAGCTGTTTTGTGATTGGCCAACAGGGAGATTGTGCTCTTGGCTACCAATCAATTTGGCGAATGTTAGTTTTGTATCTAAATTGAGTTCTTGGCATTTGAAAACCACTGGATATTGTGAGTTTGGCATTTCAGCACTAAGATAGTCGTGTATAGTTTGGAACGAAGATTAACAATGCCTTGCTAACTCAATTTCGAACAAAAGTGGAGAATGTGAGTTTGGCATCTAGACCCCTCATATGGATTGTTCCTTACACAAGGGAGGAATTCCGTCTTGTGAAGGCTTGAGTAAGTTGTATATTAGTAATAATAACTTAAAATTACGGCGTCAGCCACCATGGATGAGCGTGCTTACTAATGTAAACAAGAGTGTTTAGAGGAAATGGACACAGGCTAATATTTTGTTCGTGTCGAGTGCAGATTATCTGTACCAATTCACAATATTAGACTGTACGGGGTACACAGGTATGGTGTGTGTTTTATGATAATGTTTGTGCATGTTTGCCCTTTGTCTCATATTACTGGTTGTAGATGGAAAACCTCTTATGTCGATACCGTGCAACTGTAAATGGGAAATAAGTTTGTTTTTGAAGTAGGCGCAGTGCAACAAATAGCAGTTACTGAATATCTCGAACAAGCAGACTATGAGCAGTTGTCGTATCTAACGACGTGTAATGAACAAATATCTCAGTGGTCAGCGCACTGGTTTACAAAGCCGGGAGCCACAGATTCGAATACCGCCGAGGTCAGGTAATTTATATCTCCACAGTACCTGGCTATATTAAATGGCTGAAGAACAGTTCTTAAAACATGCAACAGTAGTTTCAATGATTGCTCACATAGCAAATGCTCTGTGAGGTTTTCATTATATGACTGAGTTGGTAATAATGTTATAGGCTTTACGTCTATTTTAACGACTACAGCTTTAGAAGACGCCAGGATGGCATAAGTTTGCCCCGAAGGGTATCTTTAATGTGCCAGTATATCTACTGACTTGCTTACCTCACGTTTGCGCACCCTCAAATGACAGGTGATGGTTGGTCTCTCAGTTTAGGTGCTGCAAAACTCGGTCATGTAGCCCCGTGTAGGCCAACTCTGGGTGTGTGTAGAATCTGTCTGATAACCGGTGTTAGTGTGCGTTATCTGTAATTCAGGTAAGGACTGCAGGCGATCAATTTCAAGTAGTTCCTACTTTTGCTACCAAATGATACCGTCAACGACACGTAGCTGCGAACTTGGCTACTAGACTGGCACCTGGCGGCGATCGTTGGAACTAATAGAGCGTTAATCAAATCTAACCTAAAATTTTTAGCTTCACACTATTGTAGTTAGTGGTAGGTTCTTTTACATGCTATAAATCTATGACGGGGGCCCGCCGGCTTTACTTCCCCTCTGAAGGAAGGGATTTTTAACGCTCTTAAGAAATCCGATGACTTCGGTCGGGTTTGAACCCACGATCTTGGGCATAGAAGATCAGCATGCTACTGACTGTGCCAGGATTCGATCCTGCAACTTTTGGCGTAGCAGGTGAGAACGTAACTACTGAGCCACAATATCATGCCATTTAACATACTCTGGCTCTAAGAACTCGCCTTTTTCAACTAATGGCCAAGGTCCATTATTTCTAAATGGGACAAAGTTCATTTTATTGATAAAATAAATAGGTCTACGTTATTGGATTGTCCCACGGCCTTTACTCTCATAAAAGAACATTTGTAAAGGGGCGTCATTTACACAATATTTGCACACAACGAGAAATAGCAGTCATTTCAGGCATATCTCCGACTTCTGTGAGTCACATTTCATTCAATAATATTAGATTTTGTCTGTGTATTACACGAGAGAGTGAAGCACCTCTACATGGTTTGCACACGGCCAGTTGAGTATTCTTCAGAACGTTTTTTGGAGAAGTGTATCATGATATTTTATACTGCAAAATTCTCCAAGACACAAAATGGCAACATGCATGACGTCATAGACGACACGAAAGGTTTAAACTATGCATACATGTTAAATTCTATGAGTTAATAAGGCATTTACATACGAACACAAACCTAACAAGCAGTAAGTTTTAAAATTTTTGTTTAGACAATGGTCCAACCTAGTAGCGGTCAATGGTTTCGCCCAGATCATCGACTATCCTAGTAGTGACCATTGGTTTTGTCTCGCCAGAGCTTTAGATGAGTGCTGTGCGACTCTTCAATGAAATTGAACAACTTAACATTATTTATGAACATTCGTAACACACGACCAACCTCGCCTTTAACACATGACGCTACATCCGCATGTAAAGACGCACTGTTTAAAACCCAACGCAGCTGAACAATATGGTGGCAATCTAAGCCACACCATCAAGCAAACAAACATCAACGTCTGTGTGTCATTTCTGATGTCAAAATATACACTTAAACATTCAACTAATTACATATGTATCGAGGTATGTACTTGAAACCGTTTTTTAAGATTAATAGTCGGTATATAACGTTTCTTAGTACTGTCGTAACTTAGGAACCATCGCATTTGCCTGGATCAAAGTAGCTTTAATAGGATTGTATCATATTGTAGCAATCCATATGGGCTTGAATAATCAATATATAGTCATTTAGAATATTTACATTCTTTGGTACTAAGAAGACATAAGTTTGAACTATTCTGAAGAGGAAGACGTATTGATGGGAAACGTGGTTATTTTCCCTCTCAGGCCGCCTTCAAACAAAAACTGGAGCATTTCACTTGAAATGCATAGTAAAAAATAAATCGAAATTCTAGAAAATTCGTGGAAGACTATTTTAAAATACCACAATATATACTTTGATGTAATTAGGAAAACAACTGAATGAATTTAAGTAAATTTACTTCGATTTTGGAGTGTTAGCCATAGTAAAGATGATCATCGCCAGCAGCTGGCTTTTGGGAGGTGGTTTCCATTGTTGGGTCTTCATCTCTGTCGGTGTTGCCACATTTGGGTTTGTTTTGGCCACAAAGTCCGATGGAGTGAAAGTAGACTGTAGTGTGTGTATTGTAAATGAAGCCTATTGTTTTATGCTTAGGTCTGTCAGTCGTAACTCTTCAGTCTGCCCATGACTGGGCATGGTACAAAAACCAAACTCCTTGGCATTACAGCCCATGAAGGGCCTATGCATACCAAGCGACCGCTGCCCAGCCCAGCGCGGGTCCCCTCGGCCGTTAATCTTGGTTTTCGTGACCGGGGCGCTACATCACTACCAGACAACTACTCAATTGTCCTCACGAGGTGGAGTGCACCCCGTTACAGCCCTCACGCCAGTTTCTAAAATCCCTGATGGATCAGGTAATCGAACCCGGGCCACCATGGTGTGGCGTAGTAGGTAGCATACTGAACTGCTGTGCCAAAGATAGCGGCTTCAAACCCGGCCAAAGTCGTGGGATTTATTAAGAGCGTTAAAATCCTTCAAAGAAATTAAAGCTGGCGGTCCCATGTCATAGATTAATGGCATGTTAAAGATCCTTCCACTAACTAAACTTTTATGAATCTAAATTTCTAGATTAGGTTTCGCTGAAACGCTCTATCATAGTTCCATCGTTCACAACTAGGTGTCAGTGACATCTATTAGCGAAAGTTGGATCTACTTGAAATTGAACGGAACTTGTCCTCGGACTCTCCCGGCAATAAATACGCTGAATAAATAATAACACAATATAATAAATAAAGTGAAAATAAAATTAGAGCCGCACATCTGTTACCCTATCGCTTGCCTCAACACAGTGATCACGGTTTAATGAAGACTATTTGAATATCCATACGCGTAATCCTAAAATTGCCCATTTATATTAGTGATCATAACTCATACATGTATTTTATTCCAGCAGTGTTAATTATATATATACAAGCTGTACCCGGCATGCGTTGCAATGTCAATCAAAGAAAGTGATGGCGTTGTAATTTTGCTTCTTGAAGTGCTTTTGGATACACAATACGTATTTCAATTTCCTTTAAGTGCCTCTAAACTATCGTAAAATCGTTAAACTAATTTAGAAACATTCGAGGGAGCGTGCACAACAACTCACCAATGTTTCATCGCAAACAGATGAATGGTTTATGAACGCATACGGGTTTTTGTTTAAACGATTCGCGTGCCGTCACTCATTTGTTGAATCTACTCTAACGCTACGTATTGTATATGGATTTACTAAGCCAGAAAACTTCCCTGGAGTGTACTCAACGATTCACCAAAGTTCAATCGCAATCGGATGAATGGTACTGTATATGAACGCATACGGGACTTTGTTGAAACAATTTGCGTGCCGTTGCTCATTTTGTTGAATCTACTTGTGCGCTATCTATTGTAAAATGGTTTTACTAACTCAAAACCTTCCCTGGCGTGTACACAACAACTCATCAAAGTTTCATAGCAATCGGATGAATGGTATATGAACGCATACGCGACTTTGTTGAAGCGATTCGCGTGCCGTCGCTCATTTGTTGAATGTACTCGTGCGCTACCTATTGTAAAATGGATTTACTAACTCAAAACCTTCCCTGGGGTGTACATAACATCACACCAAAGTTTCATAGCTATCGGACGAATGGTATATGAAAACATACGGGACATTATGGAAACGCTTCGCGCGTCGTTGCTCATTTGTTGAATTACTCGTGCGCTACCTATTGTAAAGTGGATTTACTAAGCCAGAAACCTTCACTGAAGTGTACACAACATCTCATCCAAGTTTCTTTGCAATGGGATGAATGGTATATGAACGCATACGGGACTTTATTGAAACGAATCGCACGCCATTTTGTTGAAGCTGTGCCAAAGGGCCTAAATACAGGAAATTGAGTGGTCTGTCCTAAATTTAAAGTGGATAGTGTTACTCGCAGGCTTCCAAAGGGTAAGTATACAAAGTTTGATTTAGATCGGTGAAACGGTGTAGATTTGTGTAAATAACAGACAGACAGTGAAACCAACATTGAGCTTTATATATAGACTAGCATCCACCCCGGCATCTCCCGGCCTTTTTGAAGGTTTACCCAGCGTAAGCTTAAAAGGCTTATTGACGACAGGTCCCGGACGCAATTCAGAAAAGTCGAGGTGAAAACGGAAACCCAAACACATACTGTATACTCTTCTCTGAAGTCTTAACTTGGCACGACTCGACAGCTTGATGCTGGCCAAAGCTCGCTCGCTGGCTAGCTCGTAAACTTCCTCCGAAGCTAGTAATTCAAATGTCAACTGAATGGAGATTGTTGGAAAATTACAACGTAAAAGAACTATGGGCGATGTATTTAAGAGAGAGATATGCTGCCGCGGGCGATTTTATAGAACCTTTCATGCTGAACAATTCTTAACTCGTAGTACATACCAGTGGCGGCTGGTAATAATTATCTTGGTGGTGCCAGGAAATTTAAAACTTGCAATCAAATCATTCTAACGTTGCAAGTACACAGACTGCATATTTTAAGCTATAGGCCTATGTTTCAGAATTACAGTATTTACTGTAAGTGTGTAACTGTACAAGACCCGAAATACATCTTTGACACTATTTCAGCTGCCACCTCGAAATAAACAGGTAAAATAAAATGAACAAGATGACGTACCATCAAGACTAGCTTACATACAGATATGGCCTGAACTTGGTAAGGATATCCGCTGTACTCGATATAATTCAACACAAAAGTAATTTAACGTCGCTACTATTTATCCCCTGCAATGCCACCAGAAAAGTTACCAAACCTGATAATTTGTATCTGCGTTCTGGTAGGCGTAACTGAGTTGCCAACTTAAGCCAACGAAGCAAAGCAAAATTTACTGCAAAATGTCCGGATTGTTACATTATAAATAGAGAAATAAGTATTCCTGCCACCAATATGAGTGTGAAAAAGTTGTTAAATGTCTAACAAGAAAGAAGTAAAAGCATCTTGTATATATTTAATAGTCGCCAGATATAGTGACAAACCATTAAATTGGGAACCCTGGATCTGCGTCCTCTGCATTGTGCTGCCATATGGTGGTTGAAATATAAATCACTTCAAGCAATTCTAGCTTGTGCTTGAATGCTGCACTCTGGTGAATGCGCAACGTGGCTGTTGGCTCTACCTAGGGTAATCTGTGGCCCAACAGAAAATAATAGTACACATGCAAAGCAAAGCCAAACTAGCCTTTATTGGTGCTGAGTCTTATTTTCCTGGGTGGAGCTCCTATGGCCTGGCTCACTCATTCACAAAAGCGCCGCCAGAGCGTACTCAGTTCGCGTGCTCGATCAGATGAATGCATAATAAGATATGCTTGCCGTTTCCTTGAAGTTTATATTTAATATAAACTGTTATTGTGAGTACATATTGGTGGTGCCATGGCACACGGGCCGCCCCTGGTACATACTGCAGCTATTTTAATCTGTTTACCCAGCGTAAGCTTAAAAGGCGCCCGAAAGGCAGGGTGTGTTTTCCAACTGGATTCACTGAAGTCGTTACTGATTGACTTCCTTTGGTCGAAATGAATGTTTTTCTACTGAAACCTTTATCGAGAAATCCTTTATAGAATGGTGAAAACTGCATCAAAATCTATCCAGTGGTTTTCATTTCATCCGAGAATTGGGGACTTTGTTTCATGGTATGTATAGATACTGTACATTGTACCCCACCCAGTCATTGGGCAACTTTGTGTTGACCGACTGAAGAGTTACAACTGACAGTTTGTGTTGGCAACACTGAAAGAATGGCTTCAAAACTTTACATTTATATTTAGGTGGTATCATTTGTGTGTATAATGCGGGATTTGTTAATTCCCCATTTATCAGTGAATAATATTATTAAATGTAATTCTTTTCAGAAAAGTGTGTCCTATATATAGCTACCCTGCGAAATTTAATTGATCAAAACGCTATGACCAACTGAAAAGTGTAAAATGATAATTTGCTTGATTACCCTGTTTCCTTAATTCTAGTGATGTTGTACTTGTGTTTGTCAGGTCAATATGTTTGAAAATCACAAACATAAGTCCAGTTAATATCACCCTCATTAACGAATACAACCTCTACGGTTCTAATTACAGTGTATTTCGAGGGTTATGCCCAGACAACCAATGATTTATACTTATTATATTTTCTAGATTCCTCAGAAATATGGAGGAACTTTCGGTCATAAACTGCGGACCTGTTAATTTATCTACGATTGTAAGTACAATTTTAGCTCCGGATATTGTGTAACATTGTAAACTTACTTATGAACTTGACAGATCTTTCAAAACTTGATAAAACTTTATATGACCTACTGTAATAGTAACCAACATTGTCTTGCTTTTTATGTTGTTAATTATAATAATAATAATAATAATTTGGAGCTAATTTTGTAGATAGCTGAAAAGATAGCTAAAGCAATCTGCAAATGAGGACATAGTCCCTGGTGGCAAAACTACAATAATAGCACAATTTAAAACGTATACCGTACTCAAAAATAATTTTAAATAATGTAATTTTGCTACGGAAACGAATAAAAAATAACATTTTTGAAATAACTGAATGCTAATCCTTCTTGAGCCTCTGAACACTTTGAGTATAGGCCTGAAAATGTCCTCTGGCAAACGGTTTCATTCTATTTCCCCTCTCACCACGAAGGAATACTTGCTCAGTTATTATTCTTTTGACTTAGATTTGCTTAACAAGAGTGATCAAGTCAGCTCCTATTTATAACACCATCATTCCAAATTTGTCACACACATCTTCCCATGGATTCTCACCCTTATAACCTAAGAACGTACCTCCAAGCTTCTTTTAGAATCTCCCATCCCGATCTTTTCCAAAACAAATCCTGAGTAATTTCATGCACACTATTTGTCCCCCTGTACTTAGCGGGTGACCTTCGCTTGCACACTTTCCAACTTGTTTATCAAATTTCATTGATATTGATCCCATACACCTGCAACTCCAGCTGAGGTCTTGCTTGAGACGGATAAGCTCTCTCCCATTTACACACCCACAAAATCATGTCCAGAGATTTGTCTGCCTTGTTAACTCTTTCCCTTATTTCTCTGTGCAATAGTAATCCCTAAATACTTACAATATCAATCAAACTGAACTCTCCCTTCTTAATATGGTACTTCACAATTACTAGTATCCTTATTTGTTTATAGATAATGTCCTCAGCAAATAATGTAATTTCAGATGATAAGTTTACTCCTGTATCATTTTCATCTATATTCTACATTTAGTGATACGCAGTATTTGCTTGTAACTTTCCAGGAGTGTTTTGAGCAGCCCCAGGCTGATAGTTTGGTGGAGGTGAAGGCTGAGCAACCTGATGATGTGTTTAAAGCCGCAATGGACAAGGATGAAAGTTTCACTATTAAAGAAGAACTAGACGAGCAGGTGAATCTTGACACATTATCCTATTCGTGGCATAATTTTCTAGGATTTCACTAATAAATGTTATTGTTTTTTGAGTCTTCAGTCTTTTGACTGGTTTGATGCAGCATTCCATGCCTCCTTGTCCTGAGCTAATCATTTCATCTATACATAGCTACCACACCCTACATCCGAGGCAATCTGTTTAACATATTCTAACCCTGGTCTAGTCCTATCGTCCTTGTCCTCGACCCTTCCTTACTTAACTAAGCTTGCTATTCCTGGGTGTCTTAGTATGTGTCCTACCAACCTATCTCTTCTCTTCATTAGCACTTGTCAGAAACACCTCTCCTCTCCCACTAGTCTTAGTATCTCTTCGTTTGTAACCCTATCTACCCATGTGATCTCCATCATTATCCTGTAACACCCCATTTCAAACACTTCAATTCTCCTCTTTTCTGCTGCACAAATAGTCCAAGTTTCACTTCCATAGAGCGCCACGCTCCAGACAGAGGCTTTCGAAAATAACTCCGTAATACCTAAATCTACATTCGTTAAATATAGGCAGTTATTTCAATCAATGTAATGTTTTGCTATGGTACTCAATGTTAGAAATTATAGTGGTTTATTACTAAATCTTGTAATGAATCCTTATTTGGATGGCTAGGCATCCCAGGTTCAAACATGGATAATGCAAGCAATACGTTATGAAAATATGTTATGTTAAAAATTCATCATCATCATCTTGTACAGTTTCCAGCCCCAGGCTGGGTCTGTTTGGAACATAAGCCTCGCCACTTAGTTCTTTCTTCCCACCACCTCTCCGCTGTCACTCTGGTCCAGTCCTCGCCTCTCTTCTTGACACATTCCTCCACTCCTTTCAGCCATCTATCTCTTGGTCTTCCCCTTGGTCGTTTCTTCTGCATCTGCATCTCATGTATCCTCTTGGGAATCTTCTTCTCTTCCATTCTCTTTAAGTGTCCATACCACCTCAGTCTCGATGTCTCAATCCTACCTTGCAAGGGCTCATCTTTCACCATTTCCCTGACCTTTTCATTCCTCATCCTGTCTCTTCTTGTTATTCCGATCCTACTTCGCAGGAACTTCATTTCACCTGCCTGTATTCTGCTTATATCTCTTTTCTTCATTGTCCACGTTTCTGAAGCATAGGTCAGTATCGGGATATAGTAGCTTCTGTATAACACTTCCTTGCTTTTTTGTGGGACATCTTTATTCCACACTAAGCTCCTAATGCTTCTCAGAAATGCTTCTGCCTGTCTGCCACGTTCCGTAATCTCTTTGTCATTTCTCCCATTTTCCTCCACTATACTTCCCAAGTACTTGAGACTTTCCACCTTCTTCAGCTGTCCACCTCCAAGTGTTATCCCACTCATTGGTCTGTCCTTTTTCCTGGTTGTTAACAGGATCTCACATTTACTGATGTTGAACTTCCATCCGTACTCTCCCACTGTTTCTTCCCAAGCCTTCAGTTGCTCCTGAATTTCCTCCTCCTTGTTTCCCCAGACCATGAGATCATCTGCAAACACCATTGCTTTCATCTTATCTTCTCCTATCTTTCCTGCTATCCGTGTCATTACCTCGTCCATAACCACAATAAAGAGAAGGGGTGACAGCGCACTACCCTGTTTCAGGCCACTCATTTGTCTGAACCAGTCTGTCCTTTCCCCTCCAACTTTCACACAACTCACACTTCCACAATACATCTCCTTCACTCTGCCTACAGTCTCTTTTTCCACTCCCATGTTTTCCATTGCTTTCCAAACCTTCTCCCTACACACACTATCATAGGCCTTTTCGATGTCCAGGAAGGCCATCAACAGATCCTCTCCAAATTTGTAGTGGTGTTCCTGGAGCTGTCTCACTGAAAATATGAGATCCACTGTTGATCTCCCAGGTCTGAATCCATACTGTTCCTCTCTCAATTTTCTCTCCACTTTGGCTCGTATTCTACTTTCTAATATCTTTTCATATATCTTGGCACAGTGAGGTATGAGTGTGATACCTCTGTAATTTCTGCACTCCTTTCTGCTTCCTTTCTTAAATATTGGGACAATTAATCCTTTCTTCCAATCTTCTGGGGTCTTTTTCTCCTTCCATATCACCCTCATCACACGGTACAGCCACTGTTTCCCAACCTCCCCTGCTGCCTTCACCATTTCAACACTAACTTCATCCACACCTGGTGCCCTTCCTCCTTTCATCTTGTCTATAGCCATTTCCAGTTCTCTCCAAGTCAGGTCCTTTTCCATTCCTGTGTTGTCTTCTCCATCTTCCAATACATTGTCTTCCTCCCTATGACCATTTGGATTCAGCAAATCCTCAAAGTACTCTTTCCACACTGTCTTGAGTGTCTCTTTGTTGTGTACCTCATTTCCGTTTTTGTCTATCATTACCACATCCTCTCGCAGACCTCTTCTCTTACTTTTGACCATCCCATAAAGAACTTTCTTATTTCCTCTGTTGTCTTCCTCCATCATCTCCGTCCACTTTACCATCCACTTCTTCCTCTCCTCTGCGACAATCTTGTTTGCTTCTTTCTTCTTTAACTTATAATCTTCCCTTGCCAGATCAGTTCTTTCCTGGAACCACACTCTGAAAGCCTTGTTCTTCCTTCCCACAGCTTCTTTTACTCTCTCATTCCACCATGGTGTCTCTTTACACCGCTTTCTGTTGCTTGTTCTTCCACATACTGCCACTGCAGCTTCTACCATTGTGTTTTTGAATTGCTTCCATTCCTCTTCCCCTGTTTTAGGATTGTCTGTTGGCATCCTTTCCCTTATTATCTTCTGGAATTCTTCCTTGACTTCCTTTTCCTTGAGTTTCCATACTTTGATTCTCCTTTCCTGGTACTCTGTCCTCTTGCTATCCTTAACAACTCCCAGGTTCATTACAAGTATTCTGTGGTCGCTATCTAAGGCCTCTGATGGTATTACCTTTATATCTCTGACACTTCTCTTCATTTCCCAGTCGTACAGCATGTAATCTACCAAAGATTTCTTTGTTAAATCACTGCTGTACCACGTTACCTTGTGGCTTTCTTTCTTCCGGAACCAGGAGTTGCCTACCACTAAACCGTTTCTCTTGCAAAAATCCAGCAACTTTCTTCATAATGACAGTAATTTTATCATAGCCCACTTTATCACACACTTACAATATCTTTTTGCAAAACCTACAGTTTTTAGGTATGTAATAAAGTTATTTTAGTGATGTAGATTCTATGTATTTTTGGTATATTTCTAAGGTAGTGTAAGCAAACCCAGGATACGGCGAAAAGGTTACTAATTTTCTCTGAGTCATGCCCAATTAACTTCTCTCCCAATTCACTAGAATAGGTGAAGAAATGTCTATTCTCAGTGAATGTTTTAGAAAATGTTGTTAAGTGCTATGCTAAATTATCACTTAATTTATAAATTACACATGGTAATTTTGGTTTGAAGTGCCTAAATCGACCTCCATTTGTTTCATGAAGTGAAAGTGAATAGCTGCTATAACAGGGTAAATACATGGCTGTATTGGATTTGGATTTGAACTCGAACATCATAAGTAGCAGACCTTTTGATCTTTCTTACTATTGCCATGTTTAGTACTCCAAGCCTTAAAACATAAGTCTCAAACATATAAGTTATACAATGAGCACATCTTCATGCTGTAAAATTTGTGCTTCATAAGTGCAGTTCTCTGGGTTATTTCTGATTTTAAAAATTATTCAGTAAGTTTTGAAATAATCTTAAGTATGTGAAACAAGGTAAATGTTTCAAATACATACATTTTTACTGTTAACTTTTCCTGTGGCCTCTGTGGTGCATTTTAACCAGCTGAATCCATGGTTCCTTTTGTGTAGGAAGCATATCTTAAGCAGGAAATTGAGGAGAATGAGGATATTACCATTGACGAGAATGTGACTTCTTCCATTGTTCTAAACGTCAAAAGCGAATCACCATCTGCATCAAAGCACGAAGATTTGAGAGATGTAGGTACCTTTTGTTATCAACCTGTATTTAAGTTATTTTCTCCTTTGCAGTAATACTGTTGTGCTTTCCTATTGCCCAAGAAATACATTATTTGATACAAGAATTAAAATGGTCCAGTTGTGGAATTCGGAGCCTTTTTCCATTGGGCTCTTGATTGAGTTTTGGTTCTTCAAGGGGTAAAATCTTTATTTCAGGGTGAGAATAGGGTGCATTGAAGAGTAGTAGTAAGGAGGCGAGGATTCAGAATTCACCCTCTGTTGTTTTATTCACTATATCTGTATGCATCTACACGGATGGTTCTTAACATATGGCTGCAGCTGCTCTTTCGGTGTCCATATCCCAATTACCAGAGTATTTTTAGAAATGTAATTTTTTGCTTCAAATTATGGTGGCATGAGCTAAGCCTCCTTGAAGGGTGTAACTTCCTGGCTCGTACCCTCTTTAGACTGGTAATAATAAAATAATATCGTATGGCCTCGGGTGCCGGATGCAAGCTTTGTAATTTGACACCCAGAGGGTAGCTTGCATGTCGAATTTCGTTGTTCCTTGAATCACTATGGAAGTCAAGGAGGTTAGATATCTAAGCTCCTTGAACACTATAGTGCTTTCTAGTAGAGAAATGAGGAACTTTGTGTTGGTGGAAACTCCCGAGATTAATTTTCCCTTATGAACACGGCCTACTGAATTCAAATGGATTCTTTGACTTGTTAACATCGTATGACACTTGTAGTAAAGAAATGCTCTGCGTTCACATTTATCACATATTCTACCATTACAGCACTTAGAATAATTTTTCTCGTTCACTTCTCTCACGTGCCTAACTTCATATTTAATTTTCTGTCACATATATCTGATTTTATTTGAGTAATCATGCCTTCATGGCATACTAGAATTAATTTACGGACTACACCAAATAATTCTGAACAATATTTGAGCTCTATGTTGTCGATGTAGCATTTTCCGTTTTTTTGATATGTACTCAAAACTATCGCACATTGACCTTGCACTCGACAGATCGCAAAATTCAATAAATACACAAATCCTTTTTTCAAATAATTTAACGCGTATTTTTTAGCATATTCCACACTAACGAATATGTGCACTCTGTTTCACAAATACTCAATTATATACACCGTAGATTACCATGGGGTTTGATGCTCGAATTTCCGTATTCACCCTCTCAGTCGTTCGACAAGTTCTGTTGTGTGCGTAGAAGAGCATTTCCGGTTTCTTCGTTCTGCAGCCAATCATCTTCTTCCTATTTATTCCGGCTTGTTCGAAGTATTTACATACAATGCACGATGAATTTATAACTCAATTTATTGTATTGCCAATCTTCATACCACTAATTTTGATATCGTGTTTCCAATGAATTACACGGCTGGCTCGATCCTTTCGCAGCCTTAACATGTATCGTTTTCTGCGCCCTGTCTTCATAATTGTACTGAGCTTACAATCTCAGAGAATGACTCAGTGTTGTCACATGGTCTGACATGAAATCCAGATCTTGGCGTGGTTTAAGAACAAGTGAACGGGGACAATAAATCTACGGAGATCAACAGACGAAGTTACCCAAGTCCGGGATGATAACTCTGAAAAGAGAACTACCCTTCTGTTCAAAATTTTAGATCTCGGTCTTGTATGTCGCATTATGTTTGGAAGGTACTCAAATCAAAGGAAACATGTGTAAGATTTAATTCCACCTACGAAAAGGAACATGTTTGTGAAACAAGTAATTTCTCTGCAGGATGATACTGATCTCACTGAGGATATTAAGATAGAAGAAATCTTCATACCTGAGTTTGTTCCAAGGATCAAAACAGAAACTCCATCTTTATCGAGTGGCGGAGATTTCAAAGAGGTAAGAAGCTGATTGGGTTACTTCTTGTTGTATATTATAAAGGACATGTCCTTTTCACCATGTCCTTCTTGACAATCCTATTTAGGGATTACAGAATTGTGTATTCTGACTGTGGTGATGACGAATGAAAGGTGTCAGCTGTTAGATTGTGTAAAGTACGTAAAGTACATGATGTCTAGATTGATGATAAAGGATTAAATTGTCCGACTAGTGCTGGACTCAAACCAATGATCTTGGTCTATTCACTGACGTAAAGGAGGATATCTTAATTCTCAGAGGTGAAGAGTACATTACATGAAGCCAATCACGTATTAGTTGCCTGTTGTGAAATTTGTATTTTTGTATGAAGAAGTTACAGTATTTTCATGGACGAGATTGATGGGCTATTATATTACCATTATCCACTGACACTAAATTATGTGGCTTACTTTTCGTAAAACATAGGGCACGTGCATTAGACTTTCTAAAAACTAATATCCATGACAGAAAGATGCCATGTCATTGGATGTGTCTTAATCACCTTTACTGAAAGTTAAATATACAGCGCATTATTTCTCAACTCAATGGTATTGGTTGAGACAGGTCGTATAGCAAATGCTATTTAGTGCATGACATGCAAAATCTTCTTGTTACTGGAGAGCTTTCAATGGAAAATATCAGTGGAATATATGAAAATAGGCTAATTATTTCTACTTGTTCAGATTTCCTTCTTAATCTTGCTCAGTATATTAATTTTGGTGCATTCTCTGAGCAGTTGTGCTGCATCAACGCAATGGGCGTCTTTCTCTTTTTCCCTCAATGTGCTGTTTTGTACATTCCCATTGACCATAAAATTACCCCTCTCATTTACGTTTTCATTTAGCCTTCTGGGTTGGCTCTTATAGGAGAATTATTGATATTATGCCCGTATATCTTCGAGACCCACAGTGTCGAAGGCCAAAATCAACCCCCATGAAATCCCATCACATACAAACACATACCTCCACAAATATGGACTTGAGCTAGTCACAACTTAAGAATGTTACTCTCAGGGCATCAGGTAAGGATTGGGTGGAGTAAGCTCAAATTACACGTTAATTAATGAAAAGGAAAGTTCTAATACTGCAAATCACAAACCATTTCAGATCCTCAAATACTGTAGTCATCCACGATCTCTAGCCTACAGTTTTTGACGAAAAATGATATTTATTTTGAGTTGATTGCAAGTGATATTACAAAGCCCTTTTAGCTGCAATTAATTGCCACTTTAATACATGTTTCCTTTAAGAATAGACCTAAATTAACAAAATTAGTCTAAGTACTAAGGAAGAAGGTGAGACATCAGGCATGCAGAGAAATTACGCAAACAGCCAAAACGGAGGAGGAAAAAGCGAAGAAGATCCAGACATTACTATGGCAGAATTGGAATTGGCAGTTAAGAAGATGAAGATGGAGAAAGCTGCGGGAATTGACGAAGTGGCAATAGACATGATCAAGGCGGCAGAACCAGTGGGACAGCAGTGGACATACAGACTTCTCAGGAGTGTGTGGAGAGAGAAGAAAGTTCCTGAAGACTGGTAAAAGGGAATAATATTGCCAATATTCAAGAAAGGAGACAGGAAGGTGTGTGGTAACTACGAGGTATCACCATCATCTCGCATGTTGCCAAAGTGAAAATGAAAATCCACAGCCTGCTTTCAGTCGACCGACCGGGTCAGGGAATGGGATGAATGAAGCCCCCATCTAGCGGCGAGGATATGAACTGTGCCAGCTGCCGAAGCCTGTCGCACCCCCTGGCATGTTGCCAAAGTAATGGAAATAATTCTAGAAAGATGAATTAGAGCAAAGATAGAATGACAAATAGAGGTGGAGCAGTTTGGATTTAGAGGGGGCAGGTCAACAGTGGAACACATTATTATTTTGTGACAGAACATTGAAAAGAGTTGGGAATATATAAAGCTTACGGTAATGACTTTTATTGATCTAAAAAGGCCTATGATATCATCCTTAGAACTAAAGTTTGGGAAAGCTTAACAAATAGGAGGACATGATAAAAGGAATGTGCATGGATTGCTACAGTAGTGTGAAGACTAGAGTCGGGACATCGGAATGGTTTAAAATTTACACTGAACTAAAGCAAGGAAGTGTGTTGTTTTTAATGGTGATGGATGACATCATGAAGGCAGCAATGAAAGACTATAGTAGGCAAAGATGAAGGTAATGTAGTTTGCAGACGATGTTGTGATCTGGGGCGAGGATGAGATGGAGGTACAAGAACAGTTAGACGTAATAAATGAAAAGATTGAGCAATGGGCATTGAAGATAAATGTGGAGAAGAGTAAAAGAGTGGTGATGAGTAGAGGTAAGAAAGAAGGAAAAGGAGGAATCAAAGTCGGAGATAAGGAATTGGAAGTGGTGAAACACTTGGGAAGTGAACTGACTGAAGATGGAAGACTAGATTTGGAAATTAGCAGAGGAGAACATCTCGGGAGTGCTTTCTACCAACAGGTACGGGGACTAGTATGGAACAAGGATATACCAATTAAGGCCAAAGAAGTTATGTACAAAACATATTATTTTCCTATAATGACATATGCAGCAGGAACTTGGACAATGACTAAGAGGGATGAGAGCACAGTACAGGCAGCTGAGATGTGATTCCTGAGAAATATGATCCAGAAAACGAAGAGAAACAGAGTGAGAAATGAAGATATACGGAAAGAACTGGGAGTACAGAAACTAAATGACAAACTGGAGCAAAACAGATTGAGATGGTTTGGACATGTCAAACGGATAAATGGAGTAAGGCTACCAAGACGAGTACTGGAACGACTGATGACAGGGAAGAGAGGGCGAGGGGGACCAAGAATGCGTTGGATAGACTCGGTGAAGTATAGCGTTAGAAAACGTAACCTGGATTGGTACACCGTGTCGGAAGATGAATGGTGGAACGACAGAACAAAGTAGAGAGGAACCGTATTTGCCCCCACCCAGTGTCAGCTGGAAAAGGGGAAATGAAGATGATGGTATTGTTGACTTAGGAAGAAATATTTTCAAACCAGTTAACCGACTTATCGGCTCTCCCTAGCCTTTGCCTGTTTGCATTTCAAAATAGTATCAAAATGCTCTTAACACTTGCACCTCAAACAAGTTTTCAAGGTCACTGGAGCACCGCCTCCTGGATTATACTGGACATCGGTTACATCTCAATTCAACATTTCCATCTCCTGAAGCCGGTGCTTTGAATTTTGGTTGAACTCACCTTCTAGGTGAATGTAGTTCCTCATAATGCCGGTTGAATTTATCTTCTCTAGAGTGTCAGATTTCATTATAATTGTACCACAGCTTCTTCTCTTGTTTCAATTGTAGTAAAAAAATGCACTGCTTTCAGATTCACCACGGATTCTATTATTTTAGCACTCGGAATAATTTTTCTCATTCATTTCTAACACGTACTCAACTTTATGTTTAAATCACTGTTACGTATACCTGATTTTATTGGAGTAATCGTGCTTTTAAGCATCCTAGAATTAATTTGTGCACTACAACACATAATTCTGAAGAATATTTTAGCTCCCTCGTGTCGGAGTACAAGTTTCCAGTTTAACCCACAACGCGACACGTGAGTCTACCAGACTCATACGATTTATTTCATGTCAAGTACTGTCTGCCCTGTGCCTCATGGTGGTCAGAAAAACCTATGTACATTCGCTACAGCCAGTTGCCGTGCTGCTGTTGTATATGACTGAGCGGTTGACAGCAGCCGTTGAATGTAAGGGAAATACAGTATATCTAACACCTAGGGAGCCTCACAGGCTGACGTGTCGCAACGGGCTATACTCGCGTGTCATCACGGGATGGGGACAAACTGCAGTTACGTGTACATGTGTGTTTCTTGACCGTGAGTACGTTTCTTTTTCCTGCTAATTCACATTTTTGATGTGTAACATCTTTCCACTCGGTTGCTGGATATTTTTTGTTGGAGTGATTTTGGAAAATGGACGGAAATGGGACAGAAATGTGTAATTTTGCATATGGTTTCCTTCAAGGTTTGGAGGCCCCATTTAAGATATTCCTAGAACAAATCATCTTCAAGTTGTCGTTCTTTGGTTGAAAATATTCTTTATATCATATTTGCCGAAAACAATTATGATTTATTAATTATAGCTTCATACTTTTCTGTGGTATGTACATCGCATACGGTTTACTTCAAGGTTTTGAGGCCCCATTAAAGATATTCCTACAAAAAATCATTAGTACCACGACGTACCTCGCGCATGTGCACCGGTGAGGATTTGGCACTGGAGTTTTACAATTAGTTATTTCAATGGCCAACAGAGTTCACTGTTAACAAGGGATTTACGCTTCCGGCAAAACTAATAGGTCATCGGCTTTTTAGTATCTCGCGAACAAATAATGCTAGGGACTTGTATGAGGTGTCCTAGGACTCGGGGTGACACCCCCCGTTTTCCTATAGCTCCCTCAATTTAACCAAATGACCCAAAACTAATAGGTCATCGGATTTTTAATTTTCTGTGAACCAATAATGCTAGGGACTTTTATGAGGTGTGCTAGGACTCAGGGTGACGGCCCCTAATTTCCTTTAGCCCCCTAGTTTAACCAAAGGACCCAAAACGAATAGGTAATTGTCTTTTTAATATCTCGCGAACCAATAATGCTAGGGACTTGTATGAGGTGTCCTAGGACTTGGGGTAAGACCGCCCCGGTTTCCTATAGCCCCCTTAATTCAACCAAAGGACCCTAAACTAATAGGTCATCGGCTTTATATATCTCGCGTACCAATAATGCTAGGTACTTGTATGGGGTGTCCTAGGACTCGGGGTGCCCCCCCCCCCCCCCCCCGTTTTCCTATAGCCCTCTTAATTTAACCGAAGGACCCTGGTCATCGGCCTTTTAATATCTCGCGAACCAATTATTCTAGTGGCTTGTATGAGGTATCCTAGAAGTCGGGGTGATGCCCCCTGTTTCTGTATCCCTCTTTTAATTTAACAAAATGACCAAAAACTAATAGGTCATCGGCTTTTTAATATCTCGCGAACCAATAATCCTAGGGATTTGTATGAGGTGTCCTAGGAGACGGGGTGATGCCCCTTTCTTTTCGATCCCCCTCTTTATTTAACCAAAGGACCCAAAACTAAATGGTCATCGGCTTTTTAATATTTCGCGAACCATTAATGCTGTATGAGGTGTTGTAGGACTCGGGGTGACGCCCCTTTTTATCATGATTTTCTGATTGGCAGAGATGGGTATATCCCGAACAGAATATATGCGAAATTATCGACAAAAGAGTCGTGAGCAAAAAATTAAACCTGGAGGAGTACAGCCGAAAAAAAAATGACTTCACAGATATTTCATCTCAGTTTCATAGTAGGATGGCATGTCAGATGTTAAACATCATATGCGACTACTATAAGGCTCTAAATGTTTTTTGAATGGTATGGACTGCGTCTGGAGGAAAGAATTCATCATGACAATTAATACATGTATAACAAAAATATTGTAATGCAGCCGAAAAAATCAGAAGCCTCTATGGACATCAAATTGGCAGGTGAAAAGCTGAAGACTTGTGTTACATAGGAAGCAAAATAACCAGTGATGGACGAAGCAAAGAAGATATAAAAATTAGGTTGGCGCAGGCAAGGAAAGCATTGCTACAAAAAAGGAAACTGTTGACATCGAAAATAGATTTAGATATTAGGAAGTCATTTTTGAAAGCCTGGAGCGTGGTACTCTATGAAGGTGAAACATGGACTATTGGTGCTGCAGAAAATTGAGAATTGAAGCGTTTGAAATGTGGTGTTCCTGCAAATTCACATTTTTCTTCTTCTTACTATTATTATTCCTCCTATATATGAAAATAAGTGATAAAAAGGAAGAAGTACTGTTCATTGTGCTATTACAATAAACATCGGCAAACCAGTTACAGGTGTGTGTCTTGAATGTTCGTGGTGGGTGTGTTTGAAATGCCTGCAGGAAATATAAAATTGGTCATGTCTTATTGGCCTCCTGAACCCAGAGCTTGGCTCCTTAGCCTTAGTAAATTAACAGGCGTGTTCACTCCACTTTCGATGTAAAGTCTGTGGTTTTCTTATTTTGTTTATATTTCATCTCAATTTCATAGTAGGATGGCATGTCAGATGTTACACATCATATGCGACTACTATAAGGCTTTCAAAGCTTATGAATTCTATATTGATAATTTAAGCTTACCCCTGTTTTCTCCCTGCCTGTGGCATTTCGAATTATTTAAAACGTGTACATTTAATGGAATTATCTTTCATGGTCTGGGAATTATTTGAGATTAAAAATTTTCGTGGATGAGAGTCTGTCATGCTCACGTTTCGCTACGGAGTGGTTAAGAGGACGTGTGTCGTTGTGGTCCAACTATCGCGCAAACTCCACAGTTCGTAAAATTCAATAAATTCACAAATTTTCCCCACACTCAATAAGAAATAATCTGCACTCTATTTCACTACTTATATTCAATTCTATCCGCTGTGGATTACCCTAGGGTTCGATGCTCGAATGTCTGTATCCACCCTCTCAGGTGTTCGACAAATTCTGTTTTGTGCGTCGTGTAGCATTTCCGGCTCCTCCGTTCTGTAGCCAATTAGCATGTTCCTATATTCTTCCGGTTTCGTTGAAGTATTTCCACACAATGTACGGTAAATGTCTAACTCTTTTCATTGTTCGTTCCTTCAATACTTATAATTTTTATTATTATTTTTGATGTCGTTTTTCCAATGAATCGCTCGATCCTTTCACAGCCTTCACAAGTATCTGTTTCCGTGCCCTGTCTTCATAATTGTACTCAGCCTACAATGTGGGAGATTGACTCGGTGGTGTCTCGTAGTCTCACATCGAATTCAGATCTTGGTGCGGTTTTTAAAACAGTGAACGTGGACAATAAATATATATTGAGATCAGCTGATGAAGTTACCCAAGTCTGGGATGTTAACTCTGAAAACTGAACCACCATTCTGTACAACATTTCTTGTTTAGGTTTTGTACTGTATGTAAAATTATTTTTCGATGGAATTCAAAGTAGTGGATAACTCTATAAGATTTAATTCCACCTATGCAAAAGAACATGTTTGTGACACAAGGAATTTCTCCGCAGGAAGATACTGATCTCACTGAGGATATTAAGATAGAAGAATCCTCCATACCAGATATTGTTCCAACAGAAACTCCATCTTTAGCTACTGGTGGAGATATCAAAGAGGTAAGTACCTTATTGGTTTTTACTTGTTGCATCTTATAAAGGACATGACCTGATGGCCATCTTCTTCTCACCAATGCTATTTAGGGATCCAGAATTGTGTATTTAGACCGTGCTGATGCCAAATGGAACCTGTCTGCTATTACGTTGTGAAAAGTACGGAAAGTACAAGACGTCTAGATGGTTGGTAAAGCATTATATTTTCCGACTAGTGCTGGACTCAAACCATGGACCTCACTTTATGTATGCCGTTGTTCTATTCACTGGGCTAGTGGAGGCTATATTTTAATGCTCATAGGTGAAGGGTAAATGATTTGAAGCCAATCACAATCACCTTGTCTGATGTTAACTTTGTATTTCTTGCAGTTAGGAGCATTATGCAGCGGCAAAATGAATTTAAATAGTCTACAAATCATTCTCCCTAGAGGCACTTCTTCTAATTGGCTTTCTGGAAGTTTCTTGACAGTGTACCTGCACTAATCACAAATTTTGCAGTTCTTTGTTTAGATGTTCATATAGAATATTGTTTATATGGCATATATGAGTGATTTATACATTCATTCTTAAAAGCTGTGCTGGTACAACTATTGAGGACCAAGTCACGTGTAAGTGACATGTGCATGTATTATGTGCTCTGACTGAAATGGAAGAAAAGGATGGACTAGCAAGATAAAAGGCTTTTACAGTCTTGCTGCTAGAAATTTCAAAAATTAATATTTCAGCCCTTATTTCCTTTAAAGTACTGTTCTCCACATTTCCTATCATGCTTCAATTTGTTGTTGTTTGCCTTTCATCTCTACATAGCTTCCACACCCTACATCCGGGGCAATCTGTTTAACATATTCTAACCTACCGTTCTTGTCTTCGGCCCTTCCATAACTAACTTTGCTATTCCTGGGTATTTAAATGTGTCCCACCAACCTATCTATTCTCTTCATTAGCAGTTTCAAAAACTACCTTCTTCTCCCACTCATCTTTATACCCAAATCTATATTCGATGTCAACAGATTTCTCATTTCTAAAAATGCTTTCTTTGCCTGAGCCAACCCACTCTTCGATTTGTCGATCACTGGTTATTTTGCTTTCTGAGTATCAGAAGTCTCCGTCTTCCCTTAGCTTTTCACCGAGCTATTTGAATTCCATAGGGGCTTCTGATTTCCTTCGGCTGCGTTCAAATATTTTTGTTTTATATTTTTTTAATTGTCATCATGAATTCTTCCCTCAAGGCAGAATGCATACCATTTAAAACTCATTCAAATCTTCAGGTGTGTCGACTAATATGACGATGTCATCAGCAAATCTCAGAGTTGAAATTATCTCTTTGAATTTTTAAATTTTGAATATTTACCAATTTCCGTTATTGCTTGTTCAATGTACACATTGAAAAATATGGGTGCAGCCTTGCATTATGCCTTTCTGAATGCCAGCTTCTCTCTCATGTCGTCCGGCTTGAATAACTCATGTCTGGTTTCTGTATAGTTTGTATAGCACCATCCTATACCTGTACTTTATTCCAATCGTTTTCAAAATGTCAAACAACTTCCTCCAATCAACGTTATCAAATACATTTTCTAAGACAACAAATATCATAAACGTTCTCTTATCTTTCCTTATTCTTCCTCCCAAAAATCATTCTAAAACTTAGTACAGCTTCCCTTCTTCCTATGTTTCTCCTGAAGCCAAACCGGTCTTGACCCAACTCTGTTTCTATCTGTCTTTCCATCATCTTGTAAATTATTCTCATCAGGATCTTTGAACTTTGACTGACCAAGCTGATTGTACGGTAATCTTCACACCTGTCAGCTCCAGTTTTCTTCGGTATAGGGATGATAGCATTTTTCTTGAAATCAGAAGGTAATTCACTTGTATCGTAAGTCCTACACACCAAGTGAAATAACCTGATCAGACCTTCATCGCCTATGCAGCGTGGCTAATTCAATCGGTATATCATCTCTGCCTGGTGATTTGTTTCTGCTTAAGTCTTCCAATGCTCTGTCAAATTCTGATTTAATTGACCTATAAAGGAGGGATATCTTTTATATGTTTCAGATCTAGATGAGACTTGTATAATGCCGTAAGATATGATCGAGAATTAGAAAGTAATTTAAGTACGTTTTACAGCTGATAAATGCTTTCTTTAAGTTGAAATGTGCTGTAAAATTACATTATTTGTTATTGATTGTGTAGAAACGTAATATGATAGCAAATACATTAATGATTCATTCTTGTTGCTAGGATTTACAAGATGCCCACGATGAAGAGAGTGATGCAAGTGGAAATCATATAAATGAGTAAGTGGACAAAATAATAAGGAAAAGTATTGTATGTATGATAACTAAAAGTGTTGGATGTGAAGAAGTTTTGTTGACAAATCAGTTATTCTCTTATATTTATCGTTGACCGTTTTTGTATTTGTCTGTCTTAAGTGGATATTGATATTCACGTTTTAGTTGGCTGCTGAAAAACTAACCGTTCTCCTTCAGAGTTTTAACTGTTGGAAGTATTCCAGAATGAATGTTATTGAGCAGATGACCTACTAGTTGTTCCCGCCGCGCGTTGCATTGCCAATCAAAGAAAGAAAGTGTTTCTGTAGTAATTTTGTTTATTCAAGTGTATTTTGTTTTTCCATCTGGTGCGAACATAAATAAATCAGAAGGCATTCCGATGCGTGAGCAAACCACAAACAGCTATCCATGTGAGAACATTTGTTGAAACGAAAGTCAAAAGTTACATCTAAATGAAACGCCATGTCGATTAGGGTTCTTGTTCTGGAAACAAAGCTATGCACCAAGTGACTCCTCATTTCACGCTGATTGTGTGGGATGTCCCGAACAGCAGCTTTCCCATCATCTTTCCGTTTAAATGAACAAATTTGGGAATTACCGTGCAAAATATAATCCATTAATAGACCTTGTGCGCATGGATGTTGCTGCGCTCTGGCGGCAAGTCGTTCGAATAGTCCATGTGGCGCTTGTCAGTGAAGTGAAGCAACGTGATTACCAGGCTGCGTTTGTTGAGGTGTGAATTAAAGTTCGAGATGGAAGAAAGTTCTACAAAGAGTAATACAAATTGTTCTGTGGTTGGATGTAACTATTCATACAGAAATTGTCCGCCTGGGACGAAGTTCTTCATATTCCCAGACAATAAACAGCACATTCATAGAAGGAACGCTTGGACTGTGGCTTTAAAACGGGACACGAGTGATGGTAAGCCATGGCATACTACAAATAATTCTCGTGTTTGTAGTCGGCAATTTATAAACGGAACACCGACAAGAGATCCTGACAGTCACGGTTACATACCGAGGCTCTACATGAAGCCACATTTATCGGATCAGCACCAGCAACGAGAGGGCAGTAGAGTAACTGCGAGATACAAGAGGCGAAAAATGAGGCATGAAAATGACGGGGGTGAAGGAAGTTTGGTGAAATGCCATGTCCTGTGGTTCGGATTCCACGTTAAAAGGAGGTCCCGTGGCTCATGATCTCGAGATTAACGGTCACGTTAAACTACAAGCTTCCTTCCTTCCTTCGATGGAGTATGGTTCATTCAGTGACGCGAGTACACAGACGGATATTGTGACCGTGTATAGTGACAAGACAGAGGTGAACATATTGCTTTCTTCTTTGAGAAATAATTGCGAAGCAGAAGTCCAGACAAATCTGCCAATGCCCCGTGCGAACAAACAAACAAACAAACAAACAATGACTGACACTTGTTTAAAACAAGACTGTAGTGTTAATGTGCACCTTGTGGATAAGAAGCATTATTTTTGTGGATACCGGTCAGTGAAAGAAAGCGAACATAATCTTGCTGAGTTAGCGGGTGTAAAACTGGCAATGTTCCGTATCCTGTTATCGTTGTTACCTTCTGTTCATCATAATTGCACTCTTTACAAGGAAAATATGTTACTTCTGTTAATGAAGTGAAAACTGGGTATTAGTTTTGCTGCACTCGGCGTTATGTTTAACTGTCACAGGACTACGGCTTCTGCTGCCTTTAAATTTACACTCGAACATCTTTTTGAGAAAACTAAGGAATGGATTTTCTGGCCATAACGACGCACTATTAAATGTACTATGCAAATTCCTTTAAACGCCATTTTGAAAATTGCACGTGCATTATACACACATCAAAAAATGTTTTGCATCACCTCGGTTCCAAGAGTTCCGGAACCTTTAAATACAAAGGGAATAGAGATCAACACAAACAACATTTCAGCTCGTTTTATTGCTCATGAGACCCACACATTGCATGTTGTACCATCATACAGCTAGACTTTCAGCATTTGTGGTCCAGATTGCAGTACACACCACTACCTCTAATACCCAGTAGCACGTCCTCTTGCATTGATGCATGCCTGTATTCGTCGTGGCATACTATCCACAAGTTCATCAAGACACTGTTTGTCCAAATTGTCCCACTCCTCAACGACAATTCGGCGTAAATCTCTCAGAGTGGTTGGTGGGTCAAGACGTCCATAAACAGCCCTTTTCAACATATCCCAGGCATGTTCGATAGGGTTCATGTCTGGCGAACATGCTGGCCACTGTAGTCGAGCGATGTCGTTATCTTGAAGGAACGCATTCACAAGATGTGCACGATGAGGTCGAGAATTGTCGTCCATGAAGACAAATGCCTCTCCAATATTCTGCCGATATGGTTGCACTATGGGTCGGAGGATGTCATTCAGGTATCGTAAAGCCGTTTCGGAGCCTTCCATGACCACCAGTGGCGTACGTCGGCCCCACACAATGCCACCCCAAAACATCAGGGAACCACCACCTTGCTGCACTCGCTGGACAGTGTGTCTAAGACGTTCAGCCTGACCAGGGTGCCTCCAAACACGTCTCCGACGATTGTCTGGTTGAAGGCATATGCGACACTCATCGGTGAAGAGAACGTGATGCCAATTCCGTGGGGTCCATTCAGCATGTTGTTGGGCCCATCTGTACCGCGCTGCATGGTGTCGGGGTTGCAAAGCTGGACCTCGCCATGGACGTCGGGAGTGAAGTTGCGCATCATGCAGCCTATTGCGCACAGTTTGAGTTGAAACACGACGTCCTGTGGCTGAACGAAACGCATTATTCAACATGGTGGCATTGCTGTCAGGGTTCCTCCGAGCGGCAATCCGTAAGTAGCGGTCATCCACTACAGTAGTAGCCCTTGGGCGGCCTGAGCGAGGCCTGTCATCGACAGTTCCTGTATCTCTGTACCTCCTCCATGTCCGAACAACATCGCTTTGTTTCACTCTGAGACGCCTGGAAACTTCCCTTGTTGAGAGCCCTTCTTGACACAAAGTAACAATGCGGACGCGATCGAACTGCGGTATTGACCTTCTAGGCATGGTAGAACTACAGACAACATGAGCAGCGTACCTTCGTCCTGGTGGAATGACACGAACTGATCGGCTGTCGTACCCCCTCCGTCTAATAGGCCCTGCTCATGCATGGTTGTTTACATCTTTGAGCAGTTTTAGTGACATCTATGAACAGTCAAAGGGACTGTATCTTGGATACAATATACACAGTCAACGTCTATATGCCGGAGATCTGGGAACCGAGGTGATGCAAAACTTTTTTTGATGTGTGTAGATTGTACTGAAGTATACTGTGAAAGACCACAAAGTGTTCGTCAAAGAATATTAATGTTCTCATATTACAAAAATGCATTCACTGTAAAATTTCTGGTTGCAATTACTCCATCAGGTTATATTTCTTTTCTTTCTAAATGCCATGGTGGAAGAGCGACTGACAGCTACATTACCGTACATTCCGGTATACTAAATCATATTTAAGCAGGAAATCTTTTTGTGTGATAAAGGGTTCCCACAGATAAAAACGTGCATTGAAACTAGGAACGCAGTAATAGAAATGTCACCATTTGCATTTAATCCACGGTTTTCAGCTGAGGAAGTAGAATCAACATTATGATATAGCGTCTGTCAGAATTCATTGTTGAAAGAGCCATATATGGAATGAAGGTTTATAAAATATTAAGTAACCGAGTTGCGATGGATTTGGTACCTAGTTTAGACAATATTGTTCATCTCATATGTGTCGTAATGAATTTCAGTCCTCCAATCATTAAATTAGACGACTGATATATTTTAGGCAGGTCCTTTACTTAGACATGATTGTACATTATTGAATTGTACATGATTACACCAATCTACTTCACTGTTTTTTATATTTCTAACTCAAGTGGAAATTATATGATGTTTCAAATGTCTGAATTGTGGTAAAACTCAGCATGAGAATGGTAACAATGTAACACTATATATAACGCTTGAAAATTAGCGGGAGGTAATGCTTGATATAAAATATCTCTACTGTGGGAAAAATACTTGAAAGCAATTCTTCATTTCTGGAGACACTCACTTTCACACTTTTATTTGGAGAATATACAAACAAGTCACAGAAGTTGAGGTTCAAAATATACAATGATGCCTGTACCTGGGTGTAATATACATGAGTTTCCCTTAACTTGATATCACCATCAATGTTAATATACAAATATGGAACATTACACGTGTTGTCATCAACCACAGGTTTTTCCCGACACGAGTAAGGGCACTTAATCTCCAAAAGAGAAAGGCATTCCTGACCTAGCACTATCCCATCCAGGCTGCAGCAAAGCCAGGGTTGCTCTTCTTTTATAAACAAACCCAGCTGTGACACGCAACATTGGGACGATACACTGAAGTGCCCTCCGCCCATTATCTCTTCCGTATCTCACTGCAGGACTGTTTATTTATGTCTTTAGAAATAAGAAGCTGAGATGCCAGTTTATTAAAATCTCCACTCTGCAGTGTCATGATCTTGTGTACGCTCTGGCTGGCCGTCTTTGATGGAACCAAGCACGATTCTTAGATTGAGACCTAGTCTCAATCGCAATAGCATCCTTCTGCGATTTTGTGACTTACACGTTGTCAAAATAAAAATTCCGGACGTCACTTGGCAACATGGGACTCATAATTTTTTGGCACTAGTGATATCTTGCCACTTGGAAAGTAATTTATTCCATAGCATCTAAACAGTTTATTAACGTTTTGATGGTCTAATTGCTGAAGACACTGAAGTAAAAGTCTTGTTTCGCTCTGTTCTACAGCATCATCCACGATAGCTTCGACAATAGAAGTGGAGATAATTATGGATTCACCTTCACACTCGGCCTACAAAATTCTTGTAATGGCATAGTCTATATTTTTAATTTTCTCGTATAGTTCAGTTTTGGTGAATGTTTCTAATCCCACACTTTCCGACACGCAACAAACTGTTCGCTTATTTCTCCTAAATGTTCACCTTTAGAATATTCCGCGATAACATTCTTAGGTTTCTCCCATTGTTGCAGGAAGAAAGTCTTCGAAGAATCTCTCTCGGTATTAACATAAATGCAAAGCGCAGCAATGTGCTTGCAGAATTTGGAAAGGCCTGCTTTGCATTCACACTCAGCTGACTAAATGTTCCTGTTGCAATCGATCTGTTAAATATTTAAAAAGAAGACTAGCATTAATTAATGAAAAAATAATTTACGGCAAGGGATACGGGAAATATTATAATAAAGTTATGTTTAAAATTAATAGTATAAATATACATTTGATTTGTGGACCAAAAAGAAAGGCAAATATTACCTTAAGTTTAACAGCATAAGACGGTTGATTAATGCTCGTTTCGCTGAAACAGAGGCTGGATATTCTTCCCCCAATCGTTCCTTCACCTGAAATATGTGATTACTTTGAGCTGTTTGCCTTTCTTTAGCGTAGAAGCTCTAAAATACGACGTATCCCACCGAATCTTCTGAAAGCCCACGCAGACCTCTATGGACGACGACATTTGAGCTTTAAATTGCTTCCTTCACTTTCATACTTGATTCTCCCGCACAAGCCAGTACACACTCTCGCCACATGGAAGTTCTGAGCGAGTTGCCGCTAGGAGCGCCAGCAGGTAAAATATCGCCATGCGCACGAGGTCTATTGTTGATCATAATACTCGGTATATGTTAACAGATATTCCGCAAATGTACAGTGAAAGTGAGCTAAGGTGCAAAATAAATAAATAAATAAATAAATAAATGAATAAATAAATACATTAAATATATATATATAAAATAAATCAGCTAAATACAGACAATGAATTGAATCACGGTTTGTACAATACAAAACTCTTCATGCCTTTATAACAATTACTCGCTGTTTCAGTACGGTACAGAATCAGTGTAGGAATACCGACCCTTGTGTAGCAGAACTACTCCAGCCATCTGAAAAGTGGTTTCCCTTTGTTTCCCCACTTCTTCTTTAGGCAATTGCTGGAATTATACCTGAATTCACATCATGGCCGCCTCCTACCCTAAACTTTTCCCCAACACAAATACACTAGTTAAACCATTTAGGTCACACTGGTTAACAAACATGTACACGGGGCTCGATGACCATGATGTAAAGCTCTTAGACGAGTTATCATTTACCTTCGCAAATATATACACTCAATTGGCCTACTACTCCAAACCAGCGCATCTTGGGGTGACGAGGCCCTGCACACACAGTGTTTATAACAATGTATACTCTCAGTTCACCTACAAGTCAATACCAGGTTACCTTAGAGGTGACGAGACCCTGCACACACAGTGTTTAAAACAATGTATACTCTCAGTTCACTTACAAGTCATTACCAGGGTACCCTAGAGGTGACGAGACCCTGCACACACAGTGTTTACAACAATGTATACTCTCAGTTCACCTACAAGTCAATACCAGGGTACCCTAGAGGTGACGAGACCCCTGCACACACAGTGTTTATAGCAATGTATACTCTCAGTTCACCTACAAGTCATTACCAGGTTACCCTAGAGGTGATGAGAACCCTGCACACACAGTGTTTATAACAATGTATACTCTCAGTTCACCTATAAGTCATTACCAGGGTACCCTACAGGTGACGAGGCCCTGCACACACAGTGTTTATAGCAATGTATACTCTCAGTTCACCTACAAGTCAATACCAGGGTGCCCTAGAGGTGACGAGGCCCCGCACACACAGTGTTTATAAAAATGTATACTCTCAGTTCACCTACTAGTCATTACCAGGGTACCCTACAGGTGACGAGGCCCTGCACACACAGTGTTTATAGCAATGTAAACTCTCAGTTCACCTACTAGTCAATACCATGGTACCCTAGAGGTGACAAGGCCCTGCACACACAGGGTTTATAACAATGTATACTCTCAGTTCACCTACAAGTCAATACCAGGGTACCCTAGAGGTGATGTGGCCCTGCACACTCAGTGTTTATAATAATGTATACTCTCAGTTCACCTACAAGTCAATACCAGGGTACCCTAGAGGGGACGAGGCCCCTGCATACACAGAGTTTATAACAATGTACACTCTCAGTTCACCTACAAGTCATTACCAGGGTACCATAGAGGTGGCGAGGCCCTGCACACACAGTGTTTATAACAATGTATACTCTCAGATCACCTACAAGTCAATACCAGGGTACCCTAGAGGTGACAACGCCCCTGCACGCACGGTGTTTATAACAATGTGTACTCTCAGTTCACCTACAAGTCAATACCAGGGTACCCTAGAGGTGACGAGGCCACTTCGTAGACAGAGTTTATGTAAATGTACACTCTCAGTTCACCTACAAGTCATTACCAGGGTACCATAGAGGTGGCGAGGCCCTCCACACACAGTGTTTATAACAATGTATACTCTCAGATCACCTACAAGTCAATACCAGGGTACCCTAGAAGTGATGAGGCCCCTACACACACAGTGTTTATAACAATATGTGCTCTCAGTTCACTTACTAGTAAATACCAGGGTACCCTAGAGATGACGAGGCCCCCTGCACACACATTGTTTATAACAATGTATACTTTCAGATCACCTACAATTTAATACCAGGGAACCCTAGAGGTGACGAGGCCTCTGCACATACAGTGTTTATAACAACTTGCATACTCAACTCACCTACAAACAAGAACAGGGTCCCCTGGGAATTACGAAATCCCTTTATATACATTGTCCCTAACATTGTACGTATTGAACTTACTTAACAATCAAAATCGGGTCACCTGCGAATGCGAGCTCCCTGCATATAGGCCTACATTGTGCCTGCGCATTACTTCGTACTAAACATGGACAATTAATATCTGCTTAATTGCTGTTTAAGTGTCACAAACATCTTTTTCATTCAATTATCAAGACGAGTAAGATATTAAACAAGAAGTTCCGTGACGAACTAATGAGCCTACTGTTCTTAAAATTTAAGATTCATGCCAATGATTAATCTTTATGGACCTATCTACAATAATGACGTAATGAATTTGGTAATATCGAAATTTCTAATTAGTTCGAAATATATCTGGCATGATGTAGCCTGATAGAGCACTACAGTTGGCAGCCCTGGTGACTGAATATATTCTTAGTTCCATCTCTTAAGGTACAGAATACAAAATTTGGTTGAAGTCCAATGGATAACATTGACGTTACATGCAGTTAGACATTGGACTTATCAGCGTATGTAAAATTAGGTTGGCAACAATGTCATGCATGTGTTGGTCAGAAATAATTTGAAATATTATGATGTATTTTTGTGCCAATTTTGGATGAAATCCATTTCTTAGTATAGAAGTTACTGGAATTTTAAAATTGGACCTATCAGCAGTCTTAGAATCATTTTATTAGCACTGACATACATTAGTTGCTTCAAATTAATCTAGAATGTCAGGAACTATACGTGCGCAATGTTTAGAGCTGTTGGCTTGCATACTTTCTGATATATTGATATTAGGGTAAACTATATAAACACCATTTATTAACGGTTGACAGCCCTGATTGCTCTTAAGAATATGCACAGTCATATCTGTTATGGTACACATAGCACATACGAAATTTGGTTGAAATCCAATTGAGAGTATAGAAGATACATGTAATTAAAAATTGGCCATTTCAGCAGGCTTAGAATCATGTTGGTAGCACTGACAAACATTAGTTGCTCCAAATTAATCTAGAATGTCGGGCACTATACGTGTGCAAAATTTAAAGCCGTGGGCTCGCATACTTTCTGATATATTGGTATTTGGATAAGAAATAGAGAGAGCATTTATTGGCAGTTGGCAGCCCTGGTGGCTCTTTAGAATACGCTCAGTCATATCTGGTTATGTACACATAGTACATACAAAATTTGGTTGAAATCCAATTGATAGTGTAGGAGTTATATGCATTTAAAATTTGGACCTATCAGTAGGCTTAGATTCATTTTGGCAACACTGTCGTGTATGGCCTCCTGAAAATAGAACTGAAGTATTATTATCTATATGTGTACCAATTTTGGAATAGTTCCCATGTATACGTTCCAAGATATCCAACACGGAGCTCAAATTTCAGTTGCGATTTTTTAGCAGTTGGTAGCACTGATATCATTTTCAAGTATGGCATTGAGATGTCCCGGTATGGACCTTTACTCATACCAAATTTGGTTTCGATAGCTGCAGCCGTTTAGGAGTTGACAGGGGGGGACACACACACACAGACAGACAGACAGAAGGACAGACAGATATTTTCCCGGATCGATCTCATAAGTCTACTTTTTCCTCATTTTTTGCAAAATGTGGAAAGTAGGCTAAAAAATACGCTGCAAAGTTTCGGCAAAACGCCGTAACTGGCCCGAAACTTCAAATACGTAACAATGGGACCGTATTATTATACCTAAGCACGGGTTGGAGGTCTACAGTGCAGTAGTGAACATTACTTAGCGCTTAGAATCGGGGTTGTGATATGAAGATTTACATTATGTGAGCGAAAATTGGAGGACGTCTAAACGAACCCATTGTTAATGTGGACGCTATTTTTCACTCATCACTTGGCGAAATTGCGGGTGTACAAATTATAGAAACATGCCAAAAAGAAATCGGCGTGTAAATACTAGATTTGCTGGAAATGGAAAACTATCAATGTAATCAGTGGAAGTGGATAATAATAATAACAATATGGCCGTGCGGGGGAAGGAACCTTTTAGTATCCCTGGCTGCTCGGAGCATGGAGCGGTGTGAGGCAGTACGCGCTGCATAGTGCGCGGGGGAAGGAACCTTTTAGTACCCCTGCCTGCTCGGAGCATGGAGCGGTGTGAGGCAGTACGCGCTGCATAGTGCGCGGGGGAAGGAAACTTTTAGTATCCCTGCCTGCTCGGAGCATGGAGTGGTGTGAGGCAGTACGCGCTGCATAGTGCGCGGGGGAAGGAACCTTTTAGTACCCCTGCCTGCTCGGAGCATGGAGCGGTGTGAGGCAGTATGCGCTGCATAGTGCGCGGGGGAAGGAACCTTTTAGTACCCCTGCCTGCTCGGAGCATGGAGCGGTGTGAGGCAGTACGCGCTGCATAGTGCGCGGGGGAAGGAACCTTTTAGTACCCCTGCCTGCTCGGAGCATGGAGCGGTGTGAGGCTGCATATCGTCACATAGTGCATTGTGTCAGCCGAGAGGATTAACTCATGGCTCGATGAGGTAAAAAGTTCGTATCCCACCTTGGGCATGAACTTTTGTCATAGTTTTTGTTGTTGCTGGATCCAAGTTTGGAAGTTCAAGATTGGTATTGGCACAGCCAAAATGAAAGCAGCGCTTTGATGAAATAAAATTGTTGGTGCTTGAAATTGAAGTTGCCCGTGTCCAAAATTATATTGTAGATAGTGGTCCAAAACTTGGGCTGAGGCATCTGTGGGTTCATGAACCCAGGACCAATGGGTGGTGTGTCCAGCAAGTTTAACCCTCGGATACTCGCGCGGACTACAGGTGTCGTCCAGTGATTAATTTTGATGTAGCGCAGAGTATATTCTTTGCTAGGAATATTGAGCATATCTGTAGCTGTCTGTTGACGGTGTATTTAACAGACGGGTGTGTTTCCAACTAAACTAATTGCACCAAACTAACACCAGATGCATTAGAAGTCGTAGCCCGCGCGAGCATTGCTTTTTCAGAATTGAGCTTGCAAAGGAAACGTTGTCTCACAGGAGGTGGCCATAGTGATGACATTCAAATCAGTGTTGAGATGAAAGTAGTGATAGATTGAGTGTAGTGGAAATAAAGTAGCCTGTTGCTTCTTGGGTGGATGAGGGATGGATACATCAACAAGGACTAGGCCTTGGTGCGCAAAGTGCAATAAAAATCTTCTCGTATCATTGAGTCCATTTGCAATGAATGAAAAGGAAGCTTGTAGTTCAACGTGACCGTTAATCTGTAGATCATGAGCCACGGGACCTCCTTTTTAAGTGGAATCCGAACCACAGGACATGGCATTTCACTGCAATGAATGCTTGGGTGACAAATATGTGTGAGCATGCTTGTGTATTTCCTGGACTTTAGATTGTAGCCAAAAGGGCAAAAATAAAATTCAAGAATTTGAGGGGGGAAAAATAATATACTGAAATTGTTCATAATAAGTCCTGATTTTCTAAGGAAATTATCTAACGAAGTACCCTAATTTTGTTTAATTCCAATCCAAATATACACTAATGTAGGTATTTAGGTTTACTTAAAAATAATTTAGCAGTTCTAGTTCCATTCGTTTTATTTCTGTTGCTGTTTTACCGAAGATGTAGGAAGCAATTGAATGTTCTTCTTAGGTTTGTATTTTCTATCCATATGAAAATAAAAGCCTACATAAAATCCAACATATTATTAAAACTGAACACCAAAAATAACGTGTGCGAGTCCATGAGATCGATTATTTGTTTGGGCTACATATGTAGCCCGCGCGAGTAACGCTGTATCTATTACTAGCGCGAGTGTAGGAGCGTTAATGGAGGACTGTGGTTGTGCTGGAGGTGCTGGGCCAGGTCCTGGACTGAAACCTGTGTTGCGGCTGCGCGAAGAGGCGGCTGCGTTTCCTGGGTACAATATAAAGGCGAGGCACAAACCGTACAACAGAGGTCGTGGACCATAACGTGTGTTGCGGCTGCGCGAAGAGGCGGCTGCGTTTCCTGGGTACAATATAAAGGCGAGGCACAAACCGCACAACATAAGTCGTGGACAATAACCTGTGTTGCGGCTGCGCGAAGAGGCGGCTGCGTTTTCTGGGTACAATATAACGGCGAGGCACAAACCGTACAACAGAGGTCCTGGACTGAAACCTGTGTTGCGGCTGCGCGAAGAGGAGGCTGCGTTTCCTGGGTATAATATAAAGGCGAGGCACAAACCGCACCACAAAGGTCGTGGACAATTACATGGTTTGTGCCATCATGGAGTCGACTCCGTGCTTGTGGCGCGCAGGTTTGACTAGTGATGTGTCTGGTAGTCCGTAAGCTTGCCGCCCCAGCTCTAGACTGAGCAGTTGCTTGTCGCCCCCAGACTTCGCGCAAATCCAGCAGAGCTGGTAGAACGCAACATACGCCATCAGAAATAGGGGAACGCTGCTGCGGGTTTTCCGGGAGGATGCAAAATGGCTCTCAGAACCTGGTTTCCAATCACTCAGGGGCACATATTTCCTGCCTAAAAACATATCGTGTCACAGAAAAGGAAACTCCTACCAATAATCTAAGTTTATTTTACAGCAACTATATACACCAGTCATCCTAGCTCACAACATTTGGGGAGAAAGGCATTAAGTAATGGACGGGGGAAGAGATGTGAGTGGGTGGGTTTGCGACTGTCGTGAAGGTTATCCTGGGAAAGAGAGTAGCTACTGTGAAGAATGGAAGGGAAATACGTTGGGTGCGAGTGATGTATTATCAAACGAAGGGGATGAATGTGGCTGAGAATAGTAGGGATGGTAGTAGGGGGGCAGTGGTGCTTCTGGCCCACAGCCTACTTTCCTGGTGACGTCACATACTAACCCGCAATACATTCAGGGGCAAAGCCGATATCTCCCGAACGCATGGTCGGATTTTGACCAATAAGGTGTCGTTGAACTCGAGCTGACACGCCCTTTCCAATAGACAACATATTTCCACCCCAAAATAAAACCTACCCCTACTAGGGGATGAAATTGTAATTTTTTAGTAAATTTCGCTTTCCAAATGCAACGTGTGGGAGTTTGAATGCTAATATGAAATTAAACGTTGTTCCACATGAAAAACATGTATAGTCCTAGATGCAACTATGATTTAACATTTTTGTTTGTTGTTTTTACGCATGCGCACTTGGTTTTTGTGTAAGAGGGCGGGCTCTTTGAATAATGATTTAAAAGTAGGGGGTGGGGTAATGACAGTTCTAGACGATAGCCTACTTTCCTACGAAGTTTGCTGATATCTCTCGAACGCATGGTCGGGTTTTGATGTGTGACGTGTCACGTGACTCGGGGTGACGCCCTCGTTGCTATGGAGAACGTATTTTCCCCCCAAACTAAACACTACCCTTACTAGGGGTGAAATGGTATTTTTGTCCTAGAGACTTGAAATTTATTGGTAGAGGGCGTAGGGACATTTTATTTATGTCTTGTACACTTTTTTGTAAAAATATTACTTTCCAAAATATAGCCCATTTTGCAAATGGAATTTTTATATTTTTTATATTAGAGACTTGAAGCTTGGTTTGTGAGTAGAGGGGTAAGAACCATGAATTTATGTGAACCACTTTTCAGTAAAATTTGTAATTTTGAAACTATAGCCCATTTTTTCAAAAAAAAATGTTTTGTACTAGAGAGTTGAAACTTGGTTTGTGGGTAGAGGGAGTAAGGATCATGAATTTATGTCAAACAACCTTTATTTGTAAAATTGCTAATTTTGAACTATAACCCATGTTGAAAACTATTTTTGAAAAAAAATGAAAAATACACACTATTTTTTGAATAGAGAGTGGGAGTGCTATATTTGGGGAAAAATAAAAATAAAAAAATATTATCCGGCCACGGTGGCCATGGCTCTCCGAAAAATCTATTTTTGATGAAACGGTGGGTTGTGGTTCGACGAATCGTTTTCTGATCTTTTGGAGAGACGATAGCGGTGGGTTGCAGGCAATCGAACCCGGAATACTTTAGGCCAACGTCTAGTGCGCTAACCAGTTAGCTATGAATAAACGATAGCAGTGACTGGCCACGGTAGGCATGCCTGCAAATGCAATAATCGATATTTCAAGAATCATGGATCGTAGAGGCTTAGGTGATGCAATTTGGCCACGGTGGCGATATTCTAATAGAGCTATCGATATTTTGATGGAACGGCGAAACGTGATATGACGATTCGTTTTCCAATTTTTGATATTGTGAATCGATTGCGACAGATCAGGTCGGGAAATGGAATGAATGAAGTCCCCATTTAGCGACAAGGATATGAAACTGTGCAGGCCGCTGAAGCCTGTCGCACTCCCCTGGGGTAATGATTAAATGAATGACCAATGATATAAAATGATTGTGGAGAGTGTTGCTAGAATGAAATGGTGACAGTGAAAACTGGAGTAGGTAGAGAAAAAACTGTCTGTCTCTGCCTTGTGAAGCACAAATCTCATATGGAATGACTGGGATTTGAACCACAGACCCAGTGGTCAGAGGCCAGCATGCTGTTTCCCAAGCCGCAGAGGCTTCAAGACATGACTGTGATCATTGAATAAAACAAAGTATAAGGATGGCCACCGACCTATAAGACATGGCATTGACAGGGTGTGGGTGTGGAAATTGTAAATGTGAAATGCCAACCACAAGACATGCATTACTCGGGAATTGAACCTGGATTACACTTACCAGTTATCTGCTGCGCCCCAAGAATAAATGTTGAAACTTTTATGTATATTATATGTGTGTGTCTATGATATTTCAATCTCAGCTCTCAACTACAAATGACTCACAGAATTGCCTTTGTGTTATCGCAAAAGTGCAGAGTGTGTAATACGCATTATATGACACTTCCGGTAAAACAACAAACAGCCTGCAGAATGGTGAGTGAGTGTGTATCCTCCATAGAATAACGCTAGCGACTTGAGGTTGAGAGGTACTATTCCAACATTTGATCAAAGACAAAGTGTGGAAACTACAGAAAACTACTTTCAAGAATGACTGAGGTGGGAATCGAACCTCTTCTACTCATTTGGGGTACCCGAGATTGACTGACTAGACCCTGTTTCAATCCTGAAACCAGATTTTTTTTTTGCCAGAGCCTGGATTTAAACCTGGGAAAGAGGGATGGGAGGAGTGAGAGGGTTTGACAAGGAAGTGGAAAGGAGGCTGCTGTGGCCTTACAGGAGGTATTATTCTAACATTTGCCCAAAGACAAAGTTGAAAACCACCTGTAGGATAGTTGAGGTTGGAATTATCCTTTTTACTCATTCGAACGGCTTGAGGCTAAGGTGATCCTGTTTTAATCTTTATAGGCCTACCACTTTTTTAAATATTGTGACGAGGCAAATACGAAGATGGACTGGGTTTGATATAGAGTCAATGATGCCTATTGCACACTAGACTGTAAGGAAGCCAAAATTGTTAAAGGTGTAGGTAGAGCAGTTGTAAAATCGCTATTTGTAGACAAATACCTAGCGATTTTATGAAATATCAAAGCTATTTCGCATAAACAGTGCAGGATACAATCTAGCAACCATAATTTGTATCTTGTGGAACAGAGAAAACGCACTCTTGCCATGATCTCTTGCCCAATTAATTATAGGGAATACCTGGTTCCGAAGGAAAAATAGGCAGAAGATTACGAGGTATGGATGGGGAGATAGAAGAACGAAAACTCTGATAGACTATGTATTAGTCGAAAAAGGACATCTGAAAGAGATAATGGATGTCACAGCCATGCCAGAGGAAGCTTTGGAGGAGACCATAGGGCAGTGGCAACGAAACTAAAAGTAAGAAAGGTCATGAGGTAACCAGAAAAAAAGGGAAATAAAGAATAAGGTCTGGAGACTAATGGAAAAGGAGGTTGCAGAAGAGTTTAAGAAAGAATTGCAAAAACAGATACCAAGGACGGATATTACCCATGAGGAACAAGAATGGGAAAGGATTAAGAGTGCATTTGTAAACAGTGCAAAGAAAACACGTGGTAGAGCATCAGGAAAGGTACGGGAAAAGGCGACAAAATGGTGGAATGATAGAGTGAAGGAAAACGTAAGAGAGAAGAAGAAAACTTGGATGGAATGGAAAACAAAAATACCTAAGAATGTAGAGCAAAATACATAGAAGCAAACAGAGATTGCAAAAAAGTAATTGCAGAGGATAAGAAGAAAATCTGGGAAGAATTCACCCAGGAAATAAGGGACGGTTTAACTTGTGGAAAAAAAAATTGCTATTTGGAATTATAAAAAGTAGAAGGAATGAAAAGGTGAACACTGGGTTCGTGAAAATCAAAGAAGGTGACATATTGACAAAACCAGAAGAGACAACGGACAAAAGGAACGAATATTTCAGCGATCTGTTGAATGCGAGCGATCAGGCATGCGGAGAAATGATACCCAAACAGCCAAAACGGTGGAGGAAAAATAGAAGAAGTACCAGACATTACTATGGCAGAAGTGGAATGGGCAGTTAAGAAGATGAAGATGGGGAAAGCTGTGGGAATCGACGAAGTGGCAATAGAAATGCTCCAGGCGGCCGAACCAGTAGGACTGCGATCGACATACAGACTTCTCAGGATTGTGTGGAGAGAGAACAAAATTCCTGAAGACTGGAAATAGGGAATAATATTGCCAATATTTAAGAAAGGAGACAGGAAGGTGTGTGGTAACTACCGAGGAATCACCATCATCTCGCATGATGGAAAAAAATCCTAGAAAAAGAATTAGAATAAAGGTAGAAATCCAAATAGAGGAGGAGTTTGGATTTAGAGGGGGCAGGTCAACAGTCGAATCCATTTTCATTTTGAGGCAGAACATTGAAAAGAGTTGGGAACATGGGAAGAATATGGTAATGACTTTTATTGCTCTAGAAAAAGTCTATGATAGCATCCTTAGAAGAGAAGTTTCGGAAAGCTTAACAAATAGAGGGATAGGCAAGGAACTGAGAGACATGATAAATGGAATGTGCATGGATTGCTACAGTAGCGTGAAGACTAGAGTCGGGACTACGGATTGGTTTAAAATTGACACTGGACAAAAGCAAGGAAGTGTATTGTCACCCTTATTGTTCTTAATGGTGATGGATGGCATCATGATGGCAGCAATGAAAGACTATAGTAGGGCAAAGATGAAGGTAATGTTGTTTGCAGACGATGTTGTAATCTAGGTCGAGGATGAGATGGAGGTACAAGAACAGTTAGACGTAATAAATGAAATGATTGAGCAATGGGCATTGAAGATACATGTGGAGAAGAGTAAAACAGTGGTGATGAGTAGAGATAAGAAAGAAGGAATGGGAGTAATCAAAGTCGGAGATAAGGAATTGGAAGTGGTGAAACACTTCGAATACTTGGGAAGTGAACTGACTGAAGATGGAAGACTAGATTTGGAAATTAGCAGAAGAATACAACTCGGGAGTGTTTTCTACCAACAGGTATGGCGACTAGTATGGAACAAGGATATACCAATTAAGGCTAAAGAAGTTATCTACAAAGCATATTATGATCCTATAATGATATATGCAGCAGACACTTGGACAATGACTAAGAGGGTTGAGAGCAGATTACAGGCAGCTGAGATGAGATTCCTGAGAAGTATGGTACAGAAAGGAGGAGAGACGGAGAGAGAAATGAAGATATAAGGAAAGAACTGGGAGTACATAAACTAGGTGACAAACTGGAACAAAAAAGATTGACATGGTTTGGACATGTCAAACGGATAAATGAAGTAAGGCTACCAAGGCGAGCATTGGAACGACGGATGACAGGGAAGAGAGGACGAGGAAGACCAAGAATGTGTTGGATGAACTCAGTGAAGTATAGCATTAGAAAACGGAACCTGGATTTGAACACCGTGTCGGAAGAGGAATGGTGGAGCAGCAGATCAAAGTGGAGAGCAACCATATTTGACCCACCCAGTGTCAGCTGGAAAAGTGGAAATGAAGATGATGATGATGATTGAGGCTTGCCAGTAGATCGCCGTAACACAAGTTTATACTCGCTATGATATCTACGAAGCGTTGGGAATTTATGACGTGAGAGGTTGGCGGGAGAATAATGGATGCAGGACCTGAATCAAATATTCAGCAAGAGCGTGAGTTAGGGACACTATAGCGCTAAATATTGGTGTCAGGGGCACATTGGTCTTGTGTATTTTAGGTAGGCCATAGAACGTCGGACTTTTTGAGTAGCGTAGTTCTATGGATTTCTAGTTCTCTTCTGTTATTGATGACTCGTTAATTATCCGCATCTTCGTCCTCTCTATTTTGTTTATGGGGTTTCTTGGGATCGCCTTATAAGCTGGGTCTGATCTACGGGCCTGGCACGTTTGATGTCCTGAGAGGTCTCTTTTGTAATTTATTCTTTTTCGAAGGCTGGTAGATGACGGATTGAAACTTCTAGCCCGCCGGTAATATTTTCCGTAGGAAGGAGTCTCGGCGTGATGGCGAAATTAAGTACATTGCTACGGGTATAGGGTGTGGTAGTTTTCTACAGAGGAATGAATTGATAGTATCAAGATTAGGAGCTATGAAATGCTGCATTGTAAGCGTCTAGAGACAACTCAAACAAAAACCACAACTGTATTTTATCATTGTCACTCTTCAATGTACCCGCCGCTGTGAAATATCACCCAATTAATCGCAAGAATATACTCCTTTTCATGAGCATTGGCGAAGGCCAAGCAGAGTTGCAAAGGGTGGAGGAATGAGCTCCTTGTCTTTGCGGCATCCGGCATGTAGAAAATCGAACGACTTTCGATCGGAAGATTATGGTGGCTGAGATACGATCCAAATACACTCATGCTGTCAGAGCTATAAATCACACATCTCCGACAAGACACACCTGCATATTTGCAAATTGTTCAGACTGTAATGTATGTTCAACATATTATTAATTAGTGGAAAAGAACTCAGTTACCGGTAATAATTGAAGACTAATTTTCTGGTAATGGTAGTAAAGAAAGATGTCCCAATTATATTTTTACTTCTTAGATCTCTTAATTCTAGTATTCCTCTTCCGTGATAATGTAGCGGACTTTAAACTGTTAGTACTAATTATTTCAGGCTGATATGTCCAGATACATCGGATAATGCTGCTAGGAAAGTTTACCGATTTGGTAATAGTGTAAGAAAATATGCTAACAGAGCATCAAGCGGAATATGTACTACCAAACGAACATTAAAGTCAACCATTGGTAGTCATAAAGGTAAAAAAACATATCCATGTAGTGTATGTGAATCCAAGTTTACCACGAGAGGATATTTGAAGACACACATGCTCATCCATAGCGGTGAGAAGCCCCTTTCATGCGGCGTAAGTGAATCCAAGTTTACCCAGCGAGGAAGTTTAAAGAAACGCATGCTAATCCATTGCGGTGAGAAGCCCTATTCATGCAGCGTATGTGAATCCAAACTTACTACGAGAACGAATTTGAAGAAACACATGCTCATCCATAGCGGCGAGAAGCCCTTTTCATGCGGCGTATGTGAATCCAAGTTTAACCACAGAGGAAATCTAAAAACACACATGCTCATCCATAGCGGCGAGAAGCCCTTTTCATGCAACGTATGTGAATCAAAGTTCAATCAGAGAGGAAGTTTAAAAAACACATGCTCATCCATAGCGGCG
The DNA here is from genome assembly GCA_946902985.2 of Meconema thalassinum. Taxonomy (NCBI): domain Eukaryota; kingdom Metazoa; phylum Arthropoda; class Insecta; order Orthoptera; family Tettigoniidae; genus Meconema; species Meconema thalassinum. Next base: position 26,391,123 of record OX336395.1, read on the forward strand.
AGAAGCCCTATTCATGCAGCGTATGTGAATCCAAGTTTACTACTAGAACGCATTTGAAGAAACACATGCTCATCCATTGCGGTGAGAAGCCCTTTTCATGCAGCGTATGTATATCCAAGTTTACTACGAGAACGCATTTGAAGACACACATGCTCATCCATAGCGGCGAGAAGCCCTTTTCATGCGGCGTATGTGAATGCAAGTTTAACCAGAGAGGAAATTTAAAGATACATATGCTCATCCATAGCGGCGAGAAGCCCTTTTCATGCAGCGTATGTGAATCCAAGTTTACCACGAGAAGATGTTTGATGACACACACGCTTATCCATAGCGGCGAGAAGCCCTTTTCATGCGGCGTATGTGAATCCAAGTTTAACCAGAGAGGAAATTTAAAAACACACATGCTCATCCATAGCGGCGAGGAGCCCTTTTCATGTGATTTATGTGAATCCAAGTTTTACAGTAGACGAAATCTAAAAACCCACATGTTCGTCCATAGCGGCGCTTTTCATTCAGAGTATGTGACTCCAAGTTACCCACAGAGGAAGTATAAAGGCACACATGCTCATCCATAGCGGTGAGAAGCCCTTTTCATGCAGAGTATGTGAATCCAAGATTAACCACAGAGGAAGTTTGCAGACACATATGCTCGTCCATAGCGGTTAGAAACCCTTTTCATGCAGAGTATGGGAATCCTCGTTTACCACGAGTGGAAATTTGAAGAGACTCATGCTCGTCCATAGCGGTGAGAAGCCCTTTTCATGAAGAGTATGTGAATCAAAGTATACCACGTTAGAAAATTTGTAGACACACATTTTCGTCCATAGCGGCGAGAAACCATGTCCATGTACTGTATGGGAATCAAAATTTACTTCGGGAGGAGATTTGAAGAAACACATGGTCGTCCACAGCGGCGGGAAGCCCTTCTCATGCAGCGTAAGTGAATCCAAGTTTTCCAAGAGAGGACATTGAAGAAACATGTGCCCGTCCATTGCGGCATAGCGTATGCAAAGCCTTATTTACCGTAAGAAAATCTTAGTGAAACACATGCGAATCTAAAGCGGTGAAAGGCCATATTCATGTAGCGTATTTGAATCAATGTTTTTAATAAATATTTATTGCGGCCAAGTGGCCATAATGGACAGTTATATGGTTCGCTTATAATTTATTATTACAGGTAGATTAATCTTTACTGTATTCAACTATGCTTTTTGTCCCTTACTGCATGATGTGATGTGGTATTTGTCGCATCGGTTATTGCACAGAGAACATATGCATTCTTCATTCGGTTCATGGTATTTAACATTTTGTCAGATCCTTAGGTGGAAACCGTGGATGGCGAGTCTTGGTACCACATGTCTCATCTCCTGGTTCTCGTTTGTCCATCTTCTGTCCACCATTGCTTCCGTTGCGTAGAATTCGAGCGGGATTTCGTTCTGCTTCTGATGTCTTATCTGGAGGAGTTTCTTCATATGCTTAGTAGGTGGCAGTAGTAGTCTTAATCTGAGATCTTCGATGTAGTATGTTTCCATAGTTAGGACATATGCCAGCCTGGACTGGGACGTTCTTGCAATTCCTAGCATCCTTTCCAGGAAAGAAGCCTTTATTTTTCAATTGTGATTAGGTCTGTCATGGATAGCCTTTCCCATATCAGTTCTAGGCCATATGTAATGACGGAGGTTATTTTCGCGTGGAAGAGAATCATTGCCATTTTTAGAGATAGTTTGGTGATATTGTTCAAATCGTTCATTCCTCTAATGGCTGCTGCTGCTCGTTCCTTTATATGTAGTCTAAAGGATTGGCACGTTTATCAGGAGTGGACATTCAAAGACGCACTTGTTAATCCATTGTGGCGAGTAGTCAAATTCATGTAGGCTAGGGTATGTGAATCCATGTCTACATTGAGAGGAAATTTGAATAAAAACATGCTGGTCCATAGCGGCGAGAAGCTATATACATGTAGCATAAGTGAATCAGAGTTCTCCCTGAGTGTATCTTCGAAGAGGCACAAGCTAATTCAGAGACCCTCCCTAATCAGAGGCGAGAAACCATTCTTATGTAGTAAACCCAAGGTCATATTACCTTACATGTGAACATTTTATGTCATAACTTATGGTGGTAAGAAGAGATATTAATGTAGTACAGGGAGATTCTTTTCCCGGAGTGCGGCATTCATGCAGCTACCCGGGGCGCACTCCTTCCGCCAGCCAACCGAAATCGGGTCGCAAATTCCCCGCAGTTATAAACCATAACATTGTACATAATGGTAATTTCACCACGCAAATCATGATTAACACTCCAGTGGTAGCGCGGATCAGAATAGTGATCCAGCCGTTTAGTATTTGCTGTGCCAGTCTATTGCTATGACTGTTCACTTTGAGCATCTGTGTACCTTCTTAGCGCCCCATCCCCTGCCTGACATGCAGCAGCCAGCTAACCTTGCCTGAAGGTTGACGCGATGTAAAGCAATTTATTCTTGTGGATCATAACTGTGATCCGTGTGACCACTGGCGTGACATTTTTTTAAATTCGTTCATTTTGTTATTGCAGTGCCTTATCTCAGTTCATGTGCATATATCTACTCCGTTTTATGAGTTTATATTAATTATTGCTTTATAAGTGCAAAATGGAAGACTATGAGAATATAAATCGATGGCTGAATGATCCAGACAGTGAGGAAGGTGAAGTGCTTGGTGTTGAGGATGAGGACGAGGTTGAAGAAGACCCTGTAGAAGTGCATCGAGATGTGGACCGTGATGGTGACAGTGTTTCTATTGGTGATGAAGATCCCGTTGATGATTGTGTGCCTTCTAATTATTATACTGGAAAAGACGGACCAAAGTGGAGAACGTCAGTTGTTGCGCCGACATCGCGCACACGTTCTTAGAACATTATTGTCCATTTGCCAGGTCCTAAGAACGGAGCCAAAAATTGCTAGCACACATTTACTGTGTTTTGAGCAATTTATGGAAGACATCATGATTTAAAAACATATTGAGTATACAAATATATACATGGAAAAATCAGGTGTAATTTTTTGCGTGAAAAGGACGCAAGAACGACAGATGTGTGATTAGATCACTTGTAGGTATTTTGTATCTTGCCGGTGTATTGAAGTCTGGAAGATGAAATATGTTAGAAATGTGGGATAATAGTTGTGGAACAGAAGTGGATGCTATTTTTGTAACAATGAGCGCATTGGACAGAGCATTGGAAGACTTAGGCAGGAACAAAGCACCAGGCATACATGATATACCTATTGAGTTGCTACGGTGCATAGGAGATGAAGGTCTGATCAGGTTATATCACTTGGTGTGTAGGATTTATGAGACAGGTGAGGTACCCTCTGATTTCAAGTAGAATGTTATCATCCCTATACGGAAGAAAGTGGGAGCTGACATATCTGCAAATGAATATCTCACCATTGATGAACAATTGGTGTCTGAATGTTGGCGGCATCAATGCTCGAATAATATTTTCTGCAAATAAAAATTATGCAGCAGTGTCTCGCCAAAATTTCCTGCGAACTCTTGCTTTGGATTTGATGAAACAAGAAATCCAAAGGAGAATCAACCTGAGTAGGGGAGCAAGGGTACTTTAAACCCACAGCCTACTTTCCTGCGAACATTGCCGATATCTCTCGAACCCATAGCCGGATTTTAACAAGTGAGGTATCGTTGGACTCGAGCTTACGGGGGCTTTGCTAAGGACCACTCATTATATTTTTCTTTTTTTAAATTTTTGTTTTTCAAAATAGACGATAGTTTTTAAACTAATTATGATAGAACGTTGAGCCATGGTTCAAACGAACGGTCTCTATGTCCTTTAGTTTTTAAAATAAAACTTGTTTATTTTTTATGTTTTTGAAAACACTGGAATTTTGAATTTTTTATTATTTGGAAACTAACAAGTCTACAAAAAAGTTTGTTTGACATAAATGAATGGACCCTACCCCCTCTACCCCCAAAATAAATTTCAAATCTCTAAGATAAAAACTTGACAGTAGGTAGTAGTGAGATGGGGTGAGTTCTGACTCACCCCCTACTTTCATATAAACTTTTCCGATATCTCACGAACGCGTGGTCGGATTTTAACGAACGAGGTGGTGTTGGTGTTGGGGAGACGTCCTCTTTGCTAAGCATGTGTGTTGGTATTTTTTTGAAAATGTTTGTTTATTGGATTGGCTCTATTTTGGAAACGGTGAATTTTGGAAAAACGCTTGTGTGACGTTATGTGAGGGAGCTATGCCCTCTTGGTGGACAGCAAGTTTCAAGGGTGTAGGAGGTAAACAAAATGATAGCCTACTCTCTCGCGAAAATTGGTGATAATTGGCGAACGGATGATCGGATTTTATCAAATGAGGCGTCGTTGGACTCGAGCTGACGTCCTCTTACCTATAGACCACTCGTTATATTAAACAAATGAAAAATGTTGTTTTTGAAAGTAGGCGATAGTTTGAAAACCAAACATGATAGAACGTTGTGCCATAGTAGAAACGAATGGTCTCTATGACCTTTATTTTTTTTATAATAAAACTTTTTTTGAGATTTTTTTAAAACACTGAAATTTTGAATTTTTACTATTTTGGAAACTAGGAATTCTACAAAAGAGTTTGTTTGACATAAATGAAAGGTCCCTACCCCCTCGACCACGAAAATAAATGTCAAGTCTCTAGGGCAAAAACTATGCATATTAAAATATTTTAAAAATTTTATAAAATAAAAGAGTGTTTTTAGACAGAGAGCCGGTAGCGCTTGACGTATGGTACAACGAGGCTATGACTGGCCATGGTGAATACAGGAAATGGCTATTTTGACGGAGCGACAAAGCGAGGGAGCACTTTTTGATATTTTCCTATATGACGAACGAATGAAGGTGAATATTTTCAAAAAATCCCTCATCGTGATCTTTAAAACATGTTAGTAAACACTAACCAGTAACCTGACAAATTCATAATGGTATTAGACGAATAAAAACAAGGCTTTTATAGTCGACACCCACAGGAGAACTTGCTTTGTGTATGTAAGTCTGACTGGCGGCCAGAACGGAAAGAATAACTTATTGAGGCATGGCTAGTCGGCTAACAGACAGGAATGTCAGTCAAGCTGACAACACTGCTGTCATATGATAACAGGTGGAACAATGTGGCAACTCTGTAAAAAGGTGATAACGGCTAGTCAGGCGAGCAAGGCCCCGCAGAGAAGAAAGGGGTGAGAGGGGAAAGGGTGAACACAAAGAGAGAACAGGATATCACGTGACCACTGCAGAGCCTGCCAAGAGCGGTGAGGGACGAGGCCAGAGCACTGCGGGAAGGTGAGGGGTTGGGTAAGAGAGTATTGAGCTTGTCACTGCACATTGCCCGTCATTCCTATGGTAAACGTTACTGCATTAACATAGGCTGTGTCTTCTCTGTATAAAATAATTGCATTCGTGTGCTTAACCCCAGTTGGTTACTATATTGGATACATTATATATTTACAGGTAAGTGCGGGATTAGCACTGTTTGGTTTATTTTTTGCTAATGAATGTTTAAATTATTATTGGTTTACCATTTGATTGATGAATTGTTTTTTATTTTGTTTGTTTTAGATAATCTGCTTACCTGCTGTGGGAGACAGAAACCTGATTCCACTGAAGCCTAAGAGAAGGGAAAAGCAGGGCTATTTACAAAGCAAGGTAAGATTTTTTGAAAATGGCATATATAAAACCTGTTTTTATATATTTTATTTAATTTTTTTTATGAAAGATGCTATTTGGAATGGATATACTCATGGTGGTTTATTTTATTTCTTTTTTTTAGAATGTGTGCCTGTCAACTGCTGTTAAGAACGTGTGTGTTTGGGACCATTGTTTATCAGACAGTCTACGGCTTAAAACTTGGGTGATATTGTCTTTTTTTATCATGTCTTTTGCCACTGCTAGCGATAGCTTAACTTGGGAGCCTCTTGAGTCCTGTTTCAAGTCACGTGTCTACTATGGTCGCGTGGTTAATGTTAGGGAGAGTTTAATCCCAAAAGGCTTTACTGAATTATGTTTTGAAATGTTAAAAGAACAAATTTGTACAGCGCAAAGGTTGCATACGGCTTTAAAGGTCAATACCCAATTCGTGTGCGATATCATATATAAAAACATGGACGGTGAGCATAAATACATTTTATATTGGCAGTAAAATGCAAGAGCTTTTGATAGCCAATAATCTGAACGAGTGGTATCAAAGCCATGTGGTGAATGCCTTGCTATCAAAATTTGATAAACTGCAACCAGGACCAAGTGGTTTAGCGTTAGACAAAATCCATTACCTGCAAATCAACATTTGTCATTTCAACCCGTTGAATGCTGGGTCTAGACACATTTCTTTACCATCAGCGATTGCCTGTGCGAGAGCGGTGGTAAATATTGAATATAAAGATGATAAATATTTCCTCTGGTGTGTGGCCGCGTATTTGCAGCCAGCACAACGTCACTATGAGAGACCAGCAAAGTACAAGGCCAAGTTTGATGAATTGAAACAAACTGTAAATTTAACTCGAGTATCGTTCCCTATGGACATAACGGAAATTCATAGGTTTGAACAAGACAACCAGGACTTTTCGTTCATGGTGTATGGCCTTGACGGTAATGAGATTGTGGATCCTGTTTATGCCACAAATGAACCGAAACTACACCACATTCATCTTTTATATCTGTCTTATGGAGAAGTGAATCACTATTGCCTCATTAAAAACTTAAGTAGATTGCTAAGCAGTCAAATGTCTAAACATAAACCTAAGATACATATTTGTGACCGTTGCTTTCATTATTTTGGGAATCCTAGGCTTTTGGAACGTCATAGGGTAGATTGTCTATCTCAGGAAGCGGTGAGATTGATATTGCCACAAAGGGACAAGGCTATGTTTAAGTTTAAGGACATTCACAAGCGTGACACTGTTCCCTATGTGATATATGCAGATTTTGAAGCTCTCACTACACCCATGGCGGGATGGGAACCAGATCCCACCATCAGCTTAACCACACGCATTCAAAAACATGAACCTTTTGCCATAGGATTTAATGTGGTGTGTGCCTATGACCCCACACAATCCGTTTACAAATCCCGTGAGGGGCCAGATTGCGCCAGATGGCTCTTGGATGAACTTGCAAAGTTGGCCGACCAAGTACAGGGATTACTGGACCACCCAGTACCCATGAGCCTAACGCTACAACAGCAGCAGCAGTATGAGCATGCCACGACATGTCATATTTGCGAAAAGCCACTGATCAGTGCTGAAGACACCGTTGGTGATCACTCGCACTTTACGGGAGAGTTTCGTGGAGCTGCGCATAGTAAACGCAATTTGAACTTTTCTGCTCCTCGTTTCATCAGTGTATTTTTCCACAATCTGTTGAATTATGACATTCAGTTTTTTATTCGTGAATTGTGTCATGTCAACAAGGGCTCGTTTACCATTATCCCCCAAAACCATGAGCGTTTTACAGCCCTGACATGGCGGTTGAGGAACTTTAGCATTCGATTTTTGGATTCCTTTAAGTTTATGGCATCCTCGCTAGACAGTATTGTGAATGGCTTGGATGAAGAGGAATTAAAAATACCAGAATGCATTTTAATTATCCTAAGCAATTTCAATTGTGCATTCGGAAAGGTATATTCCCGTATGATTTCTGCAACAACTGTGACGTGTTAAAGCAAACAAAACTCCCACCACAAGACAAACTTTACTCAAAACTAACACGCAGTACCGTTTCTGAAGAAGACTATGCACATGCATGTCAAGTTTGGCGAGTGTTTGACATTAATACGCTAAGTGAATACGCTATGCATTACCTAAAACTGGATGTATTACTGTTCACAGATTTGTATCAAAAATTCCGTGAGTTGTGTCAGCACATTTATGGTCTTGACCCGGCTCACTATTATACGAGTCCCGGGCACTCGTTTGATGCCGCTTTGAAATACACTCAAGTGGAATTGGATTTACTCACTGATGTAGACATGGTTCTATTTTTTGAAAAGGGCATTCGCGGTGGCTCTGTGTCGCTTAACCAACGCCATGCCGAAGTGAACAATGTCTACATGCCTGATTATTTACCAGACAAACCAGAATCGTACTTAATGTACTATGACGTGAATAATTTGTACGGCTACGCCATGTGTTCGCCTTTGCCCTATGGGAAGTTTGATTGGCTGACAGAGAAACAAGTGTCAGAATTTGATGTGAACATGGCTAGTCAAGAAACAGGCCGTGGATATGTGCTAGAAGTGGATATTGAATATCCCTCATCCTTGTATGTTGAACATGCCGATTTTCCATTCTGCCTTGAGCAAATGGTTCCCCCTGACAGTAAAGTGAAAATTGAAAAACTTATGGTCACACTTTACAACAAAAATCGGTATGTGCTACATATCCAAATGTTGGTGCAATGCCTAGCCCAAGCTTTGGTGTTGAAGAAAATTCATAGGGGTATTTCTTTTGCTCAAAAAGCATGACTTGAGCCATACATGCGACTCAACACAGAGCACCGACAAATGGCAACACAGCAGTTTGAAATTATTTTTTAAAATTAATGTTAACTGCATCTATGGCAAGTCCGTGGAAAATGTGTGCAAATACCATGACATTAAATGGGTGAACGTTTGGGAAGGACGTTACGGTGGCCGGCGGTACATTGTCAAGCCAAATTTCAAATCGATCAACATTATCGATGAGAATTTGGCTACTATTGAATTGAGTAAGACCAGCGTGACCATGGATAAGCCCATTTACTTGGGCCAAGTCATTTTAGACTTTTCTAATTCGGCCATGTATCGATTTCACCATGAGTTTGCCAAACGCAATTTTGAGGACGTCTCTCTTTTGTATATGGATACGGACTCATTTATTTACCACATTCACCACTGCAACCCCTATGACGTCATGAGGCAGCATAGCGACTGATTCGACACCTCGTCCTATAGCGCTGACAACGTGTTTCAGCTACCCATAAAAAACAAGAAGGAAATGGGCGTTTTAAATGATGAATGCGCTGATTCCGTTATGACGGAATTTGTAGGTTTGGCCTCGAAAATGTATGCTTATCGCACATTAGACTTTAAGGAAGCCAAAAGAGCAAAAGTTGTAGGTAGGGCAGAGGTAAAATCGCTACGTGTAGACGAATACTTAGCGGTTTTACGCACTGGCAAAGCTATGACCCATGCACAGTTCAGGATACAATCCAGCAACCATCATTTGTATCTTGCGGAACAGAGAAAACGCACCCTACCTCCATGGATAACAAACGTGTGTGGGTTGATGACTTGCTCACCAGCCTGCCCTGGGGTTATGATCGCAAAGAGGAGGAGGTGTGATATTTCTGTTTGTTCGTTTAGGGACATTGCTTTTTGTAACTTGTAAATATAGTATTTTTAAATATTGTATGTTGTCATTGTAAATAGTAGATTTTGTAAATAGTGACAACCCACTTGGACCTTTTGCTCTTTTAAAAGTTCTATGCAACTTTATTTTTATTTTAAATTTAACAGAGTTGGGAATTGGAAAATGGTATATAGTTTGATTCTTTTAAAGCTCTACAAAGTTGTAGTGTTTGTAAATACGAAATAAGTAATATTTTTTTAGTATTTTTTTGTAATGGTAAAATGTTACACTTAAAAAAAAGTTATATTGGGATCAGTGTGCATGTCGAGGATGTGCTTTTGGGAAAAAATAAAGTGGTTGTGTTTGTTCCCAAAAAGACAGGTATGGTTGTGTGAGTAGAGAGAAAGCTGGTGTGTATGTATGACCACGGTAAACACGGTGAGGTAGAGTGGGTGGGTGGGGGGAAATTGTTACTTATATATTAAATGGTTAATAGTCATTTTGTTTTCAATAGTTTTGTTTTCTTTAAATGTAGCGGTCAATAGACATTATTTTTGTAAAAACAGTCTTACCTGCAGTACTCGTAGACCTCGACGTTTCTCAAAACACACGTAAACACATTGCAGCATCATCATGGTCAAGCACTCCAATCAACATCATTGACAAATCTCATCTTTCAACATACACCAATTGGAAAAATGTGTAAACAACAAAATGGAAAATCCTTGTTTCGATATCACCAAAATTCATAAACGCAAAACTTGAAACGGACAATTCTAAATACTGGAAATGGCTATGTGTGAAATATGAAAATTGAAAAAACATGAAACGTACATTGTTTAAAAAGTGTTATCAACAAAATGGAAAATCCATAACATGAAAAACACAAATCTTGAAACGAACATTTTTAAAAACTGTAAATTGCAAATTGGCAAATGGCAATGTGTGAAAATGTGAAAATGAAAAATGAAAAAAGTCCTCTCGGCACGCCAGAAGGCGGAGGTAGATTTCACCGGACAAACTTGGGGATAGGCGAAAATAGGCAGAATATGCAGGTTTTAGTAGAAGGATCAGACCTCATTTATTGCGTGAAAGTATTTTATAATTGGAGATTAATTAACTTTGTATTTCGTCATTTTATGCATATTTTAAACATTTTATTGTCTTATAATGACGGTAACCTTCTTGTCATTTGGAGTCCATTTTTATACTTGTGTTCACACTGTTCTTATGCAAGGTTTCGACACTGATGTGTAACTATGTAACGGTCTGTTACTTCTTCACGCAAAATTATATCTCCCGCAGAGATGTTGGTTGGTTCCTCAGTTTAGGGGCTGCGACAACGCGGTCATGTAACCCCGTGTACTTCGGGTGAGTGTAGAATCTGTCTGATCAACGGTGTGAATTGTGATGGCTGTATTAGTCTGTAATTCAGGTAAGGAATGCAGACGCTCAATTTCAAGCAGTAGTTCCTAATGTTGCTACCAGATACTACCGTCAACGACACCTAGCTGTGAACTTGGCTACTAGATGCCACCGCAATCAGCAACCCGCAACGAACGTTGGAACCTCCCCTCCAAAGGAAAGCATAACTGAGGGATTTTTAGCGCTCTTAGAAAATCCGACGACTTTGGCCGGCTTTGAACCCGCGACCTTGGGCTTGCTACCAGTTACGTCACCGAAGCCGCTTCACACTTAGTCAGATGGTAATCTGAATCTGATCTCGCGCAAGTGCGTTGTCATGGCAACGTCCGATGGCTCATCCCTCATCAATTTAGTAGTGTTGCCATGGCAACCACTGATGGCTCTTGGCATTTTCTAATAATTCCGAAATCATTTTTCTCATCCCTTTGCGTAATGGTGGGTCATATCAAAAATTCTTTCAGACAAACGTTTTAGGTAATTATTAGGGGAATATTGTCCATTTTGTACGGTTTTGATATTGTGCCTATTAAGAGAGATATGATTAATGTTTCCCGAAAAACCCACTTTTTCCCACCCCTTTGGTCAATGGTTGGTGCTATAAAAATACTCTTCAAACGTCAATTTTTGAGCTTTATCCGGCACATAGTATGAACTTTGAACGGATTCGATATTTCACATATTAAGAGAGTTATAACAATATTTCATTATTTCGAAAAAAGTCCTCCATTTTCATCCCCTTCGACCGATTTAGCCCAGTAACGAACTCGACCGAGATTTTATGAGTATACATATTCGGTAAAAATTTCAAAGTGATTGGTGCAAAATTACGGCAGTTATCGTGTCCACAAGAAACTGATATACATATATATATATATATATAAACATACATAAATTATATATAAACTTTTGAACTGATGGTTGTTTTGGGGTCTGGGGGATGTGAAACGCGAAGATATGTCGAAATTTTCCGGAAATCGAAACATGGAACCCATTGCAATAGTTAGCTTTCTAATGAAATCTACCTAAAATACTACCATCAACGACAACTATCTGTGAACTTGGCTACTAGATGCCACCGGAACCATCAACTTGCATCGAACGTTGGAACTTCTCCTCCGAAGGAAAGCAAACTCAGGGGTTTTAGCGCTCTTAGTAAATCCGACGACTTCAGCCGGGTTTGAACCCGCGACCTTGGGCATAGAAGTTCAGCATGCTACCAGTTCCGATACCGAAGTCGCTTCCCACAGACAGATGGAAAACTGAATGTTATCTCGTGCAGTGGCGTTGTCATAGCAACTGCTGATGGCTCATCCCTTATCAATTAAAAGTAAAGTTGTCATGGCAACCTCTTTTGGCACTTGGCATTTTCTTATAATTTAAATCATTTTGCTCACCCCGTGGCGTAATGGTGGGTCATATCAAAAATTCTTTCAGACAAAAGTTTTAGGTAATTATTGGAGGAATATTGTCCATTTTGTACGGTTTTGATATTGTGCCTATTAACAGAGATATGATTAATGTTTCCCGAAAAACCCACTTTTTTCCACCCCTTTGGTCAATGGTTGGTGCTATCAAAAAACTTTTCAAACATAGATTTTAGGGCCTTGTCCGACACATAGTATGAACTTAGAATGGATTCAACATTTCATATATTAAGAGATATATAGCGATATTACACTTTTTCGAAAAAAGCCTCCCATTTTCACCCCCTTGGACCGATTTTGCCCATTAACGAACTCGACCGAGATTTTAAGGGTATACATATTATGTAAAAATTCAAAGTGATTGGTGCAAAATTACGACAGTTATCGTGTCCACAAGAAACTGATATACACATATATATATATATATATACATAAATTATATATAAACTTTTGAACTGACGGTGGTTTTGGGGTCTGGGGGATGTGAAACGCGAAGATATGTCGAAATTTTCCGGAAGTCGAAACATGGGACCCATTGCAATAGTTAGCTTTCTAATGAAATCTACCTAAATGTGAAGATGAGCCCATCAACATCATGGTTTTTTTTTAAATTAAAAAGAAACATCGTGTTCTGGTAAACCTTTGTTTTTATTTCATAACCATAGGGATTGACAAAAGAAAAAATAGAATACAAACAAATCCCAATTCCTCACACCTCAATTCGTCAATGTTTATGTCCATGCATCATCAACTTTCCTTTCATAGCACTCATCACAATCAGGCCTGCCATCCTTTCATTCACTGAGGCATCACAGGATGTGAAACGTTGTTTAGCTTTTTTCAATAACAATTTATCTGCCACAAGGCTTAAACCAGGATGACTATGGCGATATGATAGGTCATGTTCTTTGCATACTTGATCCGAAAGATTAATGGGTACATAACCACGCTGCAAACGTTTTTCAAGATGAGTTCCAGGGCCACAAAAACGATAAACTGGAAGATGGATTTCGAAAGGTAAGTATTGAATCACTTTGACAATGACGCCATTGCCAGTACAGGTCTGGCATATCCTTTTCCATCGATGGTGAAAAGGTTTGGTCTTTCTCCTCCTCTGTGGAGGATGTTTGTGTTTGTTGCTGTTGTTTCTGCTTTTTCTCGCCATGACACCCGTGGAATGATTCAACAAAGTCTTTACACTGACTTTTATGACCGTGATACAGTTTCACTAGTTGACAAGTCGCGCACTGACGCATATAGGGTATTTTTGCCATGGCCACTTGCTTATGGTGATCGTAATCCGTACAGGGTTGCAATTCACTCAACACAGGGTCTTGAGTCCATGATTTTGGTACATGTTGCCAGATTTCTTTCACCGCGTTGGCGGCCACATAATAAATGAATGACTTGGGCAGCGCTAAGAGTTCCTCTTTGGTAAAACTGTCTAGTTTATTTTTGCACACAAAGAACTTCCCGATGGCTTTGTACGTAGCATTGTCTTTCTCCATGGTATCACGTGTTGTAGATGTTTACACGTCGCTTTTAGAAATCTCACTGGCGTCATTCACAGGTAAATCTTGAGTTATAATTTTGTTCAACAACTCCCAGCAGACATGGGTGGTTAACCAATGAAAGAGATGCCACGCATGCACTAGGGCTGTATGGGTAATGTTGCCACAGGAAGATGTATTCATCAGCGTTTGCAGGGTTGGGCAGCCCAAGTCCATGAGGTCGATACATTGACAGTAAGACGCCAAAAATGGTTGCAACCATTCACGTTTTTCATTACCTTTCACAAATACCACATTGGCCGAGGACAAGTGTGCTTTCATGACCACGTCCAAATATTTATAGGAAATGGTTCCTTGATACCAGTCTAGTTGCCATGATTTTCAATCCACTCGGTTGGTTTACGATCTTTTTCACACAACAAATCAAAAGCATGGGGCGGTTTAAATAGCAAATGCGTAGCTTGCGATATCCAAAAAGTGGTACAATCGTTAATGGCCACTTGTTTAAATATAAATTTGTTGTCACCAATTGTAAACCCTTGGCAATCCACAATGAGTGTGCGCAACATTTTGCCGCTTGCCTGGACCAAGTTCAACTGACGACTGACTGACAATCATTGACTAAGGTGTGGTCGTGACATGGACTGCCTGCCTGCTAGTTTGAAAAAAAAATTGAGGTTATGGTAGGACAGGGGGACATGAAAAAAATAAGAATTTAAGAATTACATAATTTTATTATCATAACACGTCTTACAGGCTTTTGTCATTTTGGGATAAGGACGATACCAACTGATACAACAATATAGTCTCTTGTGTTTGTAACGTCCATAACACCGATGATGTCCCAATATCTCTAAACTAGGCGTTTTTGACGGTGAGCTGCTCGCCGAAGCACCGTTGACACCATACAGTCCACACGTATCGTAACATGTTTTTTCATCACCCAGAGGCACGAGTGAGGGGTAGCTTGAATGACAGGGTATATTTCCCACCCCCATTCTGCACAGCTAGGAGCAGGCAGGTAACCAGCGCTGATGTACCTGCATGGGTTCATCGCTCTCTTGCCATTGGTCTATGATGATGGGACAAAAGGCACATTTCACATCATCTCTTGTTTTTAAATAGTAGAATCCAGCGGCCACGAAGGCTTGAGGGTTTATGAAAGGCACTGGCCACGTTGCAAAAGTCTTGAAACGGTGTTCCTCAGAGTTTAAATTCATGGATGTGACGTCTCTTGAGCCTTTAAAGCAAGACATGACTGAGCGGCTTAACGTGGGTTGACTTGTTATTTATACACTCGTCACTTGGTTGGATAGTGGATAATAGTTGACTTGTTTGTGATGAATAATCAAACAGTAGGCCGTCGTATTGGCTGGTACATTATCATGCGTTTCAAAATCTAGTCGAATGACAATATTGGATGGCTTGACAGACTCTTCCAGGTAAGAACAGTCAAAGACAATCAGTGTCGCCCTTGCCTTAAACGCTTGGGGTAGCAGCATGGGGCTGTTCTCTTTTTGATAATACGACCATCAAAATTTTCAAAACAAGTCGTTCAGGGGGCCAAACTTATTTTTTGAAAAATCTAAATCCAGTCCTTCATAGGGAAACACAGATCCGTCGAGGAAAAGACGTGCATTTCTCAATTGCAGGTGATCAAATTGCGTAGCATCTTTGGTTTGTTGATACTTGCGATTCGTTTGAAAACCCACGATCATGTAGAGAGGTCTCTCTGTATAGCGGGCTGTTTTTTCAGACCAACTGTGTGTGTTGGTGGTGGTCAATAGCAGATACTCATGGAGTGCCCAGCTTCTAAATTCCATGGGTAGAGGCATATCTCTCTTTACCATCTTGAGTATGTCCAGTTTTTTGCTATCGTCAAGGGTCACATGGGGCACTTTCCATAACAAGCGTTGTAGTTGAATTTTTGAATCTATGTGGCATTTTCGGCTCCCTTGAGCGCATTATTATCACTCCTGTCTCTCACCAAATAAAGCACTTGCCTTGCGTTGACCACAATGCGCTGGTGATCTTCGGCAAAGCCTAAAACCAGTGTAAGAGGTAAATATCCAGTAAAGGTGAGATCGGTGTTTACCATCCAGTCATTGGTCGAGTCAGGACACCAACCCGCCATGCAAAGTGTTTTACCTTCTTCCTCACTGTAAGAGGGGTATAGTTTCATGACACTGGAAATACCCACATTTCGAGTGCTATCCACCACGATATCATTAATCACGTAATGCACTTCCGAAAACAGAAAGGCAAAAGCATGGTTGGCTAATTCTAATTTGGAAGTGGTGGGTGTAGAGCCATCGGCTTTGGTGAGCCGACCTTCAATCTGAATGACACTTTCATGCGGTAGGGTGTAAATATCTTGGTTGTTGATAACAAATTGAATTTTATCATTGTTATTGAGTCTAGGTGTTTGAGCTTGATAGGAATGGAGATCAATTCTTACCACCCCTGGTTGCTCCTCGATGTGGTTCGCTACCTCTAGGATAGAATTCATCACGGGGGTTGACGTGGTAACCTAAATTATGTAAAATCTGCTTGTCTTGAGATGTTAACGTGTATTCACGTGGCAAACAATTAACACCACTCCTAGATGGTGTTGTTGCTTTATATACAAACGTCATAGTGGCTTTAGCACCAACTTGTAAGTCACTGGTGTGGTAGAATCTAGATCAATGAGTTGTTGCTCTCTATTGATCAGTGTTAATGTTCTATTACTTATACCATCGACAGCCACAGATTGAAAAAGCACCACTGGAAGGTTTTCACGGATAATATATCCATTGGACGATGTCACAATAAAGTCAAAAAGCGAATGCGATGGTTGTTGTTTGGTGTACATTTGGCTAATAACATTACACGTCACCGACACATGATGGTCCTCAATGAATTTCACTTCAAGGTCTGATTCATGTTTATGTTGGGCTCCAACACGCGTGGCTTAAATCCTAGCAATGGACCAATGGAATCGGGGTATGTTTTATAGTCAATGTTGAATGTAGAGAAAATACTACAGCGATGAGTGTTGGTATTTCCTACAAGTTCAAACTTGCGCGTTCCATCGAGAAATTACTTTAAACCATATTCATTGATCAACGCCACATAAATGTGTTCATAAATGTCATCGATCGTGTATCTACCAGAGTTCAGGGTGAGCACAGAATCATCATAGTAAAACTTGTTGTTCACATTTTTACGTATGTTGTATATTCGATTGTACGTTTCAAGTGAAACCAAGTCCTCAACCATAGGGTTTTTCACTCAATTCGATGGGCGGGTAAAATTCTAGGCTGACTTCAGGTCCACGTCCATGCAGTGTAAACGTTTTACTTTCTGCCGACATACTCTTGACGTTTTTGCATATGCTGTGTCTTATATAAAAAATTAATCACAAACGTCCACACTGTTGGCTGTTAAACGTTTGCTCACGTTTCACAAGATGTCGACCAGATACTTCATTTTCAACTATATAAGTAGTGTCGCTATTTGGGATGGCTGGGTGGGTCTATGACAGCGGACGAGTCAACATCTATTAATTTATCATCTCCAGATACCATTACTACAGGTACTTTGGCTAATTTCATTATTAATTTTTTTTAAACACAAATTCTCACGGTGTGCAGCGCTACCATGACAACAACTCCATGAAGCGAAACATGTCAGATGTCTCTCCTCCAGGGTTAAAAGTAGTCTGGGAGTTTCTACAGGAATAAAATGGTAGGCTACAAGTAAAATGAACCTTTCTGAAAAAGCATGAATTTCGAAACACTATTTTTCGTTAAGTTAATAAGTGCATTTAATATTTTTTTCCTATTTAAGTTAGGCCTAACAGTCTTAATTTTGTGTTTTTTTTTACAATATAGACTTTACTGTTTATATTGCTGTAGCCTACTGTATTTTGTGTGATTTTCAGACCAATCTATTGTGACTTATGACACATTTACTGTTAATGTTTCCTCTTATACGGATGCTAATTATATGTCAGTAACAAACAAAAATTAATTTAGTTCCCCACTTCACTCATTTAATTTTATTTATCTATATAGCCTAAATAATAATTCACACATATATTTTTAAGTGAAAAATAAAATTTCCTGCATATCACGTTACGTTGTAAGGGAGGAGTATGCTTTTTTGAAGTTGAGTTATGACAGGGAAATATCTTCGGATCGCATACCGCCTGTTTTTTTCCCACATCCTTCACTGGTTATACTGTATATGTCAACAACAGTAAAACTTATGAATATAACGCTCAACTTACAAACAGTTACCGGTACTCTAAGTATTATGATTGAAGTTGAAAGTCATGATCGTATTACTCTATATATCGTTGCGATTGAATACTTAAAATGATGCATTGATGAAGAGTGTTGTAGAGCAGTGAAGTATAGCATCTAGCATTCCGTTTCTCTAATCCCATGTACACACACCAGATTTGTGGCCAGGCGGAGTTAATAATAATATTGTCAGACAATAAAGTACATTACACACCTATCAACACGTTTAATTAGGCTACGCGAAAGTCAACATACTTAACTGCAAAATTAGCAAACAGGCATTCATTAAACACAAAATACTACCGCCTCGTGCTACAATGCGCCCAGCTCAAACTAGAAACATTATGGCCTCATAAACTAACATGAGGTTAACATAAATGCTCAAGGCTGTTCCAAGTCGCATGGATACAACTCTGTATCCCCGGCAATTGAAATTTTGTAAACTGAGTGTCACTTATAATCTGTCCTCAGCACTGAGCATTAGTTTCCGCTGTAAAACACGTCACCATAGCCGTCATTCCCAGGAGAACATTTTTATATCATACAACCTTGACAAGTTACCTCTTTTTAAATTCGTAGAATAACATCTCGCCAAAATGTATAACAAAGATACTTATATCACTGACGGAATCGCTACTTGGTACACACCAATATCTGGTGCCGATGATGAATGAACGATGAGAGGAAACTACAAGACTAGAGACAGTACAAACGCTCAAGAGGACAAGCGACGTAATGTTATCATTATACTCTGTGAGCTGCCTGAATAGGATTGACATTTCGCCGGAAATTCCACGTCAGTATTCACCCCTCTGCCTCTTGACCAATGCATGTTCGCATAGTTTATGTCATAATACTCTGCGTTGCAATATTACAGCCCACGTGCTTCAGTGCCTGGTCAGCTGTATCTCTGGCTTGTACAGTTTGGCAACCTCGTTCTCAGACCACATGGCGATAAGAGAACTGTCAATCCTATTCTGGCTGCTCGCAGAGTTATAGTAACAGTTTGAAAATACGTAAATACTAGATATTGTACCTGGCGTTACCGAAGCGGTGTCTTTTAAATCATAGCCTACGTGCCATGTAAGAAAGTTTAGAACAGGTGGCTCGTTCTCCTTGCGCCTAATATTACTCAAGAGCAATAGTACCGTAACTCAGTGTAAATCTAATCGAAAATTATTTAAGAGTGCACTAACTTCTAGCCCAGTGCAATTAGACGAAAAAAGGGCAAACCCGGAAATTTAGAATAACAAGTCAGGATATGAAAAAATAGTTATAAGTACGGTACCTTTAAATAAGTTAATCCTTCAAGTCCCAAGGCCTGCTTCATGGGATACCTAAAATATCCTGAAAAAAACTGGAGAAACCTGGAACGCTTATAAATCACGAACGAGTGGTCAGAATCTGGACTCTAATTGCAGAGAATATAACAATCAAGGATCATGCGACAATTATAGTAAACAGGGCTGTACATACAGAATACCACATGGACCCAGGCTGTTTCCCAAATGATGAACACTCGAACTCCACAGTCTCATGTACACTTTCACTCGAACTCCCGTGTCCACACCTGGTCTCGCACACTCGCTGTTTTCAATATACATCCACTCGCTCTCTCTGGGCGCGGGGTACTTCAGTACTGCTCGCGTCTAAGCTCTGTGAACTTGCGGGATGAAGGGCATAGGCAGGGTAGGAGCAGGCGAGAATTGAGAAGCCTGTCGACAGTCCGCCGTGTTACCTGATATTCTCGTCTATTCCAATACTGTTTTTCTGAAACCAGTGTGGTGTTACGAATAAGTCAGTGAGTCACCGACGAATGTATTTGGTTCGGTACTATGCACGGACCGAGAAACCTCATCACTCGTCAACACCATTTCTCCTAGTCCGCGATGCACATTCCTCTCAGGCAGTGGCGGCTGGCAGATAATTTTTCTGGGTGTTGCACTGTTTTCATTAAGATGGAACATGGGCACTCGCAGGATGGGGGGGGGGGGGGGGGAGGGGGGTCATATATTATTTTTATTTCATTACCTACGTGGTATTGAGACGTAATTTTAGTTTCATTTCTTACTTGCTTCGTGTCATTCATTATTTGGCTGCTCTTAAACCGTTGGGCACATGGTCTTTATGGCATGAATGCGAGGATTTTTTTTTTTGTTCAGAGTTTTTTGTCCATAGGAGTTCGCTATTCTTTGTGAATCATCGTCATAATGTTAATTTTTTTAAACCAGGCTAAAAGTAGATAGATTTTTTAAATAATTGAATATAATCATAATAACCCAAATTACTAAGTTAAATAAAACTGTAAAATTATCCCTGCATCTAAATCAGTTAACAATCAGTAACTTCAATTTGTGAAATAAACTGGTGTGACAATGAACAATCGAAGTATTCTCGGGATTTCAGGGGGTGGGGTCAAGGCCTCTCCTTGTCGCCCCTCCTGCGGGCGCCCATGAGGTGATATGGTAAAAGACTGCTTGATATCGGAGTCAACTGTATTCAATTGCGCGGTAAAACGGATGTACCTCATTCATAACGAATGCCGCATTTCAGAGACATCACATTTTCATCGAATTAAATGGAATATAAGTTAGTCTACATGAAAACTTTCACGAGAACAAAACAACCTAAGTTAAATGCGAGGACGAGAACGGCGAGTGTCACAATCACAAGTACGCAAGACATGGTATCGGCAGTTGACGAAGCATCTCGGATGCGCCTTGGCTTCCTGGTTGCAATCAGCGGGCAACGACCAGCCGAATTAAGATAGGGCTTACTCTGCCATACCCTTCACTATTGAGATCTGGTCGGTGCTTGGGCTTGGCAACGACCAAACGGACAAGCACCTCCAGACGGCCGGCGCGCTACGCTTTCTCAGTCTGTTCACTGTAACTTACTATAAGATTTCCTGAATTATTAAAGAACAGAATTATGAATTCCTATACATATAAAAGGAAACATACAACTTTTATTACTAAAAATATTATTACGTATTAATTGTTTGTCATGAATTAATCTGGTCGTTGTGCAACACTGCAACTTTATTACCGGCCGCCACTGCTCTCCGGTTCACGCAGCTTAGACTCGAGCAGTAGTATGTTAGAAAAGTAAGCTAATGTGAAGCTGTGGGATGCATAATATGGATAATATAAAATAATTTGTACCGTACCTACCCTGATACCTACCGGTACTACTGATTCTGGTCCGTCCGTTTAAACAATAACAATACCTACTACTGCAGGAGTATAAATCTTTATTTATTTCTTTAGCGTTTTCCGCCATTTTGTCCAATGAGAGTGGTCAATCAATTGTCAATGGCGTAAAATTTAATGCTAGATTAAGAACGTGTTGTTTTTCCTGTCTCGAGGAATGGTCTCCTTTGCAACATATTTGACTCCTCTCCTAAAATATCTTACCATCAATTGGAGGGGGCTCGGCTAGATTGGTAGACAGAAGTGTGTTTCTCCACTAGGCACGAACGTAATGGTGATTTAAAACTTGCCCTCCAGTTTTATGTAACCAATGCAAGATCATAGATGAATATTTGCAAATGTCATCACTGGCCAAGTTTTGGTTAATTTTTCTTCCGTTTTATATGCATTAAAAGGCTGAAAATATTCCCAACATTTGGTTTTATTTAAAACTAGCTGTACCCGGCATGCGTTGCAATGCCAACGAAAGGAAGTTTTGGCGTTGTAATTTTGTTTCTGGAAGTGCTTTTGGAAACAATATTTTTTCAATTTCCGTTAACTGCCTCTATCGTAAAATGGAAAAATTAATTTAGAAACATTCGTGGAAGCGAGCTCAACAATTCACCTAAGTTTCATCGCAATCGGATGAATGGGATATGCATCCATACGGAATTTTGTTTAAACGATTCGTGCGCTGTCACTCATTTTTAAAATTTACTCTTGCGCTACTTACTGTGAAATGGATTTACTATGTTAGAAAACTTCACGTAAGTGTACACAACAAATCAACAAAGTTTCATCGCAATCGATAAATAGTATATGAACGGATACGAGAATTTGTTGAAATACTTTGCGCGTTGTCACACATTTGTTGCATCAACTAGTACACTACCCATTGTAAAATGGATTTACTAAGTCGAAAACCTTCATAGACGTGTACACAAAAACTCATCAAAGTTTCATCGCAATCAGATGAATGGCATATGAACGCATACGGGATTTTGTTTAAACGATACTCTTGCCGTCACTCATTTGTTGAATCTACTCGTAGGCTACCTATTGTAAAATGCATGTACTAAGCCAGAAACCTTCCCTGGAGTGTACACAAAAACTCACCCAAGCTTCATCGCATTCGCACGAATGGTAGGACGCATATGGAAACTTTGCTGAAACGCTTCGCGCGTTGTCGCTCATTTGTTGAATCTTCCCGTGCGCTACCTATTGAAAAGTGGATGATCTAAGCCAGAAACATTCCCTGATGTATACACAACATCTCACCCAAGTTTCATCGCTATCGGACGAATGGTATATGAACGCACACGGTACATTATGAAACGCTTCGCACGTCGTCGCTCATTTGTTGCATCTACTCGTTCGCCACCTATTATAAAATGGATTTACTAAGTCAGAAACCTTCCCTGAAGTGTACACAACATCTCACCCAAGTTTCATCGCTATCGGACGAATGGTATATGAACGCGTTCGGGACTTTGTTGAAACGTTTCACGCGTCGTCGCTCATTTATTGAATATACTCGTGCGCTACCTATTATAACATGGATTTACTAAGCCAGGAACCTTCCCTGGAGTGTACACAATATCCCACCAAAGTTTAATCGCAATGGGATGAATGGTATATGAACGCATGTGGTCATTGTCAGTAGGGGGGCTGTGAGAGAGCTAGATCATGGCCTACTTTCCTGGTGACGTCATCGAAGATTGCGGCCATGACGTCACACAAGATGGCGACCATGACGTCACACGGCCATGACGTCGCCGTGACGTCGCACAAGATGGCGACCATGACGTCTCAAGATGACGACTATAGCTTATCTAACCTAGCCTAACCTAACCTCACCTACGAGGTGTGATCAAGAAGTTCCAAAATGTTAACCCATAGCCTACTTTCCTGCTGACGTCACCTACGAGGTGTGTTCAAAAGTTAACCCATAGCCTACTTTCCTGGTGACGTCGCAACGAGGGCTGATCAAAAATTCCAAATGTTGACCCATAGCCTACTTTCCACTATCAAAAATGGCGGCTAACCAAAATGGCATCTAACCAAAATGGCGGCTAACCAAAAATGGCGGCCATGGCTTAACTTACCTAGCCTAACCTAACCTCACCTACGAGGTGCGATCGAATAGTTCCAAAATGTTAATCCATAGCCTACTTTCCTGGTGACTTTGCAACGAGGTGTAATCAAAAATTCCAAACCGAACGCATGGTCGGATTTTGATGAATGAGGTGTCATTGAAATCGGGCTGACAGCCCCCTTACCAAAATTCCCAAAATGTTGACCCATACCCTACTTTCCTTCTGACGTTACATACTAACCTGACAAAGCCGATATCACCCGAATGCATGGTCAGGTATTGACGAATGAGGTGTCATTGAAATCGGGCTGACACCTCCTTTCCAAAATTCCAAAATGTTGACCCATAGCCCACTTTCCTGGTGACGTCACATACTAACCCGCCATACATTCAGGGGCAAAACCGATATCTCTTGAATGCATGGTCGGATATTGACGAATGAAGTGTCGTTGAAATCGGGCTGACACCTCATTTCCAAAATTCCAAATTGTTGACCCATAGCCACTTTCCTGGTGACGTCACATACCAACCCGCCATACATTCTGGAGCAAAACCGATATCTCCTGAACTCATGATCGGATTTTGATGAATGAGGAGTTGTTGAAATCGGGCTGACACCCCCTTTCCAAAATTCCAAAATGTTGACCCTTAGTCTACTTTCCTTGTGACGTCACATACTAACCTGGCAAAGTCGATATCCCCCGAGCGCATGGTCTGATTTTGATCGCAGAGGCTTATGTGGCGGTAATGATTATCAATATTGTGATTTGATTGTGATAGACCGAGTCATGGAATAGAATTAATGAATGAACCGTCTTGGTATTTGCCTGGTGGTAAAAATGGGGAACCATGAAAATCATTTTTCAGGACAGCCGAGGTGTGATTCAAACCCATGCTCTCTTGTAAAGCCTGTCGCACTTTCCTGAGGCAATGATTAAATGAATGATTGATGAAATGAAATGATAGTGCAATGTATTGCTTGATTGACCAGTCAGGGAATAGAATGAGTAAAGTCTCCATTAAACAGTGAGGATATGAAGCAGTGCCGACTGCTAAAGCCCGTCACACTCCCCTAGGATAATGATTAAATGAATGAGAGATGAAATAAAATGATTGTGGAGAAAATTGCTAGAATGAAATAGTGACAGGGAAAACCGGAGTGGCAAGAGATTGGAAGAGAACAACAGCTAACCAAGTGATAAATCGCAGAGGCTTATGTGGCGGTTATGTTTATCAATATTGTGAATTGATTGTGATAGGCCGAGTCATGGAATGGAATGAATGAATGAATGAACCGTCTTGGTATTTGCCTGGTGGTAAAAATGAGAAACCATGAAAACCATTTTTCAGGACAGCCTAGTTGTGATTCAAACCCATGCTCTCATGTAAAGCCTGTCGCACTTTCCTGAGACAATGATTAAATGAATGACTGATGAAATGAAATGATCGTGAAATGAGACAGTGTTAACTGCTAAAGCCTGTCACACTCCCCTAGGATAATGATTAAATGAATGACAGATGAAATAAATGAAATGATCATGCAAAGTATTGCTTGATTGATCGGGTCAGGGAATGGAATGAGTAAATTCTCCATTAAACAGTGAGGATATGAAACGGTGTTGGCTGCTAAAGCCTGTCACACTCCCCTTGGATAATGATTAAATGAATGACAGATGAAATAAAATGATTGGGGAGAGTGTTGCTAAAATTAAATAGTGACAGGGAAAAAACCTAAGTAGCTATAGATTAAAAGACAAAAAGAGTTAACCAAGTGATGTCGACAGGAAAGGAAACGGAGAGGAGCCCGGCACATGTAATTGAAAGCAATGCCGAACACAGCTGGGGCCCTGTGGTCGCTAACCCACGTTACACTAGATATGAACTCCCAGCGAGAAACTTGAAACCCGACTGCTTGCATGCATTGAGTGTAACCTTGAGATACTGAAAACTGCAACGCTTGTATAATGCCAGTGTTAAATTACACATTCTCTAAACACACTGTCTGTCAGATAATATGCAAGTACATTACATGCACCACTGTATGAATTATTGAATATTAAGGAAATCGACTGTGGATCTATTGAAAAAGGAATTGTCTTGACAATCGCCTGGTGGTGAAAATGGAAAATCACGAAAACCCATTTTAAGAGAAGGGAATTCACTCCGGAGTCACTTTTGTAGCGAAGCGGTTAGCATGATTAGCTGCCGCTTTCGGAGATTCTGGGCTTGATTCCCGGCTCTGTCGAGAAATTTAAAAAGTGGTATGAGAACTGGAACGGGGTCTACTCAGCTTTAGCCCAGACCCAAATGAGTGGAGAGGATTCATTTACACTTTAGCCATTCTTGGAGTGGTTTTCTGTGATTTTTCACTTTGTCTTTGAGCAAAATGCTGTAATGATACCTACCATAAGGCCACGGCAGTCTCCTTCCCACTTTCTTGCCACACCCTCCCACTCGTTCCATCCCTTTATTAAGCCCCTGTTTGCTTTGCATGTGTATCAATGGTCGACCGCGATGTTCTTGCTTACAAAATGCATCCATCGCTATTTCAGAACCATGAATCGCAGAGCTGTATGTAATGGTTTAACTCTAGCTTGGTAAAGACAAGATTGAAAAAAAGAAAATTCACAGCCTGCTTTCAATCAACCGAGCGGGTTAGGAAATGGAATGAATGAACTCCTCATTTAGCAATGAGGATTTGAAACAATGCCAACAGCTAAAGCCTGTCGCACTTTCCTGGGGGAATGATTAAATGAATAACAAATGAAATAAAAACGATTGTGGAAAAGTATTGCTCGACTAAAGGATTGCGGAATGGAATGAATAAAGTTCTCATTTATCGGCAAGGATATGAAACTGTGTCAGCGGCTAAAGCCTGTCGCACTCTTCTGGGATAATGATTAAATGAATGATCATTGAAATAATAATGACTGTAGAGAGTGTTGCTAGAATGAAATGATGACAGGGGAAACTGTCATTGCCAGAGAAAAGAAAAAACTGAATCTCATTGCTTTGTTCAGCACAAATCTCGCATGGAGTGACTGGGATTTGAACTAAGGACTCAGTAGTGAGAGGCTAGCATGCTTATGATTGTGGAAAACTATTGCTCGACTAAAGGATTGGGGAATGGAATGAATAAAGTTCTCATTTATCGACAAGGATATGAAACTGTGCCAGCGGCTAAAGCCTGTCGCACTCTCCTGGAAGTAATGATTAAATGAATGATCATTGAAATAATAATGATTGTAGAGATTGTTGCAGGAATGAAATGACGACAGGGGAAACTGTCATTGTCAGAGAAAAGAAAAGAAAATGTATCTCTTTGCTTTGTTCAGCACAAATCTCGCATGGAGTGACTGGGATTTGAACTATGGACTCAGTAGTGAGAGGCTAGCATGCTTATGATTGTGGAAAAAGTATTGTTCGACTAAAGGATTGGGGAATGGAATGAATAAAGTTCTCATTTATCGACAAGCTTTGTTCAGCACAAATCTCGCATGGGGTGACTGGGAATTGAACTATGGAACTATGGACTCAGTAGTGAGAGGCTAGTATACTTTCGCCTAAGCCATAGAGGCTTTAAAATGCGAGTGACATACACCAAGTCTCTGAGCCACATGAATGAATTCCACCATTCTTGAAGTGGTTTTCAGTGGTTTTCCACTTTGTCTTTGGATAAAATGCTGAGATGATACCTACTGTATTGCCACGGCCGCCTCCTTTACACTTCCTCGCCAAATCATTTCACTCTTTCAATCCCAGGTTAACAGGATAGAAAATAGAGAGGAGTTTTGTTACAAGCATGTGAAAGCAATGCTAGACACAGCTAGGACCTTGTGATTGCCAATCCTACACCCCACTAGATGTGAGCCCCCATATTTTGTAAAGGATGAACTAGGTAATAATGTTTCTTTATTTCATCACTTGTCAACAGTTAACTAATTGCTGAGATCTTGAAACAGGATGTGGTATTGCAATACAAGCTATTGTGTTTGAAAGAAGCTGATATTGCAGATACGTGAAAACGGAAAACTTATTGTCCATGTCATTTCCGTTTGAGGTGCCATGTGATGTAAAATGTTTTTTGCAAGCTAGCAATATTGAACACTACAAATGCAAGGTTATAGCTATCATCGACACTCATTAGTCCCATTACAGGCGATTAATGCTGCAGTCTTATCATTTATCATAAGCGACTTAAGAAAGCAGTAGCATTACTTGGACAAAAAAAAGGAAAGCTATTTGTGAGGTATGTATTTTATAGATTAAACTCTTTTAAACTGTTTAAATATAAATCAATGTGTAAGTCATGGATTGAAATGGATGAATGGATTGATTGATTCATTGGTTTATTTATTTACAGATAATTGGTTATACATCAGCCACTTTTGCACCCACTTTTGCACCCGCTTTTGCACCCGCTTTTGCACCCGGTTTTGCACCCGCTTATGCACCCACTTTTGCACTCGCTTTTGCACCCACTTTTGCACCCACTTTGCACCCACTTTTTCACGCACTTTTGCACCCGCATTTGCACCCGCTTTTGCACCCACTTTTGCAATCGCTTTTGCACCCAATTTTGCACCCGCTTTTGCACCCACTTTTGTACTCGCTTTTGCACCCAGATTTGTACCCGCTTTGCACCCATTTTTGCACCCGCTTTGCACCCGCTTTTCAACCTGCTTTTGCACCCGCTTATGCACCCGCTAATGCACCCACCTTTTCACTCGCTTTTGCACCCACTTTTGCACCCGCTTTTGCACCCACTTTTGCACCCACTTTTGCACCCGCTTTGCACCCACATTTGCACTCGATTTGCAGCCACTTTTACAGCCACTTTTGCACCCGCTTTGCATCTGCTTTTGCACCCACTTTTGCACTTACTTTTACACTCGCTTTTGCACCCGCTCTTGCTCCCACTTTAACACCCTCTTGAAACTATTAGTAAGTTATTTTATCACCAAAACCTTTGTAGTATGAACATCATTCTGGCAGGTCAGTTACTACTATGGAACTTACTAAACTTGTAGAACATGTCATGTGCCAAAGTTAAGTTAGGTTAAGTTAGGTGAGTTTAGCTATGACATCATAGATGGATGGAGTGTGAAACTGGCAAATAAGGAAAATGTTTTGGTTTAACTTTTGCACCCACCTTGCACTCGCTTTTCCACCCACGTTTGCACCCGCTTTTGCACCCACTTTTGCACCCACTTTTGCACTCACTTTTGCACCCACTTTTACACCTGCTTTTGCACCCACTTTAAACTATTAGTAAGTTACTTTATCACCAAAACCATTGTAGTATGAACATCATACTGGCAGGTCAGTTACTACTATGGAACTTACTAAACGCGTAGAACAATTCATGTGCCAATCCGACCATTCGTTCGGGAGATATCGACTTTGCCAGGTTAGTATGTGACGTCATCGGGAAAGTAGGCTAAGGTTCAACATTTTGGAAAGAGGGTGTCAGCTCGAGTTCAACGACACCTCATTTGTCAATATCCGACCATGCATTCGGATGGATTCGGGAGACATCAGCTTTGCCAGGTTAGTTTGGGACATCACCAGGAAAGTAGGGTATGGATCAACATTTTGGAATTTTGGAAAGGGGGTGTAAGCTCGATTTCAACGACACCTCATTCGTCAAAATACGACCATGAGTTCGGGAGATATCGGTTTTGCCCATGATGTGTGGCGGGTTAGTATGTGACGACACCAGGAAAGTAGGCTATGGGTCAACATTTTGGAATTTTGGAAAGGAGGTGTCAGCCCGATTTCAACACCACCTCATTCGTCAATATCCGACCATGCATTCGGGAGATATCGGCTTTGCCAGGTTAGTATGTGACGTCACAAGGAAAGTAGGCTATGGGTCAACATTTTGGGAATTTTGGAAAGGGGTGTCAGCCCGATTTCAACGACACCTCATTCGTCAAAATCCGACCATGCGTTCGGTTTGGAATTTTTGATTACACCTCGTTGCAAAGTCACCAGGAAAGTAGGCTATGGATTAACATTTTGGAACTTTTCGATCGCACCTCGTAGGTGAGGTTAGTTTAGGCTAGGTTAGTTAAGTCATGGCCACCATTTTGGTCAGCCGCCATTTTGGTTTGTAGAAAGTAGACTATGGGTCACCATTTTGGAATTTTTGATCACCCCTCGTTGCGACGTCACCAGGAAAGTAGGCTATGGGTTAACTTTTTGGTCACACCTCGTAGATGACGTCACCAGGAAAGTAGGCTATGGGTTAACGTTTCAATCACACCTCGTAGGTGACGTCACCAGGAAAGTAGGCTACGGGTTAACATTTTGGAACTTCTTGATCACACCTCGTAGGTGAGGTTAGGTTAGGTTAGTTAAGCTACAGTCGTCATCTTGTGACGTCATGGTCACCATCTTGTGCGACGTCATGGCGAGGTCATGGCCGTGTGACGTCATGGTCGCCATCTTGTGTGACGCCATGGTGAGGTCATGGCCACCACCTTGTGTGACGCAATGGTGACGTCATGGCCGCCATCTTGGATGACGTCACCAGGAAAGTAGGCTATGATCTAGCCCTCTCACAGCCCCCCTACTTTGGTGATGTATTAAAGATAAAGATATGCTATCGCGGACTTCTTTGTAGAAGTTTCATGCTGACCAATTCTTACACTCATAGTATATGGTTATTTTTAATGGTTTACCCAGCGTAACCTTAAAAGGCGCACGGACGGCAGGTTTTCCTTCGACACGGTTCACTGAAATCGTTACTGCTCGGCTTCCTTTGGTCATAAATGAATGTTTTCCTTAAGAAACCTTCCTCGAGAAATTCTTTACTGAATGGTGAAAACCGCATCAAAATCCACCCAGTGGATTTAGAGATTACCCGTTACATCCAGGAATCGTGGACTTGGTTTTATGTAGAGATGCCAGCGACTATCATTAAAACAAATACATGAATTTATAACTAGTATGGACTATGAATTCTACGTAAGACTCATTAAATACGTCATTCGACTGCTCCTAGGGATACTTGTAGAGGACTGTGGTAGGTTTTAGCTGGGGATTAACACTACCTAAGGGATGATGATAAGAGAGAAAAGGGGATAGGTTTCGGCGTGGAGACAAGTATTGGTAGATATGATGAGAATCCAACACTAGGTTTAATCAAATCAACGAAGAATTTGGCAGTGCCAAGACTAGGAGGAACCTAACTCTAGCGGGGGCTTGTCTCAGGCTGGCGGAAAGTGCAGCGTGAATTGAGGTTGCCTGCAAGCGCTCGGTGATTGCACTTTCCCTCTCAAGCCGGTATTCCGGTACTATTACTATGGGGACGGGTGGCACTCTGACAAGGCAAAGTGAGCCGGAAAAAAAAGAGAATGTACTAACTTTCCCTTTAGAAGGATTAGATTTTATTATGCATTCTAAAATGCTGGAAAGATTTGAATTCATAATAATAATATTTTTTTTTTGTATACTGTGGGATCTCTGGCAAAATAATCGAATGCTTTCAGAGCGGGAAGAGTTAAAGCAGCTTTGGCTATTTGAGAGATTTTGTTACTGATTTTTGTAAAAATCTTATGTAAATACCAGTTGTTGCACTTTAGGAAAACTAAGCTTTTAAGCACGATGCCGACTAAAAGTTTAGAAAATAGTAAACCTCTGACCTAACTCAAACAAAGATTAAGGGAAGAATCGGGGATGATAAGTTCCTGCCTAATCGTGATTCTAGCGAAAGAGATAAATAACAAAGGAAAACGAATAGTTTATTGTAAACGGTGAACTGAATAACAACATTTAAGTTTTGAATTAAGAGTAACAATTGGATGTAAAATACAAAGGTCTCAGAACTAATATTAATAAGTTTACAATTTGTAAACAATATTAAATGGGGCACAAGTTTCAAACTTGCTACAAGCACTAAACCTGTACTAAGGTTTTAAAATGTGCTTAAAATTGTTTTTTTTTTTTTTTTTTTAGTTTTTAAGAACAATAAATTGTACAGTGATTATAACTTTTTCAAATTAGATAAGTTACAAGCGTTATTTGACTGCACTTTTTGGCAAGCTAACAAGCTACAGACAAATAGATAAAATCCTGATCGTAACAGGATCAAGAAAAAGAAAACAGAAAATTAAAAGCGGAAATTACCGCTATTTGAAACAGAGTTTGAATATATGGTAAATACAAGGATATAGGCCTACAGGTCGTATTAACGAAACCTGGAGAGAAAAAGATTAGACAACTCTTTCGTTATTAGAAAAAGTACAATTCCCTAATTTTAGAAGGGAAAGATAAATGTTAAAATGTGGACTAGCCACAAGTTGATACTGAATGACTAAATTGGAAGGGAGGGCGCTTGATTTCAAGCGAGGCCTCATAGATGAAGATTTTAATCTAATTTATGTTAGTAAAGGATGTTTTAGGAAAGGAAGATAGGAACTTAGGGATAACGTCCTGACCAGATTTATTGCTATTACGTTTGCGCCGCGGTGGTTGTGGTTAGCACACGGGGATTCGAAGCACTGATAGTTTGTTGATAAGTGTAAAAACTTCACTATTGCAGTATATGTGAGTTCATAGAACAAAAGAAAGTTATTGCAGTAAGGAAGAACACTTAGTTTAAATTGAGCTTGACCGGGTTTATCGCGTTGGAAAGTTTATGGATTGCAGTTGAATGATGAGGTAAAGTTCCCACGGTGGCAAGCAAATTAAGTGTTGACCAGCAGTTAATGTAACATGACTTCCTCAGTGAGGAAAAGTATTTCCATATTTTGAGTGGAATATACTAGATTGCTTTACTGGTAGAAAGATTGTTTCATAAGAAAGTTCCAGGACTGTGGAGATATTAGAATAGGGTAAGATAGTTCCCACGGCGAAAAAGCTACGATTTATAGACAGCGGTTAAATAATCATGAATCCCTCGGTGTGAGAAAGTATTCTCATTTATTTCGTACAAGAAGTACTAAATTTCATGTTAGAAAGCTAGCTTCGGTAGCCATAGCCTAGCAAAGGAAAATCCCGCGAAGACGGTTATTGCACAACAGTGAGCAATACCATGCTGTCTATAAATTTAAATTAAGAAGCATTTAGCTCTTTAAAACCCATTAATACCTGATTAAAAACATTAAAGTTTTGTACATAGCTTGGTTTTCATGGAGAACAGGTGATGGTTCCAGGTGACGGTTGGTTTAAAAAAGTAGACATGGCGTCTAGTTTAAAATGTCTCGATAAGACAGGAGACTGGCCCGTGAGAGGGCTTCAAACTGTATGCTCGAAGAATAAATCAGAAATGAGAACGAGCGATACCGCACACGGCAGAGGTAGGCACGGGGAAGGGGAAGCTAGGGGAGAGGGGGTAAGAGACAAGAGAGTATACGTCCTAATATCCAACATGACAAAATACAATATTCTTCATAGATGCGAATTTTCTTCATGAAACAGTCTTCATGGAGATTTTAGCTGGCGACAACGACGACGCCTGGTGGTTTGATTGGTAAGGAAGTCCTCTTGAGTTCAGAGAAATTGAAAAACTTCGGCAGTTCGCTGCTAGATGCCGCTAGGTTATCCATGGAAGATATATATCTAGAACAGACTTATACAAATCATAAACAAATGCACCGAGAAAATAGAATATAAGGAATCACTGTAGGTGTCTGCGAAAAAGGAAAGAAGGAATTAATGACAAAATTAAAGAAAGAGCAGCAAAAGCTAACTCTGACTGATCGTGTATTCCAAAGAATACACCAGACTGAACTAATAAAAACAGAGCATACTTTTTATGTTCCTCTGAATTAAAAGTTTGCAGTACCGGTATATCAACATTGTGGCTCTTTTCTGTAGTAGATGGTGATTTAACGTGACGTATGTTTACAATAGAAATAATCACTCAGGTGATTTGAAATTCAAAAAACCCTAGCAAAAGTGAAATCATCTCTTCCCCGAATAACGAGCTCAAAGCAGTAGCCAGCTTGTTGGCCGCCGCGAGCGCTAGTGTCGCTTCACCTACAAAGAGGATGCAATTTCGTCACGCAGCGAGCTTCGCGACTGTGTATTTTAGACTGTGGAAATACAACTCCGTCCTCCCAGGTTAGCCAATCTATTTCCCCCCCCCCGCTAAATATCTTATAGCTTATTTCAAACTGAGGCTAGCGCCAAATAATTTTGAATCCCACACAGCGGAACAATATTAGCTTCTTATTCTTTTTTGGCGGGAGACAAGTTATATGTAAATTAATCTAGTTTATATTGAAAACAAGATGTTCAGTAAAGAACATATAGCCTACTTTCTAATAAAAGCATGGGTATTGTTATAACTCTTTGTCCTTTTCAAGGAGTGTAATTGAATGTTGGTTGTAGTAGCTTGTTGAAATACAACGTGCTGTACGGATAATAAACATGAATATGAGGTGTCGTTTGCTAGTGCTACCTCTCTAAAAAAATGTCATTCAATTCGATTTCACCGTGTTTGAATTGATATGGGGAATCGATTTGCACACATTCATGGCCGCTATCAGCAAACTATTGGACTGAAGGCCTAGTAGTTCAGTCAAAAGATGCTTCCCACAAAAAGGTATGTTGTTGCAAAATTTAGTAGAGATCAAATGATTAGGTTGGTCGTAATTTGATTTAAGCTTTTTATATTTGGGTGGCCACCATTACGTTTCCATCAAGATGGCGGCGATATAAAACATGACACTGAGGTGCCCCTTACAAGTGCTACCCATGTACCAAATGTCGTTCAATTCGGCATCACCGTGTTTGAAAAGATAGGGAAAATCGATTTGCACACATACATGGCCGCCATCCGCACATGATTGGCTGATGACCTTGTAGTTTGGTCAAAACATTTTTTTTATACATAAAGGTATAATGTTGCAAAATTTGGTAGAGATCAGATGATTAGATTGGTCGTAATTTGATTCAAGACTTTAACATTTGGGTGGCCGGAATTGCGTTTTTGTCAAAATGGCGGCAAATATAAAGCATGGCACTGGAGTGTCCATTGCTAGTGCTACCTCTGTAACAAATTCCGTTGAGTTCGGTTTCACCGTGTTTGAATTGATAAGGGTAATCGATTTACAGACATACATGGCCGTCAACTGAAAACTATTGGGCTGATGACCTTGTAGTGTGGTCAAAAGACGCTCGCCATACGACTATATGTAGTTGCAAAATTTGGTAGATATCGGATGATTAGGTTAGTCGTAATTTGATTTAAGGTTAGAACATTTGGGTGGCCGCCATTCCGTTTCCGTCAAGATGGCGGCAATGTAAAACAAGACACTGAGGTACGGTACCCTTTGCTAGTGCTACCTCTGTACCAAATTTTGTTCAATTCGGTTCCACCGTGTTTGAATAGATAGGGGGAATCGATTTGCACACATTCATGGCCGCCATCCGCAATGTAAAGGGCTGATGACCTTGCAGTTAAGTCAAATGATTTTTCATACATAAAGGTATAAAGTTGCAAAATTTGGTAGATATCGGATGATTAGGTTAGTCGTAATTTGATTTAAGCTTTAAACATGTGGGTGGCCGCCATTCCGTTTCCGTCAAGATGGCGGCAATGTAAAACAAGACACTGAGGTACGGTACCCTTTGCTAGTGCTACCTCTGTACCAAATTTTGTTCAATTCGGTTCCACCGTGTTTGAATAGATAGGGGGAATCGATTTGCACACATACATGGCCGCCATCCGCAATGTAAAGGGCTGATGACCTTGCAGTTTAGTCAAATGATTTTTCATACACTCCCACAAATGTTGCAAAATTTGGTAGAGATCAGATGATAAGGTTGGTCGTAATTTGATTTAAGCTTTGAACATTTGGGTGGCCGCCATTACGTTTCCGTCAAGATGGCGGCGATATAAGACAAGACACTGAGGTGCCCTTTGGTTGTTCTACCTCTGTACCAAATTTCGTTCAATTCGGTTTCACCGTGTTCGAATTGATAGGGGGGTGGGGGCAGACATTCAGAGTACACACACACTCACACACACATTTTTTGGCCCTGTAATGATCCCATAAGTCTACTTTCATTTTTTGCAAAAATTGAAAGTAGGCTAATAACGCGCTTTAATAAAGACTTAGAAAATTCTAAGGGTACATTAACACTAATTTTGGGATCATTACTAACATCTTTAGCATGAGATAACCGTCAGCCGACTTGATTCATATTACGTAAATATATGTCCAGCAATTCCCCGAATTACGGTTATCTCCCAGTTACGAATGAGTGAAATTTGTCGCCTGAGTAGTGTAAGGAATTAAACCTTTTTCCGGTTGGATGTAGCATTTGTAAGGTAAGAAGGATCTTGGCAGGTGACAAAAATCTTCGAAAATTATGCCTTAGGCATTCAGGGCTAATTGCAATTTAAAGCACAGGATCTAGTAGGAAAAACTGAATAAACATAAAAATGAGTACCGGTATTGAATTACTCATAAATCAACATGATACATCGTGAGAGGGCATGCCCACTTTTGCTGAGACCCCTGTAAATAATTTCTCTTGTTCAGAGATTCGCAGTCTTCATGTTGGTAGCAGAGAAAAATTTGAGGTTATTTTGTTCCCGTCAGGGGAACAGGAATGTTCTAGATTTACCATTGAGGTGAGACATTTTAGTAAAAAATTAACTTAATTTTTTTTTTAAGAACTGATTTGTTTTTGTCTTTTGAGCATTTTGTATTACTCGAAAAATTCTGGATCAAAATACATGAAACTTTTCTTGCTTAATATTATCTCATAGAGAAATGGAAATACTTGTAGAGTTGTTGCTAATTCATTTGAGGGGCTTGAGACACCTTGGTCATCAGCCCTGTGTGGATGGGAGTGTGTTGAAGCTGTCTGGCAACCTGTATTTCTGTGATGACTGTAGTTGTGGGTGTAAATGTATCTGGGACAGGGATGGAGTAGACGCTCCGGGACTTGAGCAAGGCACTATTCCGGCAATTTTCTGTAGGGAGTGTGGGAAAACCCGAGGAAAACACACTCAGGACAACAGCTGTCAGCACCGGGATTCTAACTTACGATATCCGCACTTACCGCAGATGCCCACGCGACCATGGCGCACGTTTGACGAGCGCGGCTACACCGCGGGACAAAATGCTTGTGGAATTTGGCTACCTATAACCCCCTCACTATTGGTCGATCCTGGCTACGCTACTGGGCTGTTTAGAAGCCAAGAGCTGCATTTTACAGGCAGTGTGCATAAATTTATACTTGTGGCAGTCTTTGAACCGGAAAATGATACAGTCAACTATTCCAAGTCATATATAACTGAAGTCTTCTTGGAGGGGGACGAGTTAAACATATTGCCTCGGATTTAGGGTGTGGTAACTTAGAGAGTTGAAACGATTAGCTCCGGACAGGGAAGCTTGGAGGGCTGCATCAGGACAGTCGAACGACTGAAAACTGAAACAACAACAAATATAAATACACCTTCGAGTTCACTCTTGGTGCAAAAGGTGGATGTGGTGTGTTTGTTTTGAAGTGGGTTTCTTGTAACTCGAGGTGAAAGTATATTCTAAAACCCATTGTATCCAGTTACTGTCAACTTCTTGGTACTCGTGGTTTGTCTTGAGTTGACTTTCACGTTCATAGGTTTGTAATATAATTTAGGGGAATTTATTCCTCGTGCCCCCATCAAATTGTGGTCAGGTTTGTGTTAACCAATTATTTGCCGCTTCATTTCAGTGGCCTCATACTTTATAAATGCAATGATATACATCTATACCTAACATATACCTTATAAAGTCGAGCGCCTTGGTCGAATAAGTCTTACCGCTTCTCATTACCAGTAGCCTAACTTGAATTCTGAGTTCTGATAATACCTCATTTGACGTGTTATGTATTATAATGATTTGTCTTGCTGGTATAAGTACGGCCTCTTAAGCGCACTTTGTGTGTTCTAGTTTGCTGAACAATATGGAGCAACAACAACCACTCATTAAGAGTGAGCCAGAATGGATGTCTCAAACTGATGAATTGCCTAATATTGTAAGTTGTATTATGTAACATAGGATTCTTAGTGTTGTGCATGACAAGCAAGGTTTAGTGACTACTTGCTACCAAGTAGTAGGCTTACGAGATGTTTAATATTTTATTGCTACACGTAACTTAGTACTGATATTCTGTCTGTATGTTTGACGTTGGCTCATACTTGTATAATACTTTCTAGGAATCAGTTGACCTGTTACCCTCCTGTAATCTGCTGGATGAGTCGGGTGATACGCATGAAGATAAAAGCTGGGCAGTTAAAGTGGAACATCAAAAACAGGTCCGTTTTATATTTCCTCTCTAAAAATATTTCTTATTTTATCAGCAAGTATTTGCTGATGTTAATATATGCACAATGCGGGTACACTCTGTTGGCACTCTGGACCCTATTGTAGGTGAAGTCTACACTACATGCTGTGCTAACATTAGCTAAGTTATTGGTAATGCAGGTTCACTCTGTTGGCACCCCTGGACCCTATTGTAGGTGAAGTCTACACTACATGCTGTGCTAACATAAGCTAATATATTGGTAATGCAGGTTCACTCTTTTGGCACCCCTGGACCCTATTGAAGTGAAGTCTACACCACATGCTGTGCTAACATTAGCTAACATATTGGTAATGCACGTTCATTCTGTTGGCACCCCTGGACCCTATTGTAGGTGAAGTCTACACTACATGCTGTGCTAACATAAGCTAATATATTGGTAATACAGGTTCACTCTGTTGGCACCCCTGGACCCTATTGTAGGTGAAGTCTACACCACATGCTGTGCTAACATTAGCTAACATATTGGTAATGCAGGTTCACTCTGTTGGCACCCCTGGACCCTATTGTAAGTGAAGTCTACACCACATGCTGTGTTAACATTAGCTAAGTTATTGCTAATGCAGGTTCACTCTATTGGCACCCCTGGACCCTATTGTAAGTGAAGTCTACACCACATGCTGTGCTAACATTAGCTAGTATATTGATAATATAGGTTCACTCTGTTGGCACCTTGGGCCCTATTTTGGTTGAAGTCTACTCCATATGCTGTGTTAACATTAGCTAAGTTATTGGTAATGCAGGTTCGCTATAATTTCCGGTATGCAGCAAAGAATCGGCTTTTCAATTAGTACCTACTCTAATCTCCTCATTGGCCTGTATCTCTATTACTAACTGTGAGTTCCCTTACAGTAGCAGACATAGAATTATTCTTGTTTCAAGCAGCAGTATTGATGTTATATACCTTACAGTATGCCTTCAACTTGTTCTAACTTCTTTTTTTTTTAACATTTGCAGTGATTTGTTAAAGAAAGTCTTGTATAATATTCTAAAGGTTGATTGATTTATGCCTGGATTCTCAGAAGTTATGTTCTTGCAAATATTGGCAGCCTAGTTGCTTGTTACTCAATAATACGTGCTCGTGTTTGGTTCTAGGACCTCTTATAATCTGATGGCTAAGCATTTAAAATGGAATGTACATTTGTCCTCAGTCCTCACAGCTATTACTTCTATATATGTACTGATTTGAGCATTTTCCTTCGCTTGAAGATTCACTTCAAAGGAGGTAGTTTACTATAAGTTACACAAATGGAGGTTATAACCACTAATGTGTATAATGTTCATCTCTAGCAGCAGGACGTGATGGACAGTGCAAAAGTCGTTCTGTAATATAGCTCCACTTGAGCTGACTAGTGCTGTACATATAAATTGTTAGTTATTTGTGTAAAAGTGTAAACACAGAAATAAATTATTCCATCTTATTCCCAGGAAGAGGAAATAGAAATCCAGAAACGAGAATGTGGTGGAAGTGGAAATCAGCTAAATGAGTGAGTGTTCAATATACAAAATGTGTGATCTTTCGCTTTACGTGTGCATAGCTGTAAGTTTTGGATTTGAATAAGACTTGTTTGCAACGTCCGATATGTCTCTCATTGTGCCTCATCCTTGAAGTAGGTATTGGTATTAACTTTCAATTTAGCGTCACACAAATTATCCATTCTCGTTCCGTGTTCTCACTGTCTGGAAATATTTATGAAACGTCTGTCAGTCTGTTGAGGGAAATAAGCCTGGAAGAAATACACATGACGCTGAGAGAGGAATGTGATTGCGGCTTGTAAGGAATAACCATTACTTCACCCTTCCCCACTGTGTCCTCAAACCATATATTTCCTCTGTAACCAAAAACAAAATATAGGATTACGAGGCACACAGGCAATTGAAATGGAACACACGTTTAATGTACTTGACATTTACTAGAACAGAACTGAACGAACAAGATGATACAACATTTTTTTATACACACCAAAACAAAAACAAAAGAGAAACATATCTCTATGGACCAGGTTTATAATAACAGTGTGACCAACACAAACCATGGTCACATATTTCAACACACCTCCTTAAACCTGTGGGAGTAGAGGACTTGATTTAAGACCCAAGTCTTCACAAAAATAAATAAGCTTAGGCTTAGGCAGAGGTTTTGTTAGGATGTCTGCACACATTTTTGAAGTCTCCTCATATTTGATGCATATGACTTTAGAATCCAAAGCATCTCTAACATATTGAGATTTAGTGTCAATATGTTTGGTCCTATTATGGTGGACTGGATTTTTTGCCAGTTTTTGAGCTGATTGACTATCACTCAATAATATGATAAGTGACTTGAGATCTATAAAGTTAGACAAAACACATTTCAACCACACAGCTTCTCTTACACCTTCACTCAGTGCAACATATTCTGCTTCAGTAGATGATAAGGAAATGCATTTTTGCTTT
Source organism: Meconema thalassinum (assembly GCA_946902985.2). NCBI lineage: Eukaryota > Metazoa > Arthropoda > Insecta > Orthoptera > Tettigoniidae > Meconema > Meconema thalassinum. The sequence goes on from OX336395.1 coordinate 26,431,151, forward strand.
TGAGCCCCCCATGATACAGCACCACCTGCCATTTTGAACACAAAACCACTGTATGATTTTCGGTCAGTGCTATCATTAGCCCAGTCAGCATCAACAAATCCCATGAATTGACCTCCATTCCTGACATACTTAGTGACAAGTCTTTTGTGCAATTTAAATAATGCAGCACTCGCTTTGCAGCAGACCAGTGAGATTCATTGTAACAATGATTAAATTGACTGAGATATGATATCGCATAGCTTATATCTGGACGCGTGCGAACACTTAAATACATGAGTGAACCTATGAGTTCTCTATAAGGAAGATCACTAGTTTCTGTATCAGAAACACCAAGATTTGGTTTGGTTTCCAAAGGAGTACCAATGGGACGTGCATCGTGCATACCATATTTCTTTGCAATCTCACTGATGTACTGCTCTTGGCTAAGATACATTGTACCATTCTTCTTATCTTGCCTTACTTTAATACCTAAAATATAAAAAATTGGTCCAAGATCTCGTACCTTAAATTCTTTATCAATAAAGGTCTTCAATGACTTGATCTCAGACTCATCATTATAAGCCACAATGAAATCATCCACATATAATGCAATAATTACCATACCTTGGGCTTGTTTCTTAAAGTACACACAGGGTTCATCAGCACAATTTTTGTAACCCAATTTGACAAGAACAAAGTGAGCTCGCTCATTCCACAAACGAGAAGATTGTTTTAAGCCATAAATAGATTTTTTTAACTTGCAAACTTTATGCCCTGAAACTTTCTTGACAAAACTTTCTGGCTGATACATGTAGATTTCTTCATCTAACTTTCCATTGAGGAAAGCAGATTCAGCATCCCAATTCTGTTTGAACAGCCAAGACAAGCAGCATCCTTAACGTGCTGTGTCGAACAACAGGAGAGAAAGTTTCTGTAAAATCTACTCCGTACTTTTGGGTGAAGCCCCTGGTCACAAGTCTGGCTTTATACCTTTGAATGTTACCATTAGAGTCTCTTTTTACTTTGAAAACCCACTTACTACTGACAACATTCTTGCCCTGGGGTTTATCAACTAGATCCCAGGTGTCATTTAACTGAAGTATCTCCATTTCTCTTTTCATAGCCTGCTCCCACCTAACCCTATCAGGCATGGACAGTGCCTCCTTAACAGTACTACGTTCAGAGTCATCAGTGAGAGTCAAGTATGTCACATAGTCTGACATGTCTACAGGCTTTTGTTGGCGCCTAAGATACCTTTGATTACCTTCGGCATCCCCCTCTATTGGCTCATTGACGATGGTGGCAGAGCCCACAGAATCACTGCAGTCTGAATCTGTTCCACTAGGGACATAGCTTAAACCAGCTGAGTCAACAGTCTCAGCCACACCAGCACTGCTAATGGGCGATACGCTTTCAAGTTCCGAAATGCACTCTGCCCCATCCTGTGAGTTGTCGGGTTCTGCCTCACTGTCAGTGGGAACTGAGATCTGCACCATTGCAGGTTCATTAATCTGCAAGGATGGGCCAACATTACCTGGAGACACATCAGACACCTCCTGGAACACATCTTCAAAGAACTGTGCATCCCTGGACTTAACAAGTTGATGAGTAACAGGATGCATGAATCTATAGGCTTTACTGTCCTCACAATAACCACAGAAAATGTGTTTTTCACTTTTAGGATCCAACTTATTACTCCTTTGATCAGGGACATGAACTTGTGCTAACCAAAAATTCTTAGATGCTCCATATTGACCTTGTTACCAGTCCAGATCTCCTCTGGAACTTTACCTGGAATTTTTCTGGTTGGGGACCTGTTTACAAGATAGGCTGCTGTATTTCTTGCTTCAGCCCACATGCGTTTATCTACTTTAGACTCGCTCATCATGGCTCTACATTTATCAAGTAATGTTCTCTTCATGCGTTCAGCTACACCATTCTGCTGTGGAGAATAGCTAGTTGTAGTTTGATGCTGAATACCTTCTGATTTAAGTAGCCTCTCAAAAGCTTTGTTACAAAATTCACCCCCATTATCAGTGTGTAGGACCTTAATAGATCTTTCACACTGATTTTCGACCTGTGCCTTGAAATCAATAAAGCAATCCAAAACATCACTTTTCTTAGCAAGGAAATACACAAAAATCTTTCTAGAATGATCATCAATGAAGGTCAAGAAATAGCGAGCATTGCTCCAAGATGGAACTGGCATAGGCCCACATAAGTCTGAATGAATAAGATCTAGCTTATTTTTACATACAGTTTTACTCTTACTTGACTTAAATGGTTGCCTAGCTTGTTTACCTTCAGCACATGAAAAACAGTTTTTAAAACCATTATCTGAGAAATTAATTCCATGACTGAGACCATCTCTTAACAACTTCATACTGTGGTGGTTAAGATGGCCTAGTCGTTTATGCCATAAATATTCTGAGTCCTCTCTACAAATATTAGCTTGAGCACTGAGAGCATTGACTTGGTAAACACCCCCGCCCCCCCACATTACTCGCAGTCAGTGCCACATTACCTGTAGCAACAAAGTTTTCACTATCATAAACTTATCAAGTATTGTCGGTGAATACCACAACAAAACCCTTTTGAGTAGCAGCAGACACAGATAAAAGATTAGCAGTGAGACCAGGAACATATTCTACATTGGACAAGGTTTGTGAAATACCATTTTCTAATTGAACAGTTACATTACCAGATCCTTGGCCATACAATTTTTGATTGTTTGCTGTACTGATCTCCAGATTTGGACCAGCAGTGAAGTTCACCATCACAGTCTTGCTTGAACTCATATGCTTAGTAGCACCAGAGTCAACGAACCAGGCCCCTGTAGAGGCCCTTGCACTTAATGCCTGTCCATCGGTTGCCAGCATCATCTTGTCTTTCTTCGACTTCTGTTGAGTTGAGCTCTGCATCTCCTCTTTCCTGCAATCCCGCTTCCAGTGTCCTGGCTTCTTGCATTTCCAGCAGAAGGGCTTCTTCTTCGTCTTGTCTTCTCGTGAAAACAGAACAGAATCCTTGCTTGGCTTGGAAGTACTTTTCCCACTCCAAGTAGTATCTTGTAGCAACTTGGTTCGGACTGTGTCTGCAGTAAGGTCTGTTCCGGAACTTTCCAGAGCCATAATCATAGGCTGAAACTCATCTGGTAGACCTTTCAGCATAAGAGCTGCCACAAACTCGTCGTCCAGTGCCTTATTCATTGACGCAAGTTGCTGAGCAAGTCCCATAACCTCACTAACATACTCTTCCATCGTCTTGTAGTGCTTCGATTTAACTTTGCACAATTTCTTCAAGATGACGATCCGCCGATTCACTCCTTTATCTGAGTAGGCCTTTTCAAGAGCCTTCCACACTTCCTTCGCGGTCTTACAAGGCATGACGATTGGGAAAATTGATTTATCCACCATGAGGTTAAGTCTGGCCCTAGCCCGACTTTCGTCTTTCGCTTTCTTCGCAGATGTTGTAGTATCTCCATCCGGGTAGCCAACTATACAGCTCCACAGATCTTCGAGTCTTAGGACGTTTTCCATCGCCAATCGCCAATCCACGTAATTTAGACTACCTCACAGCTTATCTATAGCCGGTAACGAGGTGCTGGTTGCAGACATGTTGAATTTCGATGCGTAGCGAAAATCACAGTTCATATAACGGGCAGTCTATCATACGCACTTTATATTCGCACGGTGGATTCGTGGCTGGGCCCATAACCTATAGGATTACGAGGCACACAGGCAATTGAAATGGAACACACGTTTAATGTACTTGACATTTACTAGAACAGAACTGAACGAACAAGGTGATACAACATTCTTTTATACACACCAAAACAAAAGAGAAACATATCTCTATGGACCAGGTTTATAATTAACAGTGTGACCAACACAAACCATGGTCACGTATTTCAACACAAAAAGCGTAAACAGCCTTCTCTTTACGCGAAATTACTCCCAAAAATCCAGTTAAAAATCTAATACAACCAATCATAAACCATAGGAGGGATTTGGATATTTGGATGGTATCAACATTATACCACATAGTGTGATAACTGTCCGTATCTTGTGAGAACATGTAATGATGTACCAGGGTTTATTATGCACTTTGTATTTTCCCAGTTGTGGTTATTCGGTACGTTTTTCAGGTAGAGAAATACATATTGGAGAGAGAGAGAGATCGTGTAGTGAGGTACACATTCGGTACGCTCGACCTGTATAGAATTGCACATTGGGTAGACAGAACATGTCGAGATGTACACATTGGCAAAACAGGGTTTTCCTGAAGCTCCTATAATGTCAAATACATGGTTAATGGCGTATCCTTCTCCACAGTCTTATGCAAGATGAGTTTTTCCTGGTCGGAAAGGGTTTCATGAGGTCGTACAGATTATAGCCGCCCAAGGGCATCAACGCAAACAAGAGCGTTAAGCGTAGAGCCGTTATATCCAAATTATACCCAAGGTCTGCACTCAAGGCTTCAGCTTCTGATGTCACTTCTAAGTCGTTCAAAGCCTAAATATATCTCGTCGATATGTTTTGTTGGAATAACCCCATTTAACTGATTATCGCCCGCAACTTTTTAAGAGGTCACATAATACTGGCCATGGACGCAAGCTTTTGGAAATTGACGTTGATAGTCCGCATGAAGTTGGTGTTTTGGACGTGTCATTGTGTGCCTGAAATCGTATGAAGCGCTCTGTTCTAAACAACCTGCAATTTGTAGATCAAGGTGGGGGCGGCGTACCCACACACAGGGCAGGCAGGCACAATAGTTTTGTAAGCCAGGAGTTTGTTGAATTCATCGAGGTAGCTCCGTGACCTCGGCTCAGGTCAGAGCTATGCTAGGTAGCTTTTCGCTTGTTTGGCACGTTGGGTCACATCCTTGTTGAAAGTAAGTTCTTTATCTAGCGCGGTTCTCGGGCTCTTAGTCGCTGACTGTCATCTGATTACTGCACCGGAAAAGGTGAGATCCTGGACGCCGGTGATTTTACAATTCCTAGTAAACATAGTAGCTACGACATCTATCGAACCAAGGTTCGACGTTATTAAGAGTGTATTGTAGGTTTTCCTCAACTCCAGGAAGTGGTGGAGATCGCGGTATCTTCCGCACATAAGAGAAGTTTCCTGCTATCTGTTTTACAACGTCATATACGTAGATATTGAATAGCGAGGGGGGAAATAACACTGCCCTGCGGCACTCCGGCTTAATTCCTCTTTATAAAGATTTGGACGTCAGCTCCTTTTATACCCTCGAGTAGCACCCCCTTTACAAACACTGTGGGCATTCGGGTGTGATGTAGCACGATGCACGCTCAAGATGTGGAAACCACAACACGCGTGTTGAACTAGCTGTTTCATTTCACGGAGTTTGCGGCGTAAAGCAAGTTTAAACAAGTCTGAACTCGTCAAGTTCAGTCGTGCTGGACCTTGCCACCCGCTAACATCGAATGGAACATCCGGCAAATTCTTATTCGCATGGATTCTCAGCAATAAGCCCTGTACAGTACATGTTTGAGACATACTACAGGGATTGTCCTGTTTCCATTGTTTGAATCCCCAAGTAGTAAAAACCAGAGCTCCCACTGACGTACCTTATCCGGTGGCACGACGGCACTCCAAGAACCTTGGCCCGCTGCACCACAAGTCTCAGCCTTCACGATTTTCTGCTTATTTCGTCCAGTTTCTTACTCCAAGGGCGCAGAGGTCTTCCTCGACGTCATCCAGCCAACGTTTCCTTGGGTGTCCAACTAATTTTCGTCCTTTTGGTCTGCTTTGGAAGACCTGCCGCGTGGGCATACGTTGAAAATGACCAAACCAACGGATCCTTGCTTCTGTTGTGATAGGATGATCTTAAAAAAGATTATACATATTTTTATTTGTGCGAACGTTCCATTCCCCACTGACTTGGGTGGGTCCATAGATTATCCTCAGTATCTTCCTTTCTCACCTGTTAAGTAGATCCTCAGTTTGCTGTGTCATCACCCATGTCCCTCATCCATTTTCGGTCGTATGATCACTTTATAAATGGTTTTCTTACATCAGCGTGATAATGTTCTTAAATTCAACAAATGGGTAGTGACAAAATAACATGTATTACCTGCATTAATTCTCTCTTTAATTTCTTCATAGTTGCTGTTTTCATCAATTATGAGGGAACCGAGATATTTAAAATTCCAAGTACGCTCAAATGTCTTTCCTTCCACTAATAGGTCCCTAGGAATTGACCTTTCTCTTTTTATCACTACACACTTGTTCTTGTAGTCCTAAAAAAATTCATGATAGTGGAAATTTGTCTGGAGACTTGGATCTTCTTCTTGGTCGTAGTTCGATTTCGAACGTCGTGACCCTTCGCGCAATTCTGTTGACAATACCCCGCCATACACCGCGGTCTTATGCTGTATGCATTAATTTCTGAAGTCGCAGATATGTCTGATTCTGTGTCTGGTCAAGGCACGGTTCAGGGCACGTCCCCTCATCCGTTATCCGTCAATTTTCCCTACATGATGCGCTTCTCAATGCCGTCTCGCCAGATGACATGGCCGAAAAATTTCAACATTTGCCTTTGGATGTTTAGGAGTAAGCATGCTTTAGGAGCAATCCTTAACTTCTTGCGAATATTGTCATTTAGACTTTCATTTTTTCTTCTAGCTACCCACGATATTCGTTGAATTCTTCGATAACACTTCATCTCGAAGGCTAGACATTGATCCCGTGTTGAAAATACCCAAAACATGTATTTCCTTTGTGCACTTTATTTTCATTACTTATTAAACCTTCTTCAAACTAAATTAAAGTGCGTAATTATTTGAGCTGTCTTGATTTAATTTATATCTGTGAATTGCTAACTGTCTGCCTAATTATTGCAGCACTGTGATTAGCCATTTTACTTTCACAAATGATCTAGAAAATATTGATTCCTTCACCAGAGTGTTCCATATTGTTCGTACCTCTTCACCACGTGGTGCGCTGAACTCACATTCATGAATTATAATCTAATACTCGTCGGAGTCCTTATTTTTGAACAAGTGTAAGTTGCTTTCGTCAAATATTGATTCATTTTCTCGAAAATTGTTTTAAGTAACGTGTTGAACCGTTTTTGATCTAGTCAGTGCAATTTCAAAGGCGTTATGTTTCCTCACTACATAAAAGTACAGTATTTATATATTCTGCATGAGGAGGGATCCTGCAGAGTCTTCGTGGGAAGCACTCATGAACAATATAACAACAAACGAAAATAACATTTGTCAGACATCTTAGGTCGGTGTCCACACATGCCAGCCAATACAACAGCAGAAACATATTGTAATGAGCAGAGGTATTCTCATTTGTGCCGTCGAGATAAACATAAATACCTAACTGTTATTTGCGCATAAATCGACGCGCATCGCAATAAAACGCGTGACCTTTACCGTTAATTAAGGCTCCTTACAAACAAATTCATACCCATAGCTTGGTCAATTGAAGATGCTAAAGGTGGTAAAATTCACGACTTCCAAAATATATTAAACAGATAAAAGATGTACTGTGAAGATCTGCTGAAAGAAGAAACAGTACATGTAAGAGCATTCCTGTGGCTCAAATTTGAAATGAAACCGGTCATCCTACCTCTAGAGTTTTTATTATCCTACCTCTAGAGACCGAAAGTGCATTTACATCGCTATGGTAGCATCAGGCATCTAAATCGGATGACATAACAGATGAACTTCAGAATGAGATAGGCGCCGCAGGTCTGCAGATCATCAAGGATTTTTGTTACAAAATCTGGAGAAGTGGAATATGGCCATCAAATTGGACTGCAGCCACCCTCTGTAGGCTAAGAAGTGCTCAGATTTTTGTTCCTTTGCCCAAGAAGGGCTCAACAAAAAATAAAAATAAACTATATAAACACTATGAAAACATTCTTGGAGAGGAACAATTCGGCTTCAAGAAGGGATGGTTATTTCACAATGAAAATCCTTCTTGAAAAACACCGCGAATTTAATATAGAAACACACATTGCCTTTGTAGATTTCAAAAAAGCTTTTGACAAAGTAAACCGCAATACCTTACTTAATATATTAATATCTGATCACACCCCACAACTGATGGTGCAAAACATAAGTAATCTTTACAAACATAACTTGATTTCTGTAAAGGTTAATAATAAATTATCCGAGTGGAAATCGATAAACACAGGAGTGAGTCAAGGTTGCGGTCTTTCCCCTCTCCTGTTCATAATATATATGAATGCTCTTATACGAGAATTTATAGAAACAAGACATGGCTCCATCCGCATTAACAAAAATCTACAGCTGGACGCAATATTATTTGCAGACGACTTAGTGCTGGTTGCCACCTCAGAAGATAATTTACAGCGTATAATATGTAACTTGAAACTAGTCTTAGAAACTACTCAATGGAATTATCTCTATAGAAAACTATGATAATGGCATTCTGTGGACGGAACCAGAAAGAAGTAAGATCTGCTTGGATAATAACATTTTGGAAAGAGTAAACGATTTTAAATACCTTGGTTACAAACTGTCTTTCCTTGAAGAAATGGACATACCCGAGAAAATCTTTAAATTCAACAGATGTTGAGGAATCATCAATAAAGTTTTTAGACCATCATTAGTTCAAAAACACACCCGAACAGGAATTTACAAAACCTTAGCAAGACCAGTACTTTGCTATGCTAGCAAAGTGTGGACCCTGAGGAAATGCGATGAGAGACGAATAACTACCGCCGAAATGAAATATATGCGTCGAACAGCAGGAGTCACTAAATGGGATCACAAATGAAACACACAAGTGCAGAATGGTCTTAACAGCAGACCTATATTGGAATACATCCATGAATACCAAAGAAATTGGCTAAGAAACGTCAACAGGTTGGACAGAAGCAGGATTGCTAAAGCAGTCGTTAACTACTGCCCCTGTGGAAAGAGATCTCCAGGTCGCCCCAGGAAAAGATGGCGTGAAAATTCAAATCTTTTGTGTAGACCGTAACAGTTCTTCTAACACATGAAAGGATGATGATGACAGGACCTTTGTCCTCATATCATATAAAAGTAAGGTTATAGTGTACATTTTAAGAAAATGACGCATTTCTGACCCCTGAACGAGTTGGATTTCTCGGAGGTATAGGTGTAAGTAAACCTATCAACATCCCTCAGCTGATTAAGAAGAGCAGAGAATTTCAACTTCCTGTCATTATCTGTTTTTTTATTATAAAGCGTTTGACTGTTTTCCATGGGATAAGATGAAGAAAGTACTGTTGGAAATGGGACATCCTGCAAATGTGGTTTTGCTAATACCACACCTTTCTGAAAATGTTAAGAATAAATGGTAAATTGTCTGAACATCTCAAGATCAGAAAGTTGTCTGTCACGATTGTATACTATCATCGGTGCTCTTTAATATTTATGGAGAATATGAGATCTGCACCAGACGGATGGGATGGTGGCTTTCCTGTTTGTGGTAAGAAAATAAAATATCCAACCTTCGTTTTGTAGATGATACTGAATTTATATGAAATGGACATGACTGGTATCCTTATTTGTGTAAAAATCATGAATACAGTTACGAGACTGCAGATTAATATCAATAAATCCAATATTATCATTGATAAAACCAGGACACTAACCAATCCAAATACCTTAAAGGTATTCGATGTTGTTTCAGAAATGCTGAACCTTGTTTCAGTTATTTCTGATCAGGGAGCTGTGCCATCGATTTTAAGAAGAGAACTGCGTTAGCCAAAAATATGACACGATTTGTCTCATTTACAGAAATATCGATTCATCTTGCTGTAGTAAACAGTTTAGTACCTCACCGGAAAAAGGTGGTTCTTTTGAAATGTAGTGCTGGAGAAGGATGCTGCACATAACTTGGATGTCATTTCGCACCAAGTGTCCATTATTAAAGAGTTCCACCTGAGATGTATGAAATCATCAATATGTGAATAAAGAGTTACCAGATTCTTTGGGCACACCGTTCGTCGCGGGAAGAAGAGTTTTGAGAAATTTATTTTCCTTGAAAATATCCCAGAAAAGAGAGGCAGTGGACAAGTGCCCACTCGATGTTTCATCATTACCAAGAATACGACTTGGCGGCTCCTTCTTGGTGCAGCATGCTTGTCCGAAGACCGGGAGAAAAGGAATAGTTTAATTATGCATTATCACTTTACCTCCTAGATTCAAATAGATTTGAGAGGCTAGTGTGCACGATACATATAATACATTCCATAAAATACAAGAAGCATTTAACTAGTGCCAATCACACCGAAGACGCAACATAAAAAGTCACTAGCATATGGCGTGACATGATTTTAATAAACAGTTTAAACAAAGGTTCTCTACTGAATATCAAGGAAAACCTGGAAATCGTTCTATCGCAGGAACTCTACTCGGATAAGACCGTCAACGGCGCTAATGTTCCATTCGGCATGTAATCTGACTTCCTCAAACAACGACATTACCAGTAGCGAGTGTTTAAAGCATTATCACTTGACCTCCGAGGATCCTGGCTTCTCTCACTGTATCATAGCAAAATTACCAGTAGCGAGTGTTTAAAGCAGGGATGTCAAAGATACGGCCCGCGATCGCAATGTTTGACAGACAGAAGAATCATGACTTCACTCGATTCCTCTACGGAAGTATTAAAATGCGCACACTACAACATTTATAAGTAATTTCAAGGGCAGCGCGTGCCTAGACAAGCGAGAGAGGTAGACAGTAACGCCATCTCTTAGCAACAAGCGGAAATACCACGAAGGCTAGAATCTTCCACGCGCTTCGAGTCTAGACTAGAACCTTCCTTATTGATATAAAAGGAGTGCGTCGGCACGACGTTAGTCAGTTGAGTCGAGTAATCGAAGCGATACGGTCGGAGAAAGATTTTAGTTAATTTAGTTGTACTGCGACATATTGATTATGAAGTCCAGTGATTGTGAAGGTATTGTGCATTTGTTTGTGTCGTGCGCATGCGATATGCATAATTGTTGTGTCGAGTTCCATAATTGTTACGATTTTGGCATAATGTCACAAAAACGTAAATTTGATAGTGAGTGCAGAGTTTTTCAGTCTAAATGGGAAATTGCATATTTTTTCATAGAATGGAATGATTTGCAATCAAACAGTTGCTGTTTGTAAGGAGTTTTACTTGAAGAGACACTATGATACGAATCATAAATCAAAATTCGATTGTTACACTGAAAAAATAAGAATGGACACATTGTCATCTTTAAAATCTAAACTTCAAGGTCAACAATCGATGTTTACTAAAGCTAATACTGAGAGCGAAGATGCCCTGAAATCAAGTTTTATTATTGCATTAGAAATCACGAAAAGATCAAAACCTTTCACTGATGGTGAGTTTATTAAAGAATGCATGTTGAAAGGGGCCGATGTTTCATTTCCATTTCAAAAGTCAATAATTAAAAATATTTCGCTGTCAAGAAACACTGTTGCTTCAAGAATAAATGATTTATCTCAAAATTTGGTTCTTCAACTGAAGGAGAAAATTAAGGAATTGACAAACTTTTCACTGGCTGTTGACGAGAGCATTGATACTGAGGATACAGCTCAACTTGATGTTTTTATACGAGGTATTAACAGTAACTTTGAAATAACTGAAGAACTATTTAAGTGCGTCCCATTGACAGTTACTACAATACCAAATGATTTTTATTCTGCAATTGAGCATTTGAAAGCAGAATATGAACTCCACTGGAATTGGAATATACTTTGCAGCACAACTACGAATGGCGCTCCTGCCATGGCTGGCAAACATTCGGGCGTTGTAACTAAGTTAAAACAGAAAACATCAGGGAATTTTGTGGGATTTCTCTGTATTATTCATCAGGAATCATTGGCTTCCAAACATTTAAAAATGGACCATGTCATGCAACCTATAACTAAAATAGTTAATTTTATAAGGAGCAGAAGACTAAATCCCCGACAGTTCAGGCACTTTTTACAAGATTTGGACGAAAAGTTTTCTGATGTCCCTTATTTCACCGAAGTTCGTTGGCTCAGTCGAGGATAGTTTTAGAAAGATTTTCTGCATTACGTGACCCTATTCAAGCTTTCATGTTAGAAAAAGGCAACCCAATTGATTATGACAATGACTGGTGGGTTGATAGTGCCTTTTTAGTAGATGTGAATAAACACTCGACTGATCTGAATGTAAAGTTACAGGGTAAAAATCTGATTGTCACTCAAAAGTATTCATGTATTCAAGCATTTGAAACAAAGTTGAGGCTGTGGGAAAATCAGGTAAAAAATCTAACTTTGGATCATTTCCCTCATTTAAAATCATTTGGCACGGTGAACCAAAATAAATTGGATCAATATTCTCAACTTCTGCAAAATCTGATCACGGAATTCAACAATCGTTTTCAAGACTTCCACAAAATGAATGAAATGGAATTCCCAATTTTCAACAATCCATTCAATTTTGAAGCTTCACAGGCACCAGTTCATTTGCAAATGGAGTTGATAGATCTTCAGACAGTATTTTGAAAGAAAAATTTAAAGAGGTTAACGCTCTTACATTTTATACGCAATATTTCAAGAGTTTGGATAACTACCCGCTATTAAAAAAGCATGCAGCACGCATTCTGTGCATGTTTGGTAGCACCTATTTATGTGAGCAGATGTTTTCCGTCATGAAAATAAATAAGAACAAACATCGCACAAGACTTACGAATGAACATCTCCAATCAATTCTTAAAATAATTACAACGAATATGATACCTGACATCAATGAGCTTGTCAAAAACAAGAGAAGTCAGGTATCTGGATCCTCGAGCTCAAATAATTACCCTCTTTTATAAGTTTGATATGTTTTTTAACAACCGTATATTATATACTATAATAATAATAATAATAAATAGCCTTACAAATCCCATAAGGGCTATGGCCTCCTGCTTTGCAGGGAATTGCTCAGTTTTAACTCATCAGGTGAGCAAGTCCTGAGGAGCATTCGGGGTTATTCTTTCTGATTGGGCCTTCTATATTTACGTGCAGCTGATTAAAGATTAAGTAAATTATATTACGCTGGCATAACATTCGCTACAACAATCTTCCTTTCTGAGTCTGGCGATATCAAGGCCTCAAATATCCATTAGTTTACGGAAATCATAATAGCCATCAACCAATATCTGGGAGCTTCCCATTGCCACTAAGCACAAAGCTTACCCTGTCTAAGCACTTGGACAATGACAGGAAATGCCAAGTCTTCACTCTTCAGTAAAATCTACGTATATTGAACCGTTTCAAATAGAAGGTCTTTTTAAAATGCAATACAAAACCTTACTGGTGGAGTTTTAACATCTAGTTTGGATGCAGATACCTATACCTATATCCCACAAATCATTCACAATGTTGTGCACATGTGGTCCCGGAACGAATTAACAAGTGTTTCGCAAGATTGTCGAAGCTTTTGATTTCCTTGTAACAGGTGATGCAGTAAGGTTATTTATTCCCTAGTGAACACGATGATGTTTCCTCAAATTAGAGTGCGAGCTGCATCGCTTCGGGCGCAACAAACAGACAATGCGGTCTCTTCCCTGAGTGAACGACAAAATGTTCCATTAGCTCTGTCCGCCGTGCAAATGACTTCTCACATGTGCTACAAGTGTATTACTTCACTCCAGTATGAACATCAGTGTACTTCTTGAGGTCGCCGCTCTGAGAGAAGCCGTTATCTCCAGAGATATGTACCGCTTTGCTGCATGTCCATTGAACGGTGTCTTTCTAGTTGATGCATTGTTTTATTGGTCACTGCATGCGAGTCTCCCTAGGTCTTTCCACTCCTGCCTAATCTTCGCTGTTCTTGTCCATTGTTTTCCTCCCCATTTTACGAACCAGTCTGCCCATCTGATTCTTTGTCTCCCATCGTTTCGTCTTCCTGTTCTTGGGTCCCACATCGTCATTTTGTACGTCCATCGGTTAGGATCTAATCTCGCTACATGTCCACCCCATCTCCATTTGAGCTGGTCTGCTGATGTCATAGCGTCTTTCATGCCGGTTCTCCTTCTTAAATCTTCGTTCCGTATTCTATCTCTCAATGAGACATGAAGTATCTTCCTTTCCATTTTCCGTTGACATCTCTGGATCATTTGTCTTTGTTTCGATGTTAATGCCTGAGTTTGGCAACCATATAGTAACACCGGTATCACGCATTTTTCCAGAACTTCAGCCTTTTAAGTGAGTTTTTGGGTCTTGTCAGCCAGTATAAACTTTATGGATCAAAAGCTCTTCCATGCTTGTCCTATTCTTCGTTTGAAATCTTTCTCTGAACGTCTTGAAAATGACATGTTCTGACCAAGATATACATATTCTTCAACATATATACTATATAATTAAGTAAATACAATGTTATAATAATTCAGTAATTTTTTTTATATTTGAATCTGGCCCGCCTACACATTCTAAATTTAATATAAGGCCCTCTGCAAAATTGAGTTTGACACCCCTGGTTTAAAGCATTATCACTTGAACTCCTAGGATCCTGGCTTCACTCACTGTATCATAGCAACATTACCAGTAGCGAGTGTTTAAAGCATTATCACTCGAGGTGTATTTACATGTTATAGAAAGATACATGTCAATATATTACGCAAAGTATATTCACTTTGCCCCTAAGTGAGTTTAAAACATAGTTCTCCTGGGCTCTGAAGTTAATGAAGTGCAATGTTAACTCACTGTAAATCCAGGCGAAAAGTACTATGGAGTACAATAACGTAGTAGAGAATGCATCAATAACAAAACAAAGGGCTGTATATGCACATTTCTCAAGGACCTAGTCTCACAATTACAGTACTTTCCTGATAGACATTATTTTTGTTTTAATGGGTGTAATTCAGATATCTTGTTCACACAGTTCTCTTTTAGTTTTAGCCTATTTTCATTTTATAAAAAAATAGGCTTAAGAGATCACCTTTTGTCCGTGTGTCTGTGTGTGCGTGTGTGATTTGTGTGTATGTCCCCCCTAATAACCTTTAAATGGCTGGAGCGATTTCAATGAAACTCGGTAAGATAATAGCACCATTCCGGCCGACCCCGACCGTACCCTTCGAATTTTATTCTGTCGCACCAATCAAACATGGCGGCTGTGCGAATTATTTCACCAGCATTCAGTATCTCCGAATTTATTACCGATATCACTCTGAAATTTTGTACGCTGATAAAGGACACTGCTAGAAGTTGACTTATGAGACGTTCAACACTCTGGTAACTACAAAACCAACATGGCGGCCCAGCGAATTTGAGACTTTTAAATAGACTCTTCTCACGATTTAACCTTCCAAACATAATGAAACTTGGTACAGTAAATGTTGATACTCATTGTAATGCACTGGCGTCTAATGTAGTTAAATTGTTTACATAACCTCAAAATGGTGGCTTTTCGAAATATTTCACTGTCATTCTTTATCGCCGAAACTATTACAGGTATCACCCTGAAATTTTGGACGGTGATAAAGGGCACTGCTACAAGTTTATGTAACTTTCAAAAACCTGTAAACTACAAAACGAACATGGCGCCCAAGCGAAATTGAAACATTTTAATAGACTTCTCTCTTGATTTAACCATCTGAGCGCAGTGAAATGTGCTACAGTAAATGATACATATTGTAATGCAATGGCATATAATTTAGTTCAATTGTTTATATAACTCTAGATGGCGGCTGAGCGAAATTTTAAAATTAAGATTTTATTTCTTGTGTCGTAATCATGCGATCGAAGTAAACGTTTGAATAATGAAGCTACGCAGTAATTTTCCTTTAATGGTACATAACTCTATGGCCTATACATATAGCAATCCAAAATCGTGAGCATCCGAAATATTTTGACGGGTCTCAGTATTTACAAATCTTTTACAGCAATCAAACTGATTTTTTTATGTTCATAGAGGCTATGAACATAAGTTCACCTATAGGTCTTTCAGTAACCTGGTGAGCACAAATCCAACATGGCGGCGACGCGATGTATAAATACTTAAATGGACGTTTCTCGCGATTTAACCATGCGAGTGCAGTGAAACTCTACACGTTAAATGCTTATACAAATGTTAATCCACTGGCATCTAATTTATTTCAATTGTTTTCATAACCACAAGATGGCAGCTGTGCGAAATTTTAAAATCTCGTTTTTTCTTCTTGTGTCTTAATCATGCGATAGAAGTTTGAATACCACACGTATACAACATTCTCATGTAATAGTAAATAAATAAAAATCCAACCTGGCGACCGTCTGAAATATATGGACGGTTCTCAATATCAACGAATCTATCACAACAATCAAACTGAAATTTTGTATGTTGATAGAGGCAATTAACATGAGTAGGATATATGAAAATAGGCTGTATAGTTCTTCACGGAACTACTTGTTAAATTGTCGCATCTACCTTTTTGAACGGAAACAATATTTAAATTATTCAATGTTTGGAATATAAAGTCATCATTCTGGAGTCATGACTTTTAACCCCGCACAAATGGTGTGATTAATGAGAAATGGCTTATTCTTGTACATAAGTCAGTGTGTAGGCTAGTTTAGCTGCATATTAGGGAATAGTATTGCTGTATTTGCATGTTTATTATCTCATATTGGGCGGCTTTGGTGGCGTATTTGGTAGCATGCTGAGCTAGTATGCCCAAGGTCGCGGGTTCTAACCCGGTCGAAGTCATCGGATTTTTGAAGTGCGTTAATATCCCTCATTATGCCTTCCTTCGGAGGGGAAGTAAAGCTGGTAGGCCCATGTCATAGATTTATGTGATGTAAAAGAACCTTCCACTAACTACACTCGTGTGAAGGTAAAATTTGTAGGTTAAATTTGATTAACGCTATTATATTCCAACTTTCACCGTCAGGTTATGGCTGCGGTGGTATCTATTAGCCAATTTTGCAGGTAGGTGTCGTTGACGGTAGCATTTGGTAGCAAAAGTAGGAAATACTTAAAACTGACTGCATGCAGTCCTTACCTGAATTACATATAACACACAATTATACAGCCATCATAATTACCACCATTATCAGGCAGATTTTACACACATCCAAAGTACACGGGGCTGCATGACCGCGTTGTCACAGCCCCTAATTAGAGGAACCAACCAATTTTCTCAC
The DNA here is from genome assembly GCA_946902985.2 of Meconema thalassinum. Lineage (NCBI taxonomy): Eukaryota > Metazoa > Arthropoda > Insecta > Orthoptera > Tettigoniidae > Meconema > Meconema thalassinum. Next base: position 26,448,237 of record OX336395.1, read on the forward strand.
CTAGTTAGAGTAAATGCATTAACGTATAATCCCAGTATAATGTCAAAATAAGATTCATTGATTGAAAACACATTGGGCTTCTTTAGCCCCTAAAGTATTTCGTAAGATAAGAAATCTATTCTCTCAACCCATAGCGTAGTGATCTCTAAAATGCTTTAGTGGAGTTCAAGGTGTTTAGTATTCGTGATAACTACACCAGTATACAATATCATTCGTCAGAAATCACTAAAATGGCTAATACATAGGAAAAATACGTGTGAACGAACAGAAACTGTAACCTGACAAGGGGTTTGTTGGGGTTATGGGGGCCGCTTTCGGTGTTAACACACACAGGAATAGTAATTGAAGTTAAGCTTGTATCTAACTTGTCACATTTACCATAATCTTACCTCGTTCCACTACTGCATATGTGGAACATTTTTAGCCTTCATCTTTATATAACTCATTTCTTTAATTACCACATTCATTTAATATAACTATCATTTCATTTTTATATATATTTTTCAACAAACTAATCATAAAAACAATACACCATCGTAATAGGAACATAAATCACCCTGCCATTAGCAAAGCCACCTCCTGCCGGTCACTGAGAGAACCAAATTGGCACAATGCACACACTCCCTGCAAGCGCCATAGCACGAGGTGACCATGCTACAAACTAAAAGTAACCTTAACCTATAAATTAAACAGTGACAAAACGAACTATATAATGTATCGTATTCTTATGCAAACGTATTGTGGGATGAACACAATTTATTTTGAGAGCCAAGATCAGATACATGTATAAAGATCAGAACTCGTTTGTCAACCAAAAAACTGTACTCATGGCAAACGAAGGCCATAGTCAACACTAATGTCTTCGGATGGTCTCTGCCCATGGCGGTTCCTGGTGTCAAATTGTGTTACTACTACCACACCTGGCCTGGTGGCAAACTGTGTTACTACCGCCACGCCAAACCCCTTTGGTGTCGAGTCGGCTACTGTGAAAACCGTTCGGAAATCTCATACGTCGGTTGTAATTCGTTGTAGCTGGCCTGATTGAGTCCATTAGCGTAAGAGGAGCGTTTTTCGTGTTTGGTTGATTGGCTGGTTGGTTGCTTGGTTTGTGGGATGGTTGGTTTATTGGTATGCAGCATTGCAGCGTTCGTGGCGTCATTGAATCACATAGGAATGATATAATTATGTACAACACTATTTACACTTCACTGGTATATTAGGGAGTCTTTGGGGTCACCACGATGGTAATTTCACTGCAACTATGCTTTCATGGGTATCCTGGCTGCTTTAAACTGCCTGCCCATTAAACGATTACAGTATTGATTTATGCGTACAACATCGTTTCCAAATATAAACGCTAAGAGCAGCACCAACCCACTGTGATCGCCGCTTTTTAAAGCCTCTTTTGCAGACATTTGTTTTGTATTGCTGTTAATGGTTAATTTGTGTTTTGTATTTTATGATGGCGTACTGCTGTGTGCGCTTTTGTAAATCAGAACAGAGCAAGTTTGAATGCCGAGGAATCTTATTTCATGAGCTACCATCGGACAATTCACTTGACTTATAAATACACACGCTAATACAGCCATCACAATAAGATGGGTTATCAGACAAATTCTACACACAGCCAAGTACACGGGGCTACACGAGCACGATGTTGCAAAGCCCCTATATTAGTTAACCTCCCATTCTTCGTCGGCTGGAGGCATTTCTTTACCCTGTCTTTTATTGCCCTTATTCTTTTCTTTTCATCTCGTCTAGTATGTAAGTTAGTTTTAAATCAGTTGGAAGTAGTTGTATTTTAATCATCATCCGTACCGTATAATTACGGGCAAGTGAGGCAGACATTTCGCCCCTTGAAAACAATCACCTCCACCACCATGTAAGTTACGCTTTCCTATAAATTGAAAATTTGCCGGTAAGTATGTGTCTGAATTAATATCATATTCTTTATGCTGATTGAATAATAAAAGAACTAACTTAGTGCCATGTTTTCGCCTTTTTTCAATCTCGAATTAAGCCTCCAAAGTTAAAAACCCTTCGTTTCAGTTATCGTCCCCTTAAAAAGCCGCGGTAGGTTGGCGCTGCAACCTAATGGTGAATTAATATATCCTGTACGCGTCTGAGTGTTGAATGGACAGGCCGTTTAAAGCAGCCAGGAGGGATGTGATCCAGCTGGCAGTGAAAATGCCGCGGCGATCACAGTCGGTTGGTTCTGCAACCTATCTTGTGTTGAATGGACAGGCAGTTTAAAGCAGCTTGGAGCGATGTGATCCAACTGGCAGTGGGTGTAGCATAGCCTCTTACCGAGATAGATGGAAGCATGGTTGTCCCGTCTTGAGCTATTGTTGCCATGGAGATGCTGACCTTGCCATTACTTTATCAGTTTATTTTTTGACTTAATTAGTCTTTTCTCGAGTGCAAAAAGGCCAAAATCCGAAGAACGACAAAGACTATCGAAAATTCATGTAGCCAGACGTTCCTTCTGGGTCCTAAACTATGTGTATGCAAAATTTGGTTGAGATTGGTGGAACGGTGTAGATTTGTATACGGAACAAATCCACCCACCCACCCACATACATACCCACATACTGACTTTCACTTTTATATATAAGATTGCCATAGAATTTCTCAAGAAAAAGCATGTGTATTGCTCGTCTCATGTAAGTTACAATTTGCCTAAATCTTTTCAGTTCTTTCACCTTGTTAAATGACAATCTAGAAATTTAGTTTTCGTTTATCTATTTTAAAGAATCTCCATACATTCAAGACATTTATATATAGAATTATATATTAGACAATTTTCTACATCCAACAAAATTAACATTTTCGGAATTCAAAATATTGCTTTTCCGTAATTTCGAGTAAGATTATAATTATTACTACAAAGCTAAAATTAACTTCACTATTTGTAACAGATTTGATTTGATTGGTTTTCTATTTTTAAAGTTATTTTCCTAGGCTATTATTAGAATTTTAACATCATAAATAGTGTAAGTAATTTCTATGACAACAGAATTTAACGTTTAGCTTTGAAATTCTTTTCATTAGACAATATTACTTATTATTTACATTATAACTTGAACTGTTAAGATTATTTTCTCATTTGCTCCAGAACATTTGGATCATGCTCGCATTCGGTTTAATGTGTTCAGATCTACACAAAGTCACTATGTGGCCGAAACTAGAACATATTAATTAATTAATTAATTAATTTCATCTTCATTATAATTATTGATGAAGCCTAACAAATAGGGGGATAGGCAAGGAACTGAGAGGCATGATAAATGGAATGTGCATGGATTGCTACAGTAGTGTGAAGACTAGGGTCGGGACATCGGAATGGTTTAAAATTGACACTGGACTAAAGCAAGGAAGTGTGTTGTTTTGTTACCCCAATTCTTCTTAATGGTGATGTATGACATCATGAAGGCAGAAATGAAAGACTATAGTAGGGCAAAGATGAAGGTAATGTTGTTTGCAGACGATGAAGGTAATGTTGTTTGCAGACGATGTTGTGATCTGGGGCGACGATGATATAGAGGTACAAGAACAGTTAGACGTAATAAACGAAACGATTGAGCAATGGGCATTGAAGATAAGTGTGGGGAAGAGTAAAATAGTGGTGATGAGTAGAGCTAATAAAGAAGGAAAAGGAGTAATCAAAGTCGGAGATAAGGAACTGGAAGTGGTGAGACACTTCAAATACTTGGGAAGTGAACTGACTGAAGACGGAAGAAAAGAATACTACTCGGGAGTGCTTTCTACCAACAGGTACGGGGACTAGTATGGAACAAGGATATACCAATTAAGGCTAAAGAAGTTATGTACAAAGCATATTACGTTCTTGTAATGACATATGCAGCTGAAACTTGGACAATGACTAAGAGGGATGAGGGCAGAGTACAGGCAGCTGAGAGGAGATTCCTGAGAAGTATGGTACAGAAAACGAGGAGAGATAGAATGAGAAAAGAAGATATACGGAAAGAACTGGGAGTACATAAACTAAATGACAAACTGGAGCAAATCAGATTGAGATGGTTTGGACATGTCAAACTGATGAATGAAGTAAGGCTACCAAGACGAGCCCTGGAACGATGGATGACAGGGAAGAGAGGACGAGGAAGACCAAGAATGCGTTGGATGGACTCGGTGAAGTATAGCATTAGAATACGGAACCTGGATTGGAACACCGTGTCGGAAGAGGAATGGTGAAACGACAGAACAAAGTAGAGAGGAACCATATTTGCCCCCACCCGGTGTCAGCTGGAAAAGGGGAAATGAAGATGATGAAATATATTTAATACAATTTGGTATTTACTTTATTTAATATCATCATCAATGAGGACACTTCCAGATATGATTATGTTCCTTTCTCTACGAACTGTTATTGTTCCCAACCTTTGGCTGAAATCTATATTTCACGTTGGTATCCGTGTAAGGTGCTGTCCCGTAGGGAAGTTTTAAAAGGAACAATGCACAATCAGCAGTCTGATAATAAATATAAAATCTTTCCTGTTCTCAAGAAGCTGCGGATGTTTCGAGTACGACCGGTTGGGGAAATCAGGCTCAGGTGGTTTGTTGTTGTTTGAGTCTTCAGTCTTTTGACTGGTTTGATGCAGCACTCCATGCCTCCCTGTCCTGAGCTAATCGTTTCATCTCTACATAGCTCCGATTCCCTACATCTGAGGCAATCTGTTTAACATATTCTAACCTTGGTCTACCCCTACAGTTTTTGTCTTCGACCCTTCCTTCCATAACTAAGCTTGCTATTCCTGGGTGTCTTAGTATGTGTCCTACCAACCTATCTCTTCTCTTCATTAACAGTCGCCAGAAACATCTCTCCTCTCCCACTCGTCTTAATACCTCTTTGTTTGTAACCCTATCTACCCATCTGATCTTCATCATTCTCCTGTAACACCACATTTCAAATGCTTCAATTCTCCTCTTTTCTGCTGCACCAATAGTCCAAGTTTCACTTCCATAGAGCGCCACGCTCCAGACAAAGGCTTTCAAAAATGACTTCCTAATACCTAAAGCTATATTCGATGTCAGCAGATTCCCTTTTTGTAGAAATGCTTTCTATGCCTGAGCCAACCTACTTTTTATATCCTCTTTGCTTCGTCCATCACTGGTTATTCTGCTTCCTAAGTAACAGAAGTCTCCTACTTCCTTCAGCTTTTCACCTGCCAATTTGATCTCCATAGAGGTTTCTGATTTATTTCGGCTGCATTCCAGTATTTTTGTTTTACATTTATTAATTTTCATCATGAATTCTTTCCGTAAGACGGAGTCCATACCATTCAAAAACTCATTCAAATCCTCAGACGTTTCGGCCAAGATGACGATGTCATCAGCAAATCAGAAATTATTTCTCCTTGAATCTTCACTCCCACTTTAAATTTTGCTCCAATTTCCTTCATTGCTTGTTCAATGTAAATATTGAAAAGTATGGGTGATAAGTTGCAGCCTTGCCTTACACCTTTCTGAATACCAGCTTCTCTCTCATGTCCTTCAGCAGGAATGACTGCTGTCTGATTTCTGTACAGATTGTATATCACCCTCCTATCCCTGTACTTTATTCCAATCGATTTCAAAATGTCAAATAATTTAGTCCAATCAACATTATCAAAAGCCTTTTCTAAGTCTACAAAAGCCATGAACGTTCTCTTATCTTTCCTTATTCTACCTTCCAAAATCAGCCTAAGACTTAGTACAGCTTCCCTTGTTCCTACATTTCTCCTGAAACCAAACTGGTCTTCACCCAACTCCGTTTCTATCTGGCTTTCAATCCTCTTGCAAATTATTCTAGAAAGGATCTTTGAAGCATGAGTAATCAAGCTGATTGTACGGTAATCTTCACATCTGTCAGCTCCCACTTTCTTTGGTATAGGGATGATTACATTCTTCTTGAAATCAGGGAGTACCTCACCTGTCTCATAAATCCTACACACCAAGTGAAATAACCTGATCAGACCTTCATCTCCTATGCAGCGTAGCAACTCAATCGGTATATCATCTATGCCTGGTGCTTTGTTCCTGCTTAAGTCTACCAAAGCTCTATCAAATTCTGATCTCAATATTAAATCTCCTTTCGCATCCTCATCAATTTCCTCCTCCCTTTCCATTACATGATTCTCAATCTTCATTCCCTTATACAAACTCTCGATGTAATCTTTCCATCTCTCAACCTTTTCTTCCCTATCTGTTAGAGGCTTTCCATTTGTGTCCTTAATATTACAGCACTTAGTCTTCTTTTCCCCAAAAGTATTCTTAATCCTTCGATAAGCTGTGTCTACTTTTCCTAATTTCAGACAATTTTCTATACCTGCACATTTCTCTTTCAACCATTCTTCTTTCGCTTCCTTGCACTTCTTGTTAACCTCATTTCTCAGACGTCTGTATTCTGCTTTCCCCTTTTCATCTCTTACATTCTTGTGTTTCCGCCTTTCATCCATCAATTCTAGTATATCCTGAGTGATCCACGGTTTTCTCCCTATTCTTTCTTTTCTTCCAATGTTTTCTTCTGCGGATTTTGTTATTTCATTCTTCAAAAGTGCCCATTCGTCTGCAATTGAAGTTTGTTTAGGGTTTTTCATTAGTCCTTCCTTTATACTCTTCTTGAATCTTTCGTTTACATCCTTCTCTTTCAGTCTGTCTATTGCCCACCTTTTTGGCTTTTTTACTTTTCTTCAGTTTCTTCAACTTTAATCTGCAATTCATTTCAACCAGATTGTGGTCAGAGTTTATGTCAGCAACAAGATATGTTTTACAATCCAAAATCTGGTTTCGAAACCTCTGCTTGACTCTTTCAGTCTGTCTATTGCCCACCTTTTTGGCTTTTGACTTTTCTTCAGTTTCTTCAACTTTAATCTGCAATTCATTTCAACCAGATTGTGGTCAGAGTTTATGTCAGCACCAAGATATGTTTTACAATCCAAAATCTGGTTTCGAGACCTCTGCTTGACCATAATGAAGTCGATTTGGTAACGCCCTGTATCTCCTGGTCTCATCCATGTGTATATTCTGCTATTGTGGTTATTGAATAAGGTGTTAGCTATGACCAATTCCTGCTCGGTGCAGAATTCTACGAGGCTGCTTCCTCGATCATTCCTTTCACCTAATCCAAAATCTCCAACTATCTTCCCTTCTCTCCCTTTTCCTACCACAGCATTCCAATCTCCCATTACTATAACATTTTCATCACCCTTGATATACCTCAGAATTTCGTCTATTTCTTCGTAGACCTTTTCAACATCCTCATCATCAGCTTGACTGGTAGGCATATAGACTTGTACCACTGTGGTGCAGGTAGGTTTAGTATTGATTTTTGCTACAATAATCCGTTCACTATATTGCTCATAATATTCCACCCGCTGTCCAAGTTTCCTACTCAATATGAGGCCAACCCCTGCTTGGCCATTGTTTGATTTAGTGCTAATGACCCTATAGTCTCCTGACCAAAAGTCCTGTTCTTCCTGCCAGCGCATTTCACTAATCCCAACCAAATCCAACCTCAACCTATCCATTTCCCTTCCTATGTTTTCTAACATTCCACTTCCTAGCAGACTTCTAACATTCCACGCTCCGATCCGTAGAATGTCAGATTTCCTCTTTGTCACTTTTGTGATGCTAACCCCCTCTCGAGTAGTCCCCACCCGGAGATCGGAACGGGGGACTAGTTTACCTCCGGATTGAAATTTTACAAGGGAGGAGGCCATCATCAAATGTAATTATGCATAGAGAGGTGCATATCCTCGGGAATAGCATACGGCTGTAGTTTCCCGTTGCTTTCAGCCGTGCAGCAGGACGTAGTGTAGCCAGGTGGTTTACAGAAGATTTTATTTTCCATGGGATCAGAACATGATCGTACCCGGCATGCGTTGCGATGCAACTCAAAGATAACAAGCTTTTGTGTCGTAATATTACCTATTGAAGTGCATATGAACGTACATTTTTTCCCGTCCGGTGTGTACATTTAGATATCAGAAGGATTTCTGACGCGTGAGCTGGCGACATTTGTTGAAACGATTCGCGCGCCACTTGTTGTAAAATAAATATGCGGATTCAGAAGCCTTCGTGTGAGTGCACACAAACTCACTGAAGTTTCATCGCAATGGGGTGAGCGCATACGGAACATTCTTGAAACTATTCGCCACCATCACACATTTGTTGATACCACCCGTGTGCCACCTTTTGTCATACGGATTTAATAACTCAGAAATTTTAGCGGGAGTGTGCACATAATATCACAATGTTTGATCATACTCGGCTGAATGGTATACCAACGCATATGGGACTTTGATGAAACTATTCACGCGTCAACACTCATTTTTTGAAACTTCTTGTGGTGACCTACTGTGAAATGCACTTACTTATTCAGAAACCGTTACGGTAGTATGCACAACAGCTCAACAAAGTTTGTTTGCATTCGGAATAATGGTACATGAACGTATATGGGACAAACAATCTATTAGAAAACATTCACCTTTATATATAGAGATTCAAAATGTGAAATGGTGATGATGCAAATCAAGTAAATTGAAACCAGTTCCTTAGGAGAAACAAATAATTAAAAGTGTATAGTGGGGAATTTATATTAATGGTCGGTGAGCAACATTTAAATAAAACTGAACAAATCAAGTTTTAAATTAATAAGAACCCAAAGAGAAAGGTGTCTAAATTAAACAACTTGTATTTATCCTTACCTGAAGAAAAATCATCAGGCTCTCAATAAGAAACAAAGCGAAATAAGACGTTACGTAAATACATAATTACAGGAAGCTACCTAGGGGAAGGTGACCTCGTAGTTCCGCCCCTTAATACTTCAATAACTAACTAATAAACAAGACCCTACCATTACAATAGGTAGTGTGTATCTAAATTTGTAGGTTATTAGGTTAGAAACGCTCTATCAAGTTCAAACGTTCCCAGCTAGGTGTCAGTGACAGATCTCAGGTAGCCAAAGTTAGAACTAATTGAAATTGATTGGGAGCCTATGGGCGTTGAATAAGAATACCCCACTATCTCCAATTGGCTGCAGTTCAAATATAATAACAATACATGGTCCATAAGGCAGTAGATTCTAGGATCGGAGAGGCGGCCTCATTACTAACCTAGCCTGCACTTTTCTCTCGATAAATTTCACAGATAAAGGAAGAGCAAGATGCAAGTGGTATTATACGAAATGAAACGTTTCGGATTGAGTTTTACCGAATGTTTTGGACACCTGATCGTACGGTTGTACGGTATGTTTAGGCGTAAATCAATAATATCTCTTAAATACCGACGTCAAATGTGATATATGTTAATGTATAACAGAGATAATGCAATTTGTAATCCCAGTTGGTACCGATTGTTCTACTTTTTTGATAATTTCATTATTTTTTAATTTATACTTTGAGAATATTCTACAGGTGAAAATAAAATTCCGTAAAGTAATATCGACACTACGAGTATTTTACCCTGTCTTCAAATGTACTTAGTGGCGTAAGTAGGGTTTGCATTTCAACGGAATCAAACTTACAATGGGATGAGGGCTCGAGCAAAACTACTTTTATGAAAGTTAGAAACCCGGTATCTACTGTTTTGCCTTGTTTTATATCCATATCTAGGCTATATGAGCATTAAAAGCTCAAAAATTGGCACATGTGTTTATGCATAGGATTTTTTTTATTGAACATTATCTAGGATACATGGGTTATAGGAAGACTTGGTTCATTGGATGTTGTTAAATTGAATATGTATTAACTATGCTTCATAGAGATATGTTATACCTATATTGCTAACGTGGGAAGTTTTTTTCGCGGTCTTGTAAACATTTGATTTGAGAGTGAACATATAGCAGAAGGAACCAACACAATAACGTATTATTATAACCGTGCCTATCATGGATCGTGTACATCAATTATATCTATTTATTTTAAAGTCCAGGTAAATCAGTCATCTTTGCACAATCGGTGTAGCCCCAAATAGCGCTATCCATTCATCCGTGAGCTTGTCAATAGCGAAGTATGATAACCCATATGTTTACATAAAATTATGTGGGCTGTATATTCCAACTAGGCAATATGGCTGTTATATAGCGAACAAAATACGAATATGTGTCACTTGAACAAACAAACCCATCGCTAAATACTTGGTGTTCAGTTGCCCGTTTCAATTAATTAGATGTGATGTCCTCTAACAGTCCTTTATTTTCAAACATAATCCGTCAGTGCAACTCGTTACAGGAAGAGCATGTAAATGACAACATTGCACTGCATAAGTGCGAGAAATGAAAGCTGAAAACTCGTAATTAAGATATAAGGCACCCAATTCTTATTGATCCTCGTAATCGAGGACTGTTGACTGTTGAAAGCACAGTCGCTTTTTTTGGTGCTGTAGGAGAATTAACACATTCATCCGGAAAACCTGTAAATTTAAAATCTCCGACATTAAAATTATTATAGTCTATATAATATATATTGACTGCACCAACACCACATCATTGAAGAGTTAAAACGAGCTCAGTGCCACTTACTTGAGGAAATCTTTCATAGTAATGTAAGTGCTGAAAATTCCACTAGTTAAGTATTGTCTAGTTAGAGCTCTTGAAACGTTTTTCTTGATCATCGAACATGGCGAAATTCAATGCCTAACAGTTGGTCAATACGATTGTTCCCAAATTGGTTGTTTCCTTAGTTTAGGCGCTGCGACAACGCGGTCATGTAGCCTCGTGTACTTTGGGTGTGTGTAGAATCTGTCTGATAACCGGTGTTAATTGTGATGACTGTATTAGTGTGTGTCTCTGTTTTAATATTCAAGTAAGGAGTACAGACATTCAAATTTTCCAAGTAGTTCCTACTTTTGCCGCCAAACGCCACCGTCAACGACCAACTATTTCAAAACTTAGTGACCAGATGCCACCGCAGTCGGCTCTTGACGACGAACTTTGGAACCTATGTTTTACCTATGTATAATTTAGCTTCACACAGGTGTAATTATACTCTGTATTTCAAAAGAATGAACGTGAAGCAAATTGCGGGAGCTTGAAACAGCTGAGCTGTGATGCCAAGTTTTTATTGTTGATGTAGAACAGCTGATTCGATTAATGCACAGGGCTACACTTCGAATATTATTTCGGTACTATTATGCGCAATATAATGCAAATGTCGATCCTGAGTCAACGCCGAGGACATTCAAATAGAGAAATGCGGTACATAAATAAATAACACACCGACGCTCTGCTACCTTTATCACCGTTATTCAATAAATACGAGAAAGAGGCCAAACACTCGACAGCTATACAAATATAATACAAAATACAAACACAAAGTAATATGATGATGAATATATCAACACTCACCATGCAATGATTATATCCTTCAAGATCAAACAAGAGTTTGGGTGAAGGTCGTTCACAGTTTACAGCAGTTAACACAGAACGCAGAAATAACATCATGTCAATACCAAGCACACTAACTCACTGTATCGTGACTCTGTGCGGTTAATAATAGCCTCCGCATACGTAATGTTAAGGTAATGTATTTAGCACCAAGCACATAAACAAGCTGTTCTGTGGCGATATTATTGCAGTGATTTTACATTGTCGATTTATAGGTTATTGAATGACAAGCGTTAATTTGAACACTACGGTATGCAATGAACCATTACTGGATTCGTAAACATTAAGTCTAAATGTACATGGCCTATTTTGTACGTCAGGCATGTATTCTAAATTAAGTATATTTAAATTTGAATTGAACAAACAAGGCTAACCATGAAAATAGCTTGATGTCGAAATGATCGATAGCCGGCCGTTACAGGTTGGCGCGCGCGGTATCCAGCTGTATTCCCAGCATTTCCCCACGTTCTTCCTGCGGTAGTATTTGCAACTTTTTGACTCGATGCTTAAAGTAAACGAAACGATGGCAATGAAACAAACTCCGACACAGTTAACAGGCGACTGAATGAATGACAATAAGCTGGCAACGTATGGTATTAGTTGTCAAAATCTAGCCAATAGGAGCCCGCTTCGGTCAGCTGTTCCAAGCTCCCGCCATTTCCTTCACGTTCATTCTTTTGAAATACAGAGTATAGTGGAAGATTCTTTAACATGCCATAAATCTAGGACATGGGACCACGGCTTTACTTCCCCTCCGAAAGAAGGCATACTGTGTTCCCAAATCGTGATGAGTGTTATCCTTAATCCTGAAGCAAATTACGTGGGGTAAAAAAATAATTCTTGTGGACAACTAGATTCGATTATCATCAAATGCAATACGTATAGCCTTTTGAATCTGTGTCTTCAAATAAGCTTGTAATGAAATTATATATTTATGGAATATTTTAGTTACAGAAGAAAATTATATACCTGTCAGGAAATAATTATAGGGCTTTAAGATTATTGATATTATAACGATAGTGGCTATTTACTCAGTGATGGCATTTGAAACTCTCTACAGAAACAACCTATCTTCCACAGATCGGACACCACACTAATCAGTGGTTCATTCGGAGCCTCACTCAAACAATATGGTAACATGAACGCACAAATGTCAACTGAAAGCGCTATGTTGCCATATATATGCAAATCCTGCGGAGCTAACTTTAAAAGGAAACATGTTTTGAAGAGACACATGTTGATCCATAGTGGTCATAGGCCACATTCCTGTGGTACATGTGGCGCAAGCTTTATCCAGAAATATTATTTGAAGACGCACATGATGATACATAGTGGTCAAAAGCCACATTCCTGTGATACTTGTGGCGCAAGCTTTTCTCGACCATCTAATTTGAAGAGACACACAATGGTCCATAATGGTCTTATGCCTCATTCCTGTGCTGCTTGCGGAGCAAAATTTGCTGATAAAGGTGGTTTGAATAAACATATGTTTATCCATACTGGTCTTAAGCCACATTCCTGTGAAACTTGTGGCACAAGTTTCGCTCATAAGTTTCAGTTGAAGCCACACATGATGATTCATAGCGGGCTTAAGCCACATTCATGTAGCACTTGCGGCGCAAACTTTACTACGATAACCAGTTTAAAAAATCACATGTTAGTCCATAGAGGTATCAAGCCACATTCGTGTGATACATGCGGAATAAGCTTCACTGTGAAAGGTACTTTGAATAGACACATGTTGACCCATAGTGGTCTGAAACTACATTCATGTGGTACTTGTGGCGCAAGCTTTGCTCAGAAAGGTCAGTATAAGACACATATGATGAACCATAGTGGTCTCAAACCTTATTCGTGTAGTACATGCGGAGCAAAGTTTACTACGAAAGGTGTATTGAATAGACACATGTTGATCCATAGTGTTATTGAGCCATATTCCTGTGGTCCTGAGGCGCAAACATGACTTTGAATAGCCACTTAAAAATGTCAAGTTGGTCTAACGCCGAATTCCTGTGGTGCTTACGGAGCAATGTTTGTTGAAAAAAATGAAGTTAGAATAGAAAAAAGTTCCATAGTGGTCCTAAGCTGCATTCCGGGGGTACCTGTGGCCAAAACTATACTTTAAAAAGTAGCATAAAAATATCACATGTTGCTCCATAGTGGCCTCAGCCACATTCGTGTGGCTAATGTGGAGCAATATTTACTGAGTAAGGCCGTTTGAAGAAACACGTACTGGCCCATAAGCCATACCATGTAAGTGCATGCGGAGCAGCTATGTCTTGGAAAGATTCTTTGAAGAGCACCTCCTAATACAAGTGACCTACAGTCCTGAACTCACAATCATATAGTAAATGCGGACTCTATTCTATATAGGACTTGTTGGAAAAACCTTTCAATGTAAAAAAAAAAAAGATAAAGACACAAAGGATGAGGCATTGTTGCCAGAAGCCGCACGCATGTTTTAATGATGATGATGATGATAATTGTTGTTTTAAGGGGCCTAACATCGAGGTTATCGGCCCCATTTTTTATTTTTTTATTTTTTATTTTTTAATGCGCACTTGAATTTACTGAGCGATTATCTATGCACACATACCAATTTATTTGTAAAACAACGAAGAATGAAGATTTTAACACCTCCATGTCATGTAATGTGAGAACAACTACCACCCTATGCCACCAACCCATCGTCTCCCATCACCGCTAAATAATAATAATAATAAATAACCGACTCCGAATAACACAACTGAACAGGTATGGCTGAGTAACATCTACACGGCATGCGACGGCGTTTTCTGCAGTAGAAATCCCACCACAAAAGCCTAAGGTTAACGCCGATCGAATAATTGAGTTAGGCTCGATAATGTTCTATAATAAAGGAATAACGAAATTTGTTTTCCCTGTGGAAAAATAAGGAAAATAATTATATTTATCGTTAGGAAAATTAACAATTGATTTTAGAGGACAAATGAGGAAGAGGGGAATAAAGGATGAAAACTGATGAAATAAAAGAAGAGACATATGGAAATTCAATAAAGGGGCATAGCTTCATTCATTGCAAACAGTGTTCGTTCTGTAGATCAAAGCATCTGTAAAAATAAATTAATATGATAATTTCCGAAGAAAGCCAATATACCATCCTCCATAGGGAGGTTATGGCTGCTAGAGCTTTTAGGTCTCGCAGTGAAGAGGTGCAGGTGCGCTTCAATAAAAAGGGAGGTAGCGCGCAGTGGGGGTCTGGGTGGGGACACCAAGAGCCCGCTGATGTGCCAGCTTGGTGTCCTAGGGACTAGTCGAAACACCACACAAGACACGGTACAGACCTAGAAAAATTGCTGAGTCAATATACCATCTTTTTAAAGTATCTAATGTTTGTTCTGAAGTAGTTGTTAATTCTGCAGGCACTGATAGTTCCTGAAATTGTTGCCACAATATTATTCTCCATTGACTACCAAAGGTAGTTAAAATGGACGTAAAACCTATACCATTAGTATTATTATTGTTATTGACTATCAAAGAAAAATGCCTTCCACAAAGAAAAGAAAGGAATAGCTACAGCTGGTGATCTATTACTGTATTGTTATAGCATGTGATGTACACCCTATAGCTACAGCTGGTGATCTATTACTGTATTGTTATAGGATGTGATGTACACCCTATAGCTACAGCTGGTGATCTATTACAGTAATGTTATAGCATGTGATGCACGGGTCTCTTTGTTTGTGGGCTGTGTTTTGAACTGATACGCAATCTACACGTTTGACCTTATTGCACCTAAGGTCCACAGAATAATCAACAGCGGATTTAGTAAGTTTTCTATACATGATGCATAGAATGTTTGTTATGATCAATGTAAGGCTTATGTATTTACAACAATAGTATGTGGACTTGTAGGTAAAGGAAGTTCTTCATTGACCTCTGAAGAATCAGACAGGTTTCATCTCATACCCATTACCAAGTTGAGAATATTGTGGTAGCTCAAAGTTCTCATGAATTTTGAAGCTGCCAGTAAGGGAATAGCTACAAAATTATAAAAAAATATAGGAATTGAGGTTCCTTTATTAATTTATTCCTTTTACTTATTATTTTTTTTAGTTTTAAATCCTTAAACGCACCTTTCCAAAAGTTATAAAGGTACAGGAGTCAAATTAAAATGGTAGTAAAGTGCAAACTTAGTAGTTACCGGTACAACCACTGTAGATGTGTTTCAACATTGTGTGACGTGAATCTTTTCCCAACATTATCTGATTCACAGAGAACCCTGAGACCTAAAGTTGGAAATAGAGTGGAGTTGGTTGGATGAACTGTGTCCATTGAACTACTGGTATTTGGAAATAAAACACACAAGCACAGTAATGGGTGGGAAGTGGAGTGAATGGAAGCAAAATAGGATGGATTGAAATGCGAAAAAACATTTGTCAATAAAGATAAATGTATATATTTAGTTTAGATTTCTTAACCAAAGTTTTGCATAAATAAAAGCCATTTATGTGTGCATGTTTCTAAAATTACACAAGAGACTATTTATAAGAAGCTATGGGCTTAACATTGTGGTGCATGTTCACCGCCATTTGACCTAAATAATGTGAAGTGTGTGTCAAATGGCCTATGATAGTTCTTCTACAGAATATCTAATAGGCTACTTTATTAACAGCGGTAATATTTGGTACCAGTGGCCTACCACTTTCGAAAACAGAGAAATAACGATGATAAATTAGAGCTTCTTAATACTACCATTACCGTACCGTATGTACTTGGTACCGGTATATTAACAGGTGGTATGATGATAGAAGCGCCTATCGCAATGCCTTAAATCTCTAAATGGGGTGCAAAATAAAATGGTATAAAATGTGAACACGCATTATGTCCGTTTAGCCTGTAGGCTTAATAACACTCGACTTGTACTGGCACAGAACAGCAGGGTGTACAGGTGACCTAATTATTATATAGTGTTACAAACAGGTCATGTTTTCACTTACAATAATGCCCAGGCCGTCAACGGAGTGAACCTGCATTATCAATAAATTAGCCACTGTTAACAAAGCATGTGGTTCAGCCATCACCTACAATAGGGTCCAGGGCGCCTGCAGAGTGAATCTGCATTACCAGTAAATTAGTTACTGTTGGCACAGCTTGTGGTGTAGTCTTCAACTAAAATAGGGTCCAGGGTGCCAGTAGAGTGAACCTGCATTACCAATAAATTAGCTACTGTTAGAACAGCATGTGGTGAGACTTCACTTACAATAGGGTCCAGGGTGCCAACAGAGTGAACCTGCATTACCAATATATTAGCTTATGTTAGCACAGCATGTGGTGTAGACTTCACTTACAATAGGGTCCAGGGTGCCAACTGAGTGAACCTGCATTACCAATAAATTAGCTACTGTTGGCACAGCATGTGGAGTAGACTTCACACACAATTGGACCCAGGGTGCTAGCAGAGTGAACCTGCATTACCAATATATTAGCTAATGTGAGCACAGCGAGTGGTGTAGACTTCACGTACAATAGGGTCCAGGGTGCCAACAGAGTGAACCTGCATTACCAATATATTAGCTTATGTTAGCACAGCATGCGGTGTAGACTTCACCTTCAATTGGTCCCAGGGTGCCAACAGAGTGAACCTGCATTACCAATATATTAGCTTATGTTAGCACAGCATGTGTAGTAGACTTCACCTACAATTGGTCCCAGGGTGCTAGCAGAGTGAACCTGCATTACCAATATATTAGCTACTGTTAGCACAGCATGTGGTGTAGACTTCACTTACAATTTGTCCCAGGGTGCCAACAGAGTGAACCTGCATTACCAATATATTAGCTACTGTTAGCACAGCATGTGGTGTAGACTTCACGTACAATTGGTCCCAGGGTGCTAGCAGAGTGAACCTGCATTACCAATATATTAGTTACTGTTAGCACAGCATGTGGTGTAGACTTCACCTACAATTGGTCCCAGGGTGCCAACAGAGTGAACCTGCATTACCAATATATTAGCTAATGTTAGCACAGCATGTGGTGTAGACTTCACCTACAATTGGTCCCAGGGTGCCAACAGAGTGAACCTGCATTACCAATATATTAGTTACTGTTAGCACAGCATGTGGTGAAGACTTCACGTACAATTGGACCCAGGGTGCTAGCAGAGTGAACCTGCATTACCAATATATTAGCTACTGTTAGCACAGCATGTGGTGAAGACTTCACGTACAATTGGACCCAGGGTGCTAGCAGAGTGAACCTGCATTACCAATATATTAGTTACTGTTAGCACAGCATGTGGTGTTGACTTCACTTGGTCCCAGGGTGCTAGCAGAGTGAACCTGCATTACCAATATATTAGCTACTGATGGCACAGCATGTGGTGTAGACTTCACCTACAATTGGTCCCAGGGTGCTAGCAGAGTGAACCTGCATTGCCAATATATTAGCTACTGTTAGCACAGCATGTGGTGTAGACATCACCTACAATAGGGTCCAGGGTGCCAACTGAGTGAACCTGCATTACCAATAAATTAGCTACTGTTGGCACAGCATGTGGAGTAGACTTCACACACAATTGGACCCAGGGTGCTAGAAGAGTGAAACTGCATTACCAATATATTAGCTACTGTTAGCACAGCATGTGGTGTAGACTTCACCTACAATATGGTCCAGGGTGCCATCAGAGTGAACCTGCATTACCAATAAATTAGCTACTGTTGGCACAGCATGTGGAGTAGACTTCACGTACAATTGGACCCAGGGTGCTAGCAGAGTGAACCTGCATTACCAATAAATTAGCTACTGTTAGCACAGCGTGTGTAGTAGACTTCACGTACAATTGGACCCTGGGTGCTAGCAGAGTGAACCTGCATTACCAATATATTAGCTACTGTTTGCTTTGCATGTGGTGAAGACTTCACCTACAATTGGTCCCAGGGTGCCAACAGAGTGAACCTGCATTACCAATATATTAGCTACTGTTAGCACAGCATGTGGAGTAGACTTCACCTACAATTGGTCCCAGGGTGTCAACAGAGTGAACCTGCATTACCAATATATTAGCTACTGTTAGCACAGCATTTGGTGTAGACTTCACCTACAATTGGTCCCAGGGTGTCAACAGAGTGAGCCTGCATTACCAATATATTAACTACTGCTAGCACAGCATGTGGTGTAGACTTCACCTACAATTGGTCCCAGGGTGCCAACAGAGTGAACCTGCATTGCCATTATATTAGCTACTGTTGGCATAGCATCTGGTGTAGACTTAACGTACAATTGGTCCCAGGGTGCCAACGGAGTAAACCTGCATTACCAATATATTAGCTACTGTTAGCACAGCATGTGGTGTAGGCTTCACCTACAATTGGTCCCAGGGTGTCAACAGAGTGAACCTGCATTACCAATATATTAACTACTGTTAGCACAGCATGTGGGTAGACTTCAGCTACAATTGGTCCTAGGGTGCCACCAGAGCGAACCTGCATTACCAATATATTAGCTAACTAGCAGAAGTACCCGCTCTTCGAACGGTCTTCGGTATTAACCACAAGACGTTATTAATTGAGCTACTGCTGCAATGGTTAAGGGGCTTGTCATTCCTTCATAAGTTTATCAGAACGAAGTTAGTTTTCTGGGCTTATCACAGACACTGTTAATTAAAGGGCCTTAAAATGTGGTTTTCGGAGACCCATTTTAGACTCCCTACTTTTGTGTCACACATTGAGAAGCTCAACATATGCTTTGGTCGTCTTTCTAGGATAATTTTTATTTTTCGCCTATTTTGACATGTATTTTGAAAGGTTTTCCCTATACCAACCCTTCTATGAGAAGTACGGTGAAGAGTTTTATAAATGATTGGTGTATTGACTCATGGTTACAATACCTAATTTTAAGATGCTCCAAGCACCCGAACACGAGTTATAGGCGTACATAAACATAAAGATATATATCAACCACACAGTGACAAAATCATCTTTACGATGAGCCCGTTTCTCGACAAAAATATGATTAGTTAAAATGTGCTCTCAAACTAAATTCACCTAACGTGTACTTCATGACGTGAAAATAATATTGAAAACCTTGTTAACGAAACGCAATATATGTCAAATAAAAACGGACCCTCACCGTTGTGGAAAGTCCCCATCCCCAGGAAGACCCCTTTAATAAATTATAAAGGCTTGTGCTGCATGAAAGTTCAGGATTTTTAGCCTCCAATGGCCCAAATTCCCAAAAGCTGCAAAAAAACACTATTTCAATTCAGGAAGTTTTGAAAATAATGTTGCTGTTTGGAGAAATAATAGACTTTCTGTACAACATATCGCACATGTAAGTAGCGTTAAAACATTCTAGGGTACCCCTTGACCCCTCTAAGCGCATTGATGAATTTTACAGTCTATGTTTGTTTCCATGATAACCTTATAGCCATTTGCAAACTTTTACAGAAATGTTATTAATTGAATGGCATTGCTTCTTACAGAAATAGATGGAAAGTTGGAGGTCACCTCTTGAGATACTGTGGTATGGTTACCGGCTTGCATTCCTTCATTAATTTCGTCTTGTTCTTCTTCTTTCGGATGGGCCAGATAAGGACCACGACGTTCAACTTTTCAGCTTGGCGAGGGACTTGATGTTTTCCCAATATTCGCGCATCTTCTGGCTACCTTTCTCCTTACTCTCTTTTGCCCAGATGATGCCGGTTTTCTAACAGGGTGGTCTGTCCTGAAAACTCTTCTATTTAAGTATATTTCTGAGATGTGATCGGCTTCTAATATCACTTTCCATTATCTTCAGTTCTTGGATGTCCTTGTTAACTTCTGTTAACCATGGTGTCACACTCTTTCTATTCTCTCAGTAGTTGAGAAGCCGGTTGGTTAGCCTTCTTGGGTTCATCCTTGAGACATATCCGTAGAAAGCCAGACGTCTCTTCATGGCCACATCTGTGATTTTCCAGTATACCTATATAGCACCTGATTTGGTGTTCTTGTGTACTCGTCATCTATTTATTAGTTTATTAACTGAAATTAGTTTACAGGGAATATTTCAGAAACATGGTTTTAGAGCCTTGAAACGTAGTAGCCTCCGAGCCACTGAGGGGCTGGAAATGAGTTTCGTCTCGTCCTTGTACGCCATAATATAATGATAATTGTTACGTGCAAAAGCCCGTCCCAACGTTTTAAAAATGTATCACCCCTATATGTGTCTTTCAGACCTTAAAACGCCCGCCTGGTTGGCTTGGTTGGCCTTATGAACTAGAGGTGGCAGCATCTATCGGCCTCTAGCCGGAGTTGTATCTTCAACCGCTAGAGTGTGTTTGTGGTGTCTTCTGATCTCATCCTAATCGAGTCATGTTTGAAGGATATTGTATTGTACGTCATTGAACAAAAGACTGTATGTACATCATGCCGCCAAAATAATTATTCAATATGCACATTGTTACATGATGTGTCAAGCCTTGATTGGACAAAAACAATTGACATGAATGCAGTGCGGGCTGCGACTTTGGATTCTCCGCCATCTTGTGACCTTCATCGTCTGTCGTCAAGAAAGCATCAAGCCGGCTGCTGGTCAAAGAGTATCTCTCCGTGTGCTGGGGGCTTGGGCCCCTAGCCCTTACGAAATATGAATATATTCACGAAAAGGAAACGCCTGTGCTCCTAAGGATTTAATTTCTTCTTTTCGCCTTAAAGATGAACTGTGGTATATTTATTTTGACGGGCTACAAGAAGGGAAGCTTTATGTGTGATGGAAAGCGGCGTGTGTGCTCTCGTGGCCATTTTGAGGCAGTTCATGTCTTTTAAATCATTTAAAATGTGTTAATTATTTTGTTCTTTGTGTCTCCACTTAGGAAGGATGTAAGGTACGTTGCATTATACATTTATGTTTATTTATTGTTATGGGATCTCCGATATTAGTCTTATATTAATGTTTTAATACTGTATTTTATTTTGCTTTATAGGTCTAATATTTCTGTTTGTCAACGTTACCTGATATGTAAATATTGGTTTTTCTGTGCCTTCCGGAGACACGTTCCTAGTTTCCGTACCTTGTAAATTATTATTTAATTAGTTTATTTTTCTTTGGGTAATCTTTGGGATTGCCCAATTATAAATTTATTTTACTATCCGTGCAGCCTAATATGCCTCATGCCAATAGCGTTAAGGCGTAATTCTTTCCTTCCTTTCTGTTATCTCTGGTGATTTTAAAATTAATTTTATGCTAATTGTTTGCCGTAATTCGATTGGACATGCGGTCATCTATTTGGTGGCCATGTTTGTTTTTTTGTTTTGCCGGAGTGCATTCTGGTCTTGTGAGTTCATTCTCTAGGCGTCGAGCGGGAGACTCAAACCTGTTGTGGTGTTAGCTTAGTATGTTTTTGTTTATCTTGTTGGTTTAACGTTGTGTTTTTGTGAGTGTTCCCGAGTTTGTCTCCGTCATGCAAATCGTGGATTTGTTAATTGATCCAATTTTTATTTTATTAATTTAACTTTAAAATGTTTTCGATTCATCGTGGCCTTGATCTCTACATGTCGGGTCGGTATTGCGTGCCTTAGTAAATTATCAAGCCCTTTCTCATTTGGTAATACCTGTATTCCTTTTTTTTATCTTTTGGGCTTCATTACATTAATTTTAAGTTAAATGTTTTCATTTCGCTCAGCAAGCATGTTAAACCGTCTCTTGCCTACTTATGTAAATAACTAATGTTGGCCTTAAGCCATATGCATCACCAGGGAGAGGTTGTTGTGGCCATAGAGTTTCTTCTTTTTTTATGATTTTGTTTAAATTTTGTTTTTTCTCTTGCCCCCTTTGATAATTAAATTCTCTTTTAGTTTTTTAAGGAACTGTTGTGGCATCATTTCGTTGGGGACAGTTCTATGGGTAATCGGAATGGGTCTGTAGACGAGCCTGTGCGTTTCCCCTTCTCCACCTTCCTTCCAACCTTTAGGTGTTCTTCTGTTGGGGCATGTCATCTGGCGGTGATTTTGCAGTGGAAGCGACGCGGACCTCTGAAGAAAAGGTAAGTTGGCCCATCAACCATTACAGAGCCTAGCAGTTGGTAGCAGACCGAGCTCGTGTTCGCTTCTGCAGCTATCCCCTCCCCAATACCCTCAGGCTCATTATGGACCCTTCTGATGCTGGTAGAGCGGTTGCTGATGAGATGTGTCATGCCAGTGCACTTGATGTTATGTTTTGCTAATCCTTGTCGTTTGTTTGATTTCATGTTTGCCTCTGAATATCCATGTGGTGATATGTAAGTGACCTGTTCCAAGCGTGGTGTTTGGTGCTGAATTTTATCCTGTTTGTAATGCAACATTCCCAGTGAAGAAGAGGCTTGGTGAGTGACTGGCATGTGTTCTTGGCATGGGAAATGTGGGGTTAGTTCATTTTCTGATAGCCTACATGCTGCGATTGAAGACATCGAGGAGCCCTGTCTGAAGCTGTTCGCCACGTGGTTTGAGGCAATTTTTGTAATTTAGCTTCCTGTTCTCGAGCCAAGCAAGCGATGACGTCTGCAGTTCTGGGCAGCATTGTGCATGATTTTGTATAGTATTTTGGCTGTGTTCGAGTGTCAACCTAATCTATGGTGTTGGTAATTGGTAGTTATGGTATTGTTGTGAAATTGTAAACTGTCCTCGTAATTCCTAAAATTTGTTTCTTTCTGTATTGTCTGCCTGCGTTCTGTGTTTTTCAAAATGGCCGACAATAATAGTGCTTTTGATTTAATTGACTTAAGAGATAACCTTGTGAATTTGGAGCGTTCTTCTGTGGTTGAACGTGAATCAGCTCTGTTTACTAGGTCTGAGGTTTTGGGATCGATTACTGGTAGTGGTTTGCCCGCCCCTCTATTGCCTGGTTCTGGCTCGTCCAGACCACTTAACTCTGGATACGGTCATTCTTCTCATGTTAGGTCACCTAATGATTTCCTGGGTCCTGCCGACCCATTGCATCCCAGTTTTTTCTCTGGCAATGTAAATGTTTTGTCTCCTGTAGAGGGTGTGCGAGCGAGCTACCCTGGTAATAATGTCTCTTTTCCGAATGCTACGTACTCGCCTACTGTTAATTATGGGTCGATTCCTCACCCTATTTCTAGTTTCTTAACTAAGATGAAGAGTTTCAACCTAGATGACGTTACCCAGGTGGTCCTATTTTTCAAGCAAGTGGTCGAATTGGGTAACCATGCCTCGATTTTTGGGATGTCGGAAAATCAGATTTTCCAACTGTTGTATCCTGTTGCATCCGGTATGCTGCGCGAAAAGCTGATTGAAGCTATCCACCTCCGCATGTCCTTAGCCATGTTCATTAGGGAAGTGTTGTGTTTTTTTTTGTCCCTGCGAGTGCCCTTAGTACTCTCGAGCAAAGGTTCTTATATCGTGTCCAAAGGTTGGACGAGTCACTTAGCGACTATGTCAGTGACATTAAGGTATATGCCCAGGTGTTTGCATCCCCTTTGACTGAACAATTGGTGTCGTCTATTGTAAATGGGTTTCCGCCAGAATATAGGTCATACATGACTGTGTGTACCAGGCCTTCGTCATTTGTCGAGCTAAAACAGGTGGTTATAGAGGCTATGGCTGTGAAACATGCAGATTCCCTTCGTGTAGCTATTGTTCCCCCTCCTTCCTTGATGTCTCGTCCCCCTCCTAAGGTTATGTTTCATCCTAGACCCAATGTTAAGTGCCACACGTGCGATGGCGTGGGACACGTTAAGAAGGTGTGTCCGAATAACCAAGTTGTGTATCGCCAATGACGGGATACTTTGGAGACCAGTTCGGGTGTTACTTCTATGGATATTTCTGTGCATGGGAATTTGGGAAAACCGTGTGAAGTTTCTGGTCGCCCTACTAATGAAAATCTTGATATACCTTTGTACACTAAATCATCACGTGCTAATTCTGCTTATGTCTCTGACCTACCTAACCTGTCGGTGAGCAATGTCGTGGCAAGTCAGCCTAATTCTAAACATAATATGAAACCTGTGGTGCGAGTGTCCTCGCCGTCTAATTGTAATCGTTTTAGAGTGAATAATGATTTTGGAATTTCTCCTGTGCCTAAAGGAATATCCCCGTTTATTGAAATTTGTGTTAATGACGAGCCCGTTTCTGCATTGCTTGATTCTGGTAGTGTTGCATCCTTTATAAGCGAGGTCTGGTTTTTATCGATGAAGAGTATTTGCCATCTACCTGAGTTAGAGCCTAACAATGAATCTTTTATTTCGGCAAATTGTTCAAACTTAAATATTTTGGGTAGTATCACAGTCAAAATCCATATTCTAAATTTTTCTTGGAAGTTTGAATTTTTTGTTGCCAGAAATCTTTCTTGTTCTGTGGTCATTGGAGCTAATTTCATGTCCCACGTTGGTATGCTTCTTGATTTTGGTGCTCGCAACTTATGGTTTAAGTTTAACCCGCAAATTAAATTATCGTTTAACCCGGTTTTATCTTCTCCTGCTGTCAATTCTGTTAGTGAACCTGTGACTATTGAGGATCTCGACCTGGAAAATTTAACGAGTCCTCAAAAGGATGCCATTAAGAGGTTATGTCAGGAGTATGGTGATGTATTTACTGACAAGTTGGGTGTAACCCATTTGATGGAATACAAGATTGAGCTAACCGATTCTGTGCCGGTGCGTTCCAGTCCGTATCGCCTTGCCCCGCCCAAGACTGCTGAACTTCGGAAGATTATCGACAAGAAGTTGGAAGAAGGTGTAATCCAACCTTCTATCTCTGCCTACTCCTCCCCTGTATTCCTTGTGCCAAAACCTAATGGTGGTTTTCGGCCGGTGGTCGACTATAGGGCTCTTAATCAAAAAGTTGTTTTACAATCCATCCCTTTGCCGGACCTTCATACATGCTTTAGTTGGTTTCGCAACGCGAAGGTGTTCACGATCCTCGATTTAAATTCTTCTTACTTCCAAATTCCCCTCTCTCCGGAATCCAGGCATGTTACTGCTTTTTCCACTGACTGGAACCTGTTTGAGTATGCCCGTGTCCCGTTTGGCCTTTCCACCGGAGCCGCCGTGTTGAGCAGACTTCTGGACAAGGTGTTTTCAGAAATTAAATTCAAATTTGTGTACCACTATCTTGATGATGTGGTGATCTATTCTGAGTCCTTCGAGGAACACGTTGATCATCTGAAGGTTGTGCTTGATCGGTTGCGTGACGCTGGGCATACCGTCAAATTGTCCAAGGTTTCCTTTGCCAAGCCCAAAATTTCCTTCTTGGGTCATATTGTTTCCGAATCTGGTATTTCCGTGGACCAGTCTCGGACTCAGGCCATCAGAGATTTTAAACCGCCCAAGAACGCCAAGGGTGTTGCTCGTTATATTGGTATGGTGAACTTCTTTCGTAAGTTCATCAGTAACTTTGCCGACCGTGCTGCTCCTCTAAATCAATTACGCAAAAATGCTGTGAAGTTGGAGTGGGGTCCCTCTCAGCAGGCAGCCTTCGAAGATCTTAAGCTTGCGCTCTCTAACGCCCCTGTGTTAGCCATTCCGGATTTTGGGAAGCAGTTCATTGTGCAGACTGATGCGTCTGGTCGTGGTGTTGGTTGTGTCCTACTGCAAGAGTCTGATCTGCGTAGGCAACCCATTGCATACGCTTCTCGTACCTTAACGGACGCAGAGAGGAAGTATTCCATGTATGAACTTGAGGGTTTTGCAGTGTTGTTCGCCCTGGAAAAATTCCGTATGTATCTTGAGCACACTAAGTTTCTCCTTGAGACCGATAACCAGGCCTTGAGCTGGGTGTTAGGGAAACCCCGTAAAACTGGTAGGATTGCCAGATGGGCAACTAGGATCCTGTCATTCCAATTCACCGTCAACCATATTCGTGAGTCTGAAAATGCGGTAGCTGATTCATTAAGCTGCATGTATGAGGAAACAGCCGAAGAGGAAATTCAAGGATGTGAACCCGTACACCTTGTATCACCTGTAAATTATGTCAGTGTCGTTCTCAGCAATTCCCCTGTGCTTTTTGAAGATGTGAGGCGATTCCAGAAAGAAGATCCCTCCTTATCTAGCCTAATTGACCGAATCAATTCTGGTGAAGTGATCAAGCCCTACTCTCTAAAGGGGGGCGTGGTGGCTCAGCGGTCTAGCTGTATGCCTCACCAAGGCGGTCCGGGTTCGATTCCCGGTCAATGCATGTGAGATTTTCGATGTGAAATGCCATGTCCTGTGGTTCGGATTCCACGTAAAAAGGAGGTCCCGTGGCTCATGATCTCAAGATTAACGGTCACGTTAAACTACAAGTTTCCTTTTTTACTCTCTAAAGGATGGTGTATTGTGTTTTTCGTCTCGTCATGACCGTCTACCTAAAATTGTGCTCCCGTCGGTCCTCATTCCGGAAATCTTTCGTTACTATCATGAATCTACTATTGGTGGCCACCTAGGAGTATTCAAGACCCAAGCTAAAATCAGACAGTTCTTCATTTGGCAAGCTATGGATGGTGACATCAGGAGGCTCATTAGAAATTGTGCTTCATGTAGTATTAGCAAACCTCCGGTTTCTACTAAGGTTGGTCTGTTGTCATCTGAACCGGCATCTAGACCCATGGAGAGGCTTTTTATCGACCATGTTGGCCCGTTCCCTCGTTCTGGTCGGGGAAACCAATTTGCGCTTGTTTGCACTGACGGTTTCACCCGGTTTAGTTGGATATTCCCCCCCAGACAGGCTACGACCAGTTCCGTCATAAAGTGTCTTAATTCCATCTTTTCATCTTTCGGGCTATGTCAGTTCCTAGTGTCAAATAATGCCAAGTGCTTTGTATCACATCAGTTCCGTCAATTCTTATTGGATTATGCTATTTCCCATGTAACCACCACTCCCTATTTTCCTAACCCGTCTCTCGCTGAGCGAGTCAATCGTAATCTCCGTTCTGCTCTTATTGCTTTCCACCACGACGACCATTCCAAGTGGGATTCTAATTTCCATTGGCTCAATTTTGCTTTCAACACCGCCGTGCATGAGAGCACGCAAGCCACCCCTTTTTCGTTAATGTTTTCGTTTATGGCTAATTCTCCGTTGTCCAACCTGTGGAACCTGCACGATCTCTTTCCAGACAGTTCCACGCCCAAGGATATGAGGGCGAAATTCGACAAGGCTAGAGAGTGTATTAACGTATCACATGACCAACTTGCCAAGCGACACAATGCCTGTCGCAAGCCAACTGATTTGGAAATTGAGGATGTTGTGTACGTCCGCAATTTCGAGCCCAAGGACGTCAGTAATCTAGTTTCGAGCAAGTTGACCCCTCGCTTCAAAGGCCCCTGTTATGTAGAGGCATTCTTGACTCCCGTTACTCTTCTTATTCGAAACCCTAAGGCCAAAAAAATTTCCAGGGTGCATCTGTCGCTCCTAAAACGAGGTGGAGAGGTTTGTAATGAGGAAATGCTACCATAAATTTTGTAAACTGATTTTTCTATAATGTAGAGTATCCCTAACCTTCATTGAAGCCTTCAGGCATCTGTTCCTTCTGGAATTTTAATTGGGTTTGCAAACTCTTCTGGGATACAACTTGTAACTCTTGGGTAATTCCCATTTAATGGTAAATTGTAAAATTGTAACTAATTTTGATGTTCTCGTAGAAGATTCTAGCATGTAAGTAGGACTCGGTGGGAGACCTAACTCATGGTGATATTGTATACCTGTTTCCTTGGGATTTTGGGTGGTCATTCCTCTACCGTAGTTCCTTCTAAATGTATAGTCGTTCAACGCGTGTATTTATGGAAAGGTACTACTAGTCTGTAAAAAGGTAACCATGTTAATGAAATATTGTAAGCACGGATCTAGGTCATGGTCAGGATTTTCTTCATATAAATTCAACTCATTTCTCTTTTATAATATGTATTAAGAATTAGTAATTTCTGTAAACTTTTATTTTTGAAATAAGATTAACTTCTGTTTTGTAAATGGCTGCCCACTCGTCGCATGATATCTGGCACATTGCATCCATCTACTTCGTCTAAAGCTAACAACATTGGACTTTTTGAAAATGTACCTAACGCGTCTCGGACTCTGAAAGCACTGCATGTGCTGGTGTAATGCGTTTCTGAGGACTTTTGGACACAGTGAAGCTGTTAACTAAGTGGTTTGCAAGGTGATCAATTATCCCTTAACTGATAATCTGACCCTGCAATCTTCCTAACCAAAACGATGCGGTTTTTATCCATCAATTGGAGTTAACTGGTGAACATTATCTTCTGGAAACATGCTTGGTGAATCGACTAGTTATGGAGTACTGCTTATGCCTTGGCATATTCTTGAACGGTGTTCACGCTTAAGGGAGGGAGACTGTTACGTGCAAAAGCCTGTTCCAACGTTTTTAAAATGTATCACCCCTACATGTGTCTTCCAGACCTTAAAACGCCCGCCTGGTTGGCTTGATTGGCCTTATGAACTAGAGGTGGCAGCATCTATCGGCCTCTAGCCGGAGTTGTATCTTCAACCGCTAGAGTGTGTTTGTGGTGTCTTCTGATCTCATCCTAATCGAGTCATGTTTGAAGGATATTGTATTGTACGTCATTGAACAAAAGACTGTATGTACATCATGCCGCCAAAATAATTATTCAATATGCACATTGTTACATGATGTGTCAAGCCTTGATTGGACAAAAACAATTAACATGAATGCAGTGCGGGCTTTGACTTTGGATTCTCCGCCATCTTGTGATCTTCATCGTCTGTCGTCAAGAAAGCATCAAGCCGGCTGCTGGTCAAAGAGTATCTCTCCGTGTGCTGGGGCCTTGGGCTCCTAGCCCTTACGAAATATGAATCTATTCAAGAAAAGGAAACGCCTGTGCTCCTAAGGATTTAATTTCTTCTTTTCGCCTTAAATATGAACTGTGGTATATTAATTTGACGGGCTACAAGAAGGGAAGCTTTATGGGTGATCGAAAGCGGCGTGTGTGCTCTCGTGGCCATTTTGAGGCAGTTCATGTCTTTTAAATCATTTAAAATGTGTTAATTATTTTGTTCTTTGTGTCTCCACTTAGGAAGGATGTAAGGTACGTTGCATTATACATTTATGTTTATTTATTTTTATGGGATCTCCGATATTAGTCTTATATTAATGTTTTAATACTGTATTTTATTTTGCTTTATAGGTCTAATATTTCTGTTTGTCAACGTTACCTGATATGTAAATATTGGTTTTTCTGTGCCTTCCGGAGACACGTTCCTAGTTTCCGTAGCTTGTAAATTATTATTTAATTAGTTTATTTTCCTTTGGGTAATCTTTGGGATTGCCCAATTATTAATTTATTTTACGATCCGTGCAGCCTAATATGCCTCATGTCAATAGCGTTAAGGCGTAATTCTTTCCTCCCTTTCTGTTATCTCTGGTGATTTTAAAATTAATTTTATGCTAATTGTTTGCCGTAATTCGATTGGACATGCGGTCATCTATTTGGTGGCCATGTTTGTTTTTTTGTTTTGCCGGAGTGCATTCTGGTCTTGTGAGTTCATTCTCTAGCCGTCGAGCGGGAAACTCAAACCTGTTGTGGTGTTAGCTTAGTATGTTTTTGTTTATCTTGTTGGTTTAACGTTGTGTTTTTGTGAGTGTTCCCGAGTTTGTCTCCGTCATGCAAATTGTGGATTTGTTAATTGATCCAATTTTTATTTTATTAATTTAATTTTAAAATGTTTCCGATTCATCGTGGCCTTGATCTCTGCATGTCGAGTCGGTATTGCGTGCCTTAGTAAATTATCAAGCCCTTTCTCATTTGGTAATACCTGTATTCCTTTTTTTTATCTTTTGGGCTTCATTATTTTAATTTTAAGTTAAATGTTTTCATTTCGCTCAGCAAGCATGTTAAAGCGACTCTTGCCTACTTATGTAAATAACTTATGTTGGCCTTAAGCCATATGCATCACCAGAGAGAGGTTGTTGTGGCCATAGAATTTCTTCTTTTTTATGATTTTGTTAATTTTTTTTCTCTTGCCCCCTTTGATAATTAAATTCTCTTTTAGTTTTTTTAAGCAACTGTTGTGGCATCATTTCGTTGGGGACAGTTCTATGGGTAATCGGAATGGGTCTGTAGACGAGCCTGTGCGTTTCCCCTTCTCCACCTTCCTTCCACCCTTTAGGTGTTCTTCTGTTGGGGCATGTCATCTGGCGGTGATTTTGCAGTGGAAGCGACGCGGACCTCTGAAGAAAAGGTAAGTTGGCCCATCTTCCATTACAGAGCCTAGCAATAATCATAATAATAATTTAATAATATAGGGATAGGGATATAATAGTCCTTTAGTACCACAACCGCACGTGTAAATCGCGTGTAGAAATTCAACAGTACCCCTTGAACCCCTTAAGCGCATTATATATGCATTGATGAATTTTACAGCTTAAGTTGGTTCCGTGATAACCTTATAGCTGTTTGCGAACGTTCACAGTATTGTAATAAATGGATAGGCATTGCGTCTTACAGAAATAGATAGAATTCTGAGATTGTGTTGGCATGGTTACCAGCTAGCATTCTTTCAATTGCTTAATAAAGGAAATTGGTTTTCTGCGAATATCTCAAAAACTGTTTGTTTTCGGACCATAAAATGTGGTTTTCGGGGCCCGTAAGGCCTCCGAGTTTTGTTTCTCACATTGAGACGTTGAAAATGAGCGTTGTCTCGTCTTGCTACGCCCATTTCAGTATGCATTTTAAGGGGATAGGCCCTCTTTTATGAGAGGTATGGAGAAGAGTTACATCAATGATTACTATCGTGCCTCTGATGTACATCTGTACCAAATTTAACGTTGATCCACTCAGCCGTTCTCGAGTAATGCGCGTGCAAAATTGTACACAGACAAACAAACAAACAGACAGACAAAAATTTTGTTTTTGCGCGAAACCGTCATAAACCAGTCTGAGACGCGTTAATAACCCAAATTTCCGTGGAAATTCAGAAGAAACGGACAAACTTTCATTTATATATATTGAACCCTTATTGATTTGCCGATCAATAAGTCTTCATGATTTTTATTATTATTATTATTATTATTACTGATATCCAGGCATTGCTTGTTGGAGATTGACAACGGGAAGACAGGTAGTGTGTCGCAACGCTTGCAACAGAGGTAGCGTGGTAGTTATTCCTGGGAATGACCGAGTAAGCCCAGTTCAAGGACAAATTCAGAGTGAACGCGCATCCAAGTTGGCGTCATTATGGGCGTGCCAGAAGTGAATTTCCAACCGATACACGATTGAATCAGCGAATCAGGAGAGAGGACGCCTAAACCACGCGGAGATTTGCGTTCCAAAAAAAAGGCGCTAAAAACACGTGTATGAAGAACCGCGATGCGATAGGATTCCGCATGAGTGCATTGAGATGTTTAAATAAAAAGAAGAAGTTTGATACTAGTCCCAAGTCTGTGAGTTGAAAATTACTGATTTTTTTTGTCGTGTAGCCTCCTGAGAGGCCGAGTGCAGGTCTTTCTAGTCGACGCCCGTGGGCGACCTGCGCGTCGGGATGAGAGATGGAATGGATGAATATAAATGAAAGTGGGCAAGGATGTGGAAGGAAGCGGCCGTGGCCTGTCAGAAGGTACTGTCCCGGCATTTGCCTGGTGTTGAAAATGGGAAACCACGGAAAACCATTTCAAGGACAGCCAACGGTGGGGCTCGAACCCACGCGTCTACCGAGTCAGCAGAGAGCTTGGCCCCATGACCTAACGCAGCGCTTTAGCCAGCGTAGCTACTACTGTCGGTAAAATTACTGATTATTTTCACAGATTGCCCCCACTCCACTCCATTCTGTCAGTTTCTAATAAATTGATCGGTGATGAGTAGTTTGACACACAACTTTATCGAGCTCTGAGGAGCATCGTTCACGCCGGTTTGAGACACGATTTTATCAGGTTCTGGTGAGCATACTTCACGTCTGTCTAAACGAACATTTTATTGTGCTCTTGGGAGCAGAGTTCATGCCTAGCGGAGGGGAGATCTCTGGTTGAGATAAGCGCTACTCGGCATACGTAATTTGTGAGACTTGTTAAATGCCAGTTGCGTGGTGGACGAAGATTGTAATATTTTCTGTAAATTTTGTGTTATATTTTTTGTGTGATATATATGTGCGTGTGAAGTAAGCAAATGCTTAGATAGGGCCAGTTCAACGTTGAGTAATCGCCCAGGAAGTTTGAGTGAAAGTCAGTAGCTCATAGCGATTCTAGCTAGGAAGAATATTAATTTTGAACATTTCTTTTCAAGAAGCCACGCCAAGATGTCTACAGGAAGGTCGATTGGTGGAATGATGTGCTACGCCTCTACCAGAATGTCGACGATGAAGGAGTAGATTTCCCGTGGGGGAATGCATTGGGAAGGAGGTTGATTATCTGCAAGCTGCACGGTGATGTACAAACCATTGATTTATTCAATATGTAGCTAGATTAGACGCGGGAACGTTGTAAATAATTTCTTCATGGTTTTTCTTGTGTATTTAGATTTCGTGTGCCGACACTGTTATATTTAAACGTACGTTGGCACGTGGCCAAAATATTTGTTTGATTGTATATTTTTCTTATGAGTCATTATTAGTATGCACGGCGCGTGTATTTTGATTTTTATTCATGCAAATGCGAAATTCGTCATGGTCGATAAATGGTGCTTTATTCAAATTCATGTTGACTAGGAGAAGGGGTTAAATGTTGTTAGATGTTTTACGAACAGGTTTTATTCATACTAGGAGTGCCGAACGCAACAAGTTAAGATGTCACTGTAGAACACATTAGTTCTATATTTTTTTGAGTTTTTTTTATATCCCTTTTCAGGTTCTTCAGTCACGGACTAGATTGGGAGCGCAAGTCGGTGGAAATATTTATGTCTTTTATTTCAGGTTTCTGTCAAACCCATACGTGTGATTCTGGTGTGTGTTTTGTGTCAAGGTGTGTGTATTTGATTCTTCGTGATGAGGGGTTGAATGTGTCTACCGCCCTCAAATATTATGGTTGTATTTTTATGGACGGGGGAAGTGCTCTGGAGGCTACCTTACCGTGTCCTGTACTGATTCTTGGATTTCCGTGGGAAATGCTAAGATATTTTATTTTGACACACACACGTATATTATGTGCTATTGGGAGCTCGCTTCTTCGAGACTCGAGCCAGCGCTACGGCAGGTCGAGGTTATTGAGACGTGGGTTGACAGATGTGCAGATTCCACCTTGCGCCCGTCTATGTCTGGTGATTCATCGTTTAGGCAGTCCAGCTGACCGACTGACCCCTCGAAGCTATCTGTAGCAAACCTGTTCTTTTAATGGTCATTGGATCAGAATATTAATTGGGAGTTCGCCATGTCCGTTACGAATTACCGCATATCGTATGAAATGAAATATTTCTTTATGATGTAAATGTTGGCTCTGAGCCTAGTGATTTTTGTGACTCATTTCATTTGCTTATTGTTACATTTTGTCTGTTGTGACACCGTTGGGTGTATTTTGTATTTCCTTGTAAAAATGGCAAGCGGCCATATGTGTATTTTTCTTTAATGGTCACGTGTTGATTTACTTGTGTTGATTTGAAAAGTCCTAAATTTAGGCGTTAATGTTGTTTGCTACGGCAGTTCTTTGATTCCAATTTCATGCGGAAATTATTTGTGTCTTATTAAGTGTAGGAAGTGTCGGATTAGTTTAATTAGTGTTTAGTTGGTTCCTAGTGTATGTCTAGCTATAAGACAATGCAGATTCCTCCCCTGAAGGTTTACTGGATGGTAACGAATCTCGCATTAATTTGTACACATCGTAACGCATGTAGAAAAGCCGCACACGCACATGTCATTGCAGTAATTTGGGACATTTGGTCCAGATGTTTACGATCTCTCCTGAGATCAGGCCTAGTTTGGCAATTTTATTAATTCAAGAGGGTGTCATTTGGGAATCCTTGTGTTTTCGCTGTAAATAGTGTAAATTTGTTGATCTGTTTATTAAATTCATATGTTTTAATCCTGGTATTCACTTTTTCCTGCATGTTATTTTGCTATATTTTACCCTGCAAGTTATAAGAAGCGCTTAACAACAACTTTACGAAATGGACTGTTACACCCCCCGAAATTGAGTCTCATATGCTTCTTTGCAAGGGTTCAATATATATGTATATATAAAGAGAGAGATGTTAGCACAGCATGTGGTGTAGACTTCACCTACAATTGGTCCCAGGGTGCTAGCAGGGTTAACCTGCATTACCGATATATTAGCTTATGTTAGCACAGCATGTGGTGTAGACTTCACCTACAATAGGGCCCAGGGTGCTAGCAGAGTGAACCTGCATTACCAATAAATTAGCTACTGTTAGCACAGAATGTGGTGTTGACTACACCTACAATAGGGTCCACGGTTCCAGGATATCTATCAGAGTTATCATGTGTGAAATTTTGATGAGGTTATAGTATTACATAGATGGATTTTTACTCGAAATGTTTGACAATTTTCCGTGTGATATAATATAAAACACGCAAAAGTTACGTTCATTAGCACACGTAGTTTCCTTGTGCTATTGAATATTGAAATACATACTCCACAATACAATTGGGTATTGATAAATGTGCTACCTCAAGCGGCCTACTGCAAGCCCTAGTATTTTAATGAAGCCTAAAATTCCGCAATAAAAAATCTCTAAAACGTAGAAAATCATCGGTCGAACTCTTTCCTTTAATACGGCATTAAAATACGAGGTATATGCAATAATATAAATAGTAGTAGTAAGTAGTAATTCTGATCAAAATGTGCCATGGGTAGAGGATGGAGCTTGAGAGAATAGCGTTACTCAACGCTTGAGTAATGCATGTTAGCAAAGGGTAGACGCATACCGTAGGCTATATTAAAATCAATAACTTTTGCTTGTTCCAAACAGAACAATTGTCAACATGTCATCCAGTGGCGTGCGTCCTACTGAGCACTGTAGCTGCATAGAGACTGGAGAGAGAAACGAACTCAAGACACCGCTCTACGTTTGCAGTTTACACACAACATGTCCTCCAGTAGCGTGCGTCCTACTGAGCACTGTAGCCGCATAGAGACTGGCGAGAGAAACGAACTGAAGACACTGCTCTACGTTTGCAGCATACACACAACATGTCCTCCAGTAGCGTGCGTCCTACTGAGCACTGTAGCTGCATAGAGACTGGCGAGAGAAACGAACTGAAGACACCGCTCTACGTTTGCAGTATACACACAACTTTCCCTTTGATCACAAGGCGCTTCAAGTTTAAGTACATGTATGAGATGGAGGGCCTATTCCTATGCTTACAACAGAATGCAGACATTTTTACTCTTACAATATGAGGCAGATATAAATATAAGATGTCACAGAACTTAAACGTGCACAAGTCCACCTCCTGGTGTAGTGACTACAATTCTTGGCTATCGCCCAACAACTGTGGGTTTTAATTCTTAGCTAAGCCAAACAATTTAATTCTGGTCAGAGGGCTGGAACGAGGCAGGTACACTCAGCATTGAGAAACAAAGCTGAAAAGAGGTGCGTCCAATTCTCACCTCAACCATCCTGGAAGAGTTTCCCATGGTTTTCAATTTCTTCTCTATGCAAATACTCGGATGGTTCCTAACTTAAAGACCACGGCTTCCTCATTCACATTCCTCACCTAAATTACAAATAAAAACACTCGAAAACAAACACCACAGATTGTCAAGCAAATTCTACACACGCATCCAAGTACACCGGGGCTAAATGACCAAGATGGCCAACTCCCTAAAGTGAAACAACGTCATTATTAGACGGGACATAATCTACACCCCTTGTCATTCCGAGTTGCGAGGCAATACAAATACAGAGATGGATCAGTTTTTGTTTATTGGGGACCACCTTGTGGTGTAGTGGCTAGCATACTTAGCTGTCACACATGAGGTCCGGATTCGATTCACGGCTCAGTCAAGAAATTTACTTTTGGTCTCTGGGATAGAATGGGGTACACGATGGCTTGTGAGGTAAACCTGAGAAGAGGTGAGTTTCCTAACCTCAATTACGAAAACACACACACTTGGAGAAACCACAATAACACAGGCCATCTGAGAAATTTGTGTTAGCACGTTTGAATTCGGAAGCTTCTTTAAAAAACACATTGAAAATTATATTATTTCTCGCCTGGCTGTGTAAAACTGTATGCTGCCACTCGGTTTGCTGAGGGATTTCAGCTCGCAGCACTTCTTAAGGCAAGGGGGGGATGTCATCGGAAATGAATGCATTTTCTTAAAAAATTATTACAACCTGAGTTTCTGAGTTAAAGGCATGACACGTTGAGTGTAGATAGATAATTAACTGTAATAAATAAAACAAGTAGTTCCGTGAAGAACTATACAGCCTATATTCATATATCCTACCCATGTCTATTGCCTCTATCAACATACACAATTTCAGTTGGATTGTTGTAATAGATTCGTAGATATTGAGAACCGTCTAAATGTTTCAGATGGTCGACATGATGGATTTTTATTTATGTACTATTACATGAAGATTATTGTGTACGTGTGGTATTCAAACGTCAATCGCATGATCAGGACACATGAAGTAAAAACGAAATTTTAAAATTTCGCACAGCTGCCATCTTGTGGTTATGAAAATAATTGAAATATACTAGATGCCATTGGATTAACATTTGTATAAGCATTTACTGTTCAAAGTTCCACTGCACACGGATGGTTACATCGCGAGAAACGTCCACTTAAATATTTATACTTCGTGTCGCCGCCATGCTGGATTTGTGCTCACCAGATTATTGAAAGTCCTATAGATGAACTTATGTTCAGAGCTTCTATGAACATAAAAAAATCAGGTTGGTGCTGTAAATGATTTGTAGATACTGAGAACCGTCTAAATTTTTCGGATGGTCGCCATTTAGGATTGTTGAATGTATAGGCCATATAGTTATGTACTGTCCCCGATAATCCGGATAGTAGGCTGTCAGAAATCCGCCCCCTCAATCGGATTGTAAATAATCAATCGCACCGGCACAGCTACATCAATGAAAATGGCACTGACAGATACTACCGAGATTAGAGCACAGTAGTTAACAAGAAATTATTGTGGAACACACCAAAATATACGGGGGTTCATACTTACCTTTTACTTACCTTTTCAATTTAATCTCGGGTCTGGGTTTTCAACTGGATCACTTAATAGTATGCCCTCACAATAACCTCCACCACGATATTTAAAATGAACCAAAACGGAAACAAGAAAATTTAAACTGCACAATAATTTATTTCACATAAAGAAAATAATTTAAC
Organism: Meconema thalassinum; assembly: GCA_946902985.2. Classification (NCBI taxonomy): domain Eukaryota; kingdom Metazoa; phylum Arthropoda; class Insecta; order Orthoptera; family Tettigoniidae; genus Meconema; species Meconema thalassinum. The sequence continues at coordinate 26,485,824 of OX336395.1, forward strand.
AAAATTTAACAACAAAATATACGTGGCAATCAGAAGCCATTGTCCACGTAACCATGTCCTCCTGTAGGACTTGTAGACTTCACATACAAAATTTCAGCTTTCTCTAGCTCAAAAGAACGTAATAATAATAATGCACTTTGGAATGGATAAGGGAGCTGGGACGAGACATATAGCAATTGTTTCCGTGTTTATGAACTTCACATTTTATTTATAACCGCAAGGCTGCTATGTAGATGACCTTGGCCTCTATCATACAGTTATCAGGCCACCTGCGATACACCCTGCACCATGTCGCATGCTTGCATCGTCAAATGGACGCACCTGTCCATCCAATGTTAGCATATGCTAGTTACCTCAGAGCCTAGCTCCTTTTCAAAACACTTTAAATGTTCACGTCTGAACTCAAATATTATCACGCAAATCTTTTAAATGCTCCGTTCAAATATCAATGGATTACTCTAATAATCCCAAATCTTGTTTAATTGTATAATCCAATTGTTTAACTAGCGTTTTTTAGAGTATAATAACGAAAACGTTTAATGTTTATAACAAAATGTTCATTAATTATTTATAACATTTTAAATTGTTTATAACATTGTCAAACGACAATTGAAAAATTTATACATGCCTCTATTAATCCCGTTCGTTTCAAATTATTATTAAAGATATTTACATAGTTATTTACATTATTTATATTATTTATATTATTTATATTAGAAATACATTAAACCACACGTTTATCCGGTTGATAATTACTTAAATCGTGGTGATTTAATTGACCAATGAAGGTTAGTTATATTTAAATTTTAGATTCAGGTTTAATAAGATTTAATAATTATTATTATTTGTGACGGTAACCTCCATTCAAAATCGTTATCTCAAATTATTTAAACACTCTTGTTAATTTTAACAGTAACTTCACATGATTAATTTTCAAAGGACCTGAACAATACACTCAGCGGAAAAAATACCTCGCTCAAAACGCACAAAATTGCACCGAAATTGGCCCATAATTCATCATATATCTCATTATATACTGCTCAAAAAAATTAAAGCACCACTTTTTTCAATGGCCACCAAATTTGGAAAGTTGACTGCACAAGGTCGAAATCTCAGTATGACGTTTGCCCCGACGCCTACCAAGCACATGCTTCAGCCCAACTCCCCAACTTGTGTAGTTTCGGGATAGCGCCCCCAAAACCAGCCCATTTTTGAAAACCGTAAATTGAAGTTTGCGAAAAACACTGTAGGACTTGTCGCAGGTTCCCAAAGCAGTCGAAAATGAATGAGTCTTGCTCTTAAGGTTCCACGAACACGTTGAAATCGTTACATTTGACGTTTGGGCATTTTCAACCCCCTTCATCATCCCCTAAACATGGACTACCATTGGGGGCGCCGGAGAAGGTACCGGATGTGTTTAACCACCTGAAAACCTGCACGCCGTCCTCAGTTGCTGATTGCAGTAAGTTCTTAAGGCCTCCGGCAATGTTCACCCCTCCTAACACCCTCAACTGGCAAGGGGCCAAACCACCCCGTCTTGATTCACCGCTAAGGAAGGTTTAAATCGAGATTTTTATCAGTGCTGCTAATGGGGGCGGTCTTCCCCTAACGTTTCAAAAGAGGACCTGTGCCTGTGTCGCCACCCCTTCCCCTGCAACCCCCGTTTGTATGATTTTTCGAATCAGGCCCTTTTTAAGGCCTGAAATGAGGTCTTAATCGCTGAAAGGGCTGTAAAGGTCCTTAGAAGTAGTGGTGACACGAAATCAACCCCTTCCGATGTTTGATTGACATTCCATCCCCCAAAGTTGACATTTTTGCACCCTCAACCCTCCCTGTCTGGACGCGTAACGCGTCATGGCAGAGTTTTCAGAGTTGGATCAAAATGAAGCTTATGGCCTGAAATGGAGCCCAAAACAGCAGGTTGGATGGAAATTCATCGGTAGGGTGGGAAACGGGACCAAACATGTTTCAAAAAAGTTAACTGCCTCTAGTAAGTACACCAATGCATAGGCAACCCACATCACGTCATTTTTCTCCCATTGCCAAACTTTGTAACCTATTGCCGATCATAGGCAACCCACACGCACGGACGTGATGTGGGTTGCCTGTGCATGGGCGTACTTACTGTAGGCTGTACACTTTTTTGAAAAATTTTGGTCCCGTTTCCCAACCTACCGATGAATTTCTATCCAGTCTGCTGTTTTGGGCTCCATTGCAGGCCATAAGCTTCATTTTCATCCAACTCTGAAAACTCTGCCATGACGCATTACGCGTCCAGACAGGGAGGGTTGGGGGTGCAAAAATTTCGAATTTGGGGGACGGAATGTCAATCATCGATCGGAAGGGGTTGATTTCGTGTCACCACTACTTCTAAGGACCTTTACAGCCCTTTCAGCGATTAAGACGTCGTTTCAGCCCTTAAAAAGGGCCTGATTCGAAAAATCATACAAACGGGGGTTGCAGGGGAAGGGGTGGTGACAAAGACACAGTTCCTTTTTTGAAACGTTAGGGGAAGACCCCCCATTAGCAGCACTGATAAACATCTCGATTAAAACCTTCCTTAGGGGTGAATCGAGAAGGGGTGGTTTGGTCCCATGCCAGTTGAGGGTGTTAGGGGTTGTGGACATTGCCGGAGGCCTTACGAACTTACTGCAATCAGCAACTGAGGACGGTGGACAGATTTTCAGGTGGTTAAACACACCCGGTACCTTCTCAGACGCCCCCAATGGTAGTCCATGTTTAGGGGATGATGAAGGGGGTTGAAAATGCCCAAACGCCAAATGTAACGATTTCAACGTGTTTGTGGAACCTTTAAGAGCAAGACTCATTCATTTTCGACTGCTTTGGCAACCTGCGACAAGTCCTGCAGCGTTTATCGCAAACTTCAATTTGCGGTTTTCGAAAATGGGCTGGTTTTCGGTGTGCTATCCCGAAACTACTCAAGTTGGGGAGTTGTGCTGAAGCATATGCTTGGTAGGCGTCAGGACAAACGTCATACTGAGATTTCGGGCTTGTAGGTCAACTTTTCAAAATTTGGTGGCCTTTGAAAAAAGTGGTGCTTTAATTTTTTTGAGCAGTATATATGGCATCAAAATCTTCCACAATACATACAAAAACCTCCACTTACAAATTCATCAACATGATCAATATTACTGTGGGAACCTCCTTCACTTATTACAGGGCATTATTCATCAGCGACTTTTACACGTCCACTGAACTAACGATTATACATCCATAGTTCCTCTTTAAAAATTCTTATATTCATCAATTGTATCAAAAACTGTTATTATATTTAACCTTCGTGGGTTTCATTCATGAATCGATATGAAGTAAAAATTTGCCAATCACAAATAAATTTAATAGCAAATACGATTAGACACGCCTCCCTGGTCTATCAAAATTGAGATTAATATCATCAAAGTATCGCAGTATAAAAATACTATCTTCAATCAAAGTTCATCTAAACTGCATAAATAATCGAATAGAATACAATTAGACTTTGGAATGCAAACATTATTGTTCCAATCTAGAATTGAGAAAAATTCCTATCAAATGTTCATTACTATCGTGTACTCAATAAATCGTACTCAAAGTTCATATTTCATAAAAATTGTCTATAATGCAATGGTACTTCAGAACTGACGATAAATGTCTATGTTGCAATCATATTCATAAAACGACTAGTATTTCCAAGATCGTCGATAAAGTAGAAGATTTTAACGCTCTAAAATCTTTTAATCATTCTTCTTTCTTGAGGATGACAGAAAATTGGTCAAAGTAATTTACTGAATAGAATTACTTTAATAAAGTGACACGCTGTCTGAATTCAAATTTGCCAGAGAAAATCGTTAACTTTACAGTTAAATCGTGACTACAAAAATATGCAAATTACTGAAAGAATATATTTTATCAGTCTCAACTGATCCAAAATTATTTAAATATGCCAATGACATAACAATGTCTCAATAAATCGTAGAAAAAGACATAAATCAGCAAAGTGTACTGAGTATAAAAATATCAAGCAAGAATATGGGGCAAAATATATGGGACAGAAAATATTTGAAAAATGGTTGCTCAGATATCGCTAAATGGCTCAAATAAAACAAGAAACGTTCACGACTACCTTATCTGTTGATTGAAGTTCTAGAGGAAAATTTCCAAAGAGGACTGCTGTTGGTTCCATTTCACCACCGTAAAGATGTGCTCCGACCTCGAACCTGGAACCTGCGACCTCGGAGAATAGAACTGCTTCCTCCTCCGGAAATTGCACTGCTCCGTGTAGACGATAGACATCCTTCTGGCAAAACTCTTCTTTGTGAGCCGGGTCCACCCTGGCCTCTCTTGATAGTTCCCTGAAGTTCTGGTAGAAATTCGCCATGAAGTTTATTGCAATTATTTCCGCAGAAATGTTCATAATTGTGGAGTATGAAGATATTTCCTCTGCCATTTGATGTATTTCAGCGATGGCTTACGATGCATGAGTGTAGTTGGATGTTCACTACATGCTCGCTTTTGTAGAATGACGATTAACGAAGTTCCATGCTGCTATTTCACTCCATTGATATATGTCCCAATTGCATTAAAGTTTTAGCCTTCCATCTCCACTTCCGTTATAATAATAGTCGAAAGTACTGCCAGATTATATAGTTCCATTGTAGAATGTAGCGTTATATCACCAAATGTAATCTTCAGTATCACGGTTGCAATACAAGTGTCAGCCGTAGCGTAGAATGTGGTATTGTAAAAGTGCTTCTCAGGAGTCGAGAAAATCACTTTTGTCTGCAGTCTTAAAATGCGAATATCTTCCAAAGTATAATAGTGAAAATGTTCAACTTTCGTACACGCCTCAATATTGTAATGCACAATTGAATTAGCATAAATGCAGTAGCTAACTCTTGATAGATAATCTTGTAGACTCGTTTATGTGTGCGCTCCAACTTCGCCTAGTTTCAATAACCGTAAAATTGTACTGCTGCACGCTCAATGCTTGTGCGATGCTGTGGGCTCTACCACACGTGCTAATGACGACTTGCTTCACTGAATAACTCGAAGTCTGACAATATGAGAATCAGAAAAATGAGCCATGAGCGATGAGAGATGAGACATGAGACATGAGAGCTTCCTCTGTGCTGTGCAGGGCCTTTTATCAACTTCTTAAGGGGCGTATCCATCCCTTCCAGAGCTTGTTCCTCCGTCATTGCTAGAAGTTCTAACTTTGGCTATACTTGACGGATTTTCAAATTTCAAAAACTCATAATTAATTTCTTCAAAATTCCAAATCAATGCCATAACTGAAAATAGTTTTCCACAATTCTGCATGCCAAAAGTAATTAAATATGGTAGTTTCAGTAATCTCCGTCTCCCTCCAAACTATCATTCATTGATTCGAGCCTCTCCTCCAATAGCGTAACTTCTTCCTTAGCACAATTCCTTGTTTCTCTGCGACTGCGTCGTAAATCTCAGATCCTTCTCGAACAAAATCATGACGTCACCAAGAATCTCAGCTCATCCAGCCTACTTGCATGAAGTCTGCGTCATCCGTGCCTACGTCATGAATATACACGTCACAACTATGACAGCCATAACTTTATTCATATATGCCAATACAGCCACCGTGGTCTCATTATAATTCAATTTACGGGGGCATTCTCCCTTCACCACGTTTTAAAAACAGTAGCAAATTGTTTTTAACTCTGTGTTATAAATATCTGAATTCACTTGAACACGAAATTGAATTATTATTGGCTTACTCTTGTATGATATTTCCTCTATGTTCCTTAATCATAAGTCTCTTCTTCTCTGGGTTGTGTGTGGCTGATGCATTCACTCCTCTCTACTTTCTCTTCTGTCCTGTATTCCTGTTTTCCAAATTCTGCTGGCTTGTAGAAGGACCTGGATCGATCACTAAATCCTGTCTTTTCTTCTGGTTTTCAGCTTCCTTCTCTCGTAATTCCTTCAAATACTGCTGACTTTCTTTCTCTCTCTCTTGATACTTGTCCGGTGTCATAACCTGACTTTGAGAATTCTGATTCCGATTCTGGTACTGGTTATTTCTGTTGTAGTTCCTATTGTATCCATTGTTATTATAGTATCTACCTCTTTCGTTATTATAGTTCCCTCTATTGTTATTCCAGCCTCGTCTTTGCTGATATGGACGGTAACCTTGTGATCTGTTGTTGCGAAAATAATTGATCCTGTGAGGACCTACATTTTCAGTTTTCTCTTCAGCAGGCTTATCAGTTTGCTGAACTTGATCCATGTAGACTGTATTAATGTCTTTGAATTCGTGCCTCTGATCTTTTTGAACCAAATTTGGCATTGGACTCGTGTAGTCAAGCCTTCTCAATAGTTCGTCCATACTGGTCAAATCCCTGATATTTGACGATATGATAAGTCTTCTTACCTCCACAGGCAGCATACGAGAAATAGCATCTATCAACTGCTCCGTCGACAGTGGGGGTTGTAAGAATCTCAAGCGCGATAACTGGCTCGTGAAGAAATCAGCGTACCGTGTTGGAAGAGTACCCGAATACTTCCTCGAGTATACCTCAGCTCTTAATGAATTTTGTGCTTCAATTGACCAGAATCGTTTTATCAGTGCCTCTGCAAATTCATCGAAATTACTAAAAGTGTACCGAAATGCTCTGAACCATTCAAGGGGTCCTCCAGCTAGAAATCTCTCTACGATTCTCATCTCTCTTTCTCTAGGAATATGGGCTTCAATAAAATAGTCTTTCAGGTTTCTGATATACTCTATCGGTGTTAGACTATCTGTATTACTAAATTTCTGAGGCTTATCCTCAAAGTTTCGGATGACTGTCACATTTCTTGGATATGAATCCATGTAATTCTTCCCACTATCACGATATTTCCATTCAGATTCAATATTCCTATCCTCTTCTTCTTCCCGGAATCTGAATATACGTTCCTCAGGACTAATATCTCTCTCTTCAGTAGCGAGGTTACATCTTCTCACGTAATTTCTATTATCTTCACAAGTCAATCCTTCTGGATCCTTATCTGTGATTTACGTGATGACATTCCTAATCAACTCTTCTTTATACGTTTCCATCATGCTAGCTTCTCCTAGTTTCAAATTCTGAAGTTTGCTCGTAGTTTCATTGACATCAGAGACAACCTTATGAATTTGTTCCTCTAACGCGGTTTTTAATGCTTGCACGTCCTGACCTATTTGAGTTCTATCCTCTACCTGCTTTTCGGATAGCGAATCCATCCTTATATTCAAGTCCTTTCTAATTTGAACTACCTCATTATTTATATCTACTTGTGTACTGGCAAGTTTTCGTTCAATTCGCTCCTGAATCTGATTGACATGTTCCCCACTTGACCTGTTCCATTCATCTTTCCAAACCGTTACATTTGCAGTTAACATTTCAGCAATATCTACTTCAATGTCTTCCTTAAGTAAACGATTATGATCTAAGACTTGGGTCCTCATGACCTCTACATCATATTTTAATCCAGCTAAAGAAGCTGTTGTCCTAACAGACTCGTCAACCAACCTAGTTGTTAAAGCACTAATGTTACGAGTACAAAGCGTTTTTGAAGTTTCAATTTCTTCTCTAACCTTATTAACATCAGTTTGAACTTTGGCAATGTCTACAAAAACTGTATTAACTTCTATTTGTATCTTATTGATATCGCTTTGCATCTCATTTACATCAGAATGAATATTATTTATGTCTACTTGAACGTTTGACACATCGGTTCGAACATTTCTAATCTCTCTTTGAACTTCTTCTACCTTGTCTTGTACAGTAGCAACATCATTCCTAACAACGATTACTTCTGCTCTAGCACATGAAATATCATCCCGGACATTAGCAACATCAAGATTCAACATAGTAAGGCCTTTCTGGACTGAATCAACCTTTCCCTGTACATTGGATAAATCTTTATGGACATTGGATAAATCTACTTTAACATCTGAGACATCCTTGTGAATGTCACTCACGGCATTCTGGATTCCCTGGGTACTGGTCTGTAAACGCGACACATTATTTTCCAAGTTTGCAGAACTGGTCTGAAGAACTTTCATAATCTCCTCCATTCTAATAGACAAATTACTAGCATTCTCCTCCATTCGACTAGTATTCCTAGCTTCCATCTCCCTCACACTTTCATTCAGCCTAATAGACAAATTGTTGGACATCTCCTCCAACATCTTTCTCATACTCTCATCCGCCATCTCAATAATATTTCAATAATAGACTGCTTTAGGGACATACATCAAATAGAGCAAGATAACAACATCTGAGCAACATCTTTCACCATATATAAGTTTGAGCAATTTTCTGTCTTAAATATAACTTATAATTACCTTATAATTAACCTTCGTAGACACCCTATGTTGAAATAAACTCAAGCACATGTTCAAATTTCTTTGGTTCATTTTAAAATATCCTAACACAAATAATTTACATTTACAATCCAAATAGTTTAATTTTATCTTTAATATGACTAAACATGTCATAAGCCGGTCAAATAAAATAAGACTCCAGATCATAGGCGATTTTTCTAAGTTTCCAGCCTATTTAACCTCTCTCAGGTTGTATAAGATCTGATCTTTTCTGAGTGTAATTTTCCTAATACAACACAACATTTTATCCCTATATAATCACACTCTCAAATTCTACAATTGGCCAAGACATCTAACAAAGAATCAACCTCTTTATTTGAGTCTTCACAATCCCACTGACATCGATAACTTGGTAATCCAATGTTATTCGAGCACTCCACACGAAATTGCGGTGCCAATTCTACTGGCGTTCAACCTGGTAATCCAGTTTTGTCGAGCAGCCCCACGTTGGGCGCCAATCCTACTGTCCCCGATAATCCGGATAGTAGGCTGTCAGAAATCCGCCCCCTCAATCGGATTGCCAATAATCAATCGCACCGGCACAGCTACATCAATGAAAATGGCACTGACAGATACTACCGAGATTAGAGCACAGTAGTTAACAAGAAATTATTGTGGAACACACCAAAATATACGGGGGTTCATACTTACCTTTTACTTATCTTTTCAATTTAATCTCGGGTCTGGGTTTTCAACTGGATCACTTAATAGTATGCCCTCACAATAACCTCCACCACGATATTTAAAATGAACCAAAACGGAAACAAGAAAATTTAAACTGCACAATAATTCATTTCACATAAAGAAAATAATTTAACAAAATTTAACAACAAAATATACGTGGCAATCAGAAGCCATTGTCCACGTAACCATGTCCTCCTGTAGGACTTGTAGACTTCACATACAAAATTTCAGCTTTCTCTAGCTCAAAAGAACGTAATAATAATAATGCACTTTGGAATGGATAAGGGAGCTGGGACGAGACATATAGCAATTGTTTCCGTGTTTATGAACTTCACATTTTATTTATAACCGCAAGGCTGCTATGTAGATGACCTTGGCCTCTATCATACAGTTATCTGGCCACCTGCGATACACCCTGCACCATGTCGCATGCTTGCATCGTCAAATGGACGCACCTGTCCATCCAATGTTAGCATATGCTAGTTACCTCAGAGCCTAGCTCCTTTTCAAAACACTTTAAATGTTCACGTCTGAACTCAAATATTATCACGCAAATCTTTTAAATGCTCCGTTCAAATATCAATGGATTACTCTAATAATCCCAAATCTTGTTTAATTGTATAATCCAATTGTTTAACTAGCGTTGTTTAGAGTATAATAACGAAAACGTTTAATGTTTATAACAAAATGTTCATTAATTATTTATAACATTTTAAATTGTTTATAACATTGTCAAACGACAATTGAAAAATTTATACATGCCTCTATTAATCCCGTTCGTTTCAAATTATTTTTAAAGATATTTACATAGTTATTTATATTATTTATATTATTTATATTAGAAATACATTAAACCACACGTTTATCCGGTTGATAATTACTTAAATCGTGGTGATATAATCGACCAATGAAGGTTAGTTATATTTAAATTTTAGATTCAGGTTTAATAAGATTTAATAATTATTATTATTTGTGACGGTAACCTCCATTCAAAATCGTTATCTCAAATTATTTAAACACTCTTGTTAATTTTAACAGTAACTTCACATGATTAATTTTCAAAGGACCTGAACAATACACTCAGCGGAAAAAATACCTCGCTCAAAACGCACAAAATTGCACCAAAATTGGCCCATAATTCATCATATATCTCATTATATATGGCATCAAAATCTTCCACAATACATACAAAAACCTCCACTTAAAAATTCATCAACATGATCAATATTACTGTGGGAACCTCCTTCACTTATTACAGGGCATTATTCATCAGCGACTTTTACACGTCCACTGAACTAACGATTATACATCCATAGTTCCTCTTTAAAAATTCTTATATTCATCAATTGTATCAAAAACTGTTATTATATTTAACCTTCGTGGGTTTCATTCATGAATCGATATGAAGTAAAAATTTGCCAATCACAAATAAATTTAATAGCAAATACGATTAGACACGCCTCCCTGGTCTATCAAAATTGAGATTAATATCATCAAAGTATCGCAGTATAAAAATACTCTCTTCAATCAAAGTTCATCTAAACTGCATAAATAATCGAATAGAATACAATTAGACTTTGGAATGCAAACATTATTGTTCCAATCTAGAATTGAGAAAAACTCCTATCAAATGTTCATTACTATTGTGTACTCAATAAATCGTACTCAAAGTTCATATTTCATAAAAATTGTCTATAATGCAATAGTATTTCAGAACTGACGATAAATGTCTATGTTGCAATCATATTCATAAAACGACTAGTATTTCCAAGATCGTCGATAAAGTAGAAGATTTTAACGCTCTAAAATCTTTTAATCATTCTTCTATCTTGAGGATGACAGAAAATTGGTCAAAGTAATTTACTGAATAGAATTACTTTAATAAAGTGACACGCTGTCTGAGTTCAAATTTGCCAGAGAAAATCGTTAACTTTACAGTTAAATCGTGACTACAAAAATATGCAAATTACTGAAAGAATATATTTTATCAGTCTCAACTTATCCAAAATTATTTAAATATGGCAATGACATAACAATGTCTCAATAAATCGTAGAAAAAGACATAAATCAGCAAAGTGTACTGAGTATAAAAATATCAAGCAAGAATATGGGGCAAAATATATGGGACAGAAAATATGGGAAAAATGGTTGCTCAGATATCGCTAAATGGCTCAAATAAAACAAGAAACGTTCACGACTACCTTATCTGTTGATTGAAGTTCTAGAGGAAAATTTCCAAAGAGGACTGCTGTTGGTTCCATTTCACCACCGTAAAGATGTGCTCCGACCTCGAACCTGGAACCTGCGCCCTCGGAGAATAGAACTGCTTCCTCCTCCGGAAATTGCACTGCTCCGTGTAGACGATAGACATCCTTCTGGCAAAACTCTTCTTTGTGAGCCGGGTCCACCCTGGCCTCTCTTGATAGTTCCCTGAAGTTCTGGTAGAAATTCGCCATGAAGTTTATTGCAATTATTTCCGCAGAAATGTTCATAATTGTGGAGTATGAAGATATTTCCACTGCCATTTGATGTATTTCAGCGATGGCTTACGATGCATGAGTGTAGTTGGATGTTCACTACATGCTCGCTTTTGTAGAATGACGATTAACGAAGTTCCATGCTGCTATTTCACTCCATTGATATATGTCCCAATTGCATTAAAGTTTTAGCCTTCCATCTCCACTTCCGTTATAATAATAGTCGAAAGTACTGCCAGATTATATAGTTCCATTGTAGAATGTAGCGTTATATCACCAAATGTAATCTTCAGTATCACGGTTGCAATACAAGTGTCAGCCGTAGCGTAGAATGTGGTATTATAAAAGTGCTTCTCAGGAGTCGAGAAAATCACTTTTGTCTGCAGTCTTAAAATGCGAATATCTTCCAAAGTATAATAGTGAAAATGTTCAACTTTCGTACACGCCTCAATATTGTAATGCACAATTGAATTAGCATAAATGCAGTAGCTAACTCTTGATAGATAATCTTGTAGACTCGTTTATGTGTGCGCTCCAACTTCGCCTAGTTTCAATAACCGTAAAATTGTACTGCTGCACGCTCAATGCTTGTGCGATGCTGTGGGCTCTACCACACGTGCTAATGACGACTTGCTTCACTGAATAACTCGCAGTCTGACAATATGAGAATCAGAAAAATGAGCCATGAGCGATGAGAGATGAGACATGAGACATGAGAGCTTCCTCTGTGCTGTGCAGGGCCTTTTATCAACTTCTTAAGGGGCGTATCCATCCCTTCCAGAGCTTGTTCCTCCGTCATTGCTAGAAGTTCTAACTTTGGCTATACTTGACGGATTTTCAAATTTCAAAAACTCATAATTAATTTCTTCAAAATTCCAAATCAATGCCATAACTGAAAATAGTTTTCCACAATTCTGCATGCCAAAAGTAATTAAATATGGTAGTTTCAGTAATCTCCGTCTCCCTCCCAACTATCATTCATTGATTCGAGCCTCTCCTCCAATAGCGTAACTTCTTCCTTAGCACAATTCCTTGTTTCCCTGCGACTGCGTCGTAAATCTCAGATCCTTCTCGAACAAAATCATGACGTCACCAAGAATCTCAGCTCATCCAGCCTACTTGCATGAAGTCTGCGTCATCCGTGCCTACGTCATGAATATACACGTCACAACTATGACAGCCATAACTTTATTCATATATGCCAATACAGCCACCGTGGTCTCAATATAATTCAATTTACGGGGGCAGTACCATAAAGAAAAATTATTGCGTAGCTTCGTTATTCAAACTTTCACTTCGGTCACATGATTACGAATCAAGAAACAAAAATTAATTTCAAAATTTCGCACAGCCGCAATTTTGTGGTTATGTAAACAGTTGTACTAAATTAGATGCCTGTGCATTACAAGGTGTATAGACATTTTCTGTACCAAGTTTCATTGCGTTTGGATGATTCTTCGCGAGAAAAGTCTATTTAAAAATTTCAACATCTCTTGGCCGCCATGTTCGTTTTGTAGTTAACAGGTTTTTGAAAAACTCCCAGATGAACTTCTAGTAGTGCCCTTTATCTCCGTACAAAAATTCAGGGTGATATCATTAGTTTCGGAGATATAGAATGCCGTTGAAATATTTCGTACAGCCACCATCTTGAGATTAAATAAACAATTGAACGAAATTAGATGTCGGTGCATTACAATGTGGATAAACATTCTGTACCAAATTTCATTTTGTTTGGTTGGTTAAATCGCCAGAATCGTCTATTTTAAAGTCGCAATTTTGCTTGGCCACCATGTTGGTTTTGTAGTTACCAGGTATACGAAAGTCTGATAGGTGAACTTCTAGTAGTTTCCTTGATCACCGTACAAAATTTCAGGGTGATATCGGTAATAGTTTCGGAGATATTTAATGCTGGTGAAATATTTCGCACAGCCGCCATGTTGGATTGGTAAGACATAATACAATTTGAAGGGCACGGTCGGGGTCGGCCAAAATGGTGCTGTGACCTTACCGAGTTTTATTGAAATCGCCCCAGCCGTTCAGAAGTTATTAGGGGGCCACACACACGCCCACACAGAGATACACACTGACAAAAGGTGATCTCATAAGCCTATTTTTTTTTCATAAAATGAAAATAGGCTAAAAATATATAATTAGAAACCTAGATGTAAGGCATATACATTAATATCATAAGACATTTAACAGTTATGCCCTTTTTGCATGAAAGCCATAACAGGAATTCTAATGATACAATCACTTTGTAATTTTTACTGTATGAAGCTGTCACTACAATATGAATACTGAACGAAGATAAATTACATATGCATAGTAGTTATTTACTTCAAAAATCTTGAACTTACTGTCGCAAAAATAAGACGTTCTTTCATGATATAAAACCCTATAAATACAAATTTCAGTAAGTAATGATTAAGTTCCATATATTCCACAATGTGTAATGAACAACTCCTGAAAAAAATCATCGCTTCGCGATTTATAGTTTTTGAGAAGAGGCTTCAGATTCTTCAAAAAATGTATAATAGAGAAAAATGCATTTAAACATTTGGTTAACATATTCAAACACGAAAAATGCCAATTTGATTTTTTAAATCCTCCATATTAATACTTTTTCATCCTCCAACATTCTTTTCTGTCCTATATTTTCTGTCTGGCTCCAGCTCAAGATCAGACATCCCATTCTCAGCTTTCATGAATCTATTTTTGTCAATGGTGTTGAGCGCCGTTATGATGAACACTACAGGATTCACACCAAATTTATTGTTTTTAATGAACTTCCATGCCTCCGATAACTATAAAATTTATACACAATGTAAATTATACTATGTAGATTACAAAAAACACGTTCCCAAAAAATCGATTTTTGATACTAACTTCACTACATTCCCCCTTTAAGCTTCACTACTGTACACTGCATGGATACATCAATACTGCCACTCTAGTTTGTATTTCCCCTCGAACCCAAATATATCAACACATAATCTTCCTCACTCAAATTATCCCTCCAGTTCAAGTGCACATGTTAACTCCCGAACGGCTGATCGTAGCAACACAGGGTTTGGACAGTCAGCTTCATAATTTTTAAGCTCTGTAACATAAGATCATCAACATAATTGAATTAGTTTCGTGCAATGTTAGAAATAAAGATTTTGTACGGGACAGCTAGCCTAGGGAGTTCGGTTTTCTAAGCAATGTCGTGCTGTTCTTTGGCTGTGATGAGCAGCCTAGGGAGTTCGGTTATCTGGGCAATGTCGTGCTGTTCTATTGGCTGCGATGAGCGAGCCTAGGGCGTTCGGGTATCAGGGCAATGTTGTGCTGTTCTATTGGCTGTGATGAGAGAGCTTAGGGAGTGCGGTTATCTAGGCAATGTCGTGCTGTTCTATTGGCTGTGATGAGCAGCCTAGGGAGTTCGGTTATCTGGGCAATGTCGTGCTGTTCTATTGGCTGTGATGAGCGAGCCTAGGGCGTTCGGGTATCTGGGCAATGTCGTGCTGTTCTTTTGGCTGTGATGAGCGAGCTTAGGGAGTGCAGTTATCTAGGCAATGTCGTGCTGTTCTATTGGCTGTGATGAGCGAGCCTAGGGAGTGCGGTTATCTGGGCAATGTTGTGCTGTTCTATTGGCTGTGATGGGCGAGCCTAGGGAGTGGTTATCTAGGCAATGTCGTGCTGTTCTATTGGCTGTGTTGAGTGAGCTAATCTAGCTCCTTCCTCATGTTCAGAGTAGTTTGGTATACTGTATAGTAAATTTACTCATGTGTGAGTTAAAATGCCCTTCCTTCTTCGATTAATGCAGTTGATTATCTCATGGTAAATAAATGGAATCACGTGTCACTACTTACTACAGAGATGCCACATTTGTGTGTGTTATATGATTTAAAATGATGATGAAGGATGCCACAATAAAGATGAATTATGCCCCTAATATTGTCCAAAATTCCTTCTGTTTCCTCTGGAATTGAATAACACGCAGATGATGTTCATTTCTTGGTTGGAAGATTGAGACAAAAGATGTGTGGAATGTTGGCTTTCACGGTCAAGAAAATAAATTCCAGCAATATTCTTCTAGGTTTATACAGTGTCTGGTGCGGAGTTTCTTTCAGATGCATAAAACTTTCTCAACAGACTCTTGGTATGAGTGGACAGTCGTATGCAAGTGAAACTTTCTAGCAATTACACATTATATCATGTAAATACCCTTAACAGTCTTCTGGCACACCTGTCCAGCACCTCGTTGGTCACTATTCCTGGCACTCACACATTGCTTTGTTGTCGGCACGACCTATACACTGACAGCGCGAATAGAACACTGAGATCGAACTCAAAGTGCGCTGAGCAAAGAGACAATGCGCATTTCACACCGTGGCTGGACCCCATCTGGAAAGTGGACCATGCATTATGACTTGTGTATTATAGTACTTCTTGTCTGGTGAAACTAGAGCTCCCTCAGCATTTTTGTTATGTAACATCCTTCCACTCGGTTGCTGGATATTTGTGGGAGTGATTTTGAAAAATGGGACGGAAGTCGATCGGACGATCCAGCTGGCAGTGGTGGATCGAAAGGAAGTGTGTAAGACGCTCTGCCAGCTGGATCGCATTGCGGAACACTGTCATTCTGACGGTAAACGCTCATGCGAAATCTGGTTTCAAGTGAATGAAACAAATCACAAGGCACATGTTCGAAGTCTTCGTATCAGTAATTAAATTATAAAATACTTTAATATCAAACATTGTAAGTAGTCGGCATTGCCGGTATTATGTTTCTGCACAGTGGCTATTCAAATATTAACCCACATAACGGTAATGCAGTCATCAATATAATATAATAGTTGTATTTATACGAGAGCTGAGCAAGCCTTCATGAACTATTGCTGAATACTGTGCCCGTCTGTCCGCCTGGGATGGACAGATGACCACATATGAGGCAGCAGTAAACAAAGTGTCAGCACGAGATCTATCTCAGGGCGTTATGGGCTTGGGCTATATTTACTGTACACTGCATGCATGCTCCCCGTAAAGGAAAAGGAAAGATGTCACGACAAATAACAGAAATTAAAAACATATATTAGATAAAACCAATTCACCAATTATTTATTCATGAAAGACTGCCTGTTGGCAGTAGCAAAAATAATAGCAATACGCACTTCCTATCCTGAATATGCATCTCAAACAAAACAAATCATAGTCTTTTCGTGAAATGTCCATAGTTTTTGACTATGTTTGAAACCACATTTTATTCTTTTATTCTATACAATAAGAGATGACATAAAAAATAATTAATTTTTCCCTATTAGGTTGCAGTTTAAACTAGTCCTATTCAAATATTTACATGAATTATATACACTGTCATGGAGTAGTTTCACATCCTATTTTCATTCCTACTATGAAGACACACAATTTGGAATGACACTTCCTAACGCAGTTTGTCCAAATGCATCACATTGATTATTAACTTGGTCACAACGGTTATACATTTTAAAGGAAAAATAGCAACGACAATAATAATAAAGATGACCATTGGGTCCCAGGAATCAACCTGGGAGGAGTACTTGCAGCTCTGGGCTAATAGGAGTGAAATGCGTTGTTGCATGTCAGTTGCGACTTATACATATTGGATTCAGCAAGAGAATCCAACTTAGCCTCTTTCACTCCAACTCCAGCATGTAACATACAAGGGGTGCCCCCTGTTAAGCCGAGAAACCCAGTGGAAGGTTGGGTAACCAATCCCAGCGAGAAGCTGGGTCGGCGAGCCGATCAGTGCTGGGGACTCCAAGGCTCACAACCTTGGCAGTACATTGGTCAGTGTGCAATATCACTGGCCCCCTATCTACAGTTTTTTCAACTGTGAAAAGCATGGAGGAAACATCTGCTGAAGCAACTACCCCAGGTGGTAACCAATCCACCGTCGTCTTGCACGACGCATGCAGGCCTTCGGACTCTGGGGAGCCTGCAACGACATGCTTGGAGGTATCGGAGACTCCTACAAATAAGATCAGACACAAACGACGCAACTTCTTCGCAACATTCAACGTGAACTCCCTTATGAAGGTCGGTAAATTGAAACAACTGATTGACACCCTACAACATCATCAAATCCTGATCGCAGCAATTCAGGAAACAAGGTTTGTTGATGCAGAAGCTTTTGACTCCATGGGGTATAGAATCTTCAAAGGTAAAGTCGAAAGACGTGTAGTAAAATCCATCCACCACCTTGGCACAGGATTTGTGGTCAGTAAGAAGATTTTAGAGTCCATCACCAACTTCACGTCCCCCAACAGTCGAGTCTCGATCCTTTCGTTTCGAAGCACAAATAAAATCTACACCATGGTGAACGTCCATGCCCCAATTAATCAGGCTAACAGAATCGATCCACAATGGACGGAAATATTCTGGGAAGAGCTTGAAGATATTCTATCCAAGATTCCCAAGGAACATATCATCGTCCTTCTTGGGGACTTCAATGCTCAGCTCGGTAAGGAAAATAAATTCAAGAATATTATCGGAGAATACCCGGCCCACAGAAGAACAAACCGCAATGGAGAAAGGTTAGTGGAGTTGTGCAAGGCGTTCAACCTAGTGATGAAGTCAACCGCTTTCAAACGACTTCCTATAAAACAGAAAACGTGGGCATCCCCAAATCCCCATCTCGGTGAATTCCAAATTGACCACGTTGCTATTTCTCGTAAATCTCGTAGAGAAATCCAGAATGTAAAAGTCTTAAGAAGCGCGAATCTTGACTCTGATCACTATCTTTCAAAGATAAAATTAAAACTTCTGCCAATATCCACCAAGAGATTTCAGGGAAGAAAGATCAGCAGGTTTGATGTGGAAAAACTTGAAAACACAAAGCGAATTCAGTCAGAAACTTGAAACACTTGAGCCACAGAATTGGGAACAACTCAAAGAAGCATTTCTTGAAACGGCACAGGAAACCATCCCACTGACAAAGTTGAGGCGGCATCCTTGGTGGACTAATGAATGTGACGATGCCATTCACCAAAGGCGGCTTGCCTGGTTGCGATGGAACAAACAGAAGAATGAAGAAAACAGAGAGAGATTCCTGGTCGTTAGAAAGCAGGCTGATGAAACCATACGCGGGATAAAACGAGCATTCCAAAAAAATCAGTTGGCACAGATAGACCAAGATTTCAAAAAGAACAACACCCGTGATTTCTATAAAACCTTCAAGCAATATCTCAGTAAATACACACCACCCAGTCTTCACTTTAGGAATCCCGATGGGAAACTTGCTTACAATGACAAAGACAACTGTCATATCCTGGCGAAATACTGTGAGTCTCTTCTCAATTGTGAGGCTCCAACGTCGAAATTTTCCTTTCAGAATAATGTGCTCGTCAATCCAGACTCAAGTTCACCAACTAGGGAAGAAATCAAGCAGATCATTCACTCACTTAAGAACAATAAAGCACCAGGTGAGGATTCAATAGTTGCCGAAATCTGGAAATACGCAGGTGAAAAACCAGTCGACAAGCTAACGGATATCATCCGGGAGATTTGGGAAACAGAGAAACTGCCCAGTGATTGGACATCGGCCCTAATTCATCCCCTGCACAAGAAAGGTGATAAAGCGGACGTAAACAACTATCGTGGCATATCACTCCTCTCGTTAACATACAAGATTCTCGCGAAAGCGCTTCAAACGAGAGCGGAATCACAGGTCGATCAACACCTGGGCGAATACCAAGGTGGATTTCGAAAGGGACGCTCTTGTGTTGAGCAAATCATGAATCTAAAATCAATTCTATCGTACATGAATCTGAGAAGTAAGAAATTTGTTGTGACTTTTGTTGATTTCAAGAAGGCTTACGACTCGCTGGATCGAAGTACCCTGATCCAGGTTTTAAGAGAATTTGGTTTAGATAATAAGACAAGAGCAATCATTCACCAATCCCTATTGGATACGGCTTCCAAAGTGAAATTCAGGGGAGAGATTTCTGAATCCTTCGCAATACGGACAGGGGTGAGACAGGGAGATGGGCCTCTTTTATTCAACTGTGTTCTTGAGAAAGTTATTCGAGATAGGCGTAAAGAATTGTGTAAGGATGGTATAGAGAATGGGGTCAGACTAGGTTGTAAGAACAAAAACCTGACAATCGACTGTTTAGCTTTCGCAGATGATGTTGCAATTTTCTCTAATTCTCTTGACACAGCCACACAACAAATCAATCAATTACAGGTGCAAGCAGCAAAGGCAGGTCTTCAGATTTCGTTTGAGAAAACTCAGTTTATAACGAACATCAAGTCGGAACCCAGAGAACGTACGGTGAATGGAGGACAAATAACACAGGTAGAGAAATTCAAATACCTGGGTGAATGGATTGAGCCCAACATTCGTGAAAAGGAAGCCTTCGTGGCACGGATTAACAAAATGGAAATGGCTTACCATTTAACCAAAGACATTTACAAATCACGATCAATGTCCTTCAAGGCCAAACTGAGGCACTTCGTTACCGTTATTCGCCCGGAGGCGTTATATGCATCAGAATGCCTGGCGATGAATAAGAAAGACCTGGCAGAACAACTCGAAGTCAAAGAGAGGAAGATTCTGAGAAAGATGTTGGGCCCGGTCAAGGAACGAGGGGGGTATAGAAGACGACACAACGATGAACTCTATCTACATGTGGAGAAAATAACGGACACCATTCGCAAAAGAAGACTCTCCTTTTATGGCCATTTAACACGAATGAACTCCGGAAGATTGTCCAATCGAATCTGTGCCTACTTTGTGGGAAAGAAAACCAAAGGTTTACAGAGGTGGAAAAAGACCTACAAGAACTGGGGATATCACATGAGGACATCTTGTAACGTGACTCTTTGAAGAAGAAACTTGGGGAGATACAGAGTTTTCAGCCAAAACCTATATTGAAAACCGGCAAGAAGTGGACCGAAGAACGAAGGGAAGCTCACCGAAGAAGAATGCGCGAATACTGGGCCAATGTGAAAGAACGAGGGAAAAGGCAGTTGAAATAACGTGGTCCAGAGACGACCGAAACGATTTTTTTTTAAAGATGACCATTATCGGCTTCAACAAAGTTAGCCTCGAATATCTCTATCCAATTTCAAGATCATATTCTTAAATAAGAGGTTCTATTGCACTGAACATGAATTTAACTAGCCACAATAAAAATTGGCTTGTGGTTTGACATGAAGTTATTACATTATAATAAATCAGTGATTTAAGATTATTGCATTTCATGGGAATTCTTTAGGATTAGAATAACATTTGAAGCACTATGGGACAGGATATTACTCCCGCAACTCCCATTTTATTTTCTTAAAGCAAGCAGCTTTCTGTGGATCAGGATATCATTCCCGCAAACATCCACTCATACGAGGATCAACACCTCTTTTAACTAACTTCATAAAGTGCATTGGCACACAATCAACATCATTTAAGCTTCATTTTACAACATCCATAATATTACAAATCGTAAGATCCCCGATTTTACGTAGTCAACTAATGGTTTAATCACAATTCAACAAATTTACCATATTATTTTATATTTATGATCCTCAAGGAATATTACTTCCACTGTTATTCATTAAAATTCAGTGTTCATCAATTATTAATTTATAGAGATATTTATTTTTATTACCCTTCGGAAAATATGATCTGTTATATAGGAAAGAAAATGTTAATGCATTTAATTTGTCATAAATCTGCTGCGTTATATGAATGGGGTGGGACTTTTCATATTATTTATAATAATAATTACTATTGAAAATATTGAGGATGCACCTCAACTACAAGTCTTAAGCGACTACCAGAAAAATACGCCTACAAGTATGCAACCATTATAACGACGTTTCCTAACTATCAAGAAAGTGAATCGGTCTATCGGACATATGAAAATTCATGGCTCTGAAAACTGTTCACGTTGTTCGGAAGTCTACTACATCATGGGTCTGTGGCGGTGGGATCTCCCTCGGTGCGGAGCGAACCCTGGCACCACGGATCCGTGAAGACTACACGCTAAGCATGGGACATGTCGCTCCCTCGTCGTCCACATTAATATGCCGCAAGTGGCATGGCTCTTCGTTCCCTATTCGGTCATCCTGGCATGTTCCCCTCACATACTGCCGCTCTAGCCGCTATTCATCCTCGAACAGTGGAGCAGTGACTTTATCATATTATGGGGTTGTTTCAAATGCACACAAGGCATTCTGCTAAAGTAGCAAGAATTCATCATCATCATCATCAGCTTCTAAAGGATAAAAGCCCTGTCGTTGCAGCCATTTCTTACGGTCTTCAGCAGTTCTCTTCATATTGACATACGATTCACATTCCATTTCCTTGACAATTTTCTTGAGATACGATTGTCTTGGTCGTCCCCTTGGTTTCTTCCCCAAAATTTTTCCTTCAAAAATGACCTGGAGGAGAGTGTCATGTCTGAGTACATGTCCCATGAATTTTGATTTCCTTTTCTTGATGGTGTTCAACAGGCATCGATTCTCCTGAATTTGGTTCAGAACAAGCTCATTTCTCTTTCTTTCCACCCTGCTTGTTCGGGTCATTCGTCTCCAAAACCACATTTCAGCTGCCTCAAGTTTTGATTCTTCTCTTTTCCCCAGTGTCCATGTTTCACAACCATAGGTCAACACACTCCAAACAAAGGTCTTGAGAAATGACTTCCTTATCTTCAAGTTGAGGTGCTCATTGAGCAGCAAATTCTTCTTATTTTGAAACGCTTTCTTCGCCAACACTATTCTTTTCTTAATTTCTGAGATGCATCTGTTGTCATAATTAATCACACTTCTCAAATAGAAAAATTCCGTTACTTGTTCAATGGCACTATCATTTAACATTATATTAGCTAAAATTGCTTGTTTCTTTTTATCAACCACCATTAATTTTGTCTTCCGAGAACTAACTCTTAGCCCGATTTTTCCTAAGGATTTCTGAAAAATGTTTAACATTCTATTCATTTCACATGCAGAGTTTGCTAAAAGTGCAATATCATCTGCAAAGCGAATGCTATGAACCTGTACTCCATTAAATTTTAATCCTTTTGTTTTCTCTTTTAATGCTTTTACTGCAGCTTCTATATAGAATTCATATTAAATAAAATTACAAACATTTCCTATCTTCTTGATAATTCAAAATCTGAATATAATTCACATAAGTCCATCCTGACTTATTCTCTGACACCGGGTTGACTTATAAAAGGTCACCCTGTCATGTCTTTTGATGTTTTAATGCATATTTCTTAACAATAGAGTTTCTCGGTTTCCTTCATGAAAGATATTTATCATAAAAATTATTTAGGTTTGTTAATGCTCTAATAATTAATCTTACATACATTCATGTTCTCGGAACATCATATTAACTGGAAATATATTTTATTCCAGTACTTGACTTACAGCATAGTTTTCAACAACCATCTGTTTCCACTAATAAATAATGATATTTAATTATTTAATTGGACATATTATTTATAAAGACTTTCTTTAACAAAGAATTACGTGTCGTGTAATAAAGCATTTCTTGCACGCAGTAGATTTTTAATATTTTAGAAGCTCGAATTAACATCATAAGCTTTCGAAACTTACTGTACTTTCATAAAGTTACGAACTTTCTTAACATACTGTATCTCGACTTATCAATGCATTCCATTACTCTCATAAAACAGATTCAGATAACGCTTCGCAAATTTTTAAGAATAATTAATGAATTTACAATTTAAGTTCCTAAACATTAACACGATAATTTGCGAATAAAAATGTCAAACTGACTGAAATCTGCAATGAAAATGGCAATAAAACTTGAATTTAAAGATTAAATTACTCTACACAAAATATTACAATTAATAAGAATACGTTGGTCAATCGCTGAATGAAACACAGAACATTACTACACTACAACATATATAATACAAGCGCTTCATCTACCTTAAATGCCGAAGTACGATTCCACATGACCTGCTGTGTCAAGCAAGAGAGTTTTGCCCGAGCCTTCAGCCCCAGCTGGTCTAACCATATGTTAACGGGCCGCTTGTGATGTAACAGTTGGGTAGTTTATTGGCTGAGGAATAACCCACCCACCAAGGGAAGATGATTGAGAGAAGGAAGTAGATTTGGGATTGGAAAAGAAGGATAGAAAAATAGGAGGAGAGTCCCACAAAAGTTATTAATTTGACTTTCAATCCATTTAGAAGCGGTTGCCACCGCAAATTCGTGCTCGGATACCTAAAGTGGGTACGAGCTTGGTCGAAGCTGACGGGAACCGCAGCTAAGACTTGGGCAGTTTGCCAGAGAAAGGCTTTAGTGTATTTCCTTCCAAGCACGAATAAAAGTACTATAGGGAAGGGTGATGGTCTGGCCAGACAGATAGTAAAAGCTTTATTGAGTATGAACGAGGGCATAAACCTAGGAAGAGCTAGGAAAGCCAGGATCCTGCCTAACTGTAGTATCAGAGAAATGATGAATCCAAAAACAAATATTTAATTTATTTGACAATTCCAAGAAGTTTGAGGAAATTAACAAGCATGTAATATAAATTTGTCAAACATAGTTCATTTGAACTTTTTAACAAATGGGGTCGCAGACCTCTCAACATTAAACGGTTGCTCCAGGCAATTGACAATTTACAAGGTTTCAAACCTTACATGTTTCTAAAATCTTTATAAGATTTAAACAAATAAACACTGAAACAATTAAAGTTTGAACGTGAATTGGAGTACAAAAAGTGTACCTTAAGAAATTCTTGAGAGAATGTTCTAGAGAAAGTGACAATTTTGAAAATGACAATAATAACAACATGAAAAATAAGATAGAAGTTCTTACAACTTCTTAAATTTATACAGAATTAATATATGAGAATTATACAAAAGAGGGCAGGTCACTTACGGTGAAACCTGAAGAAAGTGAAAAGGAAAGTTCTGGACTTCCCAAGTTTGAGCAGGAATCACTAGCCAAATGGGACAGTTTCCATTTCGTGAAACCTGAACATGACTCGCTCAAGAGTTTAAAGAAATGTTTTCCCTGATTATAGAAACGGAACAATGTGATTTAAAACTTGTATCACACAAGCAATTATGCAGAATTTAATTAATGTTAAACTAGCAAAGTTGGAAGGGCACTTCGTGAGTAACACCTTATAGAAAGTTACAATTTTATAAATAATGGTGGTTAGTAGAAGGTTGAGGAAAGATCATTGGGATATAGGATCAATGTTCATGGCCGTATTTAATATAACCGGACGATCGCGACGCGGTAGAAACGTGGAGCAAGCACTGATTATCACTATAGTCTGTAAAGATTGATGCAAAGTTCACTATAGAAACACTAAAGTTCATAAAAAAGAAAGTTATTGCAATTATGGAAAGAACTGATTGCACTATATAGGTGAGAGTCTATTTCTTGAAAAAATTGTGATTTACAATTAAATGCGCCATAGAATGTTCCAGAGGTTCCAGCGGTGGAAGAAAGTTAGCTATTACAAACATTTGTAAGGAAGATTCCTCATTTTAAATATCATTGTCCCAAGTGAACGAAAAACACTTGACGGCAAGACTTGCAGATAGAGTACAAGATCTCGAAGGTTCCAGAACGACCTTAGCAGAAAAATGGGGTTGAGAAAATCCAACGGAGGAACTAGCTTTATAATTATAGACAGCGGGTATTAGATAATATCCCACGTAGCGAGAATATTTCTCTATGAATAGCTTAAGAAAAGCTCTTTTTTTAGCAAGGTTGGCTCACACAAGCAAAAGCTCAACATGGCAAATCCCACGAGGAATGATTTTTGCCCCAAAGTAAATAATTTCACACTGTCTATAAATTATAATTAAAAGCATGTGGAAGTTAAAACCATGAAGATGAGGTTAAAACTTTTAAAAAGGTACTTATCTTGATTTCATGTTGAAGTCGAAGTTCCGTACTACTTTGCCAACATGGCGTAGAAGAGAGTATGCCTCTTGGATTGAGGAGGCTAGCTCGAGGGGAGCTTTGACTGATCGAGTCAACTGCAGACTGAGAAGTGAGTGCTGCTCAACGGAGCACGGAGGGACCAAGAAAAAGGGAAAGAGTGGGGGGTAGGAGACAAAAGGAGAACATATAAACATTGCCAACTTTGATACAAAAAATTAATTTCTAGCTGAGCTGATCTTCTAAGAGTTGATAACAGATGATACTAGCGCAGCATGGTGAGTAAAGAAGTGGACGTAGTCCTCTTGCTCAAGGAGAAAATAGCTGGCGATGATAACAGGATCTGGTGGTCAAATGGATAAGTAAGTCCTCCAGCACCAGGAAGAATTGAGGAGCTTCAGAGATTCGCTGCGAGATGACGCTAGGTGGGTCACAGAAGTTATATATCTGAAACAGACTTATGAAGACATAAGAGATATGCCCAACAAGGAGAAAACAGATGATCACTGTTGGTGTTTGACAAAGAGGAAGGAAGAAATGAACATGCAAGAGCAATAAAAATTATCTCAGGTACCGTGTATTCAAAGAATACACCATACTGGGGGTCAAACACCAACAGAGAGCAAATAAACAGTTACACATTTAATGGAAGAGGAGCGATCAAAGACAGAGGTCTTGTAATCGAACCGTTAATGGTCAAGACTCTGACCACCCTGACTCTCCCATCTCTTCCAGGGTAACACTTGGTCACTCTACCGGAAGTCCAGACTAGAGGGGGAGAAACATCCCTAACCAAGACCAAGTCCCCCACTTTAATGTCGGGACTGGAAAGATACCACTTCTGCCTCCGTTGCAAGGAAGTTAAATATTCCAAGTTCCATCTCTTCCAAAAAGAATTACGGAGGGCTTCAAGTTTACGCCAAACAATAGGTAGATTAAAATCCCTGTAAGAATTGGGAAGAGGAGGAGGGGCAGAGAGAGAAGTGCGTGTAAGGAAGCGACCAGGTGTAAGTGGAAGGAGGTTATCAGAGTCATTGGAAAGCGGAGTTAAAAGGCGAGAATTAACAACACCTTCAATCACAAAATAACTAGAAGCTGAGGGAAATAAAGCACTAGTAAAGATTGCGATACAATGCAAAAGGAGAATTAACAAGTTTAAACAAAGCGTATAGAGACAAGTACATCTATTCAGGACAAGAATATACCAAATAAACAAAGAAACTATGCGAGTAGAAAGCAAGAACGCCATAGGTAACAAACGAGTAGCCATAAACAATAACCTCAAGTTATAATGAGTATCAAAGGGTTTACTCAGAAAAATACTTAAGTCAGCGAGAAACGTGACATGACAAGTATGAATACAAAAACACATCGAATGTGACGACGAGAAAAAACCAGTTTGTTCATCAATGAACATTAAGATTGCAAAATATGTAAGCAAAGTGAAATACATGGGCGCGTGAGAAATACGCAACGAAGTTTTGAAACAAGGATCGAAGTAGTTATAGAATACGAGCATGAGTAAGTGGAAGACGTAAGCAAGCGCGGCCTTGACCCACAGAGTACAGCGAGATAACGAATATAAATAGCTGAAAGAGTCCTTAAACGGAACAAGTTTATTTTGGGAAGTAGGTGAACGGCTTCTGTACTTGTAGTAGCGGCTCGCCAGACAATGGTTGGCAATCAGCCAAAGTTGAGATAAGAGAAACTTGCTTTGAACTGTGTCAAGCGTACAGGAAATAAACAGCAACTTGGCCTTCCTCAGACTTGTATACAAACAAGTTTGAAAAACAAGCAGTTCGGAATAAACAAACAACACTTGTTGAATCAGCTGTAACTTAAAGCAGATATTCAGGTTGACCGGCATGCAGTCAATCGTAACTTGGACGTGAAAAAACAATTTAAAGCTATATGAAATAAAGTAGGAAATCAATTTCGCATAATTGAGAGGATCACGAAATCGGACAATTTTCAGCAAAAAGAAGCTTAATTCTTCCGAGCAAAGAAGACAAGCTGGGACATTGAGACGAAGGTTATGCATAAGAATAGTTATTCTAGATGCTATAGAATTCAGAGTTTCAAGCGGTTTCAAAAGCGACTTCCAATTGTGAGGAAGGAGGGAGGAGCCGGCCGTGGCCATCCTTCTACATAGCGAAAGAAGTGAAACATAGCGTACAGCAAAGTGATGGTGACTGATAGCCATGGTTTTACACAAGGGGAAGATAGTTTTCGAGGAAGAGTTTAAGCAATTAACTGCTATAAAAATGACATAAGAAGATAGACGAAATAACACAAAGCAAGGCGAACTTGAATTGCTATCTTGTGCGGGAAGAAGGAAAAACCATTTAAACAACTTACAGAGGTAGCGTAGTTGTTCACGATGAGACATCGTTTCGACAAGTGTTTTTCAAAAATATTGAGATCTGAAACATGAGCGTTCTCTTTTCCAGAAATGGGATTTATGTCAGCTGTAACGAAATGACATTGCGCTTTGGTTTGAACACTGGGATGCTGAATTTCACCAGTAATAACCCAACCAAAATCGGTGTCTCTGGCGACCACGGTTGAAGATAACTTGCGTGTTTGTTTGCGAAGGCACTTCCAAAAAACATTGGCACTGAAAAGTACATCAATGGGACCTTGAGCATTAAACTGAGGATCGGCTAACCTTAAGTGCGAAGGAATCTTTAATCCGGAGGTATTAATAGAGTGACTTGGAGTGTCTTTGCCAATACTGGTAAGAATGAGACAGTTTAAATTAAGATTGGTGTTTCTTTGGCAAACGTCTCTGATTTTCAATTTTGAAGACTGCAAAACTTGAGTTTTCAAATTGTCAATGCCGGTCACATTGATAGAAGTAGGCGATGACGAAAGACCTAGCTTTTTAATCAACGATTGCGAAACAAAATTGTGCGTTGAAGCGGAATCGAGAAGACCACGGGTTCTAAACCAATTTCCAAATTTATCTTGGATTTCGAATTGTACAGTGGTCAAAAGGGTTTGCGCACTGTAAGAAGTTTCGGCGTTGGAAATGCAGGAAGAAGCATTAGTTTGTTCGGAGCGGCTCTGCAAGGAGCTTGAAGAGGCAGGTACTGATGACCTCGATTTATCGTGAACGTGCAATAAAGAATGATGCGGTTTTTTACAATGAAAACAGAGATTTGATGACGTACAATTCGAAGAAGAATGCTTAGGTGACGAGCAATTGAAACAATGTTTGCTATTCAAGACAAACTTCCTTCGATCTTCGACAGACAATTCTTTAAAGGATTTGCACAAATACAATGTGTGAAGCTTTTTACAGAGCGTGCATTTTAACGATTTGTTAAGCGGCCTGATATCTTCTCTTGAATGATTGAAAGAAGAACGGGTTTGTTTGTTTTCGACAAATGGGGGCTGATGTCCCTTTGAAGAAGCAAGTTTTTTTTTCAAAAATTTGACACTGAGGATTCGTTTCGACTTTTTCGCACTGAAATGCGAGTGCTGTAAGGAATTGACATCGACTGTTGAGAAACGAGATAAGGTGTTCGAACGAATGTTCCTTGTTGCAGGCGAGTTCGATCTCCCAGGCCTTCAGTGTCGAAAAATCGAATCTTGATGTAGCTAGGTGAATAAGTATGGTGTCCCATGTTTGGACAGGCTGTTTTAGTTGGTATAACGCTCTGACATTTAACTGCATAGAGTCTAAGAGGTCTCTTAAGGAGGTGACGTCATTAGGTTTGACGGCTGGTAGGTTGAACAAACAACGGATGTGTCGAGCGACACTCAAACGTAAATTGCCATATCTCTCTTTAAGGAGATTAAAGGCGATGTGGTAGTTGTCTGCGCTTAAAGGCAGTGACTCCACTAAGGCTAAAGCCTCACATTCCAAAGAAGTACGGAGGAAGTAAAATTTATGTATGTCTGGAATCTCGATATTTTCATGAATTAAAGAGCAGTAAAGTTCGTAAAAAGAATACCATTCACCTTCCTTGCCTGAGAAGTGCGGTAGGCTTATCTTAGGAAGTAACGGTTTCGGTTTGTTCTCGTGAACTGAAGCGGGTGCGAACTGGGCCGGATTGATGACCCTAGTGTCCGGTTCTGAGATATTGCGGATCAGTTGGTGGGCCTTTGCAATCCCTTCAAAGTACAAGGGTTCGACCTCGTCCCAATCCGATTGCAGTTCTGGGCAAGCGGATTCAATCTCGGTTTGAATTTGGTCATAATAATCGTAAGACCGTTCGTACAACTTAAGGCGATGTGTTAAGATATCTAAATCACACTCGGCGGGATTTAACTTGTTGATAAATTTTCGGAATCTAGTGAGTTGCCCTTTATAAGAAGAGCGTCTAGCAATGAGAGTTTCATCTTTTTCAGTAGGAGCCATGATAAAGAGAATAAATTGAAATACAACTCACGAAACTGTAGAACCTTGGAGATGCTGTCAAGTTTGCAGCAGCAAATGGGTATAAAGAACAGGACACACCAAAGGAGACAGGAGCGGCCTCTTTCCCGTTCACAGGCTTTGCATGACGTAGATATAGCTGAAAAATCCAAAACAGATGTTAATAATTTGCAAAGTATTGTCAAATGACACTTGACAAACAATAGAAATAAAAAATGGACTCTCCCGGGTTTCTGGTACCAATTTTTGGGTAGTTTATTGGCTGAGGAATAACCCACCCACCAAGGGAAGATGATTGAGAGAAGGAAGTAGATTTGGGATTGGAAAAGAAGGATAGAAAAATAGGAGGAGAGTCCCACAAAAGTTATTAATTTGACTTTCAATCCATTTAGAAGCGGTTGCCACCGCAAATTCGTGCTCGGATACCTAAAGTGGGTACGAGCTTGGTCGAAGCTGACGGGAACCGCAGCTAAGACTTGGGCAGTTTGCCAGAGAAAGGCTTTAGTGTATTTCCTTCCAAGCACGAATAAAAGTACTATAGGGAAGGGTGATGGTCTGGCCAGACAGATAGTAAAAGCTTTATTGAGTATGAACGAGGGCATAAACCTAGGAAGAACTAGGAAAGCCAGGATCCTGCCTAACTGTAGTATCAGAGAAATGATGAATCCAAAAACAAATATTTAATTTATTTGACAATTCCAAGAAGTTTGAGGAAATTAACAAGCATGTAATATAAATTTGGCAAACATAGTTCATTTGAACTTTTTAACAAATGGGGTCGCAGACCTCTCAACATTAAACGGTTGCTCCAGGCAATTGACAATTTACAAGGTTTCAAACCTTACATGTTTCTAAAATCTTTATAAGATTTAAACAAATAAACACTGAAACAATTAAAGTTTGAACGTGAATTGGAGTACAAAAAGTGTACCTTAAGAAATTCTTGAGAGAATGTTCTAGAGAAAGTGACAATTTTGAAAATGACAATAATAACAACATGAAAAATAAGATAGAAGTTCTTACAACTTCTTAAATTTATACAGAATTAATATATGAGAATTATACAAAAGAGGGCAGGTCACTTACGGTGAAACCTGAAGAAAGTGAAAAGGAAAGTTCTGGACTTCCCAAGTTTGAGCAGGAATCACTAGCCAAATGGGACAGTTTCCATTTCGTGAAACCTGAACATGACTCGCTCAAGAGTTTAAAGAAATGTTTTCCCTGATTATAGGAAAGGAACAATGTGATTTAAAACTTGTATCACACAAGCAATTATGCAGAATTTAATTAATGTTAAACTAGCAAAGTTGGAAGGGCACTTCGTGAGTAACACCTTATAGAAAGTTACAATTTTATAAATAATGGTGGTTAGTAGAAGGTTGAGGAAAGATCATTGGGATATAGGATCAATGTTCATGGCCGTATTTAATATAACCGGACGATCGCGACGCGGTAGAAACGTGGAGCAAGCACTGATTATCACTATAGTCTGTAAAGATTGATGCAAAGTTCACTATAGAAACACTAAAGTTCATAAAAAAGAAAGTTATTGCAATTATGGAAAGAACTGATTGCACTATATAGGTGAGAGTCTATTTCTTGAAAAAATTGTGATTTACAATTAAATGCGCCATAGAATGTTCCAGAGGTTCCAGCGGTGGAAGAAAGTTAGCTATTACAAAAATTTGTAAGGAAGATTCCTCATTTTAAATATCATTGTCCCAAGTGAACGAAAAACACTTGACGGCAAGACTTGCAGATAGAGTACAAGATCTCGAAGGTTCCAGAACGACCTTAGCAGAAAAATGGGGTTGAGAAAATCCAACGGAGGAACTAGCTTTATAATTATAGACAGCGGGTATTAGATAATATCCCACGTAGCGAGAATATTTCTCTATGAATAGCTTAAGAAAAGCTCTTTTTTAGCAAGGTTGGCTCACACAAGCAAAAGCTCAACATGGCAAATCCCACGAGGAATGATTTTTGCCCCAAAGTAAATAATTTCACACTGTCTATAAATTATAATTAAAAGCATGTGGAAGTTAAAACCATGAAGATGAGGTTAAAACTTTTAAAAAGGTACTTATCTTGATTTCATGTTGAAGTCGAAGTTCCGTACTACTTTGCCAACATGGCGTAGAAGAGAGTATGCCTCTTGGGTTGAGGAGGCTAGCTCGAGGGGAGCTTTGACTGATTGAGTCAACTGCAGACTGAGAAGTGAGAGCTGCTCAACGGAGCACGGAGGGACCAAGAAAAAGGGAAAGAGTGGGGGGTAGGAGACAAAAGGAAAACATATAAACATTGCCAACTTTGATACAAAAAATTAATTTCTAGCTGAGCTGATCTTCTAAGAGTTGATAACAGATGATACTAGCGCAGCATGGTGAGTAAAGAAGTGGACGTAGTCCTCTTGCTCAAGGAGAAAATAGCTGGCGATGATAACAGGATCTGGTGGTCAAATGGATAAGTAAGTCCTCCAGCACCAGGAAGAATTGAGGAGCTTCAGAGATTCGCTGCGAGATGACGCTAGGTGGGTCACAGAAGTTATATATCTGAAACAGACTTATGAAGACATAAGAGATATGCCCAACAAGGAGAAAACAGATGATCACTGTTGGTGTTTGACAAAGAGGAAGGAAGAAATGAACATGCAAGAGCAATAAAAATTATCTCAGGTACCGTGTATTCAAAGAATACACCAACAGTGGGGCAAGGTCAATATCCTCGCTGCTTGCGACTGGCCTCTCCCCCACTCGGCTCCTGACTTCCTGCATGCTGGTAAAATCTTCAGGCGTGACACCGCCAAATACGACAGGATCTCTTGTTCTAGTAGAATCTTGTTTCGTGGTAAATGTTAGTGAGAGTATCTCCAGTTGTACGTGAAATCTCATACTGTAGTATAGTTTCGTTCTGCAATTCTGAGTGTCACGGAGATGGTCTGCCGCGATATCCATAATGTTTGAATATTCTGGATCTCACTCTTGATTGATGTAGTTCAAATCCCCATCATGATGGACTAAGAACATAGCCATTACTTGACTAAGGGTTAAACAAGTGTAGTTTCCCTTCGGCCAATCCGTTGATTGCATTTTATACATTTTTAAATATGAAGAATATTTCCTGTAGAATACTGCTTTATGGATGCGAAGTTTGCTGCAGTATTATAAGCAGTTATAGAATGCTGTATAATCGATGTAAGTTTGTACTGCAAGCTGCGTTATGAATGTGCAGTGTTCTGCTTATAGAACGCGTTTACATAAAATGAGCTTAGTTCTGCTCGATTCTGTTTCACTACTGAGACACGACTAGTCCGGACTTTGAACTAGGCTTGCTCGTGTGGAGAAATGTATCCTCAATAGTCACAGCCTTCTTGACTCCGCACTGTTATTTACCATACGGTGCACTATTAACAAAGCACTCGCTTTTCAAGTCTAGGTCTCACTCGGACCTGTTATGAGCAGAGAATGAATTCTAGGATTCTTCTTGCCAGCGTCAAGATCACAGCTCTTTTCTCCCCAATCTCCCGTTGTGACGTTGCTCCTCGTTTCCCCTTACGCGCGGGCACGTGCTGTACACTCCCCTCTCTGGTGACGACACACCTCGCGTCTCCCGGAAGTACAATCCGTGTATTCACTGGGCGTTGTAACGTTGCTCCCCGTTTCTCCTTACGCGGCGGCACGCGCTGTATACTCCCCTCTCTGGTGACGACACTCCTCGCGTCTCCCGGAAGTACAATCCGTGTATTCACTGGGCATTGTGACGTTGCACCTCGTATCTCCTTACGCGGCGGGCACGCGCTGTATACTCCCCTCTCTGGTGACGACACTCCTCGCGTCTCCCGGAAGTACAATCCGTGTATTCACTGGCGTTGTGACGTTGCTCCTCGTTTCTCCTTACGCGGCGGGCACGCGCTGTAAACTCCCCTCTCTGATGACGACACTCCTCGCGTCTCCCGGAAGTACAATCCGTGTATTCACTGGGCGTTGTGAAGTTGCTCCTCGTTTCTCCTTACGCGCCGGGCACGCGCTGTATACTCCCCTCTCTGGTGACGACACACCTCGCGTCTCCCGGAGGTACAATCCGTGTATTCACTGGGGTTGTGACGTTGCTCCTCGTTTCTCCTTACGCGGTGGGCACGCGCTGTATACTCCCCTCTCTGGTGACGACACTCCTCGCGTCTCCCGGAAGTACAATCCGTGTATTCACTGGCGTTCTGACGATGCTCCTCGTTTCTCCTTACGCGGCGGGCACGCGCTGTATACTCCCATCTCTGGTGACGACACACCTCGCGTCTCCCGGAAGTACAATCCGTGTATTCACTGGGCGTTGTGACGTTGCTCCTCGTTTCTCCTTACGCGGCGGGCACGCGCTGTATACTCCCCTCTCTTGTGACGACAATCCTCGCGTCTCCCGGAAGTAAAATCCGTGTATTCACTGGGGTTGTGACGTTGCTCCTCGTTTCTCCTTACGCGGCGGGCACGCGCTGTATACTCCCCTCTCTGATGACGACATTCCTCGTGTCTCCCGGAAGTACAATCCGTGTATTCACTGGCGTTGTGACGTTGCTCCTAGTTTCTCCTTACGCGGCGGGCACGCGCTGTAAACTCCCCTCTCTGATGACGACACTCTTCGCGTCTCCCGGAAGTACAATCCGTGTATTCACTGGGCGTTGTGACGTTGCTCCTCGTTTCTCCTTACGCGGCGGGCACGCGCTGTATACTCCCCTCTCTGGTGACGACACACCTCGCGTCTCCCGGAAGTACAATCCGTGTATTCACTGGGGTTGTGACGTTGCTCCTCGTTTCTCCTTACGCGGTGGGCACGCGCTGTATACTCCCCTCTCTGGTGACGACACTCCTCGCGTCTCCCGGAAGTACAATCCGTGTATTCACTGGCGTTCTGACGATGCTCCTCGTTTCTCCTTACGCGCCGGGCACGCGCTGTATACTCCCCTCTCTGGTGACGACACACCTCGCGTCTCCCGGAAGTACAATCCGTGTATTCACTGGGCGTTGTGACGTTGCTCCTCGTTTCTCCTTACGCGGCGGGCACGCGCTGTATACTCCCCTCTCTGGTGACGACACTCCTCGCGTCTCCCGGAAGTAAAATCCGTGTATTCACTGGCGTTGTGACGTTGCTCCTCGTTTATCCTTACGCGGCGGGCACGCGCTGTATACTCCCCTCTCTGATGACGACACTCCTCGTGTCCCCCGGAAGTACAATCCGTGTATTCACTGGGCGTTGTGACGTTGCTTCTCGTTTCTCCTTACGCGCGGGCACGTGCTGTACACTCCCCTCTCTGGTGACGACACTCCTCGCGTCTCCCGGAAGTACAATCCGTGTATTCACTGGCGTTGTGACGTTGCTCCTCGTTCCTCCTTACGCGGCGGGCACGAGCTGTACACTTCCCTCTCTGGTGACGACACACCTCGCGTCTCCCGGAAGTACAATCCGTGTATTCACTGGCGTTGTGACGTTGCTCCTCGTTTCTCCTTACGCGGCGGGCCCGCGCTGTATACTCCCCTCTCTGGTGACGACACACCACGCGTCTCCCGGAAGTACAATCCGTGAATTCACTGGCGTTGTGACGTTGCTCCTCGTTTCTCCTTAAGCGGCGGGCACGCGCTGTATACTCCCCTCTCTGGTGACGACACTCCTCGCGTCTCCCGGAAGTACAATCCGTGTATTCACTGGGCGTTGTGACGTTGCTCCTCGTTTCTCCTTACGGGGCGGGCACGCGCTGTATACTCCCCTCTCTGGTGACGACACACCTCGCGTCTCCCGGAAGTACAATCCGTGTATTCACTGGCGTTGTGACGTTGCTCCTCGTTTCTCCTTACGCGGCGGGCACGCGCTGTATACTCCCCTCTCTGGTGACGACACTCCCCGCGTCTCCCGGAATACAATCCGTGTATTCACTGGGCGTTGTGACGTTGTTCCTCGTTTCTCCTTACGCGCGGGCACGCGCTGTATACTCCCCTCTCTGGTGACGACACTTCTCGCGTCTCCCGGAAGTACAATGCATGTATTCACTGGGCATTGTGACGTTGCACCTCGTCTCTCCTTACGCGGTGGGCACGCGCTGTATACTCCCCTCTCTGGTGACGACACTCCTCGCGTCTCCGGGAAGTACAATCCGTGTATTCACTGGGCGTTGTGACGTTGCTCCTCGTTTCTCCTTACGTGCGGGCACGTGCTGTATACTCCCCCCTCTGGTGACGACACACCTCGCGTCTCCCGGAAGTGCAATCCGTGTATTCCCTGGCGTTGTGACGTTGCTCCTCGTTTCTCCTTACGTGCGGGCACGTGCTGTATACTCCCCTCTCAGGTGACGACACACCTCGCGTCTCCCGGAAGTACAATCCCTGTATTCCCAGTCGTTGTGACGTTGCTCCTCGTTTCTCCTTACGTGCGGGCACGTGCTGTACACTCCCCTCTCTGGTGACGACACACCTCGTGTCTCCCGGAAGTGCAATCCGTGTATTCACTGGGCGTTGTGACGTTGCTCCATGTTTCTCCTTACGCGGCGGGCACGCGCTGTATACTCCCCTCTCTGGTGACGACACTCCTCGCGTCTCCCGGAAGTACAATCCTTGTATTCACTGGCGTTGTGACGTTGCTCCTCGTTTCTCCTTACGCGGCGGGCACGCGCTGTACACTCCCCTCTCTGGTGACGACACTCCTCGCGTCTCCCGGAAGTACAATCCGTGTATTCACTGGGCATTGTGACGTTGCACCTCGTCTCTCTTTACGCGGCGGGCACGCGCTGTATACTCCCCTCTCCGGTGACGACACTCCTCGCGTCTCCCGGAAGTACAATCCGTGTATTCACTGGGCGTTGTGACGTTGCTCCTCGTTTCTCCTTACGCGGCGGGCACGTGCTGTACACTCCCCTCTCTGGTGACGACACACCTCGCGTCTCCCGGAAGTACAATCCGTGTTTTCACTGGGCGTTGTGACGTTGCTCCTCGTTTCTCCTTACGCGGCGGGCACGCGCTGTATACTCCCCTCTCTGGTGACGACACTCCTCGCGTCTCCCTGAAGAACAATCCGTGTATTCACTGGGCGTTGTGACGTTGCTCCTCGTTTCTCCTTACGCGGCGGGCACGTGCAGTACACTCCCCTCTCTGGTGACGACACTCCTCGCGTCTCCCGGAAGTACAATCCGTGTATTCACTGGGCGTTGTGACGTTGCTCCTCGTTTCTCCTTACGCGGCGGGCACGCGCTGTATACTCCCCTTTCTGGTGACGACACACCTCGCGTCTCCCTGAAGAACAATCCGTGTATTCACTGGGCGTTGTGACGTTGCTCCTCGTTTCTCCTTACGCGGCGGGCACGTGCTGTATACTCCCCTCTCTGGTGACGACACACCTCGCGTCTCCCGGAAGTACAATCCGTGCATTTACTGGCGTTGTGACGTTGCTCCTCGTTTCTCCTTACGCGCGGGCACGCGCTGTACACTCCCCTCTCTGGTGACGACACACCTCGCGTCTCCCTGAAGAACAATCCGTGTATTCCCTGGCGTTGTGACGTTGCTCCTCGTTCCTCCTTACGCGGCGGGCACGTGCTGTACACTCCCCTCTCTGGTGACGACACTCCTCGCGTCTCCCGGAAGTACAATCCGTGTATTCACTGGCGTTGTGACGTTGCTCCTCGTTTCTCCTTACGCGCGGGCACGTGCTGTACACTCCCCTCTCTGGTGACGACACTCCTCGCGTCTCCTGGAAGTACAATCCGTGTATTCACTGGCGTTGTGACGTTGCTCCTCGTTTCTCCTTACGCGGCGGGCACGCGCTGTATACTCCCCTCTCTGGTGACGACTCTCCTCGCGTCTCACGGAAGTACAATCCGTGTATTCACTGGCGTTGTGACGTTGCTCCTCGTTTCTCCTTACGCGGCGGGCACGCGCTGTACACTCCCCTCTCTGGTGACGACACTCCTCGCGTCTCCCGGAAGTACAATCCGTGTATTCGCTGGCGTTGTGACGTTGCTCCTCGTTTCTCCTTACGCGGCGGGCACGTGCTGTACACTCCACTCTCTGGTGACGACACACCTCGCGTCTCCCGGAATTACAATCCGTGTATTCACTGGCGTTGTGACGTTGCTACTCGTTTCTTCTTACGCGGCGGGCACGCGCTGTATACTCCCCTCTCTGGTGACGACACTCCCCGCGTCTCCCGGAAGTACAATCCGTGTATTCACTGGCGTTGTGACGTTGCTCCTCGTTTCTCCTTACGCGGCGGGCACGTGCTGTACACTCCCCTCTCTGGTGACGACACTCCCCGCGTCTCCCGGAAGTACAATCCGTGTATTCACTGGCGTTGTGACGTTGCTCCTCGTTTTTCCTTACGCGGCGGGCACGCGCTGTATACTCCCCTCTCTGGTGACGACACTCCTCGCGTCTCCCGGAAGTACAATCCGCGTATTCACTGGGCGTTGTGACGTTGCTCCTCGCTTCTCCTTACGCGGCGGGCACGCGCTGTATACTCCCCTCTCTGGTGACGACACTCCTCGCGTCTCCCGGAAGTACAATCCGTGTATTCACTGGCGTTGTGACGTTGCTCCTCGTTTCTCCTTACGCGGCGGGCACGCGCTGTATACTCCCCTCTCTGGTGACGACACACCTCGCGTCTCCCGGAAGTACAATCCGTGTATTCACTGGGCTTTGTGACGTTACTCCTCGTTTATCATTACGCGGCGGGCACGTGCTATACACTCCCCTCTCTGGTGACGACACACCTCGCGTCTCCTGGAAGTACAATCCGTGTATTCACGGGCGTTGTGACGTTGCTTTCTCGTTTCTACTTACGCGGCGGGCACGTGCTGTATACTCCCCTCTCTGGTGACGCCACACCTCGCGTCTCCCGGAAGTACAATCCGTGTATTCACTGGGCGTTGTGTTGTTGCTCCTCGTTTCTCCTTACGCGGCGGGCAAGTGCCGTATTCTACCCTCTCTGGTGACGACACACCTCGCGTCTCCCGGAAGTAAAATCCGTGTATTCACTGGGCGTTGTGACGTTGCTCCTCGTTTCTCCATACGCGGCGGCACGCGCTGTATACTCCCCTCTCTGGTGACGACTCTCTTCGCGTCTCCCGGAAGTACAATCCGTGTATTCACTGGCGTTATGACGTTGCTCCTCGTTTCTCCTTACGCGGCTGGCACGCGCTGTATACTCCCCTCTCTGGTGACGACACACCTCGTGTCTCCCGGAAGTACAATCCGTGCATTCACTGGCATTGTGACGTTGCTCCTCGTTTCTCCTTACGCGGCAGGCACGCGCTGTATACTCCCCTCTCTGGTGACGACACACCTCGCGTCTCCCGGAAGTACAATCCGTGTATTCACTGGGCGTTGTGACGTTGCTCCTCGTTTCTCCTTACGAGGCGGGCACGCGCTGTATACTCCCCTCTCTGGTGACGACACACCTCGCGTCTCCTGGAAGTACAATCCGTGTATTCACTGGACGTTGTGACGTTGCTCCTCGTTTCTCCTTACGCGGCGGGCACGCGCTGTATACTCCCCTCTCTGATGACGACACTCCTCGCGTCTCCCGGAAGTACAATCCGTGTATTCACTGGGCATTGTGACGTTGCACCTCGTTTCTCCTTACGCGGCGGGCACGCGCTGTACTCTCCCCTCTCTGGTGACGACACTACTCGCGTCTCCCGGAAGTACAATCCGTGCATTCACTGGCATTGTGACATTGCTCCTCCTTTCTCCTTACGCGGCGGGCACGCGCTGTATACTCCCCTCTCTGGTGACGACACACCTCGCGTCTCCCGGATGTACAATCCGTGTATTCACTGGGCGTTGTGACGTTGCTCCTCGTTTCTCCTTATGCGGTGGGCACGCGCTGTACACTCCCCTCTCTGGTGACGACACCCCTCGCGTCTCCCGGAAGTGAAATCCGTGTATTCACTGGCGTTGTGACGTTGCTCCTCGTTTCTCCTTACGCGCGGGCACGTGCTGTACACTCCCCTCTCTGGTGACGACTCTCCTGGCGTCTCCCGGAAGTACAATCCGTGTATTCACTGGCGTTGTGACGTTGCTCCTCGTTTCTCCTTACGCGGCGGGCACGCGCTGTACACTCCCCTCTCTGGTGACGACACACCTCGCGTCTCCCTGAAGAACAATCCGTGTATTCACTGGGCGTTTTGACGTTGCTCCTCGTTTCTCCTTACCCGGCGGGCACGTGCTGTACACTCCCCTCTCTGGTGACGACACTCCTCGCGTCTCCCGGAAGTACAATCCGTGTATTCACTGGGCGTTGTGACGTTGCTCCTCGTTTCTCCTTACGCGGCGGGCACGCGCTGTATACCCCCCTCCCTGGTGACGACACTCCTCGCGTCTCCCTGAAGAACAATCCGTGTATTCACTGGGCATTGTGACGTTGCTCCTCGTTTCTCCTTACGCGGTGGGCACGCGCTGTACACTCCCCTCTCAGGTGACGGCACATCTCGCGTCTCCCTGAAGAACAATCCGTGTATTCACTGGGCGTTGTGACGTTGCTCCTCGTTTCTCCTTACGCGGCGGACACGTGCTGTATACTCCCCTCTCTTGTGACGACACTCCTCGCGTCTCCCGGAAGTACAATCCGTGTATTCACTGGGCGTTGTGACGTTGCTCCTCGTTTCTCCTTACGCGGCGGGCACGCGCTGTACACTCCCCTCTCTGGTGACGACACACCTCGCGTCTCCCGGAAGTACAATCCGTGCATTTACTGGCGTTGTGACGTTGCTCCTCGTTTCTCCTTACGCGCGGGCACGTGCTGTACACTCCCTGCTCTGGTGACCACACTCCTCGCGTCTCCCGGAAGTACAATCCGTGTATTCACTGGGCGTTGTGACGTTGCTCCTCGTCTCTCCTTACGCGGCGGGCACGCGCTGTGTACTCCACTCTCTGGTGACGATACTCCTCGCGTCTCCCGGAAGTACAATCCGTGTATTCACTGGGCGTTGTGACGTTGCTCCTCGTTTCTCCTTACGCGGTGGGCACGTGCTGTACACTCCCCTCTCTGGTGACGACACACCTCGCGTCTCCCGGAAGTACAATCCGTGTATTCACTGGCGTTGTGACGTTGCTCCTCGTTTCTCCTTACGCGGCGGGCACGTGCTGTATACTCCCCTCTCTGGTGACGACACACCTCGCGTCTCCCGGAAGTACAATCCGTGTATTCACTGGCGTTGTGACGTTGCTCCTCGTTTCTCCTTACGCGGCGGGCACGTGCTGTATACTCCCCTCTCTGGTGACGACACTCCTCGCGTCTCCCGGAAGTACAATCCGTGTATTCCCTGGCGTTGTGACGTTGCTCCTCGTTTCTCCTTACGTGGGGGCACGTGCTGTACACTCCCCTCTCTGGTGACGACACACCTCGCGTCTCCCGGAAGTACAATCCGTGTATTCCCTGGCGTTGTGACGTTGCTCCTCGTTCCTCCTTACGCGGCGGGCACGTGCTGTACACTCCCCTCTCTGGTGACGACACTCCTCGCGTCTCCCGGAAGTACAATCCATGTATTCACTGGCTTTGTGACGTTGCTCCTCGTTTCTCCTTACGCGCGGGCACGTGCTGTACACTCCCCTCTCTGGTGACGACTCTCTTCGCGTCTCACGGAAGTACAATCCGTGTATTCACTGGCGTTGTGACGTTGCTCCTCGTTTCTCCTTACGCGGCGGGCAAGCGCTGTATACTCCCCTCTCTGGTGACGACACACCTCGCGTCTCCCGGAAGTACAATCCGTGTATTCACTGGGCGTTGTGTTGTTGCTCCTCGTTTCTCCTTACGCGGCGGGCAAGCGCCGTATACTACCCTCTCTGGTGACGACACACCTTGCGTCTCCCGGAAGTAAAATCCGTGTATTCACTGGGCGTTGTGACGTTGCACCTCGTTTCTCCTTACGCGGCGGCACGCGCTGTATACTCCCC
The DNA here is from genome assembly GCA_946902985.2 of Meconema thalassinum. NCBI lineage: Eukaryota > Metazoa > Arthropoda > Insecta > Orthoptera > Tettigoniidae > Meconema > Meconema thalassinum. The sequence goes on from OX336395.1 coordinate 26,527,569, forward strand.
TCTCTGGTGACGACACTCCTCGCGTCTCCCGGAAGTACAATCCGTGTATTCACTGGCGTTGTGACGTTGCTCCTCGTTTCTCCTTACGCGGCTGGCACGCGCTGTATACTCCCCTCTCTGGTGACGACACACCTCGTGTCTCCCGGAAGTACAATCCGTGCATTCACTGGCATTGTGACGTTGCTCCTCGTTTCTCCTTACGCGGCGGGCACGCGCTGTATACTCCCCTCTCTGGTGACGACACACCTCGCGTCTCCCGGAAGTACAATCCGTGTATTCACTGGGCGTTGTGACGTTGCTCCTCGTTTCTCCTTACGCGGCGGGCACGCGCTGTATACTCCCCTTATTTATTTATTTATTTATCGTATGGCTTCTAGTGCCGGGAGTGTCCGAGGACATGTTCGGCTCGCCTGAGTCTGTAGCTGCTTCCAGCGGATACTCTAAAGGGTGAGCTACACATTCCGTTCAATTTCAAGTAGTTCCAACTTTCGCCACCAGATATCAATGATACCTAGTGGTGAACGTTGGAACTTTGATAGAGCGTTCTGACGAAATCTAACCTAACAAATTTTGCTTTACACAAGTTTAGTCTGTGAAAGGATTTTTTACATGCCATAAATCTATGACATGGGACCGCCGGCTTTACTTCCCCTCCGAAGGAAGGCATACTGAAGGATTTTCAACGCTCTTAAAAAAATCCGACGACTTCGGCCGGATTTGAACCCGCTATCTTGGGCATAGCAGTTCAGCATGCTACCGACTACGCCACCGAAGCCGCTATACTCTCCTCTCTGGTGACGAAACACCTCGCGTCTCCTGGAAGTACAATCCGTGTATTCACTGGGCGTTGTGACGTTGCTCCTCGTTTCTCCTTACGCGGCGGGCAAGCGCCGTATACTACCCTCTCTGGTGACGACACACCTTGCGTCTCCCGGAAGTACAATCCGTGTATTCACTGGGCGTTGTGTTGTTGCTCCTCGTTTCTCCTTACGCGGCGGGCAAGCGCCGTATACTACCCTCTCTGGTGACGACACACCTTGCGTCTCCCGGAAGTACAATCCGTGTATTCACTGGGCGTTGTGACGTTGCTCCTCGTTTCTCCTTTCGCGCCGGGCACGCGCTGAATACTCCCCTCTCTGGTGACGACACACCTCGCGTCTCCCGGAAGTACAATCCGTGTATTCACTGGGCGTTGTGTTGTTGCTCCTCGTTTCTCCTTACGCGGCGGGCAAGCGCCGTATACTACCCTCTCTGGTGACGACACACCTTGCGTCTCCCGGAAGTACAATTCGTGTATTCACTGGGCGTTGTGACGTTGCTCCTCGTTTCTCCTTACGCGCCGGGCACGCGCTGTATACTCCCCTCTCTGATGACGACACTCCTCGCGTCTCCCGGAAGTACAATCCGTGTATTCACTGGGCATTGTGACGTTGCACCTCGTTTCTCCTTACGCGGTGGGCACGCGCCGTATACTCCCCTCTCTGGTGACGACACACCTCGCGTCTCCCGGAAGTACAATCCGTGTATTCACTGGGCGTTGTGACGTTGCTCCTCGTTTCTCCTTATGCGGTGGGCACGCGCTGTACACTCCCCTCTCTGGTGACGACACTTCTCGCGTCTCCCGGAAGTGAAATCCGTGTATTCACTGGCGTTGTGACGTTGCTCCTCGTTTCTCCTTATGCGCGGGCACGTGCTGTACACTCCCCTCTCTGGTGACGACTCTCCTCGCGTCTCCCGGAAGTACAATCCGTGTATTCACTGGCGTTGTGACGTTGCTCCTCGTTTCTCCTTACGCGGCGGGCACGCGCTGTACACTCCCCTCTCTGGTGACGACACTTCTCGCGTCTCCCGGAAGTGAAATCCGTGTATTCACTGGCGTTGTGACGTTGCTCCTCGTTTCTCCTTACGCGCGGGCACGTGCTGTACACTCCCCTCTCTGGTGACGACTCTCCTCGCGTCTCCCGGAAGTACAATCCGTGTATTCACTGGCGTTGTGACGTTGCTCCTCGTTTCTCCTTACGCGGCGGGCACGCGCTGTACACTCCCCTCTCTGGTGACGACACACCTCGCGTCTCCCGGAAGTACAATCCGTGTATTCACTGGCGTTGTGACGTTGCTCCTCGTTTCTCCTTACGCGGCGGGCACGCGCTGTATACTCCCCTCTCTGGTGACGACACACCTCGCGTCTCCCGGAAGTACAATCCGTGTATTCACTGGGCGTTGTGACGTTGCTCCTCGTTTCTCCTTACGCGGCGGGCACGCGCTGTATACTCCCCTCTCTGGTGACGACACTCCTCGCGTCTCCCGGAAGTACAATCCGTGTATTCACTGGGCGTTGTGACGTTGCTCCTCGTTTCTCCTTACGCGGCGGGCACGCGCTGTATACTCCCCTCTCTGGTGACGACACTCCTCGCGTCTCCCGGAAGTACAATCCTTGTATTCACTGGCGTTGTGACGTTGCTCCTCGTTTCTCCTTACGCGGCGGGCACGCGCTGTACACTCCCCTCTCTGGTGACGACACTCCTCGCGTCTCCCGGAAGTACAATCCGTGTATTCACTGGGCATTGTGACGTTGCACCTCGTCTCTCCTTACGCGGCGGGCACGCGCTTTATACTCCCCTCTCCGGTGACGACACTCCTCGCGTCTCCCGGAAGTACAATCCGTGTATTCACTGGGCGTTGTGACGTTGCTCCTCGTTTCTCCTTACGCGGCGGGCACGTGCTGTACACTCCCCTCTCTGGTGACGACACACCTCGCCTCTCCCGGAAGTACAATCCGTGTTTTCACTGGGCGTTGTGACGTTGCTCCTCGTTTCTCCTTACGCGGCGGGCACGCGCTGTATACTCCCCTCTCTGGTGACGACACTCCTCGCGTCTCCCTGAAGAACAATCCGTGTATTCACTGGGCGTTGTGACGTTGCTCCTCGTTTCTCCTTACGCGGCGGGCACGTGCAGTACACTCCCCTCTCTGGTGACGACACTCCTCGCGTCTCCCGGAAGTACAATCCGTGTATTCACTGGGCGTTATGACGTTGCTCCTCGTTTCTCCTTACGCGGCGGGCACGCGCTGTATACTCCCCTTTCTGGTGACGACACACCTCGCGTCTCCCTGAAGAACAATCCGTGTATTCACTGGGCGTTGTGACGTTGCTCCTCGTTTCTCCTTACGCGGCGGGCACGTGCTGTATACTCCCCTCTCTGGTGACGACACACCACGCGTCTCCCGGAAGTACAATCCGTGCATTTACTGGCGTTGTGACGTTGCTCCTCGTTTCTCCTTACGCGCGGGCACGCGCTGTACACTCCCCTCTCTGGTGACGACACACCTCGCGTCTCCCGGAAGTACAATCCGTGTATTCACTGGCGTTGTGACGTTGCTCCTCGTTTCTCCTTACGCGGCGGGCACGCGCAGTACACTCCCCTCTCTGGTGACGACACACCTCGCGTCTCCCTGAAGAACAATCCGTGTATTCCCTGGCGTTGTGACGTTGCTCCTCGTTCCTCCTTACGCGGCGGGCACGTGCTGTACACTCCCCTCTCTGGTGACGACACTCCTCGCGTCTCCCGGAAGTACAATCCGTGTATTCACTGGCGTTGTGACGTTGCTCCTCGTTTCTCCTTACGCGCGGGCACGTGCTGTACACTCCCCTCTCTGGTGACGACACTCCTCGCGTCTCCTGGAAGTACAATCCGTGTATTCACTGGCGTTGTGACGTTGCTCCTCGTTTCTCCTTACGCGGCGGGCACGCGCTGTATACTCCCCTCTCTGGTGACGACTCTCCTCGCGTCTCACGGAAGTACAATCCGTGTATTCACTGGCGTTGTGACGTTGCTCCTCGTTTCTCCTTACGCGGCGGGCACGCGCTGTACACTCCCCTCTCTGGTGACGACACTCCTCGCGTCTCCCGGAAGTACAATCCGTGTATTCGCTGGCGTTGTGACGTTGCTCCTCGTTTCTCCTTACGCGGCGGGCACGTGCTGTACACTCCACTCTCTGGTGACGACACACCTCGCGTCTCCCGGAATTACAATCCGTGTATTCACTGGCGTTGTGACGTTGCTCCTCGTTTCTTCTTACGCGGCGGGCACGCGCTGTATACTCCCCTCTCTGGTGACGACACTCCCCGCGTCTCCCGGAAGTACAATCCGTGTATTCACTGGCGTTGTGACGTTGCTCCTCGTTTCTCCTTACGCGGCGGGCACGTGCTGTACACTCCCCTCTCTGGTGACGACACTCCCCGCGTCTCCCGGAAGTACAATCCGTGTATTCACTGGCGTTGTGACGTTGCTCCTCGTTTTTCCTTACGCGGCGGGCACGCGCTGTATACTCCCCTCTCTGGTGACGACACTCCTCGCGTCTCCCGGAAGTACAATCCGAGTATTCACTGGGCGTTGTGACGTTGCTCCTCGCTTCTCCTTACGCGGCGGGCACGCGCTGTATACTCCCCTCTCTGGTGACGACACTCCTCGCGTCTCCCGGAAGTACAATCCGTGTATTCACTGGCGTTGTGACGTTGCTCCTCGTTTCTCCTTACGCGGCGGGCACGCGCTGTATACTCCCCTCTCTGGTGACGACACACCTCGCGTCTCCCGGAAGTACAATCCGTGTATTCACTGGGCTTTGTGACGTTACTCCTCGTTTATCATTACGCGGCGGGCACGTGCTATACACTCCCCTCTCTGGTGACGACACACCTCGCGTCTCCTGGAAGTACAATCCGTGTATTCACGGGCGTTGTGACGTTGCTTTCTCGTTTCTACTTACGCGGCGGGCACGTGCTGTATACTCCCCTCTCTGGTGACGCCACACCTCGCGTCTCCCGGAAGTACAATCCGTGTATTCACTGGGCGTTGTGTTGTTGCTCCTCGTTTCTCCTTACGCGGCGGGCAAGTGCCGTATTCTACCCTCTCTGGTGACGACACACCTCGCGTCTCCCGGAAGTAAAATCCGTGTATTCACTGGGCGTTGTGACGTTGCTCCTCGTTTCTCCATACGCGGCGGCACGCGCTGTATACTCCCCTCTCTGGTGACGACTCTCTTCGCGTCTCCCGGAAGTACAATCCGTGTATTCACTGGCGTTATGACGTTGCTCCTCGTTTCTCCTTACGCGGCTGGCACGCGCTGTATACTCCCCTCTCTGGTGACGACACACCTCGTGTCTCCCGGAAGTACAATCCGTGCATTCACTGGCATTGTGACGTTGCTCCTCGTTTCTCCTTACGCGGCAGGCACGCGCTGTATACTCCCCTCTCTGGTGACGACACACCTCGCGTCTCCCGGAAGTACAATCCGTGTATTCACTGGGCGTTGTGACGTTGCTCCTCGTTTCTCCTTACGAGGCGGGCACGCGCTGTATACTCCCCTCTCTGGTGACGACACACCTCGCGTCTCCTGGAAGTACAATCCGTGTATTCACTGGGCGTTGTGACGTTGCTCCTCGTTTCTCCTTACGCGGCGGGCACGCGCTGTATACTCCCCTCTCTGATGACGACACTCCTCGCGTCTCCCGGAAGTACAATCCGTGTATTCACTGGGCATTGTGACGTTGCACCTCGTTTCTCCTTACGCGGCGGGCACGCGCTGTACTCTCCCCTCTCTGGTGACGACACTACTCGCGTCTCCCGGAAGTACAATCCGTGCATTCACTGGCATTGTGACATTACTCCTCCTTTCTCCTTACGCGGCGGGCACGCGCTGTATACTCCCCTCTCTGGTGACGACACACCTCGCGTCTCCTGGATGTACAATCCGTGTATTCACTGGGCGTTGTGACGTTGCTCCTCGTTTCTCCTTATGCGGTGGGCACGCGCTGTACACTCCCCTCTCTGGTGACGACACCCCTCGCGTCTCACGGAAGTGAAATCCGTGTATTCACTGGCGTTGTGACGTTGCTCCTCGTTTCTCCTTACGCGCGGGCACGTGCTGTACACTCCCCTCTCTGGTGACGACTCTCCTGGCGTCTCCCGGAAGTACAATCCGTGTATTCACTGGCGTTGTGACGTTGCTCCTCGTTTCTCCTTACGCGGCGGGCACGCGCTGTACACTCCCCTCTCTGGTGACGACACACCTCGCGTCTCCCTGAAGAACAATCCGTGTATTCACTGGGCGTTTTGACGTTGCTCCTCGTTTCTCCTTACCCGGCGGGCACGTGCTGTACACTCCCCTCTCTGGTGACGACACTCCTCGCGTCTCCCGGAAGTACAATCCGTGTATTCACTGGGCGTTGTGACGTTGCTCCTCGTTTCTCCTTCCGCGGCGGGCACGCGCCGTATACTCCCCTCTCTGGTGACGACACACCTCGCGTCTCCCGGAAGTACAATCCGTGTATTCACTGGGTGTTGTGACGTTGCTCCTCGTCTCTCCTTACGCGGCGGGCACGCGCTGTATACTCCCCTCCCTGGTGACGACACTCCTCGCGTCTCCCTGAAGAACAATCCGTGTATTCACTGGGCATTGTGACGTTGCTCCTCGTTTCTCCTTATGCGGGGGGCACGCGCTGTACACTCCCCTCTCAGGTGACGGCACATCTCGCGTCTCCCTGAAGAACAATCCGTGTATTCACTGGGCGTTGTGACGTTGCTCCTCGTTTCTCCTTACGCGGCGGACACGTGCTGTATACTCCCCTCTCTTGTGACGACACTCCTCGCGTCTCCCGGAAGTACAATCCGTGTATTCACTGGGCGTTGTGACGTTGCTCCTCGTTTCTCCTTACGCGGCGGGCACGCGCTGTATACTCCCCTCTCTGGTGACGACACACCTCGCGTCTCCCGGAAGTACAATCCGTGCATTTACTGGCGTTGTGACGTTGCTCCTCGTTTCTCCTTACGCGCGGGCACGTGCTGTACACTCCCTGCTCTGGTGACCACACTCCTCGCGTCTCCCGGAAGTACAATCCGTGTATTCACTGGGCGTTGTGACGTTGCTCCTCGTTTCTCCTTACGCGGCGGGCACGTGCTGTATACTCCCCTCTCTGGTGACGACACTCCTCGCGTCTCCCGGAAGTACAATCCGTGTATTCCCTGGCGTTGTGACGTTGCTCCTCGTTTCTCCTTACGTGGGGGCACGTGCTGTACACTCCCCTCTCTGGTGACGACACACCTCGCGTCTCCCGGAAGTACAATCCGTGTATTCCCTGGCGTTGTGACGTTGCTCCTCGTTCCTCCTTACGCGGCGGGCACGTGCTGTACACTCCCCTCTCTGGTGACGACACTCCTCGCGTCTCCCGGAAGTACAATCCATGTATTCACTGGCTTTGTGACGTTGCTCCTCGTTTCTCCTTACGCGCGGGCACGTGCTGTACACTCCCCTCTCTGGTGACGACTCTCTTCGCGTCTCACGGAAGTACAATCCGTGTATTCACTGGCGTTGTGACGTTGCTCCTCGTTTCTCCTTACGCGGCGGGCAAGCGCTGTATACTCCCCTCTCTGGTGACGACACACCTCGCGTCTCCCGGAAGTACAATCCGTGTATTCACTGGGCGTTGTGTTGTTGCTCCTCGTTTCTCCTTACGCGGCGGGTAAGCGCCGTATACTACCCTCTCTGGTGACGACACACCTTGCGTCTCCCGGAAGTAAAATCCGTGTATTCACTGGGCGTTGTGACGTTGCACCTCGTTTCTCCTTACGCGGCGGCACGCGCTGTATACTCCCCTCTCTGGTGACGACACTCCTCGCGTCTCCCGGAAGTACAATCCGTGTATTCACTGGCGTTGTGACGTTGCTCCTCGTTTCTCCTTACGCGGCTGGCACGCGCTGTATACTCCCCTCTCTGGTGACGACACACCTCGTGTCTCCCGGAAGTACAATCCGTGCATTCACTGGCATTGTGACGTTGCTCCTCGTTTCTCCTTACGCGGCGGGCACGCGCTGTATACTCCCCTCTCTGGTGACGACACACCTCGCGTCTCCCGGAAGTACAATCCGTGTATTCACTGGGCGTTGTGACGTTGCTCCTCGTTTCTCCTTACGTGGCGGGCACGCGCTGTATACTCCCCTTATTTATTTATTTATTTATCGTATGGCTTCTAGTGCCGGGAGTGTCCGAGGACATGTTCGGCTCGCCTGAGTCTGTAGCTGCTTCCAGCGGATACTCTAAAGGGTGAGCTACACATTCCGTTCAATTTCAAGTAGTTCCATCTTTCGCCACCAGATATCAATGATACCTAGTGGTGAACGTTGGAACTTTGATAGAGCGTTCTGACGAAATCTAACCTAACAAATTTTGCTTTACACAAGTTTAGTCTGTGAAAGGATTTTTTACATGCCATAAATCTATGACATGGGACCGCCGGCTTTACTTCCCCTCCGAAGGAAGGCATACTGAAGGATTTTCAACGCTCTTAAAAAAATCCGACGACTTCGGCCGGATTTGAACCCGCTATCTTGGGCATAGCAGTTCAGCATGCTACCGACTACGCCACCGAAGCCGCTATACTCCCCTCTCTGGTGACGAAACACCTCGCGTCTCCTGGAAGTACAATCCGTGTATTCACTGGGCGTTGTGACGTTGCTCCTCGTTTCTCCTTACGCGGCGGGCAAGCGCCGTATACTACCCTCTCTGGTGACGACACACCTTGCGTCTCCCGGAAGTACAATCCGTGTATTCACTGGGCGTTGTGTTGTTGCTCCTCGTTTCTCCTTACGCGGCGGGCAAGCGCCGTATACTACCCTCTCTGGTGACGACACACCTTGCGTCTCCCGGAAGTACAATCCGTGTATTCACTGGGCGTTGTGACGTTGCTCCTCGTTTCTCCTTTCGCGCCGGGCACGCGCTGAATACTCCCCTCTCTGGTGACGACACACCTCGCGTCTCCCGGAAGTACAATCCGTGTATTCACTGGGCGTTGTGTTGTTGCTCCTCGTTTCTCCTTACGCGGCGGGCAAGCGCCGTATACTACCCTCTCTGGTGACGACACACCTTGCGTCTCCCGGAAGTACAATTCGTGTATTCACTGGGCGTTGTGACGTTGCTCCTCGTTTCTCCTTACGCGCCGGGCACGCGCTGTATACTCCCCTCTCTGATGACGACACTCCTCGCGTCTCCAGGAAGTACAATCCGTGTATTCACTGGGCATTGTGACGTTGCACCTCGTTTCTCCTTACGCGGTGGGCACGCGCCGTATACTCCCCTCTCTGGTGACGACACACCTCGCGTCTCCCGGAAGTACAATCCGTGTATTCACTGGGCGTTGTGACGTTGCTCCTCGTTTCTCCTTATGCGGTGGGCACGCGCTGTACACTCCCCTCTCTGGTGACGACACTTCTCGCGTCTCCCGGAAGTGAAATCCGTGTATTCACTGGCGTTGTGACGTTGCTCCTCGTTTCTCCTTATGCGCGGGCACGTGCTGTACACTCCCCTCTCTGGTGACGACTCTCCTCGCGTCTCCCGGAAGTACAATCCGTGTATTCACTGGCGTTGTGACGTTGCTCCTCGTTTCTCCTTACGCGGCGGGCACGCGCTGTACACTCCCCTCTCTGGTGACGACACTTCTCGCGTCTCCCGGAAGTGAAATCCGTGTATTCACTGGCGTTGTGACGTTGCTCCTCGTTTCTCCTTACGCGCGGGCACGTGCTGTACACTCCCCTCTCTGGTGACGACTCTCCTCGCGTCTCCCGGAAGTACAATCCGTGTATTCACTGGCGTTGTGACGTTGCTCCTCGTTTCTCCTTACGCGGCGGGCACGCGCTGTACACTCCCCTCTCTGGTGACGACACACCTCGCGTCTCCCGGAAGTACAATCCGTGTATTCACTGGCGTTGTGACGTTGCTCCTCGTTTCTCCTTACGCGGCGGGCACGCGCTGTATACTCCCCTCTCTGGTGACGACACACCTCGCGTCTCCCGGAAGTACAATCCGTGTATTCACTGGGCGTTGTGACGTTGCTCCTCGTTTCTCCTTACGCGGCGGGCACGCGCTGTATACTCCCCTCTCTGGTGACGACACTCCTCGCGTCTCCCGGAAGTACAATCCGTGTATTCACTGGGCGTTGTGACGTTGCTCCTCGTTTCTCCTTACGCGGCGGGCACGCGCTGTATACTCCCCTCTCTGGTGACGACACACCTCGCGTCTCCCGGAAGTACAATCCGTGTATTCACTGGGCGTTGTGACGTTGCTCCTCGTTTCTCCTTACGCGGCGGGCACGCGCTGTATACTCCCCTCTCTGGTGACGACACACCTCGCGTCTCCCGGAAGTACAATCCGTGTATTCACTGGGCGTTGTGACGTTGCTCCTCGTTTCTCCTTACGCGGCGGGCACGCGCTGTATACTCCCCTCTCTGGTGACGACACTCCTCGCGTCTCCCGGAAGTACAATCCGTGTATTCACTGGGCGTTGTGACGTTGCTCCTCGTTTCTCCTTACGAGGCGGGCATGTGCTGTACACTCCCCTCTCTGGTGACGACACTCCTCGCGTCTCCCGGAAGTACAATCCGTGTATTCACTGGGCGTTGTGACGTTGCTCCTCGTTTCTTCTTACGCGGCGGGCACGCGCTGTATACTCCCCTCTCTGGTGACGACACTCCTCGCGTCTCCCGGAAGTACAATCCGTGTATTCACTGGCGTTGTGACGTTGCTCCTCGTCTCTCCTTACGCGGCGGGCACGCGCTGTATACTCCCCTCTCTGGTGACGACACACCTCGCGTCTCCCGGAAGTACAATCCGTGTATTCACTGGGCGTTGTGACGTTGCTCCTCGTTTCTCCTTATGCGGTGGGCACGCGCTGTACACTCCCCTCTCTGGTGACGACACCCCTCGCGTCTCCCGGAAGTGAAATCCGTGTATTCACTGGCGTTGTGACGTTGCTCCCCGTTTCTCCTTACGCGCGGGCACGTGCTGTACACTCCCCTCTCTGGTGGCGACTCTCCTGGCGTCTCCCGGAAGTACAATCCGTGTATTCACTGGCGTTGTGACGTTGCTCCTCGTTTCTCCTTACGCGGCGGGCACGCGCTGTACACTCCCCTCTCTGGTGACGACACACCTCGCGTCTCCCTGAAGAACAATCCGTGTATTCACTGGGCGTTTTGACGTTGCTCCTCGTTTCTCCTTACGCGGCGGGCACGTGCTGTACACTCCCCTCTCTGGTGACGACACTCCTCGCGTCTCCCGGAAGTACAATCCGTGTATTCACTGGGCGTTGTGACGTTGCTCCTCGTTTCTCCTTCCGCGGCGGGCACGCGCCGTATACTCCCCTCCCTGGTGACGACACACCTCGCGTCTCCCGGAAGTACAATCCGTGTATTCACTGGGCGTTGTGACGTTGCTCCTCGTCTCTCCTTACGCGGCGTGCACGCGCTGTATACTCCCCTCCCTGGTGACGACACTCCTCGCGTCTCCCTGAAGAACAATCCGTGTATTCACTGGGCATTGTGACGTTGCTCCTCGTTTCTCCTTACGCGGCGGGCACGCGCTGTACACTCCCCTCTCTGGTGACGACACATCTCGCGTCTCCCTGAAGAACAATCCGTGTATTCACTGGGCGTTGTGACGTTGCTCCTCGTTTTTCCTTACGCGGCGGACACGTGCTGTATACTCCCCTCTCTGGTGACGACACTCCTCGCGTCTCCCGGAAGTACAATCCGTGTATTCACTGGGCGTTGTGACGTTGCTCCTCGTTTCTCCTTACGCGGCGGGCACGCGCTGTATACTCCCCTCTCTGGTGACGACACACCTCGCGTCTCCCGGAAGTACAATCCGTGCATTTACTGGCGTTGTGACGTTGCTCCTCGTTTCTCCTTACGCGCGGGCACGTGCTGTACACTCCCTTCTCTGGTGACCACACTCCTCGCGTCTCACGGAAGTACAATCCGTGTATTCACTGGGCGTTGTGACGTTGCTCCTCGTCTCTCCTTACGCGGCGGGCACGCGCTGTATACTCCACTCTCTGGTGACGATACTCCTCGCGTCTCCCGGAAGTACAATCCGTGTATTCCCTGGCGTTGTGACGTTGCTCCTCGTTCCTCCTTACGCGGCGGGCACGTGCTGTACACTCCCCTCTCTGGTGACGACACTCCTCGCGTCTCCCGGGAGTACAATCCGTGTATTCACTGGCTTTGTGACGTTGCTCCTCGTTTCTCCTTACGCGCGGGCACGTGCTGTACACTCCCCTCTCTGGTGACGACTCTCCTCGCGTCTCACGGAAGTACAATCCGTGTATTCACTGGCGTTGTGACGTTGCTCCTCGTTTCTCCTTACGCGGCGGGCAAGCGCTGTATACTCCCCTCTCTGGTGACGACACACCTCGCGTCTCCCGGAAGTACAATCCGTGTATTCACTGGGCGTTGTGTTGTTGCTCCTCGTTTCTCCTTACGCGGCGGGCAAGCGCCGTATACTACCCTCTCTGGTGACGACACACCTTGCGTCTCCCGGAAGTAAAATCCGTGTATTCACTGGGCGTTGTGACGTTGCTCCTCGTTTCTCCTTACGCGGCGGCACGCGCTGTATACTCCCCTCTCTGGTGACGACACTCCTCGCGTCTCCCGGAAGTACAATCCGTGTATTCACTGGCGTTGTGACGTTGCTCCTCGTTTCTCCTTACTCGGCTGGCACGCGCTGTATACTCCCCTCTCTGGTGACGACACACCTCGTGTCTCCCGGAAGTACAATCCGTGCATTCATTGGCATTGTGACGTTGCTCCTCGTTTCTCCTTACGCGGCGGGCACGCGCTGTATACTCCCCTCTCTGGTGACGACACACCTCGCGTCTCCCGGAAGTACAATCCGTGTATTCACTGGGCGTTGTGACGTTGCTCCTCGTTTCTCCTTACGCGGCGGGCACGCGCTGTATACTCCCCTTATTTATTTATTTATCGTATGGCTTTTAGTGCCGGGAGTGTCCGAGGACATGTTCGGCTCGCCTGAGTCTGTAGCTGCTTCCAGCGGATACTCTAAAGGGTGAGCTACACATTCCGTTCAATTTCAAGTAGTTCCAACTTTCGCCACCAGATATCAATGATACCTAGTGGTGAACGTTGGAACTTTGATAGAGCGTTCTGACGAAATCTAACCTAACAAATTTTGCTTTACACAAGTTTAGTCTGTGAAAGGATTTTTTACATGCCATAAATCTATGACATGGGACCGCCGGCTTTACTTCCCCTCCGAAGGAAGGCATACTGAAGGATTTTCAACGCTCTTAAAAAAATCCGACGACTTCGGCCGGATTTGAACCCGCTATCTTGGGCATAGCAGTTCAGCATGCTACCGACTACGCCACCGAAGCCGCTATACTCCCCTCTCTGGTGACGACACACCTCGCGTCTCCTGGAAGTACAATCCGTGTATTCACTGGGCGTTGTGACGTTGCTCCTCGTTTCTCCTTACGCGGCGGGCACGCGCTGTATACTCCCCTCTCTGATGACGACACTCCTCGCGTCTCCCGGAAGTACAATCCGTGTATTCACTGGGCATTGTGACGTTGCACCTCGTTTCTCCTTACGCGGTGGGCACGCGCCGTATACTCCCCTCTCTGGTGACGACACACCTCGCGTCTCCCGGAAGTACAATCCGTGTATTCACTGGGCGTTGTGACGTTGCTCCTCGTTTCTCCTTATGCGGTGGGCACGCGCTGTACACTCCCCTCTCTGGTGACGACACTTCTCGCGTCTCCCGGAAGTGAAATCCGTGTATTCACTGGCGTTGTGACGTTGCTCCTCGTTTCTCCTTACGCGCGGGCACGTGCTGTACACTCCCCTCTCTGGTGACGACTCTCCTCGCGTCTCCCGGAAGTACAATCCGTGTATTCACTGGCGTTGTGACGTTGCTCCTCGTTTCTCCTTACGCGGCGGGCACGCGCTGTACACTCCCCTCTCTGGTGACGACACTTCTCGCGTCTCCCGGAAGTGAAATCCGTGTATTCACTGGCGTTGTGACGTTGCTCCTCGTTTCTCCTTACGCGCGGGCACGTGCTGTACACTCCCCTCTCTGGTGACGACTCTCCTCGCGTCTCCCGGAAGTACAATCCGTGTATTCACTGGCGTTGTGACGTTGCTCCTCGTTTCTCCTTACGCGGCGGGCACGCGCTGTACACTCCCCTCTCTGGTGACGACACACCTCGCGTCTCCCGGAAGTACAATCCGTGTATTCACTGGCGTAGTGACGTTGCTCCTCGTTTCTCCTTACGCGGCGGGCACGCGCTGTATACTCCCCTCTCTGGTGACGACACACCTCACGTCTCCCGGAAGTACAGTCCGTGTATTCACTCGGCGTTGTGACGTTGCTCCTCGTTTCTCCTTACGCGGCGGGCACGCGCTGTATACTCCCCTCTCTGGTGACGACACTCCTCGCGTCTCCCGGAAGTACAATCCGTGTATTCACTGGGCGTTGTGACGTTGCTCCTCGTTTCTCCTTACGCGGCGGGCACGCGCTGTATACTCCCCTCTCTGGTGACGACACACCTCGCGTCTCCCGGAAGTACAATCCGTGTATTCACTGGGCGTTGTGACGTTGCTCCTCGTTTCTCCTTACGCGGCGGGCACGCGCTGTATACTCCCCTCTCTGGTGACGACACACCTCGCGTCTCCCGAAAGTACAATCCGTGTATTCACTGGGCGTTGTGACGTTGCTCCTCGTTTCTCCTTACGCGGCGGGCACGCGCTGTATACTCCCCTCTCTGGTGACGACACTCCTCGCGTCTCCCGGAAGTACAATCCGTGTATTCACTGGGCGTTGTGACGTTGCTCCTCGTTTCTCCTTACGTGGCGGGCATGTGCTGTACACTCCCCTCTCTGGTGACGACACTCCTCGCGTCTCCCGGAAGTACAATCCGTGTATTCACTGGGCGTTGTGACGTTGCTCCTCGTTTCTCCTTACGCGGCGGGCACGCGCTGTATACTCCCCTCTCTGGTGACGACACTCCTCGCGTCTCCCGGAAGTACAATCCGTGTATTCACTGGGCGTTGTGACGTTGCTCCTCGTTTCTCCTTACGTGGTGGGCATGTGCTGTACACTCCCCTCTCTGGTGACGACACTCCTCGCGTCTCCCGGAAGTACAATCCGTGTATTCACTGGGCGTTGTGACGTTGCTCCTCGTTTCTCCTCGTTTCTCCTTACGCGGCAGGCACGCGCTGTACACTCCCCTCTTTGGTGACGACACACCTCGCGTCTCCCGGAAGTACAATCCGTGTATTCACTGGTGTAGGCCTGCCTTTGTTCCAATTATTTTCTCTATTATTTAAACAATTCTAAGATTTTCTCATTTCACTCTGGCCTTCTGTAATTGTTTATAATAACTTCCTAAGATGATATACATATTCTCAGCATAATATATACAGATCTTCGATTTTATTTTATGTAAGAGATTTTAATGTCTCCCTTGTAAAATTCATGGGTCCCAGTTCATATCTCGGCTGCATCATGGTCATAGCCTTAAATAAATTCGGGCGCAGTACAAACATAATGTAAAAAAAGTTCTCTCGGCACCCCGGAAGGCGGAGGTAGATTTCACCGGACAAACTGGAGGATAAGCGAAAATAGGCTGAATATGCAGGTTTTCGTAGAAGGCTCAGACCACATTTATTGCGAGAAAGTAGTTTACAATTGGAGTTTAATTAACTTTCTTTTTCGTATTTTTATGTATACTTTTGACATTTTATTGCGTTATGGGGACGGTAACCATTTTCGTCATTTGGGTTCCATTTTTATACTTGTGGTCACACTGTCCTTATGCTATGATTCGACACTGATGTGTAACTATCTAACGGTATGTTACTTCTTCACGCAAAATATTATCTCCCGCACAGATGTTGGTTGTTTCCTCAGTTTAGGGGTTGCGACAACGCGGTCATGTAACGCCGAGTACTTTGGATGTGTGTAGAATCTGTCTGACAAACGGTGTCTGATGGCTGTATTAGTCTGTAATTCAGGTAAGGACTGCAGACGGTCAATGTCAAGTAGTAGTTCCTAATTTTGCTACCAAATAATACGTCAACGACACCTAGCTGCGAACTTGCCTATTAGATGCCACCGCAACCAGCACTCGCAACGAACGTTGGATCTTCCCCTCCAAAGGAAAGACACTGAGGAATTTTTAGCGCTCTTAGAAAATCCGACGACTTTGGCTGGCTTTGAACCCACGACCTTGGGCATAGAGGTTCAGCATGCTACCAGTTACGTCACCGAAGCCGCTTCCCATAGAGTCAGATGGAAAACTGAATGTGATCTCGTGCAATGGCGTTGTCATAGCAACGTCTGTTGGCTCATCCCTCATCAATTTAGTAGCGCTGTCATGGCAACCTCTGATGGCTCTTGGCATTTCCTTCTAATTCCAAAATAATTTTGCTCATCCCTTGGCGTAATATTGTGTCATATCAAAAATTCTTTCAGACAAAAGTTTTAGGTAATTATTAGGGGAATATTGTCCATGTTGTAGGGTTTTGATATTTACCTATTAAGAGAGATGTGATTAATGTTTCCCGAAAACCCACTTTTTCCCACCCCTTTGGTCAATGGTTGGTGCTATAAAAAACTCTTCAAACATACAATTTTGGGCTTTATCCGACACATAGTTTGAACTTTGAATGGATTCGATATTTCAAATATTAAGAGAGTTGCAGCGATATTTCTCCTTTTCTAAAAAAAAGCCCCCCCCCCCCCATTTTCACCCCCTTCGACCGATTGTGCCCATTAACGAGCATGACCGACATTTTATAGGGATACGTATTATGTAAAAAAAAAATGAAAGTTATTGGTGCAAACTTGCGGTAGTTACCGTGTCCACAAGAAAGTGATATATATACATAAATTATAAATAAACTTTTGAACTGACGATGGTTTTGGGGTCTCGGGGATGTGAAACGCGAAGATATGTCGACATTTTCCGGAAGTCGAAACATGGTACCCATTGCAATAGTTAGCTTTCTAATGATATCTACCTAAAATAGGGAAAAAGCAACGAATCTACGGTAATAGGTCTGAGTGTAATATTCTACATGGCCTTTGTTGTTAACAATAACATATTACATCTTTTTTGTTTCTTGCTATTTCAACATACGACCAACAATAAGGGAGTTATTAATGATTTTGTACTTTTTGGCCGAAATTTTCTAAGTTCCAGAGATAACTTAAAAGTTGATTCGAATGAAATTTCAAAAAAATGATTTTTTTAATACTTTTATATACTTTTTACGCCGTGTAGGGTCGGAAACCAACATGATATTTTGATGGATTTTTTCGTCACATGCATTTTTGGTTTTAGGTGATAGAATTATTTTCCACTAGGACCTATGCTTATCTATATACCTTTGTTCATTGGTTTCTTTCCAGTATGATCTGATTATGTATTGTAATATTTATAGAGGGGTTTTGTGGTGTCGGAAACAATACGTGATTTTGAGTCTAATTTTATACTCTTTGTGCCGTCTGTATAATGTGAGTTAGTGTCTTTGTAGGCCTTTTTAAGAAGGTATAATATATAATATTTTCCGCGGTGTGCTTTAATTCTGACGACGGCTTTTATTTTTCGTCAATTGAACATTTCCGTTTGCCAGTATTTGACTGCTCTTAGCACATCACTCATAAATTTAGAAGCGTTGTCATGGTAACCTCTGATGACACTTGGCATTTTCTTCTAATTCCGAAATCATTTTTCTCATCCCTTGGCGTAATGGTGGGTTATATCAAAAATGTTTCAGACAAAAGTTTTAGTTAATCATTAGGGGAATATTGTCCATTTTGTACGGTTTTGATATTGTACCTATTAAGAGAGATGTGATTAATGTTTCCCGAAAAACCCACTTTTTCCCACCCCTTTGGTCAATGGTTGGTGCTATCAAAAAACTCATCAAATATAATTTTTTGGGCCTTATCCGACACATACTATGAACCTTGAATGGATTCGATATTTCAAATAATAAGAGAGTTATAGCGATATTTCACTTTTTCGAAAAAGAAACCCACTCTCACCCCCTTCGACCGATTGTGCCCATTAACGATCTTGACCGCGATTTTATAGGCTTACATAGTATGTAAAAAAATGAAAGTGATTGGTGCAAAATTGCGGTAATTATCGTGTCCACAAGAAAGTGATATACATATATATATATATATACATACACATATATATATAGATATATATATATACTATCAGTAGTACCCGGCTTCGCCCGGTGGAATGATGATAATGTATCAAAGTCTCCTTAGAAATATAATGGACATAAAATCTAGGTCATTTGCCCCCCCCCCATGACAATGAGGGCGTAATATCTAAGTCATTTGCCCTTTTGATAAGGATAATAATGAAAACTACTGTTGAATTGACACGTCAAACTTACAAACTACCGTAATAGAAATACATATTTCAAAATTCACAGGCGAGGAAGACTTATTGTGTGTGGTGATTAATGGTGTAATGGGCGTAACATCTAGGTCATTTGCCCTTATGATGAGGATGATGAGGGAAACTACTACCTGTATTGAATTGACACTTCAACTTATAATGTACACAATGTACGGTACTGTAATAAAAATAAATATTTTAAAAATCAAAGTCGAGAAAGACTTTATGCGGCGGTGATTAGTGGTATGATGCGCGTAACATCTAGGTCATTAGCACTTATGATGATGATAATAATAAGGTAATGAAAAAATGACTACTAAACGAACATGGTGTCATTTACAACTGATATAGGTAATTCAGATGTCTAGCTTCGATGTCTTCCAAAGTCTCAACCTTATTTTCTGGCTTAGGCCTGTACTCGATGAGTCTAGTGAAAGAGCTTATGGCGTACTGCTCGGCAAAGAAAATGGGTCCAAGCTGCACGAACCTGAGATGATCGTAGATGATGACGAAATATGATGACACAAGTTCGAGGTTTCCCGTCGTATTTAGATTGGCCGGGGAATCACTCACTCTTTCGCAACACCACAGTGGCTTGAGCAACGGCCCTGTGCTGGCATCAGTATAGACAGCCCTGGAAAGTCCTCTCATGTCACCTCGCGATGAATTAGCAAGCTATTCTCACAACTGTCTCCCCCAGAGTCTCACAACTTGTGGGACGTGGGTTGGCGACCACCGGACCCCAGCTGAGTCTGACATCGCTTCTACTTCCTGGTGTCAAGCTCCTTTCAGTTCTCTTTCCTGTCGGCCTCCATTGGTCAACTCTTGTTCTCTTCCGACCCCGACTGTATTAGGGCATCCGAGGGCTAGGGAGTCTTTCAATTTCCCGCTTAATTGGCCGTTGTCTCATCTTTCCTGATGCCCTCATTCTTCGAGGGGTCTGCCTTCTATTCCGTTTCATTATATCTCCTGTCTTCTGCTCAAGGCCCTCAAAGAGTCAGGGTGTGTGTAGCCCCACCATTTCTGGTACACCCACAAGGGCTCATGGCGGGTGAGTTAGGAAGCTGGCAACCCCGAGGGATTCCTGAGCTAAATGCAGGGAATGGAGAGGTATGTCAGAAATTTAAAGTGGACAGTGATACTCGTTGGGTTCCAAAGAGTAAGTATACAAATTTTGATCCAGATTGGTGAAACGATATGGATTTGTGACAAAGGGTCTAAATACAGGGAATGGAGTGCTCTGTCCGAAAGTTCAAGCAGACAGTGTTACTCGTCGGGTTCCAAAGGGTAAGTAACTTACATAAAGATTGGTTGAGATGGGTGAAACTATGTAGATTTTTGCCAAAGAGCCTAAATGCGGTAAATGGAATGGTCTATACGAAATTTCATGTAGAAAGTGTTACACGTCGGTTTCCAAAGGGTGAGTATGTAAAATTTGGCTCAGATCGGTGAAACAGGGTAGATTTTGCCAAAGGGCCTAAATGCAGGAAATGGAGTTGTCTGTCCAAAGTTTTAAGTGGACAGTGTTACTCGTCGGGTTCCAAAGGGTAAGTATACAAATTTAGGTTCAGATCGGTGAAACGATGTAGATCTGTGCAAAAGGGCCTAAATGCAGGGAATGGAGTGGTCTGTCCGAAATTTCGAGTGGACAGTGTTACTCATCGGGTTCCAAAGGGTAAGTATACACGTTTTGTATTCGATCGGTGAACGATGTAGATTTGTGCCAAAGGGCCTAAATGCGGGGAATGGAGTGGTCTGTCCGAAATTTCGAGTGGACAGTGTTACTCGTCGAGTTGCAAAGGGTAATTATTTGTGATCGGTGAAACGGTGTAGTTTTGTGCCAAAGGGCCAAAAAAGCAGAGAATAGTGTGGTCTGTCCGAAATTTAAAGTGAACAGTGTTTGTTACTTGTCGGGTTCCAAAGGGTAGGTATGTAAAATTTGGGTCAGATCGGTGAAACGGTGTAGATATGTGCCAAACGGCCTAAATGCAGGGGTTGGAGTGGCCTCTCCGCAATTTCAAGCAGACTGTTACTCGCAGTGTTCCAAACGGTAGGTATACAAATTTTGGTGCAGATCGGTGAAACGGTGTAGATTTGTGCAAAAGGGCCTAAATGCAGGGAATGGGGTGGTTTGTCCGAAATTTAAAGTTGACAGGCTTACCCGCAGGGTTCCAAAGGGTAAGTATACAAATTTTAGTTGCGATCGGTGAAACGGTGTAGATTTGTATACATAACAGACAGACAGACAGACAAACTTTGTGCTTTATATATATAGATCTATGTATATACATAAATTATATATAAACTTTTGAACTGACGATGGTTTTGGGGTCTCGGGGATGTGAAACGCGAAGATATGTCGAAATTTTCCGGAAGTCGAAACATGGTAATCATTGCAATAGTTAGCTTTCTAATGAAATCTACCTAAAAACTGAAATAATCAGGATCGCCAAATTTACTAGACCGAACAAAAAAAGTTCCAAGGTTCCCAAAAGACAGTCAGTAGCTTTTCTCCTTAATGAAGCAGACACGCCTGCTGCATCATTAAGCTAATCTCTCTCAGATTAGACCAACCCAGACTGTGGTCGGATGGTTCCTCGTAGAGGTATTGACACACCGGAAGGGTCTTTAAGCTATCATCCTTCAATTTAGAGCTCCTAGATACCTAACACACTGTGAGATAATGGTTCCTCTTTGAGGTATTGGCACACCGGAAGGGTCTTTAAGCTATCATCCTTCAGTTAAGTGCTCCTAGGTACCTACCAAACTGTGAGATGTTGGTTCCTCTTTGAGGTATTTTCATACTGGAGGGTTGTTAAGGGGCGACCTACTGAGTTTTTGTCCCAAAATCGGCCAAAAAAACGAAAATGAGTTGTCATAAGTAGGTAGTCCAGACATCAGAGCACATGTGGATACTAGTTTCTTTTATTTGCAGACATTTGTTAATGTCTTGAGGAGGCATTTAAATTGTGCGTGCATAGCGCTTTAATAGGTCACACCCAAGTTTCCTGTGCTCATGTTAGACATACCCTGTTTTTTCGTATTTTTATGTTTTAAATATCTGGCAATAGCTCAGATAATGTACAGAATACATAAGTGTTGCCATCTCTCGGTGCATACGGTAACCAGAAGCACAGTTCATATTAGAATCTATGGTTCATAACTTTCTCGTTACCGTTGGAAACTTGATTGATTTGAGACGTTATAAAAATTCATATTTATTATTTAAAAGCCAATAGTAACCGGAAAACATCGCTTTCATTGAATTGAGTTCAAATTAAGTGATGATGTGATTACGGGGCGCAGGAAGCACATGGTTTGTAAGGAACTGTTATTGTTTTGAAGTTGCCTCGTGATTTTGTATCTTGCAGTAGCCTAACTTATTTGATTTGTGGTTATTTTATTGGTTTTGTGGTGAGAAGTGTGTAAAATGCCCTGCATTCATAATCGTTGGAAAATGCCTAGGAGCAGGAAATCCAAGAAGAGTGAACGGGCTAGTGTAAATATTAGGAAGCGATGGGGTGTCAAATCTGTTACTGAAGTTGTTGATAGTGAATCGAAACTTAATGTTAGTGACAGACCAATTGTGGCAAATGAGACAGAAACATCAGTTCCCTGTAGTGCTAAGTTACTGAGAAGAAGCTAGAATATTTTTCTACTGATGCCAGTGCTACAGTAGGCCTAATTAGTGATGAATACATTATAATGCACCTGGGGATGTTCCAGCAGCTCATTGGAAACCTCAAGTGCAGTGAGTGTTATAAGAATTGTTTAGTTCTACTCCTTAGGGATAATCATGGGTTTTGTAGTAAGTTGGAGATGGTATGTCAGGCATGTGATTTCTTTAACTCATTAGGGTGCACAAGTCCCCGTTCAAATGAAAAATCACAGAGACCAAGCTTCGACATTAATAGAAGGATGGTATAGTCCAGGACACCTTAAATAAGTTACTAGAAAACCAACATGGCCGCCACATTTGGTGTTGCCAACTTACATAATTTAACACCAAAAAGTCAGCACACACATCCCTGTAACACGTATCGCAAATGATCCAAACTAATTGTAAGTAAAGGCTCTTTTACGAAAATACGTTTTACATGAAGTTGTGAAGCAGTCCTTGCTCAAGTTAGGGACATCTTGGTCATCAGTCCTCGACAGTAACTCTTAAGCAGTATTATGGTAGTGAAGTTAACTTAAATTATCTCTTCTAGATTGATTTTTAAAGCATCATATAAAATGCATAAGAACAGAAACATTAATACTTACTCAATTATTTTCGCCAGGGAGCTAAAGATGAGCATGTTCATTTCTTCTTATAGGCTATATTTTTATAATTAGTCCAAAAATGCAGACCATTCTGTTTTAAGATGAGTGTTCAGAGAAGGATTTAGGAGTAGGAGAGAAATATAATAGTAGGGTACATATTAGCTTATTATTTCTTTATTTTTGATAAGTACCGTACTCATTTCTTGCATGTATTGGCAACTCAAACTAACACTTGGGGCACTGCGGTCGGTCTGGATAAGTAGGGTAAAAATACTCAATAACACGCGTTTGATATGGAACACTTTTTATTTTTCGGTTATAATCAGTAAATGTGGTCCCTAAAATAATGACAGTGTTATTTTTGATTGTATATATGTATAACTGTGCGATACACCTGATCTAATTTGTGTTTTCCACTGGATTGTATGTGTCAATTGCATATTATCAAGCATCGGTTGTCTGCTGGTATCTGTTTTTGAGCAGTTCGAGTCATGGCGCTGTTACTTTAAAAGCTATATTTGAGTTTGCTCACTGTACCATAGACTTTAGAAATTATTTGCTGCTTGGTAGGGCGAAGGGATGAGTTTAACTTGTATTAAAGCTCGGGGGACACAGGAATTGCTTGATTTAGATGGTTAGCTGGTGGGTTTGGTGTAGAATATCGGACTGGTAGCAGGTTCTCGCAGAGTAGATATTTACCTTGCGAAGTCAAATTTGGCCTATATGACTCGTAGTGGAATGGCTCGGATATCGCAGAGCGAGGTGATGGCGATTGGTAGGGTAATTGGAAATGAACTAGGGAGGGGGAAGGATACCTGACTGATGAAGCTTGGCTGTAGAAGGCTGGTGTAGGCCTAGCTGTCTTGGTACGGCTTGGCTCGGCGTAAACAATGAACAACCCGTCCTGTCGTCAGTGAGTGTAGTGGTGAGTGGTCCAACCCGCTCCTGTTGCCCGTATTTATTTGGTATCGTCACCTTTTGGCTATTGCTATTTACATCTTTTGGAAAGTGATGAAAACTTATATACGCAGCCCTCTTTTATGCATCGACTCACAGCCGTAAACTGAGCAATATACGTTGCTTTTACTCATTTTACACTCCATCAACGAGTAAAACTTATTACTTATGTATAAAGACACGAAGAAATTACCTCGATCTGCTTACGAATACAAGAAACCATATACAACGAGTCACCACGTGACAAATGTACCCTACTTGGTAAGTTTCTAATTTTTACCGCTAGATGCCATATCAGATAGCTGGAGTTGCCAATAGGCCTACATATATGAAGGCAGAATTGAGACAAGCTGTTGAAAGCCTGTTGGCAAATCCCTATTGAGATGCAAGAAGAAGGTTGATCCAATGCTTAGGCCTAAAACCATTCGAACTAGTCGTGGATTTTAGGGGCATTAGACTAATGGCAACTCGAAGATTTCGTCTTGGAATGGTAGAAAGCAGCAGTCGGTTGATTTTGGGGCTTTGTGACATCATGGTCATGTAGATCTGTGTATTTGGGCATGTTGAATTTGTCTGATAACCTGTGTTATTGTGATGGCTGGATTAGTGTGTGCATTTATTATTCAGATGAGGATTGGGAACGAGATGGCCATGGCCTTAATTTAGGAACCATCCCGGCATTTGCCAGGAGTAGAAGCGTGGAAACCACTTCCAAGATGGCTGAGATAGGAATCGAACCCTCCTTTTCTCAGTTTTGCCTCATGAGGCTGAGTGTGCCTTGTTCCA
The DNA here is from genome assembly GCA_946902985.2 of Meconema thalassinum. NCBI lineage: Eukaryota > Metazoa > Arthropoda > Insecta > Orthoptera > Tettigoniidae > Meconema > Meconema thalassinum. The sequence goes on from OX336395.1 coordinate 26,551,847, forward strand.
TCCCTCTGACCAAAATTAAAATTTCTTGGCAGAGCTGGAAATTGAACCTGGACCAACTGCCAAAAAATGCTAGCCGCACAACGCGAGATGGTTGGTAGAATAGTCTCCTGACCTCTCATCAACCGGCACATTAAAAGCCACTTGTAGAAAATTCAATGAATTCACTGAGAAATTGACGAGTTAAGTACAGGCGTTGAAAGGCAAGCTTTATCGACGGAGTAATATCTTGAAAATTATAATTATAAGATATCCACACAAAACAATTTTCTGTGGAGAGCTGAGTTATTTAAATTGCGAGAGCGGAATATATGAGAGGGAATTGAACTGAGGCAGCGTTGTCGCGAATGGGTACGTCCTCTACACTTCCACTCATTTCTACATGATCATAATAATAGCATTATCATGACGAATACAATACATGCCCGAGTGCACCAACCTCGGTAAAGAGAATACCGCGGTAAACTTCCTAGTTTAGCGGGGTAAAGTCGTATTTCTGTTGCACCAAGCTCGGTTTCGAGTTTTACCGCGGTAAAATGTTTACCGCCCGTGAGGGAGCAGTTATCTAAGAAAACCGTGGTAAAGTTTTCTTCATTTGTATTCTGTGATAAAGGTTCCAAAATGGAGCTTTATATCTCCAGTGTCTTAATCGATTTGAAAGGAATGAAGGGAGGTTTATAGAAGTGAGGCGAGATTTATTCGAAGAACTTAGCGATGCTTCATTCCAGAGAATATTTCGATTACGGAAGGAGACAGTAGTAAGTTATATTTTGGACATAATTGGTGAACAATTGAAATTCTCTACTGGGAGAAACTATCCGAAATCGCCTAGAAATCATCTTCGTATAGCACTGCGGTTCTATGCAACTGGGACATTTCAGGGAGTGATCGGTGACGTGTGTGATGTTGACAGAACAACAGCATGCCGCATAATACACAAGGTTTCTAATGTAGTTGCCTCGTTACCGCCACAGTTTATTAAACTACCACTTACCCAATGGGAACAAAGAGAGGTTATGGAAGACTTCCACAGAATAGCTGGGTTCCCAGGTGTATTGGGTGCGCTGGACTGCACTCATGTGAGAATACAGTCTTCCCGAGGTGAAAATGGAGAGGTATTTAAAAACAGGAAAGGCCATTTCTCTCTAAACATGCAAACTGTGAGCTATTCGAACCTCATGATAAGAGATATAGTAGCAAGATGGCCAGGTTCGACTCACGATAGCACCATATTTCACAAATATCGGCTGAGAGCGCGTCTAGGCGAAAACCTTTGTTCTGGATGAAAATATTGGTCTGGAAACAATAATGTTGGCACTCTGAAAAAATTCAGTAACACCCTCTAGCGATAATATATATATACATATATATATTAGTAACATTGGCCATTTCTATAGAAAATTTTTCGGATTTCAATGGCAGCGGGCAACGTATACTACTCGAGTTCCCGAAATTTTCATGAGGGCTGAAATTGGGAGATCTAGGACGTTTCATCATTTTATTTTCCATTGTTTTGCACAACTGATTACTCGCGTTGAGACAAAATGTAAACAATATGGGAGACAAGTGACTGTCGAAACGATCACTGCCGCCTGGATAAACTGAAGACAAGTGACTATCGAAATTAACGAATTTCTTCCGAGGGGAATAATAGCGAGAAAAGCAAGCGTCAAGAAACCGCGGTAACGAAACCGAGCGATAGTAATGGTGCACTGCTTTTACGACAATACCACGGTAAAAGTTTTACCACGGTTTCGTGAACACTGATGAATACCGAGGTTAGTGCACTCGGGCAATAGTGTTATCACTGACCGAGTTCAAGTGCGCCCCGCTGTTGGCCAGCGCTAGTGGTGCAGACCCCCAACGCCACAGTCAACCGCAGTCAGCTGTTCAAAAATGGGATACGCGCTGGCCTGCGTAAACCTCTTTACGAAGGCTGCGGTTACGCTGATTACATCAAATTTTCAGTGCATATTCTAAAATAAAATAATAGCCTGCCTTCAACCAAAAATGTTCAAGGCAAAACGACATACGTAATAGAGGTAACACTTCAGGAGTGATGAACCAAGTAGAATACTTAACTTAGCCTAAATACCTTGTGTAATGATGAATAATAATTATGGAAGTGATGTCCTAATAGATGCTTTCTCCTTAGCTGTCTGTAACCCACCCGCTATGCCCTTTTATAAAACGACATATACTGTAGTGAAATTTCAGATTAATTCTGTACATGTATCACTCTTTTTTCTTTTTGCTTTCACTTTGATAATATATCATTTTCATACTTTATTTCATCTTCTGGCGGGAGGGGGGGGGGACATTATCAATTGTAACTACTAACCTTGATCACTTCTGCACCGGATATATGTGCTAAATCACTTAATCATGTGTTTTTATTTATTGTATATTTAACAACCGCAGCCAAGTTCGACAGCATATTTGGTATGTGAAACTGCCGCAGTGAGCGATCACATTGACGTCATTAGTTACCAACATATCCGATACTAAATAGGCCTACATTAGACGACACATGTAATGTTGTAATTATGTGAGAAAAAGAAATAAACGAGCTCTTCTTGGTTAGACGACTGACTGGACGAAACCATTGGTCGCTACTTGTTTAGTCGACTGTCTGGACGAAAATTACCGATTGCACTACAAGCAAGGAGGTCTGGGCACAAGCCCCAGGTTAGGTTTGTTTTGTATGTAGAACAGTATTTACCACTGTAATGAACGCTGATCGCAAGAATTTCAAGTTTCGAACTAATCGGGAAAAAACCAGCCCCTCACTGCCTAAAAGTTATTGGTCTAGGCACAAACCATGAGTTTGGATGAAAATTATTAATGCGTGTCTACTCCCACTGTGCGTGACAAAATCCAGGGGTGTTTGTAAGACCTAATGAATTAACAATTATTGGTTTAGACAAAAACAGCTTGCACAATCCATTGCGAACTGGTTCAAACTTGGCGCTATTTTGTTTCATGGTACCGCGCTTATACTAAGTAGTCCCGTAAGTGTGGGATTGGCAATACTGTACTTGTGCATAATTAACAGCGAAAATGGCAGACTCAGCTGGAATTCCATCTATATAAGTCGTGATCCTATTTGGGACATCCTGAGATCTGAAAAATGCACACTTTGTCACGAACCTGGAAGTAAAATGGATAAGGGGCACCTGCCACATTGCAACAAACTTGATGTGACTGCTAGAACTTCAGGAAACCTCACAAAACTCTATTGGAATGCAAAAAAGCTGAAGGATTGGAATCTGGGCTAGCCATAAGAAACAACAACAATGCTTTAATATGAAAAATTGAGGTAACGCGGGCCGCGTTAGCTAATATATAACACCCCCGGTTTTTGTCATGCACAGTGGGGGTAGTCAAGCATCAATAATCTTTATCCAGACCAATGGTTTTGCCTTTTATATCATTATTCACGTCCAATGTCCAAGCTGTGTAGTATAGGCCTACGAGATCTATGACATTTTTAGTTTTCCATTACCGTATAATGTATAGCCTACAAATATCGTTACCTGTGTGCTACTAATTCTAGCGCAGCCATCACAGCATACAGTCACAATCATGTCCGATGCAGGTGTATAAGCCACTTTCTACTTTCATTCAGAATTAATAATACAAGTAGGCTATAGCTGCGACCAATATTTATAACTTATTGCAACCAGTGGCTTCGCCCAAACCGTGTCATCTAACCAAGTAGCGAACAATGACATTGTCTCACCCAACATTAGTACATCAGTAATTTTCACCCAGACATTCAGTGGCGCAGTAACTTATGTCGAGAACTAAAAGAGAGCTATGAGATATTGTTGGTTTTCTCTGAAAATTTGCATATGTGACTCTAGCGCAGTGCATATACCATGCACATGTGAGTATATGGCTCTTCAGAATGATGATTGATTCATGTTGCACAACCCTTGAAGTTCGTCGAAGGGCATCACACTACTCTGTCGCAACCATGACTGAAACAAATAAAAATAGGCCTAATATAAATATTTTATCTGCCTACTACTAAGTAGGCTATAGGTCAGTAGCCAAGTACATACGTTATAAGCTTCATAAATAATCACCAATACATTCACTACCACCAACTGAGTGCGAATCATAGACTAGGCCTACTTCCAAGCTTAAGAGTTACCGGTACATGTGCAATGTATTATAATATTATGGCTGACGGCATTTGGAATTCGAGAATAATATACAGTACTATATTAGAAGGCGAATTGAACCTAAGAACACATTCCCGAGAGAGAACTTACATAGGCTATATTTTAGGTTATGTTTGAATTAGGCCTATACGGAAAATGCAGTCGGAAGACTATTTCAAAATTTCCAAAGACCATTAAGGTTTTTTATTACGTTATTTGTGCTCTGACTGAATATAAAAATAAATAAAACAACGATTAAATAACTCTGTACTTTAAATTGTGTAGGTCTAGGCTAGGCCTACTTACTTAAATTGTAGTGATCTTTGTAGAGTTACTCCAATCCATCTCCAATCTTGTTCTCGTATTTTTAGGCGTCATGATGAAATCTAAATAAGAATTTATCCAAAAATTAATTAAATAAAAGCTTCGAAACATCTCAGACAAGTGGATTTGACACACACATATGAAGAGTCTATAATAACTGTATAAACTGTTTTAATCGATGTATATTACTAGTACTTACCTTGTACAACTTGTTACAACTTCATTAGACTTGAATTTCCAAAGAAAACTGTGAAATTATTTAAATAATAAGTCATTAGTTACAGTCGTAATTATAATGTTGGCTGACTTTGTGAAAAATGCATTCTGGGAGTTATTGCCAGAAACATGTCGGCAACTGTGTGGTACGGAATTTTACTGGTATTATGATCTTTGGAGATGGCGGGATTTTAAGCGGGGTTGGCGACAATGTGCTCGCACCTGAAAACAACTTACCTTCAAGAAATGCAACCATAAACCAACATTTACGTAGGCATAGGGGACGGCTGTTAATGTTGCCTACCCTGTCTTGATCTAGTAACTCATTTAAGCTGTCCCAGACTATAGGAGGGGTGGTCGATTCTGCGATCGGAATTAAATTTAGTTTTTGTAAACTTCATAGATGACTGTTAAGTTACGGTACCGTATCTATGAATATAATGGAAAAACATTTCTGTAGCGGTAAACTTGTGTGTTACGGTATCTGGTTTTGTGTTTCATTAGCGTAAGAAGTTGTTGAGATGGATAGATTCAATGTGTGGATTACTGTTTATGCCACTTTTTCCCAATAGTAGCATTACTAAATTAGGAACTAGCAGTTTGTACAAATAAAAAAAGATCAACCTACCATCTCTGTAGAGCTTAGATGACAAAGCTTAGTGACTGAGTGATGTAGCCTACGGTATAAGGCCGGTATGACACTATCAAAGAAATTTGTCAAAGAACTTTGATAAAAGATCTTTTATAAAAGATATGACAGTGTAATGGGGAAATCTTTTATAAAAGGTGGTTGTATAAAACTTCTTTTATAAAATGTATGAGCATCATGCTATCTTTGATAAAAGATTCAAACCAAAATGGCGGATCATAACCGCTGGAATATTACCACAACAGATATGCTCATATCAGATTGTGAAATGCATTACATTTTATATAATATGTTACATAATGAATGGTATACAATGTAAAACATAAACAACAGAAAGTGTAGGCAAAAATGGCTGAGACTATAAGCGCTGCACATTAAGGGCCCACATTTCAGGCATAAAGAGGAATTAAATAGTTAAATAGGCTGAAATTAAAGGATTACGAGGCACACAGGCAATTGAAATGGAACACACGTTTAATGTACTTGACATTTACTACAACAGAACTGAGTGAACAAGGTGATACAACATTCTTTTATACACACCAAAACAAAAACAAAAGAGAAACATATCTCTATGGACCAGGTTTATAATTAACAGTGTGACCAACACAAACCATGGCCACATATTTCAACACACCTCCTTAAACCTGTGGGAGTAGAGGACATGATTTAAGACCCAAGTCTTTACAAAAATAAATATGCTTAGGCTTAGGAAGAGGCTTTGTTAGGATGTCTGCACACATTTTTGAAGTCTCCTCATATTTGATGCATATGGCTTTAGAATCCAAAGCATCTCTAACATAGTGATATTTAGTGTCAATATGTTTGGTCCTATTATGGTGGACTGGATTTTTTGCCAGTTTTTGAGCTGATTGACTATCACTCAATAATATGATGGGTGACTTGAGATCTATAAAGTTAGACAAAACACGTTTCAACCAAACAGCTTCACTCAGTGCAACATATTCTGCTTCAGTAGATGATAAGGAAATGCATTTTTGCTTTTGAGCCCCCCATGATACAGCACCACCTGCCATTTTGAACACAAAACCACTGTATGATTTTCGGTCATTGCTATCATTAGCCCAGTCAGCATCAACAAATCCCATGAATTGACCTCCATTCCTGACATACTTAAGTGACAAGTCTTTTGTGCAATTTAAATAACGGAGCACTCGCTTTGCAGCAGACCAGTGAGATTCATTGTAACAATGATTAAATTGACTGAGATATGATATCGCATAGCTTATATCTGGACGCGTGCAAACACTTAAATACATGAGCGAACCTATGAGTTCTCTATAAGGAAGATCACTAGTTTCTGTATCAGAAACACCAAGATTTGGTTTGGTTTCCAAGGAAGTACCAATGGAACGTGCATCGTGCATACCATATTTCTTTGCAATCTCACTGATGTACTGCTCTTGGCTAAGATAGATTGTACCATTCATCTTATCTTGCCTTACTTTAATACCTAAAATATAAGAAATTGGCCCAAGATCTCGTACCTTAAATTCTTTATCAATACAGGTCTTCAAATGACTTGATCTCAGACTCATCATTATAAGCCACAATGAAATCATCCACATATAATGTAATAATTACCATACCTTGGGCTTGTTTCTTAAAGTACACACAGGGTTCATCAGCACAATTTGTGTAACCCAATTTGACAAGAACAGAGTGAGCTCGCTCATTCCACAAACGAGAAGATTGTTTTAAGCCATAAATAGATTTATTTAACTTGCAATTTTTATGCTCTGAACCTCTCTTGACAAAACTTTCTGGCTGATACATGTTGATCTCTTCATCTACTTTCCATTGAGGAAAGCAGATTCAGCATCCCAATGTACCACCTTCAGATCTGTTTGGACAGCCAAGGCAAGCAGCATCCTTAACGTGCTGTGTCGAACAACAGGAGAGAAAGTTTCTGTAAAATCTACTCCGTACCTTTGGGTGAAGCCCCTGGCCACAAGTCTGGCTTTATACCTTTGAATGTTACCATTAGAGTCTCTTTTTACTTTGAAAACCCACTTACTACTGACAACATTCTTGCCCTAGGGTTTATCAACTAGATCCCATGTGTCATTTAATTGAAGTATCTCCATTTCTCTTTTCATAGCCTGCTCCCACTTAACCCTATCAGGCATGGACAGTGTCTCCTTAACTGTGCTAGGTTCAGAGTCATCAGTGAGAGTCAAGTATGTCACATAGTCTGACATGTCTACAGGCTTTTGTTGGCGCCTAGGATACCTTTGATTACCTTCGGCATCCCCCTCCATTGGCTCATTGACGATGGTGGCAGAGCCCACAGAATCACTGCAGCCTGAATCTGTTCCACCAGGGACATAGCTTAAATCAGTCTCAGCCACACCAGCACTGCTAATGGGCGATAAGCTTTCAAGTTCCGAAATGCACTCTGCCCCATCCCCTGAGTTGTCGGGTTCTGCCTCACTGTCAGTGGGAACTGAGATCTGCAACATTGCAGGATCATTAATCTGCAAGGATGGACCAACATTACCTGGAGACACATCAGACACCTCCTGGAACACATCTTCAAAGAACTGTGCATCCCTGGACTTAACAAGATGATGAGTAACAGGATGCATGAATCTATAGGCTTTACTGTCCTCACAATAACCACAGAAAATGTGTTTTTCACTTTTAGGATCCAACTTGTTTCTCCTTTGATCAGGGACATGAACTTGTGCTACACAACCAAAAATTCTTAGATGCTCCATATTGACCTTGTTACCAGTCCAGATCTCCTCCTCTGGAACTTTACCTGGAATTTTTCTGGTTGGGGATCTGTTTACAAGATAGGCTGCTGTATTTATTGCTTCAGCCCACATGCGTTTATCTACTTTAGACTCGCTCATCATGGCTCTACATTTATCAAGCAATGTTCTATTCATGCGTTCAGCTACACCATTCTGCTGTGGAGAATAGCTAGTTGTAGTCTGATGCTGAATACCTTCTGATTTAAGTAGCCTCTCAAAAGCTTTGCTACAAAATTCACCACCATTATCCGTGCGTAGGACCTTAATAGATCTTTCACACTGATTCTAGACCTGTGCCTTGAAATCAATAAAGCAATCCAAAACATCACTTTTCTTAGCAAGGAAATACACAAAAACCTTTCTAGAATGATCATCAATGAAGGTCAAGAAATAGCGAGCATTGCTCCAAGATAGAACTGGCATAGGCCCACATAAGTCTGAATGAATAAGATCTAGCTTATTTTTACATACAGTTTTACTCTTACTTGACTTAAATGGTTGCCTAGCTTGTTTACCTACAGCACATGAAAAACAGTTTTTAAAATCATTATCTGAGAAATTAATTCCATGAGTGAGACCATCTCTTAACAACTTCATACTGTGGTTGTTAAGATGGCCTAGTCGTTTATGCCATAAATATTCTGAGTCCTCTGTACAAATATTAGCTTGAGCACTGAGGGCATTGACTTGGTAAACACCCCCCACATTACTCGCAGTCAGTGCTACATTACCTGTAGCAACAAAGTTTTCACTATCATAAACTTTACAAGTATTGTCGGTGAATACCACAACAAAACCCTTTTGAGTAGCAGCAGACACAGATAAAAGATAAGCAGTGAGACCAGGAACATATTCTACATTGGACAAGGTTTGTGGAATACAATTTTCTAATTGAACAGTTACATTACCAGATCCTTGGCCATACAATTTTTGATTGTTTGCTGTACTGATCTCCAGATTAGGACCAGCAGTGAAGTTCACCATCGCAGTCTTGCTTGAACTCATATGCTTAGTAGCACCAGAGTCAACGAACCAGGCCCCTGTAGAGGCCCTTGCACTTAATGCCTGTCCATCGGTCGCCAGCATCATCTTGTCTTTCTTCAACTTCTGTTGAGTTGAGCTCTGCATCTCCTCTTTCCTGCAATCCCGCTTCCAGTGTCCTGGCTTCTTGCATTTCCAGCAGAAAGGCTTCTTCTTAGTCTTGTCTTCTCGTGAAAACAGAACAGAATCCTTGGATGGCTTGGAAGTACTTTTCCCACTCCAAGTAGTATCTTGTAGCAACTTGGTTCGGACTGTGTCTGCAGTAAGGTCTGTTCCGGAACTTTCCAGAGCCATAATCATAGGCTGAAACTCATCTGGTCGACCTTTCAGCATAAGAGCTGCCACAAACTCGTCGTCCAGTGCCTTATTCATAGACGCAAGTTGCTGAGCAAGTCCCATAATCTCACTAACATACTCTTCCATCGTCTTGTAGTGCTTTAATTTAGCTTTGCACAATTTCTTCAAGATGACGATCCGCCGATTCTCTCCTTTATCAGAGTAGGCCTTTTCAAGAGCTTCTCGGACTTCCTTCGCGGTCTTACAAGGCATGACGATTGGGAAAATTGATTTATCCACCATGAGGTTGCTTTCTTCGCAGACGTTGTAGTACCGGGTAGCCAACTATACAGCTCCACAGACCTTCGAGTCTTAGGACGTTTTCCATCTCGAATCGCCAATCCACGTAATTTAGACTACTTCGCAGCTTATCTATAGCCGGTATTGAGGTGCTGGTTGCAGACACTACGTAGCCGAATTCACAGTTCATATAACAAGCAGTCTATCATACGCACTTTATATTCGCACGGTGGATTCGTGGCTGGGCTCATAACCTAAAGGATTACGAGGCACACAGGCAATTGAAATGGAACACACGTTTAATGTACTTGACCTTTACTACAACAGAACTGAAGGCACAAGGTGATACATTAGGAAAGCAGATTCAGCATCCCAATGTACCACCTTCAGATCTGTTTGGACAGCCAAGGCAAGCAGCATCCTTAACAACTGAGCGAACAAGGTGATACAACATTCTTTTATACACACCAAAACAAAAACAAAAGAGAAACATATCTCTATGGACCAGGTTTATAATTAACAGTGTGACCAACACAAACCATGGCCACATATTTCAACAGAAATAAGCCGTGAATAGTGGTGTGTTTTATGTTATAATATAATTCGTTAATTTCACTTATGGTATTTCAAGCAAATGTAAATAAGCACTTCATCTTTACCAGTACGTAATGCATGTAATCAACCTCCGTAATTATGTGCCGAGTTGGCCAAATGAGTAGAGCGCTCGACTACGTACCGAGGGGACCAGGGATCGAATCTCGCCTAATGCATAGTTTTTTACTTCGAATGATTCAATTTTTTTTTTTTTTGCTCGGGCAGTGGTTGTTTCGAGCGTTACCATCATTAATGTCATCATAATTATTAACAATTAAATAAAAATGTAATTTTTCAAGACTCCGTACTGCAGCTCGTTCACCAAGATTTTAATCGTATCTTTCCTGTCACATGGCGACGTTCAGTTTATCTTCCCGTTTCTTTTACATACCGGTATTGCCACTACAGAATTTCAACTACCGTAAAACCGTCAAGTGAAGAAGGAACTGTCCTTCATCCATTTTGCTGAACTGTGATAACATATTTGATGTAGTGTAATGGTGTGATGATTGCTTTGTATAACCTTTATAAAAATTCCGTTTTATAAAATTTCTTTGACGAACTTCTTTGATAGTGTAATACGAAAACCGGCCTAAGGCAGAGCTCAACGGATAAACATGCCGAAGCAGCAGAAGAATAGAAGGAAATAAATCCGGTATAAACCTCGAGCAAAAGCTCGTTGATAATCGTATTCTTCCGCTTAGTCGCTAACTATTAGTAGGTAAGTGGTCATAGCAATTTGCTCGTAACATATTGATTCTTAAGTTAGGAAATCATATACGGTAAGACTAAAATTGGGTTACGGTTTGTTTCCTCTCATAATGGACTGTTCCTGTTAAAAGGGTGGAATTCCGCCTTGTAAAGGCTCGGATGAGTTGTTTGTTAGTAATATAAACATAAAATTACGGCGTCAGCCACCATGGATAAGTGTGCTTAGTGATATAAACATTAGTGTTCACAGGAAAGGGACACAGGCTAACCTTTTGTTTGTGTCGAGTGCAGATTATCTGTACCATTTTACAATATTACACTGTCCGGGATACACAGGTGTGGTGTGTGTTTTATGATAACGTTTGTAAAAGTTTGCCCTTTGTCTCATATTACTGGTTGTAGACTTGTAGATGATAAACCTCTTCTTAAGTCGATACTGCCCAACTGTTAATGGGAAATAAGTTTGTTTTTGAAGTATGCGCTGTGCCACACACGAGTGGGGCGAATGGAAGTTACTGAATATCTCTCACAAGCAGACTATGAGCATTTACCGTATCCAACGACGTGTTATGCGCAAATACCTCAGTGGTCAGCGCACTGGCGTACAATTCGGAAGCCATAGATTCGAATACCGCCAGGGTCAGGTAATTTTTATCTCCACAGTACCTGGCCATATTAAATGGTTGAAGAACTGTTCTTACAACATGCAACAGTAGTTTCAATAATTGCTCACATAGCAAATGCACTGTGAGGCTTTCATTATATGCCTGAGTATTATTGGTAATAGTCTTATTGGCTTTACGTCTCTTTTAACTACTACAGATTTTAAAGACGCAGCACAGTGGGTAATTTCAGGAGTCTAGCCGGCCAAAAATCGTATCTCAGAAACTAGTGGACCGATTTACATGAAATTTAGTATGCAGCTGCTATTATTGTACATAATTAAGTGACAGTTCAGCCCAGTACAAATATAAAATTACTGCGCCAAAAATACAGTATACAACTCGTAATTTTTATAATATTTCGATATAGGTTCAGAAAAATTAAATTAATGTTAATTGTGGGACATGCTGTTTAGAATGTTTGAAAACAGAACTAGTAATACTTGTAGGCCTGCTTACTATACAATTTAGACATTAGATGCAATTCCATCAGAATCCGCACCTTCACTGTAGGTGACTCCTTTGGGATAATCAGATACAGGAGGCTCAGACGACAAGTTTAGCACTTTTCCTGAAAGCGCAACCTACTTTCTGGTCCTTGTTTTCCCTAAACTGGCAACATATGGGTCCGAGGAATAAGGAGCCCATGGAAAAGGTCAGTATTTGTGTCTATTCTTGAAGTCTTCCTGGTGAATACTTCTATGAAACACCTACAGTATTATATTTGTTCCCAGTCTCCTAGACTTCCTAGGAGAGTTGTCCAATAGGTATAATACAGTGTCCAATGACCTCCAATCCATGAACTAAGAGAGTGTGCAAAGTTACAGGCATGTAGTACCACTTGTATTCTGGTAAGTACAATTTTATCGTTTCCTTTGCGTACATGCCAAAAGCCACTGGCATACCCACATGAAAGAGTTTCTCAGAAGCTCGAAGACTCCTCTGAGTGGCAGAAATATTTCTTCTTATGATGTGCCTACAAGAAGTGATCTCGTTTTGCTTCTCTTAGAGCGTTCGCTCATTCCTCATAACAGTTTACGTGGATGACCTCGAGTGCTAGTCTCGGCCTGACATTGTCGTGATGCACACGACAGTGTTTTATTTACCCCTCCTGCAAAGTGAACTTTCTGTTTCAGTCCAGTTTTGTTGTACTTCCGCAATTTGTCCCTTTGTCTACTGTATTTTGTCCACCGTGATCGAATGTTTGCACACTAAATACTGACTGATTTCCTTATTGACTTAGATATTTCCTCAGGACAATCCTGAAGGCTTAAATGTCCAATTACAACCTTCACGATGCCATTGTTACGCTTATTTTTCCTGCTGTTCCCCCACAGCTTGAAAACCGACCCCCCGGTTACAGAGCACATGACTTCTGAAACAAATTAATATCTGTCCTGGTCGCAGCAAATAGCCACTGTTTCCTACTCAATAAGGTTTAGATAACTTCTATAAAAACTTTCAATACAGAAGTCGAAGTCAATACATCTCAAAAGCCACCTCAAATTTCTATGATTAGATAACACATGGACACAGTATACCTGACTTTTGAAACATACATCCTGGACAATAATATAGTAATTTATAGCAAATGCTACAAACTATATAACAATACATACTTTCATCTAATATATTGACACTGCACTCAGAGAAATATTTAGCTCTGACTTTCTTACTGAGTGAACCCTTACATATAAAGAACTGTACGCTCGCCTCCCCAGGATATTATACCCTAACGGCGAAGAGCCACTTCAGGCCTTCGGTGAGTTAAGATAATCCGTCAGCGCAACCTTTCAACACTTAATTTCTGAGCCTAAGGCTCTTATAAACACGACTCGCAGAGAATTGCGGACCAGGGGTGGAAAATATTATTTTTGGCCGGCTAATTGCTTGAAATTACCCACTGTGCGCCGGTGTGCCAGAATTATGCCCCGAAGGCTATCTTTAACATGCCAGTAAATCTACTGACATGGCTCCCTCACATTTGCGCACCCTCAAATGCCAATTGACGGTTGGTTCTTCAGTTTAGGAGCTGCGACAACGCGGTCATGTAGCCCCGTGTACTTTGGGTGTGTGTAGAATCTGTCTGATAACCGGTGTTAATAGTGCTGGCTGTATTAGTGTGTGTTATCTGTAATTCAGGTAAGGACAGCAGACGATCAATTTCAAGTAGTTACTACTTTTGCTATTAAATTTTGCCGTCACCCACACGTAGCCACGAACGTGGCTACTAGACTGGCACCTGGTGGCGAAAGTTGGAACTACTAGAGCGTTAATCAAATCAAACCTACAAATTTTAGTTTCACAAATTTGTAGTTTGTGGAACGTTCTTTTACATGCCATAAATCTATGACATGGGCCCTCCGAAGTAAGGTATACTGAGGGATTTTAACGTTCTTAAGAAATCTGACGACTTCGGCCGTGTTTGAACCCACGATCTTGGGTATAGAAGATCAGCATGCAACCAACTATGCATCGAAGCCGCCAAATGCTAACTGACTGTGCCAGGATTCAATCCTGGTACGTTTGGCGTAGCAGGTGAGAACGTAACCGCAGGGCCACTTGGCAACAATATCATGTTATTGAACATACTCTGGTTCTACGATCTCGCCTTTTCATCTAATGTCCATGATCCATTTTGACACGAAAGGTTTAAACGATGCATACATGTTAAATTCTATGTGTTAATAAGGCTTTACATACAAACACAATCCTAACCTGAGCTCCTTGCGTGTAGTGAAAATGAAAATCCACAACCTGCTTCCAGTCTCCGACGCTAGATGGGGGCCTTGCGTGTAGTACAAGCAGTAATTTTTGTTTAGACAGTGGTCCAGCGTAGTAGCGGTCAATGGTTTCGCCCAGATCTTCGTCTAACCTAGCAGTGTTCATTGGTTTTGTCTCACTAGGGCTTTAGATGAGTGCAGTGCAACTCTTCAATGAAATGGAACAACTTGAAGATATTATGAACATTCGTAACTCACGACCAACCTCGCTCTTAACACATGACGCTACATCCGCATGTAAAGACGCACTGTTAGAACCATCGCAGCTGAGCAATATGGTGGCAATTCAAGCCACAGCATCAAGCAAACAAACATCAACGTCCGTGCGTCATCCGTGATGTCAAAAAATACACTAAAACATTCAACTAAACACACACGTATCGAGGTATATATTTTTAAGGTTAGTGGTCCGTGTATAACGTTTCTTGGTACTGTCGTAGGATTGGAACCAACGCATTTGCCTGGATCAAAGTAGCATTAATAGGATTGTAACATATTGTAGCAATCCATATGAGCTTGAATAACCAACACTTAGTCATTTAGGATATTTACATTCTTTGGTACTAAGAAGACATAAGTTTGAACTATTCTGAAGAGGAAGACGTATTCAAGGGAACAGTTGTATTTTTCGCTCTGAAGCAGCCTTCAAATAAAAACTGAAGCCTTGCACTCGAAATGCATATTAAAACATAAATCGAAATTCAAGAATATTCATAGAAGACTATTTTAAAATACCACAATATATACTTTGATGTAATTAGGGAAGCAACTGAATGGATTTAAGTAAATTTAATTTGATTTTGGAGTGTTAGCCATCATCGTCGGTGTTGCCACATTTGGGTTTGTTTAGGCCCGTAAGTCGATGAAGTGAAAGTAGACTGTGGTGTGTGTATTGTAAATTAAGCCTACTGAGCTAGAGTGTATTTAATTGGTTAATGCTTAGGTCTGTTTGTTGTAACTCTTCAGTCGGTCAATGATTGGGCACGGTACCAAAACCAAACCCTTTGGCACTGCAGCCCATGAAGGACCTATGCCTACCAAGCGACCGCTGCCCAGCCACTTGGACTGCAGATATTGGGCACGGTACCTAAACCAAACCCCTTGGCACTACAGCCCATGAAGGGCCTATGCCTACCAAGCGACCGCTGCCCAGCCACTTGGTGTGAGGCAAGTGCGCTACCACAACACCGTGGCACCGAACAATGAATGTAATAAGTAAATAAAACTCCAGGAAAATAATAATAATAATAATATTGGTTTTACGTCCCTTTTTTAATACTCGGGCTTTTAGGGACGCCCCCTAGAAAATATACATGTAGTTATGACCTCTGTTATAATGTGGCAATCTTAGGTTACACGTCTCAACTTCAAGCGGTGATCATCAGATCACTGTGTTGATGTTTACATTTATAAACAAATATACTCGTATTATTTTATTAAAACGAATTTTAATTTACAATACGATTTACAGTTTGAATCTTGTTATAAGATTAGTTTGTTTTGTTTTAAGGGTTTGTGAATTACGTTTGAGTACCGGTGGCGTAGTCGGTAGCATGCTGAACTGCTGTTCCTAGACAGCGGGTTCAAATCGGGCCGAAGTCGTCGGATGTTTTAAGAGCCTTTAAATTCTTCATTATCCCCTTCCTTCGTAGGGGAAGTAAAGCCGGCGGTCCCATGTCATAGATTTATGGACACGTATAGAACCTTCCACTAACTAAACTTGTGTGAAGCAGAATTTCTAGGTTAGATTTCGTTGAGACGCTCTATCATAGTTCCAACGTTCACCACTAGGTGTCAGTGACATCTCTTAACAAAAGTTTGATCTACTTGAAATTGAATGGAACTAGTACTTCACCTCATGTGTGTCCGCTTGAAGCAGCTACAGCCTCTGGCGAGCCGAACATGTCCTCGGACACTCCTGGCACTACCTTATCGCTTGCCTCGCCTCCTCCTCAACACAGTGATCAGGGTCTGAAGATGACTACTTGAATGTCCAAACGCGTAATCCTAAAATTGTCTCATTATATTAGTGATCATAACTTATCATGTATTGTTTTCCAGCAGTGTTGATTATATATTATACTAACAACCCGCCCTGGCTTCGCCCGGTATCTGTGACGATTTACCCAGCGTAAGCTTAAAAGCCGCACCGACGGCAGGTCCCGGACGCAATTCAGAAAAGTCGAGGTGAAAGCGAAACTCCAAACCCATATACTCTTCTCTGAAGTCTTAACTCGACACGATTCGAACGATGCTCCCTAGCTCGTATACTCGCTCCAAACTTAGTAATTCAAATTTCCACTGAATGTAGATTGTTGGAGGAAATTACAACTTTAAAAAAGGATGGGCGATTTATTCAAAATGGAGATATGCTATCGTGGACGTTTATATAGAACTTTTCATGCTGAATAATTCTTAAATCGCAGTACATAGCTATTTTTAACTGTTTACCCAGCGTAAGCTTAATAGGCGCCCGGACTACAGGTTTTTATTCAACACGATTCCCCGAAATCGTTACTGCTTGAATTCCTTTGGTCGAAATGAATGTTTTTCTACGGAAACCTTTATCGAGAAATCCTTTGTCGAATGGTGGAAACCGCATCAAAATCCATCCAGTGGTTTTCATTACATCCAAGAATCGGGGACTTTGTTTCATGGTATGTGGAGATACTGTACATTGTACCCCACCCAGTCATTGGGCAAATTCGTGTTGACCGACTGAAGAGTTACAACTGACAGTTTGTGTTGGCAACACTGAAAGAATGGCTTCAAAACTTTACATTCATATTAAGGTGGCACCATTTGTGTGTATAATGCGGGATTTGTGAATTCCCCATTTATCAGTGAATAATATTATTAAATGTATTTTTTTTTTCTTTCAGAAAAGTGTGTTCCGTATATATAGCTATCTTGCGTTATTTAATTGAACAAAAGCGCATTGTCCAACTGAATAGTATAAAATGACAATATGTTCGATTACCCTGTTTCCTTAATTCTAGTGATGTTGTACTTGTGTTTGTCAGGTCAATATTTTTGAGAACGACAATCTAAGTCCAGTTAATCTCACCCCCAGTATCAAATACAACCTTTACAGTATACTAATTATAGTGTGTCTCGAGGGTTATGCTCAGACAACCAATAATTTAAACTTATTATATTTTCTAGATTCCTCAGAAATATGGAGGAACATTCATTCATAAACTGCGGATCTGATGAATTCTCTACGATGGTAAGTTAAATTTTAGCTCCATATATTGTGTAACATTGTAATCTTACCTATGAACCTGACAGATCTTTCAAAATTTGAAAACACTTTATAGGACCTACTGTAATAGTAACCTAGATTGTCTCGCTTTTTATGTTGTTAATAATAATAATAATAATAATAATTATATGGAGCTAATTTTGAAGGTAGCTGAAAAGATAGCCAGAGCAATTTGCTAATGAGGACAAAGTCCCTGGTGGCAAAACTACAATAATAGAACAATTTAAAACGTGTACTCAAAAATAATTATAAAAATTTAATTTTGCTGCAGAAACAAATAAAAAAAAACAATTTTCAAATAACGAAATACTAATCCTTCTTGAGCCTCTGAACACTTTGAGTATAGGCCTGAAAATGTCCTCTGGCAAATGGTTTCATTCTATTTCTCCTCTCACCACAAAGGAACACTTGCTCAGTTATTATTCTTTTGACTTAGATTTGCTTAACAAGAGTGATCAAGTCAGCTCCTATTTATAATGCCACCCTTCCAAATTTGTCACACACATCTTCCCATGGATTCTCACCCTTATAACCTAAGAACGTGCCTCCAAGCTTCTTTTAGAATCTCCCATCCCCGATCTTTTCCAAAAGAAATCCTGAGTAATTTCATGCACACTATTTGTCCCCCTGTACTGACCGGGTGACCTTCATTTGCACACTTTCCAACTTGTTTATCAAATCTCATTGATATTGATCCCATACACCTGCAACTCCAGCTGAGGTCTTGCTTGAGACGGATAAGCCCTCTCCCATTTACTCACCCACAAAATCATGTACAGAGATTTGTCTGTCTTGTTAACTCTTTCCCTTATATCTCTGTGCAATAGTAATCCCTAAATACCTACAATATCAATCAAACTGAACTCTCCGTTTTTAATATGGTACTTCACAATTCCTAATATCCTTATTTGTTTATAGATATTGTCCTCAGCAAATAATCTTATTTCAGATGATAAGTTTACTCCTGTATCATTTTCATCTATATTCTACATTTAGTGATACGCAGTATTTGCTTATAACTTTCCAGGAGTTATTTGAGCAGCCCCAGGCTGATAGTTTGGTGGAGGTGAAGGCTGAACAACCTGACGATGTGTTTAAATACGCAATGGACAAGGATGAAAGTTTCACTATTAAAGAAGAACTAGACGAGCAGGTGAATCTTGACACAATATTCTATTCGTGGCATAATTTTCTACGATTTCACTAATAAATGTTGTAATTTCAGTCTTAAGTCTTTTGACTGGTTTGATGCATTATTCCATGCCTCCCTGTCCTGAGCTAATCGTTTCATCTCTACATAGCTACCGCACTCTACATCCGAGGCAATCTGTTTAACATATTCAAACCCTGGTCTAGTCCTATAATCCTTGTCCTCGACCCTTCCTTAACTAAGCTTGCTATTCCTGGGTGTCTTAGTGTTTGTCCTACCAACCTATCTCTTCTCTTCATTAGCAGTTGCCAGAAACATCTCTCCTCTCCCACTAGTCTTAGTATCTCTTCGTTTGTAACCCTATCTACCTATCTGATCTTCATCATTCTCCTGTAACACCACATTTCAAACACTTCAATTCTCCTCTTTTCTGCTGCACCAATAGTCCAAGTTTCACTTCCATAGAGCGCCACGCTCCAGACAGAGGCTTTCAAAAATAACTCCGTAATACCTAAATCTATATTCATTAAATATAGGCAGTTATTTCAATCAATGTAATGTTTTGCTATGGTACTCAACGTTAGAAATTGTAGTAGTTTGTTACTAAATCTTATAATAAATCCATATTTGGATGGCTAGGCAACCCAGGTTCAAACATGGATAATGCAAGCAATACATTATGCAAATATGTTATGTTAAAAATTCATACTGACAGTAATTTTATCACAGCCTACTTTATCACGCACTTAAAATATTTTTTTTGTAAAACCTACAGTTTTTAGGTATGTAATAAAGTTATTTTAGTGATGTAGATTCTATGTATTTTTGGTATATTTCTAAGGTAGTGTAAGCAAACCCAGGATACGGCGAAAAGGTTATTTACCCTTTGGATGCCGACCCCGGATAGGTCGTCATATGCATAGAATGCCAGGCATGTTTCAATGGATTGTGCATCACTGCATAAAAAAATTAATAAAAGCCTCACTTTAAATGATATGGAAATACAATTTGGTATGTTAGTTTGATATACTCCAAGGACTATAAACATGTGAGTTACATTTGACAAAAAATATTTAATGGAATAGTGTGAACAAAATTATTATATTTTTTTATAAAAAATAAAAAAGTTATGATTTGAAATGAATTAGCACATTGTATACTAAATCAAAAGTGTATAAGTGAAGATAATTAATGTTAACTCATATTTAAGATCATATATACCAATTTATACTGTTGTAGTAGGCCTACTTTGCAGTTTATAAATTAATTTCCAAAACCATGCCTGCGTGATGGCATGCCTTCTTGCGACAAATGTACTATTTACAACTTTACTAAGTCCTAGATAAATTGCTACTGAACTATTACTACAGTAGAAATAATAATAGACGTAATAAATCACGATAAATAACTCAAATGTGTCAGTTAGAGCGTAAAATGATCAAAAATAAACCACAACACGTGGACATAAACAAACAAGGTGGCTGACATATTGGATCATAGACCTCAAGCGCGCGCAGACTATACACTCATAATGTACGAGTAAACAAGAAAAAATTAAGCTATGTCAGTGCCATCTGATGACATACGAAGGAATTACAAACATTCTACCTTCTTACTACATGATTTGTAGAGCAATCTAGCACCACACCGCATAACTACAACACATATAAGAGCATGCCGATCAAATCGGCATCTTGGCATTTTTCGTACGGAACTTAAGTGCCGATGCATCGGCATCTTGGCACTG
This sequence comes from Meconema thalassinum, assembly GCA_946902985.2. Taxonomy (NCBI): domain Eukaryota; kingdom Metazoa; phylum Arthropoda; class Insecta; order Orthoptera; family Tettigoniidae; genus Meconema; species Meconema thalassinum. The sequence continues at coordinate 26,572,511 of OX336395.1, forward strand.
TAAGGGTTAATTTACTCTGAGTCATGCCCAATTAACTTCTCTCCCAATTCTCTAGAATAGATGAAGAAATGTCTATTCTGAGTGAATGTTTTAGAAAATGTTGTTAAGTGCTATGCTAAATTATCAATTAATTTATAAATTACACCTGGTAATTTTGCTTTGAAGTCCCTAAATTGACCTCCATTTGTTTCATAAAGTGAAAGTGAATAGCTGCTATAACAGGGTAGATACATGGCTGTATTGGATTTGGATTTGAACTCGAACATCATAAGTAGCAGACCTTTTGATCTTTCTTGCTATTGCCATGTTTAGTATTCCAAGCCTTAAAACATAAGTCTCAAATATATAAGTTATACAATGATCACATCTTCATGCTGTAAAATTTTTGCTTCATAACTGCAATTCTCTGGGTTATTTCTGATTTTAAAAATTCTGCAGTAAGTTTTGAAATAATCTTAAGTATGTGAAACTAGGCAAATGTTTGAATACATACATTTTTACTGTTAAATTTTCCTGTGGCCTCTGTGGTGCATTTTAACAAGCTGTATCTATGGTTCCTTTTGTGTAGGAAGCATATCTTAAGCGAGAAATTGAGGAGAATGAGGATATTACCATTGACGAGAATGTGACTTCTTCCTTTGTTCCAAACGTCAAAAGCGAATCAACATCTACATCTAAGCACGAAGATTTGAGAGATGTAGGTACCTTTTGTTATCAACCTGTATTTCAGTTATTTTCCCCTTTGCAGTAATACAAGATATGAACTGTTGTGCTTTCCTATTGCCCAAGAAATACATTATTTGATACAAGAATTAAAATGGTCCAGTTTTGGCATTCGGAGCCTTTTTCCATTGGGCCCTTGATTGAGTTTTGGTTCTTCAAGGGGTAAAATCTTTATTTCAGGGCGAGAATAGGGTGCATTGAAGAGAAGTAGTAAGGAGGCGAGGATTCAGAATTCACCCTCTGTTGTTTTATTCACTATATCTGTATGCATCTACACGGATGGTTCTTAACATATGGCTGCAGCTGCTCTTTCGGTGTCCATATCCCAATTAACAGAGTATTTGTAGAAATGTAATTTTTTGCTTCAAATAATGCTGGCATGAGCTAAGCCTCCTTGAAGGGTGTTACTTCCTGGCTTGTACCCTCTTTAAACTGGTAATAATAAAATAATATCGTACTGCCTCGGGTGCCGGATGCAAGCTTTGTAATTTGACACCCAGAGGGTAGCTTGCATGTCGAATTTCGTTGTTCCTTGAATCACTATGGAAGTCAAGGAGGTTAGATATCTAAGCTCCTTGAACACTATAGCGCTTTCTAGTAGAGAAATGAGGAACTTTGTGTTGGCGGAAACTCCCGAGATTAATTTTCCCTTATGAACACGGCCTACTGAATTCAAATGGGTTCTTTGACATGCCAACATCGTATGACTATTGTAGTATAGAAATGCTCTGCTTTCACATTTATCACATATTCTACCATTACAGCACTTAGAATAATTTTTCTCGTTCACTTCTCTCATGTGCCCAACTTCATATTTAATTCTCTGTCACATATATCTGATTTTATTTGAGTAATCATGCCTTCGAGGCATACTAGAATTAATTTACGGACTACACCAAATAATTCTGAACAATATTTGAGCTCTATGTTGTCGATGTAGCATTTTCCGGTTTTATGATATGTACTCAAACTATCGCACATTGACCTTGCACTCGACAGATCGCAAAATTCAATAAATACACAAATCCTTTTTTCAAATAATTTAACGCGTATTTTTTAGCATATTCCACACTAACGAATATGTGCACTCTGTTTCACTAGTACTCAATTATATACACCGTAGATTACCATGGGGTTTGATGCTCACCCTCTCAGTCGTTCGACAAGTTCTGTTGTGTGCGTAGAAGAGCATTTCCGGTTTCTTCGTTCTGCAGCCAATCATATTCTTCCTATTTATTCCGGGTTGTTCGAAGTATTTACGTACAATGCACGATGAATTTATAACTCAATTTATTGTATTGCCAATCTTCATACCACTAATTTTGATATCGTGTTTCCAATGAATTACACGGCTGGCTCGATCCTTTCGCAGCCTTAACAAGTATCGTTTTCTGCGCCCTGTCTTCATAATTGTACTGAGCTTACAATCTCAGAGAATGACTCAGTGTTGTCACATGGTCTGACATGAAATCCAGATCTTGGCGCGGTTTAAGAACAAGTGAACGGGGACAATAAATCTACGGAGATCAACAGACGAAGTTACCCAAGTCCGGGATGATAACTCTGAAAAGAGAACTACCCTTCTGTTCAAAATTTTAGATCTAGGTCTTGTATGTCGCATTATGTTTGGAAGGTACTCAAATCAAAGGAAACATGTGTAAGATTTAATTCCACCTACGGAAAGGAACATGTTTGTGAAACAAGTAATTTCTCTGCAGGATGATACTGATCTCACTGAGGATATTAAGATAGAAGAAATCTTCATACCTGAGTTTGTTCCAAGGATCAAAACAGAAACTCCATCTTTATGGAGTGGCGGAGATTTCAAAGAGGTAAGAAGCTGATTGGGTTACTTCTTGTTGTATATTATAAAGGACATGTCCTGATCACCATGTCCTTCTTGACAATCCTATTTAGGGATTATAGAATTGTGTATTCTGACTGTAGTGATGACGAATGAAAGGTGTCTGCTGTTAGGTTGTGTAAAGTACGTAAAGTACAAGATGTCTAGATTGATGATAAAGGATTAAATTGTCCGATTAGTGCTGGACTCAAACCAATGATCTTGGTCTATTCACTGACGTAAAGGAGGATATCTTAATTCTCAGAGGTGAAGAGTACATTACATGAAGCCAATCACGTTGTATTAGTTGCCTGTTGTGAAGTTTGTATTTTTGTATGAAGAAGTTACAGTATTTTCATGGACGAGATTGATGGGCTATTATATTACCATTATCCACTGACACTAAATTATGTGGCTTACTTTTCGTAAATCATAGGGCACGTGCATTAGACTTTATAAAAAACTAATATCCATGACAGAACGATGCCATGTCATTGGATGAGTCTTAATCACCTTTACAGAAAGTTAAATATACAGCGCATTATTTCTCAACTCAATGGTATTGGTGGAGACAGGTCGTATAGCAAATGCTATTTAGTGCATGACATGGAATATCTTTTTTTTACCGGAGAGCTTTCAATGGAAAATATCAGTGGAATATATGAAAATAGGCCAATTATTTCTACTGGTTCAGATTTCCTTCTTAATCTTGCTCAGTATATTAATTTCGGTGCATTCTCTGAGCAGTTGTGCTGCATCAAGGCAATGGGCATCTTTCTCTTTTTCCCTCAATGTGCTGTTTTGTACATTCCCATTGATCATAAAATTACCCCTCTCATTTCCGTTTTCATTTAGCCTTCTTGTTTGGCTCTTATAGGAGAATTATTGATATTATGCCCGTATATCTTCGAGACCCCCACAGTGTCGAAGGCCAAAATCAACCCCCATGAAATCCCATCACACACAAACACATACCACCACAGATATGGACTTGAGCTAGTCACAACTTGAGAATGTTACTCTCAGGGCATCAGGTAAGGATTGGGTGGAGAAAGCTCAAAATACACGTTAATTAATGAAAAGGAAAGTTCTAATACTGCAAATCACCAACCATTTCAGATCCTCAAATACTGTAGTCATCAACGATCCCTAGCCTACAGTTTTTGACGAAAAATGATATTTATTTTGAGTTGATTGCAAGTGATATTACAAAGCCCTTTTAGCTGCAATTAATTGCCACTTTAATATATGTTTCCTTTAAGAATAGACCTAAATTAACAAAATTAGTCTTAAGTACTAAGGAAGAAGGTGAGACATCAGGCATGCAGAGAAATTACGCAAACAGCCAAAACGGTGGAGGAAAAAGCGAAGAAGATCCAGACATTACTATGGCAGAATTGGAATTGGCAGTTAAGAAGATGAAGATGGAGAAAGCTGCGGGAATTGACGAAGTGGCAATAGACATGATCAAGGCGGCTGAACCAGTGGGACAGCAGTGGACATACAGACTTCTCAGGAGTGTGTGGAGAGAGAAGAAAGTTCCTGAAGACTGGAAAAAGGGAATAATATTGCCAATATTCAAGAAAGGAGACAGGAAGGTGTGTGTTAACTGCGAGGTATCACCATCATCTCGCTTGTTGCCAAAGTGAAAATGAAAATCCACAGCCTGCTTTCAGTCGACCGACCGGGTCAGGGAATGGGATGAATGAAGCCCCCATCTAGCGGCGAGGATATGAACTGTGCCAGCTGCCGAAGCCTGTCGCACCCCCTGGCATGTTGCCAAAGTAATGGAAAGAAGTCGAGAAAGAAGAATTAGAGTAAAGATATAGAAAGACAAATAGAGGTGGAGCAGTTTGGATTTAGAGGGGGCAGGTCAACAGTGGAACACATTTTTATTATGTGACAGAACATTGACAAGAGTTGGGAATATATAAAGCTTACGGTAATGACTTTTATTGATCTAGAAAAGGCCTATGATATCATCCTTAGAACTATCGTTTGGGAAAGCTTAACAAATAGGGGGACATGATAAAAGGAATGTGCATGGATTGCTACAGTAGTGTGAAGACTAGAGTCGGGACATCGGAATGGTTTAAAATTTACACTGAACTAAAGCAAGGAAGTGTGTTGTCACCATTATTGTTTTTAATGGTGATGGATGACATCATGAAGGCAGCAATGAAAGACTAGATTAGGCAAAGATGAAGGTAATGTTGTTTGCAGACGATGTTGTGATCTGGGGCGAGGATGAGATGGAGGTACAAGAACAGTTAGACGTAATAAATGAAAAGATTGAGCAATGGGCATTGAAGATAAATGTGGAGAAGAGTAAAAGAGTGGTGATGAGTAGAGGTAAGAAAGAAGGAAAAGGAGGAATCAAAGTCGGAGATAAGGAATTGGAAGTGGTGAAACACTTGGGAAGTGAACTGACTGAAGATGGAAGACTAGATTTGGAAATTAGCAGAGGAGAACATCTCGGGAGTTCTTTCTACCAACAGGTACGGGGACTAGTATGGAACAAGGATATACCAATTAAGGCTAAAGAAGTTATGTACAAAACATATTATTTTCCTATAATGACATATGCAGCAGGAACTTGGACAATGACTAAGAGGGATGAGAGCACAGTACAGGCAGCTGAGATGTGATTCCTGAGAAATATGATCCAGAAAACGAAGAGAAACAGAGTGAGAAATGAAGATATACGGAAAGAACTGGGAGTACAGAAACTAAATGACAAACTGGAGCAAAACAGATTGAGATGGTTTGGACATGTCAAACGGATAAATGGAGTAAGGCTACCAAGACGAGTACTGGAACGACTGATGACAGGGAAGAGACGACGAGGGAGACCAAGAATGCGTTGGATAGACTCGGTGAAGTATAGCGTTAGAAAACGTAACCTGGATTGGTACACCGTGTCGGATGATGAATGGTGGAACGACAGAACAAAGTAGAGAGGAACCGTATTTGCCCCCACCCAGTGTCAGCTGGAAAAGGGGAAATGAAGATGATGGTATTGATGACTTAGGAAGAAATACACACATCAAAAAAAGTTTTGCATCACCTCGGTTCCAAGAGTTCCGGAACCTTTAAATACAAAGGGAATAGAGATCAACACAAACAACATTTCAGCTCGTTTTATTGCTCATGAGACCCACACATTGCATGTTGTACCATCATACAGCTAGACTTTCAGCATTTGTGGTCCAGATTGCAGTACACACCACTACCTCTAATACCCAGTAGCACGTCCTCTTGCATTGATGCATGCCTGTATTCGTCGTGGCATACTATCCACAAGTTCATCAAGACACTGTTGGTCCAAATTGTCCCACTCCTCAACGACAATTCGGCGTAAATCTCTCAGAGTGGTTGGTGGGTCAAGACGTCCATAAACAGCCCTTTTCAACATATCCCAGGCATGTTCGATAGGGTTCATGTCTGGCGAACATGCTGGCCACTGTAGTCGAGCGATGTCGTTATCTTGAAGGAACGCATTCACAAGATGTGCACGATGAGGTCGAGAATTGTCGTCCATGAAGACAAATGCCTCTCCAATATTCTGCCGATATGGTTGCACTATGGGTCGGAGGATGTCATTCAGGTATCGTAAAGCCGTTTCGGAGCCTTCCATGACCACCAGTGGCATACGTCGGCCCCACATAATGCCACCCCAAAACATCAGGGAACCACCACCTTGCTGCACTCGCTGGACAGTGTGTCTAAGACGTTCAGCCTGACCAGGGTGCCTCCAAACACGTCTCCGACGATTGTCTGGTTGAAGGCATATGCGACACTCATCGGTGAAGAGAACGTGATGCCAATTCCGTGGGGTCCATTCAGCATGTTGTTGGGCCCATCTGTACCGCGCTGCATGGTGTCGGGGTTGCAAAGCTGGACCTCGCCATGGACGTCGGGAGTGAAGTTGCGCATCATGCAGCCTATTGCGCACAGTTTGAGTTGAAACACGACGTCCTGTGGCTGAACGAAACGCATTATTCAACATGGTGGCATTGCTGTCAGGGTTCCTCCGAGCGGCAATCCGTAAGTAGCGGTCATCCACTACAGTAGTAGCCCTTGGGCGGCCTGAGCGAGGCCTGTCATCGACAGTTCCTGTATCTCTGTACCTCCTCCATGTCCGAACAACATCGCTTTGGTTCACTCTGAGACGCCTGGAAACTTCCCTTGTTGAGAGCCCTTCTTGACACAAAGTAACAATGCGGACGCGATCGAACTGCGGTATTGACCTTCTAGGCATGGTAGAACTACAGACAACATGAGCAGCGTACCTTCGTCCTGGTGGAATGACTGGAACAGATCGGCTGTCGTACCCCCTCCGTCTAATAGGCCCTGCTCATGCATGGTTGTTTACATCTTTAAGCAGTTTTAGTGACATCTATGAACAGTCAAAGGGACTGTATCTTGGATACAATATACACAATCAACGTCTATATGCCGGAGATCTGGGAACCGAGGTGATGCAAAACTTTTTTTGATGTGTGTATTTTCAAACCAGTTAACCGACTTATCGGCTCTCCCTAGCCTTTGCCTGTTTGCATTTCAAAATAGTATCAAAATGCTCTTAACACCTGCACCTCAAACAAGTTTTCAAGGTCACTGGAGCACCGCCTCCTGGATTATACTGGACATCGGTTAAATCTCAATTCAACATTTCCATCTCCTGAAGCCGGTGCTTTGAATTTTGGTTGAACTCACCTTCTAGGAGAATATAGTTCCTTATAATGCTGGTTGAATTTATCTTCTCTAGAGTGTCAGATTTCAGTATAATTGTACCACAGATTCTTCTCTTGTTTCAATTGTAGTAAAAAAATGCACTGCTTTCAGATTCACCACGGATTCTATTATTTTAGCACTCGGAATAATTTTTCTCGCTCATTTCTAACACGTACTCAACTTTATGTTTAAATCACTGTTACGTATACCTGATTTTATTGGAGTAATCGTGCTTTTAAGCCTCCTAGAATTAATTTGTGCACTACAACACATAATTCTGAAGAATATTTTAGCTCCCTCGTGTCAGAGTAGAACTTTCCACTTTAACCCACAACGCGACACGTGAGTGTACCAGACTCATACGATTTATTTCATGTCAAGTACTGTCTGCCCTGTGCCTCATGGTGGTCAGAAAAACCTATGTACATTCGCTACAGCCAGTTGCCGTGCTGCTGTTGTATATGACTGTGCGGTTGTCAGCAGCCGTTGAATGTAAGGGAAATATATCTTAACACCTAGGGAGCCTCACAGGCTGACGTGTCGCAACGGGCTATACTCGCGTGTCATCACGGGATGGTGACAAACTGCAGTTACGTGTACATGTGTGTTTCTTGACCGTGAATACGTTTCTTTTTCCTGCTAATTCGCATTTTTGATGTGTAACATCTTTCCACTCGGTTGCTGGATATTTTTTGTTGGAGTGATTTTGGAAAATGGACGGAAATGGGATCGAAATGTGTAATTTTGCATATGGTTTCCTTCAAGGTTTGGAGGCCCCATTTAAGATATTCCTAGAACAAATCATCTTCAAGTTGTCGTTCTTTGGTTGAAAATATTCTTTATATCATATTTGCCGAAAACAATTATGATTTATTAATTATATCTTCATACTTTTCTGTGGAATGTACATCGCATACGGTTTACTTCAAGGTTTTGAGGCCCCATTAAAGATATTCCTACAAAAAATCATTAGTACCACGACGTACCTCGCGCATGTGCACCGGTGAGGATTTGGCACTGGAGTTTTACAATTAGTTATTTCAATGGCCAACAGAGTTCACTGTTAACAAGGGATTTACGCTTCCGGCAAAACTAATAGGTCATCGGATTTTTAGTATCTCGCGAACAAATAATGCTAGGGACTTGTATGAGGTGTCGTAGGACTCGGGGTGACACCCCCTGTTTTCCTATAGCTCCCTCAATTTAACCAAATGACCCAAAACGAATAGGTCATCGGATTTTTAATTTCCTGTGAACCAATAATGCTAGGGACTTTTATGAGGTGTGCTAGGACTCAGGGTGACGGCCCCTAATTTCCTATAGCCCCCTAGTTTAACCAAAGGACCCAAAACGAATAGGTAATCTTCTTTTTAATATCTCGTGAACCAATAATGCTAGGGACTTGTATGAGGTGTCCTAGGACTCGGGGTAAGACCCCCCCGTTTTCCTATAGCTCCCTTAATTCAACCAAAGGACCCTAAACTAATAGGTCATCGGCTTTTTAATATCTCGTGAACCAATAATGCTAGGGACTTGTATGGGGTGTCCTAGGACTCGGGGTGACCACCCCCCCACCCCCCGTTTTCCTATAGCCCTCTTAATTTAACCAAAGGACCCTGGTCATCGGCCTTTTAATATCTCGCGAACCAATTATGCTAGTGGCTTGTATGAGGTATCCTAGAAGTCGGGGTGAAGCCCCCTGTTTCTGTATCCCTCTTTTAATTTAACAAAATGACCAAAAACTAATAGTCATCGGCTTTTTAATATCTCGCGAACCAATAATCCTAGGGATTTGTATGAGGTGTCCTAGGAGACGGGGTGATGCCCCTTGTTTTTCGATCCCCCTCTTTATTTAACCAAAGGACCCAAAACTTAATGGTCATCGGCTTTTTAATATTTCGCGAACCATTAATGCTGTATGAGGTGTTGTAGGACTCGGGGTGACGCCCCTATTTATCATGATTTTGTGATTTTCAGAGATGGGTATATCCCGAACAGAATATATGAGAAATTATCGACAAAAGAGTCGTGAGCAAAAAATAAAACCTGGAGGAGTACAGCCGAAAAAAATGTCTTCACAGATATTTCATCTCAGTTTCATAGTAGGATGGCATGTCAGATGTTAAACATCATATGCAACTACTGTAAGGCTCTAAATGTTTTTTAAATGGTATGGACTCCGTCTGGAGGAAATAATTCATCATGCCAATTAATAAATGTATAACAAAAATATTGTAATGCAGCCGAAAAAATCAGAAACCTCGATGGACATCAAATTGGCAGGTGAAAAGCTGACGGAAGAGAAGACTTCTGTTACATAGGAAGGAAAATAACCAGTGATGGACGAAGCAAAGAAGATATAAAATCTTCTCAGGCAAGGAAAGCATTGCTACAAAAAAGGAAACTGTTGACATCGAAAATAGATTTAGATATTAGGAAGTCATTTTTGAAAGCCTGGAGCGTGGTACTCTATGGAGGTGAAACATGGACTATTGGTGCAGCAGAAAAAGGAGAATTGAAGCGTTTGAAATGAGGTGTTCCTGCAAATTCACATTTTTTCTTCTTCTTACTATTATTATTCCTCCTATATATGAAAGTAAGTGATAAAAAGGAAGAAGTACTGTTCATTGTGCTATTACAATAAACATCGGCAAACCAGTTACAGGTGTGTGTCTTGAATGTTCGTGGTGGGTGTGTTTGAAATGTCTGCAGGAAGTATAAAAGTGGTCATGTCTTATTGGCCTCCTGAACTCAGAGCTTGGCTCCATAGCCTTAGTAAATTAACAGGCGTGTTCACTCCACTTTCGATGTAAAGTCTGTGGTTTTCTTATTTTGTTTATATTTCATCTCAATTTCATAGTAGGATGGCATGTCAGATGTTACACATCATATGCGACTACTATAAGGCTTTCAAAGCTTATGAATTCTATATTGATAATTTAAGCTTACCCCTGTTTTCTCCCTGCCTGTGGCATTTCGAATTATTTAAAACGTGTACATTTAATGGAATTATCTTTCATGGTCTGGGAATTATTTGAGATTAAAAATGTTCGTGGAAGTGAGTCTGTCATGCTCACGTTTCGCTACGGAGTGGTTAAGAGGACGTGTGTCGTTGTGGTCCTACTATCGCGCAAACTCCACAGTTCGTAAAATTCAATAAATTCACAAATTTTCCCCACACTCAATAAGAAATAATCTGCACTCTATTTCACTACTTATATTCAATTCTATCCGCTGTGGATTACCCTAGGGTTCGATGCTCGAATGTCTGTATCCACCCTCTCAGGTGTTCGACAAATTCTGTTTTGTGCGTTGTGTAGCATTTCCGGCTCCTTCGTTCTGTAGCCAATCAGCATGTTCCTATATTCTTCCGGTTTCGTTGAAGTATTTCCACACAATGTACGGTAAATGTCTAACTCTTTTCATAGTTCGTTCCTTCAATACTTATACTTTTTATTATTATTTTTGATCTCGTTTTTCCAATGAATTCCACGGCTCTTTCGATCCTTTCACAGCCTTGACAAGTATCTGCTTTCGTGCCCTGTCTTCATAATTGTACTCAGCCTACAATGTGGGAGATTGACTCGGTGATGTCTCGTAGTCTCACATCGAATTCAGATCTTGGTGCGGTTTTTAAAGCAGTGAACGGGGACAATAAGTATATATTGAGATCAGCTGATGAAGTTACCCAAGTCTGGGATCTTAACTCTGAAAACAGGACCACCATTCTGTAAAACATTTCTTGTTTAGGTTTTGTACTGTATCTCAAATTATTTTTCGATGGAATTCAAAGTAGTGGAAAACTGTGTAAGATTTAATTCCATCTATGCAAAGGAACATGTTTGTGACCCAAGGAATTTCTCTGCAGGATGATACTGATCTCACTGAGGACATTAAGATAGAAGAATCCTCCATACCAGATATTGATCCAACAGAAACTCCATCTTTAGCTACTGGTGGAGATTTCAAAGAGGTAAGTACCTTATTGGGTTTTTACATGTTGTATCTTATAAGAGACATGACCTGATGGCCATCTTCTTCTCGCCAATGCTATTTAGGGATTCCAGAATTGTGTATTTAGACCGTGCTGATGCCAAATGGAACCTTTCTGCTATTAGGTTGAGAAAAGTACGGAAAGTACAAGACGTCTAGATGGTTGGTAAAGCATTATATTTTCCGACTAGTGCTGGACTCAAACCATGGACCTCACTTTATGTATGCCGTTGTTTTATTCACTGGGCTAGTGGAGGCTATATTTTAATCCTCATAGGTGAAGGGTACATGATGTGAAGCCAATCACAATCACGTTGTCTGTTGTCAACTTGCAGTTAGGAGCATTATGTAGGGCAAAATGTATGTAAATAGTCTGAAAATCACTCTCCCTAGAGGCACTTACTGTAATTGGCTTTCTGGAAGTTTCTTGATAATGTACCTGCCCTAAGCACAAATTTTGCAATTCTTTGTTTAGATGTTCATGTAGAATATTGTTAATAGGGCATATATGAGTGAGTTATACATTCATTCTTAAAAGCTGTGCTGGTACAACTATTGAGGACCAAGTCACGTGTAAGTGGCATGTGCATGTATTATGTGCTGTGACTCAAATGGAAGTAAAGGATGGACTAGGAAGATAAAAGGTTTTTACAGTCTTGCTGCTAGAAATTTCAAAAATACATTTTTCAGCCCTTAAGCCTATTATTTCCTTTTAAGTACTGTTCTCCACATTTCCTATCATGCTTCAATTTATTGTTGTATGCGTTTCATCTCTAAATAGCTTCCACACCCTACATCCGGGACAATCTGTTTAACATATTCTAACCTAGGTCTATCCCTACCGTTCTGGTCCTCGACCCTTCCACAACTATCTTTGCTATTCCTGGGTGTTTAAATGTGTCCCACTAACCTATTTCTTTTCTTCATTAGCAGTTTCAAAAACTTCCTTCTTCTCCCACTCATCTTTATACCTAAATCTATATTCGATGTGAACAGATTCCTCTCTTCTATAAATGCTTTCTTTGCCTGAGCCAACCTACTCTTCGATTTGTCGATCACTGGTTATTTTGCTTTCTAAGTATCAGAAGTCTTCGACATCCCTTAGCTTTTCACCGGGCTATTTGAATTCCATAGGGGCTTCTGATTTCCTTCGGCTGCGTTCAAATATTTTGTTTTATATTTTTTTAATTGTCATCATGAATTCTTCCCTCAAGACAGAATGCATTCCATTTAAAACTCATTCAAATATTCCAGTGTGGACTAATATGACGATGTCATCAGCAAATCTGAGTTGAAATGATTTCTCTTTGAATTTTTAAATTTTTGATTTATTACCAATTTTCTTTATGGCTTGTTCAATGTACACATTGAAAAATATGGGTGCAGCCTTGCATTACGCCTTTCTGAATGCCAGTTTCTCTCTCATGTCCTCCGGCTTGAGTAACTCATATCTGGTTTCTGTATTGTTTGTATAGCACCATCCTATACCTGTACTTTATTCCAATCGTTTTCAAAAGGTCAAACAACTTACTCCAATCAACGTTATCAAATGCATTTTCTAAGACAACAAATATCATAAACGTTCTCTTATCTTTCCTTATTCTTCCTCCCAAAAATCATCCTAAAACTTAGTACAGCTTCCCTTGTTCCTATGTTTCTCCTGAAGCCAAACCGGTCTTGACCCAACTCCGTTTCTATCTGTCTTTCCATCATCTTGTAAATTATTCTCGTCAGGATCATTGAACTATGACTGATCAAGCTGATTGTACGGTAATCTTCACACCTGTCAGCTCCAGTTTTCTTCGGTATAGGGATGATTGCATTTTTCTTAAAATCATAAGGTAACTCACTTGTATCGTAAGTCCTACACACCAAGTGAAATAACCTGATCAGACCTTCATCATCTATGATGCGTGGCTAATTCAATCGGTATATCATCTCTGCCTGGTGATTTGTTTCTGCTTAAGTCTTCCAATGCTCTGTCAAATTCTGAATTAATTGACCTATAAAGGAGGGATATCTTTTATATGTTTCAGATCTAGATGAGACGTATAATGCCGTAAGATATGATCGAGAATTAGAAAGTAATTTAAGTACGTTTTACAGCTGATAAATGTTTTCTTTAAGTTGAAATGTGCTGTAAAATTACATTATTTGTTATTGATTGTGTAGAAATGTAATATGATAGCAAATAAATTAATGATTCATTCTTGTTGCTAGGATTTAAAAGATGCCCACGATGAAGAGAGTGATGCAAGTGGAAATCATATAAATGAGTAAGTGGACAACATAATAAAGAAAAGTATTGTATGTATGATAACTAAAAGTGTTGGATGTGAAGAAGTTTTGTTGACAAATCAGTTATTCTCTTATATTTATCGTTGACCGTTTTTGTATTTGTCTGTCTTAAGTGGATATTGATATTCACGTTTTAGTTGGCTGCTCAAAAACTAACCGTTCTCCTTCAGAGTTTTAACTGTTGGAAGTACTCCAGAATGAATGTTATTGAGCAGATGACCTACTAGTTGTTCCCGCCGTGCGTTGCATTGCCAATCAAAGAAAGAAAGTGTTTCTGTAGAAATTTTGTTTATTCAAGTGTATTTTGTTTTTCCGTCTGGTGCGAACAGAAATAAATCTGAAGGCATTCCGATGCGTGAGCAAACCACAAACAGCTATCCATGTGAGAACATTTGTTGAAACGAAAGTCAAAAGTTACATCTAAATGAAACGCCATGTCGATTAGGGTTCTTGTTCTGGAAACAAAGCTATGCACCAAGTAATTCCTCATTTCACGCTGATTGTGTGGGATGTCCCGAACAGCAGGTTTACCATCATCTTTCCGTTTAAATGAACAAATTTGGGAATTACCATGCAAAATATAATCCATTAATAGACCTCGTGCGCATGGATGTTGCTGCGCTCTGGCGGCAAGTCGTTCGAATAGTCCATGTGGCGCTTGTCAGTGAAGTGAAGTAACGTGATTACCAGGCTGCGTTTGTTGAGGTGTGAATTAAAGTTCGAGATGGAAGAAAGTTCTACAAAGAGTAATACAAATTGTTCTGTGGTTGGATGTAACTATTCATACAGAAATTGTCCGCCTGGGACGAAGTTCTTCATATTCTCAGACAATAAACAGCACATTCATAGAAGGAGCGCTTGGACTGTGGCTTTAAAACGGGACATGAGTGATGGTAAACCATGCCATACTACAAATAATTCACGTGTTTGTAGTCGGCATTTTATAAACGGAACACCGACAAGAGATCCTGACAGTCACGGTTACAAACTGAGGCTCTACATTTATCGGATCAGCACCAGCAACGAGAGGGCAGTAGCCTAGAGTAACTGCGAGATACAAGAGTCGAAAAATGAAGCATGAAAATGACGGGGGTGAAGGAAGTTTGATGGAGTATGGTTCATTCAGTGACGCGAGCACACAGACGGATATTGTGACCGTATATAGTGACAAGACAGAGGTGAACATATTGCTTTCTTCTTTGAGAAGTAATTGCGAAGCAGAAGTCCAGAGAAATCTGCCAATGCCCCGTGCGAACAAACAAACAATGACTGACACTTGTTTAAAACAAGACTGTAGTGTTAATGTGCACCTTGTGGATAAGAAGCATTATTTTTTGTGGATACCGGTCAGTGAAAGAAAGCGAACATAATCTTGCCGAAATAGCGGGTGTAAAACTGGCAATGTTCCGTATCCTGTTATCGTTGTTACCTTCTGTTCATCATAATTGTACTCTTTACAAGGAAAATATGTTTCTTCTTCTGTTAATGAAGTGCAAACTGGGTATTAGTTTTGTTGCACTCGGCGTTATGTTTAACTGTCACAGGACTACGGCTTCTGCTGCCTTTAAATTTACACTCGAACATCTTTTTGAGAAAACTAAGGAATGGTTTTTCTGGCCATAACGACGCACTATTAAATGTACTATGCAAATTCCTTTAAACGCCATTTTGAAAATTGCACGTGCATTATAGATTGTACTGAAGTATACTGTGAAAGACCGCAAAGTGTTCGTCAAAGAATTTTAATGTTCTCTCATTACAAAAATGCATTCACTGTAAAATTTCTGGTTGCAATTACTCCATCAGGTTATATTTCTTTTCTTTCTAAATGCCATGGTGGAAGAGCGACTGACAGCTACATTACCGTACATTCCGGTATACTATATCATATTCAAGCAGGAAATCTTTTTGTGTGATAAAGGGTTCCCACAGATAAAAACGTGCATTGAAAATAGGAACGCAGTAATAGAAATGTCACCATTTGCATTTAATCCACGGTTTTCAGCTGAGGAAGTAGAATCAACATTATGATATAGCATCTGTCAGAATTCATGTTGAAAGAGCCATACATGGAATGAAGGTTTATAAAATATTAAGTAACCGAGTTGCTATGGATTTGGTACCTAGTTTAGACAATATTGTTCATCTCATATGTGTCGTAATGAATTTCAGTCCTCCTATCATTAAATCAGACGACTGATATATTTTAGGCAGGTCCTTTACTTAGACATGATTGTAAATTATTGAATTGTACATGATTACACCAATCTACTTCACTGTTTTTATATTTCTAACTCAAGTAGAAATTATATGATGTTTCAAATGTCTGAATAGTGGTAAAACTCAGCGTGAGAATGGTAACAATGTAACACTATGTATAACGCTTGAAAATTAGCGGGAGGTAATGCTCGAAATAAAATATCTCTACTGTGGGAAAAATATTTGAAAGCAATTCTTCATTTCTGGAGACACTCACTTTCACACTTTTCTTTGGAGAATATACAAACAAGTCACAGAAGTTGAGGTTCAAAATATACAATGATGCCTGTACCTGGGTGTAATATACATGAGTTTCCTTTAACTTGATATCACCATCAAGGTTAATATACAAATATGGAACATTACACGTGTTGTCATCAACCGCAGGCTTTTCCCGACACGAGTAAGGGCACTTAATCTCCAAAAGAGAAAGGCATTCCTGACCTAGCACCTTCCCATCCAGGCTGCAGCAAAGCCAGGGTTGCTCTTCTTTTATAAACAAATCCAGCTGTGACACGCAACATTGGGACGATACACTGAAGTGCCCTCCGCCCATTATCTCTTCCGTATCTCACTGCAGGACTGTTTATTTATGTCTTTAGAAATAAGAAGCTGAGATGCCAGTTTATTAAAATCTCCACTCTGCAGTGTCATGATCTTGTGTACGCTCTGGCTGGCCGTCTCTGATGGAACCAAGCAGGATTCTTAGATTGAGCCCTAGTCTCAATCGCAATAGCATCCTTCTGCGATTTTGTGACTTACACGTTGTCAAAATAAAAATTCCGGACGTCACTTGGCAACATGGGACTCATAATTTTTTGGCACTAGTGATATCTTGCCACTTGGAAAGTAATTTATTCCATAGGATCTAACCAGTTTATTAACGTTTTGATGGTCTAATTGCTGAAGACACTGAAGTAAAAGTCTTGTTTCGCTCTGTTCTACAGCATCATCCACGATAGCTTCAACAATAGATATGGAGATAATTATGGATTCATCTTCACACTCGGCCTTCAAAATTCTTGTAATAGCATAGTCTATATTTTTAATTTTCTCGTATAGTTCAGTTTTGGTGAATGTTTCTAATCCCACACTTTCCGACACGCAACAAACTGTTCGCTTATTTCTCCTAAATGTTCACCTTTAGAATATTCCGCGATAACATTCTTAGGTTTCTCCCATTGTTGCAGGAAGAAAGTCTTCGAAGAATCTCTCTCGGTATGAACATAAATGCAAAGCGCAGCAATGTGCTTGCAGCATTTGGAAAGGCCTGCTTTGCATTCACACTCGGCTGACTAAATGTTCCTGTTGCAATCGATCTGTTAAATATTTAAAAAGAAGACTAGCATTAATTAATGAAAAAATAATTTACGGCAAGGGATACGGGAAATATTATAATAAAGTTATGTTTAAAATTAATAGTATAAATATACATTTGATTTGTGGACCAAAAAGAAAGGTAAATATTACCTTAAGTTTAACAGCATAAGACGGTTGATTAATGCTCGTTTCTCTGAAACAGGGGCTGGATATTCTTCTCCCAATCGTTCCTTCACCTGAAATATGTGATTACTTTGAGCTGTTTGCCTTTCTTTAGCGTAGAAGCTCTAAAATACGACGTATCCCACCGAATCTTCTGAAAGCCCACGCAAACCTCTATGGACGACGACATTTGAGCTTTAAATTGTTTCCTTCACTATCTTATTTGATTCTCCCGCACAAGCCAGTACACACTCTCGCCACATGGAAGTTCTGAGCGAGTTGCCGCTAGGAGCGCCAGCAGGTAAATTATCGCCATGCGCACGAGGTCTATTGTTGATCATAATACCCGGTATATGTTAACAGATATTCCGCAAATGTACAGTGGAAGTAAGCTAAGGTGCAAAATAAATAAATAAATACATTAAATATATATAAAATAAATCAGCTAAATACAGACAATGAATTGAAACACGGTCTGTACAATACAAAACTCTTCATGCCATTATAACAATTACTCGCTGTTTCAGTACGGTACAGAATCAGTGTAGGAATACCGACCCTTGTGTAGCAGAACTACTCCAGCCATCCGAAAAGTGGTTTCGCTGTGTTTCCCCACTTCCTCTTTAGGCAATTGCTGGAATTGTACCTGAATTCACATCATGGCCGCCTCCTACCCTAAACTTTTCCCCAATCACAAATACACTAGTTAAACCATTTAGATCACAATGGTTAACAAACATGTACACGGGGCTCGATGACCATGATGTAAAGCTCTTAGACGAGTTATCATTAACCTTCGCAAATATATACACTCAATTGGCCTACTAATCGAAACCAGCGCATCTTGGGGTGACGAGGCCCTGCACACACAGTGTTTATAACAATGTATACTCTCAGTTCACCTACAAGTCAATACCAGGTTACCCTAGAGGTGACGAGACCCTGCACACACAGTGTTTATAACAATGTATACTCTCAGTACACTTACAAGTCATTACCAGGGTACCCTAGAGGTGACGAGACCCTGCACACACAGTGTTTATAACAATGTATACTCTCAGTTCACCTACAAGTCAATACCAGGGTACCCTAGGGGTGACGAGACCCCTGCACACACAGTGTTTATAGCAATGTATACTCGCAGTTCACCTACAAGTCATTACCAGGTTGCCCTAGAGGTGATGAGAACCCTTCACACACAGTGTTTATAACAATGTATACTCTCAGTTCACCTATAAGTCAATACCAGGGTATCCTACAGGTGACGAGGCCCTGCACACACAGTGTTTATAACAATGTATACTCTCAGTTCACCTACAAGTCAATACCAGGGTGCCCTAGAGGTGACGAGGCCCTGCACACACAGTGTTTGTAAAAATGTATACTCTCAGTTCATCTACAAGTCATTACCAGGGTACCCTACAGGTGACGAGGCCCTGCACACACAGTGTTTATAACCATGTATACTCTCAGTTCACCTACAAGTCAATACCAGGGTACCCTAGAGGGGACGAGGCCCTGCACACACAGTGTTTATAGCAATGTAAACTCTCAGTTCACCAACTAGTCAATACCATGGTACCCTAGAGGTGACAAGGCCCTGCACACACAGGGTTTATAACAATGTATACTCTCAGTTCACCTACAAGTCAATACCAGGGTACCCTAGAGGTGATGAGGCCCTGCACACACAGTGTTTATAATAATGTGTACTCTCAGTTCACCTACAAGTCAATACCAGGGTACCCTAGAGGTGACGAGGCCCCTGCATAGACAGAGTTTATAAAAATGTACACTCTCAGTTCACCTACAAGTCATTACCAGGGTACCATAGAGGTGGCGAGGCCCTCCACACACAGTGTTTATAACAATGTATACTCTCAGATCACCTACAAGTCAATACCAGGGTACCCTAGAAGTGATGAGGCCCCTACACACACAGTGTTTATAACAATATGTGCTCTCAGTTCACCTACTAGTCAATACCATGGTACCCTAGAGGTGACAAGGCCCTGCACACACAGGGTTTATAACAATGTATACTCTCAGTTCACCTACAAGTCAATACCAGGGTACCCTAGAGGTGACGAGGCCCTGCACACACAGTGTTTATAGCAATGTAAACTCTCAGTTCACCTACTAGTCAATACCATGGTACCCTAGAGGTGACAAGGCCCTGCACACACAGGGTTTATAACAATGTTTACTCTTAGTTCACCTACAAGTCAATACCAGGGTACCCTAGAGGTGATGAGGCCCTGCACACACAGTGTTTATAATAATGTATACTCTCAGTTCACCTACAAGTCAATTCCAGGGTACCCTAGAGGTGACAAGGCCCCTGCACACACGGTGCTTATAACAATATGTACTCTCAGTTCACCTACAAGTCAATACCAGGGTACCCTAGAGGTGACGAGGCCCCTGCATAGACAGAGTTTATAAAAATGTACACTCTCAGTTCACCTACAAGTCATTACCAGGGTACCATAGAGGTGGCGAGGCCCTCCACACACAGTGTTTATAACAATGTATACTCTCAGATCACCTACAAGTCAATACCAGGGTACCCTAGAAGTGATGAGGCCCCTACACACACAGTGTTTATAACAATATGTGCTCTCAGTTCACCTACTAGTCAATACCAGGGTACCCTAGAGGTGATGAGGCCCTGCACACACAGTGTTTATAATAATGTTTACTCTCAGTTCACCTACAAGTCAATACCAGGGTACCCTAGAGATGACGAGGCCCCCTGCACACACATTGTTTATAACAATGTATACTTTCAGATCACCTACAATTTAATACCAGGGAACCCTAGAGGTGACGAGGCCTCTGCACATACAGTGTTTATAACAACTTGCATACTCAACTCACCTACAAACAATAACAGGGTCCCCTGGGAATTACAAAATCTCTTTATATACATTGTCCCTAACATTGTACTTATTGAACTTACTTAACAATCAAAATCGGGTCACCTGCGAATGCGAGCTCCCTGCATATGCATTGTGCCTGCGCATTACTTGGTACGAAACATGGACAATTAATATCTGCTTAATTGCTGCCCAAGTGTCACAAAAATCTTTTTCTTTCAATTATCAAGGCGAGTAAGACATTAAACATGAAGTTCCGTGACGAACTGAAGAGCCTACTTTTCATAAAATTTAAGATTCATGCCAATGATTAATCTTTATGGACCTATCTACAATATTGACGAAATGAATTTGGTAGTATCGAAATTTCTAATTAGTTCGAAATATACCTGGCATGATGCAGTCTGATAGAGCACTACAGTTGGCAGCCCTGGTGACTGAATATATTCTTAGTTCCATCTCTTAAGGTACAGAATAAAAAATTTGGTTGAAGTCCAATGGATAGCATGGACGTTACATGCAGTTAGACATTGGACCTATCAGCGCATGTAAAATCAAGTTGGCAACCATGTCATGCATGTGTTGGTCAGAAATAATTTGAAATATCAAGATGTATTTTTGGGCCAATTTTGGATGAAATCCGTTTCTTAGTATAGAAGTTACTGGAATTTTAAAATTGGACCTATCAGCAGTCTTAGAATCATTTTGTTAGCACTGACATACATTAGTTGCTCCAAATTAATCTAGAATGTCATGAACTATACGTGCGCAATGTTTAGAGCTGTTGGCTTGCATACTTTCTGATATATTGATATTAGGGTAAACTACATAAACACCATTTATTAACAGTTGGCAGCCCTGATTGCTCTAAAGAATATGCACAGTCATATCTGTTATGGTACACATAGCACATACGAAATTTGGTTGAAATCCAATTGATAGTATAGAAGATACATGTAATTAAAAATTGGTCATTTCAGCAGGCTTAGAATCATGTTGGTAGCACTGATATACATTAGTTGCTCCAAATTAATCTAGAATGTCGGGCACTATACGTGTGCAAAATTTAAAGCCGTGGACTCGCATACTTTCTGATATATTGGTATTTGGAAAAAAATAGAGAGAGCATTTACTGACAGTTGGCAGCCCTGGTGGCTCTTTAGAATACTCTCAGTCATATCTGTTTATATGCACATAGTACATACGAAATTTGGTTGAAATCCAATTGATAGTGTAGGAGTTATATGCATTTAAAATTTGGACCTATCAGTAGGCTTAGAATCATTTTGGCAACACTGTCGTGTATGGCCTCCTGAAAATTAAACTGAAGTATTATTATCTATATGTATACCAATTTTGGAATAGTTCCCATGTATACGTTCCAAGATATCCAACATGGAGCTCAAATTTCAATTGCGATTTTTTAGCAGTTGGTAGCACTGATATCATTTTCATGTATGGCATTGAGATGTCCAGTATGGACCTTTACTCATACCAAATTTGGTTTCGATAGCTGCAGCCGTTTAGGAGTTGAGAGTGGGGGGGGGGGGGGGGTGGACACACACACACACAGACAGACAGACAGAAGGACAGATAGACAGACAGACATTTTCCCGGATCGATCTCATAAGTCTACTTTTTCCTAATTTTTTGCAAAATTTGAAAAGTAGGCTAAAAATACGCTGCAAAGTTTCGGCAAAATGCCGTAACTGGCCCGAAACTTCAAATACGTAAAAATGGGACCGAATTATTATACCTAAGCACGGGTTGGAGGTCTACAGTGCAGTAGTGAACATTACTTAGCGCTTAGAATCGGGGTTGTGATATGAGGATTTACATTATGTGAGCGAAAATTGGAGGACGTCTAAACGAACCCAGTGTTAATATGGACGCTATTTTTCACTCATCACTTGGCGAAATTGCGTCGGGTGTACAAATTATAGAAACATGCCAAAAAGAAATCGGCGTGTAAATACTAGATTTGCTGGAAATGGAAAACTATCAATGTAATCCGTGGAAGTGGATATGTCCATGCTTGGGGGAAGGAACCTTTTAGTACCCCTGTCTGCTCGGAGCACGGAGCGGTGTGAGACTGCATATCGTCACATAGTGCATTGTGACAGCCGAGAGGATTAACTCGTGGCTCGATGATGTAAAACGTTCGTATCCCACCTTGGGCATGAACTTTTGACATAGTTTTTGTTGTTGCTGGATCCAAGTTTGAAAGTTCAAGATTGGTATTGGCACAGCCAAAAAGAAAGCAGCGCTTTGATGAAATAAAATTGTTGGTGTTTGAAATTGAAGTTGCCCGTGTCCAAAATTATATGGTAGATAGTGGTCCAAAACTTGGGCTGAGGCATCTGTGGGTTCATGAACCCAGGACCAATGGGTGGTGTGTCCAGCAAGTTTAACCCTCGGATACTCGCGCGGACTACAGGTGTAGCTCAGTGATTTATTTTGTTGTAGCGCAGAGTTTATTCTTTGCTAGGAATATTGAGAATATCTGTAGCTGCCTGTTGACGATGTATTTAACAGACGGGTGTGTTTCCAACTAAACTATTTGCACCAAACTAAAACCAGATATATTGGAAGTCGTAGCCGGCGCGAGCATCGCTCTTTCAGAATTGAGCGTGCAAAGGAAACGTTGTCTCACAGGAGGTGGCCATGGAGATGACTTTCAAATCAGTCAGTGTTTAGATGAAAGTAGTGATAGGCTGAGTGTAGTGGAATAAAGTAGCCTGTTGCTTCTTGGGTGGATGAGGGATGGATACATTAACAAGGAATAGGCCTAGATGCGCAAAGTGCAATAAAAATCTTCTCGGATCATTGTGTCCATTTGCAATGAATGCTTGGGTGACAAATTTGGGTGAGCATGCTTATGTATTTCCTGGACTTTAGATTGTAGCCAAAAGGGCAAAAATAAAATCAAGAATTTGAGAAAAAAATGAAAATATTGAAATTGTTCATAATAAGTGCTGATTTTCTAAGGAAATCATCTAACCAAGTACCCTAGTTTTGTTTAATTCCAATCCAAATATACACTAATGTAGGTACTTATGTTTACATAAAACTAATTTAACAGTTCTAGTTCCATTAGTTTTATTTCTGTTGCTGTTTTACCGAAGATGTACGAAACAATTGAATTTTCTTCTTAGATTTGTATTTTCTATCCGTATGAAAATAAAAACCTATATAAAATCCTCAGATTTAGCTTAGAATACTTCTATATTCAACTATTTAACATATTATTAAAACTGAACACCAAAAATAACGTGTTCGAGTCCATTAGAGCGATTAATTGTTTGGACTACATATGTAGCCCGCGCGAGTAACGCTGTACCTATTACCAGGGCGAGTGCCGGAGGGCTAATGGAGGACTGTGGTTGTGCTGGAGGTGCTGGCTCAGGTCCTGGACTGAAACCTGTGTTGCGGCTGCGCGAAGAGGCGACTGCGTTTTCTGGATACGATATAAAGGTGAGGCACAAACCGCACAACAGAGGTCGTGGTCAATAACCTGTGTTGCGGCTGCGCGAAGAGGCGGCTGCGTTTTCTGGATGCGATATAAAGGCGAGGCACAAACCGCACAACAGAGGTCGTGGTCAATAACCTGTGTTGCGGCTGCGCGAAGAGGCGGCTGCGTTTTCTGGGTACGATATAAAGGCGAGGCACAAACCCCACAACAGAGGTCGTGGTCAATAACCTGTGTTGCGGCTGCGCGAAGAGGCGGCTGCGTTTCCTGGGTACGATATAAAGGCGAGGCACAAACCGCACCACAAAGGTCGTGGACAATTACATGGTTTATGCCAGCATTGAGTCGACTCCTAGCTTGTGGCGCGCAGGTTTGCCTAGTGATGTGCCGGTTGTCCGTAAGCCTGCTGCCCCAACTCTAGACTGAGCAGTTGCTTGTCGCCCCCAGACTTCACACAAATCCAGCAGAGCAGGTAGAACGCAACATACGCCATCAGAAATAGGGGAACGCTGCTGCGGGTTTTCCGGGATGATGCAAAATGGCTCTCAGAACCTGGTTTCCAATCACTCAGGGGCACATATTTCCTGCCTAAAAACATATCGTGTCACAGAAAAGGAAACACCTACCAATAATCTAAGTTCATTTTACAGCAACTATATACACCAGTCATCCTAGCACACAACATTTGGGGAGAGAGACATTAAGTAATGGTTGGGGGAAGAGATGTGAGTGGTTGGGTTTGCGACGGTCGTGAAGGTTATCTTGGGAAAGAGAGTAGCTGCTGTGAAGAATGGAAGGGAAATACGTTGGGTGCGAGTGATGTATTATCAAACGAAGGGGATGAATGTGGCTGAGAATAGTAGGGATGGTAGTAGGGGGGCAGTGGTGCT
This sequence comes from Meconema thalassinum, assembly GCA_946902985.2. NCBI lineage: Eukaryota > Metazoa > Arthropoda > Insecta > Orthoptera > Tettigoniidae > Meconema > Meconema thalassinum. The sequence continues at coordinate 26,597,084 of OX336395.1, forward strand.
TTTGACCCACAGCCTACTTTCCTGGTGACGTCACATACTAACCCGCAATACATTCAGGGGCAAAGCCGATATCTCCCGAACGCATGGTCGGATTTTGACCAATAAGGTGTCGTTGAACTCGAGCTGACACGCCCTTTCCAATGGACAACACATTTCCCCCCCAAAATAAAACCTACCACTACTAAGGGGTGAAATTGTATTTTTTTTAGTAAATTTCGCTTTCCAAGTGCAACATGTGGGAGTTTGAATGCTAATATGAAATTAATCGTGTTTCCACATGAAAAACATGCATAGTCCTAGATGCAACTATGATTTAACATTTTTGTTTGTTATTTTTACGCATGCGCACTTGGTTTTTGTGTAAGAGGGCGGGCTTTTTGAATAATGATTTATAAGTAGGGGGTGGGGTGATGACAGTTCTAGATGATAGCCTACTTTCCTACGAAGTTTGCTGATATCTCTCGAACGCATGGTCGGGTGTTGATGTGTGACGTGTCACGTGACTCGGGGTGACGCCCTCGTTGCTATGGAGAACGTATTTTCCCCCCAAACTAAACACTACCCTTACTAGGGGTGAAATAGTATTTTTTTCCTAGAGACTTGAAATTTATTTTTGAGGTAGGGGGCGTAGGGACCTTTTATTTATGTCTTATACACTTTTTTGTAAAATATTAGTTTCCAAAATATAGCCCATTTTGCAAATGGAATTTTTATATTTTTTAAATTAGGGACTTGAAACTTGGTTTGTGAGTAGAGGGGTAAGAACCATGAATGTATGTGAAACCCACTTTTCAGTAAAATTTGTAATTTTGAAACTAGCCCATTTTTCAAATATAAATGTTTTGTCCTAGAGAGTTGAAACTTGGTTTGTGGGTAGAGGGAGTAAGGATCATGAATTTATGTCAAACAACCTTTATTTGTAAAATTCCTAATTCTGAACTATAACCCATGTTGAAAACTATTTTTGAAAAAAAAATGAAAAATAAACACTATTTTTTGAATATAGAGTGGGACAAAATAAAAATAAAAAAATATTATCCGGCCACGGGGGCCATGGCTCCCCGAAAAATCTATTTTTGATGAAACGGCGGGTTGTGGTTCGACGAATAGTTTTCTGATCTTTTGGAGAGACGATACCGGTGGGTTGCAGGCAATCGAACCCGGAATACTGTAGGCCAACGTCTAGTGCGCTAACCAGTTAGCTATGAATAAACGATAGCAGTGACTGGCCACGGTAGGCATGCCTGCAAATGCAATAATCGATATTTCAAGAATCATGGATCGTAGAGGCTTAGGTGATGCAATTTGGCCACGGTGGCGATATTCCAATAGAGCAATCGATATTTTGATGGAACGGCGAAACGTGATACGACGATTCGTTTTCCAATTTTTGATATTGTGAATCGATTGCGACAGATCTGGTCCGGAAATGGAATGAATGAAGTCCCCATTTAGCGACAAGGATATGAAACTGTGCAGGCTGCTGAAGCCTGTGGCACTCCCCTGGGGTAATGATTAAATGAATGACCAATGAAATAAAATGATTGCGGAGAGTGTTGCTAGAATGAAATAGTGACAGTGAAAACTGGAGTAGGTAGAGAAAAACAACCTGTCTGTCTCTGCCTTGTCAAGCACAAATCTCTGACTGGGATTTGAACCAAAGACCCAGCGGTGAGAGGCCAGCATGCTGTTTCCCAAGCCGCAGAGGCTTCAAGACACGACTGTGATCATTGAAAAAAACAAAGTATAAGGATGGCCACCGACCTATAAGACATGCCATTGACAGGGTGTGGGTGTGGAAATTGTAAATGTGAAATGCCAACCACAGGACATGCATTAATCGGGAATTGAACCTGGATTACACTTACCAGTTATCTGCTGCGCTCCAAGAATAAATGTTGAAACATTTATGTATATTATATGTGTGTGTCTATGATATTTCAATCTCAGCTCTCAACTACAGAAAACTACTTTCAAGAATGACTGAGGTGGGAATCGAACCTCTTCTACTCATTTGGGGTACCTGAGACTGACTGACTAGACCCTGTTTCAATCCTGAAACCAGAGATTAAATTTTGTGCCAGAGCCTGGATTTAAACCTGGGAAAGAGGGATGGGAGGAGTGAGAGGGTTTGACAAGGAAGTGGAAAGGAGGCTGCTGTGGCCTTACAGGAGGTATCATTCTAACAATTGCCCAAAGACAAAGTGGAAAACCACCTGTAGGATATTTGAGGTGGGAATTGAATCCTTTTTACTCATTCGAACGGCTTGAGGTTAAGGTGACCCTGTTTTAATCTTTATAGGCCTACCACTTTTTTAAATATTGTGATGAGGCAACTACAAAGGTGGACTGGATTTGATATAGAGTAAATGATGCCTATTGCACACTAGACTGTAAGGAAGCCAAAATTGTTAAAGGTGTAGGTAGAGTATTTGTAAAATCGCTATTTGTAGACAACTACCTAGCGATTTTATGAAATATCAAAGCTATTTCGCATAAACAGTGCAGGATACAATCTAGCAACCATAATATGTATCTTGTGGAACAGAGAAAACGCACTCTTGCCTTGATCTCTTGTCCAATTAATTATAGGGAATACCTGGTTCAGAAAGAAAAATAGGCAGAAGATTACGAGGTATGGATGGGGAGATAGAAGAACGAAAACTCTGATAGACTATGTATTAGGCTAATCGGAAAAGGATATCTGAAAGAGATAATGGATGTCACAGCCATGCCAGAGATTTGGAGGAGACCATAGGGCAGTGGCAACAAAACTAAAAGTAGGAAAGGTCATGAGATTACCAGAAAAAGGGAAATAAAGATTAAGGTCTGGAGACTAATGAAAAAGGAGGTTGCAGAAGAGTTTAAGAAAGAATTGCAAGAACAGATACCAAGGACGGATATTACCCATGAGGAACTAGAACGGGAAAGGTTTTTCGAGTGCATTTGTTAACAGTGCAGGGAAAACACGTGGTAGAACATCAGGAAAGGTACGGGAAGAGACGACAAAATGGTGGAATGATAGAGTGAAGGAAAAGGTAAGATAGAAGAAGAAAACTTGGAAGAAATGGAAAACAAAAAAGACTGAAGAAAGTAGAGTGAAATATATAGAAGCAAACAGAGATTGCAAAAAAGTGATTGCAGAGGAAAAGAAGAAAAGCTGGGAAGAATTCACCCAGGAAATAAGGGAGGATTTAACTTGTGGAAAAAATTGCTATTTGGAATTATAAAAAGTAGAAGGAATGAAAAGGTGAACACTGGGTTCGTGAAAATCAAAGAAGGTGACATATTGACCAAACCAGAAGAGACAACGGACAGAAGGAAAGAATATTTCAGCGATCTGTTGAATGTGAGCCGCCAGGCATGCGGAGAAAAGATACGCAAACAGTCAAAACAGCGGGGGAAAAATAGAAGGAGTACCAGACATTACTATGGCAGAAGTGGAATGGGCAGTTAAGAAGATGAAGATGGGGAAAGCTGTGGGAATCGACGAAGTGGCAATAGAAATGCTCCAGGCGGCTGGACCAGTAGGACTGCAGTGGACATACAGACTTCTCAGGAGTGGGTGGAGAGAGAGAACAAAATTCCTGAAGACTGAAAAAGGGAATAATATTGCCAATATTCAAGAAAGGAGACAGGAAGGTGTGTGGTAACTACCGAGGAATCACCATCATCTCACATGATGGATAAAATCCTAGAAAAAGGATTAGAATAAAGGTAAAAATCCAAATAGAGGAGGAGTTTGGATTTAGAGGGGGCAGGTCAACAATGTTGTAATCTGGGTCGAGGATGAGATGAAGGTACACAAACAGTTAGACGTAATTAATTAAAAGATTGAGCAATGGGCATTGAAGATAAATGTGGAGAAGAGTAAAACAGTGGTAATTAGTTGAGATAAGAAAGAAGGAAAAGGAGTAATTAAAGTCAGAGATAAGGAATTGGAAATGGTGAAACACTTCGAATACTTGGGAAGTGAACTGACTGAAGATGGAAGACTAGATTTTGAAATTAGCAGAAGAATACAACTCAGGAGTGCTTTCTACCAACAGGTATGGCGACTAGTATGGAACAAGGATATACCAATTAAGGCTAAAGAAGTTATCTACAAAGCATATTATGTTCCTATAATGACATATGCAGCAGACACTTGGACAATGACTAAGAGGGATGACAGCAGATTACAGGCCGCTGAGATGAGATTCCTGAGAAGTATGGTACAGAAAAGAGGAGAGACAGAGTGAGAAATGAAGATATAAGGAAAGAACTGGGAGTACAGAAACTAAGTGACAAACTGGAACAAAACAGATTGAGATGGTTTGGACATGTCAAACGGATGAATGAAATTGGCAGAAGATTACGAGGTATGGATGGGGAGATCGAAGAACGAAAACTCTGATACACTATGTATTAGTCGAAAAAGGACATCTGAAAGAGATAATGGATGTCACAGCCATGCCAGAGGAAGCCTTTGGAGGAGTCCTTAGGGCAGTGGTAACAAAACTAAAAGTAGGAGGTCACGAGATTACCAGAAAAAAGGGAAATAAAGATTAAGGTCTGGAGACTAATGGAAAAGGAGGTTGGAGAAAAGTTTAAGAAAGAATTGCAAGATCAGATACCAAGGACGGACATTACCCATGCGGAACAAGAATGGGAAAGGTTTAAGAGTGCGTTTGTAAACAGTGCAGAGAAAACGTGGTTGAGCATCAGGAAAGGTACGGGAAGAGACGACAAAATGGTGGAATGATAGGGTAAAGGAAAATGTAAGAGAGAAGAAGAAAACTTGGAAGGAATGGAAAACAAAAATACTTAAGAAAGTAGAGCAAAATATATAGAAGCAAACAGAGATTGCAAAAAAGTAATTGCAGAGGAAAGGAAGAAAAGCTGGGAAGAAATCACCCAGGAAATAAGGGAAGATTTAACTTGTGGAAAAAATTGCTATTTGGAATTATAAAAAGTAGAAGGAATGAAAAGGTGAACACTGGGTTCGTGAAAATCAAAGAAGGTGACATATTGACAAAACAAGAAGAGACAACGGACAGAAGGAAAGGATATTTCAGCGATCTGTTGAATGTGAGCCGTCAGGCATGCGGAGAAAAGATACGCAAACAGCCAAGACGGAGGAGGAAAAATAGAAAAATACCAGACATTACTATGGCAGAAGGGGAATGGGCAGTTAAGAAGATGAAGATGGGGAAAGCTGTGGGAATCGACGAAGTGGCAATAGAAGTGCTCAAGGCGGATGGACCCGTAGGACTGCAGTGGACACACAGACTTCTCAGTAGTGTGTGGTGAGAGAACAAAATTCCTGAAGACTGGGAAAAGGGAATAATATTGCCAATATTCAAGAAAGGAGACAGGAAGGTGTGTGGTAACTTCCGAGGAATCACCATCATCTCGCTTGATGGAAAAATAATCCTAGAAAAATAATTAGAATAAAGGTAGAAATCCAAATAGAGGAGGAGTTTGGATTTAGAGGGGGCAGGTCAACAGTCGAATCCATTTTCATTTTGAGACAGAACATTGAAAAGAGTTGGGAACATGGGAACAATATGGTAATGACTTCTATTGCTCTAGGAAAAGTCTATGATAGCATCCCGAGAAGAGAAGTTTCGGAAAGCTTAACAAATAGGGGGATAGGCAAGGAACTGAGAGACATGATAAATGGAATGTGCATGGATTGCTACAGTAGCGTGAAGACTAGAGTCGGGACTACGGATTGGTTTAAAATTGACACTGGACAAAAGCAAGGAAGTGTATTGTCACCCTTATTGTTCTTAATGGTGATGGATGGCATCATGATGGCAGCAATGAAAGACTATAGTAGGGCAAAGATGAAGGTATTGTTGTTTGCAGACGATGTTGTGATCTGGGTCGAGGATGAGATGGAGGTACAAGAACAGTTTGACATAATAAAAGAAAAGATTGAGCAATGGGCATTGAAGATAAATGTGGACAAGAGTAAAACAGTGGTGATGAGTAGAGATAAGAAAGAAGGAAAAGGAGTCATCAAAGTCGGAGATAAGGAATTGGAAGTGGTGAAACACTTCGAATACTTGGGTAGTGAACTGACTGAAGATGGAAAACTAGATTTGGAAATTAGCAGAAGAATACAACTCGGGAGTGCTTTCTACCAACACGTATGGCGACTAGTATGGAACAAGGATATGCCAATTAAGGCTAAAGAAGTTATCTACAAAGCATATTATGTTCCTATAATGATATATGCAGCAGACACTTGGACAATGACTAAGAAGAATGAGAGCAGATTACAGGCAGCTGAGATGAGAATCCTGAGAAGTATGGTACAGAAAAGAGGAGAGACAGAGTGAGAAATGAAGATATAAGGAATGAACTGGGAGTACAGAAACTAAGTGACAAAACAGATTAAGATGGTTTGGACATGTCAAACGGATGAATGAAGTAAGGCTACCAAGGCGAGCATTGGAACGACGGATGACAGGGAAGAGAGGACGAGGAATACCTAGAATGTGTTAGATGAACTCGGTGAAGTATAGCATTAGAAAACGGAACCTGGATTGGAACACCGTGTCGGAAGAGGAATGCTGGAACAGCAGATCAAAGTGGAGAGGAACCATATTTGACCCAACCAGTGTCAGCTGGAAAAGGGGAAATGAAGATGATGATGATGATTGAGGCTTGCCAGTAGATCATCGTAACTCAAGATTTTACTCTCTATGATATCTACGAAGCGTTGGGAATTTATGACGTGAGAGGTTGGCGTGGGGAATAATGGATGCAGGACCTGAATCAAATATTGACCAAGAGCGTGAGTCAGGGACACTTAGCGCTGAATATTGGTCTCATAGGCACATTGGTCTTGTGTATTTTAGGTAGGCCATAGAACGTCGGACTTTTTGAGTAGCGTCGTTCTATGGATATCTAGTTCTCTTCTGTAATTGATGACTCGTTAATTATCCGCATCTTCGTCCTCTCTATTTTGTTTATGGGGTTCCTTGGGTTCGCCTTAATAGATGGGTCTGATCTACGGGCCTGGCAAGTTTGATGTCCTGAGAGGCCTCTTTTGTAATTTATTCTGTTTCGAAGGCTGGTAGATGACGGATAGAAATTTCTAGCCCGCAGGTAATATCTTCCGTTGGAAGTCGTCTCAGCGTGATGGCAAAATTAAGTACATTGCTACGGATGTAAAGTGTGGTAGCTTTCTACAGAGGATTGAATTGGTAGTATCAAGATTAGGAGACATTAAATGCTGCATTGTAAGCGTCTAGAGACAACTCAAACAAAAACAACAACTGTATTTTATCATTGTCACTCTTCAATTTATCCGCCGCTGTGAAATATCACCCAATTAATCGCAAGAATAGACTCATTTTCATGAACATTGGTGAAGATCAAGCAGTGTTCCAAAGGGTGGAGGAATGAGCTCCTTTTCCTTTGCGGCATCCGTCATGTAGAAAATCAAACGACTTTTGATCGGAAGATTTTGGTGGCTGAGATACGATCCAAATACCCTCATGCTGTCAGAGCTATAAATCACACATCTCCGAAAAGACACACCTGCATAATTGTAAATTGTTCTGACTGTACTGTATGTTCAACATATTATTAATAAGTGGAAACGAAGTCAGTTACCGGTCCTAATTGAAGACAAGTTTTCTGGTAATGGTAGTAGAGAAAGTTGTCCCAATTATTTTTTTACTTTTTAGATCTCTTAATTTTAGTATTCCTCTTCTCTGATAATGTAGCGGACTTTAAACTGTTAGTACTAATTATTTCAGGCTGATATGTCCAGACACATCGGATAATGCTGCTAGGAAGATTTACCAAATTGGTTATAGTGTAAGAAAATATGGTAACAGAATATCTACTGGAATATTTACTACCAAACGAACATTAAAGTCAACCATTGATAGTCATAAAGGTATAAAAACATATCCATGTAGTGTATGTGAATCCAAGTTTACCGGGAAAGATAGTTTGAAGTCTCACTTAGACGTCCATAGCCGCGTGAAGTCCTTTTCATGCAGCGTGTGTGGATCCAAGTTTACCACGAGAGGACATTTGAAGACACATCTGCTCATCCATAGCGGTGAGAAGCCCTTTTCATGCGGCGTATGTGAATCCAGGTTCACCACGAGAGGGTATTTGAAAAAACACATGTTCGTTCATAGCGGCGAGAAGCCCTATTCATGCAGTATATGTGAATCCAAGTTTACCCACAGAGATGGATTGAAGAGACACATCCTCGTCCATAGCGGTGAGAAGCCCTATTCATGCAGTGTTTGTGTATCCAAGTTCACCAACAGGAACAGTTTGAAGACACACATGCTCGTCCATAGCGGCAAGAAGCCCTTTTCATGCGGTGTATGTGAATCCAATTTTAATCAGAGAGGAAGTTTAAAGACACACATGCTCGTCCATAGCGGTGAGAAACCCTTTGCATGTAGAGTATGTGAATCCAAGTTTACCACGAGAGGAAATTTGAAGACACACATGCTCATCCATAGCGGCGAGAAGCCCTTTTCATGCAACGTATGTGAATCAAAGTTCACCTTGAGAAGATATTTGTGGAAACACATGCTCGTCCATAGCGGCGAAAAGCCCTATTCATGCAGTGTTTGTGTATCCAAGTTTACCAACAGGAACAGTTTGAAGACACACATGCTCGTCCATAGCGGTGAGAAGCCCTATTCATGCAGCGTATGTGAATCCAAGTTTACCAACAGGAACAGTTTGAAGACACACATGCTCGTCCATAGCGGCGAGAAGCCCTTTTCATGCAGCGTATGTGAATCCAAGTTTACCACGAGAGGAAATTTGAAGACACACATGCTCATCCATAGCGGCGTGAAGCCCTTTTCATGCAACGTATGTGAATCCAAGTTCACCTTGAGAACATATTTGTGGAAACACATGCTCGTCCATAGCGGCGAAAAGCCCTTTTCATGCAGCGTATGTGAATCTAAGTTTACCACGAGAGGACATTTGAAGAGACACGCGCTCGTCCATAACGGCTAGAAGCCCTTTTCATGCAGTGTATGTGAATCCAAGTTTACCCACAGAGGAAGTTTGAAGACACACATGCCCGTCCATAGTGGTGAGAAGCCCTTTTCATGAAGAGTTTGTAAATAAAAGTGTTCTCCGGGAGAAAATTTGAAGGGAGACATGCTCGTCCATAGCCGCGTGAAACCATATCCATGTAGTGTATGGGAATCTAAATTTACATCGGGAGGAGATTTGAAGACAAACATGCTCGTCCACAGTGGCGGGAAGCCCTTTTCATACAGCGTAAGTGAATCCAAGTTTTCCAAGAGAGGACATTTCAACAAACATATGCCTGTCCATAGCGGCAATATGGCATAGCGTATGCAAAGCTTTATTTACCGTAAGAAAATCTTTAGTGAAACACATGTGAATCTATAGCGGTGAAAGGCCATATTCATGTAGCGTATTTGAATCCATGTTTATAATAAATATTTATTGCGGCGAAGTGGCCATAATGGACAGTTATAAGGTGCGCTTACAAATTATAATTACAGGTAGATTAATCTTTACTGTATTCAAATATGCTCTTTGTCCGTTTGCTGCATGATGTGATGTGGTATTTGTCGCAGCGGTTATTGCACAGAGAACATATGCATTCTTCAATCGGTTCATGGTATTTAACATTTTGCCAGATCTTGTGGTGGAAACCGTGGATGGCAAGTCTTGTTACCACATGTCTCATCTCCTGGTTCTCGTTTGTCCATCATCTGTCCACCATTTCTTCTGTTGCGTAGAATTCGAGCGGGATTTCGTTCTGCTTCTGATGTCTTATTTCGAGGAGTTTCTTCATATGCTTAGTAGGCGGCAGTTGTAGTCTTAATCTGAGATCTTCGATGTAGTATGTTTCTTTTCTTAGGACATATGCCAGCCTGGACTGGGACTTTCTTGCAATTCATAGCACCCTTTCCAGGAAAGAAGCCTTTATTTTTCAATTGTGATTAGGTCTGTCATGGATTGCCTTTCCCATATCAGTTCTAGGCCATATGTAATGACGGGGGTTATTTTCGCGTGGAAGAGAATCATTGCCGTTTTTAGAGATAGTTTGGTAATAATCTTCAAATCGTTCATTCCTCACATGGCGGCTGCTGCTCGTTCCTTTATATGTAGTCTAAAGGATTGGCACGTTTATCGGGAATGGACATTTAAAGACGCACTTGTTAATCCATTGTGGGGAGTAGCCAAATTCATGTAGGCTAGGGTATGTGAATCCAAGTCTACATTGAGACGAAATTTGAATAAGAACATGCTGCTCCATAGCGGCGAGAAGACATATGCATGTAGCATAAGTGAATCCGAGTTCTCCCTGAGTGTATCTACGAAGAGGCACAAGCTAATTCAGAGACACTCCCTAATCCGAGGCGAGAAACCATTCTTATGTAGTAAACCCAAGGTCATATTACCTTACATGTGAACATTTTATGTCATAACTTATGGTGGCAAGAAGAGATATTAATATAGTACAGGGAGATTCTTTTCCCGGAGTGTGGCATTCATGCAGCTACCCGGGGCGCACTCCTTCCGTCAGCCAACCGAAATCGGGTCGCAAATTCCCCGCAGGTATAATTCATAACATTGTACATAATGGTAATTTCACCACGCAAATCATGATTAACACGCCAGTAGTAGCGCGGATCAAAATAGTGAACCAGCCGTATAGTATTTGCCGTGCCAGTCTATTTCTATGACTGTTCACTTTGAGCATCTGTGTACCTTCTTGGCGCCCCATCCCCTGCCTGACATGAAGCAGCCACCTAACCTTGGCTGAAGGTTGACGCGATGTAAATCAATTTATTCTTGTGGATCATAACTGTGATCCGTGTGACCACTGGCGTGACATTTTTTTAACTTCGTTCGTTTTGTTATAGCAGTGTCTTATCTCAGTTCATGTGCATATATCTACTCCGTTTTATGAGTTTATACTAATTATTGCTTTATAAGTGCAAATTGGATGACTATGAGAATATAAATCGATGGCTGCATGATCCGGACAGTGAGGAAGGTGAAGTGCTTGGTGTTGAGGATGAGGACGAGGTTGAAGAAGACCATGTAGTAGTGCATCGAGATGTGGACCGTGATGCTGATAGTGATGGTGACAGTGTTTCTAGTGGTGATGATGATTGTGTGCCTTCTAATTATTATACTGGAAAAGACGGAACAAAGTGGAGAAAGTCAGTTGTTGCGCCAACATCGCGCACACGTTCTCAGAACATTATTTTCCATTTGCCAGGTCCTAAGAACGGAGCCAAAAAATGCTAGCACACATTTGCTGTGTTTTGAACAATTTATGGAAGTCATCATGATTTAAAAACATGTTGAGCATACAAATATATACATGGAAAAATCAGGTGTAATTTTTAGCGTGAAAAGGACGCAAGAACGACAGATGTGTGATTAGATCACTTGTAGGTATTTTGTATCTTGCCGTTGTATTGAAGTCTGGAAGATGAAATATGTTAGAAATGTGGGATAATAGTTGTGGAAGAGGAGTGCATGCTATTTTTGTAACAATGAGCGCATTGGACAGAGCATTGGAAGACTTAGGCAGGAACAAAGCACGAGGCATAGATGATATACCTATTGAGTTGCTACGGTGCATAGGAGATGAAGGTCTGATCAGGTTATATCACTTGGTGTGCAGGATTTATGAGACAGGTGAGGTATCCTTTGATTTCAAGTAGAATGTTATCATCCCTATTCCGAAGAAAGTGGGAGTTGACATATGTGAAGATTACCGTACAATCAGCTTGCTTACACATGCTTCAAAGATCCTGTCTAGAATAATTTACAAGAGGATAGAAAGCCAGATAGAAACGGAGTAGGGTGAAGACCAGTTTAGTTTCAGGAGAAATGTAGGAACAAGGGAAGCTGTACTGAGTCTTATGCTGATTTTGGAAGGTAGAATAAGGAAAGATAAGAGAACGTTCATGGCATTTGTAGACTTAGAAAAGGCTTTTGGTAATGTTGATTGGACTAAATTGTTTGACAATGAGCGCACAGAGATTTAAATTTCTCATGCGTTGCCTCCGGTTTGATAACATTCGTACTAGACATGAACGCAGGGAGGTGGACAAGCTTGCAGCCTTCAGAGAATTATTTCGAAACCTCGTACTGAACTGCAGGCAGAATTAATCGGCAAGTGAATATCTCACCGTTGATGAACAATTGCTGCCTGAATATTGGCGGCATCAATGCTCGAATAATATTTTCTGCAAATAAAAATTATGCAGCAGTGTCTCACCAAAATTTCCTGCGAACTCTTGCTTTGGATTTGATGAAACATGAAATCCAAAGCAGAATCAACCTGAGTAGAGCAGCAAGGGCACTTTAAACCCACAGCCTACTTTCCTGCGAACATAGCCGACATCTCTCGAACCCATGGTCGGATTTTAACAAATGAGGTGTCGTTGGACTCGAGCTGACGGGGGGGCATTGCTAAGGACCACTCGCTCTATTTTTCTTATCTTTTAAAATTTTTGTTTTTCAAAATAGGCGATAGTTTTTAAACTAATTATGATAGAACGTTGAGCCATGGTTCAAACGAACGGTCTCTATGTCTTTTATCTTTTATAATAAACCTTTTTTTATTTTTTATCTCTTTTGAAAACACTGAAATTTTGAATTTTTTATTATTTGGAAACTAACAAGTCTACAAAAAAGTTTGTTTGACGTAAATGAATGGTCCCTACCCCTTCTACCCCCAAAATAAATTTCTAATCTCTAGGATAAAATATTGACAGTAGGTAGTAGTGAGATGGGGAGAGTTCTGACTCGTCCCCTACTTTCATATAAACGTTGCCGATATCCCACGAACGCAAGGTCGGATTTTAACGAACGAGTTGTTGTTGCTGTTGGGGAGACGTCATCTTTGCTAAGCATGTGTGTTTGTATTTTTTTTGAAAATGTTTGCTTATTGGATTGGCTCTATTTTGGAAACGGTGAATTTTGGAAAAACGTGTGTTTGACGTTAATGTAAGGGAGCTATGCCTTCTAGGTGGACAGCATGTTTCAAGGGTGTAGGAGGTAAAAAATGATAGCCTACTTTCTCGCGAACATTGGCGATAATTGGCGAACGGATGGTCGGATTTTAACAAATGAGGTGTCGTTGGACTCGAGCTGACGTCCTCTTTCCTATAGACCACTTGTTATATTTAAAAAAATTGAAAAATTTTGATTTTGAAAGTAGGCTATAGTTTGAAAACCAAACATGATAGAACATTGTGCCATAGTTGAAACGAATGGTCTCTATGACCTTTATTTTTTATATTAAAACTTTTTATTTTTTGAGATTTTTTGAAAACACTGAAATTTTGAATTTTTACTATTTTGGAAACTAGTAATTCTACAAAAGAGTTTGTTTGACATAAATGAAAGGTCCCTACCCCCTCGACTAAGAAAATAAATGTCAAGTCTCCAGGGCAAAAACTATGCATTTTAATTTTTTTATGTCTTAAAATAAAAGAGTGATTGTAGGCAGAGAGCCGGTAGCGCTTGACGTATGTTACAACGGGGCTATGACTGGCCATGGAGAATACAGGAAATGGCTATTTTGACGGAGCGACAAAGCGGGGGAGTGCTTTTTGATATTTTCCTATATGACGAACGAATGAAGGTGAATATTTTCAAAAAATCCCTCATCGTGATCTTTAAAACATGTTAGTAAACACTGACCAGTAATCTGAAAAATTCATAATGGTATTAGACGAACAAAAGCTAGGCTTTTATAGTCGACAACAACCGAACTTGTTTTGTGTATGTATGTCTGACTGGCGGCCAGAACGGAAAGAATAACTTATTGAGGCATGGCTAGTCGGCTTACAGAATGGAATGTCAGTCAAGCTGACAACACTGCTGTTATATGATAACAGGTGGAACAATGTGGCAACTCTGTAAAAAGGTGATAACGGCTAGCCAGGCGAGCAGAGCAGCAGCAGGCAGGGCCCCGCAGAGAAGAAAGGGGAGAGAGGGGAAAGGGTGAACACAAAGAGAGAACAGGAAATCACGTGACCACTGCAGAGCTTGCCAAGAGCGGTGAGGAACGAGGCCGGAGGACTGCGGGGAGGTGAGGGGTTGGATAAGAGAGTATTGAGCATGTCACTGCACATTGCGCGTCATTCCTATGGTAAACGTTACTGTGTTAACATAGGTTGTGTCTTCTCTGTATAAAATAATTGCATTTGTGTACTTAACCCCAGTTGGTTACTATATTGGATACATTATATATTTACAGGTAAGTGCGGGATTAACACTGTTTAGTTTATTTTTATGCTAATGAATGTTTAAATTATTATTGGTTTACCATTTGATTGAAGAATTGTTTTTTATTTTGTTTGTTTTAGATAATATTCATACCTGTTGTGGGAGACAGAAACCTGATTCCACTGAAGCCTAGGAGAAGGGAAAAGCAGGGCTTTTTCAAAGCAAGGTAATATTTTTTGAAAATGGCATATATAAAACCTGTTTTTTTATATATTTTATTTTATTTTGTTTATGAAAGATGCTATTTGGACTGGATATACTCATATTGGTTTATTTTCTTTCTTTTTTTAGAGTGTGAGCCTGACAACCGCTGTTGAGAACGTGTGTGTTTGGGACCATTGTTTATCAGAGAGTCTACGGCTGAAAAATTGGGTGATATTGTTTTTTGTTTTTTTTATCATGTTCTTTGCCACTGCTAGCGATAGCTTAACTTGGGAGCCCCTTGAGTCCTGTTTCAAGTCACATGTCTGCTATGGCCGCGTGGTTAATGTTAGGGATAGTTTAATCCCAAAAGACTTTATTGAATTATGTTTTGAAATGTTTAAAGAACAAATTTGTACAGCGCAAAGGTTGCATACGGCTTTAAAAGTCAATACCCAACTCGTGTGCGATTTCATATATAAAAACATGGACGGTGAGCATAAAAAAACATTTTATATTGGTAGTAAAATGCAAGAGCTTTTGATAGCCAATAATCTGAACGAGTGGTATCAAAGCCATGTGGTGAATGCCTTGCTATCAAAATTTGATAAACTACAACAAGGACCAAGTGGTTTAGCGTTAGACAAAATCCATTACCTGCAAATCAACATTTGTCATTTCAACCCGTTGAATGCTGGGTCTAGACACATTTCTTTACCATCAGCGATTGCCTGTGGGAGAGCGGTGGTAAATATTGAAAATAAGGATGATTAATGTTTCCTCTGGTATGTGGCCGCGTATTTGCAGCCAGCACAACGTCACTGTGAGAGACCAGCAAAGTACAAGGCCAAGTTTGATGAATTGAAACAAACTGTAAATTTAACTCGAGTATCGTTCCCTATGGACATAACGGAAATTCATAGGTTTGAACACGACAACAAGGACTTTTTGTTCATGGTGTATGGCCTTGACGGTATTGAGATTGTGGGACCTGTTGATGCCACAAAAGAACCGAAACGACACCACATTCATCTTTTATATCTGTCTTACGGAGAAGTGAATCACTATTGCCTTAAGTAGATTGCTAAGCAGTCAAATGTCTAAACATAAACCTAAGACACATATTTGTGACCGTTGCTTGCAATATTTTGGAAAACCTACGCTTTTGGAACGTCATAGGGTAGATTGTCTATCTCAGGAAATGGTAAAATTGGTATTGCCACAAGGGGACAAGGCTATGTTAAAGTTTAAGGACATTCACAAGCGTGACACTGTTCCCTATCTGGTATATGCAGATTTTGAAGCTCTCACTACACCCATGGCGAGATGTGAACCAGATCCCACCATCAGCTCAACCACACCCATTCAAAAACATGAACGTTTTGCCATAGGATTTAATGTGGTGTGTGCCTATGAACCCACACGATCCGTTTACAAATCCCGTGAGGAGCCAGATTGCGCCAGATGGCTCTTGGATGAACTTGTAAAGTTGGCCGACCATGTACAGGGATTACTGGACCACCCAGTACCCATGAACCTATCTCCATAACAGCAGCAGCAGTATGAGCATGCCACGACATGTCATATTTGCGAAAAGCCACTGATCAGTGCTGGAGACACCGTTCGTGATCACTCGCACTTTACGGGAGAGTTTCGTGGAGCTGCGCATAGTAAACGCAATTTGAACTTTTCTGCTCCTCATTTCATGAGTGTATTTTTCCACAATCCGGCGAATTATGAAATTCAGTTTTTTATTCGTGAATTGAGTCATGCCAACAAGGGCTCGTTTACCATTATCTCCAAAACCATGAGCCTTTTACACCCCTGACATGGCGGTTGAGCAACATTAGCATTCGATTTTTGGATTTCTTTAAGTTTATGGCATCCTCGCTAGACAGTATTGTGAATGGCTTGGATGAAGAGGAATTAAACAAGATGTTCAGTAAAGGACATATAGCCTACTTTCTCCTAAATGCATGGGTATTGTTATAACTCTTTGTCCTTTCCAAGGAGTATAATTGAATGTTGGTTGTAGTAGCTTGTTGAAATAAGTGACATACGGATATTAAACACGAATATGAGGTGCCCTTTGCTAGTGCTACCTCTGTACCAAATTTCGTTCAATTCGGTTTCACAGTGTTTGAATAGATAAGGGGAATCTATTGGCACACATACATGGCCGCCAGCTGCAAATTAATGGGCAGATGACCTAGTAGATTGGTCAAAAGATTCTTTATACATAAAGGTATAATTTTACAAAATTTGGTAGAGATCAGATAAAAAGGTTGGCCGTAATTTGATTTAAGCTTTGAACATTTGGGTGGCCGCCAATACGTTTCCGTCAAGATTGCGGCGATATAAACCATGACACTGAGGTGCTCTTTGCTAGTGCTATCTCTATACCAAATTTCGTTCAAATCGGTTTCACCGTGTTTGAATAGACAGGGGAATCAATTGGCACACATACATGGCCGCCATCCGCAAATTATTGGGCAGATGACCTCGTAGTTTGGTGAAAAGATTCTTCGTACATAAAGGTATAACGTTGCAAAATTTGGTAGAGCTCAGGTGATTAGGTTGGTCGTAATATTATTTAAGCTTTTAACATTTGGGTAACCGCCATTACGTTTTCGTCAAGATGGCGGCGATATAAAACATGACACTGAGATGCCCATTGCTAGTGATACATCTGTACCATATTTCGTTCAATTCGGATTCACCGTGTTTTAAAAGATAGGGGGAATCAATTTGCAAACAAGCATGGCCGCCATCTGCAACTTATTGTGCAGATGACATCGTAGTTTGGTCAAAATATTCCTCATACATAAAGGTATAATGTTGCAAAATTTGGTAGAGATAAGATAAATAGGTTGGTCGTAATTTGATTTAAGCTTTGAATATTTGGGTGGCCGCCATTACGTTTCCGTCAAGATGGCAGCGATATAAAACATGACACTGAGGTGCCCTTTGCCAGTGCTACCTCTGTACCAACTTGAGTTCAATTTGGTTTCACCGTGTTTGAAAAGATAGGGGGAATCAATTTGCACACAAATAAGGCCACCATCCGCAAGTTATTAGGCAGATGACCTCGTAGTTTGGTCAAAGAATTCTTCATACTTAAAGGTATAATGTTACAAAATTTGGTAGAGATCAGATGAATAGGTTGGTCGTAATTTGATTAAAGCTTTGAACATTTGGGTGGCCGCCATTACGTTTAAGTCAAGATGGCGGCGATATAAAACATGACACTGAGATGCCCATTGCTAGTGATACATCTGTACCATATTTCGTTCAATTCGGATTCACCGTGTTTTAAAAGATAGGGGGAATCGATGTGCACACAAATATGGCCACCATCCGCAAATTATTAGGCAGATGACCTCGTAGTTTGGTCAAAGGATTCTTCATACTTAAAGGTATAATGTTACAAAACTTGATAGAGATCAGATGAATAGGTTGGTCGTAATTTGATTTAAGCTTTGAACATTTGGGTGGCCGCCATTACGTTTCCGTCAAGATGGCGGGGTATAAAACATGACACTGAGGTGCCCTTTGCTAGTGCTACCTCTATACCAAATTTCGTTGAATTTTGTTTCACCGTGTTTGAAAAGATAGGGGGAATCGATTTGCACACAAATATGGCCACCATACGCAAATTATTAGGCAGATGACCTCGTAGTTTGGTGAAAAGATTCTTCATACATAAAGGTATAAGGTTGCAAAATTTGGTAGAGCTCAGGTGATTAGGTTGGTCGTAATATTATTTAAGCTTTTAACATTTGGGTAACCGCCATTACGTTTTCGTCAAGATGGCGGCGATATAAAACATGACACTGAGATGCCCATTGCTAGTGATACATCTGTACCATATTTCGTTCAATTCGGATTCATCGTGTTTTAAAAGATAGGGGGAATCAATTTGCAAACAAGCATGGCCGCCATCTGCAAATTATTGGGCAGATGATATCGTAGTTTGGTCAAAAGGTTCCTCATACATAAAGGTATAATCTTGCAAAATTTGGTAGAGATCAGATAAATAGGTTGGTCGTAATTTGATTTAAGCTTTGAATATTTGGGTGGCCGCCATTACGTTTCCGTCAAGATGGCAGCGATATAAAACATGACACTGAGGTGCCCTTTGCCAGTGCTACCTCTGTACCAACTTTAGTTCAATTTGGTTTCACCGTGTTTGAAAAGATAGGGGGAATCAATTTGCACACAAATAAGGCCACCATCCGCAAGTTATTAGGCAGATGACCTCGTAGTTTGGTCAAAGAATTCTTCATACTTAAAGGTATAATGTTACAAAATTTGGTAGAGATCCGATGAATAGGTTGGTCGTAATTTGATTAAAGCTTTGAACATTTGGGTGGCCGCCATTACGTTTAAGTCAAGATGGCGGCGATATAAAACATGACACTGAGGTGCCCTTTGCTAGTGCTACCTCTGTACCAAATTTCGTTCAATTTGGTTTCACTGTGTTTGAAAAGATAGGGGGAATCGATTTGCACACAAATATGGCCACCATCCGCAAATTATTAGGCAAATGACCTCGTAGTTTGGTCAAAGGATTCTTCATACTTAAAGGTATAATGTTACAAAACTTGATAGAGATCAGATGAATAGGTTGGTCGTAATTTGATTTAAGCTTTGAACATTTGGGTGGCCGCCATTACGTTTCCGTCAAGATGGCGGCGATATAAAACATGACACTGAGGTGCCCTTTGCTAGTGCTACCTCTGTACCAAATTTTGTTGAATTTTGTTTCACCGTGTTTGAAAAGATAGGGGGAATCGATTTGCACACAAATATGGCCACCATCCGCAAAGTTATTAAGCAGATGACCTCGTAGTTTGGTCAAAGGGTTCTTCATATTTAAGGGTATAATGTTACAAAATTTGGTAGAGATCAGATGAATAGGTTGGTCGTAATTTGATTTAAGCTTTGAACATTTGAGTGGCCGCCATTATGTTTACGTCAAGATGGCGGCAATATAAAACATGACACTGAGGTGCCCTCTGCCAGTGCTACCTCTGTACCAAATGTCGTTCAATTCGGATTCACCGTGTTCGAATTGATAGGGGGGGGGGGCAGACATTCAGAGTACACACACTCACACACACACACAGACAGACACACAATTTTTGGCCCTGTAGTGATCTCATAAGTCTACTTTCATTTTTTGCAAAAAGTAGGCTAAAAATACCAGAATGCATTTTAATGATCCTAAGCAATTTCTGTTGTGCATTCGGAAAGGTATATTCCCGTATGATGGGACGTGTTAAAGCAAACAATACTAACACGCAGTACCGTTTCCGAAGAAGACTATGCACATGCATGTCAAGTTTGGCGAGTGTTTGACATTAATACGCTAAGTGAATACGCTATGCATTACCTAAAACTGGATGTATTGCTGCTTACAGATGTGTTTCAAAAATTCCGTGAGTTGTGTCAGCACATCTATGGTCTTGGACCCGGCTTACTATTATACGAGTCCTGGGCTCTCGTTTGATGCCGCTTTGAAATACACTCAAGTGGAATTGGATTTACTCACTGATGTAGACATGGTTCTATTTTTTGAAAAGGGCATTCGCAGTGGCTCTGTGTCGCTTAACCAGCGCCATGCCGAAGCGAACAATGTCTACATGACCGATTATTCACCAGGTAAACCAGAATCGTACTTAATGTACTATGACGTGCATAATTTGTACGGCTACGCCATGAGTCAGCCTTTGCCCTATGGGAAGTTTGCTTGGCTGACAGAGAAACAAGTGTCAGAATTTGATGTGAACATGGCTAGTCAAGAAACAGGCCGTGGATATGTGCTAGAAGTGGATATTAAATATCCCTCATCCTTGTATGATGAACATGCCGATTTTCCATTCTGCCTCTAGCAAACGGTTCCCCCTGACAGTAAAGTGAAAATTGAAAAACTTATGGGCACATTTTACAACAAAAATCGGGGTGTGCTACATATCCAAATGTTGGTGCAATGCCTAGCCCAAGGTTTGGTGTTGAAGAAAATGCATAGGGGTATTTCTTTTGCTCAAAAAGCATGGCTTGAGCCATACATGCGACTCAACACAGAGCACCGACAAGTGGCAACACAGCAGTTTGAAATTATTTTTAAAAATTAATGTTAACTGCATCTATGGCAAGTCAATGGAAGATGTGCGCAAATACCGTGACATTAAATTGGTCAATGTTTGGGAAGGACGTTACGGTGCCCGGCGGTACATTGCCAAGCCAAATTTCAAATCGATCAACATTATCGATGAGAATTTGGCTACTATTGAATTGAGTAAGACCAGCGTGACCATGGAAAAGCCCATTTACTTGGGCCAAGTCATTTTAGACTTTTCTAAATCGGTCATGTATCGATTTCACTATGAGTTTGCCAAACGCCATTTTGAGGACGTCTCTCTTTTGTGTATGGATACGGACTCATTTATTTACCACATTCACCACTGCAACCCCTATGACGTCATGAGACAGCAAAGCGACTGGTTCGACACCTCATCCCATAGCGCTGACAACGTGTTTCAGCTACCCATAAAAAACAAGAAGGAAATGGGCGTTTTAAAAGATGAATGCGGAGATTCCGTTATGACGGAATTTGTAGGTTTGGCCTCGAAAATGTATGATTATCTTACATTAGACCTTAAGGTAGCCAAAAGAGCAAAAGGTGTAGGTAGGGCAGTGGTAAAATCGCTACGTGTAGACGATTACTTAGCGGTTTTACGCACTGGCAAAGATATGTCCCATACACAGTGCAGGATACAATCCAGCAACCATCATTTGTATCTTGTGGAACAGAGAATACGCACCCTCGCCTCCATGGATAACAAACGTGTGTGGGCTGATGACTTGCTCACCAGCCTGCCCTGGGGTTATGATCGCAAAGAGGAGAAGGTGTGATATTTCTGTTTGTTCGTTTAGGAACATGGCTTTTTGTAACTTGTAGACATAGTATTTTGTAAATATTGTTTTTTGTCATTCTAAATAGTAGATTTTGTAAATAGTGACAACCCACTTGGTCCTTTTGCTCTTTTAAAAGTTATATGCAACCTTATTTTTATTTTTATTTTAAATTTAACCGAGTTGGGAATTGGAAAATGGTATATAGTTTGATTCTTTTAAAGCTCTACAAAGTTGTAGTGTTCGTAAATATGAAATAAGTAACATTTTTTAGTAACTTTAATTATTTATTCTTTGTAATGGTAAAATGTTAAACTTAAAAAAAGTTACTTTGGGATCAGTGTGCATGTCGAGAATGTGCTTTTGGGAATAAATAAAGTGGTTGTGTTTGTTCCCAGAAAGACAGGTATGGTTGTGTGAGTAGAGAGAAAGCTGGTGTGTATGTATGACCAGAGCAAACACGGTGAGGTAGAGTGGGTGGGTGGGGGGAAATTGTTACTTATATATGAAATGATCATTAGTCATTTTGTTTTCAATAGTTTTGTTTTCTTTAAATGTAGCGGTCAATAGACATTATTTTTGTAAAAACAGTCTTACCTGCAGTAGTCGTAGACCTCGACGTTTCTCAAAACACACGTAAACACATTGCAGCATCATCATGGTCAAGCACTCCAATCAACATCATTGACAAATCTCATCTTTCAACATACACCAAATGGAAAAATGTGTAAACAGCAAAATGGAAAATCCATGTTTCGATATCACAAAAATTCATAAACGCAAAACTTGAAACGGACAATTTTAAAAACTGGAAATGGCTATGTGTGAAATATGAAAATTGAAGAAAACCTGAAACGTACATTGTTTAAAAAGTGTAATCAACAAAATGGAAAATCCATAACATGAAAAACACAAAACTTGAAACGAACATTTTTAAAAAATTGTAAATTGCAAATTGGCAAATGGCTATGTGTGAAAATGTGAAAATGAAAAATCAGCCCATCAACATCATGATTTTTTTAAATTAAAAAGAAACATCGTGTTCTGGTAAACCTTTGTTTTTATTTCATAACCAAAGGGATTGACAAAAGAAAAAATAGAATACAAACAAATCCCAATTCCTCACACCTCAATTCGTCAATGTTTATGTCCATGAATCATCAACTTTCCTTTCATAGCACTCATCACAATCAGGACTGCCATCCTTTCACTCACTGAGGCATCACAGGATGTGAAACGTTGTTTAGCTTTTTCAATAACAATTTATCTGCCACATGACTTAAACCAGGATGACTATGGCGTTATGATAGGTCATGTTCTTTGCATGCTTGATCCAAAAGATTAATGGGTACATCACCACGCTGCAAACGTTTTTCAAGATGCGTTCCAGGGCCACAAAAACGATAACCTGGAAGATGGATTTCGAAAGGTAGTATTGTATCACTTTGTCAGTGACGCCATTGCCAGTACAGGTCTGGCATATGGTGAAAAGGTTTGGTCTTCCTCCTCAACTTTGGACGAAGTTTGTGTTTGTTGTTTTTGTTGCTTTTTCTCGCCATGAGACCCGTGGAATGATTCAACAAAGTCTTTACATGGACTTTTATGACCGTGATACAGTTTCACTAGCTGACAAGTCGCGCACTGACGCATAGAGGGTATTTTTGCCATGGCCACTTGCTTATGGTGATCGTATTCCGTACAGGGTTGCAATTCACTGAACACAGGGTCTTGAGTCCATGATTTTGGTACATGTTGACAGATTTCTTTCACCGCGTTGGCGACCACATAATAAATGAACGACTTGGGCAGCGCTAAGAGTTCCTCTTTGGTAAAACTGTCTAGTTTCTTTTTGCACACAAAGAACTTCCCGATGGAATTGTCCGTAGCATTGTCTTTCTCCATGGTATCACGTGTTGTAGATGTTAACACGTCGCTTGTAGAAATCTCACTGGCGTCATTCACAGGTAAATCTTGAGTTATAATTTTGTTCAACAACTCCCAGCAGACATGGATGGTTAACCAATGAAAGAGATGCCACGCATGTGCTAGGGCTGTATGGGTAATGTTGCCACAGGAAGAAGTATTCATCAGCGTTTGCGGGGTTGGGCAGCCCAAGTCCATGAGGTCGATACATTGACAGTAAGACGCCAAAAATGGTTGCAACCATTCACGTTCTTCATTACCTTTCACAAATACCACATTGGCCGAGGACAAGTGTGCTTTCATGACCATGTCCAAATATTTATAGGAAATGGTTCCTTGATTCCCGTCTAGTTGCCTATGATTTTCAATCCACTCGGTTGGTTTACGATCTTTTTCACACAACAAATCAAAAGCCTGGGGCGGTTTAAATAGCAAATGCGTAGCTTGCGATATCCAAAAAGTGGTACAATCGATAATGGCCACTTGTTTAAATATAAATTTGTTGTCACCAATGTTAAATCCTTGGCAATCCACAATGAGTGTGCGCAACATGTTGCCGCTTGCCTGGACCAAGTTCAACTGACAACTGACTGACATTCATTGACTAAGGTGTGGTCATGACATGGACTTACCTGCCATGCTGGTTTGAAAAAAAATGAGGTTAGGGTAGGACAAGGGGACATGAAAAAATAAGAATTTAAGAATTACATCATTTTATCATCATAACACGTCTTACAGGCTTTTGTCATTTTGGGATAAGGACGATACCAACTGATACAACAATATAGTCTCTTGTGTTCGTAACGTCCATAACACCGATGTTGTCCCAATGTCTCTAAACTAGGCGTTTTCGATGGTGAGCTACTTACTGAAGCACCATGGACACCATATGGTCCACACGTATCGTAACTTGTATTTTCATCACTCAGGTACACGAGTGAGGGATAGCTTGAATGACAGGGTATATTTCCCACCTCCATTCTGCACAGGTAGGATCAGGCAGGTGACCAGCGCTGCATGGGTTCATCGCTCTCTTGCCATTGGTCTGTGATGATGGGACAAAAGGCACATTTCATTTCATCTCTAGTTTTTAAATAGTAGAATCCAGCGGCCGCCAAGGCTTGAGGGTTTATGAAAGGCACTGGCCACGTTGCAAAAGTCTTGAAACGTTGTTCCTCAGAGTTTAAATTCATGGATGTGACGACTCTTGAGCCTTTAAAGCAAGACATGACTGAGCGGCTTAACGTGGGTTGACTTGTTATTTATACACTCGTCACTTGGTTGGATAGTGGATAATAGTTGACTTGTTTGTGATGAATAATCAAACAGTAGGCCGTCGTATTGGCTGGTATATTATCATGCGTTTCAAAATCTAGTCGAATGTCAATATTGGATGGCTTGACAGACTCTTCCAGGTTATTTATTTATTTATTTATTTATATATTTATTTACCGTTTGGCTTTTAGTGCCGGGATTGTCCGAGGACATGTTCGGCTCGCCTGAGTCTGTAGCTGCTTCCAGCGGACACTCTAAAGGGTGAGCTACAAGTTCCGTACAATTTCAAGTAGTTCCAACTTTCGCCACCAGATATCAATGATACCTAGTGGTGAACGTTGGAACTTTGATAGAGCGTTGTGACGAAATCTAACCTACCAAATTTTGTTTTACACAAGTTTAGTCTGTGAAAGGATTTTTTACATGCCATAAATCTATGACATGGGACCGCCGGCTTTACTTCCCCTCCGAAGGAAGGCATACTGAAGGATTTTTAACGCTCTTAAAAAATCCGACGACTTCGGCCGGGTTTGAACCCGCTATCTTGGGCATAGCAGTTCAGCATGCTACTGACTACGCCACCGAAGCCGCTCTTCCAGGTAAGAACAGTCAAAGACAATCAGTGTCGCCCTTGCCTTAAACGCTTGGGGTAGCAGCATGGGGCTGTTCTCTTTTTGATAATACGACCATCTAAATTTACAAAACAAGTCGTACAGGGTGCCAGACTTATTTTTTGAAAAATCTAAATCCAGTCCTTCATAGGGGAACACTGATCCGTTGAGGAAAAGACGTGCATTTCTCAATTGCAGGTGATCAAATTGCGTAGTATCTTTGGTTTTTTGATACTTGCGATTCGTTTGAAAACCCACGATCATGTAGAGAGGTCTCTCTGTATAGCGGGCTGTTTTTATAGACCAACTGAGTGTGTTGGTGGTGGGCAATAGCAGATACTCATGGAGTGCCCAGCTTCTAAATTCCATGGGTAGAGGCATATCTCTCTTTACCATCTTGAGTAATTCCAGTTTTTTGCTATCTTAAAGGTTCACATGGGGCACTTACCATAACAGGCGTTGTAGTTGAATTTTTGAATCTATGGGGGCATTGTCAGCTCCCATGAGTGCATTATTATCACTCCTGTCTCTCACCAAATAAAGCACTTGCCTTGCGTTGACCACAATGCGCTGGTGATGTTCGGCAAAGCCTAAAATCAGTTTAAGAGGTAAATATCCAGTAAAGGTGCCATCGGTGTGTACCATCCAGTCATTGGTCGAGTCAGGGCACCAACCCGCCATGCAAAGCGTTTTACCTTCTTCCTCACTATAAGAGGGGTATAGTTTCATGACACTGGAAATACCCATATTTCGAGTGCTATCCACCACGATATCGTTAATCACGTAACGCATGTCAGAAAACAGAAAGGCAAAAGCATGGTTGGCTAATTTGGATGTGGTGGGTGTAGAGCCATCGGCTTTGGTGAGACGACCTTCAATCTGAATGACACTTTCATGCGGTACGGTGTAAATATCTTGGTGGTTGATAACAAATTGAATTTCATCATTGTTATTGAGTTCAGGTGTTTGAGCTTGATAGGAATGGAGATCAATTCTTACCAACCCTGGTTGCTCCTCGATGTGGTTCGCTACCTCTAGGATAGAATTCATCATGGGGGTTGACGTGGTAACCCAAATGTTGTAAAATCTGCTTGTCTTGAGATGTTAACTTGTATTCACGTGGCAAACAACTAACACCACTCCTAGACGGTGTTGTTGCTTTATATACAAACTTCATAGTGGCTTTAGCACATACTTGTAAGTCACTGGTGTGGTAGAATCTAGATCAATGACTTGTTGCTCTCTATTGATCAGTGTTAAAGTTATATTACTAATACCATCGACAGCCACACAATGAAAAAGCACACCTGGAGGGTTTTCACGGATAATATAGCCATAGGGCGATGTCACAATAAAGTCAAAAAGCGAATGCGATGGTTGTTGATTGGTGTACACTTGCCTAATAATATTACACGTCACCGACACATGATGGTCCTCAATGAATTTCACTTCAAGGTCTGATTCGTGTTTTTTGTTGGGCTCCAACACGCGTGGTTTAAATCCTAGTAATAGACCAATGGAATCGGGGTGTGTTTTAAAATCAATGTTGAATGTAGAGAACTCAGGGGCCGATAACCTAGATGTTAGGCCCCTTCAAACAACAATTATCATCATCATCATGAATGTAGAGAAAATACTGCAGCGATGAGTATTGGTATTTCCTACAAGTTCAAACTTGCGCGATCCATCGAGAAATGACTTTAAACCATATTCATTGATCAACACCACATAAATGTGTTCACAAATATTATCGATCGTATATCCTCCTGAGTTCAGGGTGAGCACTGAATCATCATAGTAAAACTTGTTTATATTTTTACGTATGTTGTATATTCGATTGTACGTTTCAAGTGAAACAAGTCCTCAACCATAGGGTTCTTCACTCAATTCGATGGCCGGGTAAAAGTCTAGGCTGACTTCTGGTCCACGTCCATGCAGTGTGAACGTTTTACTTTCTGCCGACATACTGTTGACGTTTTTGCATATACTGTGTCTTATATAAAAAAATAAACATAAACGTCCACACTGTTGGCTGTTAAACGTTTGCTCACGTTTCACATTATAATATAACTTGATCCTGTTTCCAAAATAGGTCACTAGTTCCACCGGCGGGGGCTAATCCCCAAAACTGTCAAAGTACCATACGGTGGATCCCTCTTTGACATAAGCTACATAATGCGTTCCTGGTCCTCGGTGATCATCCAAATTGACAACAGCACATTACTGTTTCCAGGGTCGTGGGGGTAATTGGTTTCGCGTAAACACACCTCGAAAATGAGAAAGCTTTAGTTGTTTAGCATAGCTTTCCACTTGTTCATGCGTTAGGGCATGTGTTGCTATGGCTGAGGTTAATTTTTTTTAATATTTCGAAATGGTGAAATCCCAAATCCTTGTTGATAAAAGGCTGGCTTTAAATTGGCATTACTAGCCCCCATTGCAATCGCTTCCATGGTTTCATTATGTCGCTGACTTTCCTTGAGTTGTTGCTTGCCCTGCTATGTGGCTTTGATGGTTTTCTTCACTGCACTGGCACCGCCCAAAAGTGAACCAAGAGCAGCCAAACCGGCAAATACAGCTGGTAAAAATCCCGCTCGTTTGGGGACGGGAATCACTCGCCCTTGTTTTGGACTCTGTCGCTGACGTTTTGGAATAACACGTCTTTGTGCTGCTCGAAGGGCTTTTGTTATGGCCCACACATTATTTTTTATTTATTTTTCGCAAGGGTTTGTCCACGAATGTCGTAAGCCCAGGCTTTGCCTAGGAAAGGGTCTTATTTTTAATCTTTTTAGACTTTTTTACCACATACCTTTGTTTCACCATGATGATAATGACCAACAACCTTTCACAAGAAAGTTTAAGTCACAACTAACGTCAGATTGTTATTTCATGGCTGTATATTCCAATTCCACATAAAGTGGGAAATCGTTAATGGTTTTTCCCGCTTGCTTTTCATCCCATGTCAACATGAGATGAAAGGATAATTCGTCACCTGCATTGACCATTTCATGGTTATGGACCAACATCCTTTGACCATTTAACCTTATTTGTAAATGGTTATCATCGGGCTGTCAGCTTGACTGACATTCCATTCTGTTAGCCGACTAGCCATGCCTCGATAAGATATTCTTTCCGTTCTGGCCGCCGGTCAGACATACATGCACAAAGCAAGTTCTGCTGTTGTCGACTATAAAAGCCTTGCTTTTATTCGTCTAATACCATTATGCATTTGTCAGGTTACTGGTCAGTGTTTACTAACATGTTTTAAAGATCACGATGAGGTATTTTTTGAAAATATTCACCTTCAATTGTTCGTCATATAGGAAAATATCAAAAAGCGCTCCCTCGCTTTGTCACCCCGGCGAAATAGCCATTACCTGTATTCACCATGGCCAGTCATAGTCTTGTTGTAACATACGTCAAGCGCTACTGGCTCTCTGTCTACAAACACTCTTTTATTAAAAAAAATAAAAAAAAATAAAATGCATAGTTTTTGCCCTAGAAACTTGACATTTATTTTCATGGGCGAGGGGGTAGGGACCATTCATTTATGTCAATCAAACTCTTTTGTAGAATTACTAGTTTCCAAAATAGTAAAAATTCAAAATTTCAGTGTTTCCAAAAAATTTTAAAAAAGGTTTTATTATAAAAAAATAAAGGTCAGAGAGACCATTCGTTTCTACTATGGCACAACGTTCTATCATGTTTGGTTTTCAAACTATCGCCTACTTTCCAAAATTAAATTTTCCATCTTTTTAATATAACAATTGGTCTATAGGAAAGAGGACGTCAGCTCGAATCCAACGACACCTCATTTGTTAAAATCCGACCATCCGTTCGCCAATTATCGCCAATGTTCGCGAGAAAGTAGGCTATCATGTTTTTTCTCCTAAACCCTTGAAACCTGCTCTCCACTTAGAGGGCATAGCCCCGTTACATTAACGTCAAACAAACTTCTTCCCAAAATTCACCGTTTCCAAAATAACGCCAATCCAAAAAACAAAAAAATAAAATAAAAAATAAAAATACCAACACACATGCTTTGCAAAGAGGACGTCACCCCAACGCCAACAACACCTCGTTCGTTAAAATCCGACCATGCGTTCGTGAGATATCGGCAAAGTTTATGTGAAAGTAGGGGGCGAGTCAGAACTCACCCCATCTCACGACTACCTACTGTCAAGTTTTTATCCTAGAGATTTGAAATTTATTTTGGGGTTAGTGGGGTAAAGGCCGTTCATTTACGTCAAACAATCTTTTTTGTAAACTTGTTAATTTCCAAAATAAAAAATAAAATTTCAGTGTTTTCAAAGAACATAAAAAATAAAAAGGACATAGAGACCGTTCGTTTGAACCATGGCTCAACGTTCTATCATAATTAGTGTAAAAACTATCGCCTATTTTGAAAAACAAAAACATTTAAAAAAATTAAAAATATAGGCTATGGGTTTTAAGTACCCTTGCTCCCCTACTAACCTGGAAATAATTCCAACAGAAATTAAGCGTCGTGGAAAGTTGCTTTTGAAAATTGAAGAAGATGCTGTCCCATCTTCGGCTAAAACAAGCAAGATGGGCCGCTGTCACATTTGCGGACGACAACGAAACAAGACAGCCAGTAAAACCAGCCATGTATGCACCAACTGTGTGTGTCCTGACCACCAGCGACCTGTATGTGACACTTGCCGTGATACAAATAATGCATTGCAAGAACTTCCCTGAGCACCGACTGCGAGTGAAGTGTAACATTTCCTCCGAATTTTTTGTACCATTATATTTGTATATTAACTGCAATACAGTGATCACACCTTTTGTTGCATATTCTCCTTATAAATGATCACTTCGTAATCTCTTCTCTATATATACAAAAATGAAAGTTTGTCATTTTTTTCAGAATTTCCACGAAAATTTGTGTTATTTCCGCGTTTCAGATTGTTTTATGACGGATGGGAGCGAAAATATTTTTTTTGTCTGTCTGTCTGTCTGTCTGTGTGTTTGTTTGTCTGCCTGTCTGTCTATGGACAACTATGTGTCCTTATAACTTGACAGGGACGCATGGAGAGCTGCATCAAACCACTCAAAAGACAAGACTCAAACAACAACAACAACTGGAGAACGGCTGGGTAGATCAACGTAAAATTTGATACAGGTATCCATCAGAGGCACTGGGTAGGTTTTGGCCAGGGTTAAACGCTACTCCCAAGGGAAGATGAAGAGAAAAGGAAAGGGAAGTGGTTTTCGGACTGAAGAACAAGTGTGGGTAAATAGGACGAGAGTCCAACACCAACAAAATGAATTTGAACAAGTATTCAGTGACTAGTGTCACCGCAAAGCCCGTGAAGCACCTAAAGTGAGTATGGAACTGGCCGCAGCTAACGGGGGATGCGGCTGGAGCTTGTGCTATTTGCAAGCAAGCAACGATAGTACTTTCCCTTACAAGCCTATATTTCACTACTATGGGGAAGGGTGGTAGTCTGGCAAGACAAAGAAAAAAAGGAGTCAGGTTTAATCGAAGGTTTTGAAAGGCGCAAATAATTTGAATTGGCCCTGATAACGTTAATTTGGGTACTGTTGGATCTCCGTTAGACCAACCAAATACTCACAGAAAGGGAAGCGATGAAGCAATATGAATGCTTTTAGTAAGGATTTTATTTCTTCTTGATGAGTTGGAAGAATGCCAATTGTTGCACGTAAGTTAAGTTGAGATTGTAACCAGCGGATTGCCGATTTAAAGTTCAAACCGGAGGGAAACTATGAATTTGGAAAACAAACCATGAGTTATACAGAAAATCTCGACGAGCAGGAAGCTTGCTGAGCTAGCTATGCTCGCCTCGAAGGCTTATTAGAATTAGTTATGACAACTAAAAAGAGCTTTAAACAAGTTTTTTTGAAGTTTCAAGTTAAATGCAACAAGTAACGACATTTTAATTACTTTTTAAGTAATTTTCTTAAAGAGAGCATAAGCCAAGGAAGAGTTAGGGAAGACAAGGACCTGCCTGACCGTTATCCACTAGGAATTTATAAAACGAAAAAATGGAATTTAATTTATTTAACAATACTTAGAGTTGACGTAACAACCCATATAAAGCTGATTAAGATTCCAATTAATAACAATGAACAATTTCACATACAATAGTCTGAGAATTAATGCTAACAAATTGTAAATTTTTTAACGATGTTAAAGGGGATGCAAGTTCAAAACTTGCTTTGAGCACAAATCTGAATAAGATTTTAAAAGTTGTGCTAAAAATAGCAAACTCCAAAGTTTATAACGAGGATTATAAATAATTAAAGCTATGACAGAGAATCAGGTACAATATATGCACTTTGTGAATTCCTATGTGAAATCTTAAAGTATGAATAAATATTAAATTGGAAATTATAACAAGAAAAGAGAGAATTAAGAAGAAGTTTCTATAACTTCTTGTATTGAAGCAGGGATCACGAGAAAGCTGGGGCCAGTTACCCTTTCGTGAAACCTGGAAAAAGGAAAGTTCGAAAACTCACTTGTGTGTAGAAATAATTGAATTCCCTAATAAAAGAGGAAAAACAATATGATTTAAGGTGTGTACTAGACACAGATTGTACACAGATTACGATGGAATACAGTACAAAGATGGGAGGGCACTTCTATAGAGCGTCACCTCATTGAAAAGAACCTAAATTATACAATTATTATAATATGCTAGTGAGGAGTTTGAGAGGAGGAAATAGGAGGATTAGGAGAAAGTCTTGGCCATATTTATTGCTTTCGTTTGAACACGACACGAATGGTGGTTGAACTGGTACCGTTATGCACTGTATTCTGTTGAAAAGTTCACTATTGCAACACGGAAAGTTTATGAGACGAAAAGTTTTTGCAATTGTGGAGATCACTAGTTAAATTTAGATTGGGAACGTTTATTGCGTTTTGACGTTTATAGATTGTAGTTGAATGCAGCGGATAATTTCCAACGAAGGAAGACAAATTATATGTTGATTAGAGGTATTTTCAACATAAATTCCTCAGTGAGGAACAAGTATTCCCATATTTAGGTGGAAAGTACTTGACGGTTTTACTTGTAGAAAGATAAATTGATGTAGAAAGTCTAGAGTTGTGATAACAGTAGAATTGGGTAGAACATCCCGCGGATGGAAAGAGGTAAGTTTTTATAGACAGTAAGTTTAATAAATCTACAATGGAGTGAGAAATCATTCCCAATTAATTTGTGCAGGAAGCACTAATTTTCCAAGTTGGAAAGTCAGCTTAGATGGATGGAGCATGACTAGAAAAGTCCCTCGAGGGCGGTTATTATGCTGTTGGAAGCAATACTGCACACTGTCTATAAAATCTCATTTTAAAACCATGTAAAATCTTTTAAGATTAGTACTTAGCTCATTTCTGAAGAGTAGGCGATCCAGGCGACCGTTAGCTTAAATCCACATCATGGCGTAGATACTTAAAACATGTCTCACATGAACAGGAGACAAGCCTCAGTAAGGCTCCGACTGTTAGCTTTGAAGACTAACGCACAAGTGGGGACCACACAACGAAGCACAGAGGCACCAAGGTGGGAAGGGGGTGGGAGAAAAACAAAGGAACATACATATGAAATATCAACTTTATAAATAAAACTAAAAGTAATCTTCAAGGAGTTGATAGTAGGCGTCAATAGCGAAGCCTGGTGGAAGGGGTGGTAGTAGAAGTCCTCTTGAGCATGGAGATGTTAGCTGAAGATAGCGGCGACATCTTGTGACTGGATTGGGAAGGAAGTCCTCTTGAGCATAGAGATGTTGAGGATCTTCAGCAGTTAGCTGCTAGATGCCGCTAGGTTGATCATATAAGATATATCTACAACAAACTTTTAAACAGTGTGAACAAGGTGCACAAATAAAAGAAAAGGTAAGAAATCACTGTTGGTATTTGAGAAAAAGGGAAGAAATAAGTTAAGCTAAGGGCAGCGAAGGCTAACTCTGTCTTACCGTGTATTCCAAAGAATACACCAAGCTGGGAGGGGAAAACAACAACAGAGAACAAGAAACACAATGTTAAAGATTCAAAGGTACGGGTGCAATTAAAGACAGTGGTCTTGTAATATACCAATTTGTTATCAAGATCTTCCGCACCCTGACTCTTCCGTTCCCTCCTGAGTAGCAATCGATCATTCCTCAGGAGATCCACGCTAGAGGGAGAAAGGAAAAAAGGGGAGGTGCCTATAAGGAACTGACCAAGGTTTAAGAAAAGTACGTTATAAGAATTGTTGCAATGCGGGGTCGACGGGCGAGAATTAACAACGCCGTCAATCAAAATGTAGCTAGAAGCTGCGAGAAACAAAGCTTCAAAAAAGGTCGCAAAAAGAAGCGAAAGGAGAATTAACAAATGTAAACAAAGCGTATAGAAACAAGTATATGGATTAAGGCTAATAATATACCAAATAAGCAAAGAAACTATGCGAGTAGAAGGCAAGAACTCCATAGGTAACAATAATCTAGTAGCTATAAACAATGACCTTAAGTTATAATAAGCACCAAAAGGGTTCACTAGAAAAGTAGTTAAGTCAGCAAGTAACGTGACGTAAAACAACAAACCACAAAAGTGCGAAATAGTGGCGCAGGTTACAATACATGCCTGCAGTAAAGATATGTAACGATGTTATGAAACGAGGATCAAAACAACCATAGTATACAAGTGTGAGCGAGCGATGAAAGTAAATAAACAAATCCTTGACCCACATACAGCAAGATAACGAGTATGAATAGCTGGAAAAGTCAGTGACCTGAACCAGTTTATCTGAGGGGGCAAGTGGACGACTTCCTGAATTACGGTAGCAACCCACATAAAAATAGTTGGCAGGCAGCCCGAGTTGAGATAAGAAGAACCCGTCATGACCTTTGTGACATATAGAGGGAGTAATCAACGGCTTGGCCTTGCCCGAGTTTGTGTACAAACAAGATTGCCAAACAAGTAATTCAAAATAACCATAAGGGGTAGACGCAACCAGCTCAATATTAAAGAGGAACTTCCAGTAACACGTCATGTAGTCATACGTAGCTTGGACATGAATACCCAATTTAAGGATATATGAGACAAAGCAATTAAATAATTTTACATAATTTTGAGTATCACGGAATCCAGCAACTGCCAATAGAAAAAGCTTAATTCTTCTAAACAACGAAGAAAAGCTGGGAAGTTGAGGTAGAAATTATGCGTAAGAATTGTTATTCTTGCTGCCAGAGAACTCAGATTGACAAGCGGTTTCGAATGCTGCTTCCGCGTGTGAGGAAGAGGGAAGGAGGCGGCCGTGGCCATCCTACTAAACAGCGAGTGAAGTGAAACACAGCTTATAGCAAAGCGTTGGTGACTGATAGCGATGGTTTTACACAGAGAGAAGATAGTTTTCGATAAAAGGTTTAACCAATTACCAACTTCAAGGAATGA
The DNA here is from genome assembly GCA_946902985.2 of Meconema thalassinum. Classification (NCBI taxonomy): domain Eukaryota; kingdom Metazoa; phylum Arthropoda; class Insecta; order Orthoptera; family Tettigoniidae; genus Meconema; species Meconema thalassinum. The sequence continues at coordinate 26,631,644 of OX336395.1, forward strand.
CAAAAGACAATGGAAAGCCATTTTGAGCGAGAATGAAACAAAACACATGGAGTAGCTTACGGCAGTGGCGTAGTTGCTGGCACCAAGACATTGTTTCGAAGAGCTGCTTTGAAACGTGCTGAGATCGGAAACATAAGTGTCCCCTTTTTTAGAACAGGAATTTGAATCAGCGTTAACAAAATAACATTCCGAGTTGGTTTGAAGACTGGGATGTTGGATTTGACCAGTAACAACCCAACCAAAATTGGTGTCTCTAGCGACCACGTTTGTAGGTAGTTTGCGAACTTGTTTACGAAGGCAATTCCAAAAAATATTGGCACTGAAGAGTTTGTCAATGGGATTTTGAACATTAAACTGAGGATCAGCTAACCTTAAATACGAAGGAATCTTTAAACCGCAAGTGTCGACAGAGTGACTTGGGGTGTCTTTACCAATACTGTTAAGAATGAGACAGTTTAAGTTAAGATCGGTGTTTCTTTGACAGATGTCTCGGATTTTTAATTTTGAAGACTGCACAGCTTGAGTTTTCAGATTTTCAATGCCGGATACATTGATGGAAGTAGGGTATACAGGTAGGCCTAGTTTTTTGATTAATGATTGTGAAACAAAGTTGTGAGTTGAAGCTGAGTCGAGAAGACCGCGAGCTCGGACCCATTTTCCTAATTTATCCTGAATTTCGAATTGTACAGTGGACAACAGGACTTGCGCACTGTGAAAGGTTCTTTCATTAGAAATGCAGGAAGAAACACTAGTTTGTTCGGAGCTGCTCTGCATGGAGTTTGAAGAAGCAGGTACTACTGACCTTGATGGGTCATGGCGGTGCAGTAAACTGTGATGCGGTCTTTCACAGTGGAAACAAAGTCTGGCGAACGTACAATTTGAAGCTGAATGTTTTGATGACAGGCAGTTAAGGCAATAATTATTATTGGAGACAAACTTCCTTCTGTCTTCAACAGACAATTCTTTAAAGGATATACATTAATATAAAGCGTGAGAAACCTTACACAATGTGCACTTTACGAACTTGTTGAGAGGCCTAGTATTCACTCCTGGACGGTGGAAAGCGGTGGAACGAGTTTCCTTGTTCTCGACAGATAGGGGCTTATGACCATCTGAAGAAATAGATTTGGTATCCAAGATGTTGTGACACAGGGGACTAATTTTAGCACTTTCGCACTGAAATGTGAGTGCGGTAAGGAATTGGCACCGGCTGTTAAGAAAAGCGATGAGATGCTCAAAGGAATGCTCATCCTTGTGAGATAATTCTATTTTCCAGGCTTTAAGAGTGGAATAATCATATCTGGATGTAGCTAGATGAATTAAGACAGTGTCCAAAGTTTGAACCGGTTGTTCAAGCTGATATAAGGCTCGGACATGTAGTTGCATTGTGTCAAACAAGTTCCTTAAAGAAGAAACGTCATTATAGGCCAGTCAGCGTAGACATAAAAATCGCGTTAGGTCGCAAAAAATTAAAAGATTTTGATTTTTGGTATGTTGTTAGGATAGATACCAATAGTGTAAAACCAAGTTTGCAACCTCGAAAGACCTGTGCTAACTTCGTGGTGCTCGAAAAACCTCGAAATTTTCAGACGTTTTTCGGTTTTTGTCCTACAACATTCAGAATGTGCTTTCGATGGCAAAGTCACACATTACCCTTTTTAAAGAAGATAAAGGTACCGACAATTTAAGCGCAACTCCAGCTCTGTATGTTTTATAGATCTCGAGATACAATACTTCAAACATGCGTCATTTTTTCCAAAATGTTCGAAATTTGTAGTAAGATAGTCTTTCGAACAAAATACAGTCTAAAATACTCATTCTACGAGGAAAGGCATGGGAAGTAAAGTTGTAGAGCAGTTATTTCCCTTTACTTTAAGTATACGCAAAACGCTGTAAGACTAATAGTTCTCTTGTTATCAGGTAAAAAAGAAATAAGGAAATCGGATATTTCCAAAAATAGGGCTTCGAATGTGCATTGTTATCAATATTGCACAGTTATCTATTAATGTCTTGGGGAGCGTGATGGTGGAGTGGCCTAGCTGCACGTCTTTCACCCAGACGGCCGTGGTTTGAATCCCGATGACAGCGGGGTGGAATTTTCAACTGAAAAATCACGTAGTGTAAGGAAGCGTTCCACTATGAAGAAGAACGCAGGTTTGTCGGTCATCTAAATCGCTGATGTGACAATCAACGAAGACATACTTCCCACAGCCCCAGACCTGGTCTGGGTGTATGAGAAATCCACCAACTTGCCAGGTATCCATGGCTGGAATGGTTTTATGGAACAGGTGACGAAAGAACGTCCGTACAAACAATCAAAAATAGTGTTTCTCCCGTTCATCCACGCTCCCCCAACCCAGTACGACCCTGTCCTGACATCTCTACTTGATGCCAGTGAAAGAAGTTATGCTCATGGCTAGAAAACATGTATTGTTACATATGATCAACCTCTGTACTTGAAAGCCCGAGACATCATAGAGAACTGCCATTATCCTCAGCTCAACAATGTGGTGGTGAGGCTGGGGTTCCACCTACCAATGTCGTTTATGGGGGATATTGGCACCATCATGGCCGACAGTGGACTGAAGGAACTCCTCACTACAATTTTATTTATGCTGAGAACAGTGTGGACAAAATCCTAAATGGGCACGCGTATTCACGGTCGGTGAGAACTCACATGCTCACAAATTACGCTTTGGCCAGCTTGATTTTGAACAACGAAGTAGAGTTCACTGAGGAGGAAAATCTGGGAATTGAAAACCTCCTATTATGCGAAAGAAGTGTGAAACTAAATGTTGTAGAAAATGAAACTGTACAGCTCATGTCCACCAAATTCAGAACTGCGATGGCTCAATTGGAACAAAAAAGCTTCGGGTGCAATACTGCAAAACGACTACACTAATGAAACAATTCATCCAAGCAGAGAGGATGGGAGATTGGGACCTCCACCTCGAGACCATAGAGAGCATGCTTCCCTTCTTCCTCTCGGCAGGACACTTCCTGTATGCCAAGAGTGCGCGTCTCTATGTGCACGACATGAACGATCTGCGACAGAATATGGATCCGAGGGAATATAGTCTATTCACAGGAGGAGACTTCACCATTCGTCGAACCCACAAATTTATGTCGGGTCTTTGGACCGACTTGACGATAGAACAAGTCCTAATGAGATCGATGAGAAGTCGAGGGGGCCTAACACATGGCCGAGGAATCATCAGCAGTGTTCTCGCCCGTTGGACTGAAGGCATGGTATACATGCTTAATATATGTGAGGGGCTTGAGATCTTTTGGAACATCTCATGTACCACGGCGGAACAACACATTGACATAAGGTCCGTTCGAACCGAACGAGATTCTAATGATGCGGAGAAATTAAAATCGTGGTACCATGTCCACACACAATTTCCGTCCAATGAAAAAGTACTATCGATCTGCAGTGGCGTGGTTGGAGGCGCTGAAGTGAATTGCCACATGGCACGAGAAATTGGATGTAATGGAGTCAAAGAAATAACTGGAAAGGAATTTGGAAATGTTAAATTTAAAAGGAAAGATAATGTATGAACCTTGGCAGTGGCCACAGTCAAGGTGCACAACGAGCAGGTTTCTATAGACCCTCTCACAATATTCCAACGGCTGTGTATAACAAAACAGTCTGAGATCGACCTACAAAACCACTTAACATACGAGTTGGCCCTATATCCCATGGCTCTATTCTCCGAAGAGGGAAAGAGAAAAGAAACAAAATCATCGTTCTACTCTGCCATTACGCCCCTCCCAGAAAACGTCGCCGTTTGACTAAGAACTTTTGTTGTAGTGGATGGAGGATACTTGCTCCATAATGTTATATGGCAACGGAACAGCTCAGTGAGGGAAATTGTAGCTACTTTTATCACCTGTTCGACCAACCATTTTGGAAAAAATGCCTCAGTAGTATTCGATGGCTACCCAGAAGAGGGGACAGTTAAGAACTCAAAAACAGCAGAACGGCTACGACGTTATGCAGCCTCATCCTGCAGCGATATCTTTTTTAAAGAATCGACACCGACCGAAGTGCCCCAAGAAAAGTTTTTGTCCAACCCCCCAAAAAATGCAGCGCCTGATCAACTTAATGTGTACTGGACTGGATATACAAGGGATCGAAACAAAGCAAGCTCCAGAGGACGCCGACTGCCTCATTGTGAGGACAGCATTGGAAAAGAGCGAGGAGTACGAGCACGTCATAATCGCTGGAGAAGATATCGACATTTTGGTGCTCCTAAATGGATTGGGCGCCAACAAACAAAATGTTTCCTTCCAGAAAAGTGCCAGGGGTGGAACAGGTTGCATGCAGTTCTTGTCAACATCATTCATTCGAGGAGATCTCTCACTCCCCCCTGGAACAGAGTTGTTCCTCCACGCCTTCAGTGGTTGCGACACCACCTCTGCCCTTTTCGGGCAAGGGAAAACGAAGATGTTAAGCGTCCTTTCAAAAACAGCCAGACCTTCTTGACGCGGCTACCACTTTTCTGAACAATAACGCCACCCATGAGGATATAGCCTCTGCTGGCAACAAATGCCTCGTGGCGTTGTATGGCGGTGGAAAAGACGATTCTCTCCACGCCTTGCATTACGGGATATTTGTCCGATCTGCTTCCACCGCTAAAGTCAACCTCGCTCGTCTGCCCCCTACCGAAGAGGCTGCTGCCCAACATTCCTACAGAACCTACCACCAGGTGCAGCAGTGGTTGGGGGTTGAGAAAGAGCCCACCAAGTGGGGATGCACAAGGATCAGCAGGGCGATGCTCCTGCCGGAGAGCAGGGCTGAAATGCTCTGCTCTCTGTAAAATTTGTCGGGAGAAGACCTGCCTTAATTCTCCTACCCTAGAAATGACTGAGTCAGACGAAGAAGACGACTTCGACGACCCCCTTTTATATCCAGATCCAAATACACAGGAGTCTCCGGAGCCCCAAGAAGAGCCGTACGAAGAACCTGGGCCTTCCAAACGAATACTACTGTCTCGCTGTGCAGATAAGCCTAACATCACATACCTACCCTTTTGTTGTAATTTATTAATAAATAGTAGGTAATTGATGTGTTGCGTGTTTCTGTCGCAGGTGTTAGCTGAGGCCCCTCCATCACTTCGCCACTGTGACATCAATATTGATAAGAAATTACTCATTATCATTAATTGTATTCAATTTCATTTTGCTTGAAAAACAATTTTCCACTGATTGATGTCTTTCTTATCCTTTAAAAAAGTCATACAATTCAACAGGCTACATTTTTTGAAAAATCCAATTTCCTATTTTTGTGTTTTACCTGATAACAAGAGAACTATTTGTCTTATAGCGTTTTTCTAATGCTTAAATTATAGATAAATAACTGCTCTACAACTTTACTTGTGATGACTTTCCTCGTAGAATGAGTGTTTTAGACGATAATTTGTTCGAAAGACTAGCTTACTACAAATTTCCAACATTTTGGAGAAAAAAATGCCCATTTTCGAAGTGTTGTATCTCGAGATCTATAAGACATACAGAGCTGGAGTTGCGCTAAAATTGCCGGTAATGTTGTCTTCCTTAAAAGTGTAATGGGTGACTTTGCCATAGAATGCATATTTTGGATGTTGTAAGCCAAAAAACAAAAAACGTACGAAAATTTCGAGGTTTTTTCGAGCACCATGAAGTTAGCACAGGTTTTTCGAGGTTGCAAACTTGGTTTTACACTATTGGTATCTATCCTAACAACATCCCAAAAAAATCAGAACCTTGCAATTTTTTGCGACCTAGAATGTCTTAGATGACTGGCCGATCAGGCTTTACTGCTGGCAAGTCGAACGAGGCGTGAATGTGACGTGCCACACACAGACGCAGACTGCCATATCTCTCTTTAAGGAGATTAAAGGCGATGTTGTAGTTGTCTGCGCTTAAAGGAAGTGTTTCCACGAGCGTAAGAGCTTGTTCTTTAAGACAAGATCTCAAGTAATACAACTTGTGGATAGCGGGAATAACATTGTTATTATGTATGAGAGAGCTGAATAACTCGTAAAAAGAATTCCATTCACTTTCCTGGCCTGATAAAACGGGAAGGCTTATCTTCGGAAGCGAAGGTTTTGGTTGATGCGTGTCTCCACGGACTGAAGCGGGTGCGAACTGGGCCGGATTGATGACCCTAGTGTCCGGTTCTGAGATACTGCGAATCAGTTGGTGAGCCTTTGCAATCCCTTCAAAATACAAGGGTTCGACTTCATCGCGATCGGATCGAAGTTTGGGGCAAGCGGATTCAATATCGGTTTGAATTTGATCATAGTAGTCGTAAGAACGTTCGTAAAATTTTAAGCGTTGAGTCAAGACGTCTACATCACAATCGGCTGGAGTTAATTTATTAATGAAATTTCTAAATCTGGTGAGCTGTCCTTTGTAAGAAGAACGTCTAGCAATGAGAGTTTAATTACAGTATTTTCAGTTGACATGATGAAATGGGTAGATTGAAGTATAACTTACGAAACTGTGGAGAGATTTTGAAAATGCTGACAGGTTGGCAGCAGAAGACAGGTTGCAAGTGAGACAGGCTGAATAAGACGGGAACGACCTCTATCACCTTCACCTGCTTTCCACAGTGAAGTTATAGCTGAAAAATTCAAAGTAGATCTTAATAATTTGCAACATATGGACTAATGGACTCTCCCGGGTTTCGGCACCACAATTTGGGTAGGTTTTGGCCAGGGTTAAACGCTACCCCCAAGGGAAGATGAAGAGAAAAGGAAAGGGAAGTGGGTTTCAGACTGAAGAACACCAAACAAAATGAATTTGAGCAAGTATTCAGTGACGAGGGTCCCCGCAAAACCCGTGAGGCACCTAAAGTGGGTATGGACCTGGACGCAGCTAACGGGAGAATCGGCTGGAGCTTGGGCTATTTGCGAGCAAGCAACGATAGTACTACCCCTTACAAGCCTATATTTCACTACTATGGGGAAGGGTGGTAGTCTGGAAAGACAAAGTAAAAAGGAGTCAGGTTTAATCGAAGGTTTAGAAAGGCGCAAATAATTTGAATTGGCCGTGATAACTTTAATTTTGGGTATTGTTGGATCTCCGTTAGACCAACCAAATACTCCCAGAAAGGGAAACGATGAAGCAATATGAATGCTTTTAGTAAGGATTTTATTTCTTCTTGATGAGTTGGAAGAATGCCAATTGTTGCACGTAAGATAAGTTGAGCTTGTAACCAGCGGAGTGCCGATTAAAAGTTCAAACCAGAGGAAAACTATGAATTTGGAAAATAAACCATGAGTTATAGAGAAAATCTCGATGAGCAGGAAGCTTGCTGAGCTAGCTATGCTCGCCTCGATGGCTTATTAGAATTAGATATGAAAACTAAAAACAGCTTTAAACAAGATTTTTAAAGTTACAAGTTAAATGCAACAAGTAGCGAAACTTGAATTACTTTTTAAGAAATTTTCATAAAGAGAGCATAAGCCAAGGAAGAGTTAGGGAAGACAAGGACCTGCCTGACCGTTATCCACTAGGAATTTATAAAACGAAAAAATGAAATTTAATTTATTTAACAATACTTAGAGTTGACGTAACAAACCATATAAAGCTGATTAAGATTCCAATTAATAACAATGAATAGTTTTAACATACAAAAGTCTGAGACTTAATGCTAACAAATTGTAAATTATTTAACGATGTTAAAGGGGATGCAAATTTAAAACTTACTTCGAGAACAAATCTGAAGAAGATTTTAAAAGTTGTGCTAAAAATAGCAAACTCCAAAGTTTATAACGAGGATTATAAATAATTAAAGCTATGACAGAGAATCAGGTACAGTATATGCACTTTGAGAATTCCTATGTGGAAATCTTAAAGTATGAACTAATATTTAATTTGAAATTATAACAAGAAAAGAGAGAATTAAGAAGAAGTTTCTATAACTTCTTGTATTGAAGCAGGGATCACGAGAAAGCTGGGGCCAGTTACCCTTTCGTGAAACCTGGAGAAAGGAAAATTCGAAAACTCACTTGTGAGTAGAAATAATTGAATTCCCTAATAAAAGAGGAAAAACAATATGATTACAGGTGTGTACTAGTCAAAGATTATACAGAGATTATGATGGAAAAATACAAAGATGGGAGGGCACTTCAATAGAGTGTCACCTCATTGAAAGAACCTAAATTTTACAATTATAATATGTTAGTGAGGAGTTTGAGAGGAGGAAATAGGAGGATTAGGAGAAAGTCTTGGCCATATTTATTGCTTTCGTTTGAACACAACACGAATGGTGGTTGAACTGGTACTGTTATGCACTGTAGTCTGTTGAAAATTTCACTATTGCAACACGGAAAGTTTATGAGACGAAAAGTTATTGCAATTGTGGAGATCACTAGTTGAATTTTAGATTGGGAAAGTTTATTGCGTTTTGACGTTTATAGATTGTAGTTGAATGCAGCGGATAATTTCCAACGAAGGAAGACAAATTATATGCTGATTATAGGTATTTTTAACATAAATTCCTCACTGAGGAACAAGCATTCCCATATTTAGGTGGAAAGTACTTGACGGTTTTACTTGTAGAAAGATAAATTGATGTAGAAAGTTCTAGAGTTGTGATAAAAGTAGAATTGGGCAGAACATCCCGCGGATGAAAAGAGCTAAGTTTTTATAGACAGTAAGTTTAATAAATCTCCTACGGTGTGAGAAATCATTCCCAATTAATTTGTGCAGGATGCACTAATTTTCCAAGTTGGAAAGTCAGCTTAGATGGATGGAGCATGACTAGAAAAATCCCTCTAAGGCGGTTATTATGTTGTTGGTAGCAATACCACACACTGTCCATAAAATCTTATTTAAAAACCATTAAAACCATGTAAAATCTTTTAAGATTAGTACTTAGCTCATTTCTGAAGAGTAGGCGATCCAGGCGACCGTTAGCTTAAATCCACATCATGGCGTAGATATTTAAAACATGTCTCACATGAACAGGAGACGAGCCTTAGTAAGGCTCCGACTGTGAGCTTTGAAGACTAACAAACAAGTGGGGACCGCACAACGAAGCACAGAGGTACCATGGAGGGAAGGGGATGGGGGAAAACAAAGGAACATACATATGAAATACCAACTTTAGAAATAAAACTAAAAGTAATCTTCAAGGAGTTGATAGTGGGCGTCAATAGCGAAGCCTGGTGGAAGGGGTGGTTGTAGAAGTCCTCTTGAGCATGGAGATTTTAACTGAAGATAGCGGCGACATCTTGCGGCTGGATTGGGAAGGAAGTCCACTTGAGCATAGAGAAGTTGAGGAACTTCAGCAGTTAGCTGCTAGATGCCGCTAGGTTAATCATGGAAGATATATCTACAACAAACTTTTAAACAGAATGAGCAAGGTGCACAAATAAAAGAGAAGGTAAGAAATCACTCTTGGTGTTTGAGAAAAAAGGGAAGAAATAAGTTAAGCAAAGAGCAGCGAAGGCTAACTCTGTCTTACCGTGTATTCGAAAGAATACACCAGGCACCACACTAATCATTGATGTAAATCTTCTACGTACTTCTCATAAAAGGGGGCCTATCACCTTAAAATACAAGCTGAAATAGGCGTAGAAGAACGAGACAAAGCTTATGTTCATCCCCTCAATGTGAGAAACAAAACTTGGGGGCCCTAAAGGGTCCCCGAAAACCACATTTAAAGGCCCCAAAACCAACAGTTTTTGAGATCTTCCCCGAAAACTAATTTCATTTAATAATCTAATGAAAGAATGCAAGCCGGTAACCATGGCAACGGAATCTCTATTTCTGCAAAACGCGATGCAATTCCATTTATTACATTACTGTGAAGTTTTAAACGGAGGTTATCACGGAAACAAATTAAGCTCTAAAATTCATCAATAAGTATAATGCGCTTAAGGGGGTCAAGGGGTACTCTAGAATTTGTTCACGCGATTTTCACATGCGGGTGTCGTACGGAAGGTCTTTTATGTCCCTATCCCTATATTGTATTTATTATATTATCATTATCTATTATATTATGGCATACAACGACGAGACAAAGCTCATTTTAAGCCCCTCGGTGGCAGAAACAAAACTCGAGGGTTCCTGAAAACTACATTTTAAAGCTCTAAAACCAAAAGTTTCTGAGATATTCCCGGAAAACTAATTTAATTTTATAAACGTATCATGGAATGCAAGCCAGCAACCATGACAACAGGTTCTCAAGAGAAGACATGCAACTTTCCATCTATTTCTGTAAAAAGCAATGCCACTCCACTTATTAAATTTCTGTGAACGTTTGCAAATGGCTATGGGGTTATCACGGAACCAACTTAAACTGTAAAATACATCAATGCGCTTAAGGGGGTTAAGGGGTACATTAGAATGTTTTCACGTGATTTACACGTGTGATATATCGTACAGAATTATATCTCCAAACAGCAACATTATTTTCTAAACAATCCTGAATTGAAATAGTATTTTTTTGCGGCTATTATGAATTTGGGGCATTGGAGACTAAAAAAACTGAATATTCATGCACCACAAGCCTTTATAATTTGTTAAAGGTGTCATCCTGTGGATGGGGACTTTACACAACGGTGAGGGTCAGTCTTTATGTGAGGTGTATTGCGTTTCGTCTACGAGGTTTTCAATTTTATTTGCACGTCAGGAAGTACAGTACACGTTAGGTGAATTTAGATTGAGCACATCCTAACTTCATTTTTTTTTTCGACAAACGGGTTCATCGTAAGGATGATTTTGATTGATACTGTGTGGTTGATTCGGACATCTGGGTGATATATTGTAGGTAGGTTGGTTGGTTGGTTTCTCAGTTTATAAGCTGCGACAACGCGTTCACGTAACCTCGTGTACTTTGAGTGTGTGTAGAATTTGTCTGATAACCGGTGTTCATTGTGATGGCTGTATTAGTGTGTGTTATCTGTATTTCATGTAAGGACTGCAAACGATCAATTTTCAGTAGTTCCTAATTTTGCTACCAAATGCTACCGTCAACGACACCTAGCTGTAACTTGGCTACTAGATGCCACCGCAACAGGCACTTGGAGGCAAACTTTGGAACTAATAGATTGATACTCAAATCTAACCTATATATTTAGCTTCACACAATTGTAGTTAGTGGAAGGTTCTATTATATGCCATAAATCAATGACATGGGACCGCCAGCTTTACTTCCCCTCCGAGGTAAGGCATACTTAGGGATATTCGGCCTTTCTGTGTATCTTTATGTACGCCTATAACTCGTGTTCGAATGTTTGGAGCATCGTAAAATTAGGTATCCATGAGAGTTGGTACACCAATCATTTATGAAACTCTTCACCGTACTTCTCATAGAAGGGTTGGTATAGAAGAAACATTTCAAAATACATGCTAAAATAGACGAAATATAAAAATTATCCTAGAAGGACGACCGAAGCCTATGTTGCGCTTCTCAATGTGAGACACAAAATTCGGGAGTATATAAAGAGTCTCCGTAAACCTTATTTTAAGGCCCTTAAATTAACAGTGTCTGTAATATTTCCAGAAAACTAACTTCGCTCTGATAAACGTATGAAGGAATAACAAGCTCAATTGATAACGTCTGGTTATTAATACCGAAGACCGTTCGAAGAGTGGGTACTTCTGCTAGTATATCAATATAGACGAAAAAAACTGTACCTCCAAAAAGTATTATGGAGGGATTGTATTAGACAAATATCAGACAAATCACACTGTCCTGTAATTTTTCAGGTATTTCTTTTATAAAAACATGAATATTATATTATATTGTACAGAAATATAGTTCTTTTCACAGATCATAATCATATTCATCGAATAAATAACATAGAATAGCCTCAAACCACAATGAAAGTATGGATCACAATAGTGATCCGCGCGACCACTGGCGTAACTGGAGTGTTAAAGAACTTACCCTTCCGCAGGAGATGCTGAAAATATTCCTCTTCAGCTGACAGACAGGCGTTGTATCGTCTTAATTTGCGTTTAAACTTTGTAATTCCCTTTTGATGTGAGAGATATCTGCTGCCGTGTATTGATCTTGAGCTCCACTAGAGTACGGGAAATTGATTTGTTCACTTTGTATTTTAAAATACTCCACAATTAAGCATGAAACAGCCTAAGGTCAGTGCTTTGAATAGTTACAGTAAACACGTTGTGTGGTACAGGAGTAGCTACATAATGTAACGCTGTAACTTTAAAAAGATTTTAAATTCAAGTGTTGAGAAATGGTGGCTATTGTCATTCGTCAGCTGGGAATCTGGGTCTTATCTATATTTTGTGCATTTCGTCTGAGCACATCCAATTATTCTGGCTGCCTGGAGTAGCAAGCCAATCTTTTAAGTACTGGTGACGACAGATACAGAACAGTAGGTGTACTTGCTGCAACAGCAACGAACATTTGGGAATGGTTAGTTTTTATCGAGCCGCACACAAGTATGGCTGCAAGGTTTACCTCCCAAAAAGAATGTTCATTTGCTGTACTTTTATAAAGAACGAGTCTTCTAGAGTTACTCGCACAGCATTTCAACCGGAATTTCTGGTGGTAAGGTGCCTTCCAAGACTGCAGTTCCGAAGGTTGTGATAAAGTTCAAGTTTACGGCGTCAGTTTAAATTTAAAAAATTAAGCGGAGAAGTCATGTTTGGACAGAAGGGAAATTGGAGAACAATACTGCTCGCTTATTATGGTCAGCGAGAATACCATAACCAAAATAAGCCAACGTGTCATATTCACCGGCTCAGAGGGCTGCAAAACTAATTATCGATCGCACAAAATTACCCAGGTTCAAACCTAATGTCCAAGAGACCCAGTGGCAAGAGCCAAATACTGTAATTGTTTCTTCCATTGTGCACGAAGGAATTTTGGATCAACACTTTTTTTTTTCAGTGACGAGGCGTGATTTTATTTATATGGACGTGTGAACTCAGAAAACGATCGATACCGGTCACATGCGAACCCAAGACAGATCCTCCAAATCCCCCTGCATGACCCAAAAATCGGTGTGTGGTGCGCAATAACCACAAAACGAATTATAGGTCCATTACTTTTCCGTGAGACAATTAATTCTGCTCGGTCCGTTCAGGTTATTTTGAATAATATATTTGTCCGGTTAACAGACAGCGAAAGATTTTATGTTCTTTTTTTTTGTTCAGCATACCGCATACTGTAGTGCCTCCGTGGCTTAGGCGGCAGCAGCCGGCCTCTCACCGCTGGGTCCGTGGTTCAAATCCCGGTCACTCCATGTGAGATCTGTGCTGGACAAAGCAGAGGCAGGCAGGTTTTTCTCCGGGTACTCCGGTTTTCCCTGTCACGATTTCATTCCAGCAGCACTCTCCACTCTCATTTCATTCATCTGTCATTCATTTAATCATTGCCCCAGGGGAGTGCGACAGGCTTCGGCAGCCGGCACAGTTAATATCCTCGCCGCTAGATGGGGGCGTCATTCATTCCATTCCTGACCCGGTCGGTCGACTGGAAGCAGGCTGTGGATTTTCATTTTCATACCGCATACTGCGCATAGTTCATTGGACGCAATGAGTGCTGTGTTTGGTGACAGGGTGATTAGTGCTGGGTTGTGGCCGCCTCGAAGCCGGGATTGAACACTGTGTATCGGCCTTATCCTCGTACCCTAGAGGGGCTGGAGAACAATATACGACAGCAGATATCCCTCATTACGAAAGAATTATAACGTGTAAACGCTAATTTATTTACACAATACAACGACTGTCTGTCTGCTGAAGGAGAACATTTTCAACATCTTCTGTGAGAAGGTAAGTTCTTTAATCATCAGTTGCTGGTAAATTTACCATTTATTAAAGTACCATGTCACGGTTTTTATCTGCGTGAAATCTGCCCGTGTTCAGTTGGCTGACGAAAGGCATTCGTGTGTCTGGTAGCTGGCCGCTGGCCTCGCTTCATTCAAATTATCTCACTGTATATGCGACAACAGCTGAGCTCTAAGGAGAAATTTGTGGACATACGATCGAATCTATAGTGTCTAGAAACCATGTTTCTGTAGCAATTGTGAAGCTTTATTTGCTTAGAGAGGACATTTATATAATCACATTCTAATGCATTGTGGCAAGTTCATATTGAAGTTGTTCTTGTTATTGTTGTTGGAGTCTTCAGTTGTTTTACTGATTTGATGCAGCCCTCTGTTCCTGTATGTCCGCCGTCAATCAATTTATTTCTAAATCCTACAACCGTGGCAATCTTTTAAACACATTCTAACCTTCGTCTATCCCTATAGTTTTTAGTCTCAACAGTTCCTTCCTAAACTAAATTAGCTATTCCTGGGTATCTTGGAATGTGTCCTTCCAACTTACCTCATGTCTTCATCGGTAGTTGCCAGAAATATCTCCTCTCGCCTACACATTTGAATACCTTTCAATGTGTTGTCCCACTATTCATTTCATCATCAATATTCTCCGGTAACAGCACATTTCAGGATCTTATCTTCTCCGTTCTTATCCTGCTTCAAGAGTCCAAGGTTTACTTCCTTGGCGTGCTGCGCCCCAGGAAAAATAAATAAAAGTGACTTTCTTATACTTAAATCTATATTTGGTGTCAACACAATTATATACTGCAGAAATGCCATCCTGGCCTCAGCCACCCTAATTTTTATATCCCCTGTTGGGGAATTGATGGTTGTGTACCAGGTGTCTCCAACCATTGATGGTGCCCAACCACCAGTTGTGAAGGGTGTTAGCATTTTCGAGGATTTACTAGGATGTATAATAATGGTGTTTTGAGAAGAGCTGCGGAGACGTCCAGGGAGAATTTAATGTAAAAGGGGGGGCTTTAAGAAGTGTTGGGGAGACATACTCACAATGCTTACCTTGGGCGCCTTGGTAAGCCAAGCGCTTGCTAGTACAGCGACTACTGCTCAACAGCGTGCAGTGCAGATCTTAATCTAAGTTATAACCTAAGGGGGCAGGCTTTTATAACTACGTGAAATAAAAAGATAAAGCATTTGACTGTAAAAAAGGGGTTTATTATTACTAATGGGGTTGGCGATTAGGTTTAGATTAAAGGGGGGTGATTAATAGTGGAAAAAGGAATCTAACAGACACACTTACTCACCCTACCGATGACGGATGTCCATGATGGTGATGGCGTCGGGATCCGGTTAAGGGCAGCGCCCTTACCGTTCCTTTCTAAGCACTGACAAAAAGTGCGATGACCGAAGAGAGAGGTGACCAACAAGAGAGGGCGGGCGCGTGGCTGTACCATGTATTTATAAGCTAATTATGTAGCGCCATTCCCAGTCAGTGGAATTCATGGTGTAATGCCCGCTATGTCCTCCTTAGCATGCTAGCTGGCACCTTCGGGGCTATAACCTTTCATGCCTGTGGCAATTATGTTCCCCGTGTCCATATTTCCGTAGCTCCTGCCGTTAACTTTTAATAACTTAGGTATAGGTGTAGGCACAACCCTTGTATGAGGGTTGGGGCTCCAACAAGACTTCTTCCTGTTTTAATAATCGTCCCCGATTATTGACTTAGACGTGGGGGTGTAAATTTAGACTTTTCTCCTTTTTTTTTAGCTGTAATTTGATTTTTATTCTTCTTATTCTTCTGTTCTTCTTCGTAGATGGGGGTGGTGAGTGTAAGTGTGCTGTGCTAGGGGTTGGTTGGTGTGGCAAGGGGTGGGGTGTTATGTTATACAGTCTCTTTATAGCAGATATTTCTCTGTATCTTGCTTCTTTCGTTGGTGCATTTTTAACTTACATTTTTTGTTGCATATTTGAATGTTTCTTTGAAATATTGACATCATTTGAAATTGAAAAATGAAATTACATTGTACATTTGTAGTTAGGTATCAATGAAATTAAAATATATAGTGTGAACGAGAGCGCATAAGAAATTTAAGGTGTGATCACCCTTTTGGTCTAGTTCGTGACCTGCATAGAACTTCGTCAGGTCATGTACTGCTTTTAGGGTGCATGTACATCTGTAATTTTCCTATGGTGTATAGGTGATGCTCTAGGTAGTTTAAGTTATTGTTAGCCCTCTCGGACTAGCCTGTGAGCTCTGTAGCGTGTGTAAAGAAAGGGGAAAATAGTTTATTGTGTTGCTACACTAGGTCAAGTATAGCCGCGAGGGTTCGCTGATAGCATAGATTACCCTACCTCGTGGGGATGAGAAAAGAAAATGAAAATATAGCGACTCTATAGCGTGCTACCCCTGTGGGACACGTCTACGAATTCTGTAAGGTACCAACATTTCGTGCTCGGCCGTGGGGGTGCCTTACCGTGTTAAGTATCCTATAAAGTTTGAAATGCCTTTAAAAAGTGATTTAGCCTTTGCTTGACAAAGAAATGCTGTTATGCTTAGTTACATATAAAAGCAAGTGTTTGGAATAGACAGCTTAAGGCTCCTGCCTAAATACGGCTTACAGGCTACTATGTTTCTCGTTTTAATTGCTGTTTCCATTAGTGTTGGGTCTTCGCTCTTGTTCCACGTCCGCCTTGCTTGCGTCCTGCAGTTATGTCCTAATGTGGGGATTACAGGAATGGTCTGCTTATTATAAGTCAGAAATCAGAAATAATTCTTAACTTCCGTTCATATCGGGACTATTCTTACCCTTGTAATTATTAATCTTTGTCTGAAGTCTTTTACGTGTTGCGAGGGAGTCTTTTTTACTGAATGTCTGCATTTTGATTTATGTACTAATATTCTTATAAACTAACGTTTGACATGTGCTCCTTGACATATCCATTATCGTGGTATTTCACTATATCGTCTCCTACATTCATCGTCGTAAAACTTCTATATGCTTTCTGTTACCTTTATCTTCGTCGACCTTTAATATACTTTCTCATACATCTATATTCGTAGAACCTCAATATACTGTTACCCTTATCTTCGTAGACCTTTAATATACTTTCTCATACATTTATATTCGTAGAATCTTTAATATACTTTCTCTTACCTCTTTGTAGAACTTCACTATACTTTGAAATTGATTCATTATTCCTTAATCACTACTGTTATTCTTCCTCAGTTTCATCTAAGCGACGTATTCGCTTCTTATTCTATTTAAATGCAGACATTATGTAAATGAAACTCGGACTACGTGTTATGCTTGATTGTTAAGATTAATTTGCTTTTTGTTAAATTGGTGACTGTGTCGTCGTGAAGTAATGAAAATTTTATATTATTTTTTGCCTCTACAGGCTAACTTGATAATTCTGACGTAGCTGACATGGTTTTCTTAGCCGTGATACCTATCTTTCTTTTATGAGCTGTTTAGACCTTTATAAAATATTGATTAACATGTTAATACTTCCTGAAAAAAATAACATTTGTTAATGACATGTTAATATTTCCTGTAAACATGTAACATTTATTAATGACATGTTATTAAATACCCTTTTTAACCTTGCCACGTTAGGTAGGGGGAGGGGGGAAAAAAGTGTTTTCTTAATACCTAATCTAGTTCTTATTGCTAAATCTATTATTAATACCTTTCCCTTATTAGGAATACTATATACAGGGGGGGAGGTAATTGGTGTGTCTGGCGGGGTATATACATTAAAGTTAATGCTTAAGCTCTCCCTAGCGTGTATCCGCGATAATGGTATTTCCTATACGTTCCTCTATTGAAATTATTACCCTTACTCTGTAATATAATTACTTGGTGTCTCTGGGTTCAATCGCTCATAATATATTTGCATAGTATTCCTTATTTAATGTGTTCTCTTGCCTTTGTCAATCCCTTGAAAAATTATTAATTGATAAATTCGGTTGGTAATCCTAGTGTATGTGCACTTTCTCTCTTAACATTTATATCTCTTCATATATAATACCGTAAAACGTATCGTCTGTCAATAGACTGTTGCTCGATCTAAACATGTATTACTATCACCTATCGTTAGACTGACTAATGCTCGATCTAAATGTGTATTACTATCGCCTGTCAGTCTATCTTCCTGTCATTTGATCAGAATACCGTAAAATATCTCCTATCACTTTATCCTTCTATCATATCAGAATACCGTAAAAATATCTCATGACATTTGATCAGAATACCGTAAAAATATCGCCTGTTGGCAGACAGATTGTACTTCGATACAAATGCATCCCAACGGACGTTAGATTCACTATGTATTAGGTTGAGTTGACCGCCGCTAGCTTTTGAACGTGGTGGGATTAATTCCACGAAAGTATTGGAGCTAACGTCTCTACGTGAAAGGGTTGGCTATGTCCTAGCATGTGTTCGGCTTCGCCCTAATATCTCAACTATTTCTTACGTGTTCCTGGGGTGACTATTTCCTGGAATCTGAAATCGTAGTCCCCGGTCGCTGGTTGGCAGCCCTCTCCTGACTAATATAACTGTAAATAATTTAGTCTTTCTTTGCGTAACTTCCTTATTTAGCATCTGGATTGCGTAGGACGTAGGCTTCTGGCACGGTGGTGGCAATAATCTTAATTATAAATGGCAATTGTTATCAACGTCATAATACGAAAAATACTTCTTATATCGCTTTCTTATCTTCTTATCTTAAGCTAGGTGAACCCTTGTCTCCGCCCTAAGTCACTTGATACTTATCAATAATATGCTTCTTCAACTTTTTTGAAAATACTCTCTTTATTCCTTGCAATCTCTTCATTTCCTTGTAATATATTTATTCCTCATAATATTCTTATTCCTCGTAATATATGTCTTCCTATGTCCTTTTTCTTCGTGTATTCCACAATAACGATGATATTCTTCATAACAACTCTTACATATTGCAATATTACCGTGCTGTGCCCAGTGCCGTAATTACGCTTATATGCTATATTATTTTGCCCTTCATATCTCGGCAGCTTCGTGAATTCCTACTTGTTTACTTCCCTATCCTTTCTGCTTTGTGAGGGAACGGTTTCTCAATTGTTAACTGAATCTCCTACTTTAAATGCACTGTTAGACAAACAACTCTATGCTATGTGTGCACGATATGGTCACATCTTTTTAATTGCTAGTGCATTTCTTGCCATTGCACGCTTCGATATCCGTTAAGGGATGTATATATAACAAAAAATGGCAAGGCTGTATGAACTTAGTCTGGTGTGTAAGCTATTACCGCCAGGAGTTGAACCTACGATGTCTCGCTTCTGCTCGTGTGCGTGTTCGCGCTGAGCAAGCAACAAGGTGTCGGGTTTAAGATCCTCGCTAGGCGGCCGGTGCGCCCAGCACGTGTTTGCCATGTGTCTCAGCTGATTGTGTTTGAAGTTATATATACTGTATAAGCATTTCTCCTGAGGTCTAATTGCGTAACCAAAGAAAGTGCAGTGTGTCATGACTTTGTGTGTGTACAAAATTATCGATGTGGCACCTTGCCGAAGTGTACGTGTAAATGTAGAAATGTGTAATTGCAAGGTTTCCTATTAATTCTATGTATGCACTGTGTCAATACTACCTTTCACTTGGTCATGCAAATATTTACTCAAAAAGAAAATTTTATGGCCTACAACAATATATAAGATATAATTGCACTGCTGCAATAAAATACATGGTTAAGTGCTTCTCCTAACCTATCCTATGGGATATCACAGTCTTATCATAGGAATATTATTAGTTTTTTTTTGGGGGGGGGGGTTAATCTTCAATATTGAGCGATCTTCTTAATAGGGTAGTGTGGTTATCTATACTTATTTTCCACGGGGTTCTTTGATATTGTTACTTATTTAATTGGGGTTGGTATAATTTAAAATGCTTGGCAGCAAGTGGTTTCTCTCGTGAGTTACCTATTACCTCATTATCCTTCTAAAAAAAATGTTTTGGCTACACGCTTGGCTAGCTTGAATTAGCACACGGTATCGTCAGTTGCCAGAGTCGTTGTTTGAATCTTCTGTAGGCAACTACCCTGCGCCTCTACCATTTTGTTGGGGAATTGATGGTTGTGTATCCGGTGTCTCCAAACTTTGATGGTGCCCAACCACCAGTTGTGAGGGATGTTGATTAGACGGCATCCTTAGCATTTTCGGGGATTTACTTGGATGTATAATCATGGTGTTTTGAGAAGAGCTGCGGAGATGTCTAGGGAGCAATTTATGTAAAAGGGGGGCTTTAAGAAGGGTTGGGGAAGACATACTCCCCATGCTCATCTGGGGAGCCTTAGCTAGCCAAACGCTTGTTAGTACAGTGGCTACTGCTCTACAGCGTGCAGTGCAGATCTTAATCTAAGTTATAAACAAAGGGGGTGGGCTTTTATAACTACGTGAAATGAAAAGCTAAAGCATTTGACTGTAAAAAGGGGTTTATTATTACTAATGGGGTTGGCGATTAGGTTTAGATTAAAGGGTGGGGGTGGTTAATAGTGGAAAAAGGAATCTAACAGACACACTTACTCACCCTACCGATGACGGATGTCCATGGTGGTGATGGCGTCGGAATCCGGTTAAGGGCAGCGCCCTTACCGTTCCTTTCGAAGCACTGACAAAAAGAGCGATGACCAAAGAGAGAGGTGACCAACAAGAGAGGGCGGGCGCGTGGCTGTACTTCGTATTTATAAGCTAATTATGTTGCGTCATTTCCAGTCAGCGGAATTCATGGTGTAATGCCCGCTATGTCCTCCTTAGCATGCTAGCTGGCACCTTCGGGGCTATGACCTTTCGTGCCTGTGGCAATTATGTTCCCCATGTCCAAAGTTCCGTAGCCCCTTTCCATTAACTTTTAATAACTTAGGTATAGGTGTAGGCACAACGCTTGTATGAGGGTCGGAGCTCCAACAAGACTTCCTCCTGTTTTAATAATCGTCCCCAAATATTGTCGTAGACGTGTGTAAATTTAGACTTTTCTTCTTTTTTAGCTGTAATTTTATTTTTAATTTTATTATTCTTCTGTTTTTCGTCTTAGATGGGGGTGGTGAGTGTAAGTGTGCCGTGCTAGGGGTTGGTTGGTGTGGCAAGGGGTAGGGTGTTATGTTATACAGTCTCTCTATAGCAGATATTTCTCTGTATTTTGCTTCTATCCTTGTTGCATTTTTAACATACATTTTTGTTGCATATTTGAATGTGTCTTTGAAATATTGACAACATTTGAAATTCAAAAAAATTACATTGTACATTTGAAGTTAGGTATAAATGAAATTAAAATATATATTGTGAAGGAGAGCGCATAGGAAATTTAAGGTGTGATCAGCCTTTTGATCTAGTTCGTGACCTGCGTAGATCTTCGTGAGGCAATGTACTACTGTATCTCGTATTTATAAGCTAACTAGCTGAACCCGGCATGCGTTGCAACGCCAATCAAAGAAAGTGTTGGCGTTGTATTTTGTTTCAAAAAGTGCTTTTGGATTCACAATTCTTTTTTTCAATTTGCGCTAACTGCCTTCAAGTTATCGTAAAATGGATTAACTAATTTAGAAACATTCGTGGTAACGTCCACAACAACTCACCAAAGTTTCATTGCAAACGGATGAATGGCATATGAATACATACGGAATTTTATTTATACGATCCGTGTGCGGTCACTCATTTGTTGAATCAACTCGTTCGCTACCTACTGTGAAATGGATTTACTAAGTTAGAAAACTACACGTAAGTGCACACAACAACTCATCAAAGTTTCATCGCAATCGATGAATGGTATATGAACGCATACAGGATTTTGTTGAATCGCTTCAAGCGTCGTCACTCATTTGTTGCATCTACTCATGCGCTAAATATTGTAAAATGGATTTACTATGTCGAAACCCATCCCTGGCGTGTACACAATAACTCATCAAAGATTCATCCAATCGGATGAATGGCATCTTAACGCATACGGGATTTTGTTTAAACAATTCCCATGCCTTCACTCATTTGTTGAATCTACTCGTACGCTACCTATTGTAAAATGGGTTTACTAAGCCTGAAACCTTCCCTGGAGTGTACTCACCAATCCACCAAAATTTCATTGCAGTCGGATGAATTGTATATGAACGCATACGGGACTTTGTTGAAACGATTCGCGTGCCGTGGTGCATTTGTTGAATCTACTCGTGCGCTACCTATAATAAAGTGCATGTACTAAGCCAGAAACCCTTCCTGGAGTGTACACAACAATTCTTCAAAGTTTCATCGCAATCGGATGAATGTTATATGAACGCATACGGAATTTTGTTTAAACGATTCGCGTGCTGTCACTCATTAGTTGAATCTACTCATGCGCTACCTATTGTAAAACAGATTTACTAAGCCTGATACCTTTCCATGAGTGTACTCAACGTTTCATTAAAGTTTCATCGCAATCGGATGAATGGTATATGAACGCATGTGGGAAATCTTTGAAACGAATCACACTCAATTTTGTTGAAGGTACTCGCGCGCTATCGACAGTAAATTGGGTTTACTATGCCTATAACGTTCCCGGGAGTGTGCACAACAACTCACAAAAATTTGATCGCAATCGGATGAAATGTGTATGAACGCAACGTCATCACTCATTTGTTTAAA
Organism: Meconema thalassinum; assembly: GCA_946902985.2. Classification (NCBI taxonomy): domain Eukaryota; kingdom Metazoa; phylum Arthropoda; class Insecta; order Orthoptera; family Tettigoniidae; genus Meconema; species Meconema thalassinum. Next base: position 26,654,045 of record OX336395.1, read on the forward strand.
CTACTCGCGCGCTATCTATTGAAAATTGGATTAACTACGCCTATAAATATCCCGGGAGTGTGCGTAACAACTCATCAAAGTTTCATCGCAATCGATGAATGGAATATGAACGCATAGAGGATTTTGTTGAAACGCCTCACGCTTCGTCACTCATTTGTTGCATCAACTTGTGCGCAAAATATTAAAAAATGGAGTTGCTAAGTCGGAAACCTTCCCTGGCGTGTACACAATAACTCATCAAAGTTCCATCGCAATGGCATGAATGGCATATGAACCCATACGGGACTTTTTTGAAACGATTCGCGTGCCGTCGCTCATGAGATGAATCTACTCAGGCGCTACCTAAGTTAAAATGCATGTACTAAGCCAGAAATCTTTCTGGAATGTACACAACATCTTACCCAAGTTTCATCGCTATCGGACGAATGGTATATGAACGCATACGGAACGTTGTTAAAATGCTTCGCGCGTCGTCACTCATTTGTTGAATGTACTCGGGTGTTACCTATTTTAAAATGGATTTACTAAGCCTGAAACCTTCCCTGGAGTGTTCATAATACCTCATCCTAGTTTCATCGGTATCGGACGAATGGTATATGAACGCATATAGGACTTTGATGAAACGCTTCGCACGTCGTCGCTCATTTGTTGTATCTACTCGTGGCCTACCTATTGTAAAATGGATTTTCTAAGCCAGAAACCTACCATGAAGTGTACACAACATCTCACCCAAGTTTCATTGCTATCGGACTAATGGTATATGAACGCATACTGGACTTTGTTGAAACGCTTCGCACTTCGTCGCTCATTTGTTGAATCTACTCGTGCGCTAACTATCGTAAATTGGATTTAATAAACCACAATCCTTCCCTGAAGTGTACACAACATCTCACCCAAGTTTCATTGCAATGGGATGAATGATAAATGAACGCATGTGGGACTTTGTTGAAACGAATCGCACGTCATTTTGTTGAAGTTTTCGCGCGCTATCTCTTGCAAATTGGATTTACTACGCCTTTAAATTTCTAGGGAGTGTGCACTACTACTAACCAAAATTTTATCGCTATCTGATGAATTGTATATGAACGCAGTGCCATCACTCCTTTGTTTAAACTACTCGCGCGCTATCTATTGTGAAATGGATAACTATGCCTATTAACCTCCCGGAAGTGTGTACAACAATTCACCCAAATTTGATCGCAATTGGATTAATGGTTTATGAACGCATAAAAGACGAACAGACAGACATTCCTTTTTATATGTATATAAGATTATGTAGCGTCATTCCCAGTCAGCGGAATTCATGGTGTAATGCCCGCTATGTCCTCCTTAGCATGCTAGGTGGCACCTTCGGGGCTATAACCTTTCGTGCCTGTGGCAATTATGTTCCCCATTTCCGTAGTTCCGAAGCTCCTTCCATTAACTTTTAATAACTTAGGTATAGGTGTAGGCACAACCCTTGTATGAGGGTTGGGGCTCGGACACCCTTTGCTTCGTTCATCCCTGGCTATTTTGCTTCCTAAGTAACAAAATTCTCCTACTTAATTTAGCTTTTCACTTGGCAATTTGACGTCAATATGAGTTTCTCATTTCGTTCTGCTGCATTCCATGATTTTGGTTACATTTATTGATTTTAATCATGAATTATGTTCTGAATACGAAGCCCCTTCCGTTTGAAATTTTATTTCGAACCTCTGGTGAATCGGCTTTGATGACAACATCGATAGCAAATCTCAGATTTGAGATTATTTTTCCTTGAATATTTACGCCTACTGTAATTATCTTCATTGCTTGTTCAATAAATAGATTAGAAACCAAGGATTATTATATGTAGCCTTGCTTTAGTATATACTAGCAGTAGTGTTTGTTTCCGCCCGGTGGATTTATATGTTTTATGGATGATAATGTATACCGTACTACTACAGAACTGGCACATTATCCATAAAATAACAGAAAAATCAAATGTAAAAATATAACTTTTGTGGTGGTAGTGGGAGTGACACGTAGTACGGTATAATGGACGTAATATTCACGTCATTTTCTCTTAATGATAATGATAATAATGAATAGGGAAACGGCTATTTACTAACTACAGTACTGACACAATATATGTAATTTACAAACGAATAGAAAAATATGATAAGAAAGAGGATTAAGTGAAATAAAAGACACTGGCTAGGGACTATATCTCATTGACTGTTAGAAAAGTTGTGACCAACAGTGTCGTCTGTTGTCGCATAGTGCTGTAGGAAAATAATCAGAGCACGTTGGAAAACTTTGACTGTACCAAGGACCTGAGGAAACAACAGTGGTTAAGGATCAGAGTAAATGAAAGTAAATTTGAAAGCACCAACGCTTATTGCAGCTGATCTACACCTCAATGTACTGCACCTACACCATCGCACTTATACAGAGGTATAATATTTTCATGATGATAACTGTTTTCAGGGGCCTAAGAAATCTTTTTGTACTAATTCCTCCCCACGACTGCAATTTATAAGCAGCGCAAGATGCAACTATTTTCGCAATCCTGCTCCGGGACACAGGTAGGGGTGGCGTGATGCAGCCCGATTTGTCAGTCAACAATAGACTTCTTAAGATATTCTTACAGTTACACTACTACGTACATGAATGGTTCTAGGGCCTTAAAACGTGTTTCTCATGTTCCTTTTGTCTGTTATTCTAAATATAGTGAATGGAGAGGGTTGTCCAAAATATCAAATGGACATTGTACCAGCAGGGTTTCAAATGGTATGTAAAATTCGTTGTAATTAGGTGAAACGGTTTAGATTTGTTCCAACGGGCCTAAATGCAGGAAATGGAGTGGCCTGTCCGAAATTTCATGTAGATAGTGTTACTCGCAGAGTTCCAAAGGGCAAGTATACAATTTTTGGTTCAGATCGGTGAAACGGTATAGATTTGTGCCAAAGGGCCTTAATGCAGGGAATGGAGTGGTCTGTCCGAAATTTCAAGTAGACAGTGTTATTTGCAGGGTTCCAAAGGGTAAGTATACACATTTTGGTTCAGATCAGTGACACGGTGTAAATTTGTGCCAAAAGGGCCTAAATGCAGGGAATGGAGTGGAGTGTCGGAAATTTCATGTAGACAGTGTTACTCGCAGGGTTCCAAAGGGGAATTGTACAAATTTTGGTTCAGATCGGTGAAACGATGTAGATTTGTGCTAAAGGGCCTAAACGCAGGGAATGGAGTGGAGTGTCGGAATTTTTACGTAGACAGTGTTACTCGCAGAGTTCCAAAGCGTAAGCAAACAAATTTTGGTTCAGATCGGTGCAACGGTGTAGATTTGTAAAAAAAAAGGGCCTAAATGCAGGGAATGGAGTAGTCTGTCCGAAATTTAAAGTAGACAGTGTTACTCGTAGGGTTCCAAAGAGTAAGTATACAAATTTTGGTTCAGATCGGTGAAACGGTGTAAATTTGTATAAATGACAGACAGACAAACCAACATTGAGTTTTATATATAGAGATTTAAACATGCTAGTGCAACAATCACAATAACGCAGGTTATCACAAAAATTCTACACACACACCCATGTTCACGGGGAAACATGACCACGAGGTCTAAGCCCCGCTAATGAAATGTTAACTGTGTATACGATAAAATAGAGAATTTTACAGTCCAATAAATCCTTGAGTAACACTGAAAAATGGCTTCAAATACCATATCCTAATAACGCAGGTTATCAGAAACATACTGCACACACACCCATGTACATGGGGCAACATGGCCACGATGTCTAAGCCCCGGAAATGAAATATCAACTGTATACCCATGAAAACTGCAAAATTGTGATAGGAGAATGTAGGAATGTTGCCAGTATGATTCTCTGGCAGGATAGCATTAAATTACATTATACTAATATGCTTACTAACTGTCAATACTACAGTCCAATACAATCCTATTCTTATACTCCTCTTAAACTTTCAAGATCCTGTCTCTTGTGTACGTGTGGCTTTCTCCCTCTCCACCTCGCCTTGAATCCTAGCAGAAATATCTCTCAATGAAGAGGATAAATAGTAAGTACGGAAATGTTTAGTACCAGCGGACCTGCGACAGTGACCTAATATAGAATTAGAAATGCAACAAAACTCCCCAATCAGTTCATTGCGAACGTATCATCTAATGTTAATTCTTAAGAGTCAGGGTATCCATCAGACATTTTGAAAAAGTACACATCACAGTATGCATAGAATGAAATAAATTCGGCATGTGAGTTTGTCAACATCCCTGGAATCTTCTCTACGTCGATGATGTCTTGTTAGCAAGTGCGACACGCCAAGGCCTAGAGCAGCAAACACACATTTGGAATGGCACCTTGATGCATATAGACTGAAATTAAACATTTCCAATACTGAATACATGGAGTGTGGAGAGCACACCGATGGCTCTACATCTATTGTTGGAAAACAACTCAACAAAATCACTGGATTCCGATATTTGGGCTCATACATAACATTAGATGGAGGCACGTTGAGAGAAGAACGAATGCGATCAAATACAGCTGGGCCAATATATCGACATGTGTCAAGAGTTTTATGTGATCGTACGATTCCTGTACGACCAACTGTAAGCCTTCCTGATTCGTTGCTCGAGACGTATCATCAATCGAAGGTGGCCGGATGTCATATCAAATGAAGATCTAAGGGAGAAAACTAACCCGCACAAAATGGATATACAAATAAACGAGAGAAAGTGGCAAAGGATAGGACACACCCTAAGGAAGCCTGCTGGAGTCATTCAGAAGACTTCCTTCGATCGGAGCCCACAAGGGTCCCGAAAACGAGGTCGTCCAAAGAAGACCTGGAAGAGGACGATCGAGGAAGAATGCCTGGAAATGGAAAAGACATGGAGTGAGGTCAAGAAGGTGGCCAACAACAGGACCCGATGGAAGCGTTTCACGGAAGCCCTATGCTCTGAGAGGAGCAGCAGGAATTAAGTCAAGATTCCAGTACAGACAAAAACAAAAATATACCGCACTGTGATCAGACCTGTAGCATTGTATGGAACTGAGTGTTGGCCAGTAACCAACAGATGTGAGCAAGTGCTGCACTTCATGGAGATGAGGATGCTGCGCTCGTTCATTAGCCTATCAAGACTCGATCATGACACCAATTACCATCTACAAGCCGGACGTTTGTTTCAGACGATTGACCTTGACCTTGAAGCTTGCACGCGAGCCTGTACACTGTCACCCTCTCGCTTCACAGTTGTCACCACTGGTCTTTTGTAATGGCATTCCAGACTTGAGCACGTGACGACACCACCGTGAAGAACAGTACAGTCAACGTTGAAGTATTGTGATGTGGAGGAACACGTTACATAGTTACGAACAAAACACCATTATATTTGCCAATGACTGTAGGTAGTGAGGTACAGAGAGAGCTGCTCCACTTAGGAAGTTGTGATCCCCTGGCGACCTTGGGAAGGAAGGAGTGATGGTAGGAGGGCGTGCATAGATTCGTTTTTTCGTCTCGTTGTGCTCTTTACGGGGATGTAGGTGTCGAAAAGGTGAAAATATGGTTTTGGGTTAAAAATGCGTTTTTTACATTTTTCCTAATTTGTGTAAAACCGAAAAAGTGATCGTGGGGTGTGTCATGTCCTCTTTACGGGGATGTAGGTGTGGAAAAGGTAAAAATCTGGAAACATGGTTTTTTGGCCTAAAAATGGGTTTTTGTGATTTTCCCTAATATTGGGAAAACTGAAAATGTGATCATGACGTGTGTGATGTTATTTGGAAAACGAATCAAGTGATTTCTATGTCAGCCATGTTGCTGTTTTCGTCTCGTCGTCCTCTTTTGGGGGTTGTAGGTACTGAAAATGTGAAAAGCAGGAAACATGTTTTTTGATCGAAAATGTGTCTTTGTTATTTTTGAAGATATTTGGAAAATGAATCATGTGATTTCTATGACGGGCATGTTGATGTTTTCGTCTCGTCGTCCTCTTTACGGGGTTATAGGTACTGAAAAGGTGAAAAGCTGGATACATGTTTTTTTTTATCGAAAATTTGTTTTTTGTGTGTGTGTTATTTTTCAAGATATTTGGAAAACGAATCATTTGACTTCTATGGCGGGCATGTTGATGTTTTCGTCTCGTCATCCTATTTACGGGAATGTAGGTATCGAAAAGCTGAAACCATGTTTTTTGGTCTAAAAAAAGATGTTTCCGTTATGTTTCCAGATACTTGAGGAAAACATGAAAAAAGTAAAGAAACCAGATTTGAAGTAACGTTGTGTTGGCGTGTCAGGCGCTGTGATGTTGCAAAAAATTGTCATTTGCTCACACACACAGAGATAGTTTGTTGAAAAGAGAATTGCAGGCTTCAAGCCGTCCACTGCGGGCGGGCAGGCAGGCATGTGCTCTTATCATTTGCGTGGTCCGCAGCCAAAGAGATAAGAGCCTGTAGCTAGCACACAGGTGCTGTTATCTAACACAGACAAGTAACCCGATCTTTTGTTCAAGGACAAACAGCTCTGTCGGGAAGCTGAATGTTGCGTTCCCACACACACGCAGGGTTTGCAATGATAGTGAGAATCAGTCTGACTAGAGCTTTTCATGACATCCTACACGTAGGAAAAAGTAATGTGTTAACATTGCAACTTGTTGAAGAGATCTGTACGTATTGAGAGTAAGAGATAGTCATTATTCTTGTGATTACCTTTGAAGACGACGAATGCAAATTCCTTCAGCTCTTAGTAAAAAATTACGTGAACCGTGGCCGTACTTGTAATAAGGTTATTATTAATTATTGTTAATTAAGTCATGATTGGTTTTATTGTTATTTTGTGTATGCATGGAAAGTAAGTTAGTGACTGATTGTATTTTTTTGGATTTTGTTTGTTGCAGATTTTCAAAAAGCAAGAAAATTAAAAAACACATCAAGTCTGGGAAAGCAGACAGAGAAAGAAAGAGAGAGAAATTATAAAAAGAGCAGCAGCAACAGTGACAGTGGCGGCAAAGAGCACATATGTACAAAGGATTATAATTCATTACACGGTGAGTACATGTTGCTCCATTAGTTTTGTTGCTGTTGTTGTTGTTAAGTGTATGCCATTTATTTCACGGAAATTATAAACTTATGTTTATCATTGTTTCAGAATTGAGACGTGTATTGAGTGAACAGGTTTTAACTACCGTCACGCTTGCGATATTTTAAAAAAAATATGGGGGAGCTATGATTATATGTTATTTCTTTTCTTTGTAAATTACCTTATTATTTTTTGAGTGGGTGTTTTATCTATGTATGCACACTTGAAACCTTTTCTTTTTAGCAACTGTTATGAACAAATGAATGAATGAACGAATGAATGAATGAATGCTCATGTTTACTGTATATAACCTTGACTAATAACAGATTTTATTGGATTGCTTTTCAGATAAATCGTTGGAAAAAAAGAAAGCTTTTGGTGATCGTCTACTGCTGGGGCCAATTGTATAGGATCAACATCAATTGCTATGACCATTGTGTGCCTGTGTGTGTGATTGTGTGTCATTCAGTGAATAACAACAACAACAACAAGTGTGTCCGTGTAGAATTGCTGGTTTTGGATTAACCTATTCTAAGGTAAGGTTTGCACGTTTATTATTCCATTTTATAATCATGTCTATATCAGAGAGTGATGTGTTAGTGTGGCGCCTTTGGCCAAATGTTTCAAAACGCGAGTATCCTCCGGTCGAATTTATAAAGCGAAACACTGTCCGTCCCCTAAAGATTTTGTGGAATCATGTTTCCCCATTTTTGAGTGAATGTCAACAAGGCTTAAGATTACATCAGGCATTATAAATAAATCTTGAGTTATTATGTGAATTTATCTTCATCAAAAATAATGTTGAAGAGAAACATACATTCAATCTTTGTACAAAAATGGATAAATTACTGATGGCCGATAATTTAGAAATGTGGTATCAGGAAAAAGCTATTGATGGACTTATCACTAAATTTTGATAAGTTGCAAGATGGACCCAGTGGCTTGGCCCTCAATAGAATTGCGTATTTGCAAATCAATATTTGTAAATACAATCCAATTAATGCAGGAAGTAGCTATATTCCCACACCGAGCTTTATCGCTTCGAGAAAGGCCATGATCAACATACGCAATAAAGACGATTGCTGCTTTTTGTGGAGTATAGTTAGCTGTCTGCAACCCTGTGAAGACAAACATGGTGATAGACTAGGGCAGTACAAATATGTGTTTAACCACATGAAACAAACTCTAAATCTGAAGCGTGTTTCATTTCCCATGTCTATAGATAAAATTCATTTATTTGAGAAAGACAATCCAAATTTCCCCTTCATGGTATATGGCATTGAGAGATCCAATTTTGTGGGCCCCTTGTATGCCACCAAACAGGTAAAGCAACATCACATTCACCTGCTTTTCCTGTCTCATGGGGATAAAAATCATTATTGTTGGATAATGAATTTGAGTAAATTGGTAAGCAGCCAAGTGTCTAACCATAATGGTAAAATGCTCATTTGTGAGCGCTGCCTTCAGTATTTTGGAACTGTTGAACCCTTGGAACGACATATGGGAGACTGTGAGGGGAATACGGCAGTAAAGCTAGTCTTGCCCGAAGGGAATGACAAAGTCTTCAAATTTTAGGCCACTAATAAACAAGACATGGTACCATTTACTGTTTAAGCTCATTTTGAGGCTCTGACTGTTCCCCTTCAGGGATGTGAACCAAGCCCCCATACAAGCTCAACCTATCCAGTGCAGAAACATGAGCCTTTTGCTGTAGGCTATTCCGTTGTCTGTCACTATGATAAATCACAATGTGAGTATGTAAGTCACAAAGATCCCGATTGTGCGCGGTGGTTTGTTGATCAAATGGCGGCTTTTTCGGGCAAAGTAGAAAATATTACGGACGACCTTGTACAAATTCAGATGAACGACGTACAGCAAAAAGAATATGACCAAGCCACCACCTGCCACATATGCGAAACGCCTATTTTAGGCGGAGAAAAAAGTAAGAGACCACTGCCACAGGACAGGGCATTTTAGAGGTGCCGCCCACAGCAAATGCAATTTGAAGTACTCTACATCTCGCTTCCTCCCTGTCGTCTTACACAATTTCACTCGCTATGACCTTCATTTCATTGTTAAAGAAATTGCTCATGTAGAGAAGAGCAAATTCACCATTTTGGCTAAGAACCATGAGAGCTTTACCTCATTTTCATGGAGAAAAGGAAGCATGAGCATTCGCTTTCTAGACTCATTCAAGTTTATGTCTAGATCGCTGGATAGCCTCGTGAAAGGCTTAAGCGAGGATGAGTTGAAACATACCCATTCTCACTTTATGGATACAAAACAATTTAAATTGTGTGTTCTTAAAGGCTATTTTCCTTATGATTATGTGGCAAGTTATGAGGTGCTTGAATACACGTCTTTGCCCCCTCAAGAAAAATTCTATTCTCAGTTAACTCAAAGCACCATCAGTGAAGAAGAATATGCCCACGCACACCATGTTAGGCGAGCGTTTGGTATCGAATGGGCCAGTATGCTATGCACTATTTAAAAATAGACGTGTTGTTGTTGACAGACGTATTTGAAACGTTCCGTCAGCTATGTCACACGATACACGGGCTGGATCCCACTCACTACTATACCAGTCCAGGGTTCAGTTGGGACGCAGCCCTAAAATTTACCAAAATTGAGCTTGATTTACTGACGGATCCTGATATGGTACTGATGATGGAAAGAGGGATTCGTGGGGGGTTCGTATCACTCAATCAGCAACATGCCAAGGCAAATAATAATTACATGCCTGATTATTGTCCGGAAGAACCAGAATCGCACCTAATGTATTTCGATGTCAACTATTTATACGGTCAGGCTATGAGCTGACCGCTGCCATACAAAAACTTTGTCTGGCTGTCTGAGGATGAAATTAAGGATTTTAATGTGCATAGCGCCAGCGAGCAACAGGACGTAGCATATGTCCTTGACGTTGACTTAGCTTATCCCCCCGATCTCAGACAGTGACATGCTGATTTCCCCTTTTACTTTGAGAAAATGGTGCCACCCGATAGTAAGGGCAATCATAAAAAATTGATGGGCACCTTGTATGACAAAAATCACTATGTATTGCATATTGGCATGCTGGTAGAATGTATAGCCCAGGGCTTAACCCTCAAAAAAATCCATAGAGGTATCTCTTTCTGTCAGAAACGGTGGTTGAAACCGTACATGGATTTAAATACCAGTCACAGACAAAGTGCCACTCAGTCATTTCAAATAAACTTTTTTAAACTGATGAATAATTGTATTTATGGAAAGAGTTTGGAAAATGTACGTTAGTATAGGGACATAAAATTAGTGAACACATGGCATGGCAGATGGGGGGGGGGGGGGGCTCAAAAATACATTTCAAAACCAAATTTTCAATCTTTGAACAATATTGGTCATGATCTACTGACTATTGAACTTGCCAAAAGTAAAGTGGTCATGAATAAACCTATCTATTTAGGCCAAGTCATTTTAGATTTTTCGAAATTGCACATGTATCAATTTCACTATGGTTTTGCAATGCAGCGATTTGGTAGCATTTCCTTGTTATATAAAGACACGGATAGTTTCATTTACCATATCCGTGACTAATCCATATGTCGTTATCAAAGAAAATCCAAAATGGTTTGACACTTCCTCGTTTAGTGAGAAGAACGTGATCAATATCCCCCGCCTAAACAAAACAGAAATTGGTTTAATGAAAGATGAGTTTTCAGACACCATGATGTTAGAGTTTGTTGGGCTTGCTCCGAAAATGCATAGTTTTCGGCAGCTAGATCGAAGTGAATCTATGCGAGCCAAAGGGATTAGCCAACACCTGGTTAAACGCCTCTGTGTGGATGATTATTTACACGTCCTTCATACCCACACAGGCATGACACATAGTCAGTTTAGGATTCTGTCGAAAAATCATGATTTATTTTTAATGAAACAGCGAAAGCAAAGACTCGCTTTGTTGGACGAGAAGAGACAGTGGTGTCAGGACATGATGACGAGCGTCCCATTTGGTTACAACCAGTAATGGTTGTTGCTATTGATGTTGTACAACACGGCAAGTGTTTGGTTTGGTTGCTATCAAATGCGTGATACCATCTTGAGCCTCGGAATAAAAATAAAGAATTGTAGTATATCATATAATTTTTGTTTTTTAACCTGTGTGCATGGATGTGTGAATGCGTGTAAATAGTTGTATATAAACTGTATGTTTTGTGCCATTTGACTGTCAACGCATAAAGAGAGCCATACATCAACGTTTGCATGGCTCACTGTGCACAGGCTAGATTAAAAACATGTTGGCTTTTTAGGTTAGTTTAGGAAAGAAAAAACAAGTAGCCACCCTCACTCTTGATGTCGCTTATTAAGCCTCACTGGGTGGTGGTTTAATACGCCTCAGTAGGCATGTGGCTTAATAGGCATCACTAGCTTGTGTGGCTTAATAGGCCACATGTTTCAGTAAACTAACCACCCACCCTCGGTGGGCATGTGGCTTAATATGCCTCACTAGGTTGTGGATTAATAGGCCTCGTGTTTCAGCAAAGTGACCATCCATCCTTAGTAGGCATCCGGCTTAATATGCCTCACTAGTTTGTGGTTTAGTAGGCCTCATGTTTCAGCAAATTGAGCACCCACGCTCAGTAGGCATGCGGCTTAATAGGCCTCACTAGGTTGTGGCTTAGTAGGCCTCATGTCTGAGCAAAGTGACCATCCCACCCTCAATAGGCATGCGGCTTAATAGGCCTCACTAGGTCGTGGCTTAGTAGGCCTCATGAAAGAACAAAATATAATCTGCTGCTTATACTGTGGACAATCTCACTTTATGGCTAGCGTTATGAGTGGTGATATATTTGAAAACAACACTAGTCGAATATCTGAACAGATTTTTTTTTAAACATGATGCATGTTATCCCTGTGGCCTACAGGTAAAAAAGCCAACAGACAGATGGTTATTTATTTCTGTTTTGCTTATTTTTTTAATTTCCTTTTTTCTATTCACTTAGGGGGACAGACAGTATATAAGTACATAGTATTTTTTAATTTACTTAGTAAACGTCAACGACTACTTTTTAGATTCAATGATGAGCCATGATGAAGATTCTTTTATCGTCACCAAACACACCATGTTCATTGAATATGCCACGAGGGTGTATCATAATCCGCAACGTGTTCGCTATCCTTCAGAATAAAGAAACATCAAAGTTCGCATTGATACCAATTTTTATGACAGCATCATTGATCATGATGATGACTTGTTTCATGACCCAGGGCATCACTATTGTAAATCCTGTAGGCTAAATTTTGGCTTTCAAAATAATGTATCCACGCATGTGATTCATAAAGCATGGAACGGTTTAACAATGAAACAAGTGATTGTTAAATTAGATGACGAGGATTATTTTGCAGATTTTTGGTGTACATTATGTACAAAACCCATGTTTAATGTTTCCTTTCCAATAACCTCTCAAATGTTTTGTTTTCATTTTTATAACTTTCCTTCTGAGGAACGAATCACTTCGTATCTGCGACAATCTCTTAGAAACTGTCAACAACATATCAAGATTGTGGTTTCTTTTTTTTCACTCAGCTTTCAGGAGCATACTTGCCGTTTGGAATACATTTTGCTATTTTTTGTTTGTTTTAGTTTATCGTGTATTCATGTTGATGGACACACACACACACACACACACACACACTGGCTTAAATTTGTAGTTTTTCTATTTTGTTTCTTCTTGTTTTTTTGGATATAGACATGGTTATTAAATGCATAGCGTGTTAACTTTACCTTTTATAGGTTACTAAAAGCATTCAGATGTTTGCTCATAGTATCCGTTGATACTATTTTTTTATTTAACAGAACGCAGTGTGAATTTGCACAACAACAGGGCAAACGAATACAAGTCATTCAACAAGGGGATTATATACTAATTCCCATTGACAACAGAGGCATACATTTACCTCCAAGAGATCTTGAAAATGATTCACACTTTATTTTGTTAAAACATTTCCTATTAAATAATTTCCAAATTAATGTTTTGACAAAAAATGATGAAAATGAATGTCAACTTTAAGAAGTAGACTACACACTGTGGAACAATCATTTGCTTGTTTTACATATGTTTTACCGAAAGTTGATGCAGTGGTCATGTGAACATTGTCCACAGGCCTACCTTTTTTGTTAATCTGTCAGGGAAACTGTTGCCACAAATCCTTGATGCGCCAGAGATTCAACCCTGTCCCTGCAAATACGTTTTAATTGTTTTGTCTTATGATGCTCTAGCATGTTTTTGATGTGATTGAACAACCCCTCCACCCTGTGGTAGGAATCAAACATTCTTTTTTAATAAAAAAACATGGTCTTGGTTTATTTATAGCTCAAAAACTAGTTTAAAATATTAGCTTTGGTTTATTTCTTCTTTCTTTTAGAAAACATGAGCATATACCATCATATTGATCATCATGTGGCAGCCACTCTAGTTTATATGCAGCAAAAACAGTTGTTGCTTCTTCCAGTGTTAAAAATTACTTGTTTTGACGGACGTGGTCTGTGGCAAGACATTCATTAAGCACTATTGATGGACATCATACGCACCAATACACAATTTTTTCTTGTCGATGATCATGGTCATTTACAAGAGTATACCTATTTACGTCATGTGGCCCATGAAACACCAAAACAAACTGCTGTTGATGTTGGTTCAACAGTTATCGCGTGCCTCTCACAAACATTATTATATTTTTGTCAATTTATCTAATACTATCTACAACTTTAGGCAATAAACGCTCAGGCTTTAAAAAGCAACACACTTTGATGTATAGACAAAGTTATTGTTGTTGTTCTTGTTGTTGTAATATATAAGAATGAGAGTGTTAAAAAATACACTTATTTCCTTGGATATAGACAAGCATGGACAACTCGAACGCCATTGGCCAAGATTGCGGCTTTTCACGCAAGAAAATGAGTGAATTACATTCACAAACACCCTTTCGCATTCATAAAATACAAAAATTAAAAACCAAATTTGGTGAACGAGCTCTTTGCATTTGTCAAGACTATGAAACATTTCTTCCCACACGATTTAATAGTTTACCTGATGATATCATGGAGGATGTCAATTCGAGTATTCACCCTGTCTATTTAATCTATGAGGGTGAAAAAAATAATCGATGCATGATTCGTTTTGTAAAAATAGAAATCGAATAATCATTGTACGCTTGCCATGACTTTTGTTTATTGATGCCTTACTTTTTAATAACTATAATAAAATAAAATAATTTTTGGTGCTCAACAGTTTGACGTTTATTAATTGTTGCTCAACGTTTATGATGGTAAATAATAATAATTTCTTGAACTTTTTTATGTTTGTTTTTTGTCTTAAGCTATGTCAATACAATGATGAGCATAGGTGAATGATATTTTTTTGTAAGTTCTCGTAAATGGGACAATTTTTTTAGCCTTAGAGGCTACGTGTATAGAATCATGCCTATGACGCATGTGTATAATTAGTTGACCTTTTTTACTTTTGTGTACATGAATAGTCTTCTGAAAATAAGTTGAAACGTTATGCGCTTAAGGTTCGCTTGTTCATTGAGCACCCCCTTATGCACCACAGCCACAAGTAAAAAAACATTTGGAGAGACATATTTTTTAAACAAGAAAACTATGTAACACTATTTACTAAATAAATAAATAATTTAAAGTTAACGTCACATTGCCTTTACTGCTGACATGGGTTTGCACTAAAGCTTCTTTTCTTTTCAAATCATAATAACATGTCATTTTATTCAATAACAATAATAATAACAATAATAATAATAATAAGCGTTTTACAAAACATAGTCCTAGACTTGATAATGATTTGATTCGCCAGTATCACCTACTTTTAAAACATGATTTTGTTTTACTTGTGGTTGTAGTGCATGACGGGGTGTTAGATCAACAACAAGTGAGCCCTAAGCTCATGACGTTTCAACTTACTATATGAATAGTAATATTAATAATTATGGACTCATGTCCTTTTTTATTGTTTGTGATTAAAAGTGCCATTTATAGCAAATTTTATGCAATTTTTTATTATTATTATAATCATTGATGAATAATAATGGACTTTTGTCCTTTTTTATTGTTTGTGATTAAATGTGCCATTTATAGCAAATTTTATAGAATTTTTGATTATTATTATTATAATCATTGATGAATAATAATGGGCTTTTGTCCTTTTTTATTGTTTGTGATTTAAAAATTGCTTTAGTACAATTACCATGTATATGATTTTCTATATAATTTTTTTATAATGATAATGATGGAACTATTAATCAATAATGACGGACTTTTGTCCTTTTTTATTGTTTGTGATAAAAATATATTTACTACAATTAGTAATTTGTATTTTTTTATAATGATGCATTGCTGTCCTTTTTATTGTTTGACATTTATGTGATTTTATACAGTTTATTAATAATTATAATGAAGAAACTATTAGTCAATAACAATGAAAAATCCCAACATGGACTCTTGACTTTTTATTTACTTTTCGAAATGATAACAGTGATACTATACAGTTTTTTTTAAATTAAATTCATGATGTTAAAGTCCATATCTAGATAAAAGTAATTTGCTCTTCATAGCACCATTACCATAAATGTTGCCATTCGTTCTTTTAGACTGGCATCTGAAGCTGTTAATCGTTGCTTGGCAATGCTTAACAAGACTTTGTCTGCAATGGGTCTTAGTGTGGGATCACTGTTTTCATAGGCTATATCATGATTAAGGCATGCATGATCCAAAGCATTAATCCCCATATCCCCTCTCCTCAAACGATCTTGAAGACGAGTACCAAGACCGCAAAAGCTGTAAGCAGGTAGGTGGACTTCGTGTGGTAAGTATTTAATGATGTTATCAATAATTCCATGGCCAGTACATTTGAGACATGGAGGTTTCAATTGGTGAAAGACACTTTTCTCCTTGTTCTTGTTAATGTTGTTGTTGTTGTTGATCCTGTTGTTGTTGTTGTTGTTTGCCAGCGGCTGCTGACGAGCATGGTAGGTGGTTGTTTTCCGCATGACAGCCATGGAATGATGAAACAATGTCTTTACAGTGAGTTTTATGACCATGATATAATTTCATTAATTGGCATGTGACACACTGTCGAATGGTAGGTATTTTTGCCATGGTTAATTGCCTGTGATGGGAAAAATGACTGCATGGTTGTAGTTCACTCAATACAGGGTCAGTAGTCCACTCGGCAGGCGCATTTTCCCACATTTCTTTCACAGCGTTTGCAGCAACCTAAAAATAAATGATTTAGGTAGTGCTAATAATTAACCGTTGGGTAAAGCTAATAAGCTTTTTCTTGCACACTAAGAACTTTCCAATTGCCTTGTCGATTGTAGTGGCGTCCATGTTTATAACATTGATGTTATCACCTCACGTGTACAACTCTCACTGCTATCATTGGATGATAAACTTTCAGTTTTAATTTTATTCAACAATTCCCAACATGCATTTGTGGTGAGCCAATGATACAATTGACATGCATGCGCTAAGGCTTTATTTTCAATATTGCCGCAAGGACAAGTGTTTGTAGAGATGGGCAACCCAAATCTGAAAGGTCAATACATTGACAGTGAGAGGGTAAACATGGTTGGTGCCACTGGCGTTTTTCACCCCCTCTAACAAATAAGACATTGCCTGAGGACAAATGGGCTTCCATGACTATGTCAAGATACTTGTAGGAAATATCACCCTCTTTCCATACCATTTGTAAATGATTTTCAATCCATTGGCTCTGCTTTTTATCTTTTTCACTAAGCAACTCAAAAGCATAGGGAGGTTTAAACACCAAATGGATGGGGTGCGAGATCCAAAACGTACTACAATCGATAAAAGCCAACTCCTTAAATACAAATTTGTTAGCTGCAATTTTAAACCCCTGACAATCCACGATGAGTGTACGCATTATGTTTTTTTTTTACTTGTTACCTCGTTGACGAGTAATCATCAACTAACCCATTTCATGGTTTAACATTCCAAAAGTCAAAGGACTTGAGAAAAAAAGGAACAAATGAATTGAACAACAGCTAAATATTTTTTTACAGGTTTTATTCATAACATAAAAAAACACTTACACTTTTATTACAAAGTTGTTTTTATTTCATCTGGAAAAACATTCAAATGAACAGTTTGCACATACGGTCCATAGGTATCTCGTAGGTTTGCAGGGTCTGGTACAATGACAGGGTAATTCAAACTCCATGGAATATTGCCCACATTATAGCGATTTAGGTAAAGACAGGGTGGACTCCATCGCTGATGATCACTAAATGGTCGATCACCCATCTCCCAGTTTCCAATTTCAATGTTGCAAAAATACACTTGACCACATCACGACGATTTAAGTAATAAAATCCTGTAGTCACCCATTCTCCATAATCCATAAAGGGAACTGTCCATGTTTCAAAAGTTTTCAAACGATTAAATTCACATTTTAAATTCCATGGTTTGTCTGTCACGTTGTTGTTGTTGTTGCCTATTGAGGGAGACATGACGTTTGTTGTTGTTGTATGTGGGCACAGTGCCAGAGTGCAACAGATAGTGTGCATGCAGACACTTATCATGAATCCTATGAATGGTGATTTTTTTCACCTGACCACAGGTGGCTTATATGCTGGCAACGTAATTGGACCAAGGATGATATTTCACTTGTCTGGCATGAATAATAAAACAGTAGGCACTGGTTTGGTCTGGTACATTTTCTTGTGTTTCAAAATCTACCCTTAAATCAATAGTGGTGATTTTCATAGATTCTTCTAAATACGAACAGTGGAAAACAATCAGTGGTGCTTTTGCTTTAAACCCTTGCGGTAACAACATAGGGCAATCCTGTTTTTCATTATAAGACGATTGAAATTTAGCAAACATCTCATAAAGAGGGCCAAACTAATTTTTTTGAAAAATTGAGTTCCAACCCCTCATGGGGAAAGCTAACATTATTTAAAAATAGTCGTATATTTCTCAAGTGAATGTGATCAAACATGGTGATATCATTGCTTTGTTGGTATTTTCTATTGGTTTGAAAACCAATAATAACATAGAGAGGTCCCTCGGTAGAGTGAGCCGATTTCACACTCCAACTATGAGTGTCTGTGGTAGGTAGCAAGGGGTACTCATGTAGAGTCCAACTTCGGAAGGCGATAGGCAGGGCTTAATCTTTTTGCACCAAATTTGACATGCTTAGCTTTTTACTATCCAATAGCGTCACGTGGGACAGTTTCCATAGTAATCGAAGCAGTTGAATTTTTGAGTCCATCACTTGGTCGGGAGGCCCCTTTTAGTGCATTATAATCACTGCGGTCTCTCACCAGATACAAACTTAGTCTTGCGTTTAAAATAATACGCTTGTGATCTTCGGCAAAGCCAAGGTGTAATTTTAAGTGTAAGGAGCCTGTAAAAGTGCCATCGGTATGAACTAGCCAGTCATTGCTACTATTGGGGTACCACCCTGCCATACAAAGCGTGTTACCTTCCTCCTCGCTATAGGAAGGATAAAATATCATAAGACTAGTCATGCCCACATTTCGACTCATATCTATGACAATATCATTTATCACATAGCGCACTTCAGAAAACAGAAAAGCCAAACCACGATTAGTCGAATTAGATGTCGTGGGGGTGCTTCCATCTGCTTTCATCAATTTACCCTCAATTTGAAGGACACTTCCATGAGGTAGAGTATAAATATCTTGATTGTTAATGATGAATTGAATCTCGTCATTGTTATTCAGTCCTGTTGCTTGAGGTTGATAGGAATGCATATGAATGAGCACGATGCCATCTTCCGCTTGTATGGGATTTAACACTTGCAACAGCTCCTTTTTCATGATTGGTGTGTAACGAATAACCAATGCGTTGTACACGTTGTCGGTTTACTCGTGTCAACCGTTTCATACACGGCGGACAACTAACCGACCTCGTAGACGCTGTTGTTGCTTTATAGATAAATTTCATAGCGTCTTTAAAACCAACTTGTAGGTCACAGGGGTGTTGGCATCCAAAGCAATCAGTTGTTGCTTTATATTGACTAAGGGTAGGGTAATATTTCTAATATCGCTGACACACACAGGATGATATAGAACCACTGAAGGGTTTTCCCGAATAATATAGCCACAAGGGGAGGTGACAATAAAATCATACAGGGAATGGCTTGGTTCTTGATAAGTAAATACGTCTCTAATAATATCACAAGTCAGAGAAATGTGATGGTCCTCGATGAATTTCACTGGATAATCTGAATCATGGTGTTGGTGAGCTGCCAACACTCTTGGTTTGAATCCTAGTAAAGGGCCAATAGAATGAACTCGTGTTTCAAAGTCAATGTTAAACGTAGAGAAAATACGACAGCGATAAGTAATCGTGATGGCCGTAAGTTCAAATTTGTGTGTCCCATCCGCAAATGGTTTGACACCAAACTGTTTTATCATCGACAAGCTAATGTCCTCGTGCACATCGACTATGGTATTGTGCCCAATTCTAGGAATGGGTATTCCAAGATTCAGACACCTAGGTATCAAGGGAAAGGCTACAGCCGCTTTTGAAAGTTGAGATATTTGAATATCGCGCTCCTTTCCTTCTAGATTGAAATGGAAACTTTATGCAGCCAAGAAGATGTTAAGTGACGTGGCAAATAGTAGCAGAGGTCGAGACTATTTGGTGATTAAATAGTTAGCCATGGAGTAGAGACTTCATACTTGGATCAGATTACTGGCACGGCCAAATGAAAGAGGATGCACTTAGTCTCAAGTGAATCAGACCAGAGACACGGAGATATGAGGATTTACAGATTTCAGCGTGATCCAGCGTGGAGCCGACCGTTTTGTATAAAAGCCGCTCGGCCCAAGCATAAGCAGCTCACTTCAAACCAAGCTCTTGTAGGACAAGGTGCTGCTGCTACGTCGAGCCAAGGCACATGGTTGCCGAATCTACGCAGAAGATATCTTTGAATTGTGATAGTCACAAAAGTGCTACGATACGTGGGGAACGTAGTAAGTTTCCGGTAGAGGGAATCACTAAGGTGATTGTTATTTTCTACGGACATTGGTGAAACACTTTGTTTCTATATGGACATATGCTAGACTTGGTCTAGATATTATTCTGTCACAGTCCAGTAACAATAATTCAATACTTGGATGTTTTAATCCAACTTGTCAGTTTCACAAATTGTAACTTAATAACCACTCAGATCTTTCAGTATATTGAAGGCCAGTCTATCACGGTGCTGTTCATTAGCCGACAAAGGGAAACTATATGTTGCTTCGCGCATGATAGGTGGTGTGAAGCCATGCCCAGGGAACGATCTTGAGAACAACCGTTGATTGTTTTAGACTATCAGGGTTTTCCTGTACTGAAAAGATTA
The DNA here is from genome assembly GCA_946902985.2 of Meconema thalassinum. NCBI lineage: Eukaryota > Metazoa > Arthropoda > Insecta > Orthoptera > Tettigoniidae > Meconema > Meconema thalassinum. Next base: position 26,674,477 of record OX336395.1, read on the forward strand.
CTGACGCTTTTGAGAAGAGATCATTTGGATCTGACCCCATTTAAGCAAACTGCTATGGATTTAATTGAAGTCAATATTAAAATGGATCAGCCGTTACTTCGAACTTCAAGAAATATTTCCACTAAGTCGTGCTAGACAGATTGTGGGTATATAATGGCGGCCGATACAAGGATTAGACGTGCGTGTCCAATAGGGCATGTATCTGGATAAATCTGGTACAGACCAGGTTCACTACGATTCAAGACCAACGAGAAATGTAAGCCACATTTGACTTTTATATTATGCCTAGTTAATTGGAACAAACTCATTTTCTGCAGATGACCAACACATTTATTTTTCTTCGTATTTAAATCTTGCATTGATTTACGCAAGACACATAAGGGTTATTCTGAGTATTTTCATCACTCAGAACAGTTTAGGGTCGATGACCGAGCATACCGAGCATTTATTTGAATGTTCATTTTGTTTGAGAATCACGGTAATCAGCCGATATAACTGTAGAAGTTAATATTTATTTTTGTTGAGGAATGGATATTTTTTCCATATTCGAAGAGTCGAACATGTGTTTTTTTCACATAAGGAAATAATAATTGAACATATTTAAGGAAATAATAACAATAATAATAATAGTAATTTTCATAATTTTTCTAAATAATTCTTGGATTTTACATTTTCTAATAATCACATTCATTGAGAGAGAGCTTAAGGATTAGTTTAATCATTCCTAGTTTGGAACAGGTGATTTTCCGAAAGCTAGTGGATAGCACAAGCCCGTATTCCACCAACATTATAGTTCTGGTTGAACAGTTAATATTTGCATTGAGCAAAATATATTTTTCAGATAACACGGAAAGGCATGAAACAGGAAGCCAATGATATTTGTATCAATTAGGATTTTTTGTGTTTATATAAAATCATGACGTAGGCACACATTCTAAAGTGAAATAGAGAATATCACAAGTGTGGTAACTTCACGATTTGAACTGAATGGTAAAATAAAATAAACTTGTAAGTTTATAGATCTTCCAGTTTTGATAACAAGCAGAGGCTTGATTTATTGTATAAATTTTGGGAAGAAAATTTATGTGTGTGGAGTAGTTGAAATGCCATTCCCAGGTGCGCATGTTTAAGTCGCAGGGATGAGGAGGTTTTTTTGAGCATCAATCAAATAGCAGGTTCGATGGCTCAGGTTTATAGGAGGAGTATTGGAACCACACATTTCGTCGAATGAATGACCTAACCATCAGTAATTATTTCAAACTTGTTTACGTATTCCATTAATACTTTGGATTTGCTAGAACCCGGTTTTGTCATGATAAAATTTTATTCTTCTTCAGAGGAAGACCTTTGCCGTTGTTATTGGGATATTGTGTTCTTACACAAATAATTGAATGGGCCACTGCCAATTGAAAAAAGAATTCTGTATCCACGAATTACTTAAAGGATGTTTTCAATCCTATTGTCATGAACTAAATGAATTTATTATAAAGCTACAATTCTTATTTCCCCATTCAAGAATTGCAAGTTGTGAATGTTACTAAAATAGCAACAAATATAAATATTTTTCTTAATAATAATTCCAAGTGAAAAATCGAATGGTTGAATGGTTCAACAATTTTTTTTGATCCAGTTGATGATTCAGAAATCATATTTCTTTGGAATTTGAAGTTCATAATCGAGTCACCTCTCGAAATGTTTAATTTTGGAAGAACAATAAATTTTGTTGTGCTTCGCACAGTTCTTCGATGCTATGCTCAAGGGTCAAATACTTTTCAGATGTTGTTATTAATATGTGTACATAATTAGTGTTGGGTCAAAGAGAATATTTTTGACAATATTTTTGAAACTGGAAAAATAAGTGGAAGTTAAAAATTCTATAAACAATTATAAACAGTGAGAATTTCTACGAGTGTTAATATCATGTTAGAAATTCAACCAGTGAACTACAATATTTCCAGTAAAGACAATTTAATTTGAACTGGATTTCATCGTAAATAATTGATATAATTTTGGAACACAGTGTCCAGGACTGATAATCAGACTTGTGTCTCCAAAGACAATTGTTCAATGTGTTGGAAAATTTCTGTACATTGTGTAAATAGTAGTTTGTGCCGTCGCACTGGAATGATGTTACCTCGAGCATCATTTCGCAGTCAATTTTAAAATTTAGAATAAAATTAGATAATTTTACATGTTGTGTTATGCCCAGTTGAATTTCCTTCTATCCTTATTGTTGCATTGAGCCAAAAATCAGTAAAGCACTTTTTTTTATTTGATGTCGTTTCTTGCGATTAGCTTGAACCCATCTGGCGCCCCGGGATATTTTGACTCTCGTGCTGACTGATTCTTGGTAAAATGCATATTTGGTCGTGCGGACTCCGGTCTAAACGGGCACATAAAATAAGATAGAGAGAGAAAATGGCTTCGAACGTGGGGCCCGAGTTAGACACGGTCAATCGCATGCCGATTTAAATTGTGATAATTTTTTATAGATATTTTGGGAGTTGAGAGATGTCTGGTTTGGATGAATAAATTAGTAGGAAACCCAATTACTGGGGAAAATTAAAAATTAACTGGGTTAATAATTAGAATGGGTATGATTATTTTGATAATGGCTTAACCATTAGGGCGTCAAGTAAATTTAGTAGTAAACGTTCGATGACTGGACATACGCATTATTAGAATCCAGCTGGAGGATATTTGAGGACTTGCATATTTTTCTTGTGATATTGTGGTAAATTTAATTCGTCAAAGTAGAGAAGTTTTTTCCATCGCGTCGACATTAGGACAAATCTCATTTTATTAGAGTGTTCCAATTAGCTATTCATATTTCTTGTTCTAGTTATAATCTTGTGTCTGCCAACATGTATACCCCTAAGTTTTGACTAATACTGAAAATTATGGAAGAGATGATGAGGATGATGAGGAGTTTGGAAGAGAGTTCCAAAGAAGCTGGACTGCGCGTAGCAGCCATCATGAAAGAAAATACAGAGGCTTTGGAAAAGAAACTTACAGAAAATTCCGATATGTTAGAAAGCAGGTTAAAAGATAACTTAAAAGATAGTTTAAATAGTAAATTTAATTCTATGGAAAATAAATTTAAAGAGAATTCCGAAATCTTGAAAATGCCACTTGAGGGTAAAATGACTAAATTATGCGAAAAAACACATGAGCTCGAAACTTCATTAGCTACTAACGCAAGTTTAATGGACGATAAATTTCCCGATGCCGATCTAAGATCCCAAAGCTTAGCTGATAGGATAGAAAGTGGTCTTAGGAAAGTTGGTGAAGACATGGTCAACCTAGAAGTCAGAGTGAAGAAAGAGAGCAATGAGATGGCAACTCCAGTTGTTCAACGTTTGACAGACCAATTCAAAGAACTCGTAGTGGGAGAAATAAGAGAAGGTGTGATTAATGAATTACAAACTGAAATTAAAACCACAGTTATCGATGAGATTAAAAACATACCCAAGCTGGAGAACCAAGATGGAGTCAAGGAGATTAGAGAATCTTTGTCATCCCATATTCAAGTAATTTCCAAAGATATTCAAGCGACTCAGAAGGACATATCAGATATGACAGGGTCATTGAAGAGTCACGAGGCTGTTATGAACCAGATATCCACTGATGTCAAGGAGAACTATAAGGAAACAGAAGAAATAAAGAAGGAAACCGAAGGAATTAGAAAAAAGGCCGAAGAAAACCATAAGGCAATTGAGGCTATGAAAACCCAAGTTAAGGACGAGAGACAGGCTGACCATCTGTTGAAAATGCCAAGTTTAAGAGGAGAAGAACAGATACAGGTAAACCTAGGAGCAGCTAGAGGAAATGATAGTCAAAGACAGGATGAGGCCAGGACAGTATTTCAATCCAACCCCATAACTGTATTCAAGAATGTAGAGGATAAGCCTTCTAAATTTTCAGGGCGAGATTCTGTGACACCCGTAGAATTCTTGAGAGAAGCAGGTGATTACCTTAAAGATTCCAAAATCCCTAAGGAAAGACAAATCCGAGTGATAGGGAAATTTTTGGAAGGGCCCGCACTTCTCTGGTTTAGAGCATTCAGGTCCACTCTCACCAATTTTGAGGAGTTTTCCCGTGGGTTATTGAAAAAGGTTTGGTCCCCGGAAACCCAACAGCAAGTCAGAGCAGAATTATATTCGAAGAGATTTTCGACGTCACAACCTACTCGATACTCTTCGTACTTTTCTGGACAGCTTTCTAAACTTCAACATTTAGATCCGCCGATGCCAGATAATGAATTAATTACTGCATTAATACGTCAGTTTCCAGCAGAAGTCCAAAGAACTTTGATCGCTGCTGACATTTATAATATGGAGCAATTTGACGAGGTATTGCAGAAACTTGATCACACGAACGCACAATTCTTCCATCAGAAGGGAGGAAAGAATGGCAACGCTGTGTACACTGTTATGGCCGACAGTTATTCCCAAACACCTCGAGAGATTCGAGAGGGGCGAGAAGAGAAAACGCCGAGGGAAGAGCCTGATAAAAGAGGATGGAATCAGAACACGAATAGATACAGTTACAAGCCTTATGCGAGACTAAAGGGTGGATATCGATATGACAATCGATGGAGAGAGCCAAGGTATAATCAAGGAAGATGCCAGGAAAGAAGGTACTATGTTAGAAACAATAACTACATTAACAAAGGGAATGAGAACACTCGTCAGTCCAATGAAGAGTTCAATAAGGAGACGAGGAAGATCTTGGAAGAAAGACACCAAGAAAACTCGCATTTCTTGGAACAGAAGTCCAATGAACCAGGTCCATCGGGAACACAGCAATCCCGGGGGAATGAAAAAAAAAACTTCGAATTCACAGTAGGAGATAGAATTTTAAACATTTTCACTTCCAGGATTATTAAATGGCAAACAGAGGATGATGACTTAATTCAACATAATGACGAAAGGAAAGAAATGGGTACAAGAATTAAACTGCCAATCATATCATGCGAAGTATTCGGCATGCCTGTCGATACTTTAATTGATACTGGGGCTATGCTTTGTCTTGTGAGCGAGAAGCTTTATATTCTGTGGAAGCTGAAAGAGAATTTAGAAGAGATTCCAGTATCAGGAATTAAAATCCAAGGAATAATACTCAACAAGATATCGCTGTGTAAAACACAATTATACTTATGTGTTACTATTGGAGGACATGATTTCCGACATGTGTTTGTAGTAATGAAGGACATGGCTTTTGACATGATCTTGGGAGCGGATTTCATCCAGAAATATCGAGCCGTGATAGACATGAAGACAGAGACGGTCAGATTCCAGTATACCGAAGAGATAAATTTCGAGAGAAAGGAAGAGGAAGACATCGAGGGAGACTCTAGCTTTAGACAAGTTGAGGAGCCAAGCTGAGAAAAGAGAGCGCAGAGTGAGAGGAAAGCGTTTTCGCAGACCCTTGCGCGTAGGAACTCTTGTTTTAGTAAAAAACCTACACCCTCCGACGTGCAAAATCGAGTGTACTCGAAGTTTGCAAGCCTTTACGATGGACCCTATCGTGTTGTGAAAGTAAACAACAATGGAGGCTACAAAATCGCCAATACACCAACAGGTAACATCGTGGGAAATTATAAAGCAGCGAATTTGAAGATTTATTATTCAAGAACCAGATGATCTAATGTGTAGATAGGAAAAATATTTTTTTTTCTATTTTTATTTTTTGCTAGGTGTGGGGTGGATGTGCCCAATTCTAGGAATGGGTATTCCAAGATTCCGACACCTAGGTATCAAGGGAAAGGCTACAGCCGCTTTTGAAAGTTGAGATATTTGAATATCGCGCTCCTTTCCTTCTAGATTGAAATGGAAACTTTATGCAGCAAAGAAGATGTTAAGTGACGTGGCAAATAGTAGCAGAGGTCGAGACTATTTGGTGATTAAATAGTTAGCCATGGAGTAGAGACTTCATACTTGGATCAGATTACTGGCACGGCCAAAGGCAAGAGGATGCTCTTAGTCTCAAGTGAATCAGACCAGAGACACCGGAGATATGAGGATTTACAGATTTCAGCGTGATCCAGCGTGGAGCCGACCGTTTTGTATAAAAGCCGCTCGGCCCAAGCATAAGCAGCTCACTTCAAACCAAGCTCTTGTAGGACAAGGTGCTGCTGCTACGTTGAGCCAAGGCACATGGTTGCCGAATCTACGCAGAAGATATCTTTGAATTGTGATAGTCACAAAAGTGCTACGATACGTGGGGAACGTAGTAAGTTTCCGGTAGAGGGAATCACTAAGGTGATTGTTATTTTCTACGGACATTGGTGAAACACTTTGTTTCTATATGGACATATGCTAGACTTTGTCTAGATATTATTCTGTCACAGTCCAGTAACAATAATTCAATACTTGGATGTTTTAATCCAACTTGTCAGTTTCACAAATTGTAACTTAATAACCACTCAGATCTTTCAGTATATTGAAGGCCAGTCTATCACGATGCTGTTCATTAGCCGACAAAGGGAAACTATATGTTGCTTCGCGCATGATAGGTGGTGTGAAGCCATGCCCAGGGAACGATCTTCAGAACAACCGTTGATTGTTTTGGACTATCAGTGTTTTCCTGTACTGAAAAGATTACCGTGAGTTATGTTACAACTGACGCTTTTGAAAAGATATCATTTGGATCTGAACCCATTTAAGCAAACTGCTATGGATTTAATTGAAGTCAATATTAAAATGGATCAGCCGTTACTTCGAACTTCAAGAAAAATTTCCACTATGTCGTGCTAGACAGATTGTGTGTATATAATGGCGGCCGATACAAGGATTAGACGTGCGTGTCCAATAGGGCATGTATCTGGATAAATCTGGTACAGACCCGGTTCACTACGCTTCAAGACCAACGAGAAATGTAAGCCACATTTGACTTTTATATTATGCCTAGTTAATTGGAACAAACTCATTTTCTGCAGATGACCAACACATTTATTTTTCTTCGTATTTAAATCTTGCATTGATTTACGCAAGACACATTAGGGTTATTCTGAGTATTTTCATCACTCAGGACAGTTTAGGATCGATGACCGAGCATACCGAGCATTTATTTGAATGTTCATTTTGTTTGAGAATCACGGTAATCAGCCGATATAACTGTAGAAGTTAATATTTATTTTTGTTGAGGAATGGATATTTTGTCCATATTCGAAGAGTCGAACATGTGGTTTTTTACATAAGGAAATAATAATTGAACATATTTAAGGAAATAATAACAATAATAATCCAATAATAATAATAGTAATTTTCATAATTTTTCTAAATAATTCTTGGATTTTACATTTTCTAATAATCACATTCATTGAGATAGAGCTTAAGGATTAGTTTAATCATTCCTAGTTTGGAACAGGTGATTTTCCGAAAGCTAGTGGATAGCACAATCCCGTATTCCACCAACATTATAGTTCTGGTTGAACAGTTAATATTTGCATTGAGCAAAATATATTTTTCAGATAACACGGAAAGGCATGAAACAGGAAGCCAATGATATTTGTATCAATTCGGATTTTTTTGTGTTTATATAAAATCATGACGTAGGCACACATTCTAAAGTGAAATAGAGAATATCACAAGTGTGGTAACTTCACGGTTTGAACTGAATGGTAAAATAAAATAAACTTGTAAGTTTATAGATCTTCCAGTTTTGATAACAAGCAGAGGCTTGATTTATTGTATAAATTTTGGGAAGAAAATTTATGTGTGTGGAGTAGTTGAAATGCCATTCCCAGGTGCGCATGTTTAAGTCGCAGGGATGAGGAGGTTTTTTTGAGCATCAATCAAATAGCAGGTTCGATGGCTCAGGTTTATAGGAGGAGTATTGGAACCACACATTTCGTCGAATGAATGACCTAACCATCAGTAATTATTTCAAACTTGTTTACGTATTCCATTAATACTTTGGATTTGCTAGAACCCGGGTTTGTCATGATAAAATTTTATTCTTCTTCAGAGGAAGACCTTTGCCGTTGTTATTGGGATATTGTGTTCTTACACAAATAATTGAATGGGCCACTGCCAATTGAAAAAATAATTCTGTATCCACGAATTACTTAAAGGATGTTTTCAATCCTACTCATGAACTAAATGAATTTATTAATAAGCTGCAATTCTTATTTCCGCATTCTGTTCAAGAATTGCAAGTTGTGAATGTTACTAAAATAGCAACAAATATAAATATTTTTCTTAATAATAATTCCAAGTGGAAAATCGAATAGTTGAATGGTTCAACAATTTTTTTTGACCCAGTTGATGATTCATAAATCATATTTCTTTGGAATTTGAAGTTCATAATCGAATCACCTCTCGAAATGTTTTATTTTGGAAGAACAATAAATTTTGTTGTTCTTCGCACAGTTCTTCGATGCTATGCTCAAGGGTCAAATACTTTTCAGATGTTGTTATTAATATGTGTACATAATTAGTGTTGGGTCAAAGAGAATATTTTTGACAATATTTTTGAAACTGGAAAAATAAGTGGAAGTTAAAAATTCTATAAACAATTATAAACAGTGAGAATTTCTACGAGTGTTAATATCATGTTAGAAATTCAACCAGTGAACTACAATATTTCCAGTAAAGACAATTTAATTTGAACTGGATTTCATCGTAAATAATTGATATAATTTTGGAACACAGTGTACAGGACTGATAATCAGACTTGTGTCTCCAAAGACAATTGTTCAATGTGTTGGAAAATTTCTGTACATTGTGTAAATAGTAGTTTGTGCCGTCGCACTGGAATGATGTTACCTTGAGCATCATTTCGCAGTCAATTTTAAAATTTAGAATAAAATTAGATAATTTTACAAGTTGTGTTATGCCCAGTTGAATCTCCTTCTATCCTTATTGTTGCATTGAGCCAAAAATCAGTAAAGCACTTTTTTTTAATTTGATGTCGTTTCTTGCGATTAGCTTTAACCCATCTGGCGCCCCGGGATATTTTGACTCTCGTGCTGACTGATTCTTGGTAAAATGCATATGTGGTCGTGCGGACTCCGGTCAAAACGGGCACATAAAACGAGATAGAGAGAGAAAATGGCTTCGAACGTGGGGCCCGAGTTAGACACGGTCAATCGCATGCCGTTTTAAATTGTGATAATTTTTTATAGATATTTTGGGAGTTGAGAGATGTCTGGTTTGGATGAATAAATTAGTAGGAAACCCAATTAGTGGGGAAAATTAAAAATTAACTGGGTTAATAATTAGAATGGTATGATTATTTTGATAATGGCTTAACCATAAGGGCGTCAAGTAAATTCAGTAGTAAACGTTCGATGACTGGACATACGCATTATTAGAATCCAGCTGGAGGATATTTGAGGACTTGCATATTATTCTTGTGTTGTTGTTTGAGTCTTCAGTCTTTTGACTGGTTTGATGCAGCCCTCCATGCCTCCCTGTCCTGAGCTAATCGTTTCATCTCTATATAGCTACCACACCCTACATACGAGGCAATCTGTTTAACATATTCTAACCTAGGTCTAACCCTACAGTTCTTGTCCTCGACCCTTCCTTCCATAACTAAGCTTGCTATTCCTGGGTGTCTTAGTATGTGTCCTACCAACCTATCTCTTCTCTTCATTAGCAGTCGCCAGAAACTTCTCTCCTCTCACACTCGTCTTAATACAACTTTGTTTGTAACCCTATCTACCCATCTGATCTTCATCATTCTCCTGTAACACCACATTTCAAATGCTTCAATTCTCCTCTTTTCTGCTACACCAATAGTCCAAGTTTCACTTCCATAGAGCGCCACGCTCCAGACAAAGGCTTTCAAAAATGACTTCCTAATACCTAAATCTATATTCGATGTCAGCAGATTCATTTTTTGTAGAAATGCTTTCTTTGCCTGAGCCAACCTACTTTTTATATCCTCTTTGCTTCGTCCTTCACTGGTTATTCTGCTTCCTAAGTAACAGAAGTCTCCTACTTCCTTCAGCTTTTCACCTGCCAATTTTATCTCCATAGAGGTTCCTGATTTATTTCGGCTGCATTCCAGTATTTTTGTTTTACATTTATTAATTTTCATCATGAATTCTTTCCGTAAGACGGAGTCCATACCATTCAAAAACTCATTCAAATCCTCAGGCTTGTCGGCCAAGATGACTATGTCATCAGCAAATCTCAGAGTTGAAATTATTTCTCCTTGAATCTTCACTCCCACTCTACATTTTTCTCTAATTTCCTTCAATGCTTCTTCAATGTAAAGATTGAAAAGTATGGGTGATAAGTTGCAGCCTTGCCTTACACCTTTCTGAATACCAGCTTCTCTCTCATGTCCTTCAACTCGAATGACTGCTGTCTGGTTTCTGTATAGATTGTATATCACCCTCCTATCCCTGTACTTTATTCCAATCGATTTAAAAATGTCAAAAATTTAGTCCAATCAACGTTATCAAAAGCCTTTTCTAAGTCTACAAAAGCCATGAACGTTCTCTTATCTTTCCTTATTCTACCTTCCAAAATCAGCCTAAGACTTAGTACAGCTTCCCTTGTTCCTACATTTCTCCTGAAACCAAACTGGTCTTCACCCAACTCCGTTTCTATCTGGCTTTCAATCCTCTTGTAAATTATTCTAGACAGGATCTTTGAAGCATGAAAAATCAAGCTGATTGTACGGTAATCTTCACATCGGTCAGCTCCCACTTTCTTTGGTATAGGGATGATTACATTTTTCTTGAAATCAGGGGGTACCTCACCTGTCTCATAAATCCTACACACCAAGTGAAATAACCTGATCAGACCTTCATCTCCTATGCAGCGTAGCAACTCAATCGGTATATCATCTATGCCTGGTGCTTTGTTCCTCCTTAAGTCTTCCAAAGCTCTATCAAATTCTGATCTCAATATTAAATCTCCTTTCGCATCCTCATCAATTTCCTCCACCCTTTCCATTACATGATTCTCAATCTCCTTTCCCTGATACAAACTCTCTATGTAAGAAGATGGTATATTGGCTTTCACGGCCGGTGAATTAAAACTCAGCAATTCTTCTAGGTTTGTGCCGTGTCTTGTGTGGGGTTTCGCCTAGGACACCAAGCTAGGCTCATCGGCGGGCTCTTGGTGTCCCCGCCCGGACCCCCACAGGAGTGACGAACTGCGCGCCACCTCCCTTTATATAAGGAGCAACTGCACCACTTGACTACGAGAACTAAAAGTTCAAGCAGCCTTAACCTCCCTATGAAGGCTTCCAAAAAGATGGTATATTGGCTTTCACGGCCGGTGAATTAAAACTCAGCAATTCTTCTAGGTTTGTGCCGTGTCTTGTGTGGGGTTTCGCCTAGGACACCAAGCTAGGCTCATCGGCGGGCTCTTGGTGTCCCCGCCCGGACCCCCACAGGAGTGACGAACTGCGCGCCACCTCCCTTTATATAAGGTGCAACTGCACCACTTGACTACGAGAACTAAAAGTTCAAGCAGCCTTAACCTCCCTATGAAGGCTTCCAAAAAGATGGTATATTGGATTTCACGGCCGGTGAATTAAAACTCAGCAATTCTTCAAGGTTTGTGCCGTGTCTTGTGTGGGGTTTCGCCTAGGACACCAAGCTAGGCTCATCGGCGGGCTCTTGGTGTCCCCGCCCGGACCCCCACAGGAGTGACGAACTGCGCGCCACCTCCCTTTATATAAGGTGCAACTGCACCACTTGACTACGAGAACTAAAAGTTCAAGCAGCCTTAACCTCCCTATCAGGGCTTCCAAAAAGATGGTATATTGGCTTTCACGGCCGGTGAATTAAAACTCAGCAATTCTTCTAGGTTTGTGCCGTGTCTTGTGTGGGGTTTCGCCTAGGACACCAAGCTCGGCTCATCGGCGGGCTCTTGGTGTCCCCGCCCGGATCCCCACAGGAGTGACGAACTGCGCGCCACCTCCCTTTATATAAGGTGCAACTGCACCACTTGACTACGAGAACTAAAAGTTCAAGCAGCCTTAACCTCCCTATGAAGGCTTCCAAAAAGATGGTATATTGGCTTTCACGGCCGGTGAATTAAAACTCAGCAATTCTTCTAGGTTTGTGCCGTGTCTTGTGTGGGGTTTCGCCTAGGACACCAAGCTAGGCTCATCGGCGGGCTCTTGGTGTCCCCGCCCGGACCCCCCTAGGCGAAACCCCACAAAAGACACGGCACAAACCTAGAAGAATTGCTAAGTTTTAATTCACCGGCCGTGAAAGCCAATATACCATCTTTTTGGAAGCCTTCATAGGGAGGTTAAGGCTGCTTGAACTTTTAGTTCTCGTAGTCAAGTGGTGCAGTTGCACCTTATATAAAGGGAGGTGGCGCGCAGTTCGTCACTCCTGTGGGGGTCCGGGCGGGGACACCAAGAGCCCGCCGATGAGCCTAGCTTGGTTTCCTAGGCGAAACCCCACACAAGACACGACACAAACCTAGAAGAATTGCTGAGTTTTAATTCACCGGCCGTGAAAGCCAATATACCATCTTTTTGGAAGCCTTCATAGGGAGGTTAAGGCAGCTTGAACTTTTAGTTCTCGTAGTCAAGTGGTGCAGTTGCACCTTATATAAAGGGAGGTGGCGCGCAGTTCGTCACTCCTGTGGGGGTCCGGGCGGGGACACCAAGAGGCCGCCGATGAGCCTAGCTTGGTGTCCTAGGCGAAACCCCACACAAGACACGGCACAAACCTAGAATAATTTCTGAGTTTTCATTCACCGGCCGTGAAAGCCAATATACCATCTTTTTGGAAGCCTTCATAGGGAGGTTAAGGCTGCTTGAACTCTCAGATCTCGCAGTCAAGTGGTGCAGTTGCACCTTATATAAAGGGAGGTGGCGCGCAGTTCGTCACTCCTGTGGGGGTCCGGGCGGGGACACCAAGAGCCCGCCGATGAGCCAAGCTTGGTGTCCTAGGCGAAACCCCACACAAGACACGGCACAAACCTAGAAGAATTGCTGAGTTTTAATTCACCGGCCGTGAAAGCCAATATACCATCATTTTGGAAGCCTTCATAGGGAGGTTAAGGCTGCTTGAACTTTTAGTTGTCGTAGTCAAGTGGTGCATTTGCACCTTATATAAAGGGAGGTGGCGCGCAGTTCGTCACTCCTGTGGGGGTCCAGGCGGGGACACCAAGAGCCTGCCGATGAGCCTAGCTTGGTGTCCTAGGCGAAACCCCACACAAGACACGGCACAAACCTAGAAGAATTGCTGAGTTTTAATTCACCGGCCGTGAAAGCCAATATACCATCTTTTTTGAAGCCTTCATAGGGAGGTTAAGGCTGCTTGAACTTTTAGTTCTCGTAGTCAAGTGGTGCAGTTGCACCTTATATAAAGGGAGGTGGCGCGCAGTTCGTCACTCCTGTGGGGGTCCGGGCGGGGACACCAAGAGCCCGCCGATGAGCCTAGCTTGGTGTCCTAGGCGAAACCCCACACAAGACACGGCACAAACCTAGAAGAATTGCTGAGTTTTAATTCACCGGCCGTGAAAGCCAATATACCATCTTTTTGGAAGCCTTCATAGGGAGGTTAAGGCTGCTTGAACTTTTAGTTCTCGTAGTCAAGTGGTGCAGTTGCACCTTATATAAAGGGAGATGGCGCGCAGTTCGTCACTCCTGTGGGGGTCCGGGCGGGGACACCAAGAGCCCGCCGATGAGCCTAGCTTGGTGTCCTAGGCGAAACCCCACACAAGACACGGCACAAACCTAGAAGAATTGCTGAGTTTTAATTCACCGGCCGTGAAAGCCAATATACCATCTTTTTGGAAGCCTTCATAGGGAGGTTAAGGCTGCTTGAACTTTTAGTTCTCGTAGTCAAGTGGTGCAGTTGCACCTTATATAAAGGGAGGTGGCGCGCAGTTCGTCACTCCTGTGGGGGTCCGGGCGGGGACACCAAGAGCCCGCCGATGAGCCTAGCTTGGTGTCCTAGGCGAAACCCCACACAAGACACGGCACAAACCTAGAAGAATTGCTGAGTTTTAATTCACCGGCCGTGAAAGCCAATATACCATCTTTTTGGAAGCCTTCATAGGGAGGTTAAGGCTGCTTGAACTTTTAGTTCTCGTAGTCAAGTGGTGCAGTTGCACCTTATATAAAGGGAGGTGGCGCGCAGTTCGTCACTCCTGTGGGGATCCGGGCGGGGACACCAAGAGCCCGCCGATGAGCCTAGCTTGGTGTCCTAGGCGAAACCCCACACAAAACACGGCACAAACCTAGAAGAATTGCTGAGTTTTAATTCACCGGTCGTGAAAGCCAATATACCATCTTTTTGGAAGCCTTCATAGGGAGGTTAAGGCTGCGTGAACTTTTAGTTCTCGTAGTCAAGTGGTGCAGTTGCACCTTATATAAAGGGAGGTGGCGCGCAGTTCGTCACTCCTGTGGGGGTCCGGGCGGGGACACCAAGAGCCCGCCGATGAGCCTAGCTTGGTGTCCTAGGCGAAACCCCACACAAGACACGGCACAAACCTAGAAGAATTGCTGAGTTTTAATTCACCTGCCGTGAAAGCCAATATACCATCTTTTTGGAAGCCTTCATCGGGAGGTTAAGGCTGCTTGAACTTTTAGTTCTCGTAGTCAAGTGGTGCAGTTGCACCTTATATAAAGGGAGGTGGCGCGCAGTTCGTCACTCCTGTGGGGGTCCGGGCGGGGACACCAAGAGCCCGCCGATGAGCCTAGCTTGGTGTCCTAGGCGAAACCCCACACAAGACACGGCAAAACCTAGAAGAATTGCTGAGTTTTAATTCACCAGCCGTGAAAGCCAATATACCATCTTATTGGAAGTCTTCATAGGGAGGTTAAGGCTGCTTGAACTTTTAGTTCTCGTAGTCAAGTGGTGCAGTTGCACCTTATATAAAGGGAGGTGGCGCGCAGTTCGTCACTCCTGTGGGGGTCCGGGCGGGGACACCAAGAGCCCGCCGATGAGCCTAGCTTGGTGTCCTAGGCGAAACCCCACACAAGACACGGCACAAACCTAGAAGAATTGCTGAGTTTTAATTCACCGGCCGTGAAAGCCAATATACCATCTTTTGGAAGCCTTCATAGGGAGGTTAAGGCTGCTTGAACTTTTAGTTCTCGTAGTCAAGTGGTAATGTTGCACCTTATATAAAGGGAGGTGGCGCGCAGTTCGTCACTCCTGTGGGGGTCCGGGCGGGGACACCAAGAGCCCGCCGATGAGCCTAGCTTGGTGTCCTAGGCGAAACCCCACACAAGACACGGCACAAACCTAGAAGAATACCGGCCGTGAAAGCCAATATACCATCTTTTTGGAGGCCTTCATAGGGAGGTTAAGGCTGCTTGAACTTTTAGTTCTCGTAGTCAAGTGGTGCAGTTGCACCTTATATAAAGGGAGGTGGCGCGCAGTTCGTCACTCCTGTGGGGGTCCGGGCGGGGACACCAAGAGCCCGCCGATGAGCCTAGCTTGGTGTCCTAGGCGAAACCCCACACAAGACACGGCACAAAACTAGAAGAATTGCTGAGTTTTAATTCACCGACCGTGAAAGCCAATATACCATTTTTTGGAAGCCTTCATAGGGAGGTTAAGGCTGCTTGAACTTTTAGTTCTCGTAGTCAAGTGGTGCAGTTGCACCTTATATAAAGGGAGGTGGCGCGCAGTTCGTCACTCCTGTGGGGGTCCGGGCGGGGACACCAAGAGCCCGCCGATGAGCCTAGCTTGGTGTCCTAGGCGAAACCCCACACAAGACACGGCACAAACCTAGAAGAATTGCTGAGTTTTAATTCACCGGCCGTGAAAGCCAATATACCATCTTTTTTGAAGCCTTCATAGGGAGGTTAAGGCTGCTTGAACTTTTAGTTCTCGTAGTCAAGTGGTGCAGTTGCACCTTATATAATGGGAGGTGGCGCGCAGTTCGTCACTCCTGTGGGGGTCCGGGCGGGGACACCAAGAGCCCGCCGATGAGCCTAGCTTGGTGTCCTAGGCGAAACCCCACACAAGACACGGCACAAACCTAGAAGAATTGCTGAGTTTTAATTCACCGGCCGTGAAAGCCAATATACCATCTTTTTGGAAGCCTTCATAGGGAGGTTAAGGCTGCTTGAACTTTTAGTTCTCGTAGTCAAGTGGTGCAGTTGCACCTTATATAAAGGGAGATGGCGCGCAGTTCGTCACTCCTGTGGGGGTCCGGGCGGGGACACCAAGAGCCCGCCGATGAGCCTAGCTTGGTGTCTTAGGCGAAACCCCACACAAGACACGGCACAAACCTAGAAGAATTGCTGAGTTTTAATTCACCGGCCGTGAAAGCCAATATACCATATTTTTGGAAGCCTTCATAGGGAGGTGAAGGCTGCTTGAACTTTTAGTTCTCGTAGTCAAGTGGTGCAGTTGCACCTTATATAAAGGGAGGTGGCGCGCAGTTCGTCACTCCTGTGGGGGTCCGGGCGGGGACACCAAGAGCCCGCCGATGAGCCTAGCTTGGTGTCCTAGGCGAAACCCCACACAAGACACGGCACAAACCTAGAAGAATTGCTGAGTTTTAATTCACCGGCCGTGAAAGCCAATATACCATCTTTTTGGAAGCCTTCATAGGGAGGTTAAGGCTGCTTGAACTTTTAGTTCTCGTAGTCAAGTGGTGCAGTTGCACCTTATATAAAGGGAGGTGGCGCGCAGTTCGTCACTCCTGTGGGGGTCCGGGCGGGGACACCAAGAGCCCGCCGATGAGCCTAGCTTGGTGTCCTAGGCGAAACCCCACACAAGACACGGCACAAACCTAGAAGAATTGCTGAGTTTTAATTCACCGGCCGTGAAAGCCAATATACCATCTTTTTGGAAGCCTTCATAGGGAGGTTAAGGCTGCTTGAACTTTTAGTTCTCGTAGTCAAGTGGTGCAGTTGCACCTTATATAAAGGGAGGTGGCGCGCAGTTCGTCACTCCTGTGGGGATCCGGGCGGGGACACCAAGAGCCCGCCGATGAGCCTAGCTTGGTGTCCTAGGCGAAACCCCACACAAAACACGGCACAAACCTAGAAGAATTGCTGAGTTTTAATTCACCGGTCGTGAAAGCCAATATACCATCTTTTTGGAAGCCTTCATAGGGAGGTTAAGGCTGCGTGAACTTTTAGTTCTCGTAGTCAAGTGGTGCAGTTGCACCTTATATAAAGGGAGGTGGCGCGCAGTTCGTCACTCCTGTGGGGGTCCGGGCGGGGACACCAAGAGCCCGCCGATGAGCCTAGCTTTGTGTCCTAGGCGAAACCCCACACAAGACACGGCACAAACCTAGAAGAATTGCTGAGTTTTAATTCACCTGCCGTGAAAGCCAATATACCATCTTTTTGGAAGCCTTCATCGGGAGGTTAAGGCTGCTTGAACTTTTAGTTCTCGTAGTCAAGTGGTGCAGTTGCACCTTATATAAAGGGAGGTGGCGCGCAGTTCATCACTCCTGTGGGGGTCCGGGCGGGGACACCAAGAGCCTGCCGATGAGCCTAGCTTGGTGTCCTAGGCGAAACCCCACACAAGACACGGCAAAACCTAGAAGAATTGCTGAGTTTTAATTCACCAGCCGTGAAAGCCAATATACCATCTTTTTGGAAGTCTTCATAGGGAGGTTAAGGCTGCTTGAACTTTTAGTTCTCGTAGTCAAGTGGTGCAGTTGCACCTTATATAAAGGGAGGTGGCGCGCAGTTCGTCACTCCTGTGGGGGTCCGGGCGGGGACACCAAGAGCCCGCCGATGAGCCTAGCTTGGTGTCCTAGGCGAAACCCCACACAAGACACGGCACAAACCTAGAAGAATTGCTGAGTTTTAATTCACCGGCCGTGAAAGCCAATATACCATCTTTTGGAAGCCTTCATAGGGAGGTTAAGGCTGCTTGAACTTTTAGTTCTCGTAGTCAAGTGGTAATGTTGCACCTTATATAAAGGGAGGTGGCGCGCAGTTCTTCACTCCTGTGGGGGTCCGGGCGGGGACACCAAGAGCCCGCCGATGAGCCTAGCTTGGTGTCCTAGGCGAAACCCCACACAAGACACGGCACAAACCTAGAAGAATACCGGCCGTGAAAGCCAATATACCATCTTTTTGGAGGCCTTCATAGGGAGGTTAAGGCTGCTTGAACTTTTAGTTCTCGTAGTCAAGTGGTGCAGTTGCACCTTATATAAAGGGAGGTGGCGCGCAGTTCGTCACTCCTGTGGGGGTCCGGGCGGGGACACCAAGAGCCCGCCGATGAGCCTAGCTTGGTGTCCTAGGCGAAACCCCACACAAGACACGGCACAAACCTAGAAGAATTGCTGAGTTTTAATTCACCGACCGTGAAAGCCAATATACCATTTTTTGGAAGCCTTCATAGGGAGGTTAAGGCTGCTTGAACTTTTAGTTCTCGTAGTCAAGTGGTGCAGTTGCACCTTATATAAAGGGAGGTGGCGCGCAGTTCGTCACTCCTGTGGGGGTCCGGGCGGGGACACCAAGAGCCCGCCGATGAGCCTAGCTTGGTGTCCTAGGCGAAACCCCACACAAGACACGGCACAAACCTAGAAGAATTGCTGAGTTTTAATTCACCGGCCGTGAAAGCCAATATACCATCTTTTTGGAAGCCTTCATAGGGAGGTTAAGGCTGCTTGAACTTTATGTTCTCGTAGTCAAGTGGTGCAGTTGCACCTTATATAAAGGGAGGTGGCGCGCAGTTTGTCACTCCTGTGGGGGTCCGGGCGGGGACACCAAGAGCCCGCTGATGAGCCTAGCTTGGTGTCTTAGGCGAAACCCCACACAAGACACGGCACAAACCTAGAAGAATTGCTGAGTTTTAATTCACCGGCCGTGAAAGCCAATATACCATATTTTTGGAAGCCTTCATAGGGAGGTGAAGGCTGCTTGAACTTTTAGTTCTCGTAGTCAAGTGGTGCAGTTGCACCTTATATAAAGGGAGGTGGCGCGCAGTTCGTCACTCCTGTGGGGGTCCGGGCGGGGACACCAAGAGCCCGCCGATGAGCCTAGCTTGGTGTCCTAGGCGAAACCCCACACATATCACGGCACAAACCTAGAAGAATTGCTGAGTTTTAATTCACCGGTCGTGAAAGCCAATATACCATCTTTGTGGAAGCCTTCATAGGGAGGTTAAGGCTGCGTGAACTTTTAGTTCTCGTAGTCAAGTGGTGCAGTTGCACCTTATATAAAGGGAGGTGGCGCGCAGTTCGTCACTCCTGTGGGGGTCCGGGCGGGGACACCAAGAGCCCGCCGATGAGCCTAGCTTGGTGTCCTAGGCGAAACCCCACACAAGACACGGCACAAACCTAGAAGAATTGCTGAGTTTTAATTCACCTGCCGTGAAAGCCAATATAACATCTTTTTGGAAGCCTTCATCGGGAGGTTAAGGCTGCTTGAACTTTTAGTTCTCGTAGTCAAGTGGTGCAGTTGCACCTTATATAAAGGGAGGTGGCGCGCAGTTCGTCACTCCTGTGGGGGTCCGGGCGGGGACACCAAGAGCCCGCCGATGAGCCTAGCTTGGTGTCCTAGGCGAAACCCCACACAAGACACGGCAAAACCTAGAAGAATTGCTGAGTTTTAATTCACCAGCCGTGAAAGCCAATATACCATCTTTTTGGAAGTCTTCATAGGGAGGTTAAGGCTGCTTGAACTTTTAGTTCTCGTAGTCAAGTGGTGCAGTTGCACCTTATATAAAGGGAGGTGGCGCGCAGTTCGTCACTCCTGTGGGGGTCCGGGCGGGGACACCAAGAGCCCGCCGATGAGCCTAGCTTGGTGTCCTAGGCGAAACCCCACACAAGACACGGCACAAACCTAGAAGAATTGCTGAGTTTTAATTCACCGGCCGTGAAAGCCAATATACCATCTTTTGGAAGCCTTCATAGGGAGGTTAAGGCTGCTTGAACTTTTAGTTCTCGTAGTCAAGTGGTAATGTTGCACCTTATATAAAGGGAGGTGGCGCGCAGTTCGTCACTCCTGTGGGGGTCCGGGCGGGGACACCAAGAGCCCGCCGATGAGCCTAGCTTGGTGTCCTAGGCGAAACCCCACACAAGACACGGCACAAACCTAGAAGAATACCGGCCGTGAAAGCCAATATACCATCTTTTTGGAGGCCTTCATCGGGAGGTTAAGGCTGCTTGAACTTTTAGTTCTCGTAGTCAAGTGGTGCAGTTGCACCTTATATAAAGGGAGGTGGCGCGCAGTTCGTCACTCCTGTGGGGGTCCGGGCGGGGACACCAAGAGCCCGCCGATGAGCCTAGCTTGGTGTCCTAGGCGAAACCCCACACAAGACACGGCACAAACCTAGAAGAATTGCTGAGTTTTAATTCACCGACCGTGAAAGCCAATATACCATTTTTTGGAAGCCTTCATAGGGAGGTTAAGGCTGCTTGAACTTTTAGTTCTCGTAGTCAAGTGGTGCAGTTGCACCTTATATAAAGGGAGGTGGCGCGCAGTTCGTCACTCCTGTGGGGGTCCGGGCGGGGACACCAAGAGCCCGCCGATGAGCCTAGCTTGGTGTCCTAGGCGAAACCCCACACAAGACACGGCACAAACCTAGAAGAATTGCTGAGTTTTAATTCACCGGCCGTGAAAGCCAATATACCATCTTTTTGGAAGCCTTCATAGGGAGGTTAAGGCTGCTTGAACTTTATGTTCTCGTAGTCAAGTGGTGCAGTTGCACCTTATATAAAGGGAGGTGGCGCGCAGTTTGTCACTCCTGTGGGGGTCCGGGCGGGGACACCAAGAGCCCGCTGATGAGCCTAGCTTGGTGTCTTAGGCGAAACCCCACACAAGACACGGCACAAACCTAGAAGAATTGCTGAGTTTTAATTCACCGGCCGTGAAAGCCAATATACCATATTTTTGGAAGCCTTCATAGGGAGGTGAAGGCTGCTTGAACTTTTAGTTCTCGTAGTCAAGTGGTGCAGTTGCACCTTATATAAAGGGAGGTGGCGCGCAGTTCGTCACTCCTGTGGGGGTCCGGGCGGGGACACCAAGAGCCCGCCGATGAGCCTAGCTTGGTGTCCTAGGCGAAACCCCACACAAGACACGGCACAAACCTAGAAGAATTGCTGAGTTTTAATTCACCGGCCGTGAAAGCCAATATACCATCTTTTTGGAAGCCTTCATAGGGAGGTTAAGGCTGCTTGAACTTTTAGTTCTCGTAGTCAAGTGGTGCAGTTGCACCTTATATAAAGGGAGGTGGCGCGCAGTTCGTCACTCCTGTGGGGGTCCGGGCGGGGACACCAAGAGCCCGCCGATGAGCCTAGCTTGGTGTCCTAGGCGAAACCCCACACAAGACACGGCACAAACCTAGAAGAATTGCTGAGTTTTAATTCACCGGCCGTGAAAGCCAATATACCATCTTTTTGGAAGCCTTCATAGGGAGGTTAAGGCTGCTTGAACTTTTAGTTCTCGTAGTCAAGTGGTGCAGTTGCACCTTATATAAAGGGAGGTGGCGCGCAGTTCGTCACTCCTGTGGGGATCCGGGCGGGGACACCAAGAGCACGCCGATGAGCCTAGCTTGGTGTCCTAGGCGAAACCCCACACAAATCACGGCACAAACCTAGAAGAATTGCTGAGTTTTAATTCACCGGTCGTGAAAGCCAATATACCATCTTTTTGGAAGCCTTCATAGGGAGGTTAAGGCTGCGTGAACTTTTAGTTCTCGTAGTCAAGTGGTGCAGTTGCACCTTATATAAAGGGAGGTGGCGCGCAGTTCGTCACTCCTGTGGGGGTCCTGGCGGGGACACCAAGAGCCCGCCGATGAGCCTAGCTTGGTGTCCTAGGCGAAACCCCACACAAGACACGGCACAAACCTAGAAGAATTGCTGAGTTTTAATTCACCTGCCGTGAAAGCCAATATACCATCTTTTTGGAAGCCTTCATCGGGAGGTTAAGGCTGCTTGAACTTTTAGTTCTCGTAGTCAAGTGGTGCATTTGCACCTTATATAAAGGGAGGTGGCGCGCAGTTCGTCACTCCTGTGGAGGTCCGGGCGGGGACACCAAGAGCCCGCCGATGAGCCTAGCTTGGTGTCCTAGGCGAAACCCCACACAAGACACGGCAAAACCTAGAAGAATTGCTGAGTTTTAATTCACCAGCCGTGAAAGCCAATATACCATCTTTTTGGAAGTCTTCATAGGGAGGTTAAGGCTGCTTGAACTTTTAGTTCTCGTAGTCAAGTGGTGCAGTTGCACCTTATATAAAGGGAGGTGGCGCGCAGTTCGTAACTCCTGTGGGGGTCCAGGCGGGGACACCAAGAGCCCGCCGATGAGCCTAGCTTGGTGTCCTAGGCGAAACCCCACACAAGACACGGCACAAACCTAGAAGAATTGCTGAGTTTTAATTCACCGGCCGTGAAAGCCAATATACCATCTTTTGGAAGCCTTCATAGGGAGGTTAAGGCTGCTTGAACTTTTAGTTCTCGTAGTCATGTGGTAATGTTGCACCTTATATAAAGGGAGGTGGCGCGCAGTTCGTCACTCCTGTGGGGGTCCGGGCGGGGACACCAAGAGCCCGCCGATGAGCCTAGCTTGGTGTCCTAGGCGAAACCCCACACAAGACACGGCACAAACCTAGAAGAATTGCTGAGTTTTAATTCACCGACCGTGAAAGCCAATATACCATTTTTTGGAAGCCTTCATAGGGAGGTTAAGGCTGCTTGAACTTTTAGTTCTCGTAGTCAAGTGGTGCAGTTGCACCTTATATAAAGGGAGGTGGCGCGCAGTTCGTCACTCCTGTGGGGGTCCGGGCGGGGACACCAAGAGCCCGCCGATGAGCCTAGCTTGGTGTCCTAGGCGAAACCCCACACAAGACACGGCACAAACCTAGAAGAATTGCTGAGTTTTAATTCACCGGCCGTGAAAGCCAATATACCATCTTTTTGGAAGCCTTCATAGGGAGGTTAAGGCTGCTTGAACTTTATGTTCTCGTAGTCAAGTGGTGCAGTTGCACCTTATATAAAGGGAGGTGGCGCGCAGTTTGTCACTCCTGTGGGGGTCCGGGCGGGGACACCAAGAGCCCGCTGATGAGCCTAGCTTGGTGTCCTAGGCGAAACCCCACACAAGACACGGCACAAACCTAGAAGAATTGCTGAGTTTTAATTCACCGGCCGTGAAAGCCAATATACCATCTTTTTGGAAGCCTTCATAGGGAGGTTAAGGCTGCTTGAACTTTTAGTTCTCGTAGTCAAGTGGTGCAGTTGCACCTTATATAAAGGGAGGTGGCGCGCAGTTCGTCACTCCTGTGAGGATCCGGGCGGGGACACCAAGAGCCCGCCGATGAGCCTAGCTTGGTGTCCTAGGCGAAACCCCACACAAAACACGGCACAAAACCTAGAAGAATTGCTGAGTTTTAATTCACCGGTCGTGAAAGCCAATTTACCATCTTTTTGGAAGCCTTAATAGGGAGGTTAAGGCTGCTTGAACTTTTAGTTCTCGTAGTCAAGTGGTGCAGTTGCACCTTATATAAAGGGAGGTGGCGCGCAGTTCGTCACTCCTGTGGGGGTCCGGGCGGGGACACCAAGAGCCCGCCGATGAGCCTAGCTTGGTGTCCTAGGCGAAACCCCACACAAGACACGGCACAAACCTAGAAGAATTGCTGAGTTTTAATTCACCGGCCGTGAAAGCCAATATACCATCTTTTTGGAAGCCTTCATAGGGAGGTGAAGGCAGCTTGAACTTTTAGTTCTCGTAGTCCAGTGGTGCAGTTGCACCTTATATAAAGGGAGGTGGCGCGCAGTTCGTCACTCCTGTGGGGGTCCGGGCGGGGACACCAAGAGCCCGCCGATGAGCCTAGCTTGGTGTCCTAGGCGAAACCCCACACAAGACACGGCACAAACCTAGAAGAATTGCTGAGTTTTAATTCACCGGCCGTGAAAGCCAATATACCATCTTTTTGGAAGCCTTCATAGGGAGGTTAAGGCTGCTTGAACTTTTAGTTCTCGTAGTCAAGTGGTGCAGTTGCACCTTATATAAAGGGAGGTGGCGCGCAGTTCGTCACTCCTGTGGGGGTCCGGGCGGGGACACCAAGAGCCCGCCGATGAGCCTAGCTTGGTGTCCTAGGCGAAACCCCACACAAGACACGGCACAAACCTAGAAGAATTGCTGAGTTTTAATTCACCAGCCGTGAAAGCCAATATACCATCTTTTTGGAAGCCTTCATAGGGAGGTTAAGGCTGCTTGAACTTTTAGTTCTCGTAGTCAAGTGGCGCAGTTGCACCTTATATAAAGGGAGGTGGCGCGCAGTTTGTCACTCCTGTGGGGGTCCGGGCGGGGACACCAAGAGCCCGCCGATGAGCCGAGCTTGGTGTCCTAGGCGAAACCCCACACAAGACACGGCACAAACCTAGAAGAATTGCTGAGTTTTAATTCACCGGCCGTGAAAGCCAATATACCATCTTTTTGGAAGCCTTCATAGGGAGGTTAAGGCTGCTTGAACTTTTAGTTCTCGTAGTCAAGTGGTGCAGTTGCACCTTATATAAAGGGAGGTGGCGCGCAGTTCGTCATTCCTGTGGGGATCCGGGCGGGGACACCAAGAGCCCGGCGATGAGCCTAGCTTGGTGTCCTAGGCGAAACCCCACACAAAGCACGGCACAAAACCTAGAAGAATTGCTGAGTTTTAATTCACCGGTCGTGAAAGCCAATTTACCATCTTTTTGGAAGCCTTAATAGGGAGGTTAAGGCTGCTTGAACTTTTAGTTCTCGTAGTCAAGTGGTGCAGTTGCACCTTATATAAAGGGAGGTGGCGCGCAGTTCGTCACTCCTGTGGGGGTCCGGGCGGGGACACCAAGAGCCCGCCGATGAGCCTAGCTTGGTGTCCTAGGCGAAACCCCACACAAGACACGGCACAAACCTAGAAGAATTGCTGAGTTTTAATTCACCGGCCGTGAAAGCCAATATACCATCTTTTTGGAAGCCTTCATAGGGAGGTGAAGGCAGCTTGAACTTTTAGTTCTCGTAGTCAAGTGGTGCAGTTGCACCTTATATAAAGGGAGGTGGCGCGCAGTTCGTCACTCCTGTGGGGGTCCGGGCGGGGACACCAAGAGTCCGCCGATGAGCCTAGCTTGGTGTCCTAGGCGAAACCCCACACAAGACACGGCACAAACCTAGAAGAATTGCTGAGTTTTAATTCACCGGCCGTGAAAGCCAATATACCATCTTTTTGGAAGCCTTCATAGGGAGGTTAAGGCTGCTTGAACTTTTAGTTCTCGTAGTCAAGTGGTGCAGTTGCACCTTATATAAAGGGAGGTGGCGCGCAGTTCGTCACTCCTGTGGGGATCCGGGCGGGGACACCAAGAGCCCGCCGATGAGCCTAGCTTGGTGTCCTAGGCGAAACCCCACACAAGACACGGCACAAACCTAGAAGAATTGCTGAGTTTTAATTCACCGGTCGTGAAAGCCAATATACCATCTTTTTGGAAGCCTTCATAGGGAGGTTAAGGCTGCGTGAACTTTTAGTTCTCGTAGTCAAGTGGTGCAGTTGCACCTTATATAAAGGGAGGTGGCGCGCAGTTCGTCACTCCTGTGGGGGTCCGGGCGGGGACACCAAGAGCCCGCCGATGAGCCTAGCTTGGTGTCCTAGGCGAAACCCCACACAAGACACGGCACAAACCTAGAAGAATTGCTGAGTTTTAATTCACCTGCCGTGAAAGCCAATATACCACCTTTTTGGAAGCCTTCATCGGGAGGTTAAGGCTGCTTGAACTTTTAGTTCTCGTAGTCAAGTGGTGCAGTTGCACCTTATATAAAGGGAGGTGGCGCGCAGTTTGTCACTCCTGTGGGGGTCCGGGCGGGGACACCAAGAGCCTGCCGATGAGCCTAGCTTGGTGTCCTAGGCAAAACCCCACACAAGACACGGCAAAACCTAGAAGAATTGCTGAGTTTTAATTCACCAGCCGTGAAAGCCAATATACCATCTTTTTGGAAGTCTTCATAGGGAGGTTAAGGCTGCTTGAACTTTTAGTTCTCGTAGTCAAGTGGTGCAGTTGCACCTTATATAAAGGGAGGTGGCGCGCAGTTCGTCACTTCTGTGGGGGTCCGGGCGGGGACACCAAGAGCCCGCCGATGAGCCTAGCTTGGTGTCCTAGGCGAAACCCCACACAAGACACGGCACAAACCTAGAAGAATACCGGCCGTGAAAGCCAATATACCATCTTTTTGGAGGCCTTCATAGGGAGGTTAAGGCTGCTTGAACTTTTAGTTCTCGTAGTCAAGTGGTGCAGTTGCACCTTATATAAAGGGAGGTGGCGCGCAGTTCGTCACTCCTGTGGGGGTCCGGGCGGGGACACCAAGAGCCCGCCGATGAGCCTAGCTTGGTGTCCTAGGCGAAACCCCACACAAGACACGGCACAAACCTAGAAGAATTGCTGAGTTTTAATTCACCGACCGTGAAAGCCAATATACCATTTTTTGGAAGCCTTCATAGGGAGGTTAAGGCTGCTTGAACTTTTAGTTCTCGTAGTCAAGTGGTGCAGTTGCACCTTATATAAAGGGAGGTGGCGCGCAGTTCGTCACTCCTGTGGGGGTCCGGGCGGGGACACCAAGAGCCCGCCGATGAGCCTAGCTTGGTGTCCTAGGCGAAACCCCACACAAGACACGGCACAAACCTAGAAGAATTGCTGAGTTTTAATTCACCGGCCGTGAAAGCCAATATACCATCTTTTTGGAAGCCTTCATAGGGAGGTTAAGGCTGCTTGAACTTTTAGTTCTCGTAGTCAAGTGGTGCAGTTGCACCTTATATAAAGGGAGGTGGCCCGCAGTTCGTCACTCCTGTGGGGGTCCGGGCGGGGACACCAAGAGCCCGCCGATGAGCCTAGCTTGGTGTCCTAGGCGAAACCCCACACAAGACACGGCACAAACCTAGAAGAATTGCTGAGTTTTAATTCACCGGCCGTGAAAGCCAATATACCATCTTTTTGGAAGCCTTCATAGGGAGGTTAAGGCTGCTTGAACTTTTAGTTCTCGTAGTCAAGTGGTGCAGTTGCACCTTATATAAAGGGAGGTGGCGCGCAGTTCGTCACTCCTGTGGGGGTCCGGGCGGGGACACCAAGAGCCCGCCGATGAGCCTAGCTTGGTGTCCTAGGCGAAACCCCACACAAGACACGGCACAAACCTAGAAGAATTGCTGAGTTTTAATTCACCAGCCGTGAAAGCCAATATACCATCTTTTTGGAAGCCTTCATAGGGAGGTTAAGGCTGCTTGAACTTTTAGTTCTCGTAGTCAAGTGGCGCAGTTGCACCTTATATAAAGGGAGGTGGCGCGCAGTTTGTCACTCCTGTGGGGGTCCGGGCGGGGACACCAAGAGCCCGCCGATGAGCCGAGCTTGGTGTCCTAGGCGAAACCCCACACAAGACACGGCACAAACCTAGAAGAATTGCTGAGTTTTAATTCACCGGCCGTGAAAGCCAATATACCATCTTTTTGGAAGCCTTCATAGGGAGGTTAAGGCTGCTTGAACTTTTAGTTCTCGTAGTCAAGTGGTGCAGTTGCACCTTATATAAAGGGAGGTGGCGCGCAGTTCGTCACTCCTGTGGGGGTCCGGGCGGGGACACCAAGAGCCCGCCGATGAGCCTAGCTTGGTGTCCTAGGCGAAACCCCACACAAGACACGGCACAAACCTAGAAGAATTGCTGAGTTTTAATTCACCGGCCGTGAAAGCCAATATACCATCTTTTTGGAAGCCTTCATAGGGAGGTTAAGGCTGCTTGAACTTTTAGTTCTCGTAGTCAAGTGGTGCAGTTGCACCTTATATAAAGGGAGGTGGCGCGCAGTTCGTCATTCCTGTGGGGATCCGGGCGGGGACACCAAGAGCCCGGCGATGAGCCTAGCTTGGTGTCCTAGGCGAAACCCCACACAAAGCACGGCACAAAACCTAGAAGAATTGCTGAGTTTTAATTCACCGGTCGTGAAAGCCAATTTACCATCTTTTTGGAAGCCTTAATAGGGAGGTTAAGGCTGCTTGAACTTTTAGTTCTCGTAGTCAAGTGGTGCAGTTGCACCTTATATAAAGGGAGGTGGCGCGCAGTTCGTCACTCCTGTGGGGGTCCGGGCGGGGACACCAAGAGCCCGCCGATGAGCCTAGCTTGGTGTCCTAGGCGAAACCCCACACAAGACACGGCACAAACCTAGAAGAATTGCTGAGTTTTAATTCACCTGCCGTGAAAGCCAATATACCACCTTTTTGGAAGCCTTCATCGGGAGGTTAAGGCTGCTTGAACTTTTAGTTCTCGTAGTCAAGTGGTGCAGTTGCACCTTATATAAAGGGAGGTGGCGCGCAGTTTGTCACTCCTGTGGGGGTCCGGGCGGGGACACCAAGAGCCTGCCGATGAGCCTAGCTTGGTGTCCTAGGCAAAACCCCACACAAGACACGGCAAAACCTAGAAGAATTGCTGAGTTTTAATTCACCAGCCGTGAAAGCCAATATACCATCTTTTTGGAAGTCTTCATAGGGAGGTTAAGGCTGCTTGAACTTTTAGTTCTCGTAGTCAAGTGGTGCAGTTGCACCATATATAAAGGGAGGTGGCGCGCAGTTCGTCACTTCTGTGGGGGTCCGGGCGGGGACACCAAGAGCCCGCCGATGAGCCTAGCTTGGTGTCCTAGGCGAAACCCCACACAAGACACGGCACAAACCTAGAAGAATACCGGCCGTGAAAGCCAATATACCATCTTTTTGGAGGCCTTCATAGGGAGGTTAAGGCTGCTTGAACTTTTAGTTCTCGTAGTCAAGTGGTGCAGTTGCACCTTATATAAAGGGAGGTGGCGCGCAGTTCGTCACTCCTGTGGGGGTCCGGGCGGGGACACCAAGAGCCCGCCGATGAGCCTAGCTTGGTGTCCTAGGCGAAACCCCACACAAGACACGGCACAAACCTAGAAGAATTGCTGAGTTTTAATTCACCGACCGTGAAAGCCAATATACCATTTTTTGGAAGCCTTCATAGGGAGGTTTAGGCTGCTTGAACTTTTAGTTCTCGTAGTCAAGTGGTGCAGTTGCACCTTATATAAAGGGAGGTGGCGCGCAGTTCGTCACTCCTGTGGGGGTCCGGGCGGGGACACCAAGAGCCCGCCGATGAGCCTAGCTTGGTGTCCTAGGCGAAACCCCACACAAGACACGGCACAAACCTAGAAGAATTGCTGAGTTTTAATTCACCGGCCGTGAAAGCCAATATACCATCTTTTTGGAAGCCTTCATAGGGAGGTTAAGGCTGCTTGAACTTTTAGTTCTCGTAGTCAAGTGGTGCAGTTGCACCTTATATAAAAGGAGGTGGCCCGCAGTTCGTCACTCCTGTGGGGGTCCGGGCGGGGACACCAAGAGCCCGCCGATGAGCCTAGCTTGGTGTCCTAGGCGAAACCCCACACAAGACACGGCACAAACCTAGAAGAATTGCTGAGTTTTAATTCACCGGCCGTGAAAGCCAATATACCATCTTTTTGGAAGCCTTCATAGGGAGGTTAAGGCTGCTTGAACTTTTAGTTCTCGTAGTCAAGTGGTGCAGTTGCACCTTATATAAAGGGAGGTGGCGCGCAGTTCGTCACTCCTGTGGGGGTCCGGGCGGGGACACCAAGAGCCCGCCGATGAGCCTAGCTTGGTGTCCTAGGCGAAACCCCACACAAGACACGGCACAAACCTAGAAGAATTGCTGAGTTTTAATTCACCAGCCGTGAAAGCCAATATACCATCTTTTTGGAAGCCTTCATAGGGAGGTTAAGGCTGCTTGAACTTTTAGTTCTCGTAGTCAAGTGGCGCAGTTGCACCTTATATAAAGGGAGGTGGCGCGCAGTTTGTCACTCCTGTGGGGGTCCGGGCGGGGACACCAAGAGCCCGCCGATGAGCCGAGCTTGGTGTCCTAGGCGAAACCCCACACAAGACACGGCACAAACCTAGAAGAATTGCTGAGTTTTAATTCACCGGCCGTGAAAGCCAATATACCATCTTTTTGGAAGCCTTCATAGGGAGGTTAAGGCTGCTTGAACTTTTAGTTCTCGTAGTCAAGTGGTGCAGTTGCACCTTATATAAAGGGAGGTGGCGCGCAGTTCGTCACTCCTGTGGGGGTCCGGGCGGGGACACCAAGAGCCCGCCGATGAGCCTAGCTTGGTGTCCTAGGCGAAACCCCACACAAGACACGGCACAAACCTAGAAGAATTGCTGAGTTTTAATTCACCGGCCGTGAAAGCCAATATACCATCTTTTTGGAAGCCTTCATAGGGAGGTTAAGGCTGCTTGAACTTTTAGTTCTCGTAGTCAAGTGGTGCAGTTGCACCTTATATAAAGGGAGGTGGCGCGCAGTTCGTCATTCCTGTGGGGATCCGGGCGGGGACACCAAGAGCCCGGCGATGAGCCTAGCTTGGTGTCCTAGGCGAAACCCCACACAAAGCACGGCACAAAACCTAGAAGAATTGCTGAGTTTTAATTCACCGGTCGTGAAAGCCAATTTACCATCTTTTTGGAAGCCTTAATAGGGAGGTTAAGGCTGCTTGAACTTTTAGTTCTCGTAGTCAAGTGGTGCAGTTGCACCTTATATAAAGGGAGGTGGCGCGCAGTTCGTCACTCCTGTGGGGGTCCGGGCGGGGACACCAAGAGCCCGCCGATGAGCCTAGCTTGGTGTCCTAGGCGAAACCCCACACAAGACACGGCACAAACCTAGAAGAATTGCTGAGTTTTAATTCACCGGCCGTGAAAGCCAATATACCATCTTTTTGGAAGCCTTCATAGGGAGGTGAAGGCAGCTTGAACTTTTAGTTCTCGTAGTCAAGTGGTGCAGTTGCACCTTATATAAAGGGAGGTGGCGCGCAGTTCGTCACTCCTGTGGGGGTCCGGGCGGGGACACCAAGAGTCCGCCGATGAGCCTAGCTTGGTGTCCTAGGCGAAACCCCACACAAGACACGGCACAAACCTAGAAGAATTGCTGAGTTTTAATTCACCGGCCGTGAAAGCCAATATACCACCTTTTTGGAAGCCTTCATCGGGAGGTTAAGGCTGCTTGAACTTTTAGTTCTCGTAGTCAAGTGGTGCAGTTGCACCTTATATAAAGGGAGGTGGCGCGCAGTTCGTCACTTCTGTGGGGGTCCGGGCGGGGACACCAAGAGCCCGCCGATGAGCCTAGCTTGGTGTCCTAGGCGAAACCCCACACAAGACACGGCACAAACCTAGAAGAATACCGGCCGTGAAAGCCAATATACCATCTTTTTGGAGGCCTTCATAGGGAGGTTAAGGCTGCTTGAACTTTTAGTTCTCGTAGTCAAGTGGTGCAGTTGCACCTTATATAAAGGGAGGTGGCG
Organism: Meconema thalassinum; assembly: GCA_946902985.2. Classification (NCBI taxonomy): domain Eukaryota; kingdom Metazoa; phylum Arthropoda; class Insecta; order Orthoptera; family Tettigoniidae; genus Meconema; species Meconema thalassinum. Next base: position 26,705,642 of record OX336395.1, read on the forward strand.
CGCAGTTCGTCACTCCTGTGGGGGTCCGGGCGGGGACACCAAGAGCCCGCCGATGAGCCTAGCTTGGTGTCCTAGGCGAAACCCCACACAAGACACGGCACAAACCTAGAAGAATTGCTGAGTTTTAATTCACCGACCGTGAAAGCCAATATACCATTTTTTGGAAGCCTTCATAGGGAGGTTAAGGCTGCTTGAACTTTTAGTTCTCGTAGTCAAGTGGTGCAGTTGCACCTTATATAAAGGGAGGTGGCGCGCAGTTCGTCACTCCTGTGGGGGTCCGGGCGGGGACACCAAGAGCCCGCCGATGAGCCTAGCTTGGTGTCCTAGGCGAAACCCCACACAAGACACGGCACAAACCTAGAAGAATTGCTGAGTTTTAATTCACCGGCCGTGAAAGCCAATATACCATCTTTTTGGAAGCCTTCATAGGGAGGTTAAGGCTGCTTGAACTTTTAGTTCTCGTAGTCAAGTGGTGCAGTTGCACCTTATATAAAGGGAGGTGGCGCGCAGTTCGTCACTCCTGTGGGGGTCCGGGCGGGGACACCAAGAGCCCGCCGATGAGCCTAGCTTGGTGTCCTAGGCGAAACCCCACACAAGACACGGCACAAACCTAGAAGAATTGCTGAGTTTTAATTCACCGGCCGTGAAAGCCAATATACCATCTTTTTGGAAGCCTTCATAGGGAGGTTAAGGCTGCTTGAACTTTTAGTTCTCGTAGTCAAGTGGTGCAGTTGCACCTTATATAAAGGGAGGTGGCGCGCAGTTCGTCATTCCTGTGGGGATCCGGGCGGGGACACCAAGAGCCCGGCGATGAGCCTAGCTTGGTGTCCTAGGCGAAACCCCACACAAAGCACGGCACAAAACCTAGAAGAATTGCTGAGTTTTAATTCACCGGTCGTGAAAGCCAATTTACCATTTTTTTGGAAGCCTTAATAGGGAGGTTAAGGCTGCTTGAACTTTTAGTTCTCGTAGTCAAGTGGTGCAGTTGCACCTTATATAAAGGGAGGTGGCGCGCAGTTCGTCACTCCTGTGGGGGTCCGGGCGGGGACACCAAGAGCCCACCGATGAGCCTAGCTTGGTGTCCTAGGCGAAACCCCACACAAGACACGGCACAAACCTAGAAGAATTGCTGAGTTTTAATTCACCGCCGTGAAAGCCAATATACCATCTTTTTGGAAGCCTTCATAGGGAGGTGAAGGCAGCTTTAACTTTTAGTTCTCGTAGTCAAGTGGTGCAGTTGCACCTTATATAAAGGGAGGTGGCGCGCAGTTCGTCACTCCTGTGGGGGTCCGGGCGGGGACACCAAGAGTCCGCCGATGAGCCTAGCTTGGTGTCCTAGGCGAAACCCCACACAAGACACGGCACAAACCTAGAAGAATTGCTGAGTTTTAATTCACCGGCCGTGAAAGCCAATATACCATCTTTTTGGAAGCCTTCATAGGGAGGTTAAGGCTGCTTGAACTTTTAGTTCTCGTAGTCAAGTGGTGCAGTTGCACCTTATATAAAGGGAGGTGGCGCGCAGTTCGTCACTCCTGTGGGGATCCGGGCGGGGACACCAAGAGCCCGCCGATGAGCCTAGCTTGGTGTCCTAGGCGAAACCCCACACAAATCACGGCACAAACCTAGAAGAATTGCTGAGTTTTAATTCACCGGTCGTGAAAGCCAATATACCATCTTTTTGGAAGCCTTCATAGGGAGGTTAAGGCTGCGTGAACTTTTAGTTCTCGTAGTCAAGCGGTGCAGTTGCACCTTATATAAAGGGAGGTGGCGCGCAGTTCGTCACTCCTGTGGTGGTCCGGGCGGGGACACCAAGAGCCCGCCGATGAGCCTAGCTTGGTGTCCTAGGCGAAACCCCACACAAGACACGGCACAAACCTAGAAGAATTGCTGAGTTTTAATTCACCTGCCGTGAAAGCCAATATACCATCTTTTTGGAAGCCTTCATCGGGAGGTTAAGGCTGCTTGAACTTTTAGTTCTCGTAGTCAAGTGGTGCAGTTGCACCTTATATAAAGGGAGGTGGCGCGCAGTTCGTCACTCCTGTGGGGGTCCGGGCGGGGACACCAAGAGCCTGCCGATGAGCCTAGCTTGGTGTCCTAGGCGAAACCCCACACAAGACACGGCAAAACCTAGAAGAATTGCTGAGTTTTAATTCACCAGCCGTGAAAGCCAATATACCTTCTTTTTGGAAGTCTTCATAGGGAGGTTAAGGCTGCTTGAACTTTTAGTTCTCGTAGTCAAGTGGTGCAGTTGCACCTTATATAAAGGGAGGTGGCGCGCAGTTCGTCACTCCTGTGGGGGTCCGGGAAGGGACACCAAGAGCCCGCCGATGAGCCTAGCTTGGTGTCCTAGGCGAAACCCCACACAAGACACGGCACAAACCTAGAAGAATTGCTGAGTTTTAATTCACCGGCCGTGAAAGCCAATATACCATCTTTTGGAAGCCTTCATAGGGAGGTTAAGGCTGCTTGAACTTTTAGTTCTCGTAGTCAAGTGGTAATGTTGCACCTTATATAAAGGGAGGTGGCGCGCAGTTCGTCACTCCTGTGGGGGTCCGGGCGGGGACACCAAGAGCCCGCCGATGAGCCTAGCTTGGTGTCCTAGGCGAAACCCCACACAAGACACGGCACAAACCTAGAAGAATACCGGCCGTGAAAGCCAATATACCATCTTTTTGGAGGCCTTCATAGGGAGGTTAAGGCTGCTTGAACTTTTAGTTCTCGTAGTCAAGTGGTGCAGTTGCACCTTATATAAAGGGAGGTGGCGCGCAGTTCGTCACTCCTGTGGGGGTCCGGGCGGGGACACCAAGAGCCCGCCGATGAGCCTAGCTTGGTGTCCTAGGCGATACCCCACACAAGACACGGCACAAACCTAGAAGAATTGCTGAGTTTTAATTCACCGACCGTGAAAGCCAATATACCATTTTTTGGAAGCCTTCATAGGGAGGTTAAGGCTGCTTGAACTTTTAGTTCTCGTAGTCAAGTGGTGCAGTTGCACCTTATATAAAGGGAGGTGGCGCGCAGTTCGTCACTCCTGTGGGGGTCCGGGCGGGGACACCAAGAGCCCGCCGATGAGCCTAGCTTGGTGTCCTAGGCGAAACCCCACACAAGACACGGCACAAACCTAGAAGAATTGCTGAGTTTTAATTCACCGGCCGTGAAAGCCAATATACCATCTTTTTGGAAGCCTTCATAGGGAGGTTAAGGCTGCTTGAACTTTATGTTCTCGTAGTCAAGTGGTGCAGTTGCACCTTATATAAAGGGAGGTGGCGAGCAGTTTGTCACTCCTCTGGGGGTCCGGGCGGGGACACCAAGAGCCCGGCGATGAGCCTAGCTTGGTGTCCTAGGCGAAACCCCACACAAGACACGGCACAAACCTAGAAGAATTGCTGAGTTTTAATTCACCGGCCGTGAAAGCCAATATACCATCTTTTTGGAAGCCTTCATAGGGAGGTTAAGGCTGCTTGAACTTTTAGTTCTCGTAGTCAAGTGGTGCAGTTGCACCTTATATAAAGGGAGGTGGCGCGCAGTTCGTCACTCCTGTGGGGATCCGGGCGGGGACACCAAGAGCCCGCCGATGAGCCTAGCTTGGTGTCCTAGGCGAAACCCCACACAAAACACGGCACAAAACCTAGAAGAATTGCTGAGTTTTAATTCACCGGTCGTGAAAGCCAATTTACCATCTTTTTGGAAGCCTTAATAGGGAGGTTAAGGCTGCTTGAACTTTTAGTTCTCGTAGTCAAGTGGTGCAGTTGCACCTTATATAAAGGGAGGTGGCGCGCAGTTCGTCACTCCTGTGGGGGTCCGGGCGGGGACACCAAGAGCCCGCCGATGAGCCTAGCTTGGTGTCCTAGGCGAAACCCCACACAAGACACGGCACAAACCTAGAAGAATTGCTGAGTTTTAATTCACCGGCCGTGAAAGCCAATATACCATCTTTTTGGAAGCCTTCATAGGGAGGTGAAGGCAGCTTGAACTTTTAGTTCTCGTAGTCAAGTGGTGCAGTTGCACCTTATATAAAGGGAGGTGGCGCGCAGTTCGTCACTCCTGTGGGGGTCCGGGCGGGGACACCAAGAGCCCGCCGATGAGCCTAGCTTGGTGTCCTAGGCGAAACCCCACACAAGACACGGCACAAACCTAGAAGAATTGCTGAGTTTTAATTCACCGGCCGTGAAAGCCAATATACCATCTTTTTGGAAGCCTTCATAGGGAGGTTAAGGCTGCTTGAACTTTTAGTTCTCGTAGTCAAGTGGTGCAGTTGCACCTTATATAAAGGGAGGTGGCGCGCAGTTCGTCACTCCTGTGGGGGTCCGGGCGGGGACACCAAGAGCCCGCCGATGAGCCTAGCTTGGTGTCCTAGGCGAAACCCCACACAAGACACGGCACAAACCTAGAAGAATTGCTGAGTTTTAATTCACCAGCCGTGAAAGCCAATATACCATCTTTTTGGAAGCCTTCATAGGGAGGTTAAGGCTGCTTGAACTTTTAGTTCTCGTAGTCAAGTGGCGCAGTTGCACCTTATATAAAGGGAGGTGGCGCGCAGTTTGTCACTCCTGTGGGGGTCCGGGCGGGGACACCAAGAGCCCGCCGATGAGCCGAGCTTGGTGTCCTAGGCGAAACCCCACACAAGACACGGCACAAACCTAGAAGAATTGCTGAGTTTTAATTCACCGGCCGTGAAAGCCAATATACCATCTTTTTGGAAGCCTTCATAGGGAGGTTAAGGCTGCTTGAACTTTTAGTTCTCGTAGTCAAGTGGTGCAGTTGCACCTTATATAAAGGGAGGTGGCGCGCAGTTCGTCACTCCTGTGGGGGTCCGGGCGGGGACACCAAGAGCCCGCCGATGAGCCTAGCTTGGTGTCCTAGGCGAAACCCCACACAAGACACGGCACAAACCTAGAAGAATTGCTGAGTTTTAATTCACCGGCCGTGAAAGCCAATATACCATCTTTTTGGAAGCCTTCATAGGGAGGTTAAGGCTGCTTGAACTTTTAGTTCTCGTAGTCAAGTGGTGCAGTTGCACCTTATATAAAGGGAGGTGGCGCGCAGTTCGTCATTCCTGTGGGGATCCGGGCGGGGACACCAAGAGCCCGGCGATGAGCCTAGCTTGGTGTCCTAGGCGAAACCCCACACAAAGCACGGCACAAAACCTAGAAGAATTGCTGAGTTTTAATTCACCGGTCGTGAAAGCCAATTTACCATCTTTTTGGAAGCCTTAATAGGGAGGTTAAGGCTGCTTGAACTTTTAGTTCTCGTAGTCAAGTGGTGCAGTTGCACCTTATATAAAGGGAGGTGGCGCGCAGTTCGTCACTCCTGTGGGGGTCCGGGCGGGGACACCAAGAGCCCGCCGATGAGCCTAGCTTGGTGTCCTAGGCGAAACCCCACACAAGACACGGCACAAACCTAGAAGAATTGCTGAGTTTTAATTCACCGGCCGTGAAAGCCAATATACCATCTTTTTGGAAGCCTTCATAGGGAGGTGAAGGCAGCTTGAACTTTTAGTTCTCGTAGTCAAGTGGTGCAGTTGCACCTTATATAAAGGGAGGTGGCGCGCAGTTCGTCACTTCTGTGGGGGTCCGGGCGGGGACACCAAGAGTCCGCCGATGAGCTTAGCTTGGTGTCCTAGGCGAAACCCCACACAAGACACGGCACAAACCTAGAAGAATTGCTGAGTTTTAATTCACCGGCCGTGAAAGCCAATATACCATCTTTTTGGAAGCCTTCATAGGGAGGTTAAGGCTGCTTGAACTTTTAGTTCTCGTAGTCAAGTGGTGCAGTTGCACCTTATATAAAGGGAGGTGGCGCGCAGTTCGTCACTCCTGTGGGGGTCCGGGCGGGGACACCAAGAGCCCGCCGATGAGCCTAGCTTGGTGTCCTAGGCGAAACCCCACACAAGACACGGCACAAACCTAGAAGAATTGCTGAGTTTTAATTCACCGGCCGTGAAAGCCAATATACCATCTTTTTGGAAGCCTTCATCGGGAGGTTAAGGCTGCTTTAACTTTTAGTTCTCGTAGTCAAGTGGTGCAGTTGCACCTTATATAAAGGGAGGTGGCGCGCAGTTCGTCACTCCTGTGGGGGTCCGGGCGGGGACACCAAGAGCCCGCCGATGAGCCTAGCTTGGTGTCCTAGGCGAAACCCCACACAAGACACGGCACAAACCTAGAAGAATTGCTGAGTTTTAATTCACCGGCCGTGAAAGCCAATATACCATCTTTTTGGAAGCCTTCATAGGGAGGTTAAGGCTGCTTGAACTTTTAGTTCTCGTAGTCAAGTGGTGCAGTTGCACCTTATATAAAGGGAGGTGGCGCGCAGTTCGTCACTCCTGTGGGGATCCGGGCGGGGACACCAAGAGCCCGCCGATGAGCCTAGCTTGGTGTCCTAGGCGAAACCCCACACAAGACACGGCACAAACCTAGAAGAATTGCTGAGTTTTAATTCACCGGCCGTGAAAGCCAATATACCATCTTTTTGGAAGCATAGGGAGGTTAAGGCTGCTTGAACTTTTAGTTCTCGTAGTCAAGTGGTGCAGTTGCACCTTATATAAAGGGAGGTGGCGCGCAGTTCGTCACTCCTGTGGGGGTCCGGGCGGGGACACCAAGAGCCCGCCGATGAGCCTAGCTTGGTGTCCTAGGCGAAACCCCACACAAGACACGGCACAAACCTAGAAGAATTGCTGAGTTTTAATTCACCGGCCGTGAAAGCCAATATACCATCTTTTTGGAAGCCTTCATAGGGAGGTGAAGGCTGCTTGAACTTTTAGTTCTCGTAGTCAAGTGGTGCAGTTGCACCTTATATAAAGGGAGGTGGCGCGCAGTTCGTCACTCCTGTGGGGGTCCGGGCGGGGACACCAAGAGCCCGCCGATGAGCCTAGCTTGGTGTCCTAGGCGAAACCCCACACAAGACACGGCACAAACCTAGAAGAATTGCTGAGTTTTAATTCACCGGCCGTGAAAGCCAATATACCATCTTTTTGGAAGCCTTCATAGGGAGGTTAAGGCTGCTTGAACTTTTAGTTCTCATAGTCAAGTGGTGCAGTTGCACCTTATATAAAGGGAGGTGGCGCGCAGTTCGTCACTCCTGTGGGGGTCCGGGCGGGGACACCAAGAGCCCGCCGATGAGCCTAGCTTGGTGTCCTAGGCGAAACCCCACACAAGACACGGCACAAACCTAGAAGAATTGCTGAGTTTTAATTCACCGGCCGTGAAAGCCAATATACCATCTTTTTGGAAGCCTTCATAGGGAGGTTAAGGCTGCTTGAACTTTTAGTTCTCGTAGTCAAGTGGTGCAGTTGCACCTTATATAAAGGGAGGTGGCGCGCAGTTCGTCACTCCTGTGGGGGTCCGGGGGGGGGGACACCAAGAGCCCGCCGATGAGCCTAGCTTGGTGTCCTAGGCGAAACCCCACACAAGACACGGCTCAAACCTTGAAGAATTGCTGAGTTTTAATTCACCGGCCGTGAAAGCCAATATACCATCTTTTTGGAAGCCTTCATAGGGAGGTTAAGGCTGCTTGAACTTTTAGTTCTCGTAGTCAAGTGGTGCAGTTGCACCTTATATAAAGGGAGGTGGCGCGCAGTTCGTCACTCCTGTGGGGGTCTGGGCGGGGACACCAAGAGCCCGCCGATGAGCCTAGCTTGGTGTCCTAGGCGAAACCCCACACAAGACACGGCACAAACCTAGAAGAATTGCTGAGTTTCTCTATGTAAGCTTTCCATCTCTCAACTTTTTCTTCCCTATCTGTTAGAGGCTTTCCATTTGTGTCCTTAATATTACAGCACTTAGTCTTCTTTTCCCCAAAAGTATTCTTAATCCTTCGATAAGCTGTGTCTACTTTTCCTAATTTCAAACAATTTTCTATACCTGCACATTTCTCTTTCAACCATTCTTCTTTCGCTTCCTTGCACTTCTTGTTAACCTCATTTCTCAGACGTCTGTATTCTGCTTTCCCCTTTTCATCTCTTACATTCTTGTGTTTCCGCCTTTCATCCATCAATTCTAGTATATCCTGAGTGATCCACGGTTTTCTACGTATTCTTTCTTTCCTACCAATGTTTTCTTCTGCGGATTTTGTTATTTCATTCTTCAAAAGTGCCCATTCGTCTGCAATTGACGTTTGTTTAGGGATTTTCATTAGTCCTTCCTTTATACTCTTCTTGAATCTTTCGTTTACATCCTTCTCTTTCAGTCTGTCTATTGCCCACCTTTTTGGCTTTTGACTTTTCTTCAGTTTCTTCAACTTTAATCTGCATTTCATTACAACCAGATTGTAGTCAGAGTTTATGTCAGCACCAGGATATGTTTTACAATCCAAAATCTGGTTTCGAAACCTCTGCTTGACCATAATGAAGTCGATTTGGTAACGCCCTGTATCTCCTGGTCTCATCCATGTGTATATTCTTCTATTGTGGTTATTGAATAAGGTGTTAGCTATGACCAACTCATACTCGGTGCAGAATTCTACCAGCCTGCTTCCTCGATCATTCCTTTCACCTAATCCGAAATCTCCTACTATCTTCCCTTCTCTCCAATTTCCTACCACAGCATTCCAATCTCCCATTACTATAACATTTTCATCACCCTTGATATACCTCAGAATTTCGTCTATTTCTCCGTAGACCTTTTCAACATCCTCATCATCAGCTTGACTGGTAGGCATATAGACTTGCACCACTGTGGTGCAGGTAGGTTTAGTATTGATTTTTGCTACAATAATCCGTTCACTATATTGCTCATAATATTCCACCCGCTGTCCAAGTTTCCTACTCAATATGAGGCCAACCCCTGCTTGGCCATTGTTTGATTTACTGCTAATGACCCTATAGTCTCCTGACCAAAAGTCCTGTTCTTCCTGCCAGCGCATTTCATTAATCCCTACCAAATCCAACCTCAACCTATCCATTTCCCTTTCTAAGTTTTCTAACCTTCCACTTCCTAGCAGACTTCTAACATTCCACGCTCCGATCCGTAGAATGTCAGATTTCCTCTTTTCTTGTGATATTGTGGTAAATTTAATTCGTCAAAGTAGAGAAGTTTTTTCCATCGCGTCGACATTAGGACAAATCTCATTTTATTAGAGTGTTCCAATTAGCTATTCATATTTCTTGTTCTAGTTATAATCTTGTGTCTGCCATCATGTATACCCCAAAGTTTTGACTAATACTGAAAATTATGGAAGAGATGATGAGGATGATGAGGAGTTTGGAAGAGAGTTCCAAAGAAGCTGGACTGTGCGTAGCAGCCATCATGAAAGAAAATACAGAGGCTTTGGAAAAGAAACTTACAGAAAATTCCGATATGTTAGAAAGCAGGTTAAAAGATAACTTAAAAGATAGTTTAAATAGTAAATTTAATTCTATGGAAAATAAATTTAAAGAGAATTCCGAAATCTTGAAAATGTCACTTGAGGGTAAAATGACTAAATTATGTGAAAAAACACATGAGCTCGAAACTTCATTAGCTGCTAACGCAAGTTTAATGGACGATAAATTTCGCGATACCGATCTAAGATCCCAAAGCTTAGCTGATAGGATAGAAAGTGGTCTTAGGAAAGTTGGTGAAGACATGGTCAACCTAGAAGTCAGAGTGAAGAAAGAGAGCAATGAGATGGCAACTCTAGTTGTTCAACGTTTGACAGACCAATTCAAAGAACTCGTAGTGGGAGAAATAAGAGAAGGTGTGATTAATGAATTACAAACTGAAATTAAAACCACAGTTATCGATGAGATTAAAAACACACCCAAGCTGGAGAACCAAGATGGAGTCAAGGAGATTAGAGAATCTTTGTCATCCCATATTCAAGTAATTTCCAAAGATAATCAAGCGACTCAGAAGGACATATCAGATATGACAGGGTCATTGAAGAGTCACGAGGCTGTTATGAACCAGATATCCACTGATGTCAAGGAGAACTATAAGGAAACAGAAGAAATAAAGAAGGAAACCCAAGGAATTAGAGAAAAGGCCGAAGAAAACCATAAGGCAATTGAGGCTATGAAAACCCAAGTTAACGACGAAAGACAGGCTGACCATCTGTTGAAAATGCCAAGTTTAAGAGGAGAAGAACAGATACAGGTAATCCTAGGAGCAGCTAGAGGAAATGATAGTCAAAGACAGGATGAGGTCAGGACAGTATTTCAATCCAACCCCATAACTGTATTTAAGAATGTAGAGGATAAGCCTTCTAAATTTTCAGGGCGAGATTCTGTGACACCCGTAGAATTCTTGAGAGAAGCAAGTGATTACCTTAAAGATTCCAAAATCCCTAAGGAAAGACAAATCCGAGTGATAGGGAAATTTTTGGAAGGGCCCTCACTTCTCTGGTTTAGAGCATTCAGGTCCACTCTCACCAATTTTGAGGAGTTTTCCCGTGGGTTATTGAAAAAGTTTTGGTCCCCGGAAACCCAACAGCAAGTCAGAGCAGAATAATATTCGAAGAGATTTTTGACGTCACAACCTACTCGATACTCTTCGTACTTTTCTGGACAGCTTTCTAAACTTCAACATTTAGATCCGCCGATGCCAGATAATGAATTAATTACTGCATTAATACGTCAGTTTCCAGCAGAAGTCCAAAGAAATTTGATCGCTGCTGACATTTATAATATGGAGCAATTTGACGAGGTATTGCAGAAACTTGATCACACGAACGCTCAATTCTTCCATCAGAAGGGAGGAAAGAATGGCAACGCTGTGTACACTGTTATGGCCGACAGTTATTCCCAAACACCTCGAGAGATTCGAGAGGGGCGAGAAGAGAAAACGCCGAGGGAAGAGCCTGATAAAAGAGGATGGAATCAGAACACTAATAGATACAGTTACAAGCCTTATGCGAGACTAAAGGGTGGATATCGATATGACAATCGATGGAGAGAGCCAAGGTATAATCAAGGAAGATACCAGGAAAGAAGGTACTATGTTAGAAACAATAACTACAATAACAGAGGGAATGAGAACACTCGTCAGTCCAATGAAGAGTTCAATAAGGAGACGAGGAAGATCTTGGAAGAAAGACACCAAGAAAACTCGCAATTCTTGGAACAGAAGTCCAATGAACCAGGTCCATCGGGAACACAGCAATCCCGGGGGAATGAAAAAAAAACTTCGAATTCACAGTAGGAGATAGAATTTTAAACATTTTCACTTCCAGGATTATTAAATGGCAAACAGAGGATGATGACTTAATTCAACATAATGACGAACGGAAAGAAATGGGTACAAGAAATAAACTGCCAATCATATCATGCGAAGTATTTGGCATGGCTGTCGATACTTTAATTGATACTGGGGCTATGCTTTGTCTTGTGAGCGAGAAGCTTTATATTCTGTGGAAGCTCAAAGAGAATTTAGAAGAGATTCCAGTATCAGGAATTAAAATCCAAGGAATAATACCCAACAAGATATCGCTGTGTAAAACACAATTATACTTATGTGTTACTATTGGAGGACATGATTTCCGACATATGTTTGTAGTAATGAAGGACATGGCTTTTGACATGATCTTGGGAGCGGATTTCATCCAGAAATATCGAGCCGTGATAGACATGAAGACAGAGACGGTCAGATTCCAGTATACCGAAGAGATAAACTTCGAGAGAAAGGAAGAGGAAGACATCGAGGGAGACTCTAGCTTTAGACAAGTTGAGGAGCCAAGCTGAGAAAAGAGAGCGCAGAGTGAGAGGAAAGCGTTTTCGCAGACCCTTGCGCGTAGGAACTCTTGTTTTAGTAAAAAACCTACACCCTCCGACGTGCAAAATCGAGTGTACTCGAAGTTTGCAAGCCTTTACGATGGAACCTATCGTGTTGTGGAAGTAAACAACAATGGAGGCTATAAAATCGCCAATACACGACCAGGTAACATCGTGGGAATTTATAATGCAGCGAATTTGAAGATTTATTATTCAAGAACCAGATGATTAAATGTGTAGATAGGAAAAATAATTTTTTTATAAATTTTATTTTTTGCTAGGTGTGGGGTGGAAGTGCCCAATTCTAGGAATGGGTATTCCAAGATTCAGACACCTAGGTATCAAGGGAAAGGCTACAGCCGCTTTTGAAAGTTGAGATATTTGAATATCGCGCTCCTTTCCTTCTAGATTGAAATGGAAACTTTATGCAGCCAAGAAGATGTTAAGTGACGTGGCAAATAGTAGCAGAGGTCGAGACTATTTGGTGATTAAATAGTTAGCCATGGAGTAGAGACTTGATACTTGGATCAGATTACTGGCACGGCCAAATGCAAGAGGATGCTCTTAGTCTCAAGTGAATCAGACCAGAGACACCGGAGATATGAGGATTTACAGATTTCAGCGTGATCCAGCGTGGAGCCGACCGTTTTGTATAAATGCCGCTCGGCCCTAGCATAAGCAGCTCACTTCAAACCAAGCTCTTGTAGGACAAGGTGCTGCTGCTACGTTGAGCCAAGGCACATGGTTGCCGAATCTACGCAGAAGATATCTTTGAATTGTGATAGTCACAAAAGTGCTACGATATGTGGGGAACGTAGTAAGTTTCCGGTAGAGGGAATCACTAAGGTGATTGTTATTTTCTACGGACATTGGTGAAACACTTTGTTTCTATATGGACATATGCTAGACTTTGTCTAGATATTATTCTGTCACAGTCCAGTAACAATAATTCAATACTTGGATGTTTTAATCCAACTTGTCAGTTTCACAAATTGTAACTTATAACCACTCAGAGCTTTCAGTATATTGAAGGCCAGTCTGTCACGATGCTGTTCATTAGGCGACAAAGGGAAACTATATGTTGCTTCGCGCATGATAGATGGTGTGAAGCCATGCCCAGGGAACGATCTTCAGAACAACCGTTGATTGTTTTGGACTATCAGTGTTTTCCTGTACTGAAATGATTACCGTGAGTTATGTTACAACTGACGCTTTTGAGAAGATATCATTTGGATCTGACCCCATTTAAGCAAACTGCTATGGATTTAAATGAAGTCAATATTAAAATGGATCAGCCGTTACTTCGAACTTCAAGAAATATTTCCACTATGTCGTGCTAGACAGATTGTGGGTATATAATGGCGGCCGATACAAGGATTAGACGTGCGTGTCCAATAGGGCATGTATCTGGATAAATCTGGTACAGACCAGGTTCACTACGCTTCAAGACCAACGAGAAATGTAAGCCACATTTGACTTTTATATTATGCCTAGTTAATTGGAACAAACTCATTTTCTGCAGATGACCAACACATTTATTTTTCTTCGTATTTAAATCTTGCATTGATTTACGCAAGACACATAAGGGTTATTCTGAGTATTTTCAGCACTCAGAACAGTTTAGGATCGATGACCGAGCATACCGAGCATTTATTTGAATGTTCATTTTGTTTGAGAATCACGGTAATCAGCCGATATAACTGTAGAAGTTAATATTTATTTTTGTTGAGGAATGGATATTCTGCCCATATTCGAAGAGTCGAACATGTGGTTTTTTCACATATGGAAATAATAATTGAACATATTTAAGGAAATAATAACAATAATAATAATAGTAATTTTCATAATTTTTCTAAATAATTCTTGGATTTTACATTTTCTAATAATCACATTCATTGAGAGAGAGCTTAAGGATTAGTTTAATCATTCCTAGTTTGGAACAGGTGATTTTCCGAAAGCTAGTGGATAGCACAAGCCCGTATTCCACCAACATTATAGTTCTGGTTGAACAGTTAATATTTGCATTGAGCAAAATATATTTTTCAGATAACACGGAAAGGCATGAAACAGGAAGCCAATGATATTTGTATCAATTAGGATTTTTTTTTGTGTTTATATAAAATCATGACGTAGGCACACATTCTAAAGTGAAATAGAGAATATCACAAGTGTGGTAACTTTACGGTTTGAACTGAATGGTAAAATAAAATAAACTTGTAAGATTATAGATCTTCCAGTTTTGATAACAAGCAGAGGCTTGATTTATTGTATAAATTTTGGGAAGAAAATTTATGTGTGTGGAGTAGTTGAAATGCCATTCCCAGGTGCGCATGTTTAAGTCGCAGGGATGAGGAGGTTTTTTTGAGCATCAATCAAATAGCAGGTTCGATGGCTCAGGTTTATAGGAGGAGTATTGGAACCACACATTTCGTCGAATGAATGACCTAACCATCAGTAATTATTTCAAACTTGTTTACGTATTCCATTAATACTTTGGATTTGCTAGAACCCGGTTTTGTCATGATAAAATTTTATTCTTCTTCAGAGGAAGACCTTTGCCGTTGTTATTGGGATATTGTTTTCTTACACAAATAATTGAATGGGCCACTGCCAATTGAAAAAATAATTCTGTATCCACGAATTACTTAAAGGATGTATTCAATCCTATTGTCATGAACTAAATGAATTTATTATAAAGCTACAATTCTTATTTCCGCATTCTGTTCAGGAATTGCAAGTTGTGAATGTTACTAAAATAGCAACAAATATAAATATTTTTCTTAATAATAATTCCAAGTGGAAAATCGAATAGTTGAATGGTTCAAATTTTTTTTTGATCCAGTTGATGATTCAGAAATCATATTTCTTCGGAATTTGAAGTTCATAATCGAGTCACCTCTCGAAATGTTTAATTTTGGAAGAACAATAAATTTTGTTGTGCTTCGCACAGTTCTTCGATGCTATGCTCAAGGGTCAAATACTTTTCAGATGTTGTTATTAATATGTGTACATAATTAGTGTTGGGTCAAAGATAAATTTTTGGCAATATTTTTGAAACTGGAAAAATAAGTGGAAGTTAAAAATTCTATAAACAATTATAAACAGTGAGAATTTCTACGAGTGTTAATATCATGTTAGAAATTCAACCAGTGAACTACAATATTTCCAGTAAAGACAATTTAATTTGAACTGGATTTCATCGTAAATAATTGATATAATTTTGGAACACAGTGTACAGGACTGATAATCAGACTTGTGTCCCCAAAGTCAATTGTTCAATGTGTTGGAAAATTTCTGTACATTGTGTAAATAGTAGTGTGTGCCGTCGCACTGGAATGATGTTACCTTGAGCATCATTTCGCAGTCAATTTTAAAATTTAGAATAAAATTAGATAATTTTACATGTTGTGTTATGCCCAGTTGATTCTCCTTCTATCCTTATTGTTGCAATGAGCCAAAAGTCAGTAAAGCACTTTTTTTATTTGATGTCGTTTCTTGCGATTAGCTTCAACCCATCTGGCGCCCCGGGATATTTTGACTCTCGTGCTGACTGATTCTTGGTGAAATGCATATGTGGTCGTGCGGACTCCGTCTAAACGGGCACATAAAATAAGATAGAGAGAGAAAATGGCTTCGAACGTGGGGCCCGAGTTAGACACGGTCAATCGCATGCCGATTTAAATTGTGATAATTTTTTTATAGATATTTTGGGAGTTGAGAGATGTCTGGTTTGGATGAATAAATTAGTAGGAAACTCAATTAGTGGGGAAAATTAAAAATTAACTGGGTTAATAATTAGAATGGGTTTGATTATTTTGATAATGGCTTAACCATTAGGGCGTCAAGTAAATTCAGTAGTAAACGTTCGATGACTGGACATACGCATTATTAGAATCCAGGTGGAGGATATTTTAGGACATGCATATTTTACTTGTGATATTGTGGTAAATTTAATTCGTCAAAGTAGAGAAGTTTTTTTCCATCGCGTCGACATTAGGACAAATCTCATTTTATTAGAGTGTTCCAATTAGCTATTCATATTTCTTGTTCTAGTTATAATCTTGTGTCTGCCAACATGTATACCCCTAAGTTTTAACTAATACTGAAAATTATGGAAGAGATGATGAGGATGTTGAGGAGTTTGGAAGAGAGTTCCAAAGAAGCTGGACTGCGCGTAGCAGCCATCATGAAAGAAAATACAGAGGCTTTGGAAAAGAAACTTAAAGAAAATTCCAATATGTTAGAAAGCAGGTTAAAAGATAACTTAAAAGATAGTTTAAATAGTAAATTTAATTCTATGGAAAATAAATTTAAAGAGAATTCCGAAATCTTGAAAATGTCACTTGAGGGTAAAATTACTAAATTATGCGAACAAACACATGAGCTCGAAACTTCATTAGCTACTAACGCAAGTTTAATGGACGATAAATTTCGCGAAGCCGATCTAAGATCCCAAAGCTTAGCTGATAGGATAGAAAGTGGTCTTAGGAAAGTTGGTGAAGACATGGTCAACCTAGAAGTCAGAGTGAAGAAAGAGAGCAATGAGATGGCAACTCTAGTTGTTCAACGTTTGACAGACGAATTCAAAGAACTCGTAGTGGGAGAAATAAGAAAAGGTGTGATTAATGAATTACAAACTGAAATTAAAACCACAGTTATCGATGAGATTAAAAACACATCCAAGCTGGAGAACCAAGATGGAGTCAAGGAGATTAGAGAATCTTTGTCATCCCATATTCAAGTAATTTCCAAAGATATTCAAGCGACTCAGAAGGACATATCAGATATGACAGGGTCATTGAAGAGTCACGAGGCTGTTATGAACCAGATATCCACTGATGTCAAGGAGAACTATAAGGAAACAGAAGAAATAAAGAAGGAAACCGAAGGAATTAGAGAAAAGGCCGAAGAAAACCATAAGGCAATTGAGGCTATGAAAACCCAAGTTAAGGACGAGAGACAGGCTGACCATCTGTTGAAAATGCCAAGTATAAGAGGAGAAGAACAGATACAGGTAAACCTAGGAGCAGCTAGAGGAAATGATAGTCAAAGACAGGATGAGGCCAGGACAGTATTTCAATCCAACCCCATAACTGTATTCAAGAATGTAGAGGATAAGCCTTCTAAATTTTCAGGGCGAGATTCTGTGACACCCGTAGAATACTTGAGAGAAGCAGGTGACTACCTTAAAGATTCCAAAATCCCTAAGGAAAGACAAATCCGAGTGATAGGGAAATTTTTGGAAGGGCCCGCACTTCTCTGGTTTAGAGCATTCAGGTCCACTCTCACCAATTTTGAGGAGTTTTCCCGTGGGTTATTGAAAAAGGTTTGGTCCCCGGAAACCCAACAGCAAGTCAAGCAGAATTATATTCGAAGAGATTTTCGACGTCACAACCTACTCGATAATCTTCGTACTTTTCTGGACAGCTTTCTAAACTTCAACATTTAGATCCGCCGATGCCAGATAATGAATTAATTACTGCATTAATACGTCAGTTTCCAGCAGAAGTCCAAAGAACTTTGATCGCTGCTGACATATATAATATGGAGCAATTTGACGAGGTATTGCAGAAACTTGATCACACGAACGCTCAATTCTTCCATCAGAAGGGAGGAAAGAATGGCAACGCTGTGTACACTGTTATGGCCTACAGTTATTCCCAAACACCTCGAGAGATTCGAGAGGGGCGAGAAGAGAAAACGCCGAGGGAAGAGCCTGATAAAAGAGGATGGAATCAGAACACTAATAGATACAGTTACAAGCCTTATGCGAGGCTAAAGGGTGGATATCGATATGACAATCGATGGAGAGAGCCAAGGTATAATCAAGGAAGATACCAGGAAAGAAGGTAATATGTTAGAAACAATAACTACAATAACAGAGGGAATGAGAACACTCGTCAGTCCAATGAAGAGTTCAATAAGGAGACGAGGAAGATCTTGGAAGAAAGACACCAAGAAAACTCGCAGTTCTTGGAACAGAAGTCCAATGAACCAGGTCCATCGGGAACACAGCAATCCCGGGGGAATGAAAAAAAAACTTCGAATTCGCAGTAGGAGATAGAATTTTAAACATTTTCACTTCCAGGATTATTAAATGGCAAACACAGGATGATGACTTAATTCAACATAATGACGAACGGAAAGAAATGGGTACAAGAATTAAACTGCCAATCATATCATGCGAAGTATTCGGCATGCCTGTCGATACTTTAATTGATACTGGGGCTATGCTTTGTCTTGTGAGCGAGAAGCTTTATATTCTGTGGAAGCTCAAAGAGAATTTAGAAGAGATTCCAGTATCAGGAATTAAAATCCAAGGAATAATACCCAACAAGATATCGCTGTGTATAACACAATTATACTTAAGTGTTACTATTGGAGGACATGATTTCCGACATATGTTTGTAGTAATGAAGGACATGGCTTTTGACATGATCTTGGGAGCGGATTTCATCCAGAAATATCGAGCCGTGATAGACATGAAGACAGAGACGGTCAGATTCCAGTATACCGAAGAGATAAACTTCGAGAGAAAGGAAGAGGAAGACATCGAGGGAGACTCTAGCTTTAGACAAGTTGAGGAGCCAAGCTGAGAAAAGAGAGCGCAGAGTGAGAGGAAAGCGTTTTCGCAGACCCTTGCGCGTAGGAACTCTTGTTTTAGTAAAAAACCTACACCCTCCGACGTGCAAAATCGAGTGCACTCGAAGTTTGCAAACCTTTACGATGAACCCTATCGTGTTGTGGAAGTAAACAACAATGGAGGCTATAAAATCGCCAATACACGAACAGGTAACATCGTGGGAATTTATAATGCAGCGAATTTGAAAATTTAATATTCAAGAACCAGATGATTTAATGTGTAGATAGGAAAAATAATATTTTTTCTATTTTTATTTTTTGCTAGGTGTGGGGTGGATGTGCCCAATTCTAGGAATGGGTATTCCAAGATTCAGACACCTAGGTATCAAGGAAAAGGCTACAGCCGCTTTTGAAAGTTGAGATATTTGAATATCGCGCTCCTTTCCTTCTAGATTGAAATGGAAACTTTATGCAGCCAAGAAGATGTTAAGTGACGTGGCAAATAGTAGCAGAGGTCGAGACTATTTGGTGATTAAATAGTTAGCCATGGAGTAGAGACTTGATACTTGGATCAGATTACTGGCACGGCCAAATGAAAGAGGATGCACTTAGTCTCAAGTGAATCAGACCAGAGACACCGGAGATATGAGGATTTACAGATTTCAGCGTTATTCAGCGTGGAGCCGACCGATTTGTATAAAAGCCGCTCGGCCCAAGCATAAGCAGCTCACTTCAAACCAAGCTCTTGCAGGACAAGGTGCTGCTGCTACGTCGAGCCAAGGCACATGGTTGCCGAATCTACGCAGAAGATATCTTTGAATTGTGATAATCACAAAAGTGCTACGATACGTGGGGAACGTAGTAAGTGTCCGGTAGAGGGAATC
The DNA here is from genome assembly GCA_946902985.2 of Meconema thalassinum. Classification (NCBI taxonomy): domain Eukaryota; kingdom Metazoa; phylum Arthropoda; class Insecta; order Orthoptera; family Tettigoniidae; genus Meconema; species Meconema thalassinum. The sequence goes on from OX336395.1 coordinate 26,724,791, forward strand.
ACTAAGGTGATTGTTATTTTCTACGGACATTGGTGAAACACTTTGTTTCTATATGGACATATGCTAGACTTTGTCTTGATATTATTCTGTCACAGTCCAGTAACAATAATTCAATACTTGGATGTTTTAATCCAACTTGTCAGTTTTACAAATTGTAACTTAATAACCACTCAGATCTTTCAGTATATTGAAGGCCAGTCTATCACGATGCTGTTCATTAGCCGACAAAGGGAAACTATATGTTGCTTCGCGCATGATAGATGGTGTGAAGCCATGCCCAGGGAACGATCTTCAGAACAACCGTTGATTCTTTTGGACTATCAGTGTTTTCCTGTACTGAAAAGGTTACCGTGAGTTATGTTACAACTGACGCTTTTGAGAAGATATCATTTGGATCTGACCCCATTTAAGCAAACTGCTATGGATTTAATTGAAGTCAATATTAAAATGGATCAGCCGTTACTTCGAACTTCAAGAAATATTTCCACTATATCGTGCTAGACAGATTGTGGGTATATAATGGCGGCCGATACAAGGATTAGACGTGCGTGTCCAATAGGGCATGTATCTGGATAAATCTGGTACAGACCAGGTTCACTACGCTTCAAGACCAACGAGAAATGTAAGCCACATTTGACTTTAATATTATGCCTAGTTAATTGGAACAAACTCATTTTCTGCAGATGACCAACACATTTATTTTTCTTCGTATTTAAATCTTGCATTGATTTACGCAAGACACATAAGGGTTATTCTGAGTATTTTCATCACTCAGAACAATTTAGGGTCGATGACCGAGCATACCGAGCATTTATTTGAATGTTCATTTTGTTTGAGAATCACGGTAATCAGCCGATATAACTGTAGAAGTTAATATTTATTTTTGTTGAGGAATGGATATTTTTTCCATATTCGAAGAGTCGAACATGTGTTTTTTTTTTCACATAAGGAAATAATAATTGAACATATTTAAGGAAATAATAACAATAATAATAATAATAGTAATTTTCATAATTTTTCTAAATAATTCTTGGATTTTACATTTTCTAATAATCACATTCATTGAGAGAGAGCTTAAGGATTAGTTTAATCATTCCTAGTTTGGAACAGGTGATTTTCCGAAAGCTAGTGGATAGCACAAGCCCGTATTCCACCAACATTATAGTTCTGGTTGAACAGTTAATATTTGCATTGAGCAAAATATATTTTTCAGATAACACGGAAAGGCATGAAACAGGAAGCCAATGATATTTGTATCAATTAGGATTTGTTTTGTGTTTATATAAAATCATGACGTAGGCACACATTCGAAAGTGAAATAGAGAATATCACAAGTGTGGTAACTTCACGGTTTGAACTGAATGGTAAAATAAAATAAACTTGTAAGTTTATAGATCTTCCAGTTTTGATAACAAGCAGAGGCTTGATTTATTGTATAAATTTTGGGAAGAAAATTTATGTATGTGGAGTAGTTGACATGCCATACCCAGGTGCGCATGTTTAAGTCGCAGGGATGAGGAAGTTTTTTTGAGCATCAAACAAATAGCAGGTTCGATGGCTCAGGTTTAAAGGAGGAGTATTGGAACCACACATTTCGTCGACTGAATGACCTAACCATCAGTAATTATTTCAAACTTGTTTACGTATTTCATTAATACTTTGGATTTGCTAGAACCCGGTTTTGTCATGATAAAATTTTATTCTTCTTCAGAGGAAGACCTTTGCCGTTGTTATTGGGATATTGTGTTCTTACACAAATAATTGAATGGGCCACTGCCAATTGAAAAAATAATTCTGTATCCACGAATTACTTAAAGGATGTTTTCAATCCTATTGTCATGAACTAAATGAATTTATTATAAAGCTACAATTCTTATTTCCGCATTCTGTTCAAGAATTGCAAGTTTTGAATTTTACTAAAATAGCAACAAATATAAATATTTTTCTTAATAATAATTCCAAGTGGAAAATCGAATAGTTGAATGGTTCAACATTTTTTTTGATCCAGTTGATGATTCAGAAATCATATTTCTTTGGAATTTGAAGTTCATAATCGAGTCACCTCTCGAAATGTTTAATTTTGGAAGAACAATAAATTTTGTTGTGCTTCGCACAGTTCTTCGATGCTATGCTCAAGGGTCAAATACTTTTCAGATGTTGTTATTAATATGTGTACATAATTAGTGTTGGGTCAAAGATAATATTTTTGACATTATTTTTGAAACTGGAAAAATAAGTGGAAGTTAAACATTCTATAAACAATTATAAACAGTGAGAATTTCTACGAGTGTTAATATCATGTTAGAAATTCAACCAGTGAACTACAATATTTCCAGTAAAGACAATTTAATTTGAACTGGATTTCATCTTAAATAATTGATATAATTTTGGAACACAGTGTACAGGACTGATAATCAGACTTGTGTCCCCAAAGACAATTGTTCAATGTGTTGGAAAATTTCTGTACATTGTGTAAATAGTAGTGTGTGCCGTCGCACTGGAATGATGTTACCTTGAGCATCATTTCGCAGTCAATTTTAAAATTTAGAATAAAATGAGATAATTTTACATGTTGTGTTATGCCCAGTTGAATCTCCTTCTATCCTTATTGTTGCATTGAGCCAAAAATCAGTAAAGCATTTTTTTAAATTTGATGTCGTTTCTTGCGATTAGCTTTAACCCATCTGACGCCCTGGGATATTTTGACTCTCGTGCTGACTGATTCTTGGTAAAATGCATATGTGGTCGTGCGGACTCCGGTCTAAACGGGCACAGTATAACCTCCAGGGGGGAAGCCTCAACATATAATCATCATAATAAAATTTGTCATTAATATCCAGTTGTATATTGTAAATTCTATTGTAACTTTCCAAAGAAATTAATCCTAGCACATAGGATTGATCGGTATGCAATTCAATGGGGGGGGGGGGAGAATCCAGGGACTCTTCAGGCCCGCGGCTGGGCACGGTAAAGGTCTTGGCGTTGGCATTCATAATGATGAGACTGTTGGCTTAACGCGACCTCTTATATAAAAAATGTAAACACAAACGTCCGCACTCTTGCTTGTCAAAGGTTTGTTGACGATTCTCTTTATAGAATATCTTTAACCGGTTTCCCAAATAACGTAGCAACTCGATCGGGAGTGGTTAATTTCCATAACTGTCAAAGTACCATACTGAGGAACCTTGTTTCACATAGGCTACAAAATGGGTTCCTGGGCCTGCATCATCGTCTAAATTGATCATGGCTCGTTCTTCTTACCACGGTGCTTTGGGTAATTCATTTTGCATAAATACACCTCGATAAGAAGAAATCTCTAGTTGTTTGGCATTGTTTTCCACTTGTTCATGGGTCATGGCATGACGAGGCAGTAGCCTTAAGCGCTTATCAAAGATGGCCTTTTTTTCTTTGACGATAGGCCATGGCCTTGTTGATAAAAGACTGGCTTTAAATGATTGCCGTTTCTAGCCCCCATAGCAATGGCTTCTAACGTTTTATTGTGTCGTTCGCTTTCTTTGAGTTGTTGCTTGCCTTGCTCCATGGCTTTTATGGTTTTCGCCACGGCAGTGGCACCACCTAAAAGGAAGCCCATAGCTGCCAACCCTGAAAATAAGGCCGGCAAAAAACCCCCACGCTTATCAACAGGAATGAGTTGCCCTCGTTTTTTCTTTCTTTCTTTCTTTCTTTCTTTCTTTCTTTCTTTCTTTCTTTCTTTCTTTCTTTCTTTATTTTTCCTTTCGTTTCTTTTTATTGATGCATTTAGGTGCGATTTCGTCAAGACTCTAGGAATCTCTATCATATTTTTCAAGATCATGTGAATCCAGATATGTCCTTTACAACTTTCACGCAATTGTGTGCATCGTGTTGCAACCATCATCCCCATGCCTGTTTGGTCATAAATAAACAGAGTGAACGATGTGAGGGACGTTATCGCTTGGGTTTTGATCATTTTATTTCTGTTTAAAAAGACCCAGGGTTTGACATTTCCTGTTAGTGTGTCTTTGCCTTCACCTTGGCGAATGCCATAGGTTACAAGAAACATGTTCAAATCATGCAGCGTGTTATTGTGGCACGAAATACGATTCGAAAATTTCGTGAAATACAATGCTTAAAAAACGTGAATCCTTTGCCTATGATAAAACATGCTCCATCATCGGTTGATCCCATGATGTTCAAATCAAATTCTTCTGCTGCTGCAGCTACTGCTACCACTCAAACCAAACCCTTAACAAGTTCAAAATTTACTCAAACAGATTCCACACGCCAGGTAAAATCCTCCTCCTCCTCCTCCTCCTCTTCTTCCAATGTTAGTGAACAAGAACATGAAGAAGGACAAGAAGAAGAAGAAGCACCAAAACAACATGGACAAAGTGAAAGTGAAAGCGAAACAGTATTTAGTCCAGAAAGAAAAAAAATTCTCACCCCTTCAACAGTTTCTAAAAAGAAAAGGAAAACCATCCGTCACAGCAGGAACACCCTCTTCCTGCACATCGTCTCCGTTTTCACAAGTCTTCGCCACCCCTCAAAATAAAGCTCAACTGAAAAACATTTTAATCAATCATTATGGGGCAACACTGGAACCGGATCTGACCCTTTTATTTCTTGGAAAGACAGATACCACGTATGGTGTTCGCTATGAGAATGATAATTTTCAAATTGATGATTCATCCTTTAAATTTGCTCGTACTAAAGCTGTCATTTAAAAGATCAACTATAAATTAACACCAGGACTGTTAAAGCTGCTATTCTCTCGCAGATTTTACGCCCGAGGACCTTGCTAAATACAAATCCATTTTATTTGACATCAACGCGCACAAAAGAAACTATAAATCCTCTCAGCCGGTCAATGCCAATATATCCCAAAAATATAAAACCATCATTGCAAACATGTTTGGTAAGGGAAAATACTACTCTGCCTCTGGCGTAAGGTTTAAGAAATTAAAACCCTACATAGATATAACCTATTGGAACAATCCCAATCAGTTAGTAGAGCGCTTATACTTGCTTCATGCATCAAAACAAGCTGGACACACAGGATATGAGGCAGAAATCGCCCTCATTGAAGAACAACTCCGAGATGCCCAAATTACCGTATAAGCCATCACCCGTCAAAGTGGGCATCGCTCATGAATTGCATAAACCAGCCCGACGCATTTATGAACGCCGTCGTGTCATTTCCAAAGGAATCGATGACTTATGGCAGGCTGACCTGGTTGAAATGATACCTTATTCTAACGTTAACGAAGGCGTATGCTATATGTTGACAGTCATTGATGTCTATTCCAAAATGGCTTTTGTTGAACCTGTAAAAAATAAAACTGGTGTCTTAGTCACAAAGGCCTTTCAGCATATTATTCAACGATCCAAACGTCAACCTCGCTTGTTACACACCGACCAGGGGAAATAATTTTTCAACAAGGATTTCTCAAGTTTTCTCAAATCTAAGGATATTCACCATTACACCACATATAGCAATCTCGAAGCTACCGTAGTTGAACGGTTTACCCGAACATTAAAAAGCCGTATGTGGAAAGTGTTTACGATACGTGGCTCCTATCGATGGATGGACTTTTTACCTCAACTTATGTCACGATACAACAACACGAGTCATTCCACCATTGGCAAGAAACCACGTCTCGTCATCAAGATCCTACCTAGACTCAATAGACTGTTTAACCCTATGAAAAGGACTGACCCTAGGCGACATCGCCTTAAAGTTGGAGATTTTGTTCGAATCAGTAAACATAGAAGTGTGCTTTCAAAGTCGTACTCTCAACAGAGGTCTACATAAATTTTTAAAATTCACCAAGTCAAGCTAGGTCAAACAGTGTCGTATCTTTTAGAAGATCAAAGCGGTCAACCCATTAAAGGACGATTCTATTATGAAGTAGTGCAAAAAACATTATATCCCAAAGATTATTCAATCTCATTGAACGAGTAATTAAAGTCAAAGGTGCAAAATATTTTGTAAAGTGGTTAGGGTATCCTTCCACGTTTAATTCATGGGTCAATAAATATCATTTTGTGTAATAGAACCCTATTTATTTATTTATTTATCTACTTATTTATTCATTTATTTAGTTAGTTAGTTAGTTATGTAGACAAATTTCCCTTTCCAAAAAGATGTATCACATTACCTTTCACTAATCCCACCCTTTTGTTTTTTTACATGACCCATGACCTCTTTGTTCAACCCCATGCCAATCTTTTATCATTATGTTATACACCCACCCATAGTTTCAAACTTTGCGCTGAATTATAAATCCATTATGAACCAAGGCTATGACATACTCAGTTTAAAACTACACTGTATATTGAGACATGTCTCTTAACTCTTCGGCTGCGGACCAGGCAAATGATAAGAGCAAATGCCTGCCTGCCCGCCCGCAGTGGACGGCTTCAAGCCTGCAATTCTCTTTTCAACAAACTATCTCTCTCTCTGTGTGAGCAAATTACAATTTTTAGCAACATCACTGCGCCTGACACGCCAACACAACGTTACTTCAAATCTGGTTTCTTTCCTTTTTCCTGTTTTCCTCAAATATCTTGAAACATAACGGAAACATCCCTTTTAGACCATAAAACATGGTTTCAGCTTTTCAATACCTACATTTCCGTAAAGAGGATGACGAGACGAAAACATCAACATGCCCGTCAAAGAAATCACATGATTCGTTTCCCAAATATCTTAAAAAATAACAAAAACACATTTTCGATCAAAAAAACATGTTCCCAGCTTTTCACATTTTCAATAGCTACAACCCCGTAAAGAGGACGACGAGACGAAAACATCAACATGCCCCTCATAAAATCACATGATTCGTTTTCCAAATATCTTCAACAATAACAAAAACACATTATTGATCAAAAAACCTTGTTTCCAGCTTTTCACCTTTCCAACACGTACATCCCCGTACAAAGGACAACGAGACGAAAGCATCAACATGGCCATCGTGGAAATCACTTGATTCGTTTTCCAAATATCTTCAAAAATAACAAAAACACATTTTCGATAAAAAAAACGTTTTCAGATTTTCATCTTTTCAATACCTACATCCCAGTAAAGAGGACGACGAACGAAAAAATAACATCACACACGTCATGATCACTTTTTCAGTTGTCCCAATATTAGGGAAAACACAAAACCCATTTTTAGGCCAAAAAACATGTTTCCAGCTGTTTACCTTTTCAACTCCTACATCCCCGTAAAGTGGACTACGAGATGAAGAAAATAACATGACACACGCCATAATCACTTTTTCGGTTTTCCAAAAATTAGGAAAAATGTGAAAAACGAATTTTTAGACCCAAAACCTTAATTTCACATTTTCAACACATACATCCCCGTAAAGAGCACAACGAGACGAAAAAAAACAATCTACGCACGCCCTTATACCATAACTCCTTCCTTCCCAAAGCCGCCAGAGGCGCACAACTTCCTAAGTGGAGCAGCTTTCTACGTACCACACTACTACTGTACTTCAGCAGTAGCGCGAGGTAGTAATGTCCGTCATCTCACCACATGGGGCAGGTGACAACAACACAGGTACTGTAGTTACTTGCCTCCAGGCTTCCATTATGATTTTCACTCGTCTAAAACCCTTGATGTCCCACCGATCTCTGACAAGATGCTCGCCTGCGTTGGTACGGACATGCACTAGGGAGTTGCAAGGACACAGTGGCAAAAATAGCACTACAACTAGATGTAGTAGGCAAGCGACCACAAGGACAGCCCAAGAAGCGATGGCTTGATCAAATCAAGGAAAACATGAGAGCAGCCAATGTTGAGAAGAAGGACGCTGCAGACCGTGCAAGATGAAGGCAGTTGTGCAGAAAAGCCGATCCTGCTCTGCGGGACTAAGGCTAGAAGAAGATGTGAGTTTGTAAACAAGGAGAGGGCCACGCAAGAGAATCGTGCACTCCACAATCCAGTGGCTGGCACATCGCTTTCGGTCTAAAGTCGACACATATGGAAACCTTTAATTTATCAAAATTTACCCATCGGATTTGCTAATTAAGCACACCACTGATCTAGCCACTCCATTCTTAGTTGTTGCAGTGAGTGAAATTACTTTAGTCGCATTACGTATGTGCAGGGGGCGAAATGGATTGTGTTGCATAATCCCCACAATACGACTTAAGAACTTGAAAACAGAATGACGATATCTTAAACAGTTCCGTAGATATTTGAGGTGGTCTTCTTAGCTTAATAATTATTGGCATTATTATCCATCTAGAAGACAAAAGGAAGAAAACTTTTATATCTCACAATCATGAGCCACGGGACCTCATTTTTACGTGGAATCCGATCCACATGACATGGCATGACAGTTCACTTCGAAAATCTTACATGCATTGACCGGGAATCGAACCCGGTCTACCTTGGTGAGAGGCCGACAGCTTCACAGCTGTGTCACCACGCCCTTTAACAATCCAGAATCAATGAATCGTACTGTCTCTCAGCCATGGATGGCAACTGCACGGCTCGGCACCGGACTTAACTATGATTTTTCTCTCTGCTTACTTTTAACTACCGTACATTCCATGCAAACGTTTTTAGAAATGATAAATTGTAACACTCAAGAAGCTTTTTTAAGAAACAGTTTATAACGTAGAGATATAATCTGTGTTTTTGATATTTAAATTAGAAAAACATACATCATCAGAAAGGAAATCTTCTATGAAATAAGTAGACATGGCAACACCGGACACGAGCATTGAAGAAAGATGGGAACTGTCAAATCCTTGCCAAGCAACTACCATTATTCATTTTTTTGTTTTAGCTCTGTTGCCTATTGGTTAATTCGGTGTTTGTACACTAATTTACTTATTATTTGATTGTACTGGGCCTTCATAAAAAAATCAAACTATATAACTCTTGAGTTAATAATATATATTCTGCAACATAGCGCTGGGTGTTATTCGAATTAGCTGACTTTTACTCGGCAACGCAGCTCAGTGGTTCCGTGCTCCCGCCATATCCTTAACGTTCTATCTCTTGAAAGACAGAAGACTGCTGTTTATCGTGATCCTGGCTGGAATTGATATATGAACCAACACAGAATCTAGAGTCGAATCTCCACCCCTGCAAATTATGGCATACGAGTGGTTTGAACTGTTTGATGGGTGTGATTTAGCAAACTACACCATGCGAAAGATTGCATACATGTAGTTTGAATTGTTTGATGGGTGTGATTTAGCAAGTCCGCCGGTGCGAATGATAGCGTACTCGTGGTTTGAATTCTTCGACGGGTGCCATTTAGCGATTCCGCCCCTGCGTACGATAGCGTACTCGTGGTTTGAATTGTTTGAAGGGAGCCATTTAGCGAATCCACCCCTACAAATCATAGTATACACGTGCATTGAATTGTTTGATGGGTGCCTTTAGCAACTCCACCGCTGCGAATCATACCATACACGTGGTTTGAATTGTTCGTTGGGTGCCATTTAGCGACTCCACCCCGGCAGATCATAGTATACACGAGGTTTGAATCGTTTGATGGGTACCATTTAGCGACTCCACCCCTGTAAATCAAAGCATACACGCTCAGTTTTTAACATGATTTAGAAGATCTGCAAGTCAGAAAATATCATTTTGTGATATTTAAACGTACAACTATTTGGTTTGTCATCCGTCTATCAATACCCTTAATCACTATGATAATTAATACATATTTTGGATCTCTAAGGATTCTTCATCCACTAATAATTTAGTAGAAAAGGGCAAGAAAATGGTCATAATTATTGAAAAATGACAAGGAATGCTTCCTAGGTTGCGCATTATTCTAGAGAATAAGGTTCAATATTTGTGATATTGCCGTAAATGTGTATTCTGAAATGTTTTAAACAGTGTTTATGCTCTTAGCTCTTGCCAAATTATGTGATCATTTCTTTTGTTTTAAGGTATCGCATATCACCTCGCGATGTAGCGGCTACCTCTTAGCTGTCACCTCGGACGTCCGGGTTCGATTCACGCCTTTGCCAAGAAATTTTTATTCTGGTGTGAGGACACACTCAGCCTCGTGAGAAGAGGAGTGTTCGATTCCCGAATCAGTTATCCTGGAAGTGATTTTCCATTATTTACCCATTCCTACTCCAGGGAAATGCTTGGATGGTTCTTAACTTACGGCCACGGCCACCTCCTTACCAGTCCCATCCCCAATTTACAAATACACACACATGTAATGCCATCACAATTACATAGGTCATTACACAAATTCCACGACCACACCCATTTATAATAAACTATTTATTACCTTAAGTCAATACATTATACATTAAAACCGTACTTTGTGACCTTCCTCAGCGTAGTATAGGATAAGTAAATGTGCAATAACATACACTTAATAAAATTTTGGCTTAACAGAGAATATTCAAATAATTTTTGTTCCAAAAGCTCACAAAGTAAAATTTCAAAAACCAGGTATGTTACAAAATGAAAAATATGAAAAGTTCTTGATGAAACAGCGTTGAATTGATGAGATCTAAAATGAAAAATTAAACTGAGAAAAAAAATCACGAAAACAGAACGGAAAAATATATAAAATCTATAACACTTCCGTGGATATGAAAATAGAAATGCTCAATAATTTATGTTATTAATGATTGTTGATATGTATTTACCAGATAAAGGAATCTGTGTAGAGAGAAAAAACGAACAATATTAATAGTCTTGTATATTGAAATTAATGGGTTAGAATATTGAATCATGAGAGCAAGAACTTATTTTACTTACACTGTGGAGAGAACGTTAGAAATAGGTGTGACGAAGTTGTTAAGGATTGGTAAGATATGTATAGGTTATAGAGTTGCCATGAAACTAAATAACGTGTTCGAAATGGATTGCCTAGATGGAAAGGATGATATGGACAGATATGAACAGAATATTGCCTGTATGCTAGAATCTAGAAACCTCTTATAGAGAGCATGTAAAGAATGAAGTCCCGTTACCATGGTGGCGTTGCATGCTAAATAAAAGAATTTGGAGAAGACCTTTCGTGCTGAAGTAATATGAGTATATTACAAGAAGTACACAGTATCAGCCATCCGATGTAGAATTCCTTGCTCTAACTTGTTTTCAGGATTCCAAATGGCTAAACATTCAACACGCAGGATTATTGCTCAGCAGATATATTTGTATAAAATTATCAATGGTATGTCAGACACAAGTGTAACATTAGGGAAAATAAATTTCAACGTAAGAAAGAAATGTCTCAGAAAACGAGAACGCCTAACAGTTAAAACACGTAATACAAATTTCCCTAAAAATTCACCTATCTTGAATATGTGATATACTGAAAACAATTTGCATTTCGGAATGTCCTTGCTAAATTATAGAAGAAAATTCCGCTTAGTTCTAGCTGTCAAATGATTCACTATTACAAAGATATTAAATTTTGCTGCTATCAGTTTTAGATTTCTCTTTCTTACCAATCACCAATAATGCCAACCTCACAGCATTGTATTAGTACCTAAAATATGAATCTAGTTTTACATTGTGTGACCAAATGTTAAAAATCATGCTTCATTTACTGTTATTGCGACTAGAACCTCTGTATATTTCTTGTTAACAATCTTTTTTAAAAGTTTTATTTTCAATTTTTAATTTTCAATGTTTATATCGTATTCTAATGTATTTTATACTGTATCTTAATATATTTCCATGTATTATCTGGGCGTAAACAATTGTTTTCTACTGTAATCGGGGCGCTGCAATAAATACATAAATAAGTGGGATATATGAAAATAGGCTGTATAGTTATTCACGGAACTACTTGTCTTATCATATGTTGAGTGCATTTAAAATGGATCCCATTTTGTTGTTGGTGACCAGGTTGTTCAATCCATAAAATGTGTCTTATCTTGTGTCATGGCTCGCGCGTTTTGTATCAAAATGTGCTATTTTCTGTGTGTGTGCATGTTGAATGAACCAGCATTCCCCCTCTTTGTTTAATCTGTGTTATGTGCCTGTGAGCATCTTTGGTTCTTGGAGTCGCCATCCTCATTAGAATGCATGGTTTTGGCTTTGTCAGGCAGGTTTCTGAGGATGGCCGAGAGTAAAGTAATATCGAGAAGTTAGCTATTGTGTGTGTTCAGTGGCTGGTTAGGTGAGTAATATTAGGGAGTTGTGAATCAGGTTGAGGGAAGCGTGTAATATTATTTTATTTTACAAGTAAATGGTCGGCTGATAATTGCATCCAGTAAAGATAATTTCATTCAGGGTAATTTAGCCACTGATTTTTGAGCATTGGCTGAGGCCAGATGCGAGTTTGAGTGCATGTTTTTATTCCCCTGTCAAATTTCTTCCGTCAGCGGAGTAATCTGTGCCGAAGTTGGGGTGTCGTGAAGAATAATTGTGTATAGCGCAAGGTAAGATGTGGTTTGTTTCAGTATTGTTGGCATGACGAGAAGTCGTGATTGCCAACTATGTGTTTCAGAGTTTTCCGGCGAAGGACTGGGTTCGAGTCTCGGCCTATATTTGATCGGTTATTGTGTTTTTTTTCTGCAGTGGTATTTGATTTCGAGCATACGCAAAGATGCAGACAGTTTGAACGAGAAGAAGAAAGAGACCGAGCTTGCCTTTTGCGTGATATCTGTGGTTAGGAAGGCATTATCTTTACTTTTAAATGTTTTGTTTCGGCTAGTCACTGTCCTTTATGGTTCAATGCCGGGTAGTTGACAATCGCGCGTCTGTAAGGTTGCAATGAGCAGCGGGGAGGATAATGACTCTCTAGCCTCGGCCGCCAACAACTCCCCCCATCTCGGCTCTGGCGAGGTAATGAGCGGCCATGTCCCAATGCTGGTTAATTGTTCATCAGTTTTGTGAGCTTTTGGTTGTGTTTTGTCATTTTTGGATTCATGTCGAGCGCGCCAGTGGGGTTGGGATGAGTGGTCGCAAGCCTTTCGGATCTGGACCCCATCCACCGTTGCCAAGCGATTCAATTTTTTTTAATGCCACGAGATTCCTTGTGAAGTGTCACACCCAATACATTGCGCCCACTTTACCGGGCATATCGAGCTGAATAGGCGTAAGTTATGGTATATCACCTGGGGGGGGGGGGGGGGTTACCTATGTAACCAACCCCTAATCATGTCTGATAAAGCGAACAGATCGGATGACAACCGGATAGGAAAATATGTTTAAGATGTTGTTTATGGATCTTATCACTAAATTTATATGCAAGAGTTTTTGTTTTAATTTTTCTTCGTAATGGGTCGTTTTTGTGTATTTTATTTTTATCTGTTTGTCCTTATCAGATTAGTATGATTTCTTGAGAGGTATCCATTGTCCAGGGCCTATGTACAAGTCAAGGGGGAATGCTTTTAATATTATTATTATTATTATTATTATTATTATTATTATTATCAATCATGTAAAAGAGTTAATTAAATAATTGTAATTTATTATTCCCGAGGTCATGTGAAGGGGAAAATGGTTTATGGTTATTCCTTGAGAAATAGATTGTTAAATCTTGTTTTCTGTAAGCATCCAGGAGACGTTAGTTGTTGTTGCCTTAACTTGTGAAATCTGTGGATCTGGGACCGGGTGAGTTAGCCGTGGTGGTTACGGCATGACTGATGGCAGTCGCTCACATCCGGGAGGCGAGGAGGTTCGAATCCCCCCGCCGGCAACCTTGAAGATGGTCTTCTGTGGTTTCCCATCTTCCTTCCAGGCAAATGCCGGGGTTGGTCCCTAACTATAGGCCACAGCCCCTACCTTACAACTCCTCGTCCTTACATTCCAACTTCCCTCCTTCCCTCCCCCAACGGTACTTGTAGCTCACCCATTGGGTGTCCGTCTCGAAGCAGCTACAAAACTGGCGAGCCGAACATGTCCTCGGACACTCCCGGCACTAACAGCCATACGCTAAAAAAATTGGATCTGGGCACAGCTGACCTTACAGACTCTCTTACGGACTTTTAGTTTTAGAACAGCTGTTTGCCCTGTTAAGTTAACTTTATTTAATCTCCTGGAAGATTTATATAGACTTCCTTCATATTTTGTTATTAACGTTTTTTTTATTAATATCATTAATTTCATTGTTTGTACGGTTTTTCTGTTTATTATCATTATTTTTACTATCGTGATTTTTAGTAGTTTATTGGGTTTAATGTTCTTGTGTTTATATTAGCTCTGAGTGTAATTAGGAGGTTTTTATCTGAGTAAAAGTCCATCTGTACACGACACTGGTGAGGCCAGCAGTTTTATGGGGTTGTGAAACTTGGGTGACATCAGTATCGACAGAAGATTCAATATGTGCGTTTGAAAGAAAGGTATTTCGAAAGATTTCTGGACCCGTCTACAACAACATGGTTGTGAAATGGGAGAGAAAAAGATATTAGACCTTTTCCGGAGGTTCGGAAAGCCACACATTGGACGAATATTGGGACCGAGGCGACTACACTGGTTTGGGCACATCCACGGGAAAAAGCCCAAGAACACGAAGGAAGTGGAACCGATGATGCTCGAGACAGTAAAATATGGAGTGCCATCTGCAGCAAATACCTCCTCTTGTGATTGACTGACTTTCCTTCTATTAATTTTTTTGTGTTTGTATTTTTAGCCTATTTTCAATTTTGAAAAAATAGGCTTATGAGATCACCTTTTGTCCGTGTGTGTGTGAGGTGTGTGTGTGCCCCCCCCCCCCCTAATACAATCTAAACGGCTGGAGCGATATCAGTGAAACTCGGTAAGTTCATAGCACTATTCCCGGCGACCTCGACCGTGCCCTTCAAATTTTGTTACGTCTCACCAATCCAACATGGCGGCTGTGCGAAATATTTAACTATCATTCAATATCTCAGAAACTATAACGGATATCGCCCTGAAATTGTGTACGGTGATAAAGGGTACTACTAGAAGTTCACCTATGAGACTTTCAAAAACCTGGTGACTACAAAACCAACATGGCGGCCAAGCGAATTTGAGACTTTTAAATAGACTTTTCTCGCGATTTAACTATCCAAACGTAATGAATCTTGGTACAGCAAATGTTCATACTCATTGCAATGCTATGGAGTCTAATTTAGTTCAATTGTTTACATAACCTCAAAATGGTGGCTGTGCAAAATATTTCACTGACATTCTATATCCCCGAAACTATTACAGATATCACCCTGAAATTTTGTACGGTGATAAAGGGTACTGATACAAGTTTACGTATGTATAATTCATAAACCTGTAAAGTACAAAACGAACATGGCGACCAAGCAAATTTGAAATATTTTAATAGACTTTTCTCGTGAGTTAACTCTCTGAGCGCAGTGAAATGTGGTACAGTAAATGATTTTGCAGATTGTAATGTACTGCCATCTAATTTAATTCAATTGTTTACATAACCTCAAGATGGCGGCTGTGCGAGATTTTAAAATTAAGTTTTTATTTCTTGTGTCGTAATCATGCGATCGAAGTGAAAGTTTGAATAATGAACCTAGGCAATAAGTGTCCTTGAATGGTACATAACTCTATGGCCTATACATATAACAATCCTAAATGGCAAGCTTCCGTAATATTTAGACGGTTCTCAATATCTATGAATCTTTTACAGCAACCAAACTGAAATTTTTATGTTCATAGAGACTATGAACATATGTTCACCTATAGGACTTTCAGTAACCTGGTGAGCACGAATCCAACATGGCGACGACGTGAAGTATAAATATTTAAATGGACGTTTCTCGCGAAATAACTATCCGAGTGCCGTGAAACGTTGCACGTTAAATGCTTACACAAATGTTGATCCACTGCCATGTAATTTATTTCAATTGTTTGCATAATCACAAGATGGCTGCTGTGCGTAATTTTAAAATCTCGTTTTTACTTCTTGTGTTCTAATCATGCGATTGAAGTTTGAATACCACACGTACACAATAATCTTAATATAATAGTACAAAAATAAAAATCCAACCTGGCGACCATCTGAAATATTTAGACGGTTCTCAATATCTACGAATCTGTTACAGCAATTAAACGGAAATTTTGTATGTTGATAGAGGCAATTAACATGAGCAGGATATATGAAAATAGGCTGTATAGTTCTTCACGGAACTACTTGTTTTATTTTTGTTTGTTTTGTAATATTTGTATTTTTTTCCTTTTGTCTTTCTGCTGTAGGCCTTCAAGACCCGTTTAATGTAATAAATGATGATGATGATGATGATGATGATATGTTAATTTTTAGCAAAGGGCTGTGTGTGCTTACTCACAGAATAATACCTCCTCTATTTTCCCCTAGGCATATAAGTAGATTAACATTTTATGAACTGAACATGACCCTGACAACAGACTCTCGGAGGCTGGGAATTAGGTGTGAAAAGGTCACATACGGCGTAACCACTTAACCCTACTAGATTGGAAATACAGGAGGCACACACAGTAGTTAGTGGGTTTTGTTTCGCCCAGGGCTGTAGTTTATTTCCTAGCAGAGTGGAGTTTGTCCCCAAACGCCAGTTAAGCAATGTAGGATTTCTTTGCCGTCCACATGACTATAGCTCAATGAAGTCCATCCTCCCTTTGGTTTTATTTATATGGCTGCCCAGTCATGGGAATTAGGCAGGAAAATACTGTAAGGTACCTGTGAGGGTAGCCTGAACAAAGAATTAACCTAAGGTATGAAATAAGTGTGATTAGGGGGAAAGCTTGGCAATTACTTGTAAGAAGTATGGATTATCTAGTGGTTTGCGGTAGTCAGTACGATCTGCAAAGAGAACTCCCCAATGTACTGCCTGGCGGGGTAGTTCCGAGTGTGGGTGTGTAAGGAAGGGTAATTTAATTATTACTCTATACGCGATAACGGTACCCAGTGGTCTAAAGTAAGTCGTAAGCAGGCGAGCTAACAGTGAGCCTGCTTGTGTCAGCGCTGTGCGGTGACGCTCTGCTGACGTCAAGAAGCAATTAAATAGTAGAGTTAATGCTAGATCCTACCTATCGGGGAAGCTAAGAGGGTAGGATCTTATCTGCTAATTAAATAAGGGAAAAGACCAGTGACTTCTATTATGTTTAAATTTAATGTGTACCTCAAGTTTGAGGTACTCTGGCAAATAGCAGTTCAGATAATAAAAATAGATAATTATTACAATCCAAGCACAGGGGGATGGGAGTGTAGTATGACTGTGTGTGTAGTGATCGCTTGAGACACTTAACCTTCAGCTAGCGGCAGCGGTTCGTCACGTAGGTAGCACTGAGACAGACTGATCCGGGGGCATGACCTCCCGGAGTTCTTATAGAAGTGTCGCGCTGTGTCTGCAGAATCCGCACATTTCTCCTAAGTCATAGCCCTCCCTGGGGTCGTTGGCTGGGACACGAGGCTACCTGAGTTCATAGAGGTAATAATTATTGGGTTTATAATTCTGTAGATATATTTGTAGATTTCTGAAGTAAGTGTTTGGCATTTGGATTTCTCGGGGGTATTAGTATTAGGGGATGATGGTGGTGTACCCTAGGGATACAACAACCCCCTTTGCTGGGTTAGTTATCGTCCTCGATAACTGGACGAAAACGTGAGGGTGGTTTTTGAAAAATAGGGCATCTTCTTCTTTCTTGTAATTCTTCTATCTTCTTTTCTTCTCTTCTTTGAATTTTGTCCGGAAATGTGTTGTTGGCGTCGTCGGGGTGTGTGGGTAGCCTCGTGGTAGATAGGGGTGAGTAATGGGGTAGATATAGAATTTGTATTATGGGAGTGATCGTCGAAGGTCGAAGGCTGTGTAGAAGTGCCTTGTGTAGTGTGTGCCTCCAGGTAGTGCTCAGCGATCATGTGTAAGTGTATAAGGTGAGGGGAACAATATTTCTTTACAATGGGTGACGAAGAAGTGCAACATTAGGGTGTGAAGCTTAACATATATGCTTTGGTAATATTCATTCTGACGATAACATGATTATACTCTTGGGATATAACATGTATCCCTATTGTAACGTCGAAAAATATAAAATACATACATAAATAATCAAAACATCAAAAACATTGTAAACATCAGACACTGGCAATTCATTTGAAGGGGTGCAGGAACACAACGAGAGGAAAGAAAACATCCTAGGGGCGGGGGGAGGATATACAATCAACGTACCTCCAGTGCGGATGAAAAAATGCCCTCGCTTGCCCTGCACGTGTGTAAAAGATAGGGTGGCGAGAAAGAAACAAAGAAATGTCGCAGGGTGTAGTTTAAGGGAATATATTTATAAGTGTTTTATTGTGGGGAAGAAATGCGACATTTTTACAACAGGGAGTTTAAAAGAATAGAAAGGAAAAATAATGTGTGTACAATCAATCATAATAACTTCATACTTTTGCAACAATAACCTTATCATAACGGTACCATATTTAATCATTTAGAACACTATGAAACTCTATTAACTATAACAATATCCTAATAATACCCAATTTGCGCAACTATAATACCATTATATGCTCGCATCTACAAAATACCGTACTCTGTCAATTATAATACTACCTTTAGTGCACTGTTATTTAATATCTATGTCTAAACTACTATTTAAGACCTGCAGGCTATTTAATTACATGTCTATGGTATGACTCGCTCCCTGTGGGAAAGCGAAGTCATCTTGGCAGCACAACTCGTCCTTCACATAAATAGGCGCGAGCTGTGTGGCCGTAGTGCACCTCTCATGGCAGGTGTCAAATTGTTATTGTTGATCCGACCTCCAGTGGGGGGATATCCCACAGGTATATCTCCACCGTGGTTCGGATGTACACCTGGAAACATAAATCATGTGTGGGGGGGGGGGGGGGAATCGTGTATTGGCCGTGTGAGTGTGAAATGTGGGGGAGGGAAATTTGTGTAGTAAAAATACATATGTTATTGGATATATCATGTCGCCATCTGTTGGGACAAAAAGATACATAAAATTACAATATAGGGTGTCCAGCCTCGGCATCTGTGGGGTGAATCTGTGGATGTATACAAAAAACATGTCATCCTGAAAATATATCATGTTATTTCACTGTAACGGGTATCTCGGCGAGTGCCCAAAATGGAGCTACTCCCGATGCATATACGCAAAGTATACACCACTATGTGCGCTGTGTCGGGATTTGGCGCCTCAGGTTTTCAACCTGCGCTGAAAAATTAAGACATAAGTATAAGTATAAAATATAGACTTAAAATTAATACTGGCCATTCGTTACTTTATTCTTTCATATACCTTCAGGTTTCTTTATTCACTAATCCTTATTTCCTATACCTTCGCATTTCCTTAATCTGATTCATCATTTTCCTATATCTTTGTGCTACTTCATCCTTTATTCATTATTGTCTATACCTTTGTATTTCTTTATTCCTTGATCATTATTTCCTATACCTTTGCGTTACTTTATATTTGTTCATCATTGTTCTATATCTTTGTGCTACTTCATCCTTTATTTCTTATTGTCTACACCTTTGTATTTCTTTATTCCTTACTCATTATTTCCTATACCTTCGCGTTACTTTATTACTATTCATCATTGTCCTATATCTTTGTGCTACTTCATCCTTTATTCCTTATTGTCTACACCTTTGTATTTCTTTATTCCTTACTCATTATTTCCTATACCTTCGCGTTATTTCATTTCTATTCATCACTTCCTATATCTTTGCGCGACTTCTTCCTTTATTCAATATTGTCTATAACTTAGTATTTCTTTATGCTGTCGGCCCTTCCATTGAAGGAAACTCACCTGAACGGTATGGACCGTTCTAATCGGGCTTACGCATCTGCGTAAGACCGCATTCGGCGCTTATATATTGCCATCTAGGCAATATCAATATATTCCTCCCCCTGGGGCACAACCAGAGCACTCAACGGTAGTTGTAACCTCGGCCAGGGAGAGAACCGTCGGTTCGTCGTATATCTCAAGTTTCAAATCATTGGTGATACCCTCCAGGGATATGAACAGGGGAGATCATCGGTGTTTCATACCTCGGCCCGGGGATCATATATTCATTATTTCATTATTTCATTTCATTATTTCATTGCTTTCTTATTTCATTATTCCCTTTCTTCATTATATCATTTCATTATTATATTCATTCACTATTTCCTTACTTCATTATTTCTGTCGCGCCCTTTCCTTAAATTCGTTATTCCATTTCATCATTATTCAGTATTATTCATTGTTATTCATATTCATTCGTTATCCACCTGTGCGTGTGTTCAGGTCTTGCTTCCGTTATAAAGCTGTTACGTGTGCTAATATACTAACTAACGTCAAGTCAAGTGGGTCGTCTTGAGAAGGAGGATGTATCCTGTCCGATGCGGGGGTAGTTAATTCCCTCATCGAACCATCAATACTCCGTCCGCAGGTATAACTTAGACGACGTTAGGGCATTAAAAATGGGTATAACGGACCCCGTGCTAGGGGAGACAGGCTAGGTACGTCCTCGAACACGGGCGCTTGCCCACCCTAACACGTCACCACTATGACCTCAAGTCGGTCGTCAACGTCGAAGTCAGATCACGTCATGTCCTGGGCTATCCTTGCCCTCAGTCCTGGGTACAACTTACCAAGTCCTATTTTCCGCTGGAAAATAGGGTCACATCGATCATAGTGCGCCTTCGTGCACAAACCATGAAAAGATAATGTCAAGCGGTATTGTGTTGTGTGGGGTGTTATAGTTATACGGGGGGATGACTGTGGTGGCACAGTGCACTTTCTTTGCGCCTGGCTCGTCGGATATCTAGCTGTTTTTTCAGCTGCGTATAATTCCCTCTCACATATTAGTTGGTAAGTCAAGGATTTGGAAGGGTATTCCCGTGTTATTGGGCAGCTGTATGTATGTTAGAATTTGTAAGTAGCGGGTAAATGGATGGTAAGATAGGTCCAAGGAATCGTGGTCCTATGGGGATGTCGGGAAACGTTAAGTGATAGGATCTCTCGATCGGTGTGGGTGAGGATTTTATTGGTTAGGAACTGGGTGTTCAGCGTGGTTGTTAGATACCATACTGAAGGAGATAGGGTGGCATTTATGCTCTAAAGTGGCATGCAGGGTAAAAATGTTGGTAATAAAATAAAACAATGCATGCACTGGTGTTAGCAGGTTATGCCTGGGACGCTAAGCTGTTAGCTTTAAAGTTACGAATGTTTATTAACATTTAGCCATGAGCGATATAGCATGTCGTAATTGCATGATTACCAAGTGCCGTGCAATAATAGGGAACAATTGTACAAATGTGTAATTGTAGAGTGATAATAATGTATAGTGGGAGGGATATGTGCTTTTAAGCTTGGTTGCACTATTCGCAATGTATGGCATCTGTGGCCATAATAATAATAGACTGCTGTCTGTACTCGTAAAATATATACTCTAGACTTATATACTATGAAGCCTATATTCTAAAACTGGTCATCTAGGATTATTAAATAAATAATTTAATCTCTGGAGCTAGAGCTTCTGTCTTACATATATATATTCTAAAGCAGGGTACATCTCTGTGCGCGAGATGTGTAGCCTAAGTCCTTCCTATAGGGGGGCTTATTGCTGCAAAAATATCCTATCCTCCATGCGGAAATGTGGGGGATCCATAAGTGTGTATTGCCATTCTAGTATTTGGGGGGATGGTATATGTGAATGCCATCTATGTGGTAAACGGGTCTAGAGATTCCACTAAATGTGGTGTTTTAATTGTGGAGTTCAAGAAGGGTAAAATGCCCTGGGAGGGGGATATTAATGTGCTTTCGCGGTAGATGAGTTCGCTCGTCCAATTCTGGAAGAGATTATTTTGTTCAATATCGCTGAACCGCGAATAAAATAAATTAAAACCTCCTAATTTGGAAGTAGATCTATTTATTTGTATGGTCACGGAGACATGCCCGTGTTTGCGTATGTTGGAGGGTGTGTCCATAGAAGGGTGTATTCGAGGGCAAATGTATACTAAAGCCCGATGAAAGATAAAATACGGTGTATCTGTGTGACGCGGCGCTGTGTGAATATCACCGATAATAATGGCTTCTTGCCGTGAAATATGCTGTCCCGGTGTTAAGTATTGAGGGATAAAGGGTTTGAACCGAAAGAAAAATATTTGGTTATCCTGGTGGGTATGGTATATTCCGAGAATTATATGTCTCGACCTCATTGTCATTTGAATTCCGCGCGCGAGAGTGTGAATGATTAGTATAAATAAAGGCTGCCCGCTAGTTACTCGTCACGTGAGAGGTGTGGCTTGAGATAACGTGTGTAAACGGAAGGTATCAGATGTCGGCTACTGCAAGGCGGGACTTAAAGTGCATATTGGCTGGCGTACTGCTGTAGTTCATGTTTATCGGGGCGCTATGATGATTGGACCTGAGCGCTAGGAGTGGGTTGAATGAATGGCGCTTTGTTGTTATACAGTAGATGACCTGTCAAAAGCACGTGTTGGGTGTCAAATGGAGTCGTTGTCATTTATGTATTGTCATATGCTATCCAGCCTGTGTATTATATAATCTGGGTGTAAGTTAGTGACTTCCCGTCTGTGTATCGGGAAACAAAGCATGTCCTTTTGGTGGGAAACACTATTGGGATCACGCTGTCATCATAGCGTACTCAAATGTGGCAAATGATATATATATATAAATACTGTGCTTCTTGTATACAATTTATAGAGTATGCTGGAGTGTATTGTGCATGTACGGAAGCATATGACGATTCCTTGTGGATGTAAAAATGCTGTGTGTCAATCTGTAAAAAAGTGTTTCTGTGGTTTACTCCCGCTGACTTCGGGAAAATGAAAAAATAATGCGGGGTGCAGTAATATGTATATGCATAGTGAATATCGTATTCCGCAATGTTGGACTGTCCATGTAGTAGCATAATGGGCTATATTTACCGGGCATTCTGCTGTATGGAAGTGAGATCTATATACTGTATTCCCATAACTGAATGTGATGGTGTGGAGATGCTGTATTCCTATTGCGTATCTTATGTTCGTCGAATCAAGTGGATATTTTTAGTCTTTATATATTAAATAAAATCATTGGGCCTTTGTTAATCGTTATCTAAAAAATTCGGCATGTCTTTGTCCATGGTCGATACTTATTCTTTATCGTGAGCCTAGGAGGGTAGGATTTAACCTGCTCTGGACTTAATTACGCCGTAGGGACACGCAGAACAGCTATGGACCATCAACGTATCGGGTGCCGAATATATTTATATCTATGCGCTCATGGCTGATACGCATCCTATATTAAATAAAATCATTGGGCCTTTGTTAATCGTTATCTAAAAAATTCGGCATGTCTATGTCCATGGTCGATACTTATTCTTTATCGTGAGCCTAGGAGGGTAGGACTTAACCTGCCCTGGACTTAATTACGCCTTAGGTCTACTTTAGGACATTTATGGGCCATGGCGTTATTGTGATACTAATGGATATATATATTGGTATGTGCCATGTCGTGTCACGTTGCCTCAAAACGAAAATATGTTATTTTACTGTGGCCAACTTATGATTTTAACGCTAAGTGTGAATCTACTGTGTAGATGTGAATTAAAGGGGATCTATATAAGGATTTGCAGTCCTATTGGAGCCTTGTGGCACTTATGAAATTATTCCGTGAATTGATTATCAAAGATTATGTCGGCATATAGTAGATCATTATGAACAGTTTGTACTTAGCGTAAGGATGATAAATGGTTCCTAAGTCGACTGTTAGAGGTATAGCCCCAATCCCCTAGATATTTCTAGGAGTCCAATCGGTCGTCGGCTTGGATGAGATGATTATAATTATAATTGTAATTTAAATGATTTCCCTGCTCCGTCGTCTAAGCGTTAGTGTATGAGTATTGCGTTCCATTGGGGAAAGGCCGCTAACCTGTGTTCTTGTAGATGATAGGCCATTGTGTGTATGCACTACGGCTAACCTGTGTTATCGTGTTGTCTGCATGAACCAATGTCGGTGCTGAAATATGGTAAGATATATCATCCTGGAATGTCCGGCGATAGTTATTGTACTAGGCTGCTATCAGTGGCCTAGAATATAGTGTGAATCGTTTATGAACGATGAGAGTAATAATAGAAGATCGTATCCGTGTTGGGCAGTTTAAAGGACGTGCGTAGGTCCCAAGACCTATGAGATTATTAACAGAAGAGTGTATTCTTGTAAGGCAGTTTAAAGGACATGCTCAGGTCCAACGACCTATGAGAGCATTAATAGAAGATTGCATTCGAGTTAGGCAGTTTAAAGGACTTGCTTAGGTCCCAAGACCTATTAGAGTATTGACAGAAGAGTGAATTCGTGCTGGCAGTTTAAACGACGTGCTTAGGTCCATAGACCTGTGAGAGTAATAACATATGTGTGAATGCGTGTTAGGCAGTTTAAAGGACATGCTTAGGTCCAACGACTTGTGTTATTGTGGTGTCTGTAATTCTGTATGTGCTTTCGCTACTGCTGGAGTAATGGCGTTCGCTATATAAATTGTATTGTTTGTTCATTAATGTATTATCGGACCCTTACTTCAAAACATTTTCCCAATTTTGGGTGGCGTTTGCTTGGCTATAAAGAGGTTAAGTTCTAGGGATCTTTTCCGCGGAATACGTTGTATGTACTCCTTTAGGCGTTGTCTTATGACAACGTCGCGGCACCCGACGCCTCCACCATTTGTAAGGTACCTGTGAGGGTAGCCTGTACAAAGAATTAACCTAAGGGATGAAATAAGTGTGATTAGGGGGAAAGCTTGGCAATTACTTGTAAGAGGTATGGATTATCTAGTGGTTTGCGGTCGTCAGTACGATCTGCAAAGAGAACTCCCCAATGTACTGCCTGGCGGGGTAGTTCCGGGTGTGGGTGTGTAAGGAAGGGTAATTTAATTATTACTCTATACGCGATAACGGTACCCAGCGGTCTAGAGTAAGTCTTAAGCAGGCGAGCTAACAGTGAGCCTGCTTGTGTCAGTGCTGTCCGGTGACGCTCTGCTGACGTCAAGAAGCAATTAAATAGTAGAGTTAATGCTAGATCCTACCTATCGGGGAAGCTAAGAGGGTAGAATCTTATCAGCTAATTAAATAAATGAAAAGACCAGTGACTTCTATTATGTTTAAATTTAATGTGTACCTCGAGTTTGAGGTACTCTGGCAAATAGCAGTTCAGATAATAAAAATAGATAATTATTACAATCCAAGCACAGGGGGATGGGAGTGTAGTGTGATTGTGTGTGTAGTGATCGCTTGAGACACTTACCCTTCAGCTAGCGACAGTGGGTCGTCACGTAGGTAGCACTGAGACAGACTGATCCGGGGGAATGACCTCCCGGAGTTCTTGTAGAAGTGTCGCGCTGTGTCTGCGGAATCCGCACATTTCTCCTAAGTCATAGCCCTCCCTGGGGTCGTTGGTGGGACACGAGGCTACCTGAGTTCATAGAGGTGATAATTTATTGGGTTTATAATTCTGTAGATGTATTTGTAGATTTCTGAAGTAAGTGTTTGGCATTTGGATTTCTCGGGGGTATTAGTATTAGGGGATGATGTTGGCGTACCCTAGGTGTACAACAATACCCATGTATACCAGATATAAATAAAAATGGCACCCAATCGTGTTGGCTTCAATTAATTAATCTTCTGGGTGTTCTAATTTATCTATTACCAAATTACCGTGCTAATTACACTAGCAATGTTCAGTGATCCTGTGAGAGAGGTTTGATGCCAGGGGACCAGAAGGAAGGCAGCTAGGAACGTTTAGAAGATCGTCAGTTTTTTTGTTCCGTTTGAACGGGTAGTCTCTTTCCGCTTGTCTCTCCCTTATTTGATTTTCTTCATCTTCTACTTTTGAAATTTTCTAGCTTAATAGCGTGTCTAGTACATGGAGCTGGAAATGGATACCTAATATAGTTTCTGGTGCAATGTGCAGCCATTGATGAAGGCTACTTATTTACATTACATTTACATACTGCACCATAAGTTGCATCTGTCTGTTCGTGTCAGAAGTGATTGCATGTTGGCATGTGCATGGTAGGCTGGGGAAGCATTGGCAAACCACACACTGTGTTATATTTTTCTTGTTGTGTGTGTGTATTGTGAGATGGCTAGCACAGAGCAGTTGATGGCTGTGGTCAACACAAATTAGGCATTCTAAAACACAGCATATGGAGGAGAGGAGGGATGAGATGAAAGAGGGAAGGGGGTTGACTGAATCTCAGAAACACTGTGGAAATGAGAATTTATTATCCACCTAACATGTAATGTTAACACAAAAAATACATACATATGTACGCACTATAATCTCTACATTAGCTACTTAATCACAATAATGTTTCAACATTATTCCTCAATATCAGCTAATTGATCCCAAGGACCTCCTCTTTGTCATCTATTTCTTCTTCTGGATATTTGTTCCCACAACCGTGAAATAAAAATAAGGTTCACCAGATCACTATATCTTTTAATTTAAAACAAGTAGTTCCGTGAAGAACTATACAGCCTATTTTCATATATCCTACTTATGTTAACTGCCACAATCAACATACAAAATTTCAGTTTAATTGCTGTAACAGATTCGTAGATATTGAGAACCGTCTAAATATTTCAGATGGTCGCCAGGTTGGATTTTTATTTTTGTACTATTACATTAAGATTATTGTGTACGTGTGGTATTCAAACTTCAATCGCATGATTAGACAACAAGAAGTAAAAACGAGATTTTAAAATTACGCACAGCAGCCATCTTGTGATAATGCAAACCACTGAAATAAATTAGATGCCAGTGGATCAACATTTGTATAAGCATTTAACGTGAACGTTTCACGGCACTCGGATAGTTAATTCGCGAGAAACGTCCATTTAAATATTTATAGTTCGCGTCGCCACCATGTTGGATTTGTGCTCACCAGGTTCCTGAAAGTCCTATAGGTGAACATATGTTCATAGTCTCTATGAACATTAAAAAATTCAGTTTGGTTGCTGTAAAAGATTCATAGTTATTGAGAACCGTCTAAATATTTCGGGAGCTCACCATTTAGGAGTGTTATGTGTATAGGCCATAGAGTTATGTACCATTCAAGGACAATTATTGCCTAGGTTCATTATTCAAACTTTCACTTCGATCGCATGATTACGACACAAGAAATTAAAACTTAATTTTAAAATTTCGCACAGCCGCCAATTTGAGGTTATGTGAGCAATTGAATTAAATTAGATGGCAGTGCATTACAATCTGCAAAATCAATTACTGTACCACATTTCACTGCGCTCAGAGAGTTAAATCACGAGAAAAGTCTATTAACATATTTTAAATTCGCTTGGTCGCCATGTTCGTTTCGTACTTTACAGGTTTATGAAATATACATAGGTATACCTGTATCAGTACCCTTTATCACCGTACAAAATTGCAGGGTGATATCTGTAATAGTTTCGGAGATATAGAATGTCAGTGAAATATTTCGCACAGCCGCCATTTTGAGGTTATGTAAACAATTGAACTAAATTAGACTCCAGTGCATTACAATGTTTATAAACATTTGCTGTACCAAGTTTCATTACATTTAGATAGTTAAATCGCGAGAAAAGTCTATTTAAATATCTCAACTTCGCTTGGCCGCCATGTTGGTTTTGTAGTCACCAGGTTTTTGAAAGTCTCATAGGTGAACTTCTAGTAGTGCCCTTTATCACCGTACACAATTTCAGGGCGATATCGGTAATAGTTTCGGAGATATTGAATGCTAGTGAAATATTTCGCACAGCCGCCATGTTTGATTGGAGAGACGTAACAAAATTAGAAGGGCACGGTCGAGGTCGCCGAGAATAGTGCTATGAACTTCCCGAGTTTCATTGAAATCGCTCCAGCCGTTTCGATTTTATTAGGGGGACACACACACACGAATCACACACACACACACACACGCACACACACACGGACAAAAGGTGATCTCATAAGCCTATTTTTTCAAAATTGAAAATAGGCTAAAAATACATACATATGTACGCACTATAATCTCTACATTAGCTACTTAATCAGCAATAATGTTTCAACATTATTCCTCAATATCAGCTAATTGATCCCAAGGACCTCCTCTTTGTCATCTATTTCTTCTTCTGAATCTTTGTTCCCACAACCGTGGCTGGCGCAGTAACTACACAATGTTGAACATTTCAGTCCAACTATTCTGGCACTGGCAGTTCTTGTTGCACTTATTTTGACAAGCACAGGAAAGTATGTAGTGTAAATCTGGTGGTGATGGAGGCAAAGTTGATGTGCATGGACGGAGTCTTCTTTCTTCTCTCTATCAGCCAAACTGGAATGGGTCCTTTTTAACGTTGAGCCACTGATGAACCTGGTGGTAAGCTCGTAACGAGTGTTGTTGTGCCACTGCAGTCGCTGGCGGCAATACATCCAACCTGAATTGAGCGGGATTGGTTATTTGGTACACCTGGCAGCGAGCAGTGTTCAAGTCGCCTGAGCCACTTGCATTGTATGTTGATATTGTAGGTTTTACGTTGAGAGGGCAGTGGAATTATACATTCAATGTTAATACATAAAGTTTATTATACCGTATGTGAATACAACTGTTGGGCTACACATTGCCGTCCACGACATAACTCCAGATTGCTCTATCTGCACTCGCGACTGCTGAGTAACATAGCTCTCATCTTACGACCTGCTCACGACTGAGTGCCGACCCTGGCAACAGCTGCTTCACAGCTGCTCGGCTACGCTGACTTTGTGGATATATTTGCGAACCCATTATCATTAGGGCGTCAGCCTGAGTAATTTGACATTTTGCATGTTCAAATCCGACCATCTGTTCGCGTGATATCAGCAAAGTTCGCGAGAAAGTAGGCTGTGAGGCAGAAACCACAGTGCTGTTAGTTTCAGTCTTAGAGACTCGAATTTTTTTTGGGGGGTAGAAGGAGTAAGGCCCTTTCATTTATGTCAAAGAAACGTTTATTGTAAACTTCTTAGTTTCCAAAATATAACGAATTTCCAAATTGGACTTTTTTCAAATAAAATGTAAAAAGCTTTTTTTCTAACGTTAAAGGACATACAGACCTTTCGTTTAAGCATATATAACACTTTTTAGGATGTTTTGTTTTCGAAATGTAGCCTACTTTCAAAAATTGAACTTTTTTGGTTTTTGTCCTCGAGACCTGGAACTTGGTTCACAGTTAGAGGGGGTATAGACCATTCAATTATGTCAAACAAAGGTTTTTTGTAAAATTCTTCGTTTCCGAAATTGAGCACACTTTCAAAATTAAAAGGTTTTTGGAAAATATGTAAAACATATACATTTCTTTTCTAACGATAAACGGCATAGAGGGCATTCGTTTAAGTCTATAAATGACTTTTTAGGCTTTTTTGGTTTGGGAAATATCGCCTATTTTTAAAATATTTTTAGGAAAAATTTGAAAAATACACTATTTTTGGTCTCAGAATGGGATAGTGGTAGGTGTTGGAGTTAACATATGTCTTTCTATGATTCTTAGTTTAATCATATAGCCTACTTTCCAAATATTTTTAAGAAAAATTTGAAAAATGCACTATTTTTGGACTGAGAGTGGAATAGAGGTAGGCGTAGGAGTTAACATGTGACTTTATATGATTTTTAGATTAAACATACATCCTATTTTCCCAATTTAACTTTTTTTGAAAATTTGAAAAATTCAATATTATTTTTGACTAGGCGTTGGGATAGAGATAAGAGTGAGATTCAATGATCAACCTAAGAGTACTTTGGAATTTTGGAATTTTAGTGTTGTTGTTGTTGCTTAAAAACATGGCGGTAAGCATTATGCTGCCATAAACAAGGGCTGAGATACTTTCCAAGACCAAATAAGCCAACAAGTGGGAGCAAACGTGAGGGCAAATGTGTGAGCAAACAGTGGGAGCGTATGTGAGAGCAAACGTGGGAGCAAAAGATGGGAGCAATGTGGGAGCAAAAAGTGCGAGCAAAAGGGAGGAGCAAAAGTGGGAGCAAAAAGTGTGAGCAAAAAGTAGGAGCAAAATGTGAGAACAAATGCGGGAGCAGAAAGTGGGAGCAAAAACGTGGGAGCAAAAAGTGGGATCAAATGTGGGAGCAAAAAGTGAGAGCAAATATGGGAGCAAAAGTGGGAGCAAATGTGAGAACAAAAGTGGTAAAAATAGTAGTAAGTGGTAGCAAAGTGATAGCAAAGTGGCCGATAAGTGGGTGCAATTTGGTTGGTTAGGGTTTGGTTTAGTTCGGCTTAGTTCGGTTGAGATCTGCTTAGATCGGTTTGGGCTTGTAATTATTACACAATTTTACATGTTACAACCTGTTCGCTAATGCAATCGTAGAATGTTAAACACATGCATAGTATTATATTTTAGGTAATACAACATTCCCATACAATTGCGCATTTGTTGTTGTTGTTTGAGTCTTCAGTCTTTTGACTGGTTTGATGCAGCTCTCCATGCCTCCCTGTCCTGAGCTAATCGTTTCATCTCTACATAGCTCCGACACCCTACATCGGAGGCAATCTGTTTAACATATTCTAACCTTGGTCTACCCCTACAGTTTTTGTCCTCGACCCTTCCTTCCATAACTAAGCTTGCTATTCCTGGGTGTCTTAGTATGTGTCCTACCAACCTATCTCTTCTCTTCATTAGCAGTCGCCAGAAACATCTCTCCTCTCCCACTCGTCTTAATACCTCTTTGTTTGTAACCCTATCTACCCATCTGATCTTCATCATTCTCCTGTAACACCACATTTCAAATGCTTCAATTCTCCTCTTTTCTGCTGCACCAATAGTCCAAGTTTCACTTCCACAGAGCGCCACGCTCCAGACAAAGGCTTTCAAAAATGACTTCCTAATTCCTAAATCTATATTCGATGTCAGCAGATTCCTTTTTTGTAGAAATGCTTTCTTTGCCTGAGCCAACCTACTTTTAATATTCTCTTTGCTTCGTCCATCACTGGTTATTCTGCTTCCTAAGTAACAGAAGTCTACTACTTCCTTCAGCTTTTCACCTGCCAATTTGATCTCCATAGAGGTTTCTGATTTATTTCGGCTGCATTCCAGTATTTTTGTTTTACATTTATTTATTTTCATCATGAATTCTTTCCGTAAGATGGAGTCCATACCATTCAAAAACTCATTCAAATCCTCAGGCTTGTCGGCCAAGATGACGATGTCATCAGCAAATCTCAGAGTTGAAATTAATTCTCCTTGAATCTTCACTCCCGCATTTAACATTTTGTTACCTTATTTAAACAAGATATATTTGTATTAAACGATAAAGCAAACCCGGTGTGTGTATTGTTAGTGCTAAGAACAATTGCGCCCATTATTGGAAAGCATGATAGGGGTTCAGTGAGTGCTCATATTCACCGCTAGGTAGCATGCTAGTAGTTCAGTGAGTGCTCATATTCACCGCTAGGTAGCTGAAACATACTTTACGTGTTGCATGTGACTATCTCGCAAAGTTTGACCGCGTGCAAAACGTGCTTGTTTAAGCTGTGTATATAAATTCAATATACAATTAACCACTAAGTGCTCAGAACCAACATGTATAGCCTTGTCTAGGGTATATAGGGGATCCTTTGCAAGAAATTCTGTCTAACCCACCAGTGTACAGCCTTATCACGTGCAGTAAGTACCTGTAACCTTGACTAAGGTTTTAAGAAAATTGTCAGTTGACTACTAACTTTTACGGTGATGACATCGTGAAAGACCGTCGAAACAACCAGTGTACAGCCTTGTACTACGCAGTAAGTAGCTGTTAGACTTGACTTGGGTATATTAGAAGACCCTTAGCAAGAATACAATCAGTTTACTACTAACTCTTACAGTGTTCACATCATGAAAGACCGTCTCACCGACCAGTTTTCAGCCGTGTCATACGCAGAAAGCAACTGTTAGCAGAAACAACATTCATGATGGAAGAAACTGTTCATCGTGAAAGACCGTCGAAACAACCAGTGTACAGCCTTGTACTACGCAGTAAATAGCTGTTAGCCTTGTCTAGGGTATATCACAGGACCCTTATCAAGAATAAAATCAGTTTACTACTACCTCTTACAGTGTTAACATCATGAAAGGCGGTCTCACCGACCAGTCTACAGCCGTGTCATACGCAGAAAGCAACTGTTAACAGAAAACAACATTCACGATGGAAGAAACTATTCCAAGCTATATATGTAAAGAGTGTGGAAAAACGTTTCTTCGAGTCTACGTTAGAAAGCGTCACGAAATATCATGTGGCGAATATCATGAGTGCAAAACCTGTGGCAGCAAATTCAGCAATGCCTACAACGGACGTCGCCATGACGAATGTTGTAATGTTGTGTCATTAGCTAAAAGACAAAAAACTGAGTCGACAAAACGTTAGCTGCTCTCAATGGTTCCGGATTATAAAGGACTTACGGAATATGAAATGTCTTTTGAAGGTCGTCTTAAATTCTATTTTATACGTTGTGATACGATAAGGATTTAAATTCATACCTTAAAGCGTCTAAACAGCAAATAATCCATGCTATACATTAAGAACAAGCAATGCACAAGTCGATAAAAGTTAATCTTGTGGCTGATTGTAGATTTATTCATACATCTACCAATGAAATAACAGATCGTGCTTTCAAAACACGTAATCAGGCCATATTTTTGGAAACATACTTAAGTCGTTTGTTGGAAACGCAATTTAAAATTTAACTACTGAAATGGAAGAATCTGACCTAAAAGGTAGTAATTGGGCTTTGCTAGCGGTGGAAGGACTGTGATTGAAAATAAACAAGTATAATCCGTTGCGTGGATGCACATATATTCCATTACAAGCAGCTGTAAAAGCAAGAAAAGACTGCATTAATCCTCAAAACTTTAAGGACGAGAGGTGTTGTATATATACCATTTTATCAAAACTGGTTAAAACGAACGCATTAGTAAATACAAGGATCTGGAAAACTTGTATGATTTTTTCAGTAATATCGTTACTTATATCTCTAGTCGACATTCCCAAATTTGAGAAAGCCAACAACATATCCATCAATTTATTTGGACTGGAAAAAGACAACAAGCTGTTTCCTCTAAAGGTTGTGGATCAAGAGCTACAAAACCATCGTGACATTCTTCTGCTAAGTTCTTCATCTGGCGATAACCACTAAGTCTTCATCAAAGATTTTGATAAACTAGTAGGACATCAGATTACCCGCCATGGACATAAGATATATACGTGTAAACGGTGTTTTACTCACTTTGATAATCGATATGGTCAACAAGGAATGGACAAATTGAAAGAACATGGAGCTTTTTGTGTCCTGCATGACTTTTCTAGGATTGAAATGCCTATTAAAAACCCAATTGTCAAATTCATAAATGTGGAAAAAAAATGCTTAGAATACCATACGTTGTATACGCAGATTTCGAAAGTATACCCTTACCATATGAAACATGCCTACTCTATCCTAAGGCAAGTTATAAAGTGCCATACCAGAGTCATGCTCCTATGAGCTTTGGTGTATATGTGAAACCCTGACCAGCTGTGGAACACATAAAGACAAACCTTTCAAGCCAACCTGTTATTTATCGTGGTTCTGACGCTGCAGAAAAGTATATGGACTGTTTGATATCAATAGCTAATGAAATTGATCGCCTTTACAACTTAAATGTTCCAAAGGCCTTAACTCAGGATCAAGAAGCATAGTTCCAATCATCTGAAACCTGTTATTTGTGTCATCAAACATTTACTAAAGAGGACTGGAAAGTTACAGGCGAATAGCGTGGAAGTGTTCACAATAACTGTGATTTGAGGTGTAAAACACGTAACCCCGTTCCTGTATTTCTACATAATATAAGTTGATACGATACAAATTTTATTTTATAGCAGGTGGGATGTACCATTGAGAGAGTGGATGTTATAGCTAACTCCAAAGAAAAGTACATTTCCTTCACCAAATATGTTGGAAATCTTAAGCTTCGATTTGTGGATACGTTCCCGTTAATGACAAGTAGTTTGGAAAACTTAGTTACCAACTTAATATCATACCCTGAAACAGACAAGTACTTTGGGAAAGAAAATGCAACGCTCATGACTTGTAAATGGGTATTTCCTTATGATTACATTGATTCATGGGAAAAAATTAAGTGAAACGTGTGTACCTGCAAACGAGGCATTTCTTAACAAATTAAATCAAGAATATGTTAGTAAAGAAGACTATGAACATGCCAAGAATGTGTGGAATCAGTTCAGAATTAAAACTCTAGGGGAATATACTGACCTTTACCTAACTTCAGATGTACTCCTTCTTGCAGATAGTTTGAAACTTTTCGAAACCAAACACTAGAAGCATACCGAGTGGATGCTGCACACTTCTTTACTTCGCCTGGTTTAATATTTGAGGCAATGCCCCTTTATATGGAATTCAACTGGAATTGCTACAATATTACGATCAGATTCTTTCAATCGAGTCTGGAATACGTGGAGGCATATGCCAGGTTTTCATCGGTATGCTTAAGCTAAGATTAAATGCATGGGAACCTATGATTCTGAGAGACCAATGCAGCTTATTACCTATTATGATGCCAACAACCAATATGGTTGGGCTATGTGCCACTCCCTTCCTTACGGTGGATTTCAGTGGGTATCTCCAGATACTGTTGATCTAGAAACACTAAAGGAAGACGACTCTGTTGGATATATTTCGTGACGTTGATGTTGATTACCCATGTGACCATCATGATCTACACAACGATTTACCTTTCCTACCAGAGTGTACACAACCTAAGGATTCGCCTCTCAAAAAACTAATTCCTCATCTTGGAAATCGAAGGCGGTACGTTGTTCATTACATGGCACTTAAACAGGGCAAAAAATATTAAAAATGCATTGTGTGTTAAAGTTTAAACAATGACCTTGTCTAATTTCGAAAACAAGCTAAAAATGATTTTGTGAAAAATCTGTACAAATTATTTAACAATGCAATTTTTGGAAAAACAATGGATAATATTCGTAAAGAATAGATATACGACTTGTGTCTTGTATTAGCAGAGGTATTGTCAATAATGGTATTAGTTTACAAGATTATAAGGAATGTGTTATGAAAAACCTGGTATAATGAATACCAATGAACATTATCGCTTCTAAAAAACATGACATATCATCTATAAAACTAAACAAAATTGCTTTGTGTCCTGGTGATGATAAAAGAGTAATTGATTTGGATGGTATAGCTACACATGCCTATGGTCATTATTCAACCATTAACCATGTTTAAAGTGTTAAGATAAGCATATGAAAATCGTAAAACAAGAAATATAATACTGTAAAACAATAGGACAACAAAAATACAAAACAACACCAATCAAGCAACAAAAAAGAAAAAATGGCATTCATACTTAAGAATTAAAAAATGAAAAAACTAAAAACAAAAAAACTATACAATTTAATAACTTAAAATTAAAGAAAGTAAATGTATTATGTGTAAATATTGTAAATGTATTTAAAATGAAATAAAACATATTGTATGGACACTGTTTGTACATTCTAATTACTACCCACCTCCCACTCCCAATCCAACTGTTAACCTCTAGTAATCTTGAGAAATTACCCTAGTTAGCTAAAATTATGTACGGTAGTCAAAAGTATAGTATAACCCATTTATTACTTATATGCTTTGAGACAAGATATACAGACTTGTTATATGTAATGAAAAATTGTGTTTTGCAAATATGAACTTTTGGCATCGAGTAAATCAAAAACATGTAAGCAACAAAATTGGAAAATCCACGTTTCAATACTGAAAAAATTCAAAACTTCAAACTGATATTTTAAAAACTGTAAATGGAAAATTGGCTAATTCCAATGTGTGAAATATGAAAATGAAAGAAAAAATGAATGAAAGCTTTTACTTTTTAAAACTTAACTGATTTTGTAATCCTAAGCTGGTTGTGCGTAGCGAATATCTTGCACAGTAGGCATCGTGCAAGTGTTATATTTACCATACTCTCTATAAGCCTAGCATAGAGATAGTTGCGTGTGCCCTTATATACATTGTATATGAACATTAGCCTCTGGCTTAACTTTATAGGTTAGGTTGAGTTCGCTGAGGACATGTTTGGTTAGGTAAGCTGAGGTTAGGTTAGGTATGTGACCTTGTAGTTTACTCTTTTCGGAAAATCTAAAATTTTAAATCTAAAATCAAAAATCTAATATCTAAAAATGTAAACTCAAGGGGTAATAATACAGGGTCATTTTCTTTGTTCGCCCCGATACACACGGCAAGATAAGCCGGCTTTGTCTGGTGCAGATCGCGGGCGCGCGTACACGATCCAGCCCTTGGTGGCGCGCTCCGCTGACTCATATCGTTAGTTCACACGTGTATTGTCATTCATATGGACCTGTATTTGCAAAGCTTAGACGGAAGTGTTGCTCGTTTAGTGAGTATTGTGATTAATGTGATTGTTGGTCATGCCTAGACACCAATTCACATTGCGCGAACGTGTGTTTATCCATAATTTGTATATGAAAAGTAGCAAATCTTGTTCTGAAACAAGACGAAAATTTCGAATCAAGTTTCCAGGAAGACCTATGTCTAATTAGGAGGCTTGCTAATCGATTCAAGGAAACAGGCTCCGTAAATAACATTGGAGTTGAGAGACAGCATTGTGTTCTTATAGAACAAAAATTAGACGATATTGGCGAAGTATTGGAACATACCCCTCAAATAGTTTAGCACAAGAATCGGGTGTATCATTCATCAGAAGATGTCAGGTGTGTGTTACAAGAGTGGAAGGACATTTTCAGCATCGGCTATGAGCACTGTAGGTACACATTATTGAACATGTTTGGTAAACGTGTAAAAGAGCCCGCCACCACTGACTGAACCGTGTACGCACGCCCGCGATCTGTGCCAGTCACAGCTGGCTTAGCTTGCTGTGTATATTGGGGCGCACATCGATAATGACCCTGTTTGTATTCTGCAACATAGCGCTGGGTGTTACTCGAATATTACCTGATTATAAACTCAGCAACGTAAGCTCAGTGGATCCGAGGTCCCGCCATACCCTTAAGGTTCTATCTTTAGAAAGAGAGAAGACTGCTGTTTATCGTGATCCCGGCATGAATTGATATATGAGCCAACAGAGAATCGAGGGTAAAATCTTTCTTCTTGAGAGATATAAATATTAATTTTGAATCATCATTCTGTAAATTCACGGAATCTGCTTATTTATCTTATCTTATCTTATCTCTATATATAAAACTCAATGTTGGTTTGTCTGTTTGTTTGTCTGTCATTTATACAAATCTACACCGTTTCACCGATCTGAACCTAAATTTGTATACTTACCCTTTGGAACCCAGCGGGTAACACTGCCTTCTTTACATTTCGGACAGATCACTCCATTCCCTGCATTTAGGCCCTTTTGCACAAATCTACACCGTTTCACCGATCTAATAACTTGACGGACATTGTCGCTAGGCGACAACGACTAGCACTATATCATGATAGTCAATGCCACACCATTGAAGGACAGGTTGTCACTAGGCAACAACGACTAGCACTATATCATGATAGTCAATGCCACACCATTGATGGACAGGTTGTCACTAGGCAACAACGACTAGCACTATATCATGATAGTCAATGCCACACCATTGATGGACAGGTTGTCACTAGGCAACAACGACTAGCACTATATCATGATAGTCAATGCCACACCATTGATGGTCAGGTTGTCA
Source organism: Meconema thalassinum (assembly GCA_946902985.2). NCBI lineage: Eukaryota > Metazoa > Arthropoda > Insecta > Orthoptera > Tettigoniidae > Meconema > Meconema thalassinum. The sequence continues at coordinate 26,762,384 of OX336395.1, forward strand.
CTAGGCAACAACGACTAGCACTATATCATGATAGTCAATGCCACACCATTGATGGACAGGTTGTCACTAGGCAACAACGACTAGCACTATATCATGATAGTCAATGCCACACCATTGATGGACAGGTTGTCACTAGACAACAACGATTTACTCTGTATCATGATAGTCCGGTAAAATTTGCTAAACGACACATGGGAAAACTGACCAATTGTGAATCAAGGATTGTATTGGACTGAAGCATTCTCTAAGCTATCGTATCCACAGTTAATATTTCATTTTCGGGGCTTAGACATCGTGGTCATATTGCCCCGTGTACATGGGTGTGTGGGTAGTATTCATGTGATAACCTGCTTTATTGTGATTGTTGCACTAGCGGTGTAAATAAAAAAAATATATAACTCAATGTTGGCTTGTCTGTCTGTTATTTATACAAATCTAAAGAGTTTCACCGATCTGAACCAAAATTTGTATACTTCACTTTGGAACCCGGTGAGTAACACTATCTACTGTGACCATTTGACCGAAGTCCCACGTCCACACAAATATGAATTTCAACATCCGCCGAGCATAAGACTCAACATCTCGGGGTCCATCTGAGTAAAATAAAGCAAATTAAACAAAACTAGCGGGACGGATATGGACATTCACACTCCATAAAGGATGGAAGGAAGTGCAAATAATTTGTGAATAACACCAACTTCTTAAAAATACCTCAGTTTAATTTAACTGTCTGCTGGTCCTATTAGAATACAATGCTCCCCCAGGGAAAAATCTAATATTCCAGCCCTGAAAAATAAAGACATCCTGCGCTCCCCTGGGCCCTTCATCTACCTATAATTTACATAACGCATAAAATAAATTATTCACAGCCTTTAACCAAAATAAATTCACTATTTTCAACGTTTAATTTGATGTCTGAGAAAATCTTTAGTCCATCCCAGCATCTTTTTTAAATTAATTGTGTAAACTGTACATTTATCATTGATGTGCAGGAAAATATCAGTCCATCCTGACACCGTGATTTTAATATTTACAAAAGTATCACTTGAATCAAATTTCCTGAATTGCTTCAACCTTTGCGGTGCAATTCACATATCCTAACTCATATCTAGACACTTACATTCCCAAAACGATGTGAAATCAAAATCACTAACACTATGACCATCATTTCCAAATTCAAAAATTTGAATGTGCTCCAAACATTCCTCCACATTTTAATCATAAATACATTTTATTCCGCATTACATATTTTACTTAAATCCTCTGATTTAATTTATTTAGTTTAATTCCCTTTAATGTAATTCCTTTATTTATTTCCTTTGATTTATTTAATTTATTATTATTTAGAATAATCCAGACAGGTATTTTATGAACATTAATGGATCCACCAACCAATCAGCTATCAGCTTAAATAATTAATTTATTTACCATCCTCTGGATAAAAATGCCTCTCATACTGTAAATATGTAGAATAGGACACGGTAAGGCTTTCAGCAAAAACTAGGACGAGACCTCAACTTATGCATATTTAAACGACTACAACATGTGGGCTATTATACAACTGTTTAGGAATGTAGAATTTCACTGACGATAGGCCATTAGCTTCCCATATGAGCGACTATAATTTCCTCATTTTAATCATATTTCGGCATGGAGCAATTATTTGATCCTCAAAACTCAACTTCAAAAACCTCCTTCTTTAATTCATATTTTATTTTCACTTAACATTTGACTATTATATTCTTATTTTTATAATGACCCCTCAGCTACGCAGGCTGGGTTCAATGGCTTCTAAATAACCAGCACATGGGATCATGCTCTCCCTCACAATCACCTTAAATATCTCGGCCTCTCGCATAAGTGTAATAAACTTTTAATGTCTTCTCCAACACGCCCCTGTTTAACTGTCGCATTATTTCCAATACATAGTTCCTCATTTTATACAAAATTCGTATATGAATGACTTTCGCTCCCAGTATCAAAAATCACGTTTTCGGCATGGTCTCTATTCAACATAAACTCCCATATCATCAACTACGATCCATTATTCATCCAATTATTAACCACTATTATTACCAGGAATTATTATTATTATTATTATTATTATTGGAAAACGTTCCGAACAAAATAATCATTTACTTATTATTATTATTATCATTATGGCTTGACTACCATTCATACAGCCTTCCGATATCATATCTCAACTTCATTTACAAAGAAAATATTTTACAACATTTATTTTAAATTCAAAGGTAATATTTTATAAATTCTCAGAAAATTCCGTTGGAGTAAATTATTATTCCCGAGGAATAATATTTAAGCGCAATGTGGCTGTCCACATTACTGATTCATCAAAATACTAAAATGAGAAAAACTCGACAAAATAGTATTAACAATTAATTTAATTATAAACAAATAAATGTAAACAAACTCCAACAGCATTATCAAAGTTCCCTAGCATAACGTTTCGACGTAGAATGGTTCAAAATAACCTCCGCATCGTAGCCTACTGCTATATCGTGGCATTTCCAGCTGAGATCCCCACACACTAGATTTCCATCAAAGAGATCCATTATTATAAATTGGCTGATAAATCCGCAAATGTACTGTAACTTCTTGAAAATAAATATCCAAACGCAGAATCCTACTAGCAGACAGTATAGTCGAAATTGAGAATGCAGAAACACTAGTAACTAATAATAAAGTTGGCTTACATCGTGAAGTTCTTGTAGGCAGAATCCTTTTGACGTAGAGTCCGTTTATACCATCTGATACACATATCTTCCCGTGCACAGACGTTCCGCTTCACGTTTCGCCTAACTCCATCACTCACGACGGTGTTCCCAAAAATCCCCTGACATCTCACCTCCACTTCTCTTAGCACATCATAATGACGGTTTGGTCTATCATTCTCAAACAAATATGATGCATGTCCAGCAACATAATGTTATAAATATTCGAGTCCCAATCTAACACTTGCAGCTTTTTGCCACAGAAAATCTTCCTAACTCGACTGGTTCACTTTCCCGTTCTAGAATATTTACACCGGGTTAGAAATCATTTTGCAACCACGACTGTTGGTTCGATACTCGAGTACTTGCAAATGGTCTTGATGTTTGGAGCGATACACTGACAATCTTAAGAGAGGTTTACGTAGTACACTACTACCATTTCTAATTTCTAGGCTACATTCCCTAGATGAGTAAGGAATATAATTCCCCAAAGCTCTGCACACACAAAAGCAATGGCTCATATGTCGGCTATGATATCCTGACTGCAGGTAAGGAATATTATTCCCCAAAGCTCTGCACAGACAAAAGCAATGGCTTGTCTACGCAGCCTATTTATGATATATGGATTTTAAGGCCCACACCATATTCGTTGATTGCTTTCCAACTCTTTTAGACTGGTATCCTCACACTCAATTACCAAGCGTGACTTGCCCTCGTGCGCATGACGTCTCAAGTCAGAGTCTCCTCGCATCACCTCACACCTGTTGCATGTGGCCTAACTCTCACCAGCCCCGCGGATGAAAAACATAATCCTTGCGCCATGGATTCTTCGCTTTCCAATATCTCCTGACCCAGTCGACGGATTCTCTTGATATCTTCGGTATTCTTCCCCAGAAATGAGTACTGCATGTTTCCACGATGTTTTGGTGGTTCGACCGCTTCACATTAAAACTCGTAAATATACCATATGAGGTTCCTCAAGTCGATGCTCTCCCCATCTGGTGTCATCTTGAAGAAACAAAACGCCTTGGCTCCACGCGCTCTTCAAACAGTTGATTCATCCCAAGAAAAATAATCGGTGGCCCTCATCCACATGGGCACACTACATACAATTTCGGACAGACCACTCCATTCCCTGCATTTAGGCCCTTTGGCACAAATCTACATCGTTTCACCGATCTTAACCAAAATTTGTATACTTCCCCTTTGGAACCCTGTGAGTAACATTGTCTACATGAAATTTCCGACCGACCACTCCATTCCCTGCATTTAGGCCGTTTGGCACAAATCTACACCGTTTTACCGATCTGAACCAAAATGTGTATACTTAACAATTGGAACCCATCGAATAACACTGTCTAAATGAAATTTCAGACAGACCACTCCATTCCCTGCATTAAAGCCCTTTGGCACAAATCTATACCGTTTCACCGATCTGATCCATAATTTGTATACTTGCCCTTTGGAACTCTGCGAGTAACACTGTCTACATGCAATTTTGGACAGGCTACTCCATTTCATGCATTTAGGCCCTTTGGCACAAATCTACACCGTTTCACCGATCTGAACCAAATTTTATGTATTTACCCTTTGGAACCCGACGAGTAACAATGTCTATTTGAAATTTCGGACTGATCACTCCCTTCCCTGCATTTAAGCCCTTTGGCACAAATCTAAATCGTTTCACCTAATTACAAAGAATTTTACATACCGTTTGAAACCCTGGTGGTAACAATGTCCATTTGATATGATTTTTGGGCAACCCTCTCTATTCTCTATATTTAGAATAACTGACAAAAGGAACTTGAGAAACACGGTTTAAGGCCCTGGAACCATTCATGTACGTAGTAGTGTAACTCTAAGAATATCTTAATAAGTCTATTGTTGACTGACAAAGCGGGCTGCATCACGCCGCCCCTACCCGTGTTCTGGAGCAGAATTGCGAAAATAGTTGCATTTTGCGCTGCTTATAAATTGCTGTCACGGGGAGTAATTAGTACAAAAATTCCTAAGGCCCTTGAAAAGAGTTATCATCATGAAAATATTATGCCTCTGTATAAGTGCGATGGTGTAGGTGCAGTACATTGAGGTGTAGATCAGCTGCAATAAGCGTGGGTGCTTTCAAATTTACTTTCATTTATTCCGATCCTTAACCACTGTTGTTACCTCAGGAACTCGGGACAGCCAATGCTATTCAAAGTGCTCTGATTATTTTCCTACAGCGCTCTGCGACAACTGACGACACTATTGCTCACTACTTCTCTAACAGCCAATGAGATATAGGCCCTATCCAGTGTCTTTTATTCCACTTACTCCTCTTCCTAATCATATTTTTCAATTCGTTTGTAAATGACATGTATTGTGCCAGTACTGTAGTTAGTAAATAGCCGTTTCTCTATTCATTATTATCATTATCATTACGGGAAAATGACGTGAATGTTTGTCCATTATACCGTACTACGTATCACTCCCACTACTACCACAAAATGTTATATTTTTACATTTGTTTTTACTTTTAGTTTATGTGTAATGTACCACTTCTGTAGTAGTATACATTATCATCCATAAAACATATAAATCCTCCGGGCGGAGCCGGGCGCTACTGCTAGTCTTATCTTAAATCTTATCTTATCACTTATATTAAACAAAGTTTCCTGACTAACTGACTCACTGACTCATCATCGCCCAGCCAAAACTATTTAAGTTAGAAACAAGGAATTTTGGGGATAAGCTCGTTGTAAGACGAAAACGCCCTCTAAGAAGGGATTTTTTAATATTTAGATTGTAAAGGGCTCTTAAGTGGGTAGACCTGCATTCCATTGAATAACAATACCTCCCGATTGGTTTCATTGGGGGATGTGATACTCGGCATATAAACTCATCATCAAAAACAAGTAGTTCCGTGAAGAATTATACAGCCTATTTTCATACATCCTATTTAGGTTAATTGCCTCTATCTACATACAAAATTTCAGCTTGATTGCTGTAATAGATTCGTAGATATTTAGAACCGACTAAATACTTCGGATGGTCGCCATGTTGGATTTTATATATGTAGGTCCTAGAGTTATGTAGCCTACTGTTACATGAAGATTATTGTGTACGAGCAGCATTCAAACTTCAATCGCATGATCAGGACAACAGAAGTACAAAAGGACAAAGGAAGGAGATTTTAAAATTTCGCACAGCTGCCATATTGTGGTTATGGAAACAATTGAAATAAATTAGATGCCAGTGGATTAACATTCCTATAATGATTTACTGTACCAATTTTCACTGCACTCGGATGGTTAAATTGAGAGAAGCGTCCATGTGAATATTTATACTTCGCGTCACCGCCATGTTGGATTTGTGATCACCAGGTTATTTAAAGTCCTATAGGTGAACTTAAGTTCATAGCCCCCATGAACATAAAAGAATCAGTTTGATTGCTATAATAGATTCGTAGATATTCAGAGCCGTCTAAATATTTCGGATGGTCGCCATGTTGGATTGTTAAATGTATTGGCCATAGAGTCATGTACCATTAAAGGAAATTTATTGCGTAGGTTCTTTATTCAAAATTTCACATCGATCGCATGATTACGACACAAGAAATAAAAACATAATTTTAAAATTCGTATAGCCGCCATCTTGAGGTTATGTAAACAATTGAACTAAATTAGATACCAGCGTATTACAGCGTATTCCTCTACCAGATTTCATTACGGTTGGAACATTACATCGCGAGAAAGGTATATTAAAATTCTAAAATTCGCTTGGTCACCATGTTCGTTTTGTAGTTAACCGGTTTTTAAATGTCTTATAGATGACCATCCAGTAGTGCCCTTTATCTCCGTACAAAATTTCAGGGTGATACCGTTAATAGTTTCAGAGATATAGAATGCCGGTGATATATTTCGCGCATCCGCCTTCTTGTGATTATGTAAACAATTGAACCAAGTTAGATGTCGGTGCATTACAATGTGTATACATATATACTGTACCAAGTTTTATTGCGTTTGGTTGGTTAAATCGAGAGAAATGTCTATTTAATAGTCGCAAATTCGCGTGGCCGCCATGTTGGTTTTGTAGTTACCAGTTATCAAAAGACACACAGGTGAACTTCTATTATTTCCCTTTATCACCGTACAAAATTCCAGGGTGATATCGGCAATAGTTTTGGAGATATTGAATGCTGGTGAAATACTTCGCACAGCCGCCATGTTGGATTGGTGAGACGTAACAAAATTTGAAGGGCACAGTCGGGGTCGTCCAGAATAGTGCTATGAACTAACCGAGTTTCATTGAAATCGCACTTGCCGTTTAAAAGTTATTAGGGGACACAGCCACACACTCCTCACACACACACACACACACGCACACACACATGGACAAAAAGGTGATCTCATAAGCCTATTTTTTCAAAATTGAAAATAGGCTCATAAGATGGCACGTGTCTGAGGGTTTTCGATATGGTGTATATTATGAGGTTAAAGGGATGAAAAGTGGGGGTTGAAGGATTCCTAACGGAGCGTGTATCTCCTAAACGACATAGGCGAGGAGTTTGAAACTCAGCGGAAAAAAATACCTTAAAAATAAGTAAACAGGTGTTCGACCGTTTTTCCATAAATCCAATTTAAGAGGCCTATGCGGAGGGGTGAAATTCTGGGGGGAAAAACAGGAAGGAAAGTGTCCTAACTGATTGACTGACTCACTCATCGAACTCAGGAGGAAAACTGCTTAAAAATAAGTAAGTAGGAGTTGAACAGTTTTTTTCATAAATCCAATTTAAGGGACTATGGGGAGGGGTAAAATTCTGGAAAAAGATTGAAAAAAATGTCCTGACTGATTCACTCATCATCGCCCAGCCAAAATTATTGAAGTTAGAAACATGACATTTTGGGGATATGTTCGTTGTATGCCAAAACCGTCCTCTAAGGAAGGATTTTCGAATATTCAGGTTCTAAAGGGGTCTTAAGGGGGTTAAACCTGCATTTCATTGAATAACAATATCTCACGAGTGGTTTCATTAGCGGATGTGATACTCGGCTTATAAACTGATCATTAACAATATGCGGACATATGTTTAAGGGTTTTTCGATGTGATGTATATTATAAGGGGAATGGGGTGAATAGTGGGGGTTGAAGGAAACCTAACGGAGCGTGTATCTCCTAAACGACATAGGCGAGAAGTTTGAAAATCAGAGGAAATAAATCAGCTTAAAAATAAATAAATAGGTGTTCGACCGTTTTTTTTTCTTCAGAAATTCAATTTAAGGGGCCAAAGGGGTGGGGTGAAATTCTGGAGAAAAAGGAGCGAAAGTGTCCTAACTGACTGACTCACACACTCATCCAACTCAGGAAAACAATACAGCTTAAAAATAAGTTATTAAGTGTTCGAGCGTTTTCTCATAAATCCAATTTAAGAGGCCCATGGGGAGTGGTGAAATTCTGGTAAAGAAAATTGAAAGAAAATATCCCCACTGTCTCACTCACTCATCATCGCTCAGCCAAAATGACTGAAGTTAGAAACATGACATTTTGGGGTTATGTTCGCTGTATGTCGAAAAAGTCCACTAAGTAAGGATTTTTGGATATTAGGGTTCTAAGAGGGTGTTAAGGGTGTAGAACTGCATTTAATTGAATGCCCCTCATTTATTACATTTCCGTGAATGTTTGCAAATGGCTATATGGTTATCACGGAACCAACTAAAACTGTACAATTCGTCAATGCGCTTAAGGGGTTCAAGGAGTAACATAGATATTTTTCACACGACTTATACGTGCGATATGTCGTACAGAAGGTCTATTGTATCTCCAAACACCAAAATTATTTTCAAAAATTCCTGATTTGAAATAGTAGACTATCTTTTGCTGCTTATAGGAATTAGGGCCATTGGAGGTTAAAAAAAACTGAATTTTCATGCGTCACAAGCCTATATAATTTATAAATGAGGTCTTCGTGTGGTTGGGCACTTGACACAACGGTTAGGGTCAGTTTGTATGTGACGTGTATTGCGATTCGTCTACGTGGTCTTCAATTTTATTTTCACGTCAGGAAGAACACGTTAGGCAAATTGATTTGGAGAGCACATTTTAACTAATCATTTTTCTTTGTCGATAAACAGCTTCCAAGCCCCTAACGATTGCAACAGTAGCTCAATTGAAAACGTCCGGTTATTAATACCGAAGACCGTTCGAAGAATGGGCACTTCTGCTAGTTATTAAATAATAATGAAAAGTGTTATTATAGCCATGAAAACCAACGAACTCATAATAAAACATGCATTGAACAAAATTAAATCTAACTGAAGTATAAAATTGATGAGTAACATGAGAATTTGCAGCATGTATATTCAAAGCATATTTGAAGGTATAATGAAGCTGTATCGGATATAAAAGTGGTATTGAAATTAATGAAGCATATACATGTTGTATTTATAAGATATTAAAAAGAATGTTGATTATGTGATTGTATTTCAAGGAATTTAGTCGTGATTTAGGACATGAAACATTTGTGGAGAATACGATGAGAAATTATTATGCTGCAAGAAATACATGATCATATATGGTAGTGCAAATTTAGATACGCTAAGATTAATTTTGAATCATGTTAAACATGTTGGTATTTGGAAGAATTAATAATCAGAGCTCATGTTAGTACTTTTATTATCATTACTTACTATTTGACACGATATCGTAAGATACGTTTGAACTTACCTTAATAGCTCGATGAAAAAGGCCAGATGATGACTTAGATTTACTGCTCTTATGAAACAGAATGTATGATAATGACTATTGGTGATGATCTCAGTATGTTAACATTAGTGATATTGATACCGATTATTGTGAAAGGCTTAGAATTATTTTGATGCTTAGAACGATTCATGAAATGTGATTAGGAAAATTGTGTGATAATAGTATTGAAATATGTCCTCGTATACGCGATATCTGAAATAACCGATTCACGATTTTTGTATGAATATTTATATAACTACAAGCATCATGATTGCCATATCATGGAAATTTATGTATACATTTTAAAATGAGTGTTGTTTATTCTTAACGGAACGCTAATATCCACGTGCATTTGTGATATTTTCAAATTAATTTTGTGCATTTTTACATTCCAAGCGTGAAACCTTATCGCAACGTAGCTCATGCCGTGTAATATACAATAAATCATTTTGATTCTATTGGCAGGGGAATTAAATATTCCTTGTATCACTCAACGATTCAATAAATCTAGTGTTGTATTCTGGAAGGTTGACCTTGTGATTCATAATAATTTGTGTAAGATTGTGTTATGAAGACCAGTGTTGGTTGTTATTCCAAGATAAGTCTTATTGCCTTGAGATTTTATTATTTATGATTCTCGATTTTAATCGTCTGAGCTAGTTTATTTTCTTCTTCTTTTTTTCGTAACGCAATCTCCATAGGAGAGTTTTAGTCACATGTAGTACTTGGTGGTAGGATCTCGAGGGTATTTCTAGCTGGGGACTTTCAGGTTCTATGATGCAGCTTTTCAATCGGATTCGACAAGTTCTGTCCATGTTTAATCGGGCACAGTACTGTACCCGTATCACATGGTCTTACCTGGTGAAATCCGATGGAACAGCTGGATCGTAGAATCTGGAAGTACCCAGCTGAAATATCCCCCAAATTTGTACTAACATGGATCGACCTGGGATAAGGACATATCAAGTAAACAGAATGCGTTAAGAAAATCCCAGAGGTAAAAGTACAAAGAAACACTAGCTCAAAGTGAACTCGAAAAACTCTAAAATTAATCTCAGGCACGTGGCTGACGTTGGAAATATTGCCCCCCTGGATCCCCTAACACATCCTGTTCTTAATATAAATCACTAAATCATTGAATATTTAACATGTATGACACAGTTCATTAACTGAAACGAAGTTGGTTGTAGATCAAACGTCTAACAACTGTACGACAAAATAATAATTTTTTTTTCTCACGATTGACGAATATGACAAGATGTTGCATCTATGTGCAATTTTGCTGTTCAGAGAAATTATCGACATATTATTTCATAATGTCGCATGATAAATACACATAAGCTTTAAGAAAATATTAAATAGGAATATATACAAGAATATCGGCCTTAGCCCGTCATGGGCTGTATAGTGCCAGGGGTTGACTTTTTTGTATACAGTAGTATCATTTCACCGAATCTCGCTATGATTCTTGTTGTTCATTGACATCATTCATATAACATTATTTTGCAATCATATACGGTCTTATTTGACAATCAATAAAGTTCATCAAACGTATTGTCACTTTAAGAAAATTTTAAATTGTAGCTCCATTTGAATTATAATATTATCATATTGTTTCCAAATATCGTTTCACACTGGCTACTCGTTAATTTTAACATTCTATTTCAAGATAAATAAATTTCCCTTCAATAAACTTTTAAATGGTGGGTAATTCTGAAATACAAGGATTGTGGCTTCAATGATCGTGTTCTATTCACGAATAATTCTGATAATTATAATTCAGCGACTGCTTATCAGCTCGCATAATCCACAAATGCCATCACAAAAAAGGCAATCTCTCCACATTTGATATTCCTCATACTAACTTCATACTATTTCCAGATATCCCCTGATATCGAATTATGCTTAAGCAACTTTATTAATACCTGTATTGTTTAATTCAATACGAAAAAATAGCGTTCAGTAGCTGTATGTAATTTTTCCACACCTAAATTAAAGTTATATTAATTTCAATAAATTATCAAGAACTATCATGTTTCACTATTAACATATTTATCATAGTGTTAATCCACTCATGGAAAAGACTATCATAATAGCTTCATTATTATTCAGCTTAATTCATATCATTCATGAATTTCAACAATGTCATATTTATTCATGAGTGAATATACTCTACTTGATATCGAGATTCAATTCTCCATAATAATTCATTTCAACAATGAATTTCAACAATGACAACAATTTACAAGAGATTATATTTCAATTACTATCGAGATTTAATTCACATTCGCAAAATAAATTCAAAATAGGTCCACCTCTCAAGAAAACTATGCAACTCTACACAATGGAAAGCTGCCTAATATTAACAGGTTAACATGAAGACCATTAGAATTGTGCGAAATCAGAAAGGACAAAACCAAATCGAACCATCAAAAACGAAAACTGAACTTATTCTAACCCAATTACAAAAATCTCTACTGAGTTAACTATTATTCGAAGATTGGCTATAATTGCATAAATCAAAAATGTTGCAATGTCCACTTCAAAAATGTAACTAGATTTCAATTCAAGCATCTAGATTCACGTAGAATAATACCGTCATTTGAAATGCAATACTGTATAAAATGACGAAATAATTCTGTTCTGTAATCCACGAAACAACAGAATAAATGTTGTAAAATGTTCATTATTTCGTTGTAAATATTCTTCTTCCTAATAAATATTCTTATAAGATATCGTAGTCTTCCTCATAATAACCCATATTCTTGACTGTTGTTTTCTTCTCAACTAATTATAATGCTCGTATCTTATTCCAAAAATGTAATATGTACATTTCAAAATCTAAAGTACCACAAGTAACTATCTACACAAGAATTAACTCTGTAGGTGCATTCGTAATCGAATCAAAACCTAACATGGACTATCGGACAAAAATGACAGAAGCGTCAAGTTTAATCTTCAAGTCCCTGGTCAAAATACTAAAGAACTATGGTGAGAAAGGCAATGCAAAGATATGACATGATTAATACTGTCTACTGAAAAAGAATCTCACAGCTACCTTATGATGTCTTGAAGAAGATAAATGCGTGTCACAACACACGTTGTTCCTGGAATCGAACCGTCATCCTGGGTGTCGAGAGGTTGAGGCCTGGTCTGGAACTTAGCGGTCGAACCCATCTCCTCCAATGTCCGAACAGCTGTTCACGACTCAAGGACTGTCACACGTACATACCTGGATGGGCCAAAAGCGAAGAAATAGTCTATTCATGCACTCTTCTTGTAGATTCATTATGTAGTAGAAGTAATTATCTCAGTATCATAGCTAAAGAATCCTTCAGTCTCTTCTTGTACAAACGTCTGCTTCTATTATCCACGATTCAAGCATTGGTCACAATTAGATTCTCAATTCTGCTCTGTGTTGCACTCCTTCTGAATGTTTAACAAGTCATTACTGCACGTAGAAATGATTGGTTGATAGTTCCTCTCAACTCAGTTACGTATGACATGGCAGCGTGTTTTGTAAAAATCCCAATGATATTATATGTCCACATGTTATAGTTTCAAACTTAATGAAAGTTCAGCAACAGCACTAAGTTCATTCGCGACACAATTATGCACGTATCACTTAGACACCGGATTATGCGAACGACCCGCGTCTTCTCGGCTGTGTCTGCCTTGAAAGCAGTTAAACACCACTCCCGTACCGTACTCGTAAAAACGCACTATATCAATAGTGAGATTCAGACTTGTTATACCAACAGTTTAAAGACGAGAGTGAGCTATTCCACACAGTGCTCCGGTCATCTCTACGGATTCTTCCCATGATGCATCGCGTTCCTATGGATAAATATCGAAGCTGCATGCTAGTGCGCTAAACACATATTAACCGTTGAAATGGATTACATATCTCCGTGAATGTCTTCAGAATACTCCTAAATGTAATTCATTATGATCCCTCGTCGTAGATCCGATCTGTGATCTCTGTAAAAGTCAATATCCGTAGATTTTATATCGTGGTTGTTCCGCATCCATCTTGTGAACAAGTTCGTTCTTCGAAAACATATGCGACCAGGGTCAATGTAGACGGACTGGAGCCGTATTGATTCTGCAAAGCAGGGTTGCATAAGCGATTTCCCCTAAGCTCGCGTCATGCTGGCTGTAATTTGCAACTGGAAGTTGAAAACTCCACATTAGAGTGTAATAATCGCATCTTATAAATCCATGCTATCTATACCAAACAGAAAATACTGGTACAGTACTGCACCCGTATCCACGTGGTCTTACCCGGTAAAATCCGAAGAAAATGCAGGATCGTAGAATCTGGAAGCCCCGGCTGAAAATAACCCCCAAGACACCACTACCAAGGATAGACTACGGATAGGAATACCACAAAAAATTAAAAGAATGTGATAAGAAGATGCCAGTGGTCTATAAAAAATAGCCCAAAGTGAGCTACCAAGACTCTTAAAGATAATTAAATTAATCTAATCTTGGGCGCGTTAAAAAGCATCCTAGCTAATAACCCACTGGTTCTCGAAGCACATTCTAATTCGAATAGAAATCACTAAGTCATTCAAATGAATTTTAAATATTTAACAAAAGTTTATTAACTGAAACCGCAGTGTCGTGAAGTAGAAACTCCACTGAACAAAAGTTTATAATATTATGCCTCTGCCGAAGCATGAAAAATGTTTAAGTAACAACCGCCTTAATTAGGCCACACAAACTGCCAATCGTCTCATCGTTATTTACGAAGTTCAAAAAAAAAAAATACACACAAAATATTCTGATATGATCGTAAACCCTTTTTGACATATTTATAAAAATATTCCATTCAATCGTAGCAATTAATATATACATATTTTACATAATTATATTTTATTTCTGAGATTTAGTTGTGCCTAGAATTATTCATCTCGTTAATTTCATGTATTCATATACAGTTATTTGATTTCAATTTTCAAGTCCGTGCCGTCCTAAATGACAAACAATTAAGCTAATCAGACGTCGTATTGTTAATTATAATGATTATATTTCAATTCACTTTCTCACAGATATTAGATTTTCTATCACTTAATATTTTAGTTATAAATAGCTCTAGTTTATACAAGTATTAATATTACAGTCTTTCCAATTAAACTCTATTCTAAAAACAATTGTTACTAAATCTTAACAAATATTAACGATGTTGTTACAATACTTGGTTTCTTAAATGTTGGATTCAAAATTGTACATTAGCTTTCCACTAGCTAAAATCGTGACTCAATTTCGCGTTCAAAATAATACACCGTAGTGCACTCAGCAATAGCTCTAAAGCTAATTCAGTGCTGAAAAAATTGATATTGACTATCCACATATGTCAAATATCTCCTAAATTGCAATTCAAATACGCAGACAAAATTCCATTATTACCATATCATCGCTTAACAGCTCTTAATAAATTCCAAACCTTACGAATATTACACAAGTTTTTATAAAATCATGGATAAATATGTTGCTTCAAATTAGCCAAAAGCTAAAGTGTCAAGAATAATCTTTATCAGAACAGTGATAAAATATTGTATTCACAAGTCTAAATAACTGTGTGAGAATTCAAAGTATGTCACCTCGATTATGACTTACATATATTTTAAACATTTCTCTCCTTACATTACATATCATTACTAATTACATTTTCTCAAACAAAGTATTTCTTTCGTGTATCTCAACCGACCACTGTAAAACGAACGACTCAGTTTTCGCATAATTGAAAATAATTCCACTGGAGATTCTCCTCAAAGGAAAACACGTCAAAACTACAGCATGGGAAAGAGCCTATCTTGAGAAGGTACAAATTAACCATTAGATTTGAACGCTAAACCAAGTTGGAGTCTCCCACAAGAATCCACAAAAATTTAAAAACTGAACGAGCTCACAAAGGGAGTCGAAATCAAAATAATTTCAAAAATCTGGATTACCAGAAATGAATTCGCACAATCGCAAAGAATCATACTAGAAATCACTATGTTCCATGTATATGCTCAATCTGCAAAAATATAGACCTGAATGTCCATCCAATAACGTGCATGAGCTTTCAAAAAATATTCATAGTCAAATTCAAAAAGTCCAGAGAATTTGTTCAAAGTCGAATTCACGTATACGACGGATTATGGGACATCTGCTTGAGTTAGAATTATTCTTATATAATTTTAACGTCGTCTTCTCCCTATAAGTTTTCTCATGTTGTCTTCCCAACAAACTATATTCTTCTATTTTATTCCCAAATTACATCTTAATGAAAGCAAGGTAATGTTCAAAGTAACACTACAATAACTACTAAATTGAACTACAAAGTGAATTACATACTCGGACAAAAATGATTAAAGAATCACCCTAGCCCTCGTCTGTAGTTCTTAACTACTCTAATCAAAATTGGTGAAAAGGAACATTCAAAGCATGACAAATTCATACTGTCTACTAAAAGAAAACTTCCAGCTACCTTGTTGAAGTTCTAGTTGAATGAAGTGAGAATGCTATAACACATACTTCTGCCTGGGATCGAACCCTATCTGCTCAGCTGCCCCGATCACGAAACGACTGGATATCAAGAAGGCCCGATTACCGTTCGCGAACGAGACGAAGCTAACAGGTGTTCGTTTGACAAAGTTCATAGTTCTTTCACTTGCTAAAGAGCACGACAACATTGATGTAGTAAGCCAAGCTGGTTTCATTATGTAGCAGTACAAATTTACATTCCTACTTTCGTAATCTCTTCAATCTTCTCTTATAAAGCCTTATACTGTAGTTGCTCATATTGGAATCAAGTAATCATCCTGAGTATTCAACGCTGCTATGTGTTACATTTCTTGTCTGTGTTTAGTCCATATTCTACATCTTCATAATGTAGCAATATCTCTCTCTCTTCTCATATCATTTATGACAATCATGACTAAAGCTGTTTATTCTGTATTGCAATGTAGAACACGTTGTTGTACCATTGGCTTCAGAAGAAGTTATCATACGTGAATGCAAGTTCACTGTGCTCAAATTGAAGGTTAACACTGTCTGAAACTATAATAAGATCAGACGAAAATCCTATCACGTTATACTGTAACACGTATATGTCGGATCAACTCCACGTTACCGAACAAACACGATTTCACGGCAACGCACGTACATGTGCTCAGACCAGAGAGCTCTGTGACCCTCCTGGCTGAAATTGTATTCACTAATCAACTGTTCGTTTGCTCCCGCAAATCATACTGTCTCCAGGTGATCCACAATGCACCTTGTTCTCTGATCGACAGTAACTATCGATACATGTATCATTGCCGAGTTTGATAATCACATGATATAATACTGCATGCATTTATACTCATATAAAAGTTCTCAGTTATATTCCTTTATCCACAGGATGCATTTCCCATTCTTTGTTTCATACTGCATTGTGTATATTGCTCTACCACGGTGTTCAAAATAACGACAGTGCTGCTGTGTCCATCATGTATTCAATGCAGGTATTAAAATATCAAACATGTGGTCGACGGTATGTACGGCGGGTTGCTGACAACTCCTAACCTTGCCACAGTACTACCGCGCACCTGCGTTTGAAAGAAATTTCGCAGTACTGCCATCAGTGTTATTGCCAACTTAACCTATATCCAACTAAATACAAAATACGGTCTCAGTACCATCTCGTCATTTGCCCGTAGACGAAGTATGAAACCACGGAAAACCACTTCGAGGATGGCTTAGGTGGGAATCGAACCCTCTCTACTCATTTGGACCACCCGAGGCTGAGAAGACCCCGCTCCAGTCCTCCTACCACTTTTCAAATTTCGAGGCAGAGCCGGGAATTGAATCTGGGACCTCCGGGGTGGCAGCTAAGCTCGCTGACCACTACAAAACGGAGGCGACTCTTGAAAATATGATATACTAAAATGTGATCAACATTCCATATGTCAATAATGTTCTATGATGCACATGAATATGGGTTCCTACCTCAGCTCTAGTCCTTCAGGCTGGGAACATGACTTGGGAATTAAGATTTTAGGACATAAAAGAAGGGTAAAAATGCTTAATTTTGGATCAATTTAGTGAACTACATACGACAAACGAAGTGGTCTAACTCTTGGTGTACATGACTTCTCAGTCAAAACGGAAGTAGATATTTCGACTTTGATTTGACCATGTATGGGTAAACACTAGTGCTCGTAGTGATAGATTTAGTGAACTACATACTACAAAGAAAGTGGTCAAACACCTGAAAATTATGCATTGTTTGAGCGAAACGATAAGAGTATCTTCTGTCTTCGACTTCTGTTGGCGATGTTTGCGTTTCTTTGAAGTAATTTGATTTGTAGTTGTTGACCGTTTATTGATTACAACGTCTTCATCTCGTTGCCGACCCGTTCCAAGTTCGTCGCTGATTCTTACTACTTTCTGCTTTTTAATTTTATTATTCCACTTTTGAATATTTTGTGTTTTAACAAAACGCCTCTTACGTGTTGGCGGCGTGATAACACACACTGAACTGACAAGTCATGGAGATCAAGAGTAAGGCCAAATCTTTTGTCGTATGTAGTTCAGTAAATCTATCACTTCGAGTGCTAGTGTTGACCCATACAGGGTCAAATAAAAATCGAAATATCTACTTCCGTTTTGACTGGCAAGTAATGCACACCAACAGTAAGACCACATCCTTTGTGGCCTAAATCTATGAAAAAGACCGCTAGTGTCGATCCATACAGGGTCAAATCAAAATATCTTCTTGCAATTTTTGGAGTTCAAAAATCTGCTAACAAAAAATTAAGATAATGGTTGAAAAAAAACAATCAAAATTTAATTTTATTAAGTTCCCTTAAAAAAAAGCTTTTTTTTAGCCTTTCTTTCAAAATACAATTACAGGGGGGAGGCACACCATTCAGGTTCAAAAAATGTTAACTTTTATTAATATGTTATTTGAAAGACTAAGCTTGTATTCATCATATGGTGAAAACAAAATTCAAATATCTTGAAAACTTACAGAGATATGCCCCAAAATGTTAGATGTTTGCGCTTAAGTTGTCTCTTTAAATTCTACCCTTTGGAAAGTTTGAAGCTTGTTTCCCGAAAACTTTATTTTCACACAGCGTTTACATGACAACTCAAAGACTATGCAAGATACCTCAATGATATTTTTCATGATTGTGTATTGTACTAACATGAACATCATACGCCAAAACATTTTGTGTATGAAGCATACTTCCCATTTAAGAGAATATTTTTACCCTAAAATGTAAAAAAAAAACAAAAAACATTTAGATTCAGAAAATGAAAAAGTAATCCTGAATATTTGTATCAATTATTTTGGTGTATGTAGTGGACGCCTATGTGATCAACAGACCAAAAGGACTTTCATGTAAATATTTTAAATTGTGGGGTACTTATCATGTAAACGATGTCCAACTGTACAAAAAGAATTAAAAGGTTGATGGTATAATAATGCATGACTACATTCATATTATAAAATGTGTTTTGTGCATAATAATGAGTAAACTGTGTTTGATAATCCTGCAAAGGGTTATATATTTGTAACATATAGTTTAAGAGATACACATTTTGTTAACTCAGAAGAAATTGTCATGCGAAAGGTGAACCTCCCCCAAGCCGGAAATAATATTCGAAATTTTATTCTTAAATATGATAGCCTCTTTCAATCCAACTCCAGCGCATAACCTACAAGAGGTACCCCTGTTAGGCTGAGCAAACCCAGTGGAAGGTTGGGTAACTAATCCCAGTGGAAAGCAGGGTCGGTGAGCCGATTCGTACAGGGGGCTTTGCTTATAATCTTAATAGTCAACAACCCGTTACCTTCGGGTAACCAATACTACACACTTGTGTGATAAACTGTTAAACAAGAAGTACAAAACTAATAAAGATTGTACCCCAGGTGTTAACCAATCCATCCCCGCTCATGACGGGGCATGTAGGCCATCGGATTCTGGGGAGCCTACAACTATACCTTCGTGTGACTGAGTTGGAACATAAAAGGAACTTCACATATTTAAGGATCAATATAAACTCGTTGGTAAAGACCGGGAAACTTAAACACACACTTGAAGTCCTGAATGACAAGTACATCCATATAGCAGCCCTACCAGAGACAAAGTTCCCAGATGAAGATACTATGGAGGATAGAGGATATATAACGGCAAGCCAGGTAAGAGAGTTTTGGGCAATGTACCCTTCCTGGGGACTGGTTTCGCAGTTCACCACAGTTGGATTAAAAGTGTTCCTGGCTTCTTTTCACCTAACGACAGGACCTCAGTACTAGCCATCAAATGCAATAATAGGGATACCCCCTGGTTGACTTCCATGCTCCTACGAACGACTCTAACAGGAAAAACCCAGAGAACAGAGACCAGTAAAGGGATACCCTTGAAGAAACCCTAAATAAGATGCCTAATCACCACACGTATATACTTGTAGGAGATTTAAACGCCCAAATTGGGAACGAACATAAATACCGGAAAATTGTAGGACGATAACCTGCTCATAAAATAACCAACAATAATGGGGAACGCTTAATCAGCTTGTGCACAAAGTATGGACAACTCTTGATGTCCACGGCCTTCAAACATCTATCCAGCAAGGACATGACGTGGCGCAGACCAAACAGCATCTTCGGTGAGTTCCAGATTGGTCACATTGCAATAGACAGACAACACAACTGTGACATCATGAATGTCAAGGTGCTAAGGGGAGCCAACATCGACTCTTAACACTACCTATCCCTGGTTACGACGAACCTGAAGCCGCCAAAAAAAGACCAATGGTATGCCAGTGAAGAGCAAGAAGATCCCAAGATTTGATACTGAACCATTTTTATCTGTTTCATTATTTTTTTCATATTATTATTATTATTATTATTGTTATTATCATTCCTTTATGTCATATTATTGTGACATACGTTCCTCAGTCACTCTTATTGCGCTCAAACATTGTATTTTCCCTGTAACATTTCAACTTATGGTGAAGCATTTCACCCTTCTATGTACGTAAATTTTACTCATGGCCAAAAGCATAACTTTTGTCAAACCTTGCTTTTGCCATTGGACCCCCACTCTCCATGTATACAGAGAGGGGATGTTGGTCGTATTACGACTCATGTTTATGGGCGCGTTTCTACGCTCTTTCAAGGAAGGCTTCGTTCTTCCAATTCTTACCGTCATGTGAGACGGATGCTTGTATCCAGCGGGCTGTCGCCCTCGCTCCTGAGCAACTAAGTAAGTACGATTCAATCACCAAATGTATCTAATGTGAAGTCATTTTAAATATCTGTTTCACCTTCTGCCTTTTTAGGTGCCTCCTTTGATTTACTTATTTTTCTTTCTGATGATGGTGTGATGTCGTTCCTGTGAACCCAAGTCCTTTCGCCTTCGTTTACGTTAAGTAAGTGAAGTCTCTGTGTTTATTTGTCTTCCCTGCTTTACATGTAGACGATCTTATTTTTTAGCCTGTTTTCATTTTTGAAAAAAAAAAGGCTCATGAGATCACCTTTTGTCCGCGTGTCTGTGTGGGCGTGTGTGTGTGTGATGTGTGTGTGTCCCCAGATAAATTCTAAACGGCTGGAGCGATTTAAATTAAACTCGGTAAGTTCAAAGCACCATTCTGGGTGACCTCGACCGTGCCCATAAAATTTTATTGTGTCTCACCAATCCAACATGGCGGCTGTGCGAAATTTCTCACCAGCATTCAGTATCTCCGAAACTATTACCGATATCACCCTGAAGTTGTGTACGGTGATAAAGGGCACTACTAGAAGTTCGCCTATGAGACTTTCAAAAACCTGGTAACTACAAAACGAACATGGCGGCCAAGCGAAGTTGAGACATTTAAATAGACTTTTCTCGTGATTTAACCATCCAAACGTAATGAAACTTGGCACAGCAAATGACTATACATATAGTAATGCACTGAGCGTCTAATTTAGTTCAATTGTTTACATAACCTCAAAATGGCGGCTGTGCGAAATATTTCACTGGCATTCCATTTCTCCGAAACTATTACAGATATTACCCTGAAATTTTGTACGCTAATAAAGGGAACTGGTAAAATTTCATCTATGTAATTTTCATAAACCTGCAAAGTAAGAAATGAACATGGCGGGCAAGCGAATTTGAAACATTTTAATAGACATTTCTTGTGATTTAACTCTCTGAGCGCAGTGAAATGTGGTACAGTAAATAATTTTACATATTGTAATTCACTGGCATCTAATTTAGTCCAATTCTTTACATAACCTTAAGATGGCGGCTGTGCGAAATTATAAAATTAAGTTTTTATTTCTTGAGTCGTAATCATGCGATCGAAGTAAAAGTTTGAGTAATGAACCTACGCAATAATTTTCCTTTAATGGTACTGTCCCCGTTTACCCGGATAGTAGGCTGTCAGATATCCGCCCCCTCAATCGGATTGCCAACAATCAATCGCACCGGCTCAGCTACATCAATGAAAATGGCACTGACAGATACTATCGAGATATGAGCACAGAAGTTACCAGGAAATCATTGTGGAACACACCAAAATAGACGGGGTTTCATACTTACCGTTACTTACCTCTTAAAAATTATCTCGGGGATTGAGTTGACAACAGGATCACTAAAGTCTGTTCACACAATAACCTCCACCATGACATTTAAAAATGAACCAGAACGTAGACGAGAACTTTGAACTGTAAAAAAGCTTTATTTCAAATAAAGGGTAAGATTTTAATAACACAACAAAATCAACGTGGCTATCAGTAGCCCATGTCAATCTGACTACGTCCTCCTGTAGGACTTGCAAAGTTATCATACAACATGATATAAAACATATTAGCTCCCACGAGCTCCAAATAACGTAATATTCATAACACAATTGGATTGGAAAGGAAGTGAGGACGAGACATATATAGAGCATTTGGTTTCCTTTTAATAAACTTGACAATTGTATTTATAGTCGCAAGGCCAGAGTGTGGACGACCTCACCCGCTGATAACCAGTTGTTGGGACAGCTGCGAGCTACCCTCCAACCTGTCGCATACTGGTCAAATGGGCTCCCTTCTCACATGCTACGTTACGTAAGAATACAGCTCTCTCTCAAGCTTTAAATGTCCGCAAGACAACTCAAATATATATTTACGCAATTCTTTCAAATACTTTACTCACATCCTACTGGATTATTATGACAATCCTTAAACTTGTTAAGTTCTCATCCAAATGTTTAATAAGCTCTTAAATGTTTTTAACAAAATCACATAAATTATTTATAACAATTAGAAATTGTTTATAATATTTGTCCAAGACAATAAAAATATTTTTAAACACGCCTTTAACATCACTTTCGTTCCACATTATTGTCAAAAATATTTACAGCAATTATTTACAATATTAACATTTAAATTATTTAAATTATTAAATTTAAGAAATACATTAACCACATGTTCATCCGGTTGGTAATTTCATAATCGTGTTTAATATAATCGACCAATGAAGGTTAGTTATACATATTAATGTCACAATCTGGTTTAATAAAGGTTTTAATAATTATTTGTGACGGTAATCTTCATTCAATATCTTATCTCAAATTCTTTCAAAACTCTTGTTAATTATAACAGTAAATTCACTTGATTAATTTTCAACGAACTATGACAATACACTCCAGCGGAAAATACTTCGCTAACACAATAATGCACAAACTGCATTAAAATTAGGCCCAAAATTCATCATATATTAATCTATATGGCATCAAAAACTTCCACAGAACTTACAAAAACCTCCACTAATAAATCTTTATCATTAATTCCTGTGGGAACCTCCTTCATATTCAAGGGCATTATACATCAGCGACTTTCAACACGTGCGCTGCACTAGCGATTATACATTCATAGTTCCACTTAAAAATTCTTATAATCATTAATTGTTTCAAAACTGTTTTTATTTAACCTTCGTGGATTTCATTCATGAATCGAACTGAAGTCAAAATTTGCCAATCACAAACAGATTTAATAGTGAATACGCTTATATACGCCTGTCTGGTCTATCAAAATTTAAGATTAACATCTTAAAAAAAATTGTAGTATAAAAATACTATCATCAAATAAAGTGCGACTAAAACTGCAAAGTAGTCGAATAGAATCCAATTAGACTGGGGAATGCAAACATCGTTATATAAATCTCTAATTGAGAAAAAACTCCTAACAAAAGTTCTCGAATTTAATGCATTCAATAATTCATTATTAAAGTTCATCTTTCACAAAAATGTCTATGATGCAATGATCGTTCATAACTGACGATAAATGTCTGTGTTGCAATCAAATCAAATAACGACTAGTATTTCCAAGATCGTCGACAACGCAAGAGATTTTAACGCTCTAAAATCATTTAAATGTTCTTCCTTCTTGATGATGACAGAAAATTGGTCAAAGTAATTAAACTGGGGTAGAATTACTTTAATAAAGTGACACGCTGTCTGAATTTAAATCTGCCATAAAAATCATTAACTTACAGTCAAATCGTGACTACAAAAAAAATTAAGCAAATTACTGAAAAATCTAAATATCAGTCTCAACTGATCCAAAAGCATTTAACTATGCCCATGACATAACAATGTCTTAATAAATCGTCGAAAAAGGCATAACTCAACAAGGTGTACTGAGAATAGGAATCTCAAACAAGAAAATAGGGCAAAATACATGAGGACAAAAATATGGGAAAAATGGTTGCTCAAACATCATTAAGAAACTCAAATACAATAAACGTTCACGACTACCTTATCTGCCGATTGACGTTCCAGAGGAAAATTCCCCAAAGAAGACTGCTGATGGATCGATTTCACCAAGTTAAAGCTGAGCTCCATCCTCGAAATAGGAAATAGCATCCTCGGAAAATCGAACTGCTTCCTTCTCCGGAAATCGCTCTGCTCCGTGAAGACGAATAGACATCCTTCCGGCAATAATCTTCTTTGTGAGTCGGGATAACCCTGACCTCTCTTGAAAAAATCCCTGAAGTTCCAGTAGACAATCGCCATGAAGTTTTTGTAGAAATTTCCGAAGAAATATTCATATTCAATGAGTATGTAATCATTTCCATGGCTGTTCGATAGTATTCAGCCTTTAATCACGAAACATGGGTGTAGATGGTATTCACCACATGTTCGCTTGTGTGGAATAGCAATTAGCGAAGTTCCATGTTGCTATCTTACTCCGTTGAAATATGTCCCAATCGCATTAAGTCCTTTAGCCTTCCATTTTCTCTTCGGTTGTAGTAATAGAAGAACAAACTGCCTTATTAAATTGCTCCATTATACTGTAGCGTTGTGTAACAAAAGCAATCTGACGTCTCCCTATTTCACTAGCAGCGTCAGCCGTGGCGTAGATTCTGGCGATACAATAGTGCTTCTCAGGTGGCGAGATAATCACTTTTGTCAGTCGTGTAAAACTGCCAATATCTTTCAAACTAATGCCTCAAAATTGTTCAGCTTTTCTATATTACTTCATGTAGCACTGCACAATAGAATTAGCTTATCGGCGACCGCTAACTGTTCAAAGCTAAACTTGTAGATGCATTCTAAGGTCCGTTTTAACTTCACCTAGTTTGACTTGAATCTCGTTAATGCAGTGGCTTCACCACGCGTTATAAAGACGACTCTTTTCACTACTTTCACTTCGACGTCTCACCAAAATGACTGTATAAGAAAAGAACTTTCACAATTAGACTTCGATGATCTGAGAATGATATTCTGAGAATGATCGGAGAATGAGACTCCTCTCTTCAGCGCAAGCCCTTTTATTAACTTCACGAGGGGCGTTTCCATCCCTTCCATAGCGTGATACTGCGTCATCGTTAGAAGTTCCAACTTCGTTAATACATGACGGATTTTCAAAATTCAAAAACTGAAAATAAATTTCACCAAAATTCCAAATCAATGCCTCTACTGCAAATGGATTTCCACAATTCTGCATTCAAAAAGCATTAAAAATCCCATAGTTTCAGCAATCTCCGTCTTCCTTTAAACTATCGTTCATTGGTTCAAGCCTCCCCTCCAATAGCATAGTTTCTTCCTCAGCAGAATTCCTCGTCTCCTGCGACTGCGTCGTAAATCTCGGAACATTCTCGAATAAATGCTGACGTCACTGAGAATCTCAGCTCAAGTAGCCTGCTGGTATAACGTTTGCGTCATCCGTGCTTACGTCATGACTACCCACGTCATAACTATGACAGCCATAACTTTCATTATAATTTCCAATATAGCCACCGTGGTCTCTATATAATTCAATTACGGGGGCATTCTCCTCTCACCACGTTTTAAAAACAGTTGCAAATTGTTTTTAAACTCAGTGTTACAAATACTTCAACTCTCTTGAACACGAAATTGAATTATTACTGGCTTACTCTAGGATAGTATCTTTTCAAATTTCCAGCATTGAACTTGCCGTAAACGACATTATTCTCATCATCGTAGAGTTCATAACAGTTGTTTCCATAAGCGTTCGTAATCCTAAACGGCCCCAGGAACACTAATCCAAATTTGGGGTATATTTTCTTGGTCATATCAGCCTTGACAGGTCTGCGTAATAATACAAGATTTCCAACTTGTAAGGGTGTACCAAAACGTTTTCCAGCTACTCTTTTCAATCGTTTCTCTGCTGCTTTCTGGAGTTGTTCCTTCGCCTTGTCAATCCTCTGCTGCCTTCCTAGGTCGGGATCTCCTAGGTATGTGGTTGAAAAGATTATCCCACGGCCTTTCTGGGTTTCTTCCTAGATGAAGTCGCATTGGCTCTTCTCCTGTGCTCTCCTGCACTGTAGAGTTCAGACATTCCTCAATAAGGGGTACAAATCTCACCCAACTAGAATGATCATTTGGACAGAAAATTCGACAGAATTTCGAAAATTCAGCCATACATCTTTCTGAGGAATTCGATTCTGGGTAACGCACGCTTGAAAATAAGTGCTTAATGCCAAGCCTTTCCATATCCGCTGCAAATTCCACGGATGTAAACTGCGTTCCATGATCTGACAGTAGATATTCTGGTTTACCAGCTTTAGGAAATACAGCATTTTCCAGTCTGCTTACTACGTTCCTCGTGTTAGCTTTCTGCATGGGACTCATTGTAACAAATTTTGAGAAAACATCCACGGTAACTAACAAGTATTGGTTACCCTGATATCCCTTCGGACAGGGGCCAAATATATCCGTCGCCATGAGTTCGTTTGGCTTAGAAGGAATCATAGCCTTCGGTTTTCCCTTTAATAAAGCAGAAGCATACTTTGCTCTTTGACATTTGTCACATGATCGAATGACCTTGGCAATGCTGGAACGCATGTTAGTCCAGATAAATCTCTCTTTAAGTGTATTAAGAGTCTTATCTAAACCGGCATGTCCAGTTGCGTGATGAGCTACCCACACTAAATTGACAACAAGTTTAGGTGGCACGACTATTCGGAGTTTTGTATGCGCAGAGTCAGCATACTTGCATACGATGTCTCCACTCAAGACAAAGTGTCGTGAATTTCTCCGTGTAGCTTCATATTCAACATCAGTATTGTCCATGTAACCCTTGAGGAACCTGTACATTTTCCTTATTGGAGCGTGTCTCTTCTGTGACACACCGATTCGGGCTAACCTCCTAACGGTTTCTTGATCTTCTTGCTCCAATTGTACATGGTGTATCTGCACATTTTTAATAGGGTTACGTGATAGAGCATCAGCCAATAAGTTATCTTTCCCAGGCTGGTGGACGATAGTGGCGTTAAACTGTTGGGTGAACAAAGCCCAACGTGTTAATCTATCACTCGACATGTCAGTTTGCAACATAAACTGTAGTGCTTTATGGTCAGTAATAATGATGACCTTATGTCCCAGCAGGATTTTCTTCCACGCTTGCAAAGCTGTCACAAAAGCTAACGCTTCAAGCTCTGTCGTGAAGTAATTTTCCTCGTGCTTCTTCAACTTCCGACTAGTGAACGCAATGTAGTGCTTGTTGCCTGCCTCGTCTTTCTGGTATAAGACTGCACTAATGCCTATTCTTGATGCATCAGACTCAATATAGAACACCTTCTCAAAGTCTGGGTACTCCAGTTTCACATTATTTCTGAGCATCTCTTTTGCTTTCTCAAAAGCCTCGTCTGCAGCGGTACTCCATTTCCATCTGTTGTTCTTCTTGAGTAAGTCATACAGAGGAGCCATAATTTCCGAGTATCTTGGACAGTGGCTGCTAATAAATTGGCATGCACCTACAAATTCTCTGACTTGTTTCACCTTAGTTGGCTTTGGAAATCTCGTGATCGCATCTACTTTTTTCATGTTTGGATGATATCCATCTTTATCAATAGTATGCCCCAAGTAATTTATCTCCTTCTTCAAGAATTGACATTTTCCAAAATTCACCTTGATATTGGCCTCCCTTAAATTCTCGAACAACTTTCTCAAGTGCACTAAATGTTCTGCGGCGCTGGGTGAAGATACGATTAAATCGTCAATGTAGCAGATTACATTTTCTTTCACTTCGTCAGTGAGCTTACTATCAAGTGCTCGAATAAGTGCTGGTCCACTGTTAACCATACCAAAAGGCATTCTGGCAAAGACCCATGACGTCTGGTCAAATAGGAATCCAGTGTACTGCATACTATCTTCTTCTAGTTGAACTTGATAAAATGAAGACGTCAAGTCAAGAACGCTGAAACAAGCTCTCCCTTTGAATTTTCGAAGCAGATCTCTAATCTTGGGTGGTCGGTCATTTTCTGGAAGAATCTTCAAGTTGATGGTTCTGGCATCGAGACAAAGACGTATCTGACCATTACTTTTCTTCACTACTGTGATGGGGTTTATATAAGACGACGCCTGTTTTTTAATAATCCCGTCTACCTCCATTTTTCTGATTAACCCTCGTACTTCTTGATAGTATTTCTCAGGAATGGGGTATATTCTCTTCTGGTAAGGGGTTTCATCTGTCAGCCTTATCTTGTACTTATAATCCTTAATCAATCCAGGCTTTTCATCAAAAATATCTTGGAATTCCTTTATCAGATCCTCAAATTCCCCCTGAATTTCTTCAAATCCTTCAGTTTTTCTACTGGGTATTTCTGCTAAATTTTCCACTTCATTAATTATGGTATTCAAAATTTCTTCCCTAAGGTCTATTTCCAGACTGTTTTTCACGTCCTGTTTTTCTATCTCTTCTGTGATCATGTACCCATCATTAAAGCTAATACTTCTGTTCTTCATGTCAATAATAGCTCCGACCTTCGATATAAAATCGATTCCAAGCACCATATCAAAATTGATCTTGCTCACCACAATGAAGATCTGTTCATAATTCCTTCCATTGATCTCAAAGTTCAATAACACTTGAATCTTGCACTTCACTGCCTTATCTTGGAATATCCCTCTCACTTTGACGGTAGAAACAGGTAGAACTGTCATGTTCTCTCCTCTTAGCAGACTTTGATAACATTCCTCTGCAATGATGGAAATAATTGCACCAGTATCCATCAGGGCTTTGTACTGTTGGCCATCTATCCGTACAGAAATAATAGGTAAGGCACATGGTCTTTCCTCTTTAACGATACCCCTCTCTTCTAGCAAATCTTCATCGGTAACTTCATATATCTCATTAATAGTAATCAGGTGTGGTGTGGCAATGTATTTACAAGTTCTCACTGACGTTGAGAAATCGGCGTTTTTTTTTGTGTTACCGACCTCAAAATTTTGCTGGCTAGTAGAAGGCCCAGGATCGATTACAACATCCTGCCTTTTCTTTTGATTTTCGGTTTCTTTATCCCGTAATTCTTTTAAGTATTGCTGGCTTTCCTTCTCTCTTTGCTGATACTGATCGGGTGTCATAACCTGACCTTGAGTATTCTGGTTTCTATTTTGGTTTAGGTTATTCCTATTATAATTTCGCTTATACCCATTATTGTTGTAATATCTGCCTCTTCCATTGTAGTTTCCTCGGTTGTAGTTCCAGCCTCTTCTCTGTTGATACGGTCGGTAACCTTGTGATCTGTTATTTCTAAACTATTTATTTATTTATTTATTTATCGTATGGCTTTTAGTGCCGGGAGTGTCCGAGGACATGTTCGGCTCGCCTGAGTCTGTAGCTGCTTCCAGCGGACACCCTAAAGGGCGAGCTACAAGTTCCGTTCAATTTCAAGTAGTTCCAACTTTCGCCACCAGATATCAATGATACCTAGTGGTGAACGTTGGAACTTTGATAGAGCGTTCTGACGAAATCTAACCTAACAAATTTTGCTTTACACAAGTTTAGTCTGTGAAAGGATCTTTAACATGCCATAAATCTATGACATGGGACCGCCGGCTTTACTTCCCCTCCAAAGGAAGGCATACTGAAGGATTTTTAACGCTCTTAAAAAATCCGACGACTTCGGCCGGGTTTGAACCCGCTATCTTGGGCATAGCAGTTCAGCATGCTACCGACTACGCCACCGACGCCGCTATTTCTAAACTGATTATTCCTGTGAGGACCTACATTGTCAGTTTTCTCTTCGTCTGGCTTGTCAGTTTGTTGGACTTGGTCCATATATACAGTATTGATTTCTTTAAACTCCTGCCTTTGACCTTTCTGTACTACGTTGGGCATTGGACTTGTGTAGTCTAACCTTCTCAGTAATTCATCCATGCTGGTTAAATCCCTGATGTTGGACGAAATAATTAGTCTTCTCACCTCAACTGGTAGCATACGAGAAATCGCATCAATTAGTTGCTCCGTGGACAATGGGGGTTGTAAGAATCTCAAGCGGGACAATTGACTCGTAAAGAAATCAGCGTACCGTGTTGGAAGAGTACCTGAGTATTTTCTTGAATACACCTCCGCTCTTAACGAATTCTGCGCTTCTATGGACCAAAATCGTTTGATTAATGCCTCTGAAAACTCGTCAAAGTTACTGAATGTGTATCTAAATGCGCGAAACCATTCGAGGGGTCCTCCAATCAGATATCTCTCTACTATCTTCATCTCTCTCTCTCTGGGAATGTGAGCTTCGATGAAATAATCTTTGAGATTCCTTACATATTCGATAGGTGTCAAACTATCAGTGTTACTGAATTTTTGCGGTTTGTCTTCGAAATTCCTGATGACCGTCACGTTCCTCGGATATGAATCCGGGTAGTTTTTCCCACTATCTCGATAGTTCCACTCAGGTTCCATATTCCTCTCGTCATCCTCCTCTCTGAATCTGGATATACGTTCTTCAGGAGTCACGTCTCTCTCTTCTGGATCTAGGTTATATCTTCTGGCATAATTCCTATTCAATTCGCAAGCTAAGCCTTCTGTATCCTTGTCAGTGATTTCCGTTAAGACTTTCTTAATTATCTCTTCTTTGTAGTTCTCCATCAGACTAGCCTCTCCTAACTTCAAATTTTGCAGTTTGCTCGTCGTTTCATTTACATCAGAGACAACTTTATGAATCTGTTTCTCTAATGTAGATTTTAACGTTTGCATATCCTGATCTAGTTGTGTTCTATCGTCAACTTGTTTTTCGGATAGCGAATTTATCCTGACGCTTAAATCTTTCCTAATCTGTACTACTTCATTGTTAATTTCTATCTGAGTACTGGCAAGTTTTCTTTCAATCCTTTCCTGAATTTGGGTTACATGTTCCCCACTTGACTTATTCCACTCGTCTTTCCATACTGCTACGTTTGCTGTTAACATTTCTGCTATGTCTACTTCGATATCCTCTTTTAATAATCTATTATGGTCTAATACCTGGGTTCTCATGACCTCTACATCATACTTTAAACCTGCTAAAGACGTTGTCGTTCTAACTGATTCATCAACTAATCTAGTCGCTAATGCAGTTATATTACGCGTACAAAGAGTTTTCGAATTTTCTATCTCTTCCCTGACTTTATTTACATCAGTTTGGACTTTAGTAATATCTACGAAAACTGTGTTGACTTCTACCTGAATGTTAGTTATGTCACTTTGCACCTCAGTTATATCCGAATGAATGTTATTAATATCTACCTGAACATTGGATACATCAGTTCTAGCATTTTGAATTTCTTTTTGGACTTCCTCAACCTTGTCTTGGACAGTCGCAACATCATTTTTAACAACAACTATTCGGCTCTAGCACAAGAAATATCCCCTCGGACATTAGCCACATCTAAATTCAACATTGTAAGATCTTTCTGTACCTTAGACACATCATTTTTAACATCAGACACATTTGTGCGGATGTCTGTTACAGTATTCTCAATTCCTAGGGTATTAATCTGTAAACGCGACATATTATCCTCTAAATTAGCAGCACTAGTATGAAGAACCTTCATATTCTCCTCCATTCGACTAGTATTCTCCTTCATGCTTTCATTCAGCATCTGCTTCATACTACTATTCATGCTTGCTTTCAAATTAGCAGACATATTACTAACATTCTCCTCCATCATCTGCTTCATATTTCTATTCATGTTAGCAGACATCTCCTCTAACATCGTCCTCATACTTTCATCTGCCATTACAATATTATTCAAAATATAGACTGCTGTAGGGACATACATCAATAGAGCAAAATAACAACATTTGAGCAACACTTTTCACCATATATAAATTTGATAAATTTTCTGTCTTAAATCTAACTTATAACTACCTTATAATTAACTTTCGAAGATACTTCATGTTGAAACAAACTCAAGCACATGTTCAAATTTCCCTGGCTCATTTTAAAATATCCTAACACAAATAATTTACATTTACAATCCAAATAATTTAATTTTATCTTTAATATGACTAAAATGTCATAAGCCGGTCAAATAAAATAAGATTCCAGATCATAGGCGATTTTCCTAAGTTTCCAGCCTATTTAACCTTTCTCAAGTTGTATAAGATCTGATCTTTTCTGAGTGTAATTTTCCTAATACAATACAACATTTAATTCCTATATAATCACACTCTTAAATACTACAATTGGCCTAGACATCTAATAAAGAATCAACCTCTTTATTTGAGTCTAATCGAACCTCACGTTTTAGGTTTGCCACTCTTACTAGCGTTCAACCTGGTAATCCATTTTTGTTGAATTCGCCCCACGTGTTAGGGTCGCCAATCTTACTAGCGTTGTGTAACAAAAGCAATCTGACGTCTCCCTATTTCACTAGCAGCGTCAGCCGTGGCGTAGATTCTGGCGATACAATAGTGCTTCTCAGGTGGCGAGATAATCACTTTTGTCAGTCGTGTAAAACTGCCAATATCTTTCAAACTAATGCCTCGAAATTGTTCAGCTTTTCTATATTACTTCATGTAGCACTGCACAATAGAATTAGCTTATCGGCGACCGCTAACTGTTCAAAGCTAAACTTGTAGATGCATTCTAAGGTCCGTTTTAACTTCACCTAGTTTGACTTGAATCTCGTTAATGCAGTGGCTTCACCACACGTTATAAAGACGACTCTTTTCACTACTTTCACTTCGACGTCTCACCAAAATGACTGTATAAGAAAAGAACTTTCACAATTAGACTTCGATGATCTGAGAATGATATTCTGAGAATGATCGGAGAATGAGACTCCTCTCTTCTGCGCAAGCCCTTTTATTAACTTCACGAGGGGCGTTTCCATCCCTTCCATAGCGTGATACTGCGTCATCGTTAGAAGTTCCAACTTCGTTAATACATGACGGATTTTCAAAATTCAAAAACTGAAAATAAATTTCACCAAAATTCCAAATCAATGCCTCTACTGCAAATGGATTTCCACAATTCTGCATTCCAAAAGCATTAAAAATCCCATAGTTTCAGCAATCTCCGTCTTCCTTTAAACTATCGTTCATTGGTTCAAGCCTCCCCTCCAATAGCATAGTTTCTTCCTCAGCAGAATTCCTCGTCTCCTGCGACTGCATCGTAAATCTCGGAACATTCTCGAATAAATGCTGACGTCACTGAGAATCTCAGCTCAAGTAGCCTGCTGGTATAACGTTTGCGTCATCCGTGCTTACGTCATGACTACCCACGTCATAACTATGACAGCCATAACTTTCATTATAATTTCCAATATAGCCACCGTGGTCTCTATATAATTCAATTACGGGGGCAGTACATAACTCTATGGCCTATACAAATAACAATACAAAATGGCGAGCATCGGAAATATTTAGACGGTTCTCAATATCTACGAATCTTTTACAGCAATCAAGCTGAATTTTTTTTATGTTCATAGAAGGTATGAACATAAGTTCACCTATAGGACTTTCAGTAACCTGGTGAGCACAAATCAAACATGACGGCGACGCGATGTATAAATATTTAAATGGACGTTTCTCACGATTTAATCATCCGAGGGCAGTGGAACTGTGCACGTTATATGCTTATACAAATGTTGATCCACTGGCATCTATTTTATTTCAATTGTTTCCATAACCACAAGATGGCGGCTGTGTGAAATTTTTAAATCTCGTTTTTACTTCTTGTGTTCTAATCATGCGATTGAAGTTTGAATACCACATGTACACAATAATATTCATGTAACAGTACATAAAATCCAACCTGGCGACCATCTGAAATATTTAGACGGTTCACAATATCTACGAATCTATCACAACCTTCAAACTTAAATTTTGTATGTTGATAGAGGCAATTAACATGAGTAGGATATATAAAAATAGGCTGTATATTTCTTCATGGAACTACTTGTTTATTATACCTAAATCTCTCACGTCTGTAATATATGCTATTTTTCTTCGAGGCTTAATTACGCTCTGCTTTACGTCACAAATTGATGTGCACTCTTTCAAGGCATATGTCATTTGATTTTCGTATCAGAGTTTGTTAATTGGGATAAGCTTTCATTGTAGTAACGGAGCTCAGTCTCATTCGTCTCCAAGTTGATCCTTCCCCCTGTTTTAGGAAATGTATGTGAGCAATGGTCTTTGTGTCAGTCACCATCCATTCACCACGCCTTATTTCCTTTGTTTCTTCGTATGTCATTGTGTTTTCGACATTACTACCTCTACTTAAGCCTATTGTTTCCTTACAAAGCATATTTCTTAGCTGATTAATTTTTTCTTTCATTTCGTGTCCCAGTAATATCAAGTAAATTAATGTAATTTTCATATCCTTTATTTTGACGTGTTAATTTTGTGTTGCTTCCTCTGACTTCGCTATATTTCGAAATTCAGTGTCATCCCCCAACCCCCGTTTCCTAAATACGGACACTTCCACTCCCCACCCTTTTACCGTCCCCCCCCCCTCATGATTTCACAACATCATAAACGCTGTAGTTCCGCTTTTATGCGGGAGTCCAGATAATGGTATCTCAGTAAGTACACGTTCCTTTTATGCAGTTCCGTGAAATTCTTTGATTTCTTCAAATTTGCTTCATCTTTTTAAATTTTATTATTGAATCATGTTTTCAATTAGTTGCTATTATGATTTAAATTTATCTCTAGATTCCTTTTATTTAAGTTACTCGTGTTTAACTTCTACTCCTAATTTGTAATCTGTACCCATGTGTTCATTTTGTTATTAATACATTTTTATTCTGTAAGTACATTATTTGCTTTAGTCTTATTATTTCTCATATTTGAGTTCCAAGTGTACCTTTCGTTCAAAGTCAGTCTTGGCTTCGCACTGTTGCAAAGTTACGAATCACACGACCTTTGGGATATTTAATCAATTATTTAAATTTAATTTTTCTTTTGATTTTGTCTTAAACAATTTGTTTTGTTTTCCTTTTGTGGAAGTCATCTTTCTTTCGATTCGGAATCTTGGGCCCGGCACGCATCGAAAGAGGTATTCCTTCCCCCGTCCATTAGTGACCCTGTTTAGTGTTTTTTGTTGTTTTTGCTTTCATTTATGTTCCTCGTGTCTCTGCTATTTATCTAGAGCGAAAGCACAAGCGATGCAATACCACAGAACTTAAAAATGTCAGCACAAGCTACCAAGAAATACTGAACTATCATACCAATACGAATAATACTACTACAAGGTGGGCCCCTCTTAGAGACGCCATAAAAAAACAGCGCAGGAGACATTCCCTAGAAGGCATAAGGCAAATACGTACCCATTGTGGTCTAGCAAATGCGATGAGTCTATTGAGGCCAGACGACTGGCATGGGTCAAATGGACCCAGAATAAGAATGAAGCCAATTTGCACGACTTTATTACGCAAGGGAAGACCAGTGCAGCATAATTAGAGGGGCAAAGAAGAAGCACAACAATGAACTGATCAAGCAAGCAGAAGAGAATTTTCAGAGGAACAACTCCAGAGACCTATATTAGGGCCTCAAACAGCAAACGACCTCGTTTGCGCTCCCTACTTTACATATCCAGAGAACAGACAGATCAATGTGCCTCAACGATTTTTAATCTACTAAAACCCTAGCTGACTACTTCCAGACACTGCTAAATGCCGAAGAACCTGCCGAACGACTCCCCGTTATGGAACCCACTAAGCCTCACACAGATTACATCCTTCCTCCATATGAAGAGATCATTAAAATCGTCAAGAACAACAAAGCGTCTGGGGAAGATGGGATAGAAGCAGAAATGCTAAAACTAGCCGGCGTATCTACACTGTGATCCTGGACATATGGACGTGTGAGAGGCGTCCAGATGACTGGACGTCAGCCGTGATTCACCCAATTTGCAAGAAAGGCAACAAAACAGATCCTTCAAATTACAGAAGTATATCACTCTTAGCAATTATTTATAAGATATTTTCCAAGATCTTACAACGGCATGTAACGAGACAATTAGACAAAGATAGGGATATACGAAGTTGGTTTCAAATCATCAAGGTCTTGAACTGAACAAACACAAAAGCTTAAGACCATCCCCCAAAACAGCAAGAAACGAGCCAGAAAGTGGATAGTCACCTTCGTTGACGTCCAGAAGGCATATGACTCTGTGGATAGAACCACTCTCTTCGGAATCCTAGGAGGACTGGTACTTAACGACATAGTCATGAGGTTGGTACTGTGCCCGTTTCGACCGAAGTCCAACGACCACATATGCATTTCAACAAAAATCAGTCAGCATGAGAATCTAAACATCCCAGGGCGCCATATTGGTTAAAGTGACAACAATAACACATAAAAATATTGTTTTACAGATTTTCGGCTCGATAACAATAAGGATAGAAGGAGACTCTGAAAACAGCACAATTCGTAAAATAATCGTATTTGATTAAAATGTTAACATTGACTTGAAAGAAATACCAGAATAGCATTAAGAATGTATGACGAATCGTACATTTATGTACACAAAATATACAGGGTTACCAACACATGAACACTTAAATTTGAACGAAAGCCGGAATGTCAGTCCTATTGACTTTGTTCAAATTAAATTATTTACAGTCGTAGGTTCTTCAGGGCAAATTAAATTGTCCAGCCTGATTCCTAAATCATAAGCATTCATTTGTTGAAATTAAATGGTTTCACTCGATGTAGAAGAATCACTTTGTTTTTGGTTTGTTTCAAATTATTGCAAAAAATAACTATCACTTTCCAGGAATCAATATTCCAAAAATACGTTCAATTATTAAGTCATAACAATGGGTATAACACAACATCAATTTATATGGACATCTGAGCATGGATTTAAAGAACTTCGATATTGAACAGAAAATGTATTGAATCACCTGTTCTCGATCGAAAATAATTATTCTGAGTGCATGACTCGACTATCAATTCACGGTCAAAAATTATTATTAACAAAACTTCAATTCTTTAAATAATTATTTAACCATCCAATCATTCAAAAATCATTTGAAAATAATATTCAGAAAATTGTTACAAAAATAGTAACTAATACTATTATCAAAAGTTCAATTCTTTGAGAGAATAACAAATGTTAATCATTTCATTATTTTACATCATATTTATATTTTTAATAGGATCAAAAATATCCTTTAAATGGTAGTGGCTGTTCATGAAATAACAGTATTAATTTACTTATAGCATCGGCCCATTCGATTTAAATGTGTAAAAAATCACAAGATTATAATTAGCATTAGACAAACGGTAAAGTCTCCTCGTAATGAAAGGTTAATGTTAATAACAAAATCGGGTCAACAAGTACTAGGAAACATTTATAGAACACGAGAATCAACTGTGAATTAACTATGATGGTTTCATAAGATAACCCTTGGTTATAAATTCGACGAAAGTGTGGCTTGTAACAATATTTACAATTCCCAAAATATTTATCAAAGTTATCCAACCCTCACAATGGTTGATGCTTTATTTAACAACAACATCATTCCTGCGACTTAATTGCACAATCAGAATGGCACATTTAACTATTTCTACACACAATACATTCTTCCCAAATTATACATAATAATCAAGACTTTGCTTGTTATCCAAACTGGAAGATTTAGAAGCTAGTAAGCTCCTTCAATGAGTTTACTGTAATTTCACCATCATCTTAAACATT
This sequence comes from Meconema thalassinum, assembly GCA_946902985.2. Taxonomy (NCBI): domain Eukaryota; kingdom Metazoa; phylum Arthropoda; class Insecta; order Orthoptera; family Tettigoniidae; genus Meconema; species Meconema thalassinum. The sequence goes on from OX336395.1 coordinate 26,800,236, forward strand.
AATAATTTTACATCGTGTCTACTCATGGTCAAACGTTCTATCAAATGACGTCACCCAAATGATTTATATTTATATAAACTCTAGTATAACCCTGTTTTATACATTCTATTTGTTTCCCATATCATCACTTTCCGTGTCTTCTACATGATTCGACTGCATAATGCAAGTGTAAAATGCTCCGATGAATTACTCTGTTAGCAAAATGTGGGCATGCGTTTAACCACTAACCTTCGGAAAAACAAGTATCCGATATAGTAAACTGTTTTAAATATCCAATTCATAAATTCACACTACATGATATGATTATTAGAAAATATAAATCATAATTATTATTATCTCAGAAAAATTGAAAATAATAATAATTATTATTAAATCATCATTATTATTATTATTAAATCCATAACTGGATTTAACTTCAATAAACTATTCGAGAAATATAATACTCAACTTCTTAAACATGGAAAAATATCCGTTCCTCAACTTAAATTTACCTTTAAATTTACAGTTACGACGGCTGATGACCGCGATTAGAAAAAAATCACAAAATCAAATCTAATGCTCGTGCTTTGATTCAAAGCATTGAATCATCATGTCTGAATGTAGAAAATAGTCAGAACAAGGCTTCCCATGCCTCGCATAAACATTTGCAACAGCAAATTAACGAAGAAAAATGTTGTGTTGATAAGACTGTAGAAAAATGAGAATTCCAGCTAACTAAGCATAAAAATGGTGCAAATTGTAGCTTAAATCCTTGTAGATCTTGATGTCGAAGATAATCTGGTTAAAACCAGAGCATTACAGTCTTTAATCCCCATTTGGACACGCACTTAAATTCTGGTATCGGCCTCCATTGTAAACCCGCAATTTGTCTACCAAGACATAGCAGTGATTATAGTCGTTGCCTGATAATCTTGATGAAAACTGTTCATATTGGCTGCTTTAACAGCTCTAGTTAAATTCTTGACAGGGGTAAAATCTAATTGATCCATGATGAAAAATACCAGATGTAAGATATATAATCTTGGTTGGTCAGTTAGTTACCAAGACAAAAGCTTGCTTCTGGCAATTGGACATGAAAATAATCCAATAAGAAATATTTATGGACTGTGGAAAATGTATAGACTATGTCTATCATATGTCCGTTAGGAGTTTTATATTTACCGATGTTTCTGCCACAAAATGTCTATCACCTGAGTAATAACTGATGAAAATATCCTAAGTTCCCTGAAATAATTTCCAACACTTGAAGTTCCAGTAACCATGTACTGTTTCGTCGATTCGCACTAAGTCCTAGCAACCATGTGCTTTTTCTAAGTATAACGTCGAATATAGCAACCATGTGCTCGTAGATATGTCTCACGAAGTAAGAGCGATGTACCAGCGACTGATCGCTTTGTAGAAGTAACATGCGATGTACTAGCGACTGAGCGCATCGGAGAAGTAACATAATGAGCCTTGGACGGCAGCCGTTTTATAGTCTCCAGGCGGACTCCTGACGTCACTGCGAGATATGTCCCCAATCCTTAAACTTCTCATATCTCGGCTTCCGCTGGTTCGATTTTCTTGAAATATAGCACATTCTTCTTCCCTTATTCGTGCCAGTAATATGGTATTAGTCCCATGTCTCCAATCAATCGGGAAATATTTTATCAAAATATAGCCTCGCTTGTGACAACCTGCTACGTCACTAGCCGTTCTGTAGGCTGCACAAAGCTTCGATTTCCTTCTTAGAACATTGGGCGCCCGCTATTCAAATCCTCGGCTCGGGACTTTGCATATGTGCATGTGCTCTCAAATCTGGACAACTGGATTTGGGCTCAGTACAAGCCACCCTTTGCAATACTACTTCCTGAGTAAAGTTTCGAGGACAGCTCTTGGAGAGTTTCTCGATCAAAACAGGAGCGAGACAAAGATATGGTATATCTTGCATATCATTTAACTGCGATATGGAGAAAAATGTCAGGGAATGGACCAGAAACCTACCAGTCGACACCGGATTAAGGATGGGTACCAAAGCAGATAACCTAAGGTTCCCCCGCCTTGCCTTCGCTGATGACCTGACCTTGCTGGCAAACGACATGCACAACACAACACCAAACACTTTACTCAATAGCGGCAAAAACGGGTCTGTTGATCAACATCGGAAAGGCAAAGTTCTTTACCAATATTCAAGAAGCCCCTAAAACCATGAGAGTCAGTGATACTAACCATTTCAAGAGAGTGAAAGCAGTAAAATACCTTGGAAAATGGATCTCAGACGATCTCAGTGAGATAATAGCTCTCGAACTAAGGAGGATCAAACTACACAGGGCATACTATTGTTGCAGAAAACTGTACGCCTCGAAACATCTGTGGATGAATGTCAAACTAGGACATTATAATGCAGTAGTCAATCAATCCTCTACGCAGCTGAGTGCCTGCTTCTAACTAAGGAGACCCCTCTAAGGGGCCTCGGGATACAGAAAAGGAAATTCTTGCGGTAAATAGTGGGATCAAGAATCTTTCCTGATGATAGATGATGGCACAAACCAAATTACGACCTACACAAACACCAGGCAAACCTCACCGATGCCATCAGGACACGTCTGGCATTCTACGGCCACCTCCACAGAATGGACCACCACAGACTGTCTTATAAAATCTTTAAGGTAGTCAAGAAGGGTAAAGAAACTGAGTCCTTGTGAATCATACAAATTGAGAATGATCATACTGAACGTAATATTCAGCAAGACACAATAAATGACAGGAATCGCTACCATATTGAAAGTTCAATCCAGGCCTTTCCTCACATCCATTACAGAAGTTCACCACAACGCGTCCAGGAAATGGTCCGAGGTACGTAAGATACAGTTCAGCAAGAAAATGAGAGATTACTGGTCCAATAGAAAAGCTCAAGGTTTCAGCAAAACAGCAGTCGTCAAACAATCCACCAAAAACATCAGAAGTGGCATATAACAGCTAAAGCACAAGCACCGTTGTCTATAGGTAGCCCAAACGACCGAAGAACAAGAAGATAGTGCTCTTCCAACACCCAGTCTGATCTTTTACGAGTCTTCTAGTTTTTCAACTTTCGGAACAAATGTTAAAATACCGTAGCTTAATTTAAGGTTTTTGCTAAACTAAACCTCTGGAGTCCGAGTGCCCTTACTGTATTTAAAAAATGATTTAAATGTTCAATACTCCTCTGTCACCTATTTGCATTCGCATTCGGGCCGTAAAAAGAGAATATTCTTTTAATTCACCAACTCTCTGATAAATATTGATTTCCCAGATAGGGCCTCCACGAGTTAAAATGGCACCGAAGCTTATGCACAGCACACTTCCGGTCTTCGAATCTCCATTTGATCTTCATTGGCAATGAATCGTCCGTGATTATTTTCATTATTTCGAATTTTGTTTTTGTTTATGAAATAAAATGTAGAGGGTTGGCTTTTCTTGAATATTCCAGAGACAAGTGTCTCATTAAAGAGTAATTAGTATAACTTCGCAAAAGAAACGACCATTAGTATAAACAGGTTAAAGGTACCGCCTGATCAATCCTTTAATTAAATATGATCACTGTGTGGTCATTAGTGGGACATGCTTCGAGGGCACGTTATAAATTTTGGCCCCTTCATCAGCCGATATGATAGAATTTCTAGATATTTAAATTTCTAACGTGCTATTTAGCTAAGTTACCGTCACACGCTTCATTGACTTTAGAACTTAAAAGGTTCATTCTGGTTCCTTGTTGATAAACTAATTAGTATTAACAGTTCTAAAATTAATGAAGCGAGCCAGGCTTACTTAGCTAAAAAAAAGAACCATACAAATTTAGAGATCTAAGGAGTCTTTCATATCGGCAGATAAAGGGCCAAAACTAATAATTAGGCTCAAAACATGTCCCACTAATAACCACACAGTGATCATATTTAATATAAGTATTGATCAGGCAGAACATTTAACGTGTATATACTAATTAGTTTACCAAAACGGAACCAGAATGTACCTTTTAAGTTCTAAAATTACGAAGCGACTCTTAGAAACAGTTTGCCTAAAAGTGTGCGATTTGCACATTTCAAACGCCAGTGGTCTAACATACGTTAGACAACAATTGTATTAAACTGGTGCCAATTAAATATGTTATATGTGAGCATATTATAATTATTTGCTATCCGTTTGTTATATTGGTATAGTATGCATTAACTTGACCCGTTTAAATGTTAAAACGTGAAGAAATGAGTTATGGGCCATTCGCCGTACCGGAGCAAACTTTCCTTCACATCTGTTTTATCAAATTCATTTCCTGGGAAATATTTCTTGGCATGGCTTTATAAGTATGCGTCCTTGCGGTTATGCGATACATGTAAGCCCCCTACAAGCAAATTTGGCCTCGCATGTGCTACATCAGTTTGGCTTCTCGCCGGTGTTCGTAAAAAGGTGAGATTTCAAATGCCCTGTTTGAGTAAAGATGTCTGTACATATGCTAAATGAATGCGTGAATATTTGAGACTGTAAACGATTCGTCCGTGAGAACTTAGCTAAACATAATACTGCATGTCTAAGGCTCCTGGCCGGTATGCGTTAACAGGTGCGATTTTAAATGTTGTTTCCGGACAAACACTGCTTCACTTGTGCCGCATGTGTAAAGAATTTTACCAGTATGCGTTAAGATGTTAGACTTCCATTGTTTTTTCCGAGTAAACTTGGTTTTACATATGCTGCATGAATAAGTTTTTCACAAGTATGCAGTAACATATGAGACCACAAATGTCCCCCCAGAGTATACCTCGCTTCACATATGCAACACGAACAAGGCTTCTCACCATTATGCAATAGCATATGAGGCATTAATTGCTCTTTCCGAGAAAACTTGGCTTCACTTAGCCGCATGAAGAAGGCTTATCACCAGTATGCGTTAACATGTGAGACTTCAATTGTCCTTTCCTAGCAAACTTGGCTTTAAATATACTGCATGAATAAGGCTTATCACCAGTAAACATAAGCATATGACTCCAAGTGTCCTACCTTAGCAAGGTTGGCTTCACATATGCTACATGGCTAAGTCTCCTCACCAGTATGCCTTAACATATGAATCTTCAAATACCCTTTTCGAGAAAACTTAGCTTCACATATGATGCATATATAAGGCTTATCACCAGTATGAGTAAGCATGTGACGCTTCAGGTGTCCTCCCCGAGCAAACTTGGCTTCACATATGCTACATGAATAAGGCTTATCACCAGTATGCGTAAGCATGTGTGACTTCAAGTGTCCTCCCTGAGCAAATTTGGCTTCACATATGCTACATGAATAAGGCTTATCACCAGTATGCGTAAGCAGGTGACTCTTCAAGTCTCCTCGCCGAGCAGATTTGGCTTCACATATGCTGCATATATAAGGCTTATCACCAGTATGAGTAAGCATGTGACGCTTCAAGCTTCCTCCCCGACTAAACTTGGCTTCACATATGCTGCATGCATTAGGCTTATCACCAGTATGCCTTAACATATGAGTTTTCAAATGTCCTTTCCGAGTAAACTTAGCTTCACATATGTTGCATGAATAAGGCTTATCACTAGTATGCGTAAGCATATGACACAAAGTGTCCTCCCAGAGCAAACTTGGCTTCACATATGCTACATGAGTAAGGCTTCACACCAGTATGCATAAGCACGTGGCTCTTCAAGTTTCCTCTCTGACCAAACTTCGCTTCACATATGCTGCAAGAATAAGGCTTATCACCAGTATGCGTAAGGATGTGACTCTTCAAGTGTCCTCCCCGAGCAAACTTGGCTTCACATATGCTACATGAATAAGGCATATCACCAGTATGCGTAAGCATGTGACTCTTCAAGTGTCCTCCCCGAGCAAACTTGGCTTCACATATGCTACATGAATAAGGCTTATCACCAGTATGCGTAAGCATGTGACGCTTCAAGTGTTCTCCCCGAGCAAACTTAGCGTAACATATGCTACATGAATAAGGCTTTTCACCAGTATGCGTTAACATGTGCCGATTTAATTGTCCTTTGCGAGCAAACTTTGCTTCGCATATGCTACATGAGTTACGACCCTCGTCAGTATGAGTTAACATGTGTTTCTTCAAAAGCAACACGGATGCAAATTTGAATTCGCATATGTCACATGAGAATAGCTTCTGGTCGCTGTGGGTTAACATCCTACGTGAGTATGCTTTCTTCCCGGTATGCGTCGAGTTGGGCGTGATCAAATTTCCGTTACTTACAAACGTGGCTTCACATACGCAACGTGAGCAAAGCTTCGCGCCGCTGTCGATAAGCAAGTTGGTCTTCATGTGTTGCTTGATTTCGTTCCTTTTTCCAGATACAGTTGGTGTCGAAAGTCCTCCAGTATTACATAATGCGCAAATGTTCCCCACAACAGGATTCGAAGTTTTTGGACATATTACCCTGAAATCATTGCTATAAATGTATTGCACTGCGCTATTAATTCTATTGAATTATCAGAAAATAGCGAACGAAACTGTCAAGTTCCACAGATCTAACTAATGAAATAATGACACTGCCAACAATGAAAATTCTTCGGGCTCAAATATAGTTAATTCTTTTGTAATTCCACTCACTGAGTTCATATATCACCATTAAAATGACAGATTAGCTCTTGCTTGAACATAAAATGACATTTCATTTTTTTAGAGTCAACATTTTCAGTTTGGGGGAAATTCGGGGGAAATTTTGTTTTGGGAGTTGCACACCTGTCAAATAACAACAAACAAACTTTCTTTAACTCTTTGTAAGTTATAAGCATAGACATTGTTGTTGTGAATGTGCATTTCATATTGTTTCTGCTGTAATTAATACAGAAATTCAGGTTTAGCAGTGCTTTTAAAGTGTAAGTATTGTCAACATGTCTAAATAAAGTGAATAATTATTATTACATTTGTGGTGAAATAACTTTTTCGTCACGGAAACGCAAGCTGACTGCTCTTGTGAAGACTGCCTATCACTATTATTTCGGTATGAAAATAGGTGACCAGGAGAAGTCATGAGCTCCACATATATGTTGCAACGCTTCTTCAGTTACACTGCGAGAATGGCTGAAAAATAAGAAACGATCGCTGGCTTTTGCAATGCCTAGGGTTTGGCGGGAGCCTAGAAAGCATACAGATGACTGATATTTCTGCTTGACTCCACCTATAGAGGCAGGATTGTGTATGAAGAAAAGAAGAACAGTTCAATACCCGAATATTCCACCTGCTATTCGACCCATTCCACATTCAGATAGTTTACCAGTTCCTACTCCAGTCAAAAATTGTGTATTTGAAGTAGACAATGAAGACCCTGATTTTGAAGAATAATGATCCAACTGAATGGAGGCTATTCATAGACTCCTCAAAGCTTAGTTCGAAAGCTGTATTAATCCACAATGGCAACCGTCTTCCTTCTATTCCTCTTGGTCATGCACTTCACATGATGGAGACTTATGCAAATATGACAGCCCACTTGACCTCAATCAAATATCATGAACACAAGTAGAAAATCTGTGGTGATCTAAATGTTATTGCTATACTCTCAGGAATGCAACTGGGGTACACAAAATATTGCTGCTTTTTATGTATGTGGGACAGCAGGGATAGGAAATCACATTATATTCCAGCAGACTGGCCTGCAAGAAATCTTAACCCTAGCGAGAAAAATGTCGTAACAGAGCCTCTCGTGGACACAAAAGAAGTTCTTCTTCCGCCTTTGCATATCAAGCTGGGTATGATGAAACATTTTGTCACAGGTATGAACCAAGAAGGACAAGCCTTTAAGTACGTAAGAGAGAAATTTCCGCAATTAAGTGATGCCAAAGTTAAGGAAGGTATTTTTATCGGGCCACAAATTCGAGAACTTGTTACGGATCCTGCATTTGACCAAATTTTGGAGGGCAAAGAAAAGGAAGCTTGGGAATCGTTCATGGGAATAATTCATGGATTTTTAGGCAACAAACGAGATAACTACACTCAAATGGTGACAGTGCTACTGCAAAATAGCCATCAACTTGGATGCACCATGTCCCTTAAATTCCATATTCTCCACTCCCACCTAGAAATTTTCCCTCCCAGTTGAGGAGCAGTCAGTGATGAACATGGAGAACGATTCCATCGGGTTATTTCTGTTATGGAACAAAGATATCAGGGCCGTTGTAATGAAGCAATGCTTGCGGATTACTGCTGGACTTTGTGTAGGGATGCTCCGGAAATCACTTACAAGAGACTAGCTAACAGACGATAATCTGATGAAGCCACCACGTGATTCTCTTAAGACCCAACCAACTGCAAGATATAGCATGCTGAGCTATGCCCAAGATAGCGGGTTCAAACCCGGCCGAAGCCGTCGGATTTTTTAAGAGCGTTAAAAATCCCTCAGTATGCCTTCGGAGGGGAAGTAAAGCCGGCGGTCCCATGTCATAGATTTATGGCATGTTAAAGATCTTTCCACTAATTACACCTGTGTGAAACTAAATTGGATAGGTTAAGAATGTAAACAACGCTCTTAGGTTGCTACGTTCGTTGCCAAGAGCCGACTGCGGTGGCGTCTAGTAGCTAGTTCTGAACTAGGCCTAGTAGTCGGTGGCGTTTGGCGGCAAAAGTAGGAACTATTTGAAAATTCAAAGTTGCAGTCCCTACTTGAATTAAAAAACAGATACACACACTAATACAGTCATCACAATTAACACCGGTTATCAGACAGATTCTACACACACCCAAAGTACACGGGGCTACATGACCGCAGCCCCTAAACTAAGGAACCAACCAACCAACCAACTGCAAGATATTCCTCCATCAATTTAGAACTCTTAGAATGTAACTGCCATTTAAAATTAAATTAAATGCACATTCAATGTCGGTGGCACATGCAATTAAAATGTATCGTTTTCTCTTAATCCACGGAAATACTTCCACCTTTTGGGTATCACAGAAACTAGAGCTAAGAATTTTTTTAAATTGTCATATTCGATTTTATCAACCCAAAATTAGTAAGAATTGACTCATGATATGCAAGGAAATTTCAAAAATGTATTTTTTGTTGCCCAGTGTAAATAGAGCATCATTCATTACAATCACTAACATAAAGATATTTTAAAATTACTCATATATTGTGCGGAGTCATGTTTGAGTATTTGGAGTCATAGCTATTATGGATATATCCATGAGTTTCAAGAAGACAGTGAGGACAATGAAAAAGAAGAAACCATAGAAAAACGTTTGCGGAGTAGAGGTTGTGTTTTATTGATGAGTAATGCAGTTCAGCTGTTGTGTTGTATTTGATTTTACCAAAAAAAACTCCCTAAAATCCCACAATTTGGGGGGTGGTCAGGGATAGAGAACTAATGGCATTCTAAATGTGTTGTAACTTGCGTCAACTGTGAGTAATACAATCTCAACGATCAAATGCAGTACTAGTGAGTTATTCACGTACAAAAAGTATTCTAAATATATAGTAACATTCGTTATCTGTTTGTAAAACTGTTGGTGAGATATTAAGCGTATATTTGAGATAAGATAAAAATTACATTTTCATTTTTCGTACCATAAATTTAAAAGAACAAACTGTTGCACTCAATACAACGCACCCCCGCTAGCGTAACACAATGAGGCGTGCCCGCCGGAGAGTTAATTCAACTCATTCCAAACAGATTGCAGCCCACACGCTTTTACGTTCCTTGGATTTGGCGTCAAGAAAGAAATTAGTGAATTTGAATTATTTGTATTGTGTACCAGTCGGTACGTGTTACGTCACCTCCTTTCCCCTCCGTACCCCTCCATGCTTGCTCACAACTCGAGAGCTACACGAGCTTGTCAGTCGTCTTACTGCCACCAGCAAAACTACCAGACCACTCTCCGAGGGTCAGTAGTTCCGCCCGACAATTAGTGACGGTCATGTAAGTGACACGGTCTATAACGCCTGCCGCAATACAAAAATAGATCTCTCATTATTTTAACTTAGCTATGGAGCTATTTTAATACTTGCAAGTATTCTGAACTATTGAATTTTTAACTAGCCGGTTACATCTCATTTTGTGATGACAGAGTATCGTTTCGTGATGTTTGACAAAAATATTCGCCATCGTGGGGGCTCATGCTAAATCTGAAATTATAACTATTAGTCGGGTGTCACGAGGGAACCACTTTTTTCATCTCTACCTTGTCAAATTCAAAACTGTACATCGTGGGAATTTTCAACTTGACTCTGTTAAATGCCAATAATTGGGCAAATCGAAGGACTAACTACTGTATGAACTCCATTTAATCTAGGCAAATCCTTCACGAAAGTTCTTCCAATGTAATCGTCAGATTCAATGTCTGTGATTGACATTTTGTGAAATTCACTTAACGCCGATTAATGGGTTTACTCTGCTCATGCCCTAGATTTTCAACCTCAAGCAATTTCTTCAATGTTGAAAAGTGTAACTATTCTGAAACTATGCACATTTTCAACCCGGAAATAATTCACCACGTTAATCAGTGACATTTTTATGGAGAAGCTCTACCCACAATTGCTTAAGTGCTTCGTGCTTAAAAATAGTCTGGTTTGCAAGTAACAGTGTTGCACATACATAAATACATGCATGAACAGACAGTGAATAAACCCTATTTTACCCCTTAGAACCCCACTAAAAATCAACTACATACTTGAAGTAATCTGCTTTGTATTTTTGTGTAATACTGAGGTTACATCCGAGTGATGTCCTCCCGTATTGGAATTTTCACTTATAGGTCATTCGGCGTATTTCCAGTGGAATTGAAATCTACTGGAACTTTCCTGAAGCTAAAACGCTTCAAATCTATTGTAATTTTACAAAGCTTGCAAGCTCGTGCCGTCTAGGCCCGGTTTCATTCTTGCGCCATGTAGGCTCAATTTCATTATTCTTTGGCTTGCAAGGCTGTCTTGCAAAAGTCTTTCACACATTTTGTAATGGAAGTTCAAATTTCTCAGCAAGTACTGCTGTTCCCAAGTAGCTAGGACCAACCCAGATTTTCTATCGTAACTCCAGTCATTTCTAATTGTGTTGTTGGGGCACTCGAATATGTGATATTCTTGCTCATTTAATATAGTCTACGAGATAATTACAAGTTTATGTAAATAATATTTGAGTTTAAACTTGGTCTGAGTCCAACAATTTAGCAGCAACTACTCTATTAGGTGCATAGCACTCTCTGCAATTTCATTGCTTTAAAGGTTGCATCAGTGTCATAGCTTTAAAATGTTTAGCCACGGCCGCTCCCTGCTTGTATTCTTCCAACTACGTTAATTATTTAATCTTGAAGAGTTTACTCTCAATTATTGTCGAATTTAGCTACTTTCTCCAAATTCGTGCACTTGATCTTCACTTAAGGCAGCAGTTTGAGATGCGCCTCGTGAAATTTGTTAGCCTACTTTCTATCTTTCCAAAAAATGACAGTAGAATTATGAGATCAACACGGGGCGATAAATTGTCTCTCTGTGTGTCTGTGTGTGTGTACTCTGAATCTGCCCCCCCCCCCTATCAATTCAAACACGGTGAAACCGAATTGAACGAGATTTGGTATAGAGGTAACACTTGCAAAGGACACTTTAGTGTCATGTTTTATATCGCCGCCATCTTGACGAAAACGTAATGGCGGCCACCCAAATGTAAAAAGCTTAAATCTAATTAAGACCAACCTAAACATTTGATCTCTACCAAATTTTGCAACAACATACCTTTTTGTGGGAAGCATCTTTTGACTGAACTACAAGGTCATCAGCCCAATATTTTGGAGATAGCGGCCATGTATGTGTGCAAATCGATTCCCCCTATCAATTCAAACACAGTGAAACCGAATTGAACAGAATTTGGTACACAGGTAGCACTAGCAAAGGGCACTCAAGTGTCATGATTTATATCGCCGCCATATTGACGGAAACGTCATGGTGGCCTCCCAAATGTAAAGGGCTTAAATCAAATTACGACCAACCTAATCATCTCTTCTCCACCAAATTTTGCAACAACATACCTTTACGTGAGAAGCGTTCTTTGACCTAGCTACAAGGTCAGCAATCCAATAGTTAGCATATGGCGGCCATATATGTGTGCAAATCGATCCCCCCTATCAATTCAAACACGGTAAAATCGAATTGAAGGAAATTCGGTACAGAGGTAGCAGTAGCAAAGGGCACCTCAGTGTCATGTTTTATATCGCCGCCATCATGACGGGAATGGAATGGTCGCCACCTAAATGTAAAAAGCTTACATAAAATTAAAACCAACCTAATCTTTTGATCTCTACCAAATTTTGCAACAAGATTGGCAACTCAAACTAACACTAGGGGCGCTGCGGTCGTCTGGATAAGTAGGGTAAAAATACTCAATAACACGCGTTTGATATGGAACACTTTTTATTTTTCGGTTATAATCAGTAAATGTGGACCCTAAAATAATGACAGTGTTATTTTCAATTGTATGTACGTATAACTGTGCGATGCACGTGATCTAATTTGTGTGTTCCACTGGATTTGATGTGTCAATTGCATATTATCAAGCATCGGTTGACTGCTGGTATTTGTTTTTGTGCAGTTCGAGTCATGGTGCTGTTACCTTTAAAAGCTATATTTGAGTTTGCTCATTGTACCATAGACTCTAGAAATTATTTGCTGCTTGGTTGGGCGAAGGGATGAGTTTAACTTGTATTAAAACTCGGGGTAGACTGGAATTGCTTGATTTGGATGGGAAGTATTTACCCTGCGAAGTCAAATTAGGCCTATATGACTCGTAGTGGAATGGCTCGGATATCGCAGAGCGAGGTGATGACGGTTGGTAGGGTTATTGGAAATGAACTTGAGAGCGGGAAAGGACCTGACTGATGAAGCTTGGCTTTCCTCGGCTGGTGTAGGCCTAGGCTTGGCTGTCTTGGTACGGCCTGGCTCGGCGAGACTGTGCTTGGCTGTCTAGGTGTGGCTTGGCACGGCGTCCTGTCGTCAGTGAGTGTAGTGGTGGTGATCCAACCCGCTCTTGTTGCCCGTATTTATTTGGTATCGTCACCTTTCTGCTATTGCTATTTGCATCTTTTGGAAAGTGATGAAAACGTATATCCGCAGCCCTCTTATACATCGACTTACAGCCGTAAACTGAGCAATATACTTTGATTTTACTCATTTTACACTCTTATCAACGAGTAAAACTTATTACTTATGTATAAACACGAAGAATTTACCATGATCTGCTTACCAATACAAGAAACCATAATACAAACAGTCACCACGTGACAAATGTACCCTACTTGGTAAGTTTCTCATTTTTACCGCTAGATGTCATATCAGATAGCTGGAGTTGCCAATACCTTTATGTGGGAAACATCTTTTGACTGTACTACAAAGTCATCAGCCCAATAGTTTGGAGATAGCGACCATGTATGTGTGCAAATCGATTCCCCGTATCAATTCAAACACGGTGAAACCGAATTGAATGATTTTTTTTACAGAGGTAAAAAAGGACAAGCTCTTTGGACAACCGACGCATGCGCTCTGTGTGCTTCAATACCATATGCTAACTATTGGATTGCTGACCTTGTAGCTAGGTCAAAGGACACTTCACATTCATGTTTAATATCCGTATAGCAAGCTACTACAACCAACATTCAATTATACTCCTTGAAGAGGACAAAGAGTTATAACAATACCCATGCATTTAGGAGAAAGTAGGCGATATGTTCCTTACTGAACATCTTGTTAACTATTTATTTCGCTGTTGTGCTCTTATCAAAAATGATCAATAGGAAAAGTAATAGAAAGGAGCATACTCAAGTAAGTGGGATTAAATGTGTTACATTCAGTTTTGTATATGCTAACCTGTGTTACTGTAGTGTCTATAGTAGCATGTGTATTTGTAATTTAGGTGAGGGTTGGGAAGGAGGCATCCGTGGCCTGAGGTTTGGAATCATACCAGCATTTGCCTGAAGTGGGAAACCACGCAAATCCACTTCTTGTCTAGATGAGGTGGGAATCGAATCCATCTCTTCTCGGTTTAGCCTCACGAGGCTCAGTGCGTCCCGTCAAGGTAAAAGCAAGAAATAAAAAAAATACTACTGTCAGGTCATGCACACATATTCTCGCCTCATGTTAACTAGAGACATATCTTCCCATACGTATTCCCGTTGTTAACTAGGTCAGGGTTAATATGCAATAAAAGTCTTTATGTTCGACCCTCACTATTATGTGTCAGAAAACTGTATCATAATGATGGTCATTATAACACCGTTTTTCATTACGATACAGTTTCTCCAGCCAATCAGAGCTCGATCATTGACCAATTAGGTAACGATACCTTCGCGCATGCGCTCAAAATCCAACATGTCGGACATAAACACATCATCGAACTATAATAAATTACCGACATGGAATACGCACCGTCCATATGTTCGCGTAAATAAACTGGCGAATATGAGACAAGAAATAGCACTGTACCTTAATATCCCCAAAACCAATTTCTACACAGCGCGTGGTTTTGAAACGACTTCAGTGACAGTTTTACTGAATACTGGAGCACAATCTGAACATATGGTATTGAAGCACACAGAGCGCATGCGTCGGTTGTCCAAAGAGCTTGGAAAACAGAGAGATACCACCCACCGCAGCACCCGATCACAACATTCTAGTGACTGAACAGATATTTATGAATATTTATGTTAAAACATATAATAAAGTTATATAATTAAGTTATCAAGTCGAACATAAACAGTCGATGCAAATCGCCTATAATGGTAATAAAGACACTCGTATGGAAATTATAAAACTCGCATACGCTTGTTTTATAAAAAATACTCGTGTCTTAATTATAGCCATTATAGGCTCGTTGCATAATGTACTAATCTGTTGTCTGGTTCCTGCCTGCCAAATCAGTAGAGACGGAACATCCATTCTTAATTTCGGTTAGGAGAATTAGACATAGGATTGGATTGGATTGGAAAAAGCGTCAATGGACTTCAGTTATATTGACTCAATATGTGAACTTAAATACATGCAACTGGAGGTGATGAAAGGTCGTTCGTAAAGGTAACCACTAGCTTGGGTCTGATTTAAAATAGGTTAAAGAGGCGACCGTGGCCCTAAGCTATGAACGATCCCAGTAACCACTTCCAGGCTTCTTTTCAGTTTTACCTCCCGGAGCAGAGTGTACCGCGATTCTAGGCATAGCTGAGAATCAAACCCCTGCCTTCGTGGTGAGAGGCAAACAGCTTGACCACTGAGCTATCTCTTTCTATAGAGTGGGAGCCGGGAATCGAACCCGGACCTCCAGGACAACCGAGAATGCTAGCCACTATGCAAGGAAATGGTCAATCTTGGTTAGCTTGTAGGACATCATGGGCGGAATATTTCAGCTGACAAGTGCTTTCCGTCACCTTGCTACTGGCAGGGCATTGGCTGCGAGAGAGTTCAGTTGTGAGTTGTAAAGGAATATTTTAGTCATCAGTCTTGTGTGCATTTAATATGTTGAAATAGGTTGGTCATCAGCACCGTGTATTTGCGAGTGCATTATTTCGATTATAAGACCCGTGTAGCTAAACGTAATGATATATAGATGTGTACATAAATCATATTATGGGGTTTGCAATATCTAATTCGTTATAACCATCTAGTTAGGGTATTTTCATATCATGGCTATTAGCCCAAAGTACTTGAGTGCGTTGTGAGATTAAAATACATCGATAATCCGCTCATTAAACTCGTATAGCAAAATCGCAACGATATCGCAGTCATTAGCTCAGTATAGTTGTGTGTATGAAATTCATATTATTGTTTTGGGATATATTTTTAATCATGCCCATGTTTCCCTACGAGTGTATGTGAGTGTATATAGGAAACTTCAGATATCTGTTCATATGGTCCCGAGTAGTTGAATGTTAACTTGAGATATCACAGTAATCAGCTCCATTTACTTGTGCAAAAAAAAATCCTCTCGGCACGCCGGAAGGCGGAGGTAGATTTCACCGGGCAAACTAGGGGATTGGCTATAATAGGCAAAACATGCAGGTTTTCGTAGGAGGATCAGACCTCATTGATTGCAAGAAAGTATTTTACATTTAGAGGTTAAAAATCAACTTTTTTTTCGTTTTTGTATGCATATTTTTATCATTAGCCTACTTTCGATTTTTGCAAAAAATGATTAGCCTACTTTCGATTTTTGCAAAAAATGAAAGTAGACTTATGAGATCAACACAGGGCGAAAAAAGTGTGTCTGTCTGTGTGTGTGTATGTGTGTGTGTGAGTCTGTGTGTGTGTGTGTGTATGTGTGTGTGTGAGTCTGTGTGTGTGTGTGTGTGTGTCTGTGTGTGTGTGAGTGTGTGTACTCTGAATGTCTGTCCCCCCCCTATCAATTCGAACACGGTGAATGCAAATTGAACGAAATTTGGTACAAAGGTAGCACTAGCAAAGGACACCTCAGTGTCATGTTTTATATCGCCGCCATCTTTACTAAAACTGAATGGCGGCCACTCAAACGTTCAAAACGTAAAATCAAATAACGACTAACCAAATCATCCGATCTCTACCAAATTTGGTAACAACATACCTTCGTATAGGATGCGTCTTGTGACCAAATTACAACGTCGTCCGCCATACCATTTCAGGATGGCGGCCGTGCGAATTATGCAAACTTTATAATCCATATCATGGGACCCACCAGTTCCGATTATCGAGCCGAGAATCGTTTTAACTGTTCTAAAGGAAGAGGCACGTTCGAAATTAAAAGTTTATTTTGTAATACTATAGTGCAGACGTGATTTTAAAAAGCTGAACTGATTCAGTAATAAGACAAGATGGCAGCGGATATCTTGTGCCGGACTTATATTTCACTAATTTGAGTATTGCATGCAATATAGCGTACTGATAAAAAATAAATAAACTTTGTATGAAATGCTTTATATATAAATAATATACTCCAGTGATGAAATCGTTTAGTATAAATCATTATTTGCTAACAAGTTCTATGTAAGTCATTTTAAATAGAACGATATTCGTTGACACAATTAGCTCAGTGGTAGAGCGTTAGACTATCGCTCAAATGCCTTTGGTTCAAACCCGATCAGAGCTAGGTTTTTTGCTTGAAATGTTATATGTTTATTGTTTTGTAATGACTCAGATGTTTTAAAATTAAGCGTTATATTGTGCACATTATGGTGTAAAATATATATTTAATTAAAACATAATTCGCCAGCAGATTTACTCGGGACATCTAGCTGCCAAAAAGGTAACTTCCAGATTTTATTGAAAAGTTTCTTCTAGAATGCACTCGCTCTGTTAGGATTATATTGTTCGATATTTCTCCAATAGATGTCACGACTAGTCTACGTGGGGATCCATTGATTACTATACCATTATCATTCTATGCGCATCGAATTTGAAGAATGACAAGATGATACTACGATACATTTTAACTTTTTATTTTAAAGGGTTTGTAACAGCCTATTTTGCGTTACTTGAAAATGTTATTAAGCGTTATATTGTGCACATTATGGTGTAAAATATATATTTAATTAAAACATAATTCGCCAGCAGATTTACTCGAGACATCTAGCTGCCAAAAAGTTAACTTCCAGATTTTATTGAAAAGTTTCTTCTTCTGGCCGCTAGAATGCACTCGCTCTGTTAGGATTATATTATCGAAAATATCCACATAGTTTGTATACACACGTCTCTGTAGGGTCATGGAAAGATTTGTTAATTCAATTAGGGTTGTGAAAGCCATGCACAACCAGACGTGTAAAGACATGCCTCAACTCAAAGTTGGATGTTGCACACGGCAGGTCGTAATAATAATAATAATGTTATTGGTTTTACATCCCTTTTAACTACTGCTGATTTTAGAGACACCGGGGTGCCGGAATTTTGGCCCGAAGGGGATCTTTAACGTGCCAGTAAATGTACTGACACGGCTCCCTCGCATTTGTGCACCCTCAAATGCCAGCTGACTGCGCCAGGATACGAACCTGCAACCTAGGACCCAGCAAGCGAGAACGTTACCGCCGAGCCACGCAGCCAGTCCGGTCGATTATGTCTCCAGATCCATAACATTCTTGAGATACTTCTTATCTTTCTTTCTTCAATGATGGTAGCAGTTTTTATCTAGATTGTGGCGTTTGGTAGAGGAAAATCGTTTCTATGGCCTTCAACAAAGAATAGTTCTATTATACTCTTTGATAATAACAACGAGTTATAACTATACTCATACATTTAGGAGAAAGTAGGCTATATGTTCTTTACTGAACATCTTGTTTTATTGTCTTATGGGAATGGTAACCTTCTTGTCATTCAGGGTTCATTTTTATACTTGTGATCACACTGTCCTTATGCAAGGTTTGGAACTGATGTGTAACTATCTGACAGTCTGTTACTTCTTCTCGCAAAATTTTATCTCCCGCAGAGATTTTTGTTGGTTCCTCAGTTTAGGGGCTGCGACAACGTGGTCATGTAACCCCGGGTGTGTAGAATCTGATAAACGGTGTTAATTGTGATGACTGTGTTAGTCTGTAATTCAGGTAAGGTCTGCAGACGGTCAATTTTAAGTAGTAGTACCTAATTTTGTACCATATACTAACGTGAACGACACCTAGCTGTAAACTTGGCTACTGGATGCCACCGCAACCAGCAACTTGCAGCGAACGTTGGAACTTCTCCTCCAAAGGAAAGCATGCTGAGGGATTTTTAGCGCTCTTAGAAAATCCGACGACTTTGGCCGGCTTTGAACCAGCGACCTTGGGCATATAAGTTCAGCATGCTACCAGTTAGCCGCTTCCCACAGTCAGATGGAAAAATGAATGTGATCTCGTGCAATGGCGTTGTCTTGGCAACCTCTGATAGCTCATCCCTCAGCAATTTAGAAGCGTTGTCACGGTAACCTCTGATGGCACTTGGCATGTTCTTTCATTCCGAAATCATTTTTCTCATCCCTTGGCGTAAAGGAAGGAAGCTTGTAGTTTAACGTGACCGTTAATCTCGAGATCATGAGCCACGGGACCTCCTTTTTACGTGGAATCCGAACCACAGGACATGGCATTTCACATCGAAAATCTCACATGCATTGACCGGGAATCGAACCCGGACCGCCTTGGTGAGAGGCATTCAGCTAGACCGCTGAGCCACCACGCCCCCACATCCCTTGGCGTAATGGTAGGTCAGATCAAAAATTCTTTCAGACAAAGTTTTAGGTAATTATTAGGGGAATATTTTCCATTTTGTACGGGTTTGGTATTGTGCCTATTAAGAGAGATATGATTAATGTTTCCCGAAAAAAACACTTTTTTCCACCCCTTTGGTCAATGGTTGGTGCTATCAAAAAAAACTATTTGACATAATTTTTTGGCACTTATCCGACAAATATTATGAACTTTGAATTGATTCGATATTTCACGTATTAAGAGAGTTATAGCGACATTTCACTTTTTCGAAAAAAAAAACGCCCCTTCCCCCATTTTCACCCCCTTTAACCGATTTTGCCCATTAACGAACTCGACCGATTTTTAAGGGGTCATATATTATGTAAAACATTAAAGTGATTGGTGCAAAATTACGGCAGTTATCGTGTCCACAAGAAACTGATATATATGCATATATATACACACACATATATATATATAAACTTTTGAACTGACGGTAGTTTGGGGTCTCGGGGATGTGAAACGCGAAGATATGTCAAAATTTTCCGGAAGTCGAAACATGGCACCCATTGCAATAGTTAGCTTTCTGATGAAATCTACCTAAAATAGGCTACATAATTTAAAATACTACCATCAACGACACCTAGCTGTGAACTTGGCTACTAGATGCCACCGGAACCATCAACTCGCAACGAACGTTGGAACTTCCCCTCCGAAGGAAAGCATACTCAGGGTTTTTTGGCGCTCTTAGTAAATCCGACGACTTCAGCCGGGTTTGAACCCGCGACCTTGGGCATAGAAGTTCAGCATGCTACCAGTTCCGATACCGAAGTCGCTTCCCACAGACATATGAAAACAGAACGTGATCTCGTGCAGTGGCGTTGTCATAGCAACTGATGATGGCTCATCCCTTATCAATTAAAAGTAAAGTTGTCATGGCAACCACTCTTGGCACTTGGAATTTTCTTATAATTTAAATCATTTTGCTCACCCCGTGGCGTAATGGTGGGTCATATCGAAAATTCATTCAGACAAAAGTTTTAGGTAATTATTGGAGGAATATTGTCCATTTTGTACGGTTTTGATATTGTGCCTATTAAGAGAGATATGATTAATGTTTCCCGAAAAACCCACTTTTTTCCACCCCATTGGTCAATGGTTGGTGCTATCAAAAAAATTATTTGACATAAATTTTTTGCACTTATCCGAAACATATTATGAACTTTGAATGGATTCGATATTTCACGTATTAAGAGAGTTATAGCGAAATTTCACTTTTTCGAAAAAAGCACCCCATTTTCACCCCCTTCGACCGATTTTGCCCATTAACGAACTCGACCGAGATTTTATAGGGATACATGTTATGTAAAAAATTCAAAGTGGCTGGTGCAAAATTACGGCAGTTATCGTGTCCACAAGAAACTGATATATATATATATAGATATATACATAAATTATATATAAACTTTTGAACTGATGGTGGTTTTGGGGTATGGGGGATGTGAAACGCGAAGATATGTCGAAATTTTCCGGAAGTCGAAACATGGTACCCATTGCAATAGTTAGCTTTCTAATGAAATCTACCTAACAAGGGTTGCCTAAGGGATATACACAAGAGTGAGAAATAATAGAGAGAAAATCCCGGTACAAGTGTGTGTTAACAATTCTATATTTTTGGGTAAGTATGTGTAAAATTTTAAAATAAACCGTTCGGGTACCAGATAGTTTTCATAGTCGGATGTCCTTCCTAATGCTTAGCTCGTAATAAACAAGAAGTGGTAAATAAAACAGTGCAAGAGTGTGTAAGGTAGAGGTCATAGTCTACATCTCGGTATATGTCCGGGGAAAGTGTGGGAAACCACGAAGAAAAACAACTTGTAAAATAGGAAACGTAAAACGAATATTAGGGAAATTACGGTAAATCTAGTAAATTTTAATTAATTTGTGTACATTTTATGGATTTTAGGGATTCGAGTATATATAATGGATTTTAGGTGCATTTACGCGAATTATGATAAATCTAGGTAATTTTAGGAAATATGGGGAAATCAGGGGAATTTTAGGGACATTAAGGGGATTTCCGGAGAATTTTAGGAAACCTCTCAGCCATCGTGTGACGGGTTTTAGTAAAGAGTCGTCGCCCGTTGACTTGTATTTACCAATATTACACAACAGCGTTTTGGTAATCTCAACATGATATCGTAGTAATTACATTATAGACACTTAGAATTCCAATACCGTCCGTTTTGCAAAACAAAACAAAAACACGAGTTAACCAAGAGAGGTCAACAAAAGAAAATCCTGGCACATGTAAGTGTTAACAATTCTCAACATTGTTATAAATCTATGTTAAGTTTTAGCCTATTTTCGGATTTTGGAGAAATAAATAAATACTGTAACCTAATTAAATAAATAAATTATAACAATCTTTGAATTATTTTCCAAAAAGAAGATCAAACCTAATTGGTTTACGGAAGCAGAAAAGGATCTACTGAAATCATGTTGATGAATGGTACAGCCAAGGACAACACTACGAACTTCCAAGCCAGAGCCGTCCCCGCAAAACCGATGCAGATATCATTAGAGGAAACAAAGAGGAGATCAGATAGAATCAACAAGTGTTGGGAGAAAAGGAGGACACAAGCATCTAAGAAGTGATTGATCTGACGTACCCTAAAGTAGGTGTTTCGAAAAGAAGAAGACATATATATTAAATTCCTTAGCTTATATTCTGTAAGTTATTTTAATGAATGTCAGGAACCAGCATGGTCAACCGGTTTCTATGTAGGCCTATGCATCTGTTGTACAGAAATCAAAATGGCAAGCCGCTCTCTACAACTGTGACCACTGGTTAAAATCAAGCATAGTTGCCAAGTGTTACTTCACGGCTAACTCATGTCTGGTCAGCAAATTCACATTGCAAGGACAGGCAAGGTTGGACATTTCTAGCTGCTGCTGTAAGACAACAGAGCTAACACAAAACAGTGACCTTATTAAACTATTTCTAGACCACTTTCTTGAGTTAAACACGATATATAATTTTGTTGAAATAAAAATGTAATTGTAACTTTCTTGCTGGCGCAAACCATTTAAATTATTTAATACTTAGCCGCAGCTGTCCTTCCAGAAATACTCCCCTTCTCTCTCTCTCTCCCCTTCCTCCATTCTTCCGGCTCAGTAACGGTAAACCTTTGTTCAGCAATAGCTACCTACCTATACAGCTTAATCAAATAATAATATTAATTAATACCTAATAATAATAATGACTCTCGTCTCGGGTTCTTTAACTGAATTTCGGGAAAAGTGCTTTCTTGCCATTTAATAAAATACCTGACGACTTCCTCCAATCATGTGTTCGCAAGATATTGGTAAGAAACCAAAGACTAAATAAATAACATGGCATACTTAAGTATCCCCGGAGTTTATTCAGTTATTATGTAGAGAATTTGATTGAAATGATAAACTTGGAAGTGACATTCTTATGCATATGACGGAGGTATTGAAGAAAGGTGTGTAATTTGTATGCAGTGGTGTGAGAAATTTGTTGGGTACTATTTTTGTAGTTAGAGATGGTGATGCATAAATGTCAAATTAAATGTATCATGTGACCACAATTCACCACGTTGTATGTGCCAACAAATTATTAGGGTTTTCAATTTTCTAAGTATATGTTTGTTTAATAATCTCCTATAAATTTTAAATCCGCACAGGAAAATCTGCAAGGTATTTTTTCGTATACTGAAGAGACTCTGCATTTACGTTTCGATCCCAACTTAAGATCTTAAAACGACCTACGAGAAAGTGGGTGATTTTTGTGCGATACCCTTATGGAAATTATAGGTAGATTTTAATTTGGATCATGGATTTGTATTTTTAGATATTTCACCTCAGAATCAATTTAGCCGTAATTTGTGCCTTCTATAAATGATTGTCCCATGCCACCAAACGCGATAATGCCCCGTGGAATGTCGCCTCTTGCCATACGTGCTATTTTTATTTTATTGCAGACAAATTTTCACATGCAAATAAGTGATTGTTCCACCTGTGACGAATTGCGGTGCTTTGGCAGGGTAATTTTATCTCAACGAAGAAACGGGTACATTACCAACCCATTTCCATTAAATCTAGTAATTATATATCGATTTCACTTAAAAAACAGCTCCTTAGAAAGGTTCTACAAATTTTTTATCCCCACCAACGTTACTAAAAAAACTAGAAAATTTGTGTCAATGTCATATCAGAACCCAGATTCAAAGTGCCAAGACAAGGGTAAATATTTGCACTAAGTCTCAAATTACTTAAATGAGTCAAAATACAAATTGTGATGTAGAGAGAATTAGGCGCTGTGAGGGTTGCATAAAAGAAGTAGATTCTTCACAACACAGAGCTCATTTGAGAACGTATGTCCACAAAAGTATATATAACAAGTTAAGTAATAGAGCCATATATATGACATTTCCGGAGCTTCTCATGGGTGCACTTCTAGTTGCAAACTCTGATGTAATGAAGGTTTTTAATTATGTCAAATATAATTCTGTTTAGTTGCTAGCAGGGTAATAACTAAAATACGTTTCGAACTTTATGCTCACTATGTGAAAATTTCTCATACTAAGTCTATTAATAGAACAAAGAGGTTCCTAAATAGACACTTCGACAGGACATTTGATAATAATTTTAATGCTACCATCGCGAGGAGGAAAACATTTCAAGAGAAGGCGTTAGGCAATGTACTTCATTTAGAAATCAACATTCGTAAATATACCCGTCTAGGAGATTCGTCATAATCGATTTACGGAAATGGAACAAATTCGAAATGGAAATGAAATTATTGAGAAATGTGGATATAAGGCATGTTTCACCAGGGCGATAATTTCGACACTTTACAATCCCACGCATAATCGTACCCGTATTATTCTACAGATCTAAACTTAGATGGTTCACAGTGACCCAAGAATTTGAGAAGCATAATACGATTCGAAGAGAATTAGCATAAATGTGTACAGAATTGACGAAACGAATGCAATATATCCATTATCCGATAAGAGAGCTAGCCATGTGAACGTGTTATATGCCAACGTTAATTGATGCAGAGAGTGCCAGACACGTAAACACCCACTAATACTGGATTAAAGATTAAAGTAGTCTTTCTCGATCAAAGATAACGAAATATTCATCAAAGGTCTGGTACGATGAACTTTCGACGGATTTTCCATGTGAAGACTGGGTTAAGAAACATAACAAAGCACGGTTATTATCATGTTCGCACGATAATACCTACAACCAAAGTTAACATATACAATTTAGGGAGCATAAAAATCAACTCAAAGAGCGATTTGTTGTGTATAGCAAGTTAAAGCGTTAAACACTTTTGACACTTATTCTCCGAATTCGCCTTAACACATTACCTGAACTACTCAAATTCATGAGGTTTATAGTTTTGGCAATTACATAAAAAGTATAAGAACATTATAGATGACCTGGTGCACCTAAATATTTCTGGAGAAACTTCGCCACACAATCGCATGATTATCTCGTCCAGGATATGGAACATAGATATTATAACAGACACAAATGCTAACGGTACCAAACCAAAGGGAACTGCTTTTCATTCCTTTTGTCAGTCCGTCAAGTCATAAGTTTCAAAATATCTTCAGATTTCGTCTTGAATATGCTGTTTATATCACTGACAAACAAAGATACTCTCGATTGCAAGCTTATTTCTATAATTTATGTAAAGAGGATTCACCAAACACATTTTCAAAACTTCTATCGTAGCAAGCAAGTGCCTTTATCACCATCCTCGCAGAGTACATTTAAAACTAGTTATGACAAGATTGGGCAGGTTATGGAAAGAGAATAATATTTGAAATTTACTCTTCATAGGCTTCTATACATCAATAACCACACGTGTAACAGAATTATTTTGAAAATACTCCACAGGAATGGTGCTGAAATAAAAATTGGGGAATATATTCACTGGTGTTAGCTGCCGTTGAAACAAAAGACAAAAAACTCACTTATGTCAAATATGTACCGTAAGGATTTAATCTTATTCCAAATTTTGTCAGGAAGGCATCCTCATGAGGTGAGTAATCGGTTAAAATACAAAACATGATGGCTGTTACATGCACACTTTCATATGATAACTCTAAAATTGAGCAGCATTTACCGGCCGTGGTGGTCGAGAGCGATATTGAGGTACCTCAAGCATCGCTGGCACCGGGAGAGTGTGGGTTCAAATCCCACCTCGGTCGTCCTGAAAATGGTTTTCGTGGTTTCCCATTTTCACCACCAGGCAAATGCTGAGACGGTTCCTTTTAATAGGTCCACCGCCGATTTCAATGCAAAATCCCTTCCCTGACCCGTCCTGAATATAAAATTAATGGCCAATTGCTGCGTTAATAACATTACAGAAATTGAGCAGCATAGCTTGAAGAATGTATTATTTTATAAATCAAATTTCATGCAGAAACAATGCGTGGTTTGTTAGTTTTAGTTTGTTAGCTTTAGTGAACCACTAACAAGCTCATTGTTTGTAACAGCAGTGTCACTAATACCACAATGTCATCTTGTTAGATGCGATGTAAAGTTGGGTGGGTTAAAGTAAATATATAGCGGACTCAGTGGCGTAGTCGGTTGCATGCTTAATTGCTATGCCCAAGATCGTGGGTTCAAACCAGGCCGAAGTCGTCGGATTTTTTAAGAGCGTTAAGATCCCCCAGTATGCCTTCCATCAGAGTGGAAATAAATCCAGCGGGCTCACGTCATAGATTCATGGCATGAAAAAGCACTACAATAGGTAGTGCGTAGCTAAATTTGTAATTAATTAGGTTAGTAACGCTCTATCACATTTCAAACGTCACTGCTAGGTGTCAGTGACTGTGGCATCTCTGGTAGGCAAAGAGGGAACTACTTAAAATTGAACTTGATGGGAGCCTACGGGCTCCGCTCTGGCCATTGGTTGTAATTCAAATATAATTAAAGTAAATACAATGGACTAAACCCATTCAAGGTGCACTTACAAACTGTACCCTTCACTACACGTTCAGCGCTAATTATATACAATACAATAGTATTGGTCCATACAAAGGCTGATTTGTCCGGCTGGTTCACTCTGATATGCCAACTGAGTCTTTCAACAGACCATCAACATCATCCGTCTGCCTAATGAGTAATCTCCTATAAGAACAAGACACCCCTTCAACAACACAGAAGAGACAGGACGAACCTAAGTTGGACTAAGATGCAGGATGTTGTATTTATGTTGCATACTAAACGCTATCATATCATGGGTCTCACAGAAAACACTCCAGTAATGTTATCTTAAAAACAACAAGCATTTCCGTGAAGAACTATACAGCCTATTTTCATATATACTACTTATGTTAACTGCCACTATCAACATACTAAATATCAGTTTGATTGCTGTAATGCATTTGTAGATATTGATAACCGACTAAATATTTCGGATGGTCGCATTTTGGATTTTATATATGTAGGTCCTAAAGTTATGTATTGTTACATGAAGATTATTGTGTACGTGTAGCATTCAAACATCAATCGCATGATTAGGACACAAGAAGTAAAAACGAGAAAATTTTCAGCCATGGGCAATCATATGTCTGAAATGGGGCATATATTCACAAGTATTGTGCGCGATCTCAAAATTCTACATCATGGAAGTAAAGGCACTATGCTAAACATTCTGGAGCAGATTGAAATAGATAAGGCTCAAACATTAAATCCGTGTGCCAACCTCAACGATATTAATTCTGACAGCAACGTACTTTATGACACGCTAACCAGGAACACAATTAACATCCCCTTAAACGAACCCCCATAAATTTTCTATTCTTTCGGTTGCCCTCATCTGAGCTTCCCACATGATAGCCACACCCTTGCTCTCCTTGGCACTCACTCTCCGCGTAGCCCTCCCCCCGCCCCTCCGTCCCCCTCCCTTGCCTTGCTTCGCCTCTCTTGACCAGTTCAGCTCATTCCACCGTACCAGTGTTTCCTGTGCTCTCCCAGGCTACGTTCGCACGTGGGTCCCTCCTCAGGTATGTTCTTCGCTGGTTTTCTACACGATCCGGTTAGCCTTCCCTGTTTCTTGAATTCTCACTTTAATTTTTGGCCTTTCTTTCTGTTTCTCTTTAAGATTTTGGTTCCCCTTGTTTCACTTGTGGACCATCAGCTTCTTCGCTTGAGCTAACTTGACCACGTTTTTTTGGGATCCATTTTTCGTCCATTTCGACCGCTCATTATCACAACTTGACACTTCAGGCATCCATGTCAAGAAATGTCCAAACTCCTTTTAGCCACATTGATATCAAGAAAATAATGAACAGTGACTGGCTGACTTCACACAGTGCAATATTTCATGTGAACTTACTCACTTCCACGAACTCATGGCCGGAGAGCCTTCTTTGTGATATTTTAACGATGTGCACGTACTTTTATATTCCCTGTTTGTTGACCTGTTTTTACCAAGTTTTATGCATGTTTTTAATGTTGTTACAATGTCTTTGATGCTATGTGAATGTTTCTTTGTATTCGATAAATTGTGGCTGAGGAAAGGCTATTTAGTGGCCCGAAACATGTACCACTTTTAAAATATATGTAACCTATTGTATTGATCGACGGACTAATATTGTTGCTATAAATAGTTCCCTTTAACACCGTAAAAAATCCAGGGTGATATCGGGAATAGTTTCGGAGATATTGAATGCTGTTGAAATAATTCGCACAGCCGCCATGTTGGATTGGTGAGACGTAACAAAATTTGAAGGGCACGGTCGGGGTCGCCCGGAATAGTGTTATGAACTTACCGAGTTTCATTGAAATCGCTCCAGTCGTTTAGAAGTCATTAGCACACACACACACATCTCTCACACACACATACACACACACACGCACGCACACACAGACAAAAGGTGATCTCATAAGCCTATTTTTTCAAAATTGAAAATAGGCTAAAAACTGTATTCACGAAAATCATAAATCACTCCTGTAGCATTACCGCATATAAGATACAATTTAATCCTCACAAAACAAATTCTAACTGACTAAAAAATTAGTCGTAATATTGGACTTTGATATGGTTGCTACATGTGGCACCATCCGGTTTGGAGGAACTTTTTTACGTTAATAATTTTGGAACTTAGAACAAATACCTGGTGAGAGGAACACAATAGGGGACGTCCTAAGTGGAGGATATTCCTTTAAAAACTTACACCACAATTATGTTCAGATCCGTGCTACAAATAGGATGTGGTTTTAGGTACAGCGGTCATCTTCTGATTAACATTCATAAAGGATACAATTTACAGAGTAACACACTTTCCTTACATACCGGTACCTCCAACAGTGAGAACTCTGAATGAGAATGGATAGCTTAGGGGCTGCTAATTATCAAAAGTGAATATCAATATCAACTCAAGACAGACAAAAATATAAATAAATATGTACAATGACAGATACGAGAAGAGGATATCTGATTTTGCCAACAAACCAGTTCATATCCAACATTTTTAGTATGCATACATAAAACTGAAAGAAAGCTTTTTCGTGTAATGTTGTTTTTAACTTACTCATTTAGATGATTTCTACTTCCGTCAATCACTTCAACCGGGATTTCTTCTTGTATATCCTAGTGACAAGAAAGAATAATTAAGTTCTTTGCTATCATCTTCAGCTTCTACACAATAATTAACAAACAATGTAACTTTACAGCACATCTGCACTTAAAGTAAGGATACAGCAGATGAACAACTTACTAAGATTACTTTCATATTCTTCATCATATGGATTATAAAAGTCTTCCCTAATAATGAAACATATCAAAGCCATCACTCCTTTCTAGGTCAATTAAATCTAAGTGTGATAGCAAATGTGGAGAACAGAGCTAGTTTTCATGGGTTCACAGACATTATTAGTGAGGCAGTAGAGAAATACTATTTATATTGAAATTTCTAGCAGAAAGTATGTAACAGGATTTTACATCACCAGACCGACCACATATATGCCAGAAAAATAATATTCTACAAGACGTTATTCACAAAATACTGCACAATCTTTGATTAAGGGGAGTACGTACCTTAATTTTCGCAAAACTTGCGAAATTCATTTTAAAGTATTTTGGTGTTCTTTGACATGGCATATTTCGGCAAAATCGCATTCCAAGTACCCATAATTTGTATTTTTCATGGCCTCTGTCATCTTAAAGTGCCACACCCCCTTCTGCAGACAATACTTTAATCATTGATAACTTTCGAGGATATTTAGGTGTATTAATGAACATACCCTCGTTGCTAAGCAATTGGTGCTGCTGTCAACAACGTGTGATGCGGCTGTGATTGTTTATGTTTGATTAGTTAGGTGCATGTTGTGAGATATTGTTACGGTTAGGCCTATTCCGAGTGTTTCTTTTCAACATGCACAGGATAAAGAAGTTCGCCAGAAGTAAGTTACGTGGGAATCCATTTGGAAATAAGAAGACATGCTTGCAGACAGAGAAGGTTGACGCTGTTCCTAATACGAGCAGTGACTATTTGCTCACCTCTCCCAAAACCTCAAACAACAGCGAAGAAGGTTCAATTAGTTCTCCCATAAGTTCGTGTCATAAAAAGCTGGCAGTTTCTGAAAATGTATAGGTATATAAGGAGTATGATTCAGGTAGCGGCTTTACTGTGCAAATAGTGAAAACATTTCAGTAGGAAACCAGGTTATAGATGTTCAGCTCTAGTGGTGAAATCGTTTGTGCAGTGAAAATATTATAAAAATATTGTCTCTAAAGAGGCAGCATTTCGTAAGGGCCTCCCATGCCTCATAGTTCTTTCGTGTGAAATTTGTTTTCCACCTCAAAATACGTGAACGGTGGACATGAGGTGAACCATCGATTTGTGTATGGCCTCAGGTCAATTGATAAGGGGAAGGCAGGGGGTGATATGCTATTTGCCTAGTTCTCCTACTAGATTTCATGGGATCACAGACATTATTAGTGAGGCAGTAGAGAAAGTCAATGAAGGTAGCCCCTCAGGAGCCTATATCTGAAAATGAGGGGCTTCTAACCTAGATCTCAAGTAAGATTTTATGAGTTAATCTATAATGTGAATTCTCACAGATTTTGTTTTCTTTAGGTGTGCTCAGTTAAAAACTCAAGTGTTTGGTGATTGGCTTCGTGATCTTCACATCATAACATAATTTCCCTCGTGTCCTTGTCACATAGCGGACTCGCCTCCAGGCTCCATATGTTTTCTTGTCCAGCGATCCTCCCCGATATGGTGGAGGTCGGACATCACAACTGGTTCACGTACAGCTCCCTCGGTGGCGTAGCCAATTCGCTACTTGGATTTCGGGCACAGTATATACTACATGTGTTATATTATCAATGTCTGTGCCAGACCTGAATACGTTAAACTAGAAACAAAATACAATGCATTCTAAGTAGGATTAATAAAAATGTTTATGTTGATAATCAGTCTGCAGTGAGCCTTAATGGTAGGATACGTTCTTGGCAGGAGGAAGTAAATTGAAGCAGGTGGAACATTTAATGTGCTTGGGCTGTGTAATCTCTCAGGATGGTAGTTGGGGAAGTAAATAGAATCGAGCTGTATAAAAGCCAATAGAGTGAGATCTCAGTAGTGATCTACAGTATTAAGCAAGAAAGAAGTTATAGCGATTAAATTCTCCCTACATCACTCAGATGGTGGGGTCATGTGGAGAGAATGGGGGTGGAGAGATTACCTAAAAAGGTAATGACTGAGGCTGTAGATGGTAAGAGAATGGGGATGGAGAGATTACCTAAGAAGTTAATGACTGAGGCTGTAAAGGGTAATAGAAGTACAGGTAGACTTTGCTGTATGGAAGTGAGAACTGGGTAGATTCAGGATATGTGATACATAAGCTAGCGGTAACTGATTATAGGGTAGCACGAATGCCTGCTGGGACAAACAGACGGGAGCAATGGCAGGAAGGTACTCGTAATGAATAGATAAAGGCCAAGTTCGAAATGATCACGCTAGTTGAAGCTGTTCATATGAGCAGACTCAGATGGTGGCGTCATGTGGAGATAATGGGGGCGGAGAGATTACCTAAGAATCTAATGACTGAGGCTCTAGAGGGTAAGAGAAGTACAGGTAGACCTGGTTAGATTCAGTGTTGAACGATTCCAAAGTGAAGCAAAGAGGCTGCAATGCCAACTACTAATAGAGGATCATGGAAGCAACTACTTGGCAAACAGAGGCTTAGAGACTAGACTGGAGGCAAAACAGTCTTAAATGAAAATGTGTGTCTGTCTGTAGCCATTCAAAATTTCGGTCGACTGCGTTAATGGGGGAATATCACGAAGGGATCTCGTACCAGTCTCCTGTTTAGAATAAGGTAAGTTGGTTGACCCTTCATCATTTGGGATACCTAGACCATTAAAATACATGAAAATACCAACTTCACACCGAGAGACAAATACGTGATTGTGCTAAGGATATGCTGGCTTCACACAATATAACCATCGCCTATGAGAATTAAGACCTATTCTCAATTAGCTAAGTGTATTAGGCAACAGCATGTATAGAGGGAGGTAATCGGTTTGAGTCCAACATTTGTCAGACATCATAATGCCACAGCATCCATCAACACGGCTTGCACTTTATGTACAATACACAACCTAGTAGCCGACAGCTTCCATCTGTCAAGGTTAACGTCTGAATACACCATTCTTCTGTTGAGAAGAAAATGACAATGAGGTATTCTATGTGATGGAACAAGTAGTAACAAAATAAGGTACTTACCTCTTCCAAATCTCCACCACTCACTGAACATGGTGTTTCTATTTTGAGACTCGGAACAATCTCAGGTATAGACAATTCTTCAATTTTAATATCATCAGTGAGATCAGCATCATCCTGCACAGAAATTACTTGTTTCACAAATACATTACATAGGTACATTACAATACATTACAAATTGTAAACGAGCACTCACGTAATCAAAGAATAAGTTACCTTTCATCTGCCTTTCATTACCTTGATTTGCAATAGACAAGATCTGGACCAGAAACTGTTTTCAAATAGGACGTTCTGTTTTCAGAGTTCACATCCCAGACTTGGGTGTCTAAACTTCATATTGTGCTACTAACTACGGGTACGCCACGTGATATCACAAATCATAAATCTACTTGGCCACAATGCCCAGTGTCAATATCTTTTAAATTATAAAGTATATATATATATATATATATATATATATATATATATATATATATATATATCTTATATATAAAAGTGAAAGTCTGTATGTGGGTATGTATGTGGGTGGGTCTGTTCCGTATACAAATCTACACCGTTCTACCAATCTCAACCAAATTTTGCACACACATAGTTTAGGACACAGAAGGAACCGCTGGCTACATGAATTTTCGATAGTCTTTCTCATTCTTCTGATTTTGGCCCTTTTGCACTCAAGCACAGGCTAATCAAATCATAAAATATACTCATGAAGGAATGGCAAGGCAGATAGTTTCCATGGCAACATAGCTCAAGTCGAGACACGGCCGACTGGATTCGAGTTGTGCTCTGCACTACTGGTATAGAAAATGAGCATCTTTACTTGAAATCCCGTTAGTTATTCAACTGCTCACTCAGCGCTGTCAACCGAGTTTAGCATAATAAAGACTTAATACTATCTATCTACTACATATTTGTCGAATACCACTCACCCACTCACTCATTCATTCATTCATCATGAAATCTAAGAAACCACCGAACGGATTGGAATGAAATTTGGTATGCAGCTTCCTCAGGGGCCGAAAATGCCCGCCAAGAGAGGATTTTTGGATATTCATTTTCTAAAGGGGTGTTAAGGGGGTTGACCTGCATTTCATTGAATAGCAATATCTCCCAATTGGTTTCATTGGTGGATGTGATACTCGGCATATAAACTCATCTTTAAAAATAAGAAGACACGTGTCTGAGGGTTTTTCGATGTGGTGTATATTATGAGGTGAAAGGGGTGAAAAGTGGGGATTGAAAGAATCCTAACGGAGCGTGTATCTCTTAAACGACACAGCCGAGGAGTTTGAAACTCAGCGGGAAAAACATCAGCATAAAAACTAAGTAAATATGTATTACACAGTTTTTTCATAAATCCAATTTAAGGGGCCCATGGGGAGGGGTGAAATTCTAGGGGGGGGGGGGGACGGGGACAGGAAAGAAAGTGTCCTAAATGATTGACTGACTCACTCACTCATCAAACTCAAGGGGGGAAAATGCTTTAAAGTAAGTAACTAGCAGTTCGACAGTTTTTTTCAAAAATCAAATTTAAGGGGTTCATGGGGAGGGGTGAAATTCTGAAAAAAGAAAATTGAAAGAAAAAGTCCTGACTTACTCACTCACTCACTCACTCATCATCGCCCAGCCAAAATTATTGAAGTTAGAAACATGACAGTTTGGGGATATGTTCATTGTATGTCAAAACCGTCTACTAAGGGAGGATTTTCGGATATTCAGGTTCTAAAGGGGTCTTAAGGGGGTTAAACCTGCATTTCATTGAATAACAATATCTCCCGATTGGTTTCATTGGGGGATGTGATACACGGCATATAAACTCATCATTAAAAAATAAGAAGACACGTGTCTGAGGGTTTTTCGATGTGGTGTGTATTATGAGGTGAAAGGGGTGAAAAGCGCTGATTGAAAGATTCCTAACGGAGCGTGTATCTCTTAAACGACATAGGCGAGGAGTTCAAAACTCCTCGGAAAAAAATCAGAATATAAACTAAGTAAATAAGTATTTCACAGTTTTTTCATAAATCCAATTTACGGGGCCCATGGGGGGGGGGGAGAAATTCTGGGGGAAGCGGGAAACAGGATAGAAAGTGTCCAAACTGATTGACTGACTCACTCACTCATCAAACTCAGGGGGAAAAACTGCTTTAAAGTAAGTAAATAGCTTTTCGACAGTTTTTTTGATCAATCAAATTGAAGGGGTTCATCGGGAGGGGTGAAATTCTGAAGAAAAAAAATTGAAGGAAAATGTCCTGACTCATTCACTCACTCATCATCGCCCAGCCAAAATATTGAAGTTGGAAATATGTCATTTCGGGGATATGTTCGTTGTATGTCAAAACCGTACACTAAGGGAGGCTTTTTGGATATTCAAGTTCTAAAGGGGTCTTAAGGGGGTTAAACCTGCATTTCATTGAATAAAAATATCTCACGAGTGGTTTCATTTGTGGATGTGATACTCGGCATATAAACTAATCATTAAAAATAAGCAGACATGTGTCTAAGGGCTTTTCGATGTGGTGTATTATTATGAGGTGAAAGGGGTGAAAATTGGGGGTTGAAGGATTCCTAACGGAGCGTGTAGGCCTATCTCTTAAACGACATAGGCGAGAAATTTGAAACTCAGCGGGAAAAAAAATCAGCTTAAAAAGTAAGTAAATCGGTGTTCGACCGTTTTTTATAAATTAATTTAAGGGGCCAATGAGGTGGGGTGAAATTCTGAGGGAAAAAAGGAGAGAAAGTGTCCTAACTGACTGACTAACTCACTCACTCATCAAACTCAGGGGGAAAAGACAGCTTAAAAATAAGTTAATAGGTGTTGAAGCTTTTTTCATCAATCCAATTCAAGGGGCCCATGGGGAGGGGTGAAATTCTGGTAAAAATAATTGAAAGAAAATATCCTGTCTGACTCACCCACTCGTGACGCCCAGCGAAAACTATTAAAGCTGGAAACATGAAATTTTGGGAATATGTTCACTGTTTGTCGAAAACGTCAACTAAGAAATGATTTTTGTTTATTCGGGTTTTAAAGAGGTGTTAAGGGGGTAAACGTGCATTTCATTGAATAACGATATCTCATGAGTTGTTCCTTTGGGGATGTGATATTCGGTATATAAACTTATCATTAAAAATAATCAGACATATATCTAAGGGTTTATCGATGTGGTGTATATTATGAGGTGAAAGGGGTGAAAATTGGGGGTTGAGGGATTCTTAACGGAGCGTGTATCTCTGAAACGACATAGGCGAGAAGTTTGAAATTCGGCGGGAAAAACAGCTTAAAATAAAAGTAAATAGGTGTTCGACAGTTTTTTTCATAAATCCAATTTAAGGGGCCCTTGGAGAAGGGTGAAATTCTGAAAAAAAAAAACCAGGAAAGAAAGTGTCCTAACTGATTGACTCACTTACTCACTCATCAAACTCAGGGGGAAACCAGCTTTAAATAAGTAAATGGGTGTTCGACCGTTTGTTTCATAAATCCAATTTAAGGGATTCATGGGGAGGGGTGAAATTATCAAAAATAAATGAAAGAAAATGTCCTGACTAACTGACTCACTCATCATCGCCCAGCCAAAATTATTGAAGTTAAAAACATGAAATATTGGGGATATGTTCGTTGTATGTCGAAAACGTCCACTAAGGAAAGAGTTTTGGATAGTCAGGTTCTAAAGAGGTGTTAAGGGGGTAAACGTTTATTTCATTGAATAACAATATCTCACGAGTGGTTTTATTTGGGGGTGTGATACTTGGCATATATACTGATCATTAAAAATAAGCTGACAAATGTCTAATGGTTTTTCGATGTAGTGTATATTATGAGGTGAAAGGGATGAAAAGTGGGGGTTGAAAGATTCCTAACGGTGCGTGTATCTCTTAAACGACATAGGCGAGGAGTTTGAATCTCGGAGGAAATCAATCAGCTTAAAAATAAATAAATAAATAAATATATAAATAAATAAATAACGAAAATTTCTTGCATAACGATGCAAGAAGAAATAAATAAATAAATAAATAAAATAGGTGTTCGACCGTTTTTTCTTAAATGCAATTTAAAGGGCCTATGGGGAGGGGTGAAATTCTGGAAGAAAAACGTCCACTAAGGAAGGATTTTTGGATGTTCACTCTCATCGACCAACCAAAACTACTAAAGTTAGAAGAATGATATTTTGGGGATATGTTTGTTGTGTGTCGAAATCGACTACTAAGGAGGGACTTTTGGATATTCAGGTTCTAAAGGGGTGTTAACGGGGTTAAACCTGCATTTCATTGAATAACAATATCACACGACTATGACGCGAGCGAAGCGAGGCTAAAAATGAGATGGTGTGTGTCTGTGTATTACTCAATCACACAAGTACCACTGGTCCGATTTAAATGAATTTTACATGGAAGTAGCTGATTTACCTGGTTAACATATAGGTTACTTTTGATTTCAATACTTGGCACTATTTAAAATGGCGACCATTTTAGTGACGTCACTACAACCTTTGGTTTCAAACGTTCATATTTCCATTTCAAATAAAAAGAAAACGCTAAGAAATAGCAAACGTTTGATGGCATATACGAGGTTTAAAATTGCATTTTCTATCCGAAAGGTATCTCCAACCGGTAGCGAGTAAAACCTAAATTTGTGCTATAAAACACCGTCAACGCCGAGCGGTGTAGTTGGACAAAATGTTCCATCCTTAATCTCCCTCTGCACAGCACCTCGCCTATCCCCTGTTTTAACTGTCACTTTCACATTTTAATTTATTTATGACCCGTAGCGAAGCACGGGTACTTCAGCTAGTATATATATAAATGTTGGCACATGTTCTTCTGATCTAAGGCAATTCCAGAAATAACCCCCTCCACAGCCTCCGAATGAACTTAGGTAATTCCTCAATGGAATTGAAGAAGTATACTCAATGAAAATTGGTAGGCCTACATTTCCAACTGATCAATGAAATTCATTCTTTTTCAGGAATCATGGCCTACGTTGAACATATCAATGGCGTTCATGTTGTGGTATCCTGATTTTAATCCGCTTCGGGCTCCAATATACTGTTCTCCATTTTCCCTTCCCGATTCCACGTACCTAAACTCTCTCAATTTGCCTTGCTCACCTCAATGTTACCAACATAAACTGCCCTATAAGAGTGCATAATAATCGGCGCCAATGATCCTCTCTTTCTCACACTGCAAAACCTTTGGATCACATACAATTGAGGGAGAACTACACGCACATAACGAAGACTGGGGAAAAGGAAACAGAAGAAGGTAGATATATATTAATAACATCTCATTTATCACAATTCAGTGCACACATTTTGAGAGGTAGTGTTCAATATTCTTCCAGGATTTACGTAAAATCGGTTATTTTACATAATCTTTTATTTCCCACATATCTTGATACATCTCATCTTAGTTTCTAAATTATCGAATCCCTTATTTGTGCCCCAGCCTTTCAGCCCAATTTTCTTATCTTGCATCATCATTGACATCCGCTCCTTATATATATATATTTACAATAACTTCAAAAGAAGTGTCACAGAAGCTGCAAACTCCCAACACGTCGACCCGTTTTTGTTATTGGGTAAAGAGCCACTGCTGTGCTCTAAAATTGACGAGAAGAAACAAGAGGAGAAAACACTGAAAACTGGCTTATAATTGTCTACAAAATAAAGAGAATTTCGAAGAAAGCCTCAATGCCTGAAGAATACCAAATTTAGAAGGACGCAGGTGGGCACCTGAAAGCCACAAGCCAAACGCCTATGAAGGTGTAGAGACCTTGCAAGGGAACGTCATCAATCCCTGAAGAATACAGAACATAGAACCTACAAGAACTTATTAGAGAATATCATCAATGCGAATCTTCCGGTTTGGCCGAAATTATGTTGGTCAGACCTCAAGTAAATCTGTGATCGTATTTAATTCTCAAATTCATATGAACCATCCCTGGAGAGTATAAATGTACTCATTAGCAACATACGCTAGACATAGAGCAGCTCTTGTGAAAGAGCTTACCGCGTCTCACGTCCTTCCCAACCTATTGCACTACTTCAACCATTTCCACAGCAGTCTATCTACACAACTACAAAAACATACTGGGGAATGTGCCTACAGCAGTGTTCTTGGTACAAGACCATAAGAGAACAAAAAAAAACTTTCCTCAAGTCCTCATTTAAGCATGTCACATATCGCCCTGCGTAAAAATCACCCGAGTGTAATATTAAACTAAATAACAGCACAGGTGTATTACAACGCATAAATAGATTTTAAAAAAGGTTATGTAGGTAATAAGGAATCAGTAGTAAGAAAAGGAGTCTATTACGGTAAGAAAATGGATGAATTCTAGTAATATTGGGGTCAAAATTGGAGGTTAGTTGACCAACCAAGGTCAAAAGAAAAGGGCCCGGCACTAGCAAAGAGCAATCAATATTAGGCTCTTTTTTGTATGATTGCTCCTGAACATTTTTTTTTGCCGGTACTTCAGTGATGTGGTGGCCTTCATTCTTCCATATCAGGCTATTGTTAATGTACTCCCTAATAAGGTAGTTTTGGCAAGTTAATACTTAGATTGTACTGTATTTTAATGAGTTTATAACAAGGATTTGTACAAATTATTCTAGAGCGCATGACACTCAATATACACTCACCGGCAAAAAAACGCAACCGTTGAATTTTTTAATAATTCTCATAATTTATTGCAATGAAATTATTTTTATATTAAAAATTATGCATAATTAATTGTTTTTTAAACATTTGAAAACCAGTACACATACAAAAAAATACTTAAAATAAAAAATCTGTTTAATTTTCTAGAATAAGAAAAATATGAGAAAATGTTAAATTTAGACTAATGAAATAGTCGTTTAAAAATGTATCCTCTACATAAAGGAAGAGACCATGTGCGGTGTATTTGCCTGGAATGTAATGTATTCTGTTTCAAGTTCCAATGGCGGTTCTGTTTCAAAAAGATGAAGAAAGAAGTGGCAATAAAGATTATTCATTTAAAACATAAAGAAAGATTCGGTGATGATGATTATTCATTTAATATATAATTGCTGACGACCAAGTTAGAACCCAGACATTGTTCTTTTGATGGTATGAAGCTTGTTTGCCCTGGCGGCCTTTCTACTTCCCCACTAGTCTATAAGCCATATGGTACACAAACAGCACGGCAATCATACCTGACTTGCCGTATATAAGTAAGTTTTAATACGGCATATGGTGTAGACTTCACTTACAATAAGACCCAGGGTGCCGGCAGAGTGAAACTGCAGTATCAATGCAATAACATCAGCTACTGTTAGGTCTTCATATAGAAAACAAGGCTGAGTGATTGAAACCTACAAATAACATATAATCTATAACTAATTCGTATTATAATAAGAGAGGTAATGCAACCCCGATAATCACCTGTATTTCATGTTCTTGTTTAATAGCTGTCCATTCATCTTCAAACACATCACCAGCCTCGTCCTGCAGTTTGATAGAGGGCAACTGTTCATTCGTCTCCTGGGAAGTATTATTATACAAGTATGACGCAATGTAAGATATGCAGACACAATATGAGTTATGTGAAACAAGAAAAGTACAACTCAGCAGATCCTGGTCAGCCTGTTTAGTGTAGAGTATTGCTTGTCAAGCACATCACTTAGATTGCAATGTTACACCATATACAAATTAAAATGCAACTTACAATGTTGTGGAATTCATCTGAATAAGGCAAACAATCTGCCTCAGTCTTGATGAACGGATTATCTTCCATTATAGTCAGGAAACTAGAACACAGAAAGAAAACTTAGGGTAACTTCATAGTCAAATACCATAATTACCCCTGGAAGCCAAATCAGTCTCTTAATTAATAGGCGAATGTTTGTTAGTAGCCAACTCGTAATCCGAATATATTCCTCCAGATACACTGTGATAAGAAGAACATATTATGTTCGTCAACAACGGTGAAACTTATACGACCATGACGCACAACTTACGAACATTCTAAGTCGCATGTTTGCAATTAGGCTATATGCTCATGGTCACGCAAATTTTTATTATTTATCCTTGCGGTTGACAAGACATAAAGAGAAATTAATGGTGCCTGCTTGAGCAGTGAGTCAAAGCATCCCATATTCGGTTTTTCTATGCTTACGTACACACTAACCTGATTTGGGGGCAGGCGAAGGAAATGTAATATTGTCAAACGATAAAGTTCATTACAAACTTATCAACACTTTTAACTAGACTATGTGAAAGTGAACTTGAATTACTGCACTAGCATTAGAAATTGACTTTACTTGCTTTCAAACGCCACAATATAATATAATACTTCATCTGTGTGTTACAAGCCGCACAGATCAAACTAGAACCTTTAACGTCTCCAAATAGACTTTTGAAACATGGGGGTAAGATGTATATTGTCGTCATAAGGCTGTTTTCTCGACAATCAGCTGTTGTAAATTGATAATCTGCACAGGGTGCCGAGCATGTATTACTGCGATAAAACATGTTATAAATACCGGTACCGGTAGCCTAGCTAAAGTTTTTCATGTCCCTACAGAGGATTTCTTGTATTCCAACATGGACTTGTTGCAGGTTTAATTTTAAAAACAATATAGGCCAGTGGCGGCCGGTAATAAATTTGTAGTGTTGCACAACGACCAGATTAATTCATGAAAAACAATTAATTCCGTAATCATATTTTTAGTACTAGAAGTTGAATGTTTCCTTCTATATGTATAGACTCGCTTTGCCCCCGGAGCGTTTGACGAATCGTGTATTTATATGGAAATTAATGGGTTGAAGTGTTTAAAACATATCATTCTGAATTTAGGGTTTTTATGTTTGCTGTGACTTTGTAATAAAAATAAAGACGAATATGTTGCATGGAGATTTTCCTTTGATGTAAATCTTTTAGTTGATTCGTAGATGTCACTTACCAAAATGAAAATGAAAATCCACAGCCTGCTTCCAGTCTCCGACCGGGTCAGGAATGGAATGAATGAAGCCCCCATCTAGCGGCGAGGATATGAACTTTGCCGGCTGCCGAGGCCTGACGCACTCCGCTGGGGGCAATGATTAAATGAATGACAGATGAAATGAAATGATAGTGGAGAGTGTTGCTGGAATGAAATGTTGACAGGGAAAACCGGAGTACCTGGAGAAAAACCTGTCTGCCTCCGTTTTGTCCAGCACAGATCTCACATGGAGTGACCGGGATTTGAACCACGGACCCAGCGGTCAGAGGCCGGCGTGCTGCCGCCTAAGCCACGGAGGCTTACCAAAATGAAAATGAAAATCCACAGCCTGCTTATGCTAATGGTCTGAATAAAATTTTAGTTTTGCTTTGTTATAATTTTCCCATAAGTTTATAGTGTCTTCAGTGTACGAAGTGTACACAATTGTTGCGTGTCATATTCTCGGATTTTTTTGCACTTGCCCTCAATACATTACTTATTATCTGATAATGTTTGGTTACGAGTCCAGATTTTAATTCTCAATAGTGTTATTGTCTCTTTTTGACATCTCTTTCCCTCTTTTTCAATTGATTCCCAATTGAAGAAGGAATGTGCGCACTGCTATGTTTTAAGTCTGTTAGGACATTGCTGGTCCTCTAGTATACTTCTAGTTACGTATAATAAAATGGTGTGGAGTTTTGCCTACTGCCAGTTATATCATGACAGAAATTTCGTTAACGCAGATCCCATAGCCTACCAGTAATACCGTTTTCAGGAACCTTATTATGAAAGGTCTTTTAGCCTACTGCCGGTTACTCTAGGCTATATCATGGCGGGAAGATTTGATAAAGCAGGTCCCCTATGAAAACAGTCTGTTTTAGAGTGTGTGGTGTGGCTAACGGGTTCCCAAAATGCCGATGCACTGCCGTTCAGAACATGTAATATAACAACCCAGTAACAAATCCCAGAAACTGTAAATTTCTTGGAACTAAGAAACGTACACAAACGCATAACCTCAGTAATTAGTTTACAACATTACGCATATTTGCAAAGATAGATTCGTTTCCCCATTCAGTTCTATATGTGGTTGGCAATAACATTTGACTTTCTATTACGATTATTGTTATTATTATTAAGGGGACGTGGTGGTTCTGAAGTCACGCCTCTTGCCTCTAACCAAGGCTGACTGGGTTCAATTCTCGTCGAATGCAT
Organism: Meconema thalassinum; assembly: GCA_946902985.2. NCBI lineage: Eukaryota > Metazoa > Arthropoda > Insecta > Orthoptera > Tettigoniidae > Meconema > Meconema thalassinum. Next base: position 26,842,283 of record OX336395.1, read on the forward strand.
GCGAGACTTACCAACTGAATTATCAAGTAGAGTGGTTGGGAATCCACAAAAAAGGAGGAGGTCACGTGCCTCATGTTCAAGAGATTAACGGTCATATCAAATTACAAACTTCCTTCCATTTTCACTAATATGATGTGTAGACTACACGGTTCTTTAGTCACCCGATTATTAATCACAGGAAGAAAAATAAGTCTATATATTGAATATCAGTTTCTATATGGTAAAATGTAAATAAACTATCTACAATATTGAGCCCCCCCCCCCTAAATATGCCCCTCGATTAACATCCTAATATGATAATTTAAAAGCATACAGCAGTATGCTTAGAATATATGAAAAGAAGTAGCAATTTCATATCCGCAGTGAATATTATTAAGTATTAAGTACCGTACGTAAAATGTATCATGTCATGGCTTAGAGCTACAGAACCAAAACCAACTTTGATCATTCTAAGTCATAATACCAAACCAGTTATATTAAATACGTTTGTGCAATACAACCGTAAAGTTAATGCAGAAAAATAAAAGAAATACACTGAATGTCGGTAGGATTCGTCACAATAATCTGTGAATTTAAGTTGCTGTTCCTTTCAAAAACGGCTAAGAGCAGTCAAGTACTGGCAAACGGAATAATTCAATTGACGAAAAATAAAACCCGTTATCAGAATAAAAGCATACTTTTAAAAATATTAGGTATTATACCTTCTTAAAAACGCATTCAGAGACAGCAACTCACATTATACAAACGGCACGAAGAGTTTAAATTAGACTCAAAATCACGTATTGTTTCGACCCAAACAAACCCCTCTATACATATTATTACAATACATAATCAGATCATACTGGAAATAAACCAATAAACAACAAACAAAGGGCAAAATAACGTTACGTTTCTCGACCCAAATAGACCTAATAAATCCTATATAATTATTGCTAAAACACACAAATCTGAAAATTCATTCGGCTCACTTTCGATAACAGTCCGATAAACTCTAAAGTATTACGGCCAAAAATATAAAATCGTAATTATCTCCTTTATTCCAGGTCGGATAATACAATCTAAAATCGTAAATATCTCTAATATGAATTTCAAGAGCTCCATTCAGTCAACTGATTATTAACCAGAGCCACACAATGCATGTATACAGTATAATGAATATCAAGATCCTGGGTCTTAAAATGTAAATTTTGAAATTTGTGTTGCTATATTGAGCCCCCTTAATATATTCCCAAATGCAAAATTTTGACATTTCGGAATTTTCCCTTTGGTTACTACCCACCTTCCACCATCATGGCAAATTTCAGCTTTATACGTGTTCAGGAATACCATTAGAATTTTGATTCTCATTATGATGAGTACATGTGGTTTTATTTATATAGAAGGAGGCTTGAGATCATACTTGAAAAATTCTATCACTGAAACCAAAATAAAACAGTCGGTAAAGTTGCAAAATAAAATTACGGTTCTTGACCTAAAAAGACCTAATAAATCGAATGAAAGCATTCTTAATTCACAAATTTTGAAAATGTATTCGGTTAAAACCGCTCGAGAACTTAGAAAAAAATCGGCCAGAAATCTAAAATCGTAAATATCTCTAATATGAATTTCAAGAGCTCCAATCTGTCAACTGATTATTAACCAGAGCCACACAATGCATGTATACAGTATAATGAATATCAAGATCCTGGGTCTTAAAATGTAAATTTTGAAATTTGTGTTGCTATATTGAGCCCCCCTAATATATTCCCAAATGCAAAATTTTGACATTTCGGAATTTTCCCTTCGGTTGCTACCTACCTTCCAACATCATGGCAAATTTCAGCTTTCTTCGAATTCGGGAATACCATTAGAATTTTGATTCTCATTATGATGTGTACATGTGGTTTTATATATAGAGATAGGAATGCATAATTCTGTTCTTTAATAATTCAGGATATCATATAGCAAGTTACTGTCAACTGACTGAAAAAGCGGGGCGCGCCAGCGGTCTAGGAGCGCTTGTCCGTTTGGTCGTAGCCAAGCCCAAGCACCGACCAGATCTCAATAGTAAAGAGTATGGCAGAGATGCTAGACCGGGTAAGCCCTATCCCTACAGTTAACACGGCTGGATGTTGCTCACAGATTGCAACAAGGAGCCGAGGAGCAGGCGCGGACGGAGACATCCGAGATGCTTCGTCAACTGCCGAAACCATGTCTTGCAATGTTGCGCGTGAACTTGTGACACTCGCAGTTCTCGCCCTCATAAATAACTTACGTTGTTTAGTTCACTTGAAGGTTTTCATGAAGACTAACTTATATTCCAATTTTAATCCGATGAAATTGTGATGTCTCTGACCTGCGGCATTCGTTATGAATGAGGAACATCCGTTTTACCGCGCAATTGAATACAGTTTTCTCTGATATCAAGCAGTCTTTTACCATATCACCTCATGGGTGCCCGCAGGAGGTGGGGGAGGAGAGGGGGGGGGGGGGGCAAGGAGGGGCCGTGTCCCCACCCCATGAAATCCCGAGAATATTTCGACTGTTCATTGTCACACCAGTTTATTTCATAAAGTGATGTTACTGATGGTTAATTATTTAGATGTAGGGATAATTCCACAGTTTTATTTAACTTAGTAATTTGGGATTATTTGAGAATATCATCAGTTATTTAAAAAATCGGCGAACTGGATTAACATTATTATTTTAATGAACTGCTTGATTTTTAATTTTGTCCATACATGGTGATACAACTACTTTTTGCCTGTTTTAAAAGAATGAATATTTTGACAATGATTCACAAAGAAAAGCGAACTCCTATGGACAAAAACTCTGAACTAAAAAGGTTTAAGAGCAGCCAAATATTGTCCCAAAGCAAGTAAGAAATGAAACGAAAATTGCGTAGGAGGGGGCTGTAAGTCTCAATATCACCTAGTGACATGTAGGTAAAAAAATAAAAAATACATGCCCCCTCACCTAGAAAAAAATCCTGCGGGTGCCCATGAACCACGTTAATGAAAATAGTGCAACACCCAGGAAAAATATCCGCCAGCCGCCACTGGATATGGTAATCGCGAATTTGGCTCTGGCAACTTATGTATGTACGAAAAGTATGCTAATGTGAAGACGAAGGATGTCCGATGAAGGATAATATAATTTGTAACATTTCTACCCTAATATCTAGGCCTACCGAACTTATATTTCTGGTCCTCCCTTTAAAACAATTAAGGAAAGATTGTAGTTTAACGTGACCGTTAATCTCGAGATCATAAGCCACGGGACCTCCTTTTACTTGGAATCTGAACCACAGGTTATGGCATTTCACTTTGAAATTCTCACATGCATTGACCGGGAATCGAACCCGGTTCGCCGTGGTGAGAGGCCAACAGCTTGACCGCAGCGCCACCACGCCCCCTTAAAACAATTAACAGTACCTACTATTGCAGTGTATAGTTTAAGAATAAATCCTATATTTATGTCTTAACATTTTACTGCTATTTAGTCCAATAAAATGTGGTTCAATCAATATTATTAATGGCGTAAATATTATTATAATATTAAGACCGGTTTATTTTTCCTGTCTCAGAGAATGGTCTCCTTTGCAACTCCTTTGACTCCCCTCCTGAAAATATCTTACCTTCTATTGGTGGGGGCTTTGCTGTATTGGTGGACAGAAGTGTGTTCCTCCTCTAGGCAGGGAGTGTAATGGTTATTTTAAACTTGCCCACCAGTTCTACGTAACCAATGCAAGATTATAGAAGAATATTTCCATCTCTGGCCAAGTTTTGATACATTTTCTGCTGTTTTATATGCATTCAAAGGCTGAAAATATTCCCAACATTTGGTGTTATTTAAAGTTTTGTGAATACTTTTATTATCTAACAGTGCCGATTGTACAGGTGATTATTTCGCTGGAGCGGGGTCAGTGGCCAGCTGCAGTTCACGCAGTGGCGTAACCATGAGGGGGTTAGAGGGGGTTAGACCTTCCCCCCCCCCCCCCCATTGGAAAAACGGCAGGTTGTGATTTGTGTCTGTGGGGATGTACTGTTGTCGCCTTTCGGCCCGGGTCCTCATCTGTGGCTACACACGTCTTCATGACAACTTATAACCACAGTCTACCTACAGATCGCGAAGCTTGGCTCACATGTTTCTACAGCTAGACAATAATGCTCTCATGAAGCCAGCAAGAATGTGCCGACTGCGCTATGTTGGTGTATGTTATTGTTGCTGGATTTACTGTATGTGAGCATTGTGAAAAGGTAATCTCTTTAATTTAACATGTGCTTTACAAGAGGAGATGTGCAGTTCAATAAACAGATCTAATATTAGAAGAAATATTTCAGTGTTACTAAGTAACCTATATGATCGCTTTTCAGTCGGTCAACAAGAGTGTTCGGTACCCATTTAGATTAGGTGGACAGTGACAATTTATCTCCTAATTCCTGAAATGAAAAATACATGAATCGTTTATACACTTAATAAAACACTTCTCACATAAAGGAGGGGGGGGGGTGTATGAGAAGCGTTTTTATTGTGTATATAAATTATTGTATTATTATTTACACAGGGAAATCAATTGTTACTCCTCGTCCAATGTAATTGGGTGCATTCGTGTTGACCGACTGTTCAAATAGCAAGACGACACCCGAGTTTCCAAAGGACCCTAGAAGGTAAGATTTATCTATGGATTTTAGGCTAGTATATAAAGCTTTTCAAGGGGAGCGTGATGGTGCAGTGGCTTAGCTGCTCGTCAATCACCCGGACGGCCGGAGTTTCAATCCCGGTGACAGTGGGTGGAATTTTCACCTGAAAAATTACGTGGCGTCAGGAAGGGCATCTGACCTCAAATCCCCGGCCAAAACCAAAATAAGCCTGATTGGTTCCGGCGGCCACCATTAATTGGGATATGCAGTAGAAAGTATTATAAAGCTCTTCAATCAAACAACGGAACTAGGTCATTAACTGGTTATAAATCAATAATAATGTTATTGGATTTAGGTACCTTTTAATTACTGTGGATTTATGAGACACCGGGGTGCCGGAATTTTGCCCTGAAGGGGATCTTTAACGTGCCAGTAAATCTACAGACACGGTTCCCTCGCATTTATGCACCCTTAGATGCCAGCCGACTGCCTCAGGATTAGATCCTGCAACCTTGGGCACAGCAGGGAGAACGTTAACGCTGAGCCACGGAGCCAGTCGGTTATAAATCAGAAGCATGTCTCGGTAGGATATCTAAGCATGGCTTTGGTGGCGTAGTCGGTAGTATGCTGAACGGCTATGCCCAAGTTCAGGGGTTCAAACCCAGTCGAAGTCGTCGGGCCCATGTCATAGATTTATGGCACGTAAAGGAACTGACAACTACAATTGGTAGTGTATAGCCAAAATGTGTAGGCTATTGGGTTAGACACGCTCTATCAAGTTCAAACGTACGCCGTTGGGTCTCAGTGACAGTGGCGTCTGGTAGCTAAAATTGGAACTACTTGACATTGAAATTGGGGAACCTACGGGCGTTCATGTGAAATGCCCTGCTATGGCCATTGGCTGAAAATCAAATATAATATCTATGCATTTTGTAAATGAAGCATACGGTAGGCTAAGTAAACGTAAAAGATGTCATCTTAAACGCGTGACGACGTTTCAATTATCAGATGTAGAAAATGGCTTTTTAATAGTCAGAGAGCTGATTTAATGAATAAATATTTTGTACAATAATATAAACTTATTCTCGATTCCTTTGGAAGCAAGCCAATTTATGTCGCCAGGATAATGCTCACAAACTTAGATGTAAATTGTGTAATACCTGGTCTCCCACATGGCTGCTGTGAAGGTACGGTGCACAATTGTTATTGCCGATATTTTGTAAAATTGGCATTGTATTATTTTTTCAAATTCAGGAATGAAAGGTTTAAAACCCACAGAAAAAATACGAAGTACCTACGATTGAGCCATTTAAGACCTAAATACCTTTTTATACTTTTCGTTTCACAAATCACACTGGTATTTTTACTAATTAACTATAATGTTAAAGGAATAACTAGCTTTTGATATGGTTAAGAATTTGATATTTTATTATACCCATACTATCAACCCGCCCTGGCTTCACTTGGTATCTTAAAGTGGTCACTCAGCGTAAGCTTAAATGGCGCACGGACAGTATGCCTCGGACGCAATTCAGAAAAGCCGAGGTGAACAGCGAAACTCCAAACACTTACAGTCTACTCTTCTTTGAAGTCTTAACTCGACACGAATCGACATTTAATGCTGGCCGAAGATGGGGTATTGGGCTCGCTCGCTAGCTCGTTAACTCGCTCCGAAACTAGAAATTTAAATTTCCACTGAATGGAGATTGTTGGAAGAAATTAAAACGTAAAATCACTTGGCGATGTATTAAAAATAAGGATATGCTGTCGCGGACTTCCTTGCAGAACTTTTCATGCTGACCAATTCTTACACTCATAGTATATGGATATTTTTAATGGTTTAGCCAGCGTACGCTTGAAAGGCGCATGGGCGGCAGGTTTTCCTTCGACACGATTCACTGAAATCGTTACTGCTCGGCTTCCTTTGGTCATAAATGAATGTTGTCCTACAGAAACCTTCCTCGAGAAATTCTTTACTGAATGGTGAAAACCGCATCAAAATCCATTCAGTGGATTTAGAGATTACCAGTTACATCCTGGAATCATGGACTTGGTTTTATGTAGAGATGCCAGCGACTATCATTAAAACAAATACATGAATTTATAACTAGTATGGACTATGAATTCTACGTAAGACTAATTAAATACGTCATACAACTGTACCTAGGGATACTCATAGAGGACTGAACTAATAAAAACAAAGCATTCTTTTTATGTTTCTATGAATTAAAAGTGTACAGTATATCAAGGTTGTGGCTTTTTTCTGTAGTAGTTGGTGATTTAATGTGACTTAAGTTTACAATGGACATAATCACTCAGGTGAGTTAAAATTTTAAAAACCCTTGCAATAGTGAAATCATCTGTTCCGCGAATAACCTGCTCAAGGCAGTTGCCAGCTTGCTGGCCGCCGCGAGCGCTAGTGTCGCGTCACTCACAAAGAGGATGCAATTTCGTAGCGCAGCGAGCTTCGCGACTGTGTATTTTAGACTGCGGTAATACAACTCCGTCCTTCCAGGGTTGCCAATCTAACTTTTCCCTCGCGAAATAACTTATAGCTTATTTCAAACTGAGGCTAGCGCCAAATAATTTTGAATCCCACACAGCGGGACAATATTAGCCTTTTTTTTCTTTTCTTGGCGGGAGAGAAGTTATATGTAAATTAATCTAGTTTTTATTAAAAATAACGCGATTTAATAAAGACTTAGAAAATTCTATGGGTACATTAACACTAATTTTGGGATCATTATTAACATCTTGAGCATGAGATCAGCGTCAGCCGATTTGATTCATATTAAGTAAACATATGTCCAGCAATTCCCCGAATAACGGTTATCTCCCAGTTACGAATGAGTGAAATTTGTCGCCTGATTAGTGAAAGCAATTAAACCTCTTTCCGGCTGCATGTAGTATTTGTAAGGACCTAGGTAAGTGACAAAAATCTTCGAAAATGATAGTTTAGGCTTTCAGGGCTAATTGCAATATAAAGCACAGGATCTTGTTGGAAAAACTGAATAAACATGAACATGAGTACCGGTATTGAATTACAGTAGAACGTCGTTTATCCGGACTAATTGGGACGAAAAGTGTTCCGGATAACAATTTTTCCGGATAATCGAACATGCGTTTATTTCATAGGAAAAAACTTGCATAGTACATTATGGTGATACATTTAAATTTTAAATTCTTATTTATTGAATGAATAACTATAGCAAAAACATTTATGGTACATACATGAAAGTCCTTTTCTACAGAACTGGAAAAATTATTTGTTTTTTTGTGTGCAAGATTTCCTCGTCGTTTCTTAGCAGCTGAATCGCGTATTGTCTTTAAAAGAAATTGAGTTGAGCCATGGTGTAAGTATAATTACATCATGAGTTGAGCTACTTTCTTCTGTTTTTCATACCAAAATAGCGCCGTTTCTGATGCAGTAAAAGCTTCTCCATGACTTGGTCCGCCTTTCTTTTTGCTCGTCCGGATAACTGACGATCCGGTTGTTTGACGTCCGGATAAACGACGTCCTACTGTACTCATAAATCAACATGATACATCGTGAGAGGACATGCCCTCTTTTGCTGAGCCCTCCGTAAATAATTTATCTTGTTGAGAGATACGCAGTCTTCATGTTGGTAGCACAGATATATTTGAGTTTATTTTGTTCCTGTCAGGGGAACAGGAATGTTCTAGATTTACCATTGCGGTGAGACATTTTAGTCAAAAATTAACATAATTTTTTAAAGAACTGATTTGTTTTTGTCTTTTGAACATATTACACGAAAAATTGGGGATCAAAATACATGAAACTTTTCATAGAGAAATGGAAATACTTGAAGAGTTGTTGTTAATTCAATTGAGGGGCTTGAGACACCTTGGTCATCAGCCCCATGTAGTTGGGAGTGTGTTGAAGCTGTCTGGCAACCTGTATTGCTGTGATGATTGCAGTTGTGTGTGTAAATGTATCTGGGACAGGGATGGAGTAGACGCTGCGGGATTTGAGCAAGGTACTATCCCGGCGATTTCCTGTAGGGAGTGTGTCAAAACCCGGGCAAAAACACACTCAGAATAATCGCTGTCAGCACCGGGATTCGAACCTACGATATCCGTACTTACCACAGCTGCCCTCTCGGCCATGGTGCACGTGCTTGAGTACCTATAACCCCCCCCCCCCCCCATTGGCCGATCCTGGCTAGGCTACTGAGTTCACGCCACTAATTTTGGCCGGTGAGCCCCGGTTTTACAGTCTTACAGAGGACAGGTGGCGAACCTCAGGCAAGTGCAATTGATATGTGAGTTCCTTTCCGCGCAACTGAAAACTCACGTATCAATTGCACATGTCTGAGGCTCACCGACTGTCCTTTGTTCCACTGTGAAACCGGGAATGACCGGCCAAAAACCGAGGCGTGAAGTGTACCAGGCGCGTGCACGCCTTCCGCCAGTCTACCGAACTCGTGCCGCAGATTGCGCGGAGGTAGAAACCGTAAGAGAATACATTAGAATAAATTCACCAGCAAATCATGATTAAAGAACTTACGTTTTCACAAAAGATGCTCAAAATGTTATCCTCCAGCTGACAGACAGACGTTGTACCGTGTAAATAAATTAGCGTTCACGCGTTGTAATTCCCTTCGATCGTGAGGGATATCTGCTGCTGTATGTTGCTCCACTGGAATACGGGTAGGCCTAATTGATGTGTACACCCCCAATTAAACATCAAACGGGCTTAGGACCGTGCATCGATTTTTTCAGTACACACGCGGGGTGCTATTAGGAGTAGCTACATAATGAAACGATGTAACATCCAAAGATTTAAAATTCAAGTGTTGAGGAATTTTGGCTATTGTCATTTGTCAGCCGAGAATCTGGGCTTTATTTTTATATTGTGCATTTCGTTTGAGCGCAGCCAATTAGTCCGGACACCTGGGGTGAAAAGCGACGACAGATACAGACCAGTAGGTGTGCTAGCTGCGAACAGCTGGGAATGGTCCGTTGTTATCTAGCCACACACAAGTATGGCTGCGATGTTACGGTTTCTAACTCCGCGCAATATGCGACCCAAGTTCAGTTGGCTGGCGGTGGCCTCACTCCATCAAAACATCACCCTGTATGCATTCGATATATTAAGGACCAGGACGAACACATTCCAATTCTCGACAGCTGCTACTGTATCAGTTTTTTTTTGCTTAGTGACCAACGGCCAGTTTCTACATAGTTAATGTTCGCTAACACCTAGACTCCCTAAACCAAAAATAGTGTATATAAAATATTACTAGGATGTACTCCTGTAATTCAACAGAGGATTTGCGCACAAAATGTATGGAGTTCGTTTTTTTTTTGTTTTTTTGTTTTTTTTTGCTATCGCTACGAAATAGCATCTTATTTGGAAACTTATTTCCCGTTTGATTTATGGCATGCTGTAATAGCCTACGCCTATAGAACAGAAGGTCTAGTGTTACCTTCCCTGGAACTGGGTAAGTGATCAATACTATTTAATATAACCCCCAAGAAATACTGTGATTTCTCATCAAGTTGCCAGTGTTTCACCTTAGTGTCCCATCTCATCAAGTGTTCCGGCACACCTCACCACGACACTGACCAGTACATGAATAACTAGTCATAGATCACATTGATTTTAATATCAAAATTCTGCAAACTCACCCTCTTTGCTCTTTACGATAAAATGATTCAACTAATCATTCGAGAGAATTCCTGCTTTTGCTCTTGAATAATTTGAATGTAAAGGATAGTGTTAGAGAAATGTTTAATCTTCAGAAATACCACCAAAGACAACAGTTCAACAAAAACACCAAAATAATAACAATACCTCTGGTTTTAAAAAACAAAACTCTTAAAAGTGCAATAATGCTCACTGAAAAAGGGCTGTCAAAAAATATTTTATCGACCTGCCTAGAATCTGTTATATAATTGAGGTAATTCATAATTTTATTGTGATGTTGCTCTATGATAGCTTAGTGTTCTAGATGCTTGTTCCTCACCGAGGCAAACCAGGTTCAATTCCTGATTAATAAATGGTCGACATAAAAAGGAAATCCTGTGGCTGAAAAATTTCAAATTTAATAGCAATGGTTTAACGTCCTCTATTATTGCAACGGTTTGAGAGTTCCCGGGGTTCCTGAGTTATCCCCTGGAGGGGTTCTGCAAAATGTCAGTAAATATACAGACACAGGCCTCCTGCATGCCAGGATCCAATCCCACAACTTGCGTGTAGTAGACAAGGGCCTTATGATGGGTCAGGTATTTGGTGCAGTCATTGACTTGATGCTTTCCTTCTCCGATCGCACTACATGTAGCAGTGGTTTCAGGATTAGACAGATGGCTGACTGAATTCTTTCCTATGCCGTTACAAGGCCCTTGGGCCAATATTTCAGAATACTAATTGTTTAAGAAATTACCATTTTTAGCCAATTTTCATTTAGAAACAAGTTCCATGAAGAACTAAATATCCTACTTACATTAATTGCCTCCATTAACATACATATTGTCAGTTTGATTGCTGTAATTGATTGGTGGACAGTGTGTCCTGATCATGCGATTGAATTTAGAATAATACAACTACACAATAATATTCATGTAATAGAATAGTACATAATACTAAGGCCTATATGTAACAAATAGTTCCGTGAAGAACTATACAGCCTATTTTCATATATCATACTCATGTTAATTGCCTCTCTCTACTGTACATACTAAATTTCAGTTTGAAGGTTGTGATAGATTCGTAGATATTGAGAACCATCTAAATATTTCAGATGATTGCCAGGTTCGATTTTGATTTATGTCCTATTACATGAAGATTATTGTGTACGTGTGGTACTCAAACTTCAATCGCATGATTAGAACACAAGAAGTAAAAACGAGATTTTAAAATTTCGCACAGCTGCCATCTTGTAGTTATGAAAACAATTGACATAAATTAAATGCCAGTGGATTAACATTTGTACAGGGTCTTTCACTGAAAGTGCGGCCGGCAGCGTGGCGCGTAGAGGCAGATCACTGAGCTTAGGGTCGAGAGTCCGAAGCATCAATCCAACAGCACTTCCTTCCTTATCTTAATTATAACATATGCTGCGATATGCTCGTCTGACCTTTATAGCTGCACGTTCTACCTGGAGCGCGGCGCGTAGAGGCACATCGCTGAGCTTAGGGTCGAGAGTCCGAAGCATCAATCAACAGCATTTTCTTCCTTATCTTAATTATAACATATGCTGCGATATGCTCGTCTGACCTTTATAGCTGCACGTTCTACCTAGAGCGCTGCGCGTAGAGGCAATTCACTGAGCTTAGGGTCGCGAGTCCGAAGCATCAATCAACAGCACTTCCTTCCTTATCTTAATTATAACATATGCTGTGACAGCAGCGCGCTGCGATATGCTCGTCTGACCTTTATAGCTGCACGTTCTACCTGGAGCGCTGGGCCGGCCGCACTTTGAGTGAAATACCCTGTATAAGCATTTAACGTGCAAAGTTTCACTGTACACGGATGGTTAAATCGCGAGAAACGTCCATTTAAATATTTATAATTCGCGTAGCCGCCGTGTTGGATTTGTGATCACCAGGTTACTGAAAGTCCTATAGCTGAACTTATGTTCATAGCTTCTATGAGCATAAAAAAAGTTCAGTTCGATTGCTGTAAAAGATTCGTAGATATTGAGAACTGTCTAAATATTTCGGATGCTCGCCATTTTGGATTGATATATGTATAGGCCATGGAGTTATGTATCATTAAAGGAAAATTATTGCAAAGCTTCATTATTCAAACTTTCACTTCGATCGCATGATTACGACACAAGAAATAAAAACCTAATTTTAAAATTTCGCACAGCCGCCATCTTGAGGTTATGTAGACAATTGACCGAAATTAGATGCCATAGCATTACAATATGTATAATCATTTACTGTACCACATTTCACTGCGCTCTAAGAGTTAAATCTCGAGAAAAGTCTATTAAAATGTTTCAACTTCGCTTGTCCGCCATTTTCGTTTTGCACTTTACAGGTTCATGAATGTTACATAGATTAACTTGTTGTTGTTGTTTGAGTCTTCAGTCTTTTGACTGGTTTGATGCAGCTCTCCATGCCTCCCTGTCCTGAGCTAATCGTTTCATCTCTACATAGCTCCGACACCCTACATCGGAGGCAATCTGTTTAACATATTCTAACCTTGGTCTACCCCTACAGTTTTTGTCCTCGACCCTTCCTTCCATAACTAAGCTTGCTATTCCTGGGTGTCTTAGTATGTGTCCTACCAACCTATCTCTTCTCTTCATTAGCAGTCGCCAGAAACATCTCTCCTCTCCCACTCGTCTTAATACCTCTTTGTTTGTAAACCTATCTACCCATCTGATCTTCATCATTCTCCTGTAACACCACATTTCAAATGCTTCAATTCTCCTCTTTTCTGCTGCACCAATAGTCCAAGTTTCACTTCCATAGAGCGCCACGCTCCAGACAAAGGCTTTCAAAAATGACTTCCTAATACCTAAATCTATATTCGATGTCAGCAGATTCCTTTATTGTAGAAATGCTTTCTTTGCCTGAGCCAACCTACTTTTAATATCCTCTTTGCTTCGTCCATCACTGGTTATTCTGCTTCCTAAGTAACAGAAGTCTCCTACTTCCTTCAGCTTTTCACCTGCCAATTTGATCTCCATTGAGGTTTCTGATTTATTTCGGCTGCATTCCAGTATTTTTGTTTTACATTTATTTATTTATTTTCATCATGAATTCTTTCCGTAAGACGGAGTCCATACCATTCAAAAACTCATTCAAATCCTCAGGCTTGTCGGCCAAGATGACGATGTCATCAGCAAATCTCAGAGTTGAAATTATTTCTCCTTGAATCTTCACTCCCACTTTAAATTTTTCTCTAATTTCCTTCATTGCTTGTTCAATGTAAAGATTGAAAAGTATGGGTGATAAGTTGCAGCCTTGCCTTACACCTTTCTGAATACCAGCTTCTCTCTCATGTCCTTCAACTCGAATGACTGCTGTCTGGTTTCTGTACAGATTGTATATCACCCTCCTATCCCTGTACTTTATTCCAATTGATTTCAAAATGTCAAACAATTTAGTCCAATCAACGTTATCAAAAGCCTTTTCTAAGTCTACAAAAGCCATGAACGTTCTCTTATCTTTCCTTATTCTACCTTCTAAAATCAGCCTAAGACTTAGTACAGCTTCCCTTGTTCCTACATTTCTCCTGAAACCAAACTGGTCTTCACCCAACTCCGTTTCTATCTGGCTTTCAATCCTCTTGTAAATTATTCTAGACAGGATCTTTGAAGCATGAGTAATCAAGCTGATTGTACGGTAATCTTCACATCTGTCAGCTCCCACTTTCTTTGGTATAGGGATGATAGCATTCTTCTTGAAATCAGGGGGTACCTCACCTGTCTCATAAATCCTACACACCAAGTGAAATAACCTGATCAGACCTTCATCTCCTATGCAGCGTAGCAACTCAATCGGTATATCATCTATGCCTGGTGCTTTGTTCCTGCTTAAGTCTTCCAAAGCTCTATCAAATTCTGATCTCAATATTAAATCTCCTTTCGCATCCTCATCAATTTCCTCCTCCCTTTCCATTACATGATTCTCAATCTCCTTTCCCTTATACAAACTCTCTATGTAAGCTTTCCATCTCTCAACCTTTTCTTCCCTATCTGTTAGAGGATTTCCATTTGTGTCCTTAATATTACAGCATTTAGTCTTCTTTTCCCCAAAATTATTCTTAATCCTTCGATAAGCTGTGTCTACTTTTCCTAATTTCAGACAATTTTCTATACCTGCACATTTCTCTTTCAACCATTCTTCTTTCGCTTCCTTGCACTTCTTGTTAACCTCATTTCTCAGACGTCTGTATTCTGCTTTCCCCTTTTCATCTCTTAGATTCTTGTGTTTCCGCCTTTCATCCATCAATTCTAGTATATCCTGAGTGATCCAAGGTTTTCTACCTATTCTTTCTTTCCTACCAATGTTTTCTTCTGCGGATTTTGTTATTTCATTCTTCAAAAGTGCCCATTCGTCTGCAATTGAAGTTTGTTTAGGGTTTTTCATTAGTCCTTCCTTTATACTCTTCTTGAATCTTTCGTTTACATCATTCTCTTTCAGTCTGTCTATTGCCCACCTTTTTGGCTTTTGACTTACCAGTGCCCTTTATCACTGTACAAAATTTCAGGATGATATCTGTAAAAGTTTCGGAGATATAGAAATATTTCGCACAGCCGCCATTTTGAGGTTATGTAAACAATTGAACTAACTTAGACGCCAGTGCATTACAATGCGTATAAACATTTGCTGTACCAAGCTTCATTACGTTTGGATGGTTAAATCGCGAGAAAAGTCTCAAATTCGCTTGACCGCCATGATGGTTTTGTAGTTACCAGGTTTTTGAAAGTCCACATAAGGTAAACTTTTAGTATAAACCTGCAACGATCAAAAGAGCCTGCGCAAAGCACACTTCCCCGCGCATTCACTCTGAGTGGATCTGCGACGTCACAGAGGAGCGGTGGAGGGAGTCACATGCTATCTGGCCGCCATACTGAGCACACTGCATAGACGCGCCAATTCGTTGCCAATTGTGTACCGTATCCATTTTCGCGCTCTTATTGTTTTGTCAGTTTTATATAAGTTCTCTTTCTTTATTGTAGTCCTATAATCCCTTGTTGTGTAGCGTGTATTTTATTGATCCCTGTGTTTATGTACGGCATATAGTGTTTTGTACCATGCTATTCTAGTAATAGTATAATTTGAATTTCATTATGGCTTCTACTTCAAAGTCTGGTAGCAAATCTGGACGACCATTAAGGGGACAAGCTAGAGAAATAATCTATAACGTAACTGCTCTCCTACGGGAACAGAATACCGTTCATAAACTGAATTATAATGTTGTGGCTTCAACAAGTGAAGCAACCGGTGTTTCAAAGTCACTCGTGAAGCGTATAATAGCGGAAGGGAAGACGTTTATGGCCAAGGGTCGGCTGCAGGTTTCTACACCTGATGGCAAAAGAACAGTCCATAAGAAAAGGATCGAATTAGATGACTTTGATAAAGGTAAGATACGTCGGAAAATAAGTGAATTTTACGTGATGAAAAAAGACTGTACCTACACTGAAGAAACTAAACAAGGTGTTAAAATCAGAAGAAATACTTGACTGTAGCAGAGAGTATCTTCGAAGGCTGTTGAAAGAGATGGGGTTCCGTTGGGCTAGGTGCCGTAGTTCTCGAAAGTTGTTAATAGAAAAACACGATATCGTGGCATGGAGAGGAAGGTACCTCAGACAAATTCGTCAGTACAGAGAGAATGGTCGGAAAATAGTGTATTTAGATGAGACATTCGTTCATTCTACTCACTCTGTCCCATCGTGCTGGCAATCTGATACAGAGCTGGGAAAATTACGGGCTATAGGGAAAGGCCCTCGCAGTATTGTTGTGCATGCCGGGGGAGAGGAAGGCTTTGTAAACAACGCCTTATTGATATTCAAATCAAAGTAAAAAACAGGGGACTACCATGATGACATGAACTTTACCAATTTTTCTACTTGGGTGGAAAGGCAACTGCTGCCGAACTTAAGTCCAAACAATGTGATTGTATTAGACAATGCCAGTTATCACAGCGTACAAGAGAATAAGAAACCAACACTATCGTCGCTCAAAAAGGACATAGTTGATTGGCTTACGCACAACAACATACAATTTGAAGAAAGGATAACCAAAGCGGATTTGTTGATGTTAGTGAAAAATGTCCCTAGTGAGAAGACCTACAAAATTGATAAAATGTTTACTAATGCCGGGCACAGTGTTTTGCGTCTGCCACCCTATCACGCATACCTCAATCCTATTGAATTAGTGTGGGCAGACATCAAGGGTAGAGTGGGTGAATCTGTGTTAGACTCTCTAGAAGTCAAGCGTAGTCTTTGCGAGCAAGAATTTTCGGAATATTCACAGTCCAAATGGAAAAAATGTTGCGAGCACGTACGCACGATAGAAGATGAATATTGGTCCAAGGATGCTCTCATCGATGACGCCATTGATAGCTTCATCGTTTCTGTGTGTGATTGCAGCTCATCTGAATCTGAATCTGAGTCCGAGAATGACAGCAGTAATCAGGAAGACGATAGTAAGATGGCAGATGAGATACGAGAATGACAGGTATGTTTTACTGCCTCTTATGACTTAATCCTTTTCTTTAATAAGCGAGTTTTTTGCATGCATTATTTCGTGTTGTTGTGAAGTAACCTATAGGCCTACCTACATTCCAATGACATCATCATTTTCGTCGTTCTATTTTACGTTAGTTCATGCAGGTTTGGAATTTTTAGTTTATATTTTAATATTTTTATCGCAATTGGAACGCAACAAGTGCCCGTTTATAAGCGTGTTTCAACCATGCATCACATTTAAGAATGTATATCTTAAAATCCCGTCATCAGATCGAATCCAAATTTTAATACAATATACATTGGAATGTTTTATAACTGGTTCATTAATTTCAAAATTTTGTGTTTCCAAGAAAAAAAAATGTTATCATAATTGTAAGGTAACTTTTTCTCGGCTCGGCATGGTTAGAAAATTGCGTTCTTGGTTGCGTTGTAATCCTTATACATCAAGAGGTTATGCTGTATGACTGTGAAATACGTAAATTAATTCACTTATTTAATATCGGCTTGTATTTGTATGGGAAAATAATACATGATTCCGCTTGACAGCCAGCGCAGCGCACACATACGTCTTGTCCTTGATCCCGTACTGTCGGGGAAGATCGGACGAGCCGAGGTGAGCTGCGCGAACTGAACTAGTCGAGGGTTCTTTTGTTTGTTGTACCTTTATAACATTCATATGCATATCATTAACCGAGTACCACACTTTTCTTATACACATCCAACAGTGACAACTCTGAATGAGAATGGATAGTTCTTGGGCTGCTCAATAAAAACAGAATATCAATATTAACTTTGGACACGCAATAACAAAATAATAGGAGAATATACAATTTTGCCAACAAACCCGATTCACATACATTTTTTTAGTTTGAATCCATAAAATTTAAGAATGCTTTTCCTTATTATGTTGTCCACTTACTCATTTGGTTGATGTCTACTTGCATCACCCTCTTCATCTTGGGTTTCTTCTTTTACATCCTAGCGACAAAAATGAATCATTAATTCCTTTGATATCGTCTTATGCTTCTACTCAATAAATAACAAATAATGTAACTTAACAGGAGGATATATAATCTGTAAAACTGACTGAGGATACATTCGTATTCTCCATTACATTTTACTGGATTATACAAGTCATCCCTTCTTCTGAAACTTATGAAAGCCATCAGTCATCATAGTATAATTAAACCTAATTGTGGTAGAAAATGTGGAGAACAGTGCTTTAAAAGCAGTAATAGACTTATGGATTGATAAAGAATATTTAATTCGACATTTTCCGGCAGCTAGACTGTAAGGGCTTTTTACCGAACTGCTTCATTTCAATCACATATCATCAACAAGTGACTTTGTCCTCCAAGCTCAATGAACGTACAAATAATGTATACAGTATATGCCAATATTCTACAAGAACTTCTTCATAAAACACTGCACATTTTTGAAGAAGACTATTACGATGAGGTTCATGAGAACAGCTGGATATACACTATGGGATAGGAAAAGATCTGAGGTTATCCTTAAAGAACTAAAAGTAAATCTAATTATCAACACAGTACAGATCAGCTTGGAAGGACCATGTACTACGTAAGAAGACCGGTCGGATCACCGGACGAATCCTCAAATACCAACCTAGAGGCAGAAGAGACGTAGGTCAACCTACGAAGAGATGGAACGAGACCTTAACAGGCCACCTGACGTAAAAATTGATAGGAATAATAATAAGAAGACGTATGGAACAAGGATATACCAATTAAGGATAACTAAGTTTTGTACAAAGCATATTATGTTCCTATAATGACATATGAAGCAGAAACTTGGATAATGACTAAGAGGGATGAGAGCAGAGTACAAGCGGCTGAGATGAGATTCCTGAGAACTATGGTCCAGAAAACGAGGAGGGACAG
The DNA here is from genome assembly GCA_946902985.2 of Meconema thalassinum. Taxonomy (NCBI): domain Eukaryota; kingdom Metazoa; phylum Arthropoda; class Insecta; order Orthoptera; family Tettigoniidae; genus Meconema; species Meconema thalassinum. Next base: position 26,860,982 of record OX336395.1, read on the forward strand.
AGTGAGAAATGAAGATATACGAAAAAAACTGAGAGTACGAGAAACTAAATGACAAACTGGAGCAAAACAGATTGAGATGGTTTGGACATGTCAAACGGATGAATGAAGTAAGGATACCAAGACAAGCACTGGAACGACGGATAACAGGGAAGAGAGGACGAGGAAGACCAAGAATGCGTTGGATGGACTCGGTGGAGAATAGTATTAGAAAACGGAACCTGGATTGGAACTCTGTGTCGGACGAGGAATGGTGGAACGACTGAACAAAGTGGAGAGGAACCATATTTGTCCCCACCCAGTGTCAACTGGAAAAGGGGAAATGAAGATGATGATGATGAAGAACAACAACAAGAAAGACTATTAAATTCTCAAAAAAATTAGAGTAAGCCAGTTATGTGCCTCTGAAGAGACAGTATTGTAGACTATGTAACATAAATATTGCCACTATACAGGGTGATTCTCTCTGTAGTTTACAACTTCAATAATGTGTAAATATTTATTGGAAGCACTTACAGACTTGGATCGTAGACTTTCGCGGCCGGTGTCTAGTTTATCATCTTGGCAATAACCGTTAGTTTGAGTACGGACATCAACTCGAACCTACCCATGAATAAGGCTGCTGCAATGTCAGCCGAAACGTCGGGAAATAATAACCAATATGCGACGCAGCTCAATCCTGTAAGCCAAGGTGATAAACTTACAGACTTGGTTTATATGTTATTATATTGCAAAACACTTCAAGTTTTGACTCACGTAGTTTGTAGTTGTACAATAGTCCGTCACGCGCGCTACCTGTCACTTGTTGGAAATGGCGTCTTTCACTCGAACGGAAAGAGTGAAGTGCGTGTTCTGGTTTGAAGAAACGAAGTCAACAACGAGTGTACAGCGGGGGTTTCACACAGAATTTGGCAAATACCCACCCAGCAGACCAACGGTGTACAAATGGCACCAGACATTTACCGAAACAGGTTGTTCTGTGCTACACACAAAGGCGACAGGCCGCGCACCTGTGACTGGCGATGTGGTGGAAACAGTTAGGGAGAGTTCGTCCGGAGTCCGGAAAAATCGAAACTGGTATCCCTCAGACCACTGTTTGGCGGGTGTTTCGTCGACATTTGGCCATGAAAAGATACCGATTGCCCTTGGTTCAAGCACTAAGTGAAGCGGATAAACATACCCGACATGAATTCTGGGTTGAAATGTTGGATCGCATCAGCCGTGATGAGTCATTCTTGAACAATGTGGTCTTCAGCGATGAATCAACGTTCCACCTTTCTGGACGAGTCAACACAATTGTCGTGTTTGGGGCACGGAAAAACCACATTGGCACCACGTGCAGTTGGTTCATGACAGCCCCAAAGTGAGCGTTTTCTGCGCTGTTTCAAGAGAAAAAGTGTACGGACCTTTCTTTTTTGCTGGGAGTGCCATCACTTGCATCATTTATCTGGTTATGCTACAGAACTTCCTTATTCCATAGTTGGATGAAGATGACCACGATGGGCGCATGTGTTGGCAACAAGATGGTGCCCCGCCGCACTACCTGCCAGACGTCAGGGAATTCCTTGATCGACGTTTCCCAGATAAGTGGATAGGTCGTGGTTGACCAATTACCTGGCCACCACGGTCTCCAGATTAAACACCACTGCACTTCCTTCTGTGGGGTTTGTGAAAAATGCGGTGTACATCCCTCCCCTATTGCAAATCTTGATGAACTGAGACATCGCATCACAACAGCCATCGCCTCTGTTACCCCGGAAATGCTGGTTCATACGTGGCGGGAAATCAACTTCCGTTGGGATGTGTCCAGGATGACCAATGGTGCACACATTGAGCCGTACTGGATTTATAAAAAAAAAATGTTTTGCCATGTAATGGCATATAAACCAAGACTGTAAGTGGTTCCTATACATAATTACACATTATTGAAGTTGTAATCTACATAGACCTCCACCATGGTCTGGTACCTTGACGTGGTGGGGAGGCTTGCGTGTTTCAGTGATCCCGAAAGCAATGCCGGCGGGACCTTCGGCTCCTGGCAGGGTCACCCATGCCGATAAGGTCGAGGGTGAGAGACCAGACTAAATGACAGACTACACCTTGATGGTGGGCAGTAGCATCATCAGTAGGTTATTTCCAGGCGGAGCTGTAATTCAGTGGTACGGTTGGAAAACTGCGGGGGCTCGTTTTCAGTCCTTAAGGTGACAGCCCTACCAGAAAACTAGGAAGCTGTGGGCTAATAACTCGCACTCTCCGAAATTGTTTATTATTAAAGAAACTGAAAATAATAAAAACCGGACGGATCTCATGTTGACAACTTTCGGAAAGGAAGACACGAATAGGTTTCTGGAATGTGGGGACTCTGGGTAAGAGGAGGCCAGAAAAGCTGGAAAGACTTGGAGGGAAGTGAATAACTTGGCAACAAACAGAGCTCGATGGAAATAATTCTTGGAGCGAAAGGAAATAAGTCAAACTACGTAAACAATCACCCTGTATATCGCTACTAACTGCAAGCAGTTGGTCTACTGTATTCATATTATACATCAACAATCATCAAAGAGACTGGGATAGAGAGAAATAAGATAATTTTCTGAAAATCAGCACCTTTCCATTTGTCCGCGTTGTCAACGAAGTTGTAACTTAATTCTACAAGGCAACCTGAATTAATGTGTTATGTTCTTAAGGCTGATCTGGGTGATGTTCGAATCTGCTGGTTGGAATTAATTGTTTCTGTCGGCAATCATGTCCAGGCACCTGGAACTGCCATACATGATATACCACCGACTCATTCATGCACGTCGTTAAAATTATTGTTCAGATAAAAATGAAGGGCATAATATTATGGTAGTGGGAGTCCTAGTTACAAAACTGAAAAAAAAACAACGGACATGAGTCAGTAGTCCATTCTTTCAGCAACATTGCCCGCAGAGGTTACAATACAAAACACTGCTTGGAGCGTTGACTATTATTCTAATAGCTCCACCCAGCTCATTCCAAGAGACACATATCGAGTCTATTTCAAAAGCTCTTATGAATGTAGCCATATACGGTATGTTAAACAAAGCCTCTATTAATAATAGTTTTAACCCACTTGCAGTGATTTAGACAGCTAAGCTTGGAACTTGCACATCAAATCTTGGATTTATACTTAAGAGCTGAGCTCATTTTAAATATTAAAAACGTAAAGCTCCAGGTCATGTGGCCAGGCTACTTCTTCCATCTGATGACAAGTGAGTAGCCTAACTATCCCACCCATCATCGGTCCTTGTAATTGATCACCCTGGATTCTCCTTTTTTATTCCAGGCAAATGCTGGGGGTGGTAGTTCTTAATAGGCCGTGGGAGCTACTTATCAAATCCACACTTCATTCTGATGAAACAGTAGATAGAGGTAACATAGTGGGTTTAATCTTAAAACATAAATAGAAACATCACACATACTGGATCACAGAGGACAAAGAGCAAAAACATCAAAGATATCAACAAAATCTCAATATTTAAACGCTAGCAGTGAGCGTCATATCTACACATTGAAATCTATCTATATATTAAAAATATTTATGAAAACTTATCCGAGTCCGTGCGGCCATTCTATCCTGTCAATTTCCTTCATTCTTTTTTTAAATGAAAGGTATTCATGCACAGATTTGTTATCAAGTATTACATATCACTTAAATTCCACCTTTCTCAAATTATTAGATTTTTTCAACTTTTTCCAACTTTCAAGCAAAAATATCTCTGGTTTTTATTGAGGTACGAAGGTCGTTTTTGTCTACGAACACTCAGTGAATCAAGCGCTGTCATTGGAGCTCCAAACTATTCACATCGGATGATTCTGAGGAAAGTTATGAGTGAACATTCGATATTATATCTCATTTTTTCATCATTTTGTCTCATTGTAGCAATCATATACTTCGTTCTAATTGAGTTACACAGTTCGTTTTGGTCTAAGAACACTCAGTGGATTAAGCTCTATCTTTTGAGATATTAAATATGTAAATTGTTTGATTCTGAGAAATGTTATGAGTGCCGAAATATTTATGAAAACTTACCCGAGTCTGTGCGGTCATTCTATCCGGTCGATTTCCTTCATTCCTTTTTTAAATGAAAGGTATTCATGCACGGATTTGTTATCAAGTATTATGAATCATTTAACTTCCACCTTCCTCAAATTAATTGATTTCTTGAACTTTTACCAACTTTGGTCTCATTGATGCAATCATCTATATATTAAAAATATTTGTGAAAACTTATCCGAGTCCGTCCGGCCATTCTATCCGGTCGATTTTCTTCATTATTTTTAAATGAAAGGTATTCATGCACAGAATTGTTATCAAGTATTACGAATGACTTAAATTCCGCCTTCCTCAAATTATTTCATTTTTTCAACTTTTTCCAAATTTGAAGCAATCATATCTTTAGTTCTAGTGGAGATACGCAGGTCGTTTTGGTCTAAGAACACTCAGATAATCAATCGCTTTCATTTGAGCTCTTAACTATTCCAATCGGCTGATTCTGAGGAAAGTTATGAGTCAGCATTCGATATTACATCCCATTTTTTCAACATTTTTAGCCTACTTTCGATTTTTGCAAAAAATGAAAGTAGACTTATGAGATCACTACAGGGCGAAAAAAAAAGTGTGTCTGTCTGTGTGTGTGTATGTGTGTGAGTCTGTGTGTGTGTGTATGAGTGTGTGTACTCTGAATGTCTTTCCCCCCTATCAATTCGAACACGGTTAAACCGAATTGAACGAAATTTGGTACAGAGGTAGCACTGGCTAAGGGCACCTCAGTGTCATGTTTTATATTGCCGCCATCTTTACCAAAAGGTAATGGCGGCCAATCGAATGGTCAAAACTTAATAATGCATTACGACCAAACTAATCATCGGATCTTTACCAAATTTGGTAACAACCTACCTTCATATGGGACGCGTCTTGTGCCCAAACTACAAGGTCATCAAACGTACCATTTCAGGATGGCGGCCGTATGAATTATGCAAAATTTATAATCCATAACATGGGACCCACCAGTTCCGATTATCGAAACAAGAATCGTTTAATCTGTTCTAAGCGACGTGGTTCGTTCGAAATTAAAAGTTTATATTGTAATATTATAATCTAGAAGTGACTTTAAAAATCTGAATCGTCTCGGCTATTTGACAAGATGGCAGCTGATCTCTCGTTCTGACCTATATTTTACTAATTTCAGTATGTTGCATGCAATATAACCTACTGATAAAAATTATATGAACTTAATATGAAATGAACTCGGTTTGAAATATACTCCAGTGAAGAAATCTTCAGTCCAAGTGATTATTTGCTAATACAGTACGTTATATGTATTTAATCGATAACGCGTGAGTTATGAGTGTACGATTGGCTGTGTGGTTAGAGCTCCCGTCTCTCATGTGGCTGGCCGGGGTTCAAATCCTATCAGAGTAGAAGTTTTTTGCTTGATTTTTTTTATATTTATTGTTTCTTGAGTACTGAGACGTTATAAAATAAAGCGTTATATGGTGCGTTTTGCAATGGAAATTAGATATTAAAAAAAACGACATTCTCCACCGGAGTGACATCTACCATCCTTCAGTTGTACTATGCAGAAACGATAGATTCGAGCAGCGCTCTATACCGGCCAGTTAGTGAACCCAGTCTTAACGACTGCTAGGAGTAATAATACAGTAACATTCGTTTATTACATGTGCACAGAGGCGTTGTTGATAACCTCAAAACTTGCAATATGGATGATTTGGAGATGGATTATTTTGTTATACCGTGTATTTAAGATTAGCCTATAAATTATCGGGTTGCGAAGTTACTTCACTTAGTCCTATATCATTCGTATACGACACAGAACAACAACGTGACGTCAGTTTCTGATCTTCTCTGATTGGTTATTACATTGCTGCAGTCGGGTAGTTGGCAGTCAAGGATAAAATTCGCGACTGCCAACTGCCAGCTACCAACTGCAACTTCATGTTGTGTATGGTGCCTATAGTATACACGGAGTCGATCGCGACTGCCGACCGAGGACTACCAACTACGGACTGCCGACTGCGCATTGTAGATGGGCCTTATTAGAGCAACGAAGTTTCAATTCTTGTAAGTAGTCGGTGTTTGGAGTGTTTGCTGATGAAATTGCAAAATTCTGGGGTAAATTATAAGCTATGGTTTGAACGCCATTGTTCAAATCCTGTGTGCCAATTTGCACTTCAAATAGGAAGGAATTTGGAGATGATAAGGACAGAGAGTTATAACTATACCCATACATTTAGGAGAAAGTAGGCTATATGTTCTTTCCCGAACATCTTGTTTCTCATTGTAGCAATCATATCTTTGGTTCTAATGACGGAAATTTCCTATTACACTAGCGTTTTGTATTACAATCAACAAAGCGCAGGGTCAAACGCTTTATCGAGTTGGAATCTACTTGCCTGATCCTGTTTTAGGCCATGAAATGTTCTATGTTGCCTTATCCAGAGGAAAATCATTTAAAGATGTAGAAGTAGAAATTAAACCTAAGGATCATCGCACAGCGAACATTGTCTGGAAAGAAGTATTGAGAAATAAAGGTTATAAACTATTACATAATGTCGTAATTTTTTAATTCCAATACTGAAAAATAATGCAGCGGAGCAGTACGGGCGCCCTAGTATGGTATTAAATAAAACCAAAAATAGTCGGTATATTATTATAACATACTAGCTGAACCCGGCATGCGTTGCAACGCCAATCAAAGAAAGTGTTGGCGTTGTTATTTTGTTTCTTGAAGTGCTTTTGGATACACAAATCTTTTTTTTAAATTTCCGCTAACTGCCTCCAAACCATCGCAAAATGAGTTAACTAATTTAGAAACATTCGCTGGAACGTCCGCAACAACTCACCAAAGTTTCATTGCAATCGGATGAATGGCATATGAATACATACGGAATTTCATTTATACGATTCGTTTGCCGTCACTCATTTGTTGAATCAACTCACTCGCTACATACTTGAAATGGATTTACTAAGTTAGAAACCTACACGTAAGTGCACACAAGAACTCATCAAAGTTTCATCACAATCGATGCATGGTTGATGGACGCATACAGCATTTTGTTGAAACGCTTCAAGCGTCGTCACTCATTTGTTGCATCTACTCGTGCGCTAAATACTGTAAAATGGATTTACTAAGTCGAAACCCTTCCCTGGCGTGTACACAATAACTCATCAAAGTTACATCACAATCGGATGAATGGCATATGAACGCATACGGGATTTTGTTTAAACAATTCGCATGCCGTCACCCATTTGTTGAATCTACTCGTACGCTACCAAATGTAAAATTGATTTACTAAGCCTGAAACCTTCCCTGGAGTGTACTCACCGATTCTCCAAAGTTTCATCGCAGTCGGATGAATGGTATATGAACGCATACGGGACTTTGTTGAACGATTCGCGTACCGTCACTGTTTTGATGAATCGACCCGTGCGCTACCTATTGTAAAGTGCATGTACTAAGCCAGAAACCCTTCCTGGAGAGTAAACAACAATTCTTCAAAGTTTCATCGCAATCGGATGAATATTATATGAACGCATACGGGACTTTGTTGAAACGATTCGCATGCCGTCGCCCATTAGATGAATCTTCTCGTGCACTACCTATTGTAAAATGCATGTACTAAGCCAGAAACCTAACCAGGAGTGTACACAACCTCTCACCCACGTTTCATCGCTATCGGACGAAGGGTATATGAACACATACGGGTCTTTGTTGAAACGCTTCGCACGTCGTCGTTCATTTGTAGAATCTACTCGTGCTCTACCAATATTGTAAAATGGATTTACTTAGTTGAAGACCTTCCCTGGCGCGTAAACAACAACAAATCAAAGATTCATCGCAATCGGATGAATGGCATATAAACGCATACGGGATTGTATTTAAACGATTCGTGTCCCGTCACTCATTTGTTGAATCTACTCATGCGCTACCAATTGTGAAACAGATTTACTAAGCCTGAAACCTTCCCTGGAGTGTACTCAACGATTCACAAAAGTTTCATCGCAATCGGAAGAATGGTATATGAACGCATGTGGGAATTTTTTGAAACGAATCGCACGCAATTTTGTTGACGCTACTCGCACGCTATCTATTGTAAATTGGGTTTAATATGCTTATAACATTCCCGGGAGTGTGCACAACAACTCACCAAAATTTTTTCGCAATCGGATGAATTGCGTATGAACGCAACGCCATCACTCATTTGTTTAAACTACTCGCGCCTATCTAGTGTAAATTTGATTAACTACGCCTATAAATATCCCTGGAGTGTGCACAACAACTCATCAAAGTTTCATCGCAATCGATGAATGGTATATGAACGCATACAGGATTTTGTTGAAACGCTTCACGCGTCGTCACTCATTGGTTGCATCTACTTGTGCGCAAAATATTAAAAAACGGAGTTGGTAAGTAGAAAACTTTCCCTGGCGTGTACACAATAACTCATCAATGTTTCATCGCAATCTGATGAATGGCATATGAACGCATACGGGACTTTGTTGAAACGATTCACGTGCCGTCGCTCATAAGATGAATCTACTCATGCGCTACCTACTTAAATATGAATGTACTTAGCCAGAAGCCTTCCCTGGAGTGTACACAATATCTCTCCCAAGGTTCATCGCTATCGGACGAATGGTATATAAACGCATACGGGACGATGTTGAAACGCTTCGCGCGTCGTCGCTCATTTGTAGAATCTACTCGTGCGCTACCTATTGTAAATTGGATTTACTCTGCCAGAAACCGTCCCTGATGTGAACACAACATCTCACCCAAGTTTCATCGCAATGGGTTGAATGATATATGAATGCATGTGGGACTTTGTTTGAACGAATCGCACGCCATTTTGTTTAAGCTACTCGCACGCCATCTATTGTAAATTGGATTTACTACGCCTATACATTTCTCGGGAGTGTGCAAAACAACTCACCAAAATTTGATCGCAATCGTATGACTTGTATATGAACGCATCGCCATCACTCATTTGATTAAACTAGTCGGGCGCTATCTATTGTGAAATGGATCAACTATGCCTAAAAACCTCCCGGAAGTGTTTACAACAACAACTCATCAAAATTTGACCGCAATCGCATAACAGATGAACAGAAAGACATTAATTTATATATATATATCTTTATATATATAATTCTTCGACACGTGTGTATGTCACTGAACTCCTCCTAAACGACTGGACCGATTTTGATGAAATTTGGTATGTACATTAGGGTGGGTCCATGTATGGTTCAGATTCACAATCTGACCCGGTAGGTGGAATGAACACAATTTTAGAACCACAATTTACACACAATTTTAGAACCACAATATACAGTCAAAAACAGTCGTCATGGAAACCACTATCCTTGGCCTTGGTGAAAGCTGATGTCTTTAGACGGTTTGTCTCTGCACGTTAGAGCCACCTGGTCGTATTCTGAGCAACTACCGCCATAACATACACTCCGCCCGGGGCGGAAAGTTATGTTTTATACCAAAGATGGCAGTGATGTCGAATTCTACTGTTTGTCTCTGCACGTTGGAGCGTTTCAAAGTCACGTATGCGTTCATATACCGTTCATCCCATTGCGATGAAACTTGGGTGAGATGTTGAGTGTACTCCTGGGAAGGTGTTTTGCGTAGTAAATTATTTTACAATAGATAGCGTACGACTTGATTCAACAAATGAGCGACGACGCACGAAGCGTGTCAAGAAGGTCCCGTGTGCGTTCAAATACCATTCGTCCGATCGCGATGAAACTTGGGTGAGATGTTGTGTACACTCCAGGGGGAGGCTTCTGGATTAGTAAATCCATTTTACCATAGGTAGCGCACGAGTAGATTCAACAAATGAGTGACGACACGCGAACTCCCGTATGCGTTCATATACCATTTGGAGAAAAAGTTCTGCCCTAAAACTTCCCCATACGGGAGAACGAAACGCATCAGGCGAAAGCCTGGACAAAATAACTACTGTGGTCAAGAAAATTAGACTGAAGCGGTGCGGGGTAGTGGGCATGAAATACGTGACTAGAAAACCAATGTAGGTAGCAATACATTAACAATTTTTATTTCTAATAATAAATTTATAATCAATAAACAAATTGATATAGTAATGGGAGATTGGAATGCTGTGGTAGGAAAAGGGAGAGAAGGGAAAATAGTAGGAGATTTCGGATTAGGTGAAAGGAATGATCGAGGAACCAGGCTGGTAGAATTCTGCACCGAGCATGAGTTGGTCATAGCTAACACCTTATTCAATAACCACAATAGAAGAATATACACATGGATGAGACCAGGAGATACAGGGCGTTACCAAATCGACTTCATTATGGTCAAGCAGAGGTTTCGAAACCAGATTTTGGATTGTAAAGCATATCCTGGTGCTGACATAAACTCTGACCACAATCTGGTCGTAATGAAATGCAGATTAAAGTTGAAGAAACTGAAGAAAAGTCAAAAGCCAAAAAGGTGGGCAATAGACAGACTGAAAGAGAAGGATGTAAACGAAAGATTCAAGAAGAGTTTAAAGGAAGGACTAATGGAAAACCCTAAACAAACTTCAATTGCAGATGAATGGGCACTTTTGAAGAATGAAATAACAAAATCCGCAGAAAAAAACATTGGTAGGAAAAAAAAAATAGGTAGAAAACCGTGGATCACTCAGGATATACTAGAATTGATGGATGAAAGGCGGAAACACAAGAATGTAAGAGATGAGAAAGGGAAAGCAGAATACAGACGTCTGAGAAATGAGGTTAACAAGAAGTGCAAGGAAGCGAAAGAAGAATGGTTGAAAGAGAAATGTGCAGGTATAGAAAATTGTCTGAAATTAGGTAAAGTAGACACAGCTTATCGAAGGATTAAGAATACTTTTGGGGAAAGGAAGACTAAGTGCTGTAATATTAAGGACACAAATGGAAAGCCTCTAACAGATAGGGAAGAAAAGGTTGAGAGATGGAAAGCTTACATAGAGAGTTTGTATAAGGGAAAGGAGATTGAGAATCATGTAATGGAAAGGGAGGAGGAAATTGATGAGCATGCGAAGGGAGATTTAATATTGAGATCAGAATTTGATAGAGCTTTGGAAGACTTAAGCCGGAACAAAGCACCAGGCATAGATGATATACCGATTGAGTTGCTACGCTGCATAGGAGATGAAGGTCTGATCAGGTTATTTCACTTGGTGTGTAGGATTTATGAGACAAGTGAGGTACCCCCTGATTTCAAGAAGAATGTAATCATCCCTATACCAAAGAAAGTGGGAGCTGACAGATGTGAAGATTACCGTACAATCAGCTTGATTACTCATGCTTCAAAGATCCTGTCTAGGATAATTTACCAGAGGATTGAAAGCCAGATAGAAACGGAGTTGGGTGAAGACCAGTTTGGTTTCAGGAGAAATGTAGGAACAAGGGAAGCTGTACTAAGTCTTAGGCTGATTTTGGAAGGTAGAATAAGGAAAGATAAGAGAACGTTCATGGCTTTTGTAGACTTAGAAAAGGCTTTTGATAACGTTGATTGGACTAAATTGTTTGACATTTTGAAATCGATTGGAATAAAGTACAGGGATAGGAGGGTGATAAACAATCTATACAGAAACCAGACAGCAGTCATTCGAGTTGAAGGACATGAGAGAGAAGCTGGTATTCAGAAAGGTGTAAGGCAAGGCTGCAACTTATCACCCATACTTTTCAATCTTTACATTGAACAAGCAATGAAGGAAATTAGAGAAAAATTTAAAGTGGGAGTGAAGATTCAAGGAGAAATAATTTCAACTCTGAGATTTGCTGATGACATAGTCATCTTGGCCGACAAGCCTGAGGATTTGAATGAGTTTTTGAATGGTATGGATTCCGTCTTACGGAAGGACTTCATGATGAAAATTAACAAATGTAAAACAAAAATACTGGAATGCAGCCGAAATAAATCAGAAACCTCTATGGAGATCAAATTGACAGGTGAAAAGCTGAAGGATGTAGAAGACTTCTGTTACTTAGGAAGTAGAATAACCAGTGATGGACGAAGATAAGAGGATATAAAAAGTAGGTTGGCTCAGGCAAAGAAAGCTTTTCTACAAAAAAGGAATCTGCTGACATCGAATATAGATTTAGGTATTAGGAAGTCATTTTTGAAAGCCTTTGTCTGGAGCGTGGCGCTCTATGGAAGTGAAACTTGGACTATTGGTGCAGCAGAAAAGAGGAGAATAGAAGCATTTGAAATGTGGTGTTACAGGAGAATGATGAAGATCAGATGGGTAGATAGGGTTACAAACATAGAGGTATTAAGACGAGTGGGAGAGGAGAGATGTTTCTGGCGACTGCTAATGAAGAGAAGAGATAGGTTGGTAGGACACATACTAAGACACCCAGGAATAGCAAGCTTAGTTATGGAAGGAAGGGTCGAGGACAAGAACTGTAGGGGTAGACCAAGGTTAGAATATGTTAAACAGATTGCCTCAGATGTAGGGTGTGGTAGTTATGTAGAGATGAAACGATTAGCTCAGGACAGGGAGGCATGGAGAGCTGCATCAAACCAGTCAAAAGACTGAAGACTCAAACAACAACAAACAAATTGCACTTAAGTGCTTATCACAGAAATGAACAATTATAAATATAGCAAAGTGTGAGGGCCTGATGACAGAAACCCAGATTAAAGAAAGGTCCATGAAACAAGCTTGCTTGATTGGAGAGAAGTTGAGCTTAACATAAAAAAAGGGATGCACTTTATAAAAAAAGAGAGAACCATAAAAATTATTAAGAGTGTAAAATAACTGGTATGATATAAACTCTTCATAAAATTAAACTTATCTTTGAAGAGCCAGCTCCTTAAAAGTTCCCGCTAGCAAACGTTGATTTAAAAGTCCTCACGGTTTCTTCAGAAGGAGGCGTACATGGCCTAGAGATATGTGCACCATTGATAAAATGTCAACTCTCTCTTCTTTTCTTGTGAAGGAATGACATTTATAGCTTCCAAGTGATGATCCAGCAGTATTTCGAAAGACGATTCAAAGTATCCCATCTAAGGTGAAGGTGCAGAGTACAGCAACTGGCAATTAGTCTTGCCATCTTGAGTAATACGTCATGGTGCAGATCTCGTGACGTAACTGCTAGGTAGCGTAGAGACTAGCGATGGTGTCATGAGATGCAGTAACGGTGACCAGCAGGTTGAAGTAATCAGAAGTGATGATTGATCAGAAGTGGTGAAGAACGCCAGCAAGTGGCGTCTTAAATAGGGACCATGGAACCATCTCGAAGCTGGAGATCGCCCGACTGGACAAAGACCTGCCATTGGTCGAACGAAAGTCAGGGTGACGTCAGTCGACACTACTCAGCGGACAGTGGATCAACCAGTAGATGCCCTGTATGTCGAGAGTGAGGACGCTTGAGGTAGCGAGCGACTGGAACACTCAAGGTGAGAACTATAATATCTATGAATAAGTGATTGATAACAAGATTATGCATATGGTTTAAGCAATGAATACATTTGTAAAGAAATAATTACCATTCGGGGATCTCGGTAACAAGAAATAAAATTTGACCGACAAATGGGCCAAGCTAAACATTGAAAGTATCACAAAAGTGATCACCATTCATCCGATTGCAATGTCCTGTGGTTCGGATTCCACGTAAAAAGGAGGTCCCGTGGCTCATGATCTCAAGATTAACGGTCACGTTAAACTAGAAGCTTCCTTACTAACGAGCATCTCATAAGACCACTGTCTTTAATTGCTCCTTTACCTTTAAATTTTGATTTTTATGTCTTCATTCTCTGTTGGTGTTTTACTCTCCCAGCTTGGTGTATTCTTTGGAATACACGGTAGCTTTTGCTTCTCTTTGCTTTAGTTCATTCCTTCCTTTTTCTCAAACACCAACAGTGATCTTCTGATTTCTCCTTGTTGGTTATGTCTCTCATATTACTTGTAAGTCTGTTCTAGATATATATCTTCCATGACCCACCTAGCGTCATCTAGCAGCGAATCTCTGAAGTTCCTCAATTCTTCCCTGAACAAGAGGACTTCCTTACCAATCTAGCCTCCAGATCTCGTCGCTATCGCCAGCTATCATCTCCGTGATCAAGAGAACTTCGTCTACTTTTTCACCCACCAGGTGCGCTTGTGACGCCTACTATCAACTCTTTGAGGACCATTTCATCAAGAGAAAATTTACTTCTGTTACGTTGGCTATTCTTATATGTATTCCTTTTGTCTCCTACCCCCACTCTTTTCCCTTCCCTGGTCTCTTCGCGCTCCGTTGAGCGGGTTTCACTTGTGCGTCTGAAGTCGAACCAGTCAGTTGGAGCTTAACTAAAGCTCGCTTCCTCTACTCTAGAGGCAAACTTTTAAATTCGACGCCATGTTCGAGTTTTAGAATCAACCGTCAACAGCAACATCGCCTTCTTCATGAAGCAAAGATAAGTACCGACTTCATGTTTCAACCACATTCTCATCGCTTTTAAATGGCTCAATGCTTTTATTTGGATTTCATAGACAGTGAAAATTGCTATATGTGACAAAATAACTGCTTTCTAGAGATCTTCTTGATCAAACTCGAACTATCAAGTCTAACTTTCAAAATGAAATGATTTTCTGAGATGCTATCGAGGGATATTTCTAAAATACCCACTGTCTATATAATCTAGTTTTCCGCCGAGGGATTCTCTACCCAATTTAAACAACTCATCATTGCTCTGGAACCTTCCAGAACCTACACTCTTTCTACCAGTTATACTGTCATGTATTTTCCACTTGATATGGGAATACTTTCTTCGCTGAGAAACTTATGTGGGATAAACTTCTAATTCACATAAACTGTCTTCCTACGTGGGAAATTTTCTGCCGTATTTAACTGCCGCACATAGAAACTAAAACTCATAATTCTCTCAAGCCAAAACTCAACTTTTACATAACTGCAATAACTTTTCTTTCTATAAACTTTTTGTGCTACTACAGTGAACCTTTCAACTATATCAACAGACCATAGTGAAAACAGTGCCTGCTCAATTTTTCATCCGCGTCGCGCTCGTCCGAGTACAATAAATACGGCCATGAACACTCTTCCACTATCCCATTTGATCTTTCCCAAACCCTTTACTAACAAACTAGAATAATAAAATTGTTACTTTAGGTCGTTTTTCAATGAGGTGTCACGCTCAATAAGTGCCCTCCCTTACTTGCTCCACGTATAACGAATTAATGTCTGTAAAACTTCGTGTCTAGTACACGCCTTAAATTATATTGTTTCTCCATTCTAATGAGGAAATCCAATTCTTTCTACTCAAAAGTGAGTTATCTCTAGGTTTCACGAAAGGGAAATTTGCCCCATTTTTCTCGTGATCCCTACTTAAACATAGGAGTTCTAGAAACTTCCTTTTAATTGTTCTCTTCAGGTTTCACCATAAGTGACCTGCCCTATTTGTATAATCCAACCAAGTATTTCTGTATCAATATAAGAAGTTATAGAAACTTCAATTTTATTCTTCTTGTTTTTTGTCGTTATTGTTGTTGTTGTTACTTTCGAAGTTGTTATTATTTCTAAGATACTTATCTAGAAATCGTTCAAGTACACACCTTGTATTTGATTTATTGTTTAACTTTAATTACGTCAGTTATCTTCAAATTTTTCATTTATTTATCTTCATCATTTCAAAATCTTACGAAGATTTTAAAGCATGTAAAACCAAAAGAATTATTAATTGCCTGGCGCAAGCTTTAGATGTTTTCGGAGGTCTGCGACCCCAATTGTTTATAAAAATCAAAATTATATATTTGTTACAAAACTACTTCCTTTTACATTGTTAAATAAATTAAAGATTTCTTATTCGCTTTATCATTTATCTAACATAGCGGTTAGGCAAGATCCTGTCTTCCTTGACACTTCCTATTCAATAAAATTAAATCTATTGATAGGGTTTTCACCACTTGTTGCATTTGAGCAAGAACTCTTAGTTGGTAACTTAGTAAAGTCTCTCTTAGCTTTAATAGCTAATTCTAACTGGCCAGTAAGGCAAGCATAGCTCGCTACGCCAGCTTCCTGCTTGTGGAGATTCTCTCTAACACTTATGGTTGGTTTGTCAAAATATAAGTGTTTCTCATTGTCTAAACTTTTAGTCGGCGCCTTGCTGGATAAAAGCTTAGCCATTTCTAAATGCAACTATTGGCACACTTCCCAAAATTATTCCCAAAGGTATAATTGCTTTATCCCTATCCTTCTTGGAAGCATTTGGTCGTTCTTTAGAAATTCTACAATTTCAAAAACTAAAATATCAAATTTGATTCAAATTATTTGCACTCTTCAAATTACTTGTTTAGAAACAAACTACTTTGAACAGATACACAATAAATCTGTTATTCTTTGTCTTGCCAGACCACCACCCTTCCCCATAGTAGGCATATGGATGCTTGAGAGGGAATACGCTAAAGTAACTTTCTTGCAAACCGCCCAAGTTCCAGCTGCGTTTCCCGTTAGCTTTGCCCAGGTCCCTACCCACTTTAGGTATCGGAGAGCGAATTTGCAGTGGCAGCTGCCTTTGAGTATATTTAAAGTTAAACTTATAACTTCTGCAAGACTCTCGTCCTATTTCTCCATCCTTTTTCTCCAGTCCGAAACCCACTACCTTTCCTTTATCATCTTACCTTGGGTGTTATGTTATTCCCAAGCTAATAATCTACCCAAAATTTGGTGCCGAAACCCGGGAGAGTCCATTTATGACATTTTCTATTTGTCAAGGGTTATTTGACAATATTTTGCAAATCATTAATATCTTCTTTGAATTTTTCAGCTATAACTACACCGT
This sequence comes from Meconema thalassinum, assembly GCA_946902985.2. NCBI lineage: Eukaryota > Metazoa > Arthropoda > Insecta > Orthoptera > Tettigoniidae > Meconema > Meconema thalassinum. Next base: position 26,877,811 of record OX336395.1, read on the forward strand.
GCAAAGCCTGTGAAGTGGAAATAAGCCGCTCCTGTCTCTTTTGGTGTGTCCCTTTCTTTCAACTTATTTGCTGCTGCCAGCCTGACAGCATTTCCAAGGTTCCACAGTTTCGTAAGTTATACTTTAATTTACGAATTTTGTCATGGCTCCTACAGAAAAGGATATGGATGAAAAACTTACTTCTAAACGAGCATCCTATAAAGGGCAAATTACCCGATTCAGAAAATACATCATAGAGCTAGATCCCTCAGAAGCTCAATTAGATTTGTTAGAACATCGTGTAAAGGATTTTGAACGTTCATATGAAAATTATTGTAACATCCAAACTGAAATTGAAACTTGTATGCTCAATCAAACTGAAGATCGAGTCGAAGTATAAAACCAATATTACCAAGGTATAGGTTCTGCTTTTAAAATAATACGCCAACTCGAAGAAGAACAGAAAAAAGACGGTTCTGTTCTTGGTTCCCTTCACGAACAACAATCCTCTTCTCGCGATGGCACTCACAAGCCCAAACCAATTCTACCTAAGACTAATTTATCCCACTTCTCTGGAGACGAATCTACTTGGGATTCTTTTTATGAACTATTTTGTTCTCTTGTTCATGACAATGAAGACATTGAAGTCATCTACAAGTTTCATTATTTGAGATCTATCCTCCGAGGTCAAGCTCTGCAGTTAGTTGAAGCACCCCCATTAAGTGCCGAAAACTACCCCATTGCCTTTTACTTGTTGAAAGAAAGATACGGTAATTCACGGTTACGTATTCAACGCCATATGAAGGCTCTATTTAACTTACCTGCGTCACAGCACAATGACGTCACTAGTTTGCGTACTCTCATTGATACAACACAACTTCACGATAAAGCTTTATCCCAATTGGATCAACCCACTGAACACTGGGACACTTAATTAATACTATTAGTGGTTTCTAAAGTCGATGTTTCTACCCTAAAAGCTTGGGAGATTGAAGTTTTCCAGAGAAGACGATTACTTTTACGAGCATTTAGTCACTTTCATAAATGCTAGATGCCAACTCTTAACTGCTTTAGCTAATCAAAGTGAACCCTCATCCCCTAGTTCTAAATTTGAATCAATGTCTCTTAAACCCAAAAGCGAACGCTTAATATCTAGTACCCAAAAACCTGGGTCCAGCTCATCTAAACTCAAGTCAAACTCCTCTGGTTACCCAACTAGGTCTAGTGAACGCCGTATTGCTAGTTCTCTCGTTTTAAACACTCAATGCGAACCCCGCAAGAGTTTAAATGAACCATTAAAGTGCATACTTTGTAAAGATTCCCACGCCTTATATCTATGTAAATCTTTTAAAAAACTGTCAGTCGACGACAGAAGCACCCACGCATTCTGCTTCAAATTGTAAGTCCACAAGACTTTGCTTCCATTGTGAAAAAGCTCATCACACTTTACTACATCGTCATGATCAAGCAAGTTCATCGACCTCATCTACTTCTCAAAAAGTGACAATGCTAACAGTTCTAATGCTTCATCTTACATTCAAAATGCCAAGTCCATACGTAGTGCTCAAGTACTATTGTCTACTGTCCAAATCGAAGTTCAGGATAACTTTGGCAACTGGGTCCGTGCACGCGGTCTTCTTGATTCAGCGGCAACTCATGATTTTGTGTCTAATTCTTTGATTAGAAAACTAGGCCTACCTGTAAACCCCACTTCTATTAACGTATCAGGCATTAACAGCTCAAAATCGCAAGCTTTACTGTTTTCAGAGCTAACCTTAAGAGACATTTGTCACAGAAACAACTTTCTCAAACTGAATTGTCTCATTCTCAATAGCATAGGAGAAGATACTCCAAGTCACTCTGTTGACATTTCAGGTTTAAACATTCCCTCGCATTTAAGGCTAACTGATCCTCTGTTCAATGTACAAAACCCCATTGACATACTCTTTAGTGCCAATGTTTTCTGGAATTGCCTTCGTAAACAGGTTCGCAAGTTATCCTCAAACGTGGTTGCCAGAGACACTAATTTTGGATGGATCGTCACCGGTCAACTTCCTCATTATTCTCCCCAACCGGCATCGCAATGTTATTTCGCTAATACTGACTTGGAACAGTTCTGGAGGCTCGAAAGCGTTGATTCTCCTAACGTGACCTCTTCAGAAAACGAATTCTGTGAGCAACTTTTTCTGAACACCACCACTCGTTCTTCTGATGGCCGGTTCATTGTTCGGATGCCAAGATTACATAATCTCCCTAAACTTATTAACTCTCAACCCAAAGCTCGAAAAGCTCTCTTTGCTATCGAGAGCAAATTCAGGAAGGCACCTCTCGTTAAACAGCAGTATACTGATTTCATGGATGAGTATGAAAGCTTAGAACATATGGAAGTTGTTAACAAATCTGATGACGAATTGCACCCCCCAATTGAAACAGTTTTCTTAAATCATCATCCCGTGTAGAAAAACCCTCTCGTAAAGGATAAAATCCGAGTTGTTTTCAATGGTTCATCACCTGACATTAATGGCAACAGTCTTAACGATACTCATTACACTGGTCCTGCTATTCAGTCAGATCTATCTGCTATACTCTTAAACTTTCGATTATTTCCCATAGCTGTTATAGCGGATATAAAACAGATGTACCGTCAAGTTTTAATTCTGCCTGAACAACGAGATCTCCATAGAATCTTGTGGCTCGACGAAATCAGCAAGCCCATTAAGGTATTTCGCTTAAAGACGGTTACTTATGGCTTAAAACCTTCCGCTTTCCTTGCTATCCGATCCCTACACTTGTTAGCCTCTCAAGATGGTCATTTATTTGATTCTAAAGCTTCCGAAGCACTAACTACATCATTCTATGTTGACGATTACTTGCAGTCCTTTCTCACTCTGGAGGAAGCTTCTTTCGTGTCACTAGAACTTCAGGCATTGCTAAAGAATGGAGGATTCCCACTTCATAAGTGGAATTCCAACTCCCATGAGTTTCTCGCCCAGTTTCCTATTGAAGATGTAGATCCCTCCTCCGTCGAAATTTGTGGAAACTCCGAATCCATAAAAACTCTTGGAGTTCATTGGTGCACTAGCACTGGCACTCTCATCTATAAAGTTTCGCTTGCAGAAGAGCTCCCTAACACAAAAAGACAAATTCTCTCTGAAATTGCAAAAATTTTTGATCCGCTTCAACTGCATGCCCCAGTTATCGTTATAGCCAAACTTTTCATGCAAGAGCTATGGTCGCCCAAATGTGAATGGGACGACACTGTTCCCCTTTCTTTTCATATCAGATGGCTCTCTCTTCGCAGCAATTTGCTTGATCTTTCCCTTATTGAAATTCCCAGGAATTTAATTAATGCTCATCCTAATGCATTTTTTTCCTTCATGTGTTTGCGGACAGTTCCGAAAAAGCTTACTGTTGCTGTGCATATTTGGTTTATCGCAGTTCATTAAATGGATCTTCAGTTTCCAACCTTGTTTGTGCCAAATCGAAGGGTGCTCCTCTTAAAACTATCACTTTTCCTAGGCTTGAATTGTGTGCTGCACTCATGGCCGCAGAACTTGTTAAGAAATTACGGGAAGTCTTAAAAGTCGAATTCTCGCAAATCTATCTCTGGAGCGATTCCATGATCACCCTTTCTTGGATCGCCAAGAACTCCGCTCATTGGCAAACTTTTGTTGCAAACAGGGTTTCCAAAATTCAAACCATTTCTTCGGTATGTCAATGGAGGCATGTGCCCAGCGCTGACAACCTAGCCGACATCATTCCTCGTGGACGTTTACCCTCTCAATTAGCAGTTTCCCAGTTGTACTGGCATGGGCCCTCGTGGTTAATCGGAGACTCTTCTTGTTGGCCTTCTAAACCTCCAGCTACAAACTTCAACTTGCCTGACGCTAAGGTATCCAAATCTACTGCTTCGTGTCTTGTTTCCAACGATTCTTATCCCTTATTGTCACGCTATTCTTCCTTTCACAAATTAATTCGAATTGTTGCCTATCTTCTTAGATGGAAATATCTTGTGGTTGACCAACCTCTTCTCCCCAAACCACACCTTACCAATCAGGAATTGAATCTCGCTACCATTAAGGTTTTGCAACTAACACAGCAAGAAGCCTTTTCTTCTGAATTGTCTTTACTTTCCTCTAAAAAGGATCTTCCCAAATCCAGTCGTCTTCGTGCTTTAGACCCGTTCCTTGATGATAATAGGTTACTCAGGGTAGCTGGTAGGCTCACGCAATCTTTGCTTTCTGAGGACAAAAAGCATCCTGTTATTTTGCCTTCTAAACATCACGTAACTTCCTTAATTATACGTGACTTTCATTATCGCAATCTGCATGGTGGTACACGCACACTGCTTTGCCTCTTACGGGAAAAGTACTGGATTATAAATGGAATTCATGAAGTTTCCTCTGTAATTCACAAGTGCATTCCTTGCTTCAAAGCGAAACCTAAAGTCGATACGCAATTAATGAGCGATCTGCCCTCCTTTTGCTCTTCTCCTATACGTCCATTTGCTCTAACTGGTGTGGACTATATGGGTCCGTTCCAATATCAACGCAATTCCCCTGAAGCTAAACGCAAATAGTTTGGTAAGCTCTATGTTTCTCTCTTTGTTTGCATGGTTACTGGCGCGATCCGTTTGGAACTAGTAACGAATGCCTCTACTTCTTACTTTTTATCAGCTGTCTCTCGCTTCGCTGCTAGACGTGGTGTTCCTTCGGAGATGTTCTCTGATAACGCTTCCACTTTTCAAGGCGCAGCATCCTTGTGGAAGAAAGCTCTCACATCTTCTCCTGCCATGGAACAGATTTCTAATTTTTCCTACTCAAAGGGTTTCAAATGGCGTTTTATACCTCCCTACGCTCCTCATCACGGTGGTAGGTGGGAATCCTGCGTAAAGCTCTTTAAACGTCACTTATGAAAGGTTTTAGGTAATCGCATTCTGACTTATGAAGAATTTAATTCGCTGTCTGTTCTGATTGAAGGTGTTGTTAATTCCCGCCCTTTAACTTCGCTTTCCAATGACCCTGATGACCTGCTTCCACTCACACCTGGTCACTTCCTTATAGGCACTTCTCTTTCTGTCCCTCCTCCCCTTCCCAACTCTTACAGGGATTCTAATTTACCTACTGCTTGGCGTAAACTTGAAGCCCTCCGCAATTCTTTCTGGAAGAGGTGGAATTTGGAATACTTAACTTCCCTACAACGGAGACAGAAGTGGTTTCTTTCCAATCCCGACATCAAAGTGGGGAACTTAGTCCTGGTTAGGGAAGTTTCTCCTCCCTTGGTCTGGATTTCCGGTAGAGTGACCGAATGTTACCCTGGAAGAGATGGGAGAGTTAGGGTAGCCAAGATCTTGACCACTAACGGGCATGGGGGGCGTGTTGACTGAGCGGTCTAGCTGTATGCCTCTCACCAAGGCGGTCCGGGTTCGATTCCCGGTCAAAGCATGTGAGATTTTCGAAGTGAAATGCCATGTCCTGTGGTTCGGATTCCACGTAAAAAGGAGGTCCCGTGGCTCATGATCTCAAGATTAACGGTCACGTTAAACTAGAAGCTTCCTTACTAACGAGCATCTCATAAGACCACTGTCTTTAATTGCTCCTTTACCTTTAAATTTTGATTTTTATGTCTTCATTCTCTGTTGGTGATTAACCCTCCCAGCTTGGTGTATTCCTTGGAATACTCGGTAGGATAGAGTAAGCTTTTGCTTCTCTTTGCTTTAGTTCATTCCTTCCTTTTTCTCAAACACCAACAGTGATCTTCTGATTTCTCCTTGTTGGTTATGTCTCTCATATTACTTGTAAGTCTGTTCTAGATATATATCTTCCATGACCCACCTAGCGTCATCTAGCAGCGAATCTCTGAAGTTCCTCAATTCTTCCCTGTACAAGAGGACTTCCTTATCAATCTAGCCACCAGATCTCGTCGCCATCGCCAGCTATCATCTCCGTGATCAAGAGAACTTCGTCTACTTTTTCACCCTCCAGGCTGCGCTAGTGACTCCTACTATCAACTCTTTGAAGACCATTTCATCAAGAAGATTTTTTAAACTATTAAGTTGGCTATTCTTATATGTATTCCTTTTGTCTCCTACCCCCACTCCTTTCCCTTCCCTGGTCCCTCCGAGCTCCGTTGAGCGTGTCTCACTTGTACGTCGGAAGTCTACCCAGTCAGTTAGACCTCAACTAAAGCTTGCCTCCTCATCTCTAGAGGCAAACTTTTAAATTCTACGCCATGTTAGAATTTTAGTATCAACCGTCAACAGGAACATCGCCTTCGTTATGAAGCAAAGCTAAGTACTACTTCTACGTTCTTCAACTTATTTTAATTGATTTTAAATAGCTACATGCTTTTTAACCCCTCATGCGTGATATTGTGAAACTCTGGGCTGCACCCACAACGTGCATTATTTCTAGCCTACTCCCAATGGTAAGCGCGGTTGTCATATGCATTTCGCTATAATTTCCAAACGCACTGGCAAAAGTTTTCAAAAAACACACACAATAAGAACAACATATAACATAATATTATAAACTATTAATAACCTGGTTATCCCTGTCAGCGGCACGTCAATACTGGGACAATATCACAGCCGCCTAATGTGTTCGTATTTCTTGGCGTTCTATCACGAATTACATCGTCAGCATCACTATCTTCACTGGAAGTTATAGCGAACGCATCCTCTATATCGCTGTCACACTCTGAATCACTTTCGTTTGCACTAATATCGAGCAAATTAGCTATTTCTTTGTCATCAATAACTGTGCCACGACCTGCCATGTTTACAAGCAAACTCACGGTCCGCAAAAGAGGAAACACGTGTGCAGAGATCTGAAAAATAAATGACTTTGAAGATATGCGACACCTCCTGGCAATAATAAGTAGCTCGAAGTGTAGCCAAAAGTTGCCTCTTCCTGCCATCTTACGACCAAATAAATAACTATTACGAAGTCCGCGTAGCGGGCGTTTCAAATTCGACGGCGTACCATTGCGCCGTACACGCTGTGAACGTAGCAGGCTAGTGGGCGCACCGTTGCGCCGTACACGCTAAGGGGGTTAATGATCACTTTATAGGCAGTGTGAGATTTCTATATTTGGGTCAATAATCATCCTTCGCGGGATTTTCTATGTTGGGCTTTTGTCTATCTAAGCCAATCTTAACATGAAGCAGCATTTCTTAGGCTTATTAAATGAGAGATTTTCTCACAACGTGGGACACCATTGAATTACCCACTGTCTATAAAATACTTAGCTCGTTCCACCGCTGGACTAACTTTTGCCCTATTCTTCAGTCATGATTGTTCTGGAATTTTCCATGCCGAACAATTTATCTACGAGTTAAACATTCTAGTACTTTCCACTCACATATGGGAATGCTTTTTCATACTAAGGAATCTTCCTTATGAACTGCTAATCAATATCTAATTTTTCTTCCTCCGTTGGGATTTTTTTTCTGTGCATTCAACTATAACCTACAACTTTCTCAAGCAATAGACTCTCGCATATCTAGTGTAACTCGTTATTTTCCACCATTGCAATAACTTTCTTTGCCATCAACTTTTTGTGCTACCACAGTGAACCTTTCATCTATATCAACAGACTATAGTGAGAAACAGTGCTTGTTCAACCTTTCATCCGCGTCGCGCTCGTCCGAATACAATAAATATGGCCATGAACACTTTTCCACAATCCCATTTGATCTTTCCCAAACCCTTTACTAACAAAACAAAATAATAAAATTGTTACTTTAGGTCTTTTTTCAATGAGGTGTCACTCTCAATAAGTGCCCTCCCTTACTTGTTCCACGTACAACGAACTAATGTCTGAAAAACTTCGTGTCTACTACACGCCTCAAATTATATTGTTTCTCCCTTCTAATGAGGGAATCCAATTCTTTCTAATCAAAAGTGAGTTATCTCTAGGTTTCACGAAAGGGAAACTTGCCCCATTTTTCTCGTGATCCCTACTTAAACATAGGAGTTCTAGAAACTTCCTTTCAATTGTTCTCTTCTGGTTTCACCATAAGTGACCTGCCCAATTTGTATAATCCAACCAAGTATTTCTGTATCAATATAAGAAGTTATAGAAACTTCTATTTTATTCTTCCTGTTTTTGTTGTTGTTGTTACTTTCGAAGTTGTTATTATTTCTAAGATACTTATCTAGAAATCCTAAAAGTACTCACCTTGTACTTGATTTATAGTTTAACATTACAGTAATTACGTCAGTTATCTTCAAATTTTTCATTTATTTATCTTCGTCATTTCAAAATCTTACGAAGATTTTAAAGCATATAAAAGGTTTGAAACCAAAAGAATTATCAATTGCCTGGCGCAAGCTTTAGATTTTTTCGGAGGTCTGCGACCCCAATTGTTTATAGAAATCAAAATTATATATTTGTTACAAAACTACTTCCTTTTACATTGTTAAATAAATTAAAGATTTCTTTTTCTCTTTATCATTTCTCTAACATAGCGGTTAGGCAAGATCCTGTCTTCCTTGACTCTTCCTATTCAATAAAAATAAATCTATTGATAGGGTTTTCACCACTTGTTGCATTTGGGCAAGAACTCTTAGTTGGTAACTTAGTAAAGTCTCTCTTAGCTTTAATAGCTACTTCTAACTGGCCAGTAAGGCAAGCATAGCTCGCTACGCCAGCTTCCTGCTTGTGGAGATTCTCTCTAACACTTATGGTTGGTTTGTCAAAATATAAGTGTTTCTCATTGTCTAAACTTTTAGTCGGCGCCTTGCTGGATAAAAGCTTAGCCATTTCTAAATGCAACTATTGGCACAATTCCCAAAATTATTCCCAAAGGTATAATTGCTTTATCCCTATCCTTCTTGGAAGCATTTGGTCGTTCTTTAGAAACAATTTCAAAAACTAAAAAATCAAATCTGATTCAAATTATTTGCACTCTTCAAATTACTTGTTTAGAAACAAACTACTTTGAACAGATACACAATAAATCTGTTATTCTTTGTCTTGCCAGACCACCACCCTTCCCCATAGTAGGCATATGGATACTTGAGAGGGAATACGCTAAAATAACTTTCTTGCAAACCGCCCAAGTTCCAGCTGCGTTTCCCGTTAGCTTTGCCCAGGTCCCTACCCACTTTAGGTACCGGGGAGCGGATTTGCAGTTGGAAAAGGGGTGAGTAGTTAGCACCCCAACTGGGAAAAGGGGGATTGGGATTCGGGCACACAGTGAAATTTAAATAGAGCGATGAGGAAGAGACCAAATATTGATAACCAAGGTTTGATACATTTATTTCATTTGTGAAGCAATAACAAACATTTTCATTTAGAAGAATAATTAAAAGAAGCTAATAAAAAATGCAAGGTTTCTCCAGGAAACTTAGAATAAAGAAGAATTATAATAAAAATGCATAAAAAGGCCATATAAAGGCGATTAAAAAAGTATGTTTAAGAAAAATATCTAAAAACAAGCAAGAAGCAAGAAAAAAGGCTTAGCCTTAAAAAATGTATAAACCAAGTGAAGGTAGTTCACGTTACCAATAATTCGATACTTTGGTACTTAGTATTTGGCCCGCAGGAAGCGGGTTGTGATCCAAACGAAGGCTTCCTCTAAGCTGCCTCGGCATGCGTTCCGAGAAAGATGGATGGTGGCTCCCTTGGCGAATTGCACCCCGCAGGAACAGACCTCTTGGTAATGATCTGTCCGGCGGTTTACAATCAATTGTAGTTTCTCATCGCCGAGTTGTACTGAGCTAGCGGGCTGACTTAGTTGCTGAGGTGAAGGTCGTTGACTCATGCCGCGCCCAGCATGACAGAGTCCGAGTGATGAAGCATGCCGCCTGGCAAGGTTCCAGCCACTCAATGTTTACTAACAGGGCCTTCCCAAGAAGGACCTTGCTGTGGAACGGCAGGCAGCCGTGGTCAGACTGGTTCAAGCAGGTAGATGTAGACAAGGCCGCAGAACGGCGAAGCGGAGAATTTATAGTGGAAATGACGACAGCGCGTAGAACAATCCAGAATGAAGGCGGGGCGTCAAACAGCCAATCAGCGCACAGCCCAGGCACATTGCGACGGTTGCCGCTGAGATGAGCACAGTACCTCATGAAAAAGTGTGACAGTATGGTGCGTCTAGAAAGACACTTCAGAAAAAGGTGAGTGGACAAGAATAATAAAGAACAATAATTCAAAAGAAACGTGAGTTAAGTAAATAATCAGAACACCGTGTTCATACTGCAATTATAACGGAAAAAAATTATGGGGCAAAATTGAACGAGTGTTTCAAACCGTGCGGGAAACATAGCCACAAAAAAAACATTCGCAAAAGCGAACATGCTGGGAGGGGCGAGAAAAAATTGCAGTAAGAAGGCGCAGAAGTTAGGTCTCGCGTGGCAAAGGAGCAATCATAGTGATTGGCCTGAGAAACTGGCCAGCAGAAGTCTGCAGTTTTACCACGCGAATCCTACCATCTCTGCCAGGAAAGCACTCAACAATCCTACCCAAATTCCAGACAAGAGGGGGACTAGGGTCTTTCAAAAGGACCAAGTCCCCAATCTGAAGGTTAGAGCAGGAAACACGCCATTTGCCACGCTGCTGAAGCAAACCGAGATATTCCAACCTCCAGCGGCGCCAAAAATTGTTGCGCAAACTTTCAATTTTGCGCCAAGAAATGGCTAAAGAAGATGGAGAATTAGAATATAATTAAGATGGGGAGGCAGTCAATGGACCACCGATAAGAAAATGGCCCGGCGTTAATGGTAGAAGATCTGAAGGGTCATTAGATAAGGGTGATAAAGGACGAGAATTAATTATGCCCTCAATAAAAATAATTAAGGAGTTAAACTCTTCATGAGATAGGGGGGTGTGGCCACAAACACGTCTAAGGTGTTTCTTGGTGAGTTTCACACAAGACTCCCACCGTCCACCTTGATGGGGCGCATAAGGGGGGATGAAGTGCCACTTGAAATTTCTCTGGTGAGCATAATCAGTAATCCTTTCCAGCGCTGCATTTTGAGTAAGAGCTCTCTTAATTTGCTCAGAAGCTCCGATAAAATTTTTAGCATTGTCGGAGAATACTTCTGAAGGAAGCCCTCGGCGAGCAGAAAATCTGGCAAAAGCTGCCAAAAAATAAGCAGTAGAGGCGTTGGTAACTAGTTCTAAGTGTACTGCTCCGGTGACCATACATACAAACAGCGAAATATAGAGTTTTCCACAAATACATCTTTTGGCCTCAGGAGAATTTTTTCTGTAAACAAAAGGCCCGGAATAATCCACCCCCGTAAAGGCAAAAGGTCTAGCAGGCGCAGATCTAAAGTTGGGAAGATCACCCATGAGCTGAGTGGTAATTTTAGGGTTGGATTTAAAACATGGAATGCACTTCCGGATAACAGAGGTAACTTCATGGACTCCGTTTATGGGCCAATACCTTTCCCGAATGATGGAAAGTAATGTACGGGTTCCAGCATGAAGATGCTGGTAATGATACTGACGAATGATTAGAGAAGTGACATGATGCTTTGAAGGAAGAATAATTGGGTGTTTTTTATCCTCAGAAAGATCAGCCAAAGATAAACGTCCTCCCACTCTTAATAAACCATCAGCATCCAAAAAGGGGGCGAGTGAGGATAGCCTACTCGATTTCTTGAGGGATTGACCTTGAGACAACACCTGACATTCTTCAGAGAATATTTCTTGTTGAGTAAGCCATAAGATTTTTGTAGTGGCTAAACCTAATTCAGAAAGGGTTAAATATGGCTTTGGAAAAAGAGGTTGTTCTACCACAAAATATTTCCATCGAAGGAGATAAGCCATAACCCTCACCAATTTATGAAAAGAGGAATATCGCTGCAAAAGAAGGGGAGAGTCAGAAGCGAAAAGAGAAGATCCAGTAATCTTATCAACATCCGGCAAGTCTGATAATTCCGGAAGAGGAAAATTTGGCCAAGCGGAAGGTTCTTGTAGAAGCCAAGAAGGACCGTGCCAGTGTAATGTCAGGTTAGCCAACATAAGAGGGGAACATCCCCGAGAGATGACATCTGCAGGATTCTCCTTGCCAGATACATGATGCCATTGTTCAAAGTTAGACAATTGTTGTATTTTGGACACTCTATTAGCTACAAACACCTGCCAATGCGAGGAGGGTTTGGCAATCCATGCCAAGGTGATGGCTGAGTCACTCCAAAAGTAAGTTTTGCTAAATCGGATTTTCAAAGATTGGCGGATTTTGACCGATAATTCAACCGCCAGAAGAGCAGCACAAAGTTCCAGTCGTGGCAAGGATAAGGATTTAAGAGGAGCCACCTTTGACTTAGCGCAAATTAAATTGGAAAAGAAATATGACTGGTCAAAATTGCGGCAAACAATATACGCACAACACCCATAAGCTTTCAATGAGCTATCGGCAAAGATGTGAAGTTCATATCCTCCACAGGAGGGAAAGGGAATAATCACTCGCGGGATAATGACATTGGAGAGATCTTCCAAGCTATTTCTATAAGAAATCCAATTTTTTTGCAACTCAGAAGGAACTGGTTCATCCCAACCAGTTTTCAAGGACCAAAGGTCTTGCATGAAAAGTTTTGCGGTGACGATAATTGGCGCCAAAAATTGGAGAGGATCAAATATTTTTGCAATCTCAGACAAAATTTGCCGCTTAGTTTGCGGTTTGATGTCACTGAGATTAATTTTGAAAAAGAAAAAATCCTTTTGAGGACTCCAATAGATGCCTAGAGTTTTGATAGAATTACTTTCTTGAAGAAGCTCTACTGAGTCGTTATAGACTGAAGTTAATGGAAATTTGGAAAGAAATTCTTCCGAATTAGAGTTCCACTTGCACAAGGAAAATCCGCCTCCCAAAAGCAAAGCTGTCAAATCTTTAGAGACCTGTAGTGCTTCAGATACTGACTCAAATGAATGAAGAAAATCGTCAACGTAAAATGATGATTTTAACACTTCAGAAGCCTTAGGAGAATACAACGGGCCATCCTGTTCAGCAAGTAATTTCAACGTACGTATGGCTAGAAAAGCAGAGGGCTTTAGTCCATAGGTTAAGGTTTTTAGGCGAAAAATCTTGACAGGTTTAGTAGGCCCGTCGCGCCAAAGAATTCTCTGAAGGTCGCACTGTTGTTGATCGACCAAAATCTGCCTATACATTTGCTTGATATCAGATATCACTGCGATAGGGAACAAGCGAAAATTCATCAAGACAGAAGAAATGTCAGATTGAATAGGAGGGCCTGATAATAACGTGTCATTCAGAGAAGTTCCATTGGCATCCAAAGCAGAGCCATTAAAGACCACCCTTATGTTTTCCTTTAAAATCTCATTCTTCCAAACTGGATGATGATTGAGGTAAATGACTTCAGATGGGGTATAAGAAGCCTCATCTTTCTTGGTAACAACCTCCATATGATCAAGTGCCTCATATTCCTCCATAAACGTGGAGTATTGAGCTTTAACAACAGGGTCACGTTTAAATTTGTTTTCCACAGCATAGAGTGCTCTAAGAGCCCTAGGGTGTGTTTCAAATAAAAGAGGTGGATTATCCACTCGGGGCATTGTTACAACAAATCTACCCTCTGAATTGCGTTTGGTTGTTTCACGAAACAGTTTTTCACACATTTCATTTTCAACCGAGGAAGGTGAAACTGAATCTATAGTTTCGATTTTCCAAAATCTTTCTAAGTTGTAATCGGGACTTGTATTGACAAAATGACATTGAGAGAAATTTTGAAACGACTTACGAGGGACCTGACCCGTTACTAACCAACCTAGCTTGGTATGATGAACAAACACTCCAGGTGATATTTTAACCTTAGAGCTAAGGAGACATTGCCAAAATACTTGGGCACTGAGAAGTATGTCTACCGGGGCGCTCGTATTAAATGTTGGGTCCGCCAACTGAATGTTATGAGGAAATTGCCACTTTCTAATTTCAAAAGAAGTACTAGGGGTATTACTGCCAATAGTATCAATGGCAAGGCAATTCAACTGAAATGTTGTGTTGGAATTAACAGCATCTTTGATGTGAACACGAACAAAATGCAAGGATTTAACATTGCTATTGTTAATACCGGTAACCTGAATTAATGTAGGTTGCTTGGGAAGACCAAGTTTCTTAATGAGACGCTCACTTATGAAGTCATGGGTGGCGGCATTATCCAATAGGGCACGTGCTTCAAGCCATCTACCAGAAGAGTCTTGAACTTTTATTAACACGGTTGATAGTAGCACCTGGGAACTACGAATTGAGCTAGAGCTCTGAGTATAAGATTGCGCATTAGCTCCTGGGGATGCATCTTTAGAACATCCAGGGGAAGGAGCCTGACGTGGCTTTTCAAACCTATGAAGCAGGGTATGATGTTGAGCCTTGCAATGGGAGCAAGTATTTTTAGATAAGCAATCAGGCACCATATGCCTAGTTGACAAACAGTTATAGCAATATCTTTTTTGAGCTATTAATTTGCGTCTTTCATCGGTAGAAAGGGCTTTAAAGGCAACGCAGGAATATAACCTGTGAGGTGCTTTACAGAGAATACAATCCGTTGAGTTATGCTGAACAGTAAAGACAGCAGATTTGTTTATTTTTGCACCGACTGGTTTCACAACATTAGATTTGTTATCTGCACTTCCTGACATATGACAGGCTACGGCTGACAAAACCTGACATCTATTATTCATAAACGTAAGCAATGAGCCATAAGTATATGAAGTGTCATTTGTTAATTCCCTTTCCCATGCCTTTAAAGTTGATGAATCAAATTTAGAAGTAACCAAGTGAACTAAGAATAGATCCCAGTGCTCGACCGGTTGGTTCAACCGTGCCAATGCTCTGACGTGTAGTTGGACCGTGTCACTTAAGGCTCGCAGTGTTGACAAGCTGTCAGCTCGCAATGCGGGCAGGTTAAATAAGGCTTGAATGTGCCTCTGTAAACATAATTTTTCATTGCCATAACGGCCTTTAAGAAGCTCGATAGCAATGTTATAGTTTTCTCCTGTTAAGGGAAGTTCTCTTATAAGTTGAAGGGGTGGCCCCTGCAAAATGGATTTTAAGTAATGAAATTTCTGAATTTACGGAAGTGTGGCATTATTATGTACTAATGAACTGAACAATTCAAAGAATGATTGCCACATCTCTTCCTTTCCTGAAAACTGCGGAATTTCAATTTTAGGTAGCAATGGTTTGATACCATTCCCATGGTCGCTAATTCTTCCTTGAGTTTCCTCTACCTTCAACGCCAGGGTCAAAGTTCTTACTAATGCCACAGCCTGAGCGTGTGTATCAAAGTAATTACTCTCTACTTCTTCCCTATCTGATTGATGTTCTGGACTTTTGATTTCAATTTCAAGTTGCACGAGATCATATTTCTCGTACGCCTGTTCAAAAGCTTTTAAACGCTGAGATATAATATCAAGATTTTGTTCCTCTTTCGGTAGAGTGGCTAGATATTTTTGAAAACGGGTAAGTTGACCTTTGTAGGCCGCCCGAGAGTTTAACAGTTTATCGTCTATTATTACTGGCATGGCTGGGAAGTTGGAATAACTCACCTACCAAAGCTGCTTGCGGCACCAGACGGACCTGCTTTCCAGAAAGAAACCAGTTATGGAGTAAGCTGGGATTGTCTCCGCTTTCCCGCAGATCTCCTGCGCTAGCCACGATATACTGAAATGTATAAGGCAAATATTAGATTACACAAGTTCTGTTTTTTTGGAATAGAATTTGTGGTCTCAGAATAAAGGTTCTGGGTTCGATCCCGGGTTTGAGGTACCATGGAAGAGGGGTGAGTAGTTAGCACCCCAACTGGGAAAAGGGGGATTGGGATTCGGGCACACAGTGAAATTTAAATAGAGCGATGAGGAAGAGACCAAATATTGATAACCAAGGTTTGATACATTTATTTAATTTGTGAAGCAATAACAAACATTTTCATTTAGAAGAATAATTAAAAGAAGCTAATAAAAAATGCAAGGTTTCTCCAGGAAACTTAGAATAAAGAAGAATTATAATAAAAATGCATAAAAAGGCCATATAAAGGCGATTAAAAAAGTATGTTTAAGAAAAATATCTAAAAACAAGCAAGAAGCAAGAAAAAAGGCTTAGCCTTAAAAAATGTATAAACCAAGTGAAGGTAGTTCACGTTACCAATAATTCGATACTTTGGTACTTAGTATTTGGCCCGCAGGAAGCGGGTTGTGATCCAAACGAAGGCTTCCTCTAAGCTGCCTCGGCATGCGTTCCGAGAAAGATGGATGGTGGCTCCCTTGGCGAATTGCACCCCGCAGGAACAGACCTCTTGGTAATGATCTGTCCGGCGGTTTACAATCAATTGTAGTTTCTCATCGCCGAGTTGTAGTGAGCTAGCGGGCTGACTTAGTTGCTGAGGTGAAGGTCGTTGACTCATGCCGCGCCCAGCATGACAGAGTCCGAGTGATGAAGCATGCCGCCTGGCAAGGTTCCAGCCACTCAATGTTTACTAACAGGGCCTTCCCAAGAAGGACCTTGCTGTGGAACGGCAGGCAGCCGTGGTCAGACTGGTTCAAGCAGGTAGATGTAGACAAGGCCGCAGAACGGCGAAGCGGAGAATTTATAGTGGAAATGACGACAGCGCGTAGAACAATCCAGAATGAAGGCGGGGCGTCAAACAGCCAATCAGCGCACAGCCCAGGCACATTGCGACGGTTGCCGCTGAGATGAGCACAGTACCTCATGAAAAAGTGTGACAGTATGGTGCGTCTAGAAAGACACTTCAGAAAAAGGTGAGTGGACAAGAATAATAAAGAACAATAATACAAAAGAAACGTGAGTTAAGTAAATAATCAGAACACCGTGTTCATACTGCAATTATAACGGAAAAAAATAATGGGGCAAAATTGAACGAGTGTTTCAAACCGTGCGGGAAACATAGCCACAAAACAAACATTCGCAAAAGCGAACAGCAGTGGCAGCTGCCTTTGAGTATATTTAAAGTTAAACTTACAACTTCTGCAGGACTCATGTCCTATTTCTCCATCCTTTTTCTCCAGTCCGAAACCCACTTCATTTTCTTTATCATCTTCCCTTGGGGGTTAGGTTATTCCCAAGCTAATAATCTACCCAAGGGGTTCTATGCCGCCCCCTACTTTCATATAAACTTCGGCGATAACTCCCGAACGCATGATCGGATTTTAACGAACGAGGTATTGCTGGCGTTGGGATGACGTCCTATTTGCTAAGAATGTGTGATGGTGTTTTAATTTTTATTTTATTTTTGAAAATGTTTGTTTTTTGGATTGGCGCTATTTTGGAAACGGTGAATTTTGGAAAAAAGTTTGTTTGACATAAATGAAAGGTGGCTATGCCCTCAAGGTGGACAGCAAGTTTCAAGCGTGTAGGAGGAGAAAAAATTATGGCCTACTTTCTCGCGAACATTGGCGATAATTGGCGAACGGATGGTCGGATTTTAAAGAATGAGGTATTGTTGGCGTTGGGGTGACGTCCTCTCTGCTAAGAATGTGTGTTGGAATTTTAAAAAAATGAAAATTCTTGGTTCTAGATTTTTGATTATTTTGAAACGGTGAATTTTGTGAAAAAGTTTGTTTGACGTGAATGAAAGGTATCTATGGCCTCTAGGTGGACAACAAGTTTCAAGATTGTTGGTCAAAAGAAAATGAATTTTGGAAAAATGGTGTCTATTTTGGAAACGGTGAACTTGACAAAAAAAAGTTTGTTTTGTGATGAATGGTTGGTATTTACTCCTTCTACCCGCACCATAAATTTGAAGTCGCTATGTGAAAAACCTATGCACGTTTTACAGTTCTCTTGCAAGTCGCGTGTGTGCTTGAATAAGCATGGCTATGTTGGGAAAAGGTTAGGTGGTGGGGGAGGACTAGGGTCGAGTGAGGGATCGTTTCGATGGTATTTTTTCCGCTCTATTTGATGGTGAGGTTATTTTTTAAAATGGGTGGAATTTGGAAACGCAATTTGGGGTAAACATGCGTTTTTAACATTTTGGCGATATTTAATAAGTGTTAATGACGTGTATTATGTTATATTTTGTATCGTCGTTTGTAAGTAGGTGGGCTTTTTAAATGATTATTTATAGATTAGTTATTAAAAAAATAATTAAAGAACCCAAAAACTAAAAGATCATTCGCTTTTTAGTATCTCGCTAACCAATAATGTGATTTAAACATATGGGGTGTCGTACGACTCGTGGTGAACCCCCCTTTCCTATGGACGAGGTATGCCCACCCCAAAATAAAAACTAACCTTACCCGGGGGTGAAGTGGAGATTATTTTTTCGTATGCATGCACACTTGGAGGGGGGCTTTTGTAAGAGAGCGGGCTTTTTAAATGATTATTTATAGATGATTTTTTTTAATATTAATTAAGAACCAAAAAAAAACCTAATAGGTCATTCGCTTTTTAGTATCTCGCTAACCAATAATGGGATTCAAACATATGGGGTGTCGTAGGACTCGTGGTGAACCCCCCTTTTCTATGGACAAGGTATGTCTACCCCAAAATAAAAACTACCCTTACCCGGGGGTGAAGTAGTGATTATTTTTTTGTATGCATGCGCACTTGGAGAGGGCTTTTGTAAGAGATCGGGCTTTATAAATGATTATTTATAGATGAGTTTTTTAAAATATTTATTAAGGACCAAAAAACTAATAGGTCACCCGCTTTTTAGTATCTCGCTAATCAATAATCGGATTTAAACATATGGGGTGTCGTAGGACTCGTGGAGAACTCCTCTTTTCTATAGACGGGGTATATGCACCCCCAAACAAAAACTACCCTTACCCGGGGAGGAAATAGTAATTTTTTGTATGCATTCGCACTTGGAGTGGGCTTTTGTAAGAGAGCGGGCTTTATAAATGATTATTTATAGATGAGGTTTTAAAAAAATATTAATTAAGAATCAAAAAACTAATAGTTCATCCACTTTTTAGTATCTCGCTAACCAATAATCGGATATAAACATATGGGGTTTCGTAGGACTCGTGGTGAACTCTCCATTTCTATGGACGGGGTATATCCACCCCCAAATAAAAACTACCCTTACCCGGGGGTAAAATAGTAATTTTTTGTATGCATGCGCAATTGCAGTGGGCTTTTGTAAGGGAGCGGGCTTTATAAATGATTATTTATAGATGAGTTTTTTTAATATTTATTAAGAACCAAAAAACTAATAGGTCATCCGCTTTTTAGTATCTCGCTAACCAATAATCGGATTTAAACATATGGGGTGTCGTAGGACTCGTGGTGAATTCCCCTTTTTTATGGACGAGGTATGTCCACCCCAAAATAAAAACTAGCCTTACCCAGGGGTAAATAATAATTTTAGTATGTATGCACACCGACGGCTTTTGTCAAAGGGGCCTAACTACAGTTTTGTTAATATTTTCTGAACCCCTGATGGGATTTTGCCATAGGCAGTATCCTAGCACTTGGGGTGACGTCCCGTTTTTGAATGTAAGATTCTTTTTTGTCAAAAGGGCCTAACTACACTTTTGTTAAAATCTCGCAAACCAATCATGCTAGGGTCTTGTATGAAAGGTCCTAGCACTTGGGGTGACGTCCCCCTTGGGGGGTGAAACTACACCACCCCCCAAATTGAAAAATCAATATCTTTGAAACTAAGAACCCTAAAACTAGGCATAATAGCTTCAAAAATAGGTGATAACATAGGCTTTTACCTGGATAAATCATTTCACCCCTAAAACAGAAAATAGTGATTTTACAGGGGGGAAGGTGTTAAACGTGTAAAAATGATAATTGAACATGAGATCGTTTTGTTTTATTCATGAAAAATAGTAGGAGGGTAGAAACTACCCCCCAAATTGAAAAAATCTATATCTTGCAAACGAAGAACACTAAAATTAGGTGTGATAGCTGAAAAAATACATGATGACATATGCTTTTACCTTGATAGGTTATTTGACGCCTAAAACCGGAATCAGTCATGTTACAGGGGAAGAGGTATTTAACACCTCAAAAGCATATGCGTTAAGTGAAACCATGCTTTAATGGACATGTGTATCGAGGATGATGGTTTGCTAATTATTATGATTATTATTATTATTGTTAGGTAATTATGGATTAATGTGGATTAACTAACCTGTAATAGTAAACATTTGTATGAGACGTTGTACAACTGAGGATGGCCATCCCTTTTTCATGCTCGATGAATTGAGCCAAAACCTTTAGCTGTCAAGACTTAGTGTAACCTGTTCCAACCCTTATACCAGAGATAAAATGTCTTGCTACAACGCTGAATAGAACCTGGACCTTTGTGATGGCTCGCTGAACAGCACGCTTTCATGCTTTCCCTGGGTTTCGGTTGTAGAGACACACAGACTTGCTGGTTTGGGAAGCGCTGCTGATAACGGGAGGAATGTGCGGTGTTGCAAGCTAGTATCAGCTTACTCGGCTGGTGGTGGCTACTGGATGTGGAGTATAAACATGCGCCATTGAGGTTCTGAGACAGTAGTACAGAGGCAGTAGTATAATGCATGCATTTTGGTTACTTACAAAAAGAAAATAAAGTAGTAAAAGTGCATTAGACTAACAACCAGGTATACAAACGTTTTATAAATAGGAGAGACACTAACTTAATGTTTATTTAATTATTATTTATTATTATTATTATTATAATTATTATTATATGTTAGTCAACGTATAGGTACACGTTAACGATTTACACCTTGTTTTAATCAGTGAATTATTGTGTTTACTGTCAATGAATAATGAACCTACCAAAAAAGAAAAAATGTTATGTCATAGTATATAACGCTATGGCCTACCGATATAAAGAATCCAACATGGCGACCCTTAATACATTCTTGACACTGCTGACATGCATTACAAATACACACACTAACACAACCATTGCAATAACACAGGTTAGTATATGCAAAACTTATTTTAAAAACAGTTGATGACCTACATTAAGGTTTAACTTTTTATTTATTTGTACCTAAACAAACACTATTTAATGACTTGCATACTCACTTACTTACTGATCGGCGCTACAGTCCCTGAAGAACCTTGGCCTACTTTATTACCTGCCGCCACGTTAGGATAGTTGTACATTGAAAAGCTAAGGCCGCCCTCATTTACAATTCTACACTGTACATTACAGTTAAAATTAAAATTTACGATCCAGTCAGGAATTGAAGCTGGTGCTGTTTCAAAAAAAAAAGGCAAGCGTTTTATATACTTAACCACTAAGCTGTCATATCGACCCCTAATGGTTGGGGTGATCATAAAGATGAAAATTAAATCTAAACTATGACTAAAACTAACTACACACTTATATACTAGAAGAAGAAATGAAAACAAAAGGATAATATGAATTTTAAAAAATGGCCCTCAATCCTCAAGAATGTGGATTGAGGGAGTTGGAAGGAAGGAGAGACATGAAAGGCAGATAGAAAAGTAAAAGAGGAGAGGTTGTGCCCCAGAGGTAATGGATAAAGAGGAGGAAAACTGGACTCAGCTCAGAAATCCCTTGGGGTCACCAACTTCCAAACTGATCAGCCGTAAGCCCCTTGAGGGTGTAGGCATATGTCGAGTGCACCGCAAGTGGTGGGGGTATATACACCCCAGCGTCTTGAGGGGCTTCACCAAAAGGCAGGAAATAACATGAAAATAAAAGCAGGGCTGTCTCCTCACACAAGTAGGATATCACAAAAAAATAAACAAGGGCCAATTAACTCGGAAATGGGAGAGACTCCCTAGGCCTTGGATACCCTAATAATGTTGGGGTCGGTAGAGAACAACAATTGAGCAAGTGTGGTCAACAGGAAAGAAGACAGAGAGGAGCCTAGCACAAGTAGGTGGCAGCAATGACGGACTCAGCTGGGGCTCCGTGGTCGTCAACCTACATCCCACTAGATGTTACTCCCAGGGGTGGAATTAAAGACCTCTTTTGTTTTATATCACTGGCTTTAAGGATGGTAACACATGGCATGCCTGTATAATGCGTTACTGGTCCTAGGGGTATGCAAAATTGTAATAGATACGTAGCTAATAATAGTGTACATGACCCCTTATTATTTTCACTAAGTACAGTACATGGGACTGATGACCATGATTTTGTAAAATCCACTAATTTTACTGCAAATTTAGCAAATTCCACCAAATTGCAGCAAAAATCCGACAAATGACTGCCAGATTTATTGAAATGCCATTGATTTATCAAACAATGGTTTAAACTATCTCAAATTAATATAAAATTACCCGAATATAGATGAAAATTCACTAAAATTTACCAAACTTACCCAAGTGGCATACATACTATGAAATTTAACCAATTTGTTTTTAAATTCACTACATGTACTAAAAAAATTCATAATATTCCCTTTACATGTATGTTTTTGTTTTGTTTCGTTTACCGCACTGCCTGGCAAATACCTCAACATGACTTTGTCCTAGGCTACGACCTATACATTCAACATCATAGTTTAGTTCCATCTCCCTTAAACTGCTATGTTAAGACTAATATTCGTAGGTCTTGACTGGCCTTGCAATAAGAATTGACTAACCAAGCATGAGTTACCTATCAGAGAAACATTTTGCCCACTATGTTGGTTATTGACCAGTGAGTACAGTTGTAGATAGCTGTTTATCATTTTTGAAATCATATACAACAGAGGCTTAAACCTATAAACAAACCGTATGAGCTTGTTTGTTAAACAAGACATTATACCAGAGACAATTAGGATACTTATGTAAAGCTTACCAAAATAAAGTTGTGTAACAGTGAATGCTAGTCAACAAACTGTTATGCAGTACAAACAAATCATCATACAATACCTCAGAGCTGTTGTAAAATTAGCGATGTGTGACATGTTTCCACTCGCTTGCTTTATATATTTATTTATTTTTTGCGTGGGGGTGATTGTCAACAAATGAAATGCAAATGGAACTGAAATGCAACACAAACAATGAGCGCGCGCTTTGGCTGAGATTGATACCACGACGTACTGTCGGGTATGTAGGTATGTGGAATGTATATCACATATGGTTTACTTAAAGGTTTGGAGATTCCAGTAGATATATTCCTACAATAAATGATCTTGAAATGGTCATTCTTTAGTGTAAAAATATGTATTATATTATATTTTATGTAAACAACTATGATTTATAAAATGTGTATACGTTTACTGTATTCTTATTTAATGTAAGCACTGGAGGCACTAACGACCAAAATACAACACTATGTGGAAATGTATATCACACATATGAAGGTCTGGTGGCCCCATTAAAGCTATTCCTACAATGAATGATTTCGATGTTGTTGTTCTATGGTGTGATAATATTTAATATATGCTATTTATTAAAAGGATTTGGCACTGGAATTATTTTACAAGTAGTTATTTTAATGACCAACAGAGTTTAATGTTAACAAGGCACAGCTCTATTTGAAAATTTGAATAACCTGTTGCATGTTATACATCATATGCCACTACTGTAAGGCTCGTGATTTTTAATGCCTTTAACCCTATATTAAACATACAGTTTATAATACTAATAACTGCAATGTTACGGAAAAAATTGAAACAAAACAAAAATCTGCATTGAAAAAACAAAAAGTGGTTGAGCAAATATATACTGGGAAAAAAAAGTTTTGTAAACACTAATGTCCAACAAGACTAATTAAATCAGTAACTGTCAGGGTGGCCGAGTGTTTAAGGCGTTTGACTTAAGTTCAAATTTCCAAATATATCAGGAAGCGAGGGTTCGAACCCCTTCCCTGATAACTATTGCGTGATCATTCAAGAAAACGAGAAATATACACAAACTATGTTTATTAATTCAATATTTTTTTTTACAAGAGATAGACACACAGAATACAGCTCTTTTTGTTTATCATTTCTTTTAAACATACCACTTGTTGAAAAATATTTTTAGGGGATGGGGGGTGTTGCTACGTAGATCCATCACACAATAATAGCAGCTTTACGAAGTTCATCTTCTATATTTAATAGCTCTTCCTCATAACCAATATGACCAACTTGTTTACAGGCATGCCAGTGTTGTAGACGTTCGCCTAATATATTAGGATCGTTCCAATTGCTATTTTTATGAATGGTTTCAAAAACTCGGGAAGCAGTTCATCATTATCACCATCATCATGATTATTATCCTCATCATTATAATCATCTTCATAATGATGATTATCATCATCGATATCATTACCATCATAATTTCCACCTGGGTCCACAGTCTGTTCAATGGTTTGAGTTGCCATTGATAGTGTTGAAAGCTTCTTTTCAGATGTGCTAGATGGCTATAACATTGTTATGTTATTAGTATCACCAACACCTTCCCCCACCAACTTCTTGATGGGGTATATTGTCTCTGATAGAGTTGAGGGCTTTTGAGATGTGGGTGTGTGTCTGAACATGGGTTTCACAGGAGGTGTTAAAGGTTTCTCATTAAACAACTCGCTAACAGCATAAGTACGTTGTAGTGTATTAAACTTGAGGTTAATATTATCCTGAGCAGCACTATCTTTTACTTGGACTTGGTTTTTTGCTTTGGTTTGAGTTTTCCTTTCATTTAGACTAGCGTGATTATTAAGTTTACAATCATGATTGTTTGAAGAAAGTATGTCCAATTGTTTTGTCTTAAGCACTCCTCGACACTGTTTCGATCGTTGCTTTGAACAGCGCCAAATAACAGTTCCATTATTATTCCATTATTATTCCATTATTATTGCTTCGTTTCACAATATATGAATATCCTTTATAGTATGCATAAGCTTACCATACCTAGTCACTGATACTTCCATATCAACTGTCAAGCATAAACTAATCTCTAGTACTGACAGCTTGGTAATAATAATGTGGGAGCATATATACATGCAAAAATTGGGAGCAAAGGTGGGGGGTAAAAATTGTCAGCAAAAGTGGGAGCAAATGTGGGAGCAAAACCTGTGAGCAAAAAGTGGGAGCAAATAAGGGATCAAATGTCGGAACAAAGCAAATATAAAAAGTGGGAGCAAATATGCTAACAAATATGCCAACAAATATGCCAGCAAAAGTAAATACACAAGTCAAGATAGTTTAAAGTGCAAGGAAAATATGGAAGCAAATATGAGAGCAAAAGTGGTGTTTTTTTTAAAACAATTAGACATAACAAACTTAGTCCTAACCTAACCTAACCTAATCAAACCTAACCTAACCTAACCTCACCTAACCAAACCTCACCTAACCTAACCTCACCTAACCTAACTTCACCTAACCCAACCTAACCTAACCCAATTAGACATAACAAACTTAGTCCTAACCTAACCTAACATAACCTAACATAACTTGACCTAACCTAACTTCACCTAACCTAATTTTACCTAACGTAACCTAACCTAACCCAACTTCACCTAACCTAACTTCACCTAACCTAACCTAACCTAACCTAACCTATCATAACTTTACCTAACCTAACTTCACCTAACCTATCCTTTCAACTCTCAGATCAAAATTAAATTCTGGGCATAGTTGAGTTGGAACCCAAGACTTGAGGTATAACACCCAAGTATACTAGCCAGTACACCGCCAGATGTGTAAATTATCATGCAACACAACACAAAAATAAAAGTTTTCTGTAGTGTAACTCATTGGCTGACAACTGTAGTTGGGAATTCAAACCCAAATCCTCAGGACTTTTGTTTTGAACATTATCAGAAATATTATTCCATTTACATTTTGCTGCTGCTTATAGTTATAAGAGTTGGCATTAAAATGGGAGCAAAAAGTGGGAGCAAAAAAGTGGGAGGAAATATGGGAGCCAATATGGGAGCGAAAGTGGGAGCAAATATGGGAGCAAATGTGTGAGCAAGTCAGCTCACCTCGGATATCACCAGTGAGTGCTAATATCCACCGCTAGGTAGTGGAAACATACTTTGCGTGTTATATGTAACTGTCTTACTAAGTCTGACTGCATGCAAAACGTGTTTGTATAAGCGGTGCATTTAATTTTAATATACAATTAACACTAAGTGTTCAGAACTAACATGTATAGCCTTGTCTAGGGTATGTAGAGACGACACTCAAAGACGTTTGAGTCGTCTTAAATCCTTACACGTATCACAACGTATAAAATAGGATTTAAGACGACACTGAAAACACGTTTCATATTCATTAAGTCCGTTATTATGAGGAACCATTTTCTGCCAACAGGTGCTTACTGCATTTGACATGGCTTTACACTCCTGGGTTAGTCAGTCTTTCTTGCTAAGGATTCTCTATATACCCTAGACATGGCTACACATGTTAGTTCTGAACACTTAGTGTTAATTGTATATTAAAATTATATGCACAGCTTATACAAACACGTTTTGCATGCAGGCAAACTTTGTAAGATAATTACATACAACACGCAAAGTATGTTTCCGGTACCTAGCGGTCGATATGAGCACTCACTGGTGATATCCGAGGTGAGCTGATTTGCTCACACATTTGCTCCCAGATTTGCTCCCACTTTCGCTCCCATATTGGCTCACATTTTTTTGCTCCCACTTTTTGGTCCCATATTAATGCCAACACTTATAACTATAAGCAGCAGCAAAATGTAAATGGAATAGTGTTTCTGATAATGTTCAAAACAAAAGTCCTGCGGCCTTGGGTTTGAAGTCCCAACTACGGTTGTCAGCCAATGAGTTACACTACAGAAAACTTTCATTTTTGTGTTGTGTTGCATGATAATTTACACTTCTGGCGGTGTACTGGCTAGTATAATTGGGTGTTATTCCTCAGGTCTTGGGTACCAACTCAACTATGCCCAGAATTTAATTCTGATCTGGGAGTTGAAAGGATAGGTTAGGTGAAGTTAGGTTAGGTGAAGTTATGATAGGTTAGGTTAGGTTAAGTTGAGTCAAGTTAGGATAGGTGAAGTTAGGTTAGGTTAGGTGAAGTTGGGTTAGGTTAGGTTAGGTAAAGTTAGGTTAGGAGAGGTTAGGTGCGGTTAGGTTAGGTCAAGTTGGGTTAGGTTAGGTTAGGTTAGGTCAAGTTAGGTTAGGTTAGATTAAGTTAGGTAGGGTTAGGTGAAGTTAGGTTAGGTGAGGTTAGGTTAGGTTAGGTTAGGACTAAGTTTGTTATGTCTAGTTGTTTAAAAAAACACCACTTTTGCTAGCATATATTAAATATTATCACACCATAGAACAACAACATGGAAATCATTCATTGTATGAATAGCTTTAATGGGGCCACCAAACCTTCATGTATGTGATATTCATTTCCACATAGTGTTGTATTTTGGTCAATAGAGCCTCCAGAGCTTACATTAAATAAGAATACAGTAAACGTATACAAATTTTATAAATCATAATTGTTTACATAAAATATCATATAATAAATATTTTCACACCAAATTATGACCATTTCAAGATCATTTATTGTAGGAATATATCTACTGGGATCTCCAAACCTTGAAGTAAACCATATGAGATATACATTCCACATAGCTGCCGAACCGAGAGTACGTCGTGGTATCAATCTCAGCCACCGCGCGCGCTCTCATTGTTTGTGTTGATTTCAGTTCCATTTGCATTTCATTTGTTGACACTCACCCCCTCGCCAAAAAATAGATATATAGCAAGCGAGTGGAAACATGTTACACATCAATAATTTTACAACAGCTCTGAGGTATTGTATGATGATTTGTTTGTACTGTATAACAGTTTGTTGACTAGCATTTACTGTTACACAACTTTATTTTGGTAAGCTTTACATAAGTATCCTAATTGTCTCTGGTATAATGTCTTGTTTAACAAACAAGCTCCTACGGTTTGTTTATAGGTTTAAACCTCTGTTGTATATGATTTCAAAAAATGATAAACAGCTTTCTACAACTGTACTCACTGGTCAATAACCAACATAGTGGGCAAAATGTTTCCCTGATAGGTAACTCATGCTTGGTTAGTCAATTCTTATTGCAAGGCCAGCAAGACCTAAGAAAATTAGTCTTAACATAGCAGTTTATGGGAGATGAAACTAAATTATGACGTTGAATGTACAGGTCCTAGCCTAGGACAAAGTCATGTTGAGGTATTTGCCAGACAGTGCGGTAAACGGAACAAAACCAGAACATACATGTAAAGGGAATATTATGAAATGTTTTAGTACATGTAGTGAATTTAAAAACAAATTGGTTAAATTTCATAGTTTGTAGACCACTTGGGTACGTTTGGTAAATTTTAGTGAATTTTCATGTATATTCGGGTAATTTTATATTAATTTGAGATAGTTTAAACCATTGTTTGATAAATCAATGGCATTTCAATAAATCTGGTAGTCATTTGTTGGATTTTTGCTGCAATTTGGTGGAATTTGCTAAATTTGCAGTTAATTTAGTGGATTTAACAAAATCATGGTCATCAGTCCCATGTACTGTACTTAGTGAAAATAATAAGGGGTCATGAACACTATTATTAGCTACGTATCTAATACAATTTTGCATACCCCTAGGACATGTATCGCATTATCCAGGCATGCCATGTGTTACCATCCTTAAAGCCAGTGATATAAAACAAAATAGGTCCTTAATTCCACCCCTGGGAGTCACATCTAGTGGGTTGTAGGTTGACGACCACGGAGCCCCAGCTGAGTCCGTCATTGCATCCACCAACTTGTACTAGGCTCCTCTCTGTCTTCTTTCCTGTCGACCACACTTGCTCAACTCTTGTTCTCTACCAACCCCAACATTATTAGGGTATCCAAGGCCTAGGGAATCACTGCCTTTTCCGAGTTGATTGGCCCTTGTTTATTTTTTGTGATATCCTACTTGTGTGAGAAGGCAGCCTTGTTTTTATTTTCATGTTATTTCCTGCCTTTTGCTGAAGCCCCTCTAGAAGGTAGAGTGTATATACCCCCACCACTTGTGGTGCACTCTACATATGGCTACACCCTCAAGGGGCTTACGGCTGATCAGTTTGGAAGTTGGCGGCCCCAAGGGATTTCTGAGCTGAGTCCAGTTTTCCTCCTCTTTATCCATTACCTCTGGGGCACAACCACTCCTCTTTTACTTTTCTATCTGCCTTTCATGCCTCTCCTTCCTTCCAACTCCCTCAATCCACATTCTTGAGGATTGAGGGCCATTTTTTAAAATTCATATTATCCTTTTGTTTTTCATTTCTTCTTCTAGTATACAAGTGTGTAGTTAGTTTTAGTTATAGTTTAGATTTAATTTTCAATTTTACGATCACCCAAAATATTAGGGGTCGATATGACAGCTTAGTGGTTAAGTTTATAAAACGCTTGCCTTTTTTTTTAAACAACGCCAGCTTCAATTCCTGACTGGATCGTAAATTTTAATCTTTACTGTAATGTACAGTGTAGAATTGTAAATGATGGCGGCCGTAGCTTTTCAATGTACAACTATCCTAACGTGGAGGCATGTAATAAAGTAGGCCAAGGTTCTTCAGGGACTGAAGCGCCGATCAGTAATTAAGTGAGTAAGTAAGTCATTAAATAGTGTTTGTTTAGGTACAAATACATAAAAAGTTAAACCCTAATGTAGGTCATCAACTGTTTTTAAAATAAGTTTTGCATATGCTAACCTGTGTTAGTTTGTGTATTTGTAATGCATGTCAGCATTGTCAGGAATGTAGTATGGGTCGCCATGTTGGATTCTTTATATAGGTAGGCCATAGCGTTATATACTATGACATAACATTTTTTCTTTTTTGGTAGGTTCATTATTCATTGACAGTAAACAAATTAAATCACTGTTTAAAACAAGCTATAAATCGTTAACGTGTACCTATACGTTGACTAACATATAATAATAATAATAATAAATAAATAAACATTAAGTTAGTGTCTCTCCTATTTATAAAACGTTTGTATTCCTGGTTGTTAGTCTAATGCACTTTTACTACTTTATTTTCTTTTTGTAAATAACCAAAATGCATGCATTTACTACTGTCTCTGTACTACTGTCACAGAACCTCAATGGCTCATGTTTATACTCCACATCCAGTAGCCACCACCAGCCGAGTGAGCTGATACTAGCTTACAACACCGCACATTCCTCCCGTTATCAGCAGCGCTTCCCAAACCAGCAAGTCTGTGTGTCTCTACAACCAAAACCCAGGGAAAGCATGAAAGCGTGTGTCTCGGCGGGCCATCACAAAGGTCCAGGTTCCATTCAGCGTTGTAGCAAGACATTTTATCTCTGGTGTAAGGGTTGGAACGGGGTACACTACGTCTTGACAGCTAAAATTTTTGGCTCAATTCATCGAGCATGAAAAATGGTTGGCCATCTTCAGTTGTACAACATCTCATACAATTGTTTACTATTACAGGTTAGATAATCCTCATTAATCCATAATTACATACCGTAACAATAATAATAATAATAATGATAATAATATTTAGCAAACCATCATCCTTGATACACATGTCCATTAAAGCATGGTTTTACTAAACGCATACCGGTATGCATTTGATGCGTTTAATACCTCTCCCCCTGTAACATGACTATTTCATGTTTAGGTGTCAAATAACCTATCAAGGTAAAAGCATATGTCATCATGTATTTTTTCAAATATCACACCTAATTTTAGGGTTATCGTTTGCAAGATATAGATTTTTACAATTTGGGGGTTAGTTTTATCCTCCTACTATTTTTATGAAAAAAAAAAAAAGATCTCAGGTTCAATTATCATTTTTACACGTTTAACACCTTTCCCCGCCTCCCTCTGAAATCACTATTTTCTGTTTTAGGGGTGAGATGATCTATCCAGGTAAAAGCCTATGCCATGACCAATTATTTAAGCACTCACACCTAATTTTACGGATCTTAGTTTCGAAGATATCAATTTTTCAATATGGGGTAGTTTTCACCCCACCCCCCGGCTATTTTTCATAAAAAACAAATGATCTTAGGTTCATTTATAATTTTTTAGTGTTTAACACGTTTTCTTTCCCATAACAAGACTATTTATTGTTTTAGGGGTGATACGACCAATCGAGGTAAAAGGCTATGTTATCACCTATTTTTAAAGCTATCATGCCTAATTATAGGGTTCTTAGTTTCAAATATATTGATTTTTCAATTGGGGGGGGGGGGGTTAGTTTCACCCCCCAAAGGGGGACGTCGCCCCAAGTGCTAGGACCCTAGCATGATTGGTTTGCGAGATATTAACAAAACTGTACATGGGCCCTTTTGACAAAAATGAATCATACATTCAAAAACGGGACGTCACCCCAGGTGCTAGGATACTGCCTATGGCAAAATCCCATCAGGGGTTCAGTAAATATTAACAAAACTGTAGTTAGGCCCTTTTGACAAAAGCCGTCGGTGCTCGTCCATAAAAAGGGGAGTTCACCACGAGTCCTACGACATCCCGTATGTTTAAATCCGATTATTGGTTAGCGAGATACTAAAAAGCGAAAGACCTATTGGTTTTTTTGGTTCTAAATAAATATTTAAAAAACTGCATGTATAAATAATCATTTATAAAGACCGCTCTCTTAAAAAAGCCCACTGCATGTGCGCATACATACAAAAAATATGTAACAAAAAATATTATTTCACCCCCGGGTAAGGGTAGTTTTTATTTGGGTGGTGGATATAACCCGTCCATAGAAAAGGGGAGTTCACCACGAGTCCTACGACACCGCATATGTTTAAATCCGATTATTGGTTAGCGAGATACTAAAAAGCGGATGACCTCTTAGTTTTTTGGTTCTTAATAAATATTTAAAAAAACTCATCTATAAATAATCATTTATAAAGCTCGCTCTCTTACAAAAGCCCACCCCAAGTGTCCATGCATACAAAAAAATTATCACTACTTCACCCCCGGGTAAGGGTAGTTTTTATTTTGGGGTGGACATACCTTGTCCATAGAAAAGGGGGGTTCACCACGAGTCCTACGACACCCCATATATTTAAATCCCATTATTGGTTAACGAGATACTAAAAAGCGAATGACCTATTAGTTTTTTGGTTCTTTAATAATTTTTTTAATAACTAATCTATAAATAAGCATTTAAAAAGCCCACCTACTTACAAACGACGATTCAAAAAATAACATAATACACGTCATTAACACTTTTATTAGATATCGCCAAGATGTTAAAAACGCATGTTTACCCCAAATTGCGTTTCCAAATTCTACCCATTTTGACAAATAACCTCACCATCAAATAGAGCGGAAAAATACCATCTAAACGATCCCTCACTCGACCCTAGTCCTCCTCCACCACCTAACCTTTTCCCAACATAGCCATGCTTATTCAAGCACACACGCGACTTGCAAGAGAACTGTAAAACGTGCATAGGTTTTTCACATAGCGACTTCAAATTTATGATGCGGGTAGAAGGAGTAAATACCAACCATTCATCACAAACAAACTTTTTTTTGTCAAGTTCACCGTTTCCAAAATAGCCACCATTTTTTCAAAATTCATTTTCTTTTGACCTAAAGTCTTGAAACTTGCTGTCCACCTAGAGGGCATAGATACCTTTCATTCACGTCAAACGAACTTTTTCACAAAATTCACCGTTTCCAAAATAATCCAAAATCCAAAAACAAGAATTTTCAAAAGAAAAACAATACCAACACACATTCTTAGCAAAGAGGACGTCACCCCTACGCCAACAATACCTCATTCGTTAAAATCCGACCATCCGTTCGCCAATTATCGCCAATGTTCGCGAGAAAGTAGGCTATCATTGTTTCTCCTCCTACACACTTGAAACTTGCTGTCCCCCTAGAGGGCATAGCCACCTTTCATTTATGTCAAACAAACTTTTTTCCAAAATTCACCGTTTCCAAAATAGCGCCAATCCAAAAAACAGACATTTAAAAAAACAAAATTTAAAAATACCAACACACATTTTTAGCAAAGGGAACGTCATCCCAACGCCAACAATACCTCGTTCGTTAAAATCCGATCATGCGTTCGGGAGATATCGCCAATGTTTATATGAAAGTAGGGGGCGGCCTAGAACCCCCGTCATCCCACTACTGTAGGTTTATTGGGTAGTAGGGTAGAATGTGGGAGAAGGAAGTTTTACATATTGAAGAAATGTATTTATTGTTGTTAAACGGCATATGTACATTAGAAGAAAACAAAGAATTATATACAACTGTGTTTTGACTGAGAGACTCCTCAGGTAGCAGTTGCCCGCCAGTTCTAAGTAACCAAAGCAAGATCATAGAAGAATATCTGCAAATGCCATCTCTGGCCCAAGTTTTGATTAATTTTTCTGCTGTTTTATATGCATCAAAGCCTGAAAATATTCCCAACATTTGGTGTTATTCAAAATTTTGTGAATAACTTCATTATCTAACAGTGCCGATTGTACAGGTGAGTATTTTGCCGGAGCGGGGCCAGCGGCCAGCTACAGTTCACGCCACGAATTTTGGCCGGTGAGCCCCGGTTTTATAGTCTTACAGAGGACAGATGGCGAACCTCAGGCAAGTGCAGTTGATATGTGAGTTGCTTTCCGCGCAACTGAAAACTCACGTATCAAATGCACATGCCGGAGGCTCACCGACTGTCCTTTGTTCCACTGTGAAACCGGGACTGACCGGCCAAAAACCGTGGCGTGAACCGTACCAGGTGCGTGCACGCCTTCTGCCAGTCTAACGAACTCGTTCCGCAGATTGCGCGGACGTAGAAACCGTAAGAGAATCCATTAGAATAAATTCGGAAGCAAATCATGATTATATAACTTACGTTTTCACAGAAGATGCTGAAAATGTACTCCTCCAGCCGACAGACAGACGTTGTACCATGTAAAGAAATAAGCGTTTACTCGTTGTAATTCCCTTCGATCGTGAGGGATATCTGCTGCCGTATATTGTTCTCCAGCTCCACTAGGGTACGGGTAATTGATCTGTACACTTTGTATTTTAATTAACCCTCAACATCAAACGGGCTTAGGTCCGTGCATCGATTAATTACAGTAAACACGCGGGATGATACTAGATTACGTCAAGGATAATTATTGTTTTAAGGGGCCTAACATCTGGGTTATCGGCCCCTAATGGTCTGGGTGATGGCGCAAATGACAATTAAAAAGAAACCATAACGAAAGTTAAGTGAGACTGAAAATACTTACAAAATGGAACTCAGATTGAAATGACTCACACAATGTAGAGTGGAAACATTTACAAAATGTAATTTAGAAGGAAAATACTCACAAAAGGAATAGATTGAAAAATAATTACAAAATATAGTTTAGGTTCAAAATACTTACAAAATGAAATTGAAATTGAAAATACGTGAAAATGAAAATGCACAGCCTGCTTCCAGTCGACCGACCGAGTGAGGGAATGGATTGAATGAAGCCCCCATCTAGCGGCGAGGATTTGAACTGTGCGAGCTGCTGAAGCTTGTCGCACTCCCCTGTGACAATGATTAACTGAATGATAGATGAAATGAAATGACAGTGGAGAGTGTTGCTGGTATGAAATTGGTGACAGGGAAAAACGGAGTACCCGGAGAAAAACCTGTCTGACTCTGCCTTTTCTAGCAAATTTCTCACATGGAGTGACCCGGATTTGAACCATGGACCCAACGGTGAGAGGCCGGCGTGCTGCCGCCTAAGCCACGGATGCTCCGAAAATACGAACAAAATGCAATTGAGATTGAAAATAGCCTACTTACAAAATACAATTGAAATTGAAAATACGCAATGCAATTTAGATTTATTTATTTATTTATTTATTTATTCGAGTCCAAAACACATACAAATTACACTAAATTTCATTTCTCCAGTGTTCAACTGTTAGAATGGCACAGTCATTAAATTCTATCAAGTCCTGCATAGCACATGGTCTTGGTAACATGCTGCAATTCAGAAGGTGCTCAGGGGCTTGTCTTTCACCACATCTACAAAGTTCTTCAGCACTGTATCCCCACTTCTTCAAATTGCTTTTGCACCGACTCACACCAGTTCTCAGTCTGTTTAGCGTCTTAGAAGATTCGTATTGTATATGGTAGCCAGCTGCCGGCGTCTCCTTCATTTTCCACGATCCTTCCGGTGATTTTGTTGTCCAAAGTTCAATTTGGCGAGCTTCAGCTGAGGATGGAATTGATATTGTTGTTTGGAGGAAGCTCTTTCTTGATTTTAGCCTAGGTGGATGAACATCATGTCCATACATTGGGTGTCTTGGATCTGTTTCTTGCTTTTTCTTCTCTACTTCTGCCGCTATTTGTCTTCTAACTTCTGGAGGTGCTACTCCCATAAGCGGAAAGATCTTATCGACAGAAGTTGGACGTAGACCGCCTGTCACAATGCGGCCTGTCTCATGGTTGGCATGAGCAGAGTTCCTCCAGACTGGGGCAGTGTATTCTGCAGCAGAGAAACTCAGAGCAAGGGCAGTTGTACGCAGGACACTAGGCTGCGCTCCCCATCGGGTGTTTGTGAGCTTCCGAACGATGTTGTTCCTGGTGCATACCTTCCGTTTGGTGTCCATGCAATGCTGTTTATAGGTTAGCGCGCGATCCAGCTTTACTCCTTGCAATTTAGATAGAAAATGACATATCAGATTCAAAATACTCACAAAATGCAATTGAAATTCAGGGAAATAGTTAGTTGTTGTTGTTGTTTTAAGGGGCGGATCTACGAGGTCATCTGCCCCTAATTAAAATTCTAAATGCAAACAAAATGCAATGGAAATTGAAAATACTTCCGTAATGTATTTTAGATTCAAAATACTCTTTTGGATTGACAATATTTACAAAATGCAATTTAGACTGAAAATACTTGCAAAATGTAATTGAGTTTCAAAATACTCACAAAATGCAATTGAGAATCAAAATACTTACAAAATGCCCATTCTACAAAATGCCATTTAAATTGAAAATGCTTGCAAATTGCGGTTTAGTTTGAAATTAAGAAAACTTACAAAAATGGTTCCCCTACATTCAGAGACTTACTGTAAGCAATTTAGATTGAAAATACTTACAAAATGCAACTTTGATTGAAAATACGTACTAAATGTAGTGTAGAGTCAAAATGTTCACAAAATGGAATTTAGATACACGGGAGCCCATTCACAAAAAAATCAGTGCAGGAATCTTAACGAGAAAAGGAAATATAATGACAAGAAAAAGAAGACTGATCCCTGGAAGAATGAGGTCGTGGTCGGAAGACAAGAGGGAGTGACAGGAAAGAAGACGGAGAGGAGCCCGGCACAAGTAAGTGGAAACAATGCAGGACTCAGCGTGGGTCCCGAGGTTGCCAACCCACGTCCCACTAGATGTGAGCCCCTGGGTGGGGGCTACTAAGAGTAGCTACATATTGGAACGATGTAACTTTCAAAGATTTAAAACTCGAGTGTTGAGGGATATTGGCTATTGTCCTTCGTCAGCCGAGAATCTAGGCTTCATTTTTATTTTGTGCATTTCGTTTGAGCGCAGCCAATTCGTCCGCCACATGGAGTGGCGAGTGACGATAGTTACAGACCAGTAGGTGTGCTTGCTGTGAACAGCTGAGAATGGTCCGTTGTTATCTAGCCACACACAAGCATGGCTGCGAGGTTCCGGTTTACGGTTTCTACCTCCGCGCAATATGCGACCCGAGTTCGGTTGGATGGCGGTGGGCGTGCGCGCATCTGGTAGCTGGCCGCTGTCTTCGCTACAGCAAAAAATCACTCTGTATACATTTGACATTAATGCCCAAGACAAAGACATTCCAATTCCAATTAAGTTCACTTACACCTAGACTTACTAATCCAAAAATAGGTATACAAATACTGGGGTGTACTATTGTAATTCAACACAGGATTTGCGCACAAAATGTATCGAGCTCGAAATTTTGAAAGACAAAACCCTTGAAGTGCAATAATGCTCACTGAAAAAAGGGCTGTCAGAAAATCTTTTAGCCACGTGCCCACAATCTGTTATATAATTAGGTAATCGATAATTTTAGTGAGATGGGTGCTGTATGATAGCTTTGTATTCTAGCTTCTTTTTCCTCACCAAGGCAAACCAGGTTCAATTCTTGAGTAATGCGTGGTCGACATAAAAAGGAAATCCTGTGGCTGAAAAATGTGAAATTTAATAGCATTGGTTTAACGTCCTCTTTAATTTCAACGGGTTGAGCGTTCCCAGGGTGCCAGAATTATCCCCTGGAGGGGTTCTGCAAAATGTCAGTAAATATACAGACACACGCCTCCTGCATGCCAGGATCCAATCCCGCAAGTTGCGTGTAGTAGACAAGGGCCTTATGATTTGTCAGGTAAGTGGTGCAGCCTATAACATTTAAATCATCATCATCATAATCCATCTCCAGTTTCCCGGGTTGGTTGTATGAGCCCCTGTGCTCATACCACTTCTTCATCACCTTGCTCCCGTCTAGATCTTCCTTCATCACATCCTTTAGTGCACCGGCCACGTTATAACTACTAGCTCGAGGAGAAGTACTTACCGCCATGTTCTGGTAGAGCATATCGCATGTGCTCCTCTTAGTTTAATAACCAATTTAAGAAACCTGCAATAACAACTTGCGGACAATACCACACACTTCATAGTTGTACGAGTCTGTATTCTTACCTGCGATATAAGTTGTTGAGCTCGTCGAGACAAGGTAACTAGGACGTGTGGTATAACGCCGCATCGAATTAACTGCGTGAAGTGGGTACTATACTACAGAAGCCATGAATTCCATTGGGCACATAAGTAATGGCAAGAAATAAAAGGACTAGCTCGTCATAAATATCATTTTTAAATTAGTACTTTTATTTAAATCTTTGTCTTCTTACTGCTATTTTTCTGGGATTTTCACCAAACCAGTGAATACTGTGCCGCGTTAAGCCTGCTTTATATAGAGAGTATTTTCATATCTCGTGAATAGATGATTTAATTGAATCGGACGAAAGTGAAAATTATTAAGTCAGATTTCACTACTGTATTTTTCATGAGACAGATAAAACGTAATTGACAGAACAGAACCTAACAAACACACTATGTTAGTCATCTATATTGTGAAGCAACTATTCAGGTTATATGAGTGTTAGCGGAATATCAATTTTAATTTAATGAACATATTTTTCAAATCAATTTTGGAATCGTTACTTAATGCCTTTCAGCTCGGTGTTCAGTTTGGTGCGGCATAATACCTTCCAAGATGAATATTTCACATGATATTTTATTTAAAAATGGATGTGTAACATAACAACCACCTAAACCCTGTACAATAGCACTGTAGCGCGCAGGAAACTCGCAGTGCGGCCAACATTAAGTATGGAATTCGGCGCTGAAAGGCAGCAAGTCATTGACTTGAAGCTCTTCTCCTCCAATCGCACTACATGTAGCAGTGGTTTCAGGCTTAAACAAAAGGCTGACTTAATTCTTTAAGAAGGCGTTCCAAGGCTATTGGGTCAATATTTCAGAATATTAATTGTTAAAAAAATGACCACTTTTAGATTTTTTCATTTATGAAACAATTAGATCCGTTAGGAGCTAAACAGTCAATTTTCATATATCCTACATACCATATATTAATTGCCTCTATCAACTTAGAAATTTTCTAGTTTCATTGCTGTAATAGATTCGTAGATATTGAGAACCGTCTAAATATTTCGGATGGTCACCATGCTGGATTTTTATATTATATAGGCCTTAATATTTATGTACTATTACATGAAGATTATTGTGTAGGTGTTTTATTCAGACTTCAATCGCATGATTAGGACACAATAAATAAAACTGAGATTTAAAAATATATCTCAGCCGCCATCATGTGGTTATGAAAATAATATTAATGAATTGGTTGCCAATGGATTAAAACTTATATAAGCATATACCGTATCAAGTTTCACTGCGGTCGGATGGTTACATCGCGAGAAACGTCCATTTGAATATTTAAATTTGGCGTCGCCACCATGTTAGATTTGTGCTCACCAGGTTATTGATCGTTTATTAGCTGAAGGTCTGTTATACGACGAGGAAATTCAGGGGTGTTGAAATAGGTATTACGAACTGCATTTAGATACTGTCATATCAGGATGACCGATATGTATGTACAAAACTTAGCATGCGAACTTACGTGTTTATATACCTTAGAGCCCACATCCTGTGTTGCCAATTCTACCAACAGCACGACTTGAGAAAGAGACGGTGTTGGAAACAACCTTTGGTTATTTGGGGAACAACTTACAGTACCGTATATATTATTCATGGCCTGAAGTGACTTTTGATGCACGTTGGATTGCACTATACTCGTCAACAGGAAGCGTTGTTATTTTCCATTATTACACCTTTTTGCAGTGACCTTATGTATTTGTGTTGATTGTCGCGAAATTTTAGCTTTGAATTGATGTTCTTCATAACCCTTGTCGTGCACCCTGAAGGAACATTTCCAGTCGCACTGAGGCTGAGAGGCTCACTTCTTAATTTTGTAAGAAATCTTCTAAACTTAGTGCCAACTATGTACGTAACTTTATTATTTTGATATTTGATCCCTTTTAAAATACCGTATGTGTGTGTTATTTTATGGTTTTATTTACGATATTAATACTTTTTAGTCAGTCAACACGATTATACCTTATTATATTGGGTGTTATGCCCTATCCCTGACAAAAAATTACATGGGATTAATAGATTCATGTAATTTGTTTCAGTACTGATGTTGTCTACACTGTTTTGTTATTATGTTCTAAATCAACCATTCCTATTTAAACTAGTGGCCTAACAGTATTGTAATGTCTTGTGTGGCGAATACACAAATTATACACTGATCTAAATGGAATTATGCCAACTTATCTGGTTTTAGAAACTGATACTTGTAGCGTCCGTTCTCGATGTACGCACTCACTGGACTGATGTTCTGAGAAAGTGCTAGATTTAAGTTTGTTGCCTGAGGTGTGCTCTGGTTGCTATTCTGAGTACTTGTCATTAATGTTA
This sequence comes from Meconema thalassinum, assembly GCA_946902985.2. Classification (NCBI taxonomy): domain Eukaryota; kingdom Metazoa; phylum Arthropoda; class Insecta; order Orthoptera; family Tettigoniidae; genus Meconema; species Meconema thalassinum. The sequence goes on from OX336395.1 coordinate 26,917,618, forward strand.
CGTTTAAGTGTTCCACGCACCATCTGTTATTGCAACTTGGAAACATTAATCGCATTTTTGTTAGATTGTGTCGTGGACGCCAATGATCTAATCGGTATAAATATATGCATAATTGAGAAGAAGATCTCAAAAATTAACGAAAGATCTCTTCCCAGCATCGCGTGAACCAATGAGGCATATGTACAGGCCGGACGTTTGTTTTAGACGAGTGAAAAATCTTAATGGAAGCCTGGAGGCGAGTTACTGCAGTACCTGTGTTGTTATCAGCTGCCCCAAGCGGTCCGATGATTGACAAAGCTGTCTCACACTCCTATTGAAGTACAGTCATTGGCAAATATAATGACGTTCTGTTCGTAGATACGTGACGTGTAATTCCGCGTCACACAATACTTCGACATTGACTGTACTGTCTGCAAGTCGTTGTCGCCACGTTCTCAAGTCTGGAATTCCATTACATCAGATCGGTGGTGACAAAATGTGAAGCGATAGGGTGAGAGAGTGATTGTGCACAGGCTCACCCGCAGGCTTCAAGGTCAAGGGCAATCGTCTAAATCAAACGTCCGGCCTGTAAGCGCTACTGGACATTACGGGCTTCATGAACTCGTTATCACTGCCTTATCTAGGCTTAGGTTTACTGAGAATACAGTACAATATACAACCTTCTCGTTTAGCATTCTTCCACGTTATCTCCAAATATATATTCATTACCTGGCTTTATTCGTTATGATGTTACCTTATTGTTGACGGGATTGCTGCCTAATAGTGTGAATAGGGGTGAACTCTGCAAGAACGTGTGTTCATTTAGATTATCTGGGTTGTTTAATTTAGCTAAGTGAATTTGTATGGCTTCTTTTATGTCAAGTTCCCTACTTTTGTTTCGAAGTGAATGATTCTTAGGTCATTTCAATGTTTGTAAAGCTAAGTCCTTTGCTATACATGTGCTCGCATACTGCATTTCTATGTTCTTTACAACGTGTGTCGATCCCCCTTCCTGACTACCCTACATAATTCGCTTGACACCCTATTTCTAGGCATGAAAGCAAGTACACCTAATTTTCCCAAAAATGTTCTTATGGAGATGCTTACCTAATGTGTTGTTTGTTTTGAATGCTACTTTGCTTCCTTAACTTTTGAAAATATTAGTGATTTTGTACGAATTGGCATCCACGAAGTTGATACGTGCGAACTTGCTTACATCACTGGTTGGTGTTTGTATTGTACTATCTTTTGTCGATGTGTTTGTATTATTTGATCTACCTTATTAGGTGGAGAAATATTTTCTTTAGCAATTTGTTTGGTTATTTTAATTTATTTGTTGAAATTTTCTTTTAACATAAGTATACTTGAATGCTGCTTAATTTGTGTGTGCTTTTGTGGTTGGAACAATAATCAATAGTGTGTGATATTTGAGTGGGCCTGCGGAAGATCGAGAACGACAAGTTATTGTTCGAACGTTCTATTGTTACATTGAGGTAATTTATGTTCCGCTCTTTTCCGACTCCTTAATAAATTTGATCGAATGGTGTAAAATTATGATGTTTTGTAAGATAATATCCTCATTTGGTGTTTCTGTGTTATATAGGCATACGATATCGTCCACGTGTCTATTCCATTGTTTAATTCCATTTGTCATTTTTTGTTAGAAAATTACTTTCTATACTTCTTATGAAAATGTTGGCTACTAGACCGGTGAGTAGTGATCTCATAGCTAACCCATTTGTTCTATTTTCAGGTTAGTGTGTGTAAATACTTGTTTCCCGCGTAATGTAATTGGGCACAATTTGTGTTGACCGACTGGAAAGCTTCTTTAATAGAATTAGGCAACACTGAAGAAAGGCTTCTATCACTTTAAATAAACCAATAAACATTCAAATTTCCATTTCCTTCATCCACATCTATAATATATCCGTACTTTTCTAGTAATAAGCGTATTGTTGTTTGACTCTTCAGGCGTTTGACAGGTTTGATGCAGCCCCCCATGCCTCCCTGTCCTGAGCTAATCATTTCATCACTACATAGTATTAGGGCCCTAAGGGCACATAGCGCCCTTAAGAGATATATTCACATACGCCAACGAACCTACAATTAAATCTACACTCCAGGCATCCATCTATAATTATCCATTACATCTACGCCAATTACACCTATCTGCACAGCACCCTACATTATTTCACCCTTCAAGATACCCCTAGGCTGCAAGCAACAGCAACAACAACACACTTATATTTACACAAAGCCGGCAGAGTCATACAACAACTCTTGCCAGGGCTTACGACAAACATCAACAAATATACAGGAACTAGCTTTCAAAACAGCTATTTGCAAACTTGCAACAGTCAGCAAGCCTAAAATACATAAATAGACCTTCCGTAACAGGAGAGGGGGGTCTGTCGCCTTCAGTGTTGCTGCCCGAACGAACATCGTCATCGCCGTACCTCAGGCGAGTGTGTAAATCTCAGAGTCCTATACTAATTTGTCATCCTTCCCAATTGCCACACCTATTACACTCTAATCATACTTGTTTGAAGCTGTCCCTACTTTCAGGGAAGTGCATCTGCATTTACACGAAAGTCCATAGTAAATTAATACACTTTTACTTCCAACGCCCGATTGTTGTTATTGTTGCCCTCACCCTACTACACGGCCTGATTCCCTTCACGCACATCTCACTCATACACAAGAGCGCTGGGTCAGCGTTATCACTTTGCTTACGACAGCCGACCTTGTGCTCTAGGGAGCACTGTTCGCAACAAACTGTCGTCAGCAAGTCTTAGCTTCGCTCGTTCCCCCTTTAGCTTTCCAGACGCTACCTTCATCCCGAGGGAGCATCCCTTAATTGTAATCCCTCGTTCATAGAGCTTTACCCTTTCACCCTCCACACCTTCCAATACTCATCCGACGGTCCCTCACACCCGCTAAAGTTCCCCTAATTATACACCACCCTCTACACCTACTCACCCCGAGGCTCTACCCTCACAATAAGGGTAAAACAAAGTGGTAGAGGCGCCGGGTAGTTGCGTACATAGAACTCAACCAACGAGTTTGGTAACTGACGCTACCCGGTACTAACGCAAATCAGCCAAGCAAGTAGCTAAATTTTTTGAGAGGAATAATCTAGCCGATAATTTTCTCTCTATTTTCAAAAGTAATTATATCATCCCTCCTAACCCACCCATATAGGTAGGTCACAAGGGAAAGCCCTTTACAAGCAAAGCGAGCGCACCAAGACAAAAATATTTTCGAGGAAGGTATTCGGGAGCGAATAGACAAGTCTTTCAGGTGAGCTAGGACGAAAACATATGTCCACATTCAAACCCACCCTAAGGGATCTCAGACATCAGTTAACAGCGAGCACAACACCACTAAAACCGAAATCAAAGATCAAAAACGACGATTTAATGAACGAATACACTGCGCCACGCCTGCTCCAAGAACTCGAAGCAAAGGCATTAGAGATCCGCGCTCAATACCCTGAAGCAGCCGCGAAAACCCACATTTTACACGACCACAGACCACAGCAGTTTGCTAGAACAACAATCGCCAGTATCCAGTGACGGCACAGGGGACATTCCATTAGCACTCCCTCCCCTACTAATACAGCAACTCCAAATCACACGACAAAAGAACGATACACAGATATTAGAATCAAACATCATCACAAACGACGGTGACACATTAGTGGCGGTCCTAGATATCCAAACCATAGCGCAAACAATAAAACAGGATTTAGACAGAGCAGTATCAGTAGTACAATCTACCCAGTACGATCATACACCCCCAATTAGCGAGGATATATCAGGAGACGAGAACCCCGCTAACCTAACACACATTTCTTATTCCGGGAGTGAGGGCAATTCCTTAAGAAACAACACAAACTCTGACACTTCATCGCAAGATAATAGACGAGGTAGTGCAGACGATCACGAATCCTTAAGCAGCCACGAGGAGATAATCGAACAGGACATGGTCATGCAGGCGAAATATCCTATGATCCACCCCACAGAATATTCAGGGGACGGGCATGATTCCGAGGAATACCTAAAGGCATTTAGTAGGACAGCTAGAATAAACGGGTGGTCGAACGAGCCCAAGAGACGCCTCTTACCCGCATACCTCATAGGATCAGTCCTCACATGGTTTGAGCACCATGAGGCCAATTTAGAGGACACCACATGGGACGAACTCTGCTTAATACTAACACACGAGTTCAAGCTCGCGCCGGACGAGGACGATCTATACGACAAATTCAGGGAACGAACTCAGGGGCCCACAGAAAGTACGCAGGCGTACATGGACGCCATGTTACTGATGTGCGGCAAATATAATATAGCAATGCCAGTCAAACAACGAATTCGATTAATCATGCAAGGCCTTAGGCCATCATTGGTAGATAAATTATGCACAATTAAAAACCAGACAGTACAACACCTGCAACAAAACATTAATGTAATAGAGGCAGGAAAGAAGATCACGGAGATGACGATTGATCGCCATATCAATACGGGCAACGGTGACATACACCAAAAGGTAGATGAGATCGCACAGCAAATGCAGCAATTAACAATCGCTACAAATAACACACAAGGGAGAACACTAAGGGATGACACGACGCGGCCAAAATATGATGACAGGGGTGACACGCTGCGGCCACAATATGATGACAGGGGTGGCACGATGCGTCCAAAATATGACGACAGGTATGACAGACATACGGGGGGTCAGAATTACAGTCAGGGGAGACCTACCTACCCTCAACGGGGGCAGCCATCCCCACACACGCAAGCGTATTACCCTCCTCAATACCGACAAGACACTCCCCGTCGGGAGAGCCCACCCCCAATCAGACAGACACACGATTCCCCACGATACAGGAAAAACGAGCATTACCGTGGCAATGCAGCCCCACTTGGACAGGCATATTACCCCCCGCCCCCCCCCTCCACATCGAAGGCAGAGGAGCGCGCCGCAGTATGATCAGGACAGCCCTTGTTACAACAAAGCGACCCCTCAGCGCATACAGGATACCCCTATGCGATACAGGCAAAGGCCGGAACAATACCCGCTGCCGGATAACTACGCACAGGGAGGGGAGGGACACCATGCACCCCTACAAGCTAGGAGAGCCTTGCTCTCCACGCCGAGATACCAACCCCAAACGGCAAATTGGCGACGCTATGTGCCCTGAGAGCAGCCGAGATGGACAGATAGGCGAGAAAACTCATTTCCAAAAAACTACTAGACGGAGGGGAGCAGCCAAGGTGCAAAACGGCAGAGGATCCTCCCCCAATTCAGTTTCAAACACACCCCGTACTGGGAGATGGCAATTGCCTATTCCGAGCAGTTAGCTTCCTACTCCATAACGATGAAAACAGGCCCAAGGGATACTGATTACAAACGGTTCACTACATTATAAACATTTGGAACGAGTAGAAGGATTTCGTAGGAGACGAAACAGAAAACACGTTTAAAAGCAAAGAGAAATACCAACAATATATGGGTAGGGAGGGTACTTATGCCGGGGCAGTAGAAGTAACCGCTCTAGGGAAAATAACAGAGCGGAACATACACTTGTACACTAACACTAACTCACCGCCACTGTTTGCCACTACAGGGTTTGATAGACACATACACACACCAATCACAGGAAATCCTAGATCGGGACATTATACCCCTCTCACGCTTACACGAAGACAAAACACGGAAATCAAACCTACATCTCCCCAGAATGAAAACAAGATCGAACCCACGCTATCTAAGGACAGAAATACACTCCCTGCACCAAAACATGAAACCAAAATCGAACCCGCACGAAGTAGAAACAAAGATACAATCCCTGCACCAAAACAACGAACTAAAATTGAACCCGTTCCACAAAAAAATACATTCCCTGCACCCAAACATGAAACCAAAATCGAACCCGCAACATCTAGAAACAAAGATACAATCCCTGCACCAAAACTAAAATCGAACCCGTACCATCTAAAAACAAAAATACACTCCCGGCACCCAAACATGAAACCAAATTCGAACATGTACCGTCTTAAGACAAAAAATACACTCCTTGCACTAAAACAACAAAACAACATTGAGCCAACACCATCCCAGAACAAAAATACTCTCCGTGCACCAAAACAAAAGACCAGAGTTGACCACATATGGTTGCAGAGCAGAAACACAGTCCTTACATCTAAACAGGGGAGTGAATCGAACTCACACCCGCCAAGAACGAGAGAACAGCCCACACATGCAGACAACGGGCAGGGTTCGAATACGCACCCTCCCAACACTTTGAAACAATCATTGCATCAACACAGAGCCTAGGATTCGAACCCACGCCGTGGCAAAACGAGGTAACAGGCATTTCGGTGAGGCGAAGGGGGAAAAGGAAATACAGCGAGGTTCAGACAGGCGTTTCACAATGCACACCAGAGCCACGGGGCAAGAGAATGCGTAACATGGCGAAACGTGCCCGCCACGACCAGGAAATAGCCATCAACTGGCCAGTCAGCAAGAACACAAGAGACAAAATGCAAACAGTGGTAGATCCCGAAGTATACATTGACAAGCACACTTAACACGACAACCACTACATATACCCCCAGCAAGACATACGTTGTACACGCGGGTAAAACCCTTTCGCCGTTAACAGTTAACGCTAACATTAACAAACATAAGGTACAACTATTAATCGACACGGGATCAGCAATAAGCTGCATAAACGGTAAATACAGTACGAATGGGGAAACACATAGGGGGGACAGTAACATTCGACTCGTGGCGGCCAATTCACAGACCCTCAAGAATTTTGGAATGGCAGACATACTAATTCAGATGGCCGACTTCAAAGTGACCAATCCCATGCTTTTAATATAGGACTTATCAGTCCCAGGCATAATCGGAATAGATTTCCTCGCGAGATACGCCGCGAACATAAGCATCGCAGACAGTGAAATACACCTGACGAACGGACACAATATTAGAACACATTCGGTGACATACGCTAGAAACACAGCCAGTACACGAACGTAACACGACACACGCGAGCTCCAAGCCTCTGCATTGACAACAATTAACACGCAAACAAACACACACACGAAAACCGCGCTTAATAAATCTCCCACAGAGAATATGACACCAGAGCAAAATGAGAGGCTTACAAAGCTCTTAGAAAATAATAAAGACATTCGCCAACTAACTAGCGGATTTAGAAGTCACGGACCTCATTGAGCACCACGTTAGCCTCATGAGTGACAGGCCAGTTCATCATCCCTCTTTTAGAGTTAGCCAAAAGAAAAGGCAGGCTATTGATAGCCAGATACAAGAAATGCTGGGGGCAAATATAATAGAACCCACCATTTCTAATTACAGCGCACCGGTATTGCTAACCAAGAAAAAAGACGGATCTCATCGATTCTGCACGGACTACCGTAGACTGAACAAATTAATTGAGAGCGACAATTACTACTACGCACGCACGAACACGTATCTGGACGCTCTCAGTGGAGCCAAGTGGTATACTTCCATGGATTGTTTTAGCGGTTTTTACTCAATACCCATATACAAACTGGATAGGCATAAGTTGGCACTTGTCACCGAAAACGGCCTATTCACCTACCACGTACTCCCGATGGGTCTTAAGAACGCGAGCCAAAAGTTCCAAAATTAGTGGATAAGGCATTTGCAGGCCTTAAATGGAAATCCATCTTGTTATACATTGACGACATAACAGTCTTTTCACAAACATTTGAGGAACACCTCTGCCACCTGGAAGAGGCATTTACACGGATTCGGCAGGCAAAGTTAAAACTCAAACCGGCGAAATGTCAATTTGCCCAAAAGCAAATCAGCATCCTGGGACACATCGTGAGTAGAGATGGGATTATCCCTGACCCCGCCAAAACAGACGCGATAACGGTTATTCAAAAGCCAGCAAACTTAAAGCACTTGAGGAGTTTCCTGGGATTAGCAAGCTATTATCGAAGTATATATACCAATTCGCGCATATTGCCCACCCCTTAACAGAATTAACACATGAAAAAACACCCTTCACTATCACGCAGAAACACATAGATGCCTTCAACACACTCAAAAAATTATTAACTACCCCTCCCCTATTACAGCCCTTCCAAGACGATAGACCTACATTTTTACACGTAGATGCAAGTCAGTACGGCATAGGCGCAGCACTATTACTGGAGGACAACAATGGGCATAAACGCCCAGTGGCATACGCGAGCAGAAAATTAACAAATGTCGAGACCAGGTACTCTGCTACAGAATGGGAGATGTTAGCCTTTTCATGGGGAGTAAATTATTTCAGAACCTATTTATACGGGAACACATTCACAGTTGTCAGAGGTCACGCGAGTTTGCTTTATTGGGATAAGTTTAAAAACTCAAATTCGAGGCTCAACAGATTTTTTAAAGCTTTATGACTATTACTATATAGTGAAGCACAAGAAGGGCGCCACACATCATGACGCGGATGGGCTATCGAGGTTGCCAGTACTCAAACCGCCAGACGAAAATATTGATCATGATTGGGAGACAATGCCTACATACGCAGTTACACAAATAAATTTGAAATAGGAGCAAATGGACTACCCACATTTAGGCCAGATAAGGGTAGCATTGGAAGACCTAGTTAAGGTAGATACGAAACCGCACGACTATTCTGACGATTTTTCATAGACAACACAGGGGTGATAAGGCATAAACCAACAGGTACACATGACACTGCGCCGATAGCGGTGCCAAAAACATTTACAACACAAATCATGACAGAGCACCACTATCCACCTCTTAGTGGCACACACCTAGGTACACACAAAACATATTGTAGGATCAGGGCGAAATATTATTGGGAAAATATGAAGAAAGATGTAGATAATTTCATAAAAACATGTCACACTTGCCATCGTTACAAAACCAGGCCCGTTAAACCGCACGGACTCCTCAACCCCGTACCAGTGGGAGAACTATTTCACAGGATGGGTATCGACATCAAAGGGCCGATCATTCTATCCGACAAGGGCAACAAGTATATCCTCGTAGCAACAGAATACCTCGCACGATATATGATCACGAAGGCCGTGCCACAAGCGAACACGGAACAGATCGCAGAATTTCTCTTAGAGATAATTGCACGATACGGAACTTCAAATACATTATTGTCGGACAGGGGAACAGTCTTCACTTCGAAAATCATAAAACAATTACTCACACTGATCAGAATAAGGGCATACACAACGACGAGCTTTTCTCCCCTAACGAACGGACTTACAGAGGCTATGAATAAGGTAATCGGGAAGGCCCTAGACAAATTTACTAATGACATCGGCATTGACTGGGACAATTACTTGCAGGCCGTAACTTTCAGTTGCAATACATCAATAACAAAGGTCACAAAATACACTCCACATTTTTGCTGCACGGGTATCACCCGTGAAGTCCCGTAGATAACATATACTTCCCCCAAGACACATTGCCTGACAATACTTTACGGCTAAATTATCTGCAAACAGACAGGATTAACGCCCGACAAAACATCGTCATTGCACAAAAGAAACAAAACCACATCTACGATAGGAGACACAAGCCTCAAGAATACAGGGCAAGCCAATAAGTTATGATATGGATGCCCACACGCTCGAAAAACGTGGCCGAATTCTTAATCCCTAGATGGGCCAGGCCATTTAAGGTCCACAGGAAATTGTCAGATCTTAACTATATAGTCAATATACGACTCAATCACAAAACTCATAAAGATACCATTCACGTGCGACTAATGAAATCCTATCACACGCGCGCGGTAACCCCAGCAACCAGGAGCAAAAAAAAAACAAGAAACGAAAGAGGTAAATAACATGGTAAACCATTAGAAGAACACAGTAAATCACAGACATTACAATCACACAGAGTTATAGACACTCAGAAGTATGGACACTACAATCACACAGGTTTACAGTCAGAATCACAGACACTAAAATCACAAATGTTTACAGACAATTAGAATCACAGACACTACAATTACACAGGGTTACAGACACTCAGATGGACGGACACTACAATCACACAGGTTTACAGAAATCAGAAGCACAGACACTAGAATAACATAGGTCTACAGACAATCAGAGCAAAATAAACACCAGAAAGGCACAGGTTGGAATACACTAGGAAAATAGACACCAGAATGGCTCAGGTTAGAAAACACTAGGAAAATAGACACCTATTTAGCACAGGTTAGAATACACTACGAAAGTTGACACCAGGATAGAGCAGCTTAGGAAAAACCTAGAGGATAGCGGTGATAGAAGCTAGACTATACGCGCAGGCATAAGTAATAGGACTATGGAGATAATTTCTTCAATATAGTAGCCATACTTCGGGACAATACATGTCGCAAGATATATACAGGCCATGGAAACTACATTTTGCATTACTTTCAAAACAATTGTCACAAGAGGCCAGCTTCTCACACACAGTTGCAACGAAAACATTGCGCTTGTACGCAATGCATAAACACATTCCGGAATTAGGGGCAGGTGACAGGGGGCATACCGGAAGGCATTCCAGCCGCGCGCCATAAACGAAACATTGCAAAACGATGACGCTAGTAAACGGACGGCCTCATAAAATATACACAATTCCAACAAAACAACAAATACGTCATTATTGGTGATATTATTATTATCATTAATATCCCCATTATGGTCATTAGCACCATTAACAACCAATAACACAACGCCGACACTCACTACGATAGAGCACCAGTCTTCTCGCCCGCCTACAGAGTGCGCAAAGAGGGCAGCCATTATTATGCCTCAGTACGATTGGCAAACAGCGGTACGCGACACTAGACACGCCCATAATGCGCTCCGATAACACCAGGCGAGAAACGGGACAGTATGACGCCAACAGGCAAGCGGAAGCAGCACGATCGGGCATAGCAGCAATGAACGCTAGGCCACGGGCTACCCGCAGAGGGAAACTCTACTTTCATAACAGATTTTGACTATTCAGCCAACAAATAAATGCCTGCAATCAACGGCAAACACAATTTGCCATAGCAGCTAAAAACTACCCCCCCCCCCCATTATAGCGATAAACACACTACGAGGGCACAGGGATTCTTACGCACAATACGATGACGTTAGCGGCATTAGCGTAACAATATAAGTGAAAAGTCAGCACACACGGTAACATGGAAACAAAAATTACACACATAGGCAAAAACTGCCTACGATCAGACCAGGCAGACCACAGGGCATTGAAGATATACATATTTAACAATCATTATGGCAGCTATTTTATTCCAGGCCGCAAGGCAGCACCCCAATACCATAAGGGATACATATAAGGGAATGTTATTAGATTAAGCGAAATTATAGGAGCGATTACGAACACTGACAGGACACCCGATATTGCATATAGGAAAATATTATGATCACGCATAGAAATATGTGACCATGAGAGGGCAGACAGTTCAGGCACATATTCTAATTCCCCCAGAATCACCACATACAGCACACTTCCCATCCACCACCCTCCCCCCCCCCCCCTCCCTACGAGTAAGTAGTCCTTACAACAATCAGAAGGGCATTACATAAACAAATACAGAGGTAACTGCAATTTGACCCTGCTATAGACGCACAGCGCTCCCCGCCCAAATGAGAGGGTGAACGGAACTAAATATAACGGATGATATGTACCTAATGATCAAATAAATATTAACACAATACCTTACTAACAATAATAAAATACCTATATTTTAATTAAGCACATCCCGCATGGACAACCCCTTTTAACAACCTTTTATCCTCACCCCGAGCAATAGCTAACACACGCTCGGAATCCTCACAAGCATATATCCTATTAAGTAATATAAATCCTTGAGCAATATGAAAAATGGGGCCAGTATGAAGTGAAAGCCCAATAATACCATACCATCCTACCCTACGCTGTAACACCTACCATTAACATAAATAAAAACATACCCCCGAAACCAATTGACGTACCAATGCATGTATACCAAAATCTATCCATTAACACCCTGCGCATTATTTACATAATATCAGCGTGGAAATCCGTTGAGCCAGACGTGCAGCGCAGGTCATTCGGCCTCATAGAACAAAATTCCATAATGTCCAATACACCATTCACTTCTCACACACTACCACAAGAATCCTACCTGAAAACAAACCTTAAGAACACACGAGGTAACGGAAGACAAAAATAGTGAGGGCAGTAATGCATACGAGGAACACAGACTTTGGGGCAAAAATCGAGATCTCTATGGAAATAGCCCACCTTAGTATCGGACATTGTAACACCCTAAACAAATAGATTAAGGAAGACGAAACTAGACAAGTTAGAGTAAAACTGACCGTCCGATAGGAGACTAGCCACCTCAATTTCCGACGTAACGTTCACCCTAACATAAGGTAACATCCGCCATTCTGTGTGATGACACTTTGAGCTAGCCAGGACGCAGGTGATTTACCTAAGACGACCAAATATGACCAGACTTCTAAGTAAGTCAGTAAGTAGTAAAAACTTCTGATGCGTGGGGGTAAGTCCTTCATCCGCGTAAGTGAAGAAACGGGATTATAAATGAATTATGCCGCGATGATATGAATAAATGATAAATTAATTTTTATGCGATGCATTTTCCGCACTGATATGAATATATGAATAGAATATAGCTTTATTAAATGTCGGGCAGTGGCCCCTTAAATTTAATTGTTCGACAGCGGTCGTTGAGGATAAGGCTCAAAATAAGGATGATAATAAATGATCTATCGGGGACGCCCGTCAATGCGATTAAAAAGGCATAAAAGGAAATGATTGATAAATAGTGAAACGGCATTGTAAGACTAAACAAACCGAATTACATGCGTTTTTAGAAGTAAGCGAGAGTAAAGACCTAAAATGATCATAATTACGACAACCCCAGGGAGGACATAACAAATGATGGCTAAGGCCTTAAACAAAGGGTAATAAGGCCATACGAAATGTCATGACATGGTAAATTATTCGATGCAAATAGGAGAGTGCACTAAGAGTAGGCGGAGGACAGGAGAACACACCAAGAATATGCGAAGAGACAGGAGAACACAAAGGATAGAACCATAAAAATGCCATTGGACAGTAGATTATTAATCTGCACGTCGAGACGATAGCAGATAAGGCGCCCGAGGAAACGTCTCCATCTCGAACAACCACCGGAGCTGACTGACAACGCAGCGCGAACAACCGTATTTATGGCCAAATTGTTTGTATTAACTATCACATGCTTTATTCCAGCAGAGCTCCAACGCAGCAACGAGAAAAAAAAATGATCATGGTAAACAGGTAAAGTGGACCACGGTTACACACTATAACACATATTTGACACACTATTGTACACACTACATCCACACATACACACAAGGGTCGTAGATGTAAGCCGGTAGCCTAAGACTTCGGCCGGCTATAGGATAAGAGAACATAGAAAGGCGCCAGAAAAAGCCTCTGTGTGACATATCTCAATGACGATTGACGAGGGTATAAATATAATATGTATTAATGAAAGCGCTGCGTTAGGTCAAGGGGCCAAGCTCTCTGCTGACTCGGTAGACGCGTGGGTTCGAGCCCCACCGTCGGCTGTCCTTGAAATGGTTTTCCGTGGTTTCCCATTTTCAACACCAGGCAAATGCTGGGACAGTACCTTCTGACAGGCCACGGCCGCTCCCCTTCACATCCTTGCCCAGTTTCATTCATCTTCATCCATTCCATCTCTCATCCCGACGCGCAGGTCGCCCACGGGCGTCGACTAGAAAGACCTGCACTCGGCCTCTCAGGAGACTACACGACAAAAATGATGATATGTTCTATTTCAGACAAACCGTCTGTGTGATATCTGTCAGTGACGATGTATTAATGATGATACGTTCCATTTTCAGACAAGTGGGAAACAATCAAAGCAATATATGCACAATATCTATTTATTTACAGATGGCGACAAATATGTACATAGCTCTTATACATACATTTTCAAACGCCGAAACACTATACTCACGCACTCCCTCTTTCAGCCACACACACTGTTCTTCACTTTCAGTTGCACCAATAACGTGAAAACAATAGAGGTCAACGGTGAACAGCGTCCGTGGGACGTTTAGCGCCATTGACGCAAATGAATTAACGCCTTGAATGAAGCGTGCCACACGGTATCTAAGGGCGGCACGAGAGTGTGAGTGCCGAACTTCGATACCAAGGTGGACTTTCTGCCCACGGAGGGAAGACCACTAGATACCGATAGAATAGGCATCTAGACACAAAGCTATGATAAGGACGGCGGAATAGTGTATAACACTAGATTAAAATAGCGCGCATAAGGTATATGCATACAAATATGGCCAGGTAAGAGCTCCACCACTCGAGTGTTTTTTTATTTTATTTTCGTACGAAGGGTACCAAGAATATGGATATTATAAATAATATAATAACAGATTATTATTATGACTACAACTATTATTTTACAGGTTATAATTGTGATTATCATTATCATTATTATTATTATTATTTCTACAGGTTATCAGTGTGATTATTATTATTATTATTATCATGATTACTATTATTACTAAAGATTATTATTATTATTATTATCACAGGTTATTATGGTTATTATTACCACCATGACTCTTATTATTATTATTATTATTATTACTGGTTGCCATTATGATTATCATTATGATTATTACTACTATTATTACAGGTCATTATCGTTATTATTATTATTATTACAGATTATTATTGTGATTATTATTGTTATACGACGATTAGCATTGTCATTACATTCACGTATATTATGTATCACATTGTCTAATTGTACACTTACACATGTATTTCCATTTCATTCTCTTTAACGAACAGATTTGTAAAAATGCCTTATTTCTTCCCACACAATAAAAACATTCTGATAACACCATAACTTACACCCCAGGGCATTTGTTTTTTTCTTTACTCTTCATACTTAACACTTTTACATATTTCACACTTTAATTTTCTACATTGTACACGCAGGGAGCAATTTTTTCCTCGCGCTGCAAAGACAGCAAGAAATGTTTACTCCTCAGATGGTTTCTGCGACAATGCCACAATTTATACGCTATTGGATAATAACCTATCACTTATGATTATTATCTTGACTTATGATTAATGATTGACGATTTGTGATTTACGATTTTTTATATCCCGAACAATTTATATAAATGTATAATAATGTTCCACCCTTAAAACCCCACCCTACCTGAGAGTACACACACTTCTCCGACACCAAGGTACAAACACACGCCCAGACGCACCGAAACATCTACACCAGAACCAGAGGACCAGAGGTGGAGAGGAAGAAGAAGGAGCAGAAGAAGAAGAAGAGAGCCACTCCTTCGTCTGAGAACAGTTCGCGAGGACGCGAACTAAATAGAGACGACGTATTGTTAGGCCCCTAAGGGCAATTAGCGCCCTTAAGAGATATATTCACACACGCCAATAAACCTACAATTAAATCTACCCTTCACACATCAATCTATAATTATATATTACATCTACGCCAATTACACCTATCTGCCCAGCACCCTACATTATTTCACCCTTCAAAATACCCCTAGGCTGTAAGCAACAGCAACAACAACACACTTCTATTTACACAAAGCCGGCAGAGTCATACAACTTCTCTTGCCAAGGCTTACGACACACATCAACAAGAATACAGGAACTAGCTGCCAAAACAGCTATGTGCAAACTTGCAACAGTCAGCAAGCCTAAAATACATAAATAGACCTTCCGAAACAGGAGAGGGGGTCTGTCGCCTTCAGTGTTGCTGCCCGAAATAAAATCGTCATCGCCGTACCTCATGCGAGTGTGTACTTCCCAGGGTCCTATACTTATTTGTCATCCTTCCCAATTGCCACACCTATTACACTCTAATCATACTTGTTTGAGGCTATCCCTACATTCAGGGAAGTGCATCTGCATGTACACGAAAGTCCTTAGTAAATTAATACACATTTATTTCCAACGTCCGATTGTTCTTATAGTTGCCCTCACCCTACTACACGGCCTGATTCCCTACACGCACATCTCACTCATAAACAAGAGCGCTGGGTCAGCGTTATCACTTTGCTTACGACAGCCGACCTTGTGCTCTAGGGAGCACTGTTCGCAGCAAACTGTCGTCAGCAAGTCTTAGCTTCGCTCGTTCCCCCTTTAGCTTTCCAGACGCTACCTTCATCCCGAGGGAGCATCCCTTAATTGTGATCCCTCGTTCATAGAGCTTTACCCTTTCACCCTCCACACCTTCCAATACTCATCCGACGGTCCCTCACACCCGCTTAAGTTCCCCTAATTATACACCACCCTCAACACATACTCACCCCCAGGTTCTACCATCACACTAAGGGTAAGACAATAGCTACCAAACCCTACATACGAGGCATTCCGTTTAACATATTATAACCTTGGTCTACCCCTACATTTCTTGTCCTCAACCCTTCCTTCCATAACTAAGCTTGCTATTCCTGGGTGTCTTAGTAAGTGTCCTACCAACCTATCTCTTCTCTTCCCTTCATTAGTAGTCGCCAGAAACATCCCTCCTCTCCCATTCGGCTTAATAGCTCTTAGTTTGTAACCCTATATACCCATCTGATCTTCATAATTCTCCTGTAACACCACATTTCAAACGCATCAATTCTCCTCTTTTCTGCTGCATCAATAGTCCAAGTTTCACTTCCATAGAGCGCCACGCTCCAGACAAAGGTTTTCAAAAATGACTTCCTAATACCTAAATCTATATTCGATGTCAACAGATTCCTTTTTTGTAGAAATACATTCCTTGCCTGAGCCAACCTACTTTTTATATCCTCTTTGCATTTTTCTATCACTGGTTATTTTGCTTCCTAAGTAACAGAAGTCTCCTATTTCCTTCAGCTTTTCACCTGCCAATTTGATGTCCATAGAGGTTTCTGATTTATTTCGGCTGCCGTCCAGTATTTTTGTTCTACATTTATTAATTTTATCATGTATTCTCTCCGTATGACGGGAGTCCATACCATTCAAAAACTTATTCAAATCCTCAGGCGTAGCGGCCAAGATGACGATGCCATCAGGAAATCTCAAAGTTCAAATTATTTCTCCTTGGATCTTCACTCCCACTTTAAATTATTCTCCTATTTCCTTCATTTCTTGTTCAATGTAAAGATTGAAAAGTATGGGTGAAAAGTTGCAGCCTTGCCTTACACCTTTCTTAATACCAGCTCCCCTCTCATGTC
This sequence comes from Meconema thalassinum, assembly GCA_946902985.2. Classification (NCBI taxonomy): domain Eukaryota; kingdom Metazoa; phylum Arthropoda; class Insecta; order Orthoptera; family Tettigoniidae; genus Meconema; species Meconema thalassinum. Next base: position 26,934,927 of record OX336395.1, read on the forward strand.
CTTCAGATCGAATGACAGCTCTCTGGTTTCTGTATAGATTGTATATCACCCTCCTATCCCTGTACTTTATTCCAATAGATTTCAATATGTCAAACAATTTAGTCCAATCAACGTTATCAAAAGCCTTTTTTAAGTCTACAAATGCCATGAACGTTCTCTTATCTTACCATACTTATCCTTCCAAAATCAGCTTATGAATTAGTACAGCTTCCCTTGTTCCTACATTTCTCCTGAAACCAAACTGGTCTTCACCCAACTCCGTTTCTATCTGGTGTCCCATCCTCTTGTAAATTATTCTAGACAGGATCTTTGAAGCATGAGTAATCAAGCTGATTGTACGGTAATCTTCAAAAACTGCCAGCTTCCACTTTCTTTGGTACAGGGATAATAACATTCTTCTTGAAATCAGAGGGTACCTCACCTGTCTTATAAATCCTACACACAAAGTGGACTAACCTGAGCAGACCTTCATCTCCTATGCAGCGTAGCAACTCAATCGGTATATCATCTATGCCTGGTGCTTTGTTCCTGCTTAAGTCCTCCAATGCTCTGTCAAATTCTCATCTCAATATTAAATCTCCTTTGCATCCTCTCAATTTTCTCCTCCTTTTCCACTACATGATTCTCAATCTCCTTTCCCTTATACAAACACTCTATGTAAGCTTTCCATTTCTCAGCCTTTTCTTCCCTATCTGTTAGAGGCTTTCGATTTGTGTCCTTAATAATATAGTACTTAGTATTTTTTTCCCCATAAGTATTTGCTAATCATAATCAACATGTGAGGAGACGCTCCAAAATTGGAAATACAGCCTACACCGATTGATCTGCAATCTGCTTTTCATACTTCAATCATAAAACTCTGTTTTTCATTCTAGGAGTTAGCGGAGAATATGCTAATGTGTTTGTTCTGAATTTCTTTATGAGTATAAAAGTAAAGTTAGTTTTGAGGCTATTTGTCAGCGTTGCCATATTAAAAATAATATTGTATCTTTGAGTCGGTCAACACGAAAATCATTCCAATTACTGGAATATGTGAAAATACTGACATAAAGTACACGGGATTAAGATTTATATTTATTATTGACAATTGAAGAATGAGACTAAGGGATGACATGTTTCGCTCGACAAGTGGACATCATCAGATCGTATATGCAAGACACATGGCTATACAAAACACCACCAAACCCACGGTGACCACCCGCTGAAAGGAAAATACAAGAAATCCCCTTAGAAAACTTTGTAAGCTTTGTAATTATTACAGAGAATATTAAGGCGTTAGGCTGATAAAATCACAATTTACTTTAAAGTTGCAAAACACAGATGAGTATCCCATCAACAAAAATGGTTTTCTTCCTTCAATCTAATCTATCTTCATAAATAAAGTATAGATTCTTGCAACTATGGATTAACCCTAATGGTGTCACGGGGCCGATACGTCGGACGAGGGATCTTCTGCTAAAAATGCCACTGGCCGATCTATCGGTCCGAGATTTCTAATTTATTTTATGTTATTTCCAGACTCGCGGCGCTAAAACTTTCGTAACAAAGACAACACGGGAACCATTCTTTCTCATATTATATCGATACATTTATATTCCATGAATATCTGGATTTATAACAGGTATTCATTGAAAATGCTGCAGTTTGCATATTTCCCGCGTGTGTTATCTTTAAAAGTCGTGTATGTTTATGATCTTGCTTGGAGCAATTTAACCCCTCAAGCCGGTTCTCCATACACTGTACATCGCTAGACTCTACTCGTTCATCCGTTTCGACGTACCACAAACTGCCGGTGCAGGCGGAAGTTATAATGCCTATTACACATGAAATATTGCTGCTTCGCTGGATCTTCTTTCACGTTATGGACCGAAAATTTATGTATTTTCATGCGATCTCTGTTTCATAAATCAAACTAATACGAAGTTCATCGATATCCAGTGCATTTGACGACTCATATCGATCCAAGAAAGAACATGAAACGTGCTCTATTGAGTTTCAAGTTAGTTGCTTTAGAAGGCAGCACATCCCATCCTGCCATCTCGAGAATGTTTTGTGAACTATATCGAACTTGACAATCTTCTTCGCTTATGAAAGGGAAGCACAGAAAGCAAAAACTTCGTAGATAATTTTTTGCTTCGCAAGCTAGAGGCTAATCAGTAGCAGTGGAATAATTGCCGGGCTGTCTCATTTCTTGCGCTGCAGAGATTATTGGTTTGATAGATGACAGTAATGGAAGTGATGTATAGGGAAGCGATATTTTCGGTAGTGATACGGACTATGCACAGCATGATGTTATTAAAGAAGTGGCAGACAGCGCAGACGATCAAAAAATAGCTTCAGCTGTAACAAAAACGACAACTGATCAGTGTTTGAGGCGAGAGGTAGACTTCGTCATGAGCGAACAAAAGATCCTCTTCACGGGTATGCCGGGTACAAGAAAGCATTTCACGTCTGGTTAAGATGCTTTTTTGCTGTTTTTGACGACAAAGTGATTGAATTAATTGTTTGAGAAACAAATATGTACGCGGCAGAATGTATAGTAGGCGCACTCTTCAGACCTAGGTCGCGCGCCAGGAAGTGGGGTCAGTGACAGGGGAAAACATTTATGTGTCCTTGGGGCTTATAATGTTGATGGGAATAATGCAGAAACCTGCCCTAAAGAGCTATTTCACCAGGGATGAAGTTTGTGAAACTCCTAAATTCCCACAAACAATGCCAAGGGACAGGATTGAACTAATATTGCGAAATTTACATTTTGTCGAAATTCTACACGGGATAAATATGCGGGCCCTAAAAAGCTTTTCCCGGAAGTTATGTATATATGAAGATTGAGCGTTTTGATGTAAATATCTTGCTTATCAAATTATTATATTTTTGTAAATAATGCGTATGATCATGGACGACCCTGAAAAGCAGTCGTCGCATATATTACTGAGAAATATTGGACATTATCTTGGTAAGTAATACTAAAATTTATATTACTTTACATTTCGTAGATTTAACATTATTAATCATTTACCTTGTTGGTGTCCAAACCTCTGCTGAGCTTCAATCGCCAGAGAAGTGAACACCTCTGGATGAAATAGCCGGCTTGAGGGGTTAAGATACGTGGTGATAAAAAATTGCTTGCTCTTTCAAGGAAGGGATATAAATAAGGTTTTAGGGCTGAGTGAAGTGTGTGAATGTGTAGTTTCTACTGATGACTACTTCGATTTTACTGACGACAACCCACCAAATACCGGAGGACAGTGTACGCATATCTTTGTAAAATAGATCGTACTCCAAACCTATATGATAAAAGTACTCTAAACTTAGAATATTTATACACAAATCATAAGAATTAACATGTATATTGATTGTGAACCCTGGCAAATTTATATTAAAATTGATATTTTTAAGAGAAATATTTTTCAATATGTTTTTATTGTACAAATGAAGCAAAATAACAATTATTTGCCATCTGAAACGTTAACAATATGGTTACCATCTAGAGAAAAAAATATCAACACAGTATCTTAAAACATATAGGTGGGTAATTGCACTTCATTTGGCTTTGCAATTTTAGCATAATCACCCAATAATTGCTTGGAATCAAATGAGATTATAAGTATCTCAAAAAATCTTACCCTTAATGATACCAAGCAATGAATAAAATTTTGCAGTCACATATCAAATGAAGAAGGCTTTCACCGCAAAGGGTTTACATTAATGCCTTGAAAGACCTATGATAGCATATTTGTCTTCGCATAAGCTACATTCGTATGGTTTCTCATCGATATGGGTTTGCCTTCAAAGGCTTTTTGTTATCAAATTTGACTTTTGCAGCTATGCATTGTCACACGTGCGTTCAATTACCCCCCTTCAAATATCCATTATATGCAAATTTGGCACAGCACATGCTTCTCAATGCTATCGGTTAGCATGTATATCTTCAAATGCCCCAGCAAAATTAGCCTCCAATATGCTAGTATGGAATCCTGCAATTATGGTTGCCATGAGTTTATTCAAATACTCACACCGAGCAATTTGGCTACTCAAATGCTGCTCGAGTATGGCTTCTCGCCCCTCTGGATTAACACGTGCGTAATCAAATGCACCTTCTGGCAAAGGTTGGTTTAGCATGTGCTACCAGATTACGACTCCTATAAGCTATGTTTCTCATACAGTTCAAATTCTTCCAAACAAAATTGGCTTCGCATAAGCTTCATGATAGAAGCATATTGTCACTATGGATTCACATGTGTCTCTTCAAAACCTCTTTGTGGTCAAATTTAGCTTAGCATGTGCTACACGAGTTTGACCTTTTACCACTATGTACTACCATTGGAGTCTTCAAAATCACTTTGCACGAAAATTTGGCTTCGCATGTGATCCATGAGTATAGCTTCCTACTTCGGCTGAGCGTGACGGAAGCGTGGAGTCGAGAATGTTCTTCCTTTCGACCCCAATCTCTAGAACTGTTTCGTGCGGAGCCTCTGACTCCACACTGTTATGTGGAAGAGATTCAACATGCGATGTGAATAAAACACGCATGTTCAAACATTCGAGGGCCCAAGTTATTATAGTAAAAAATTAGTAACCAGATGGGATGATGGAAATCACACTGAGTCGTAACTGTGTGCTGGATATATTGCGAATACAAATAAATACAAATGGGGAATATACGTTAAGTTATTTACTGACGTAGGTTATTTATTTAGTACTAGCTGAACCCGGCGTGCGTTGCAATGCCAATCAAAGAAAGTGTTGACGTTGTGACTTTGTTGGTTGAAGTGCTTTTGGATTCCCAATATTTCGTTCTTTTTACGTTAACCACCTCTAAACTATTATAAAATTGATTTAATATACCAGAAACATTCAAAGGATTCTTCTCAACAACTCACCAAGGTTTCATCGCAATGAAATGAATGGTATATGAACGCATACGGGACTGTTGAAACAATTCGAGCGCCGTCACCCATTTTTTGAATATACTCGTACGCTACCTATTGTAAAATGGATTTACCGAGTCGACCTTTCCTAGCGTGTACACAACAACTCATCAAAGTTTCATCGCAATCGGATGAATGGCATATGAACGCATTCGGGATTTTGTTTAAACGATTCGCGCCGTCACTCATTTGTTTAATCTTCTCGTGCGCCACCCACTGAAAAACGGATTTACTAATTCATAAACCTTCGCATGATTGTACTCAGTTCTCCAAAGTTTTATCACACTCGGATGAATGGTATATGAACGCATACGGGACTTTGATGAAACGATTCACGCGCTGTCTCTTATTAGTTAAATCTACTCGTGCGCTACCAATTGTGAAATGGATTTACTAAATCAGAAAATTTCTCGGGAGTGGAAACAACATTTCAGCAAAATCCATTGCTTTCGCATGAATGGTATATGAACGCATACGGAATTTCGTTTAAACGATACGCGTGCCGTTACTCATTTATGGAATCTACTCGTGCGCTACCTATTGTAAAGTGGATTTACTAAATCAGAAACCTTTCCTCGGGTGTACACAACAATTCACAGAAGTTTCATCGCAATCGGATGAATGGCATATGCACGCATACGGGATCTTAATGAAACGATTCGCGTGCCATCGCTCATTTTTTGAGTCCACTCGTGCGCTACCTATTTTAAAGCGGATTTACGAAGTCAGAAACCTTCCCGGAAGTGTATACAACATCACACCCAAGTTTCATCGCTATCGGACAAATGGTATATGAACGCATACGAGACTTTATTGAAACGCTTTGCGCATCTTCGCTCATTTGTTGAATCTACTCGTGCGCTACCTATTTTTAAGTGGATTTACTAAGACAGAAACCTTCCCTGAAGAGTACACAACATCTCATCCAAGTTTCATCGCTATCAGACGAATAGTATATGAACACATACGGGACTTTGTTGAAACGATGCGCGCTTCGGCGCTCATTTGTTGAATCTACTCGTGCAATACCTATTATAACATGGATTTACTAAGCCAGAACCTTGCCTGTAGTGTACACAATCTCTCACCCAAGGTTCTTCGCTATCGGACGAATTGTATGTGAACGCATACAGAACTTTTTTGAAACGCTTCGCCCGTCGTCGCTGATTTGTTGAATCTACTCGTGCGCTACCTATTGTAAAAAGGATTTACTAAGTCAGAAACCTTTTTTGGTGTGTGCACAACAAATCAACTAAATTTTCATAGCAATCGGACGAATGGTATGTGATCGCAAACGGGAATTTGTTTAAGCGATTCGCGCGTCGATGCTCATTTGTTGAATCTGCTCGTGCGCTACCTATTATAACATGGATTTACTAAGCCAGGAACCTTGCCTGTAGTTTACACAACCTCTCACCCAAGTTGCATCGCTATCGGACAAATGGTACGTGACCGCATACAGGACTTTGTTGAAACGCTTCGCCCTTCGTCGCGCATTTGTTGAATCTACTCATGTGTTACCTATTAAGTGGATATACTAAGCCAGAAACCTTTCCTAAAGTGTACAGAAGATCTCACCCAAGTTTCATCGTAATAGGACGAATGGTATAAGAACGCATGTGGGACTTTCTTGAGACAATCGAACGCCATTTTGTTGAAGCTACCCGCGCGCCATCCATTGTAACTTGGATTTAATACGCCTATAACTTTTCCGGGACTGTGTTCAACAACTCACCAAAACTTGATCGCAATCGGATGAATGGTTTATGAGCGCATAAAAGACGAACAGACAGACATTCTTTTTTGTATATAAGAATATAAGATAAGATATACATAATTCAAACAAATACAGCATTTAGGTCGAACTGCACGTAGGTGTTACGTTCATTGCAAATCCTCTATACGTTGCAATCCACCCCACGTACATTTTCAAGTATTGGGGTAATTCTAAAGTACAGTCGTAGGAAAAAAAGCAATCCCATTCTTCATATGCCACTACAGACTGTACCTAATATTTTGTTTGATTTTCACAATGCCAATAACACTTTTTCATCAATGGTGTTACATACGCGACTATATACGTTCTTTAACATATCGGTAGTGTGTTGACTTTTAACTTACATTATTAAACTAATAATGCCGATTACTGTTAGTATAATACAATATGTTTTGGCCTAATTGTTTTAGCCACAAACTAGCGAGGTATATACGGTTCTCGACCACTCAATAAAAGCTTCACAATACATTTTCTACCAGTTCAGTTAACTGCCAACATGAGTCACCACGTTCCTGAATGTAGTCAACACGCGAGTCGAGATTGTCTGCTCTTGGAGCTACCGTCTCAACTCCACAACATTTTACTAATTCCTACCGCTATGTGTTAACGTGTGTTTCTTCAAGCTGTCTTTGCGGGCAAATTTGGCTTGGCATATGCTACATGAATACGGCTTCTCACTACTGTGAGTTATCAAGTGTCTCTTCCAAGAACCCTTTTGACAAAAAAAAAAAAGTCTCGCATGTGCTACATGAGTACGGCTTATCACTACTATGGATTAAGATGTGATTCTTCAAATTCTCTTTCCGAGCCAATTTGACATAGCATATCTTACAAGAGAATGGCTCACCACTATGAGTTTTCAGGTGTGTCTTCAGTTGACCTTCCAGATAAAACTTTGCTTCGCACGTGCTACAGGAGTATGGCTTTGCACGTGGTATTTTAAAGTCTCTTTTAAATTGAACTCTGCTTGGCATGTGCTACAGGAGTAGGGTTTCTCACCACTGTGAGTTATAATGTGCCAATGTGCCTCTTCAATTGACCTTTAAGATAAAATTTGGCTTCACATGTGGTACATGCGTGGGACTTCACAGCGCTATGGGTTACGATGTGCGTCTTCAAATGATCTTACTTATAAAACTTGGCTTCGCAAGTGTTACATTTGCACGGTCTCTCACCACTGTGTATAATCATGTGTGTCATTAAGTGAGCTTTTTGATAATACTTGGCATCGCATAAGCAACACGAGTACCACTTATCGCCTTTATGGATTAGCATGTGCCGCTTCAAGTCGTCCCTACGAACAAATGTGGCTACGCACGAGCTACATGGGAATGGCTTCTTACCACTATGGTTAAACATGTGTATCTTCAGTGTGTCTTTCAGACTAAATTTGGCTTTGCATGTGCTACATGAGTATAGCTCTTCACCACTATGGGATAACATATGTCTCTTCAAAGAGCTAGACCAAAGAAGCTTGGATTCACACATAGTACATAAGTAAGGTTTCTCGCCTCTATGGATTGGCAGGTTCACCTTCAAATTTTGTTGAATTGTCAATTTTCTTCCAGACACACTGCTAGTAATATGCCCTCCAGTATTAGATAATGCGTGTGTCTGCCTTACAGCAGGAAGCGAAGTATCAGGACATATCAGCCTGAAATAATTGGTATTAATATTTAGCAGTACACTCTTAATTAAGTTATATTATCCGATAATGCTGAATAAAACGTTAGAAATCCAGAGATTTAATATACGAAATCATAACTGGAACAACTTTCATTAATATCACTACCAGAAAATCTGTCCTTACCGAGTACTGAACTCGTTTCTAATGTTTAATGCCAGTGCCAATTTTCAACTTATTTTTACCCCACATTGTGTCGCATTAACAACATGGCTGTAAGAGGATATAACGACTATTTTATAGAATACAGGTAACTGAAATCCAGCTGACTTAGAAAGTACGTGCTCGTTCAGGTGACAGAATAAAATATAGTATATTTGATACAGTATAACCATTGTGGCTATGGACTAAGATGGAAATTTATGGAAATGCAAATCCTGTGACTTCGAAACCATATGGGCTATTATGCATCGTGGTAGAATACATCGTGGATAAATGGTTACCTCTCTTTGCGGCCACCTTGTGTGCAGCTGAGTGATAAGCTTAAAGGCCAAGATAATATCAGATACTATATATAACTGTAGCTAGTTATAAGGTATAAGGTACTTTTTAAGATTTACCACACCACATAGCGCATTTTTATCCAACTTTTGGCTCACAACTATGTGACTCTCGTCTAACATCGATTTGTACCTGAGATATTAAACAATTTTCCACACAACAACTTAATATCTCGACCTTTACTTAGACGTCAACAAATTCACAGTCTGTAGACTTATTCTAGATTAATAATCGATATATTACATTCAATGTTCAAAAATATCTGACCTAAGTATCTCAGAGGTTAGTCAAAACTGGAAGAATATTCTGTACGTGATGAAATACAGTATGAAGTTTCACTTCATGCAAAAATCAATGCACAAGCCTTAGTGAATGAGTATATGGTCGTGAAAAATTGAAGTGAGCTTTAGCAAACGGAGTATGAGTGACAGAATTACATTGTTGCTTTTGTTTGAATCATCAGTCTTAAGACTGGTTCAATGCAGCCCTTTTCGTCACTCATTCTTGAGGTAATCATCCCATCTCCACTGAACTACCTCACCCTACATCCGAAGCAATCGGTTCAAAGTATTCTAATCTTGGTTATCCCCTAGTGTTCTTGTCCTCGACCGTCCTTCCATAGCAACTGTAAGTTTGCAATTCTAGTTGCCTTAGTACGTGCCATACCAAGCTATCTCTTCCATTTATTACCACTCGACAGATTGAACTACCCTCCCCCACTCGTTCTAATACCCTTGTACTATATATAATCATTCAAGCTTCATTATTTTCCTACAACACCACGATCAAATATGTGTATTTTCCAATTTTCTGCAGCACAGTCTTAAGTTTCACAACCATAGCGCGACGCTCAAGACAATGAATTCAAAAAATACCTTTTATTACCTAGATCTATATTTGATGTAAACAAGGAAGCTTGTAGTTTAACGTGACCGTTAATCTGTAGATCATAAGCCACGGGACCTCCTTTTTACGTGGAATCCGAACCACAGGGCATGGCATTTCACTTCGAAAATCTCACATGCATTGACCGGGAAACGAACCCGGATGATGTAAACAGATGTCAACCCTATCATTATATCTTATTTGCTTTGAACATTTTGTTCCCAAGTTGAGGTCACCAACGTCCTTTAGCGTTTTAACAGCCAATAGATGTTAATATTTTTTATATTTTCCTGCTCAAATACAATGATGTTATTATGAATTATTTCCTCAACACCTAGTACACAGTTTCGAAACGTGTTCAAATGACGCAAAGATGTCAATGCCGTTAGTAAATCACCGAGTCGAAATTACTTTGTCTTCGTTCTTTAAGTATACTTTCAATTTCTTTGACGTTTCCTTCATTAGTTGCCATATGTATAGATTGGGAGGTACCAATAATAAAATACAGTCCTACCTTATACTATTCTCAAAACCAGTCTCTCCCTCATGTCTATCAAATCTAATAAATAACAGCTGGTTGTAGCCACTCTCTGATCCATGAATTTCATTTTCATTCTAATACTTTACGAACTGTGAAACAAAAACTATATTCAACATTATCACCAGCTTTATTTATACAAAAAATGCCACGAACGTTTTCTTCTCGATCTTTATTCTATCTTCTAAGATCAGTCTAATACTTAATACAGCTACCATTGTTCCTAAGATTTCGGTTTACCCAACTTGTCTCTACCAAACTCCATTGCCATCCCACCCATTGTTTATCATTCTAAAAAATAATTGAATCGTGGCTCATCACACTCATAATAAGACAACCTTCCCATCTGCCAGTTCCTGCTTTCTTGAGTATAAAGATAATGACATGCTGTTTGATAACTAGCTTTCATTCATTTCCGTGTCCGATCATTTCCAGAATGTAGCAACTCCGATGGCCTTGTTGTTTGCCTCGATCAGGTCCTGGGTAGTGCAGGGTTGTTCTAGTAGTGGACAAATGAGCAGGTGGGCTGGGTCTTGTGTTGCTCCACACTCGCAGGACGTGTCTCCATCAGCTGGGAGGATACCCCATTTCTGCATGTTGGTCTTGCAACGAGGGACGCCCACCCTGAGACGATTAAGTGATTTCCAAACAGGGTAAGGCAGGTCATTTCCTGGGGCTAGCTCTTCCTTAACAGGGATATCCGGCGGCAGCTTGCTCTTCCACCTGGAGATGCGGTTAGATTCCAATGTTCCCTCCGGTGGTTGAGTCCTGGCGATGAAACTCTTTCTTGATTTCAGTCGACGGACAACAGCCTGATGATTATGCAGTGGATGACGGGGATCATTAATCTGCTTCGCCCTCTCTACATCAGCAGCAACAGCCCTTCTGATAGTTGGGGGAGCTATCCCAACAATCGGGTAAAGTTTGTCGACTGGAGTAGGCTTCATACATCCCGACAAGATTCGTATGGTCTCGTTGATGGCAATGTCAATCTGCTTGGTGTGACTGGATGCACTCCACACAGGTGAAGCGTACTCTGCAGCAGACATGCACAAAGCAAGAGCAGAAGTTCTTAGGACGTGAGGACTTGCCCCCCAGGTGGTGGCTGTGAGCTTCCTCAAAATATTGTTCCGTGAACTAACTTTCAGCCTGGTCTTATGGCAATGTTTCTTGAAGGACAGTGTTCGGTCAAGAGTAACACCTAGATACACGGGTGTTGGACAATGTTGGAGTTGTTTGCCTTGCCATGTAACATCCAGTTCCCGCCGAGCTTTAATAGCCCTTCACTGGCTACCGGTGAATGATCCAAAGCATTAATAAGCGAAATAAACTGACCATATCTTCATTCCTAATGCATCGTAGCGGCTCATTCGGTACATAAACCATGTATGCTGGGTTGTATCTACGTAGGCCTTTTAGTGCCAATTCTGATTCTGAGAATAAGCCTCCTCATTTATGCTAAGCAATTTCCTCACTTCTTTTACTTCTTTATCCTTGATATCCTTAGCTCGATACAAACGCTGGATGTGTTTTTCCATCAAATCACCTTCTATTTTATATCTATTACAGGTTTGCACCTCAGTCACTAATATTAGGGCACTTACGCTATCTTGAACCGAAAGAATTCTTAATCCTTCGATAAGCTCGATAAAACAATTTTATACATTTGTATATTTCTGTAGTTTTATTTTAGGTGCTTGTACATCGTTATCACTTAACCCTTTTTACTTGGAAGTGCCCTTTTTATTATTGCGATAATCTGCGTATTGTGATGTCTGTATTAAATTGTATATTTTGAATCAAGTCTAGGATTGGGAAGGAGGCGGCCATGGCCTTAAGTTAGAAACCATCCCCAGTCTTTTCCTGGAGTAAATGTAGAAACCCCTCAAAAAACAGTTCTAGGATGGCTGGTGAGGAAATCGAGCCCACCTCTCTTCAATTTCACCTCATGAGGTTGAATGTACCCTGACCTAGTCCTCAGACCAGAATTAAAATCCTTGGCAGGGCCAACAAACAAATCTGCACCTCCGGGTCGACAGCCAACTATGCTATCCACCACAGTATGAGGTGAGTATAGCTCATTTTTCTTTGAGCCATTTGGTTTAACTTTCTTGCACTTCCTCATTACCTCATTTTTCAGACCTGTTTTTTCTGTCTATTTCATGTCATGCGCTCTTGAACATCCAGCTTTCATTCGTATTGTAATATATCCTGAGTGTGATCCAAAGTCTTAACCTTCTACTTATTCTGTATTTTGTTTTCTCTCTGACAATAATTTCTTCTAAGGACATGGATTGTGCGAGTTAACAATCTCCGATTTCAATCAGGAATATCATAACACATCAATAATTTTCATCAAAACCAACGGTTTTTGTCAAGCCCAATATTTTAACCCAGACCAATTGTTTTTGCTTAGACCATTAATGGTTAAGTACAATCCAATACAATGCTTCATTTTGTCCAATCGAATGGGTTTCGACAATGGTTTTAGCCTGCGGGCCACGTTAGCAATATATACATCCCTTTTTTTTCTTCTCATGCACCAATAATCTGTAGATTATTTTCTATCCCACAGATTGGCAACAATGTGTGTTGCGTTGAGTGCACCTTGATGACAGTTGAACAAGATTCGAGCGTGGTTGGAACATGGCTGCCGTTGTTTAAGGTGCAATAAATAAAAGCACATATTTAAGAATTTTAACACACATTTCAGGTGCAGTAGTGATCATGGTTACTAATTTGAATAGGTAATGTCCCCTAAAAGATGAAACAGAGTATGTAAAAGCCACGATGACGTCTGATGCAAGTGTAAAAGCCACGTTCTCGTCTCATTTAGAATTAACGAATATTCCATCTGCTACTACTGTATTTTGTTCCTTCCATCTGGCATTCTATTTTCTTGCATTTCAACCCAATCGAAACCTTCGTCATTGAATTTCTGATCGTAATACCATACTCCCTGCATTTCTGTTCAAGTTCAAACATATTGGCTTGCAGACTTTCGACGGAGTCCGTCATTACAACCAGGCCATCCGAATACGCCTGACTACTTGCCTTGAAATTCACCGAGCCAGTCTATGCCATTCAACAAATGGACCATGTATAAAAAACAGTAGCGGTAACAACCTTGAACCCAAGAACTCATCCTACCATCAACTCTCGCTGCAGCCTGATTATCAACATAAATAATTTAGCAGCCCTCCCCCGATACCATAATCCCTCAGGATGCTGAGCGTGTTCTCCCTGGGTGCTCTATCGTACGCCTTCTCTAGATACACAAACACAACTGTCTATTCCTCTCGTAGCATTTTTCACCCTCTATAATTATTGCAATCTCTCCTCTTACCTTGCTTATAAATTGGTGCGAATACTACTTTTGTCCAGTCAGAGGATACATTTCTTAAACCATATGCCAATTTGATTGTCCTATGCAACCATTTCAGCCTTGCTTTCCCACTATACTTTACCAATTCAGGCTGAAATTTAACTACCCCTGCCACTTTGCAACAATTTAGTTCATTCGCCACTCTCTCTAGTTCTTCAACCGTGATCCTGTTCCCGTAATCATTCTTTTCCAGCATAATCTGCCACATTGCCAGTCTCCTTTAACATAAACAGTGTCTTTATTTTTGCTTTGCCATAAGCCGGCTGTTATAGGATGTCGCGTGTGGTGCCCGGCCGTATTCCCACGCTCTTGCCGAAGTTGACGTGTGAGCTCCGAGCTAATCGAGAGTTTACTAAAGCTACTGTGCAATGTATATCGTATGGCATAAAGGTTTATTGTGATTTTGTATAGTGCTGTAATGCCTTATGTTAAATATTCGTTACGTGAACGTGTATATCAGCACGATACGCACATAAAGCGCAGGAAATCGTGCGCTAGGACAAGGTGAAAGTTTTGAATGAAATTTCCCGGGAGACACCTTCCTATAAATTGGACAACAAAAAAAAGCCTAAGAGATTCAAACGAACTGTGCATGTTCAGTAAGCTATAAAAAGAGACGTGAAGGTCGTTACCTCCTTACTGAAGCTAAAATAACCGGATTAACCGGAAGCTTCATAATGAGATGCCAATTGGAGAAAATATTTCAGCATACACTGTAAACATGGCGAGTAAAAATACATGATACTGAATTTAAGCACCGCATTTTGCCGTTCATATGCGCGCGGTAACCGGAAACTGAGTCGGCACTGGCGAGTGAGCGAGAATGTCCTTGCCAAGCAAATATAAAGACTCTGTAGCATGTTTTCGAAGTATTCCTGCCATCTTTCCAGTGCTTCCCTGGTATCTACAATGAGTTTCCCTAAATTATTCAGAATACTGCTGATTTCGCACTTTTGTCCATTCCTATGATTCTTTACAACACTCCAGAAAGGTTTCCCTGCCGCTTGACCTAACTTTTCTAATTTATATCCAAATTTCTCCCATGATATCCTGGTTGGTTGGTTCCTTAGTTTAGGGGCTGCGACAACGCGGTCATGTAGCCCCGTGTACTTTGACTGTGTATAGAATCTGTCTGATAACCCGTGATAATTGTGATGACTGTATTGTGGGTATCTCTTTTAATTCAAGAATATGACTGCAGACATTCAATTTTTCCAAGTGGTTCCTACTTTAGCCGCCAAACGCCACCGACAACGGTCAACTAGTTCATAACTTAGTTACCAGATGCCACCGTAGTCGGCTCTTGACGACGAACGTAGAAACCTAAGAACGTTACTCAAATGTTTAACCAATATCTAATTTAGCATCACACAGGTGTAATGAGTGGATGGTTCTTTAACATGCCATAAATCTATGACATAGGACCGCCGGCTTTACTGCCCCTCCAAAGGAAGGCATACTGAGGGATTTTCACGTTATTAAAAAATCCGACGACTTCGGCCGGGTTTGAACCCGCGATATTGGGCATAGGAGCTCAGCATGCTACCAACTATGCCACCGAAGCCGCTAAATTTCCCGTATTTCTGCCAAAGTTACTTATCCTGGAGACTTTTGACCCATATCCATCGGCAAACAGCACTCACATTCTGCACTCTAAGGCTAACTAGCCTATGCATACTTCACATCATATCACCTGGTGGTCTTTTTCATCAAAGAAGCGTCTGAATACCCTACAATTATTTATCAATTTCCTAAATTCAAAGTCAGTAATGATATAGTCTATTATGGACTCGGTTTCTCTACCGTCCCATGTCTATCTGCGAATCTCCTTATGTTCGAGAATGAATATCCTACAGGTAACCCCATGTTAGCCCAGAAGTCCAATATACATTATGCTACCCTATCCTTCTCATATCCCACTGTATTATTTCCTATCCTAGCATTGAAATTCCCCATCAGTACTAAACTATCATTGAGATTTAATGTCTTTCAGTCAGTCAACATGATTGTACTCAGTTGAAATTGGTCTCCATTATTTATTAATCTCACTGGGGAGTGAGTGAGGAGTGAGCTGAAGCGGACGTACAGGACTCAAGTGTCGTATAACAATTAACTGATAACAATCATAGGTGTGCGGGAAGCCGATATATTTAGGTTTGGAATAGGCAGGCTGCGCATGCGTACTGCAAGCGTACTCCGTCACAGCGCATTGAACTACCATCTCCTGGCGCGATGACATTACATTATAAGTGCAAACATCATCTTCTCATCAACATTCATATGGATATCATTAACCGAGTACCACACTTTTCTTATATACATCCAACAGTGACAACTCTGAATGAGAATGGATAGTTCTTGGGCTGCTAAATAAAATGTGAATATCAATATCAACTTTGGACATGCAATAACAAAATAAATATGTTCAATGACAGATATAAAAAGAGGATGTCAGATTTTGCCAACAAACCTTATTCACATATATAAAACATAAGCATGCTTTTCCTTACTATGTTGTCCACTTACTCATTTAGATGATGTCTACCTGCATCACTCTCTTCATCTTGGGGTTCTTCTTTTACGTCCTAGCGACCAGAATGAATCATTACTTCATTTGCTATCGTCTTATGCTTCTACTCTATAAATAACAAATAATGTAACTTAACAGAACAGCTCACTGAAAGTAAGGATATATCATGTGTTAAACTGACTGAGGATACATTCGTATTCTCAATTATATTTTACTGGTTTATACAAGTCATCCCTTCTTCTGAAACTTATGAAATGATGGCTTTATAGTTTAATTAAACCTGTGATACAAAATGTGGAGAACGGTGTTTTAAAGCAAGTAATAGACTTAAGGATCGATGAAAGAACATTTAATTCGACATTTTCCAGCAGTTAGTCTGTAAGGGTTTTCTACGTAACTGCTTCATTTCAATAACATATCATTAAGAAGCGACTTTGCCTTCCAAGCTCAATGAACGTATAAATTATTCATACAGCATATGCCAATATTCTACAACATGGTGTCCACAGAATTTTCAAAGTCAATTTTCCTGACTTTTCCTGACCATTTTTCAACAAAATTCCTGACTCACGAAGTCATCGCATAACATCGGATAAAAGGTTTATTGAGCAAATATATATATATCTTTTTTCATTTGCAGGATTTGCCCAACGCTTGCCTCTTTATTCATTGAAATAGAAAATAAAGTAATTTATAATGCAATAATACATAAACCAAAGTACTTAATGAGGGGCAGATGACTTCGTATTTCCGTCCCTTAAAACAACAATAACTAACATGAAACTAAAGTACTTAATAAGCTAAACTATAGTGATGGGGTCGCCACATCCCTACAAGAAAGCGTACAAGAAATAAGTAAAAGAGGTTTTTACTAAGGTGTACTGTAAAAATGGAAACTTATCATAATGTCCAGTGAGTCATTGCTTTTCATCTTCAGAGATTTGTTAAATAGTAACATCAAAATATGGCTGTAAAACACAAAATACTGTATGGTTAATATTAAATTCCTGACTTTCTAATACTTTTCGCAATTTTTTCCTGACTCACGCCATTCTTTCACACTTTTTCCTGACTTTTCCTGACCAAAAACAAAATTCCTGCCTGTGGACACCATGTACAATATTCTTCATAAAACACTGCACATTTTTTAAGAAGACTATTAAGATGCGGTTCATGGGAACAGCTCGACATACACTATGGGATAGGAAAAGATCTGAGGTTACCCTTAAAGAATAACAGTAAAACCAATTATCAACGTAGTACAGATCAGCTTGGAAGGACCATGTACTACGTATGAAGACCGGCCGGATCACCAGACGAATCCTCAAAAACCAACCTAGAGGCAGAAGAGACGTAGGTCAACCTACAAAGAGATAGAACGAGACCTTAACAAGCCACCTGGCGTAACAATTGATAGGAGAAAAAGAAGAAGAATGACTATTAAATTCTCAAAAAAAAATAGAGTAAGTCAGTTATGTGCCTCTGAAGAGTTGTCAACGACGGTGAAATATAATTTTCAAGGCAACCTGAATGAATGTGTTCTTTTCTTGAGGCTGGTCTGGGTGGTGTTCGAACCTGCTGGTTGGAATTTATTGTTTCTGCCGGCAATCATGTCCAGGCACCTGGAACTGCCATACATGATATACCACCGACTCATTCATGCACGTCGTTAAAATTATTGTTCTGATAACAATGAAGGGCATAATTTTATGGTAGCGGGAGTCCTAATTACAAAACTGGAAAAAATCAAAAGACATGAGTCAGCAGTCCATTCTTTCAGCAGCATTGCCTGTAGAGGTTAGAATACAAAACACTGCTTGGAGCGTTGACTATTATTCTAATAGATAGATAGATTTTTATTAATTCCATTTGATCAAATACATACATTCAATACATTTTTGATATAGGACACGTCTGAATTTACATCTATAAAATAAAAGAACTAACAGGTATATATTACTAATATTATAACTATTTAACTTATTATAATAGCAAATCTTAATAGATACAATCTTATTGCACAACTATTTACACCTCACTCTATTATCATAACATGAAAACTTAATTCTATAAGTACAACATCATACAGCTAGGTATTACAATTAAATTAAAAAAAGTAAAATATAATTATAGATTTCATCGCTCCTATACGCTAAGATATTCAACTACTGAGTAAAACAATGGCACTGCAGATAAGCTTTCAACATTCTATCAAAGGTTTTATTTTTGGGGCAAGTTTTATATACTGGGGTAGTTTATTGTGTAATTTAACTCCTGTGTGAAAAATTCCTTTTTGATATTATGCTTGTGTGTGTGTGTGAAATTAGAATGTTTTGATTTTGCCTTGTGTTATGCCTATGAGCATCATTGTTTTAAGAAAAACATCCTTATTCATTAAATTCATTTAAAAAAACATAATACTTTCAAAGAGATATATGCAGGGCAGTGGGAGAATGTTTAAATATTTAAACTGAGGTCTACTTGATTCTCTAGTGTTTACATTTGCCATAATTCTAATCGCCCTCTTTTGTATCCTAAACGTGCTTAGTATACATCTGGCGACATACCCCAAAATATGACCCCATATCTTAAGTATGAATGGAAATAAGCAAAATAAGTATTTCTTAATGTGTGCATGCTAGTGCAAGTTTTCAAAAGCACATCGAGTTCAGTTTAGTATTCAGATATTGTATATGTTTATTCCATTTCATAGTCATGTTGTATCCATAGTCCTAAAAATTTGTTCCTGATTTATTTTCTATTTGATGATCATTAAATGTTATATTGGGCTTCGCGCAAGATTCATATTCTGTATAGTGTGGAAATGTAGGCATACTGTTTTTTATAGTTAATTATGAGGCGATTATCTTGTGACCATTTGGTTAACTCTCCTGTAACGGAGTCAGCAAACTGCTGTATGACCTGTTTAGTATCACCTTTTATTACAAGTGTTGTATCGTCCACAAACAAAATTTCCTTATGTGAATGAACGTTCTGTGTTATATCATTGATATATAGAAGAAAGAGTAGTGGGCCTAAAACCGATCCCTGGGGTACTCCAAATTTAATAATTCCCTTATTGGACAATGTTTCATTAAGTAATTTGGTTCCATCATCCTTGTGTCTCAAGCTTACCATTTGTTTACGCCTTGTTAAGTAAGACTCTATCCATTTATTAGCTAGACCTCTAGTACCATATTGATTTAGTTTGGTAAGGAGGATTTTATGGTCAACAACATCAAATGCTTTCGATAAATCCAAGAATAGGCCAGTTACATGTTCCTTATTGTCAATTAATTTCAGTATACTATTAATATATACATAAATTGCTCTGTGTAGATTTTTCCTTTCTGAATCCATGTTGTGAGTTTGATAATATTTTATTATTTTCTATAAAACTTATCAGTCTCTCATACATGATATTTTCCACAATTTTTGCAATACCAGTTGGTAAGGTAAGTAATAGGACGATAGTTATCAAATTCATCTTTTGAACCGTTTTTGTGCACTGGAAATACTTTTGATAACTTCAAAATATCCGGGTAAGTTCCTGAGAGAATTGAACTGTTTATTAAGTGTGTAAGTGGATTTATTATATTTTCTGCACATTTCTTTAAAATTGTATCAGGGATGCCATCAATGCCAACACAGAACTTATTTTTTAGCTCTTTTATAACTATTCTTACCTCTTCACTTGTGACATGATTTATAAATAAAGAATCACTACATATATTTATTTTATTATTAGTATTTAGTGTATTTACCTGTGATTTATTTAATAATTTATGTGGAATTTCCAGAAAATAGTCATTAAAAGTGTTTGCTATTTCCTCTGGATTATTTATCACTTTATTATTTCTGGTCAGTGTAATGTTCCTTTGTATTTTAGCAGATTTTCCAGATTTTTTCTTTATCACGGACCACATAGCCCTGTTTTATTAGATGATTCGGAAATAAAATTATTATTATCCATTTTCTTTGCTAGTCTTATCACCTTATTTAATATGCTAGTGTATTTTTGTAGTATAAATTGAATTCAGGTATTGTGTGGTATTGTTTATATAATTTGAGTAGAAATTTCTTTCTTTGACATGAATTTATAATCCCTGTTGTTATCCAATTGCTAGTTTTGTTATTTTGAACAGTTCTTCGTTTAAAGGGGAATGCTATTTCAAAATAGTGTTTTAGGGTACTGTTAAATGCATTAAATTTATCATTTACATTTTCTAGTTCATAAATTTCTGACCATGTTTCCTTATTTAATAAATCATTGAAATATGTAACATTTGATTCAGTGAATGACCTGCACTTTGATTTTACTCCATTATTATTATTATTGATTGTTTCGTATACTTCAAAACTCAGTATTTGTCCATGGTGGTCACTAAAACCGGGACAATAGACTTCTATTGAATGGTGATATTTATCTGTATTTATAAAAATTTGATCAGGAGTGGTTTTACTAAATTTTGTTATTCTTGTTGGGGTATTTACTGTAGGTTTCAGTCCATAGGAAATTAGTAACTGTGTTAATCATTCACAATTTCTATCAAATTTTAAGAAATCCACATTTACATCCCCACAAATTATTATATCGAAATTTACTTTGCTCATGTTATTGAGTAACAATTCTAATTTATCTATAAATGAAGGAAACTTTCCTGACGGAGAACGGTATACGCATACAATTATTAACTTAAACTGCTGTATTTTTACGGCAGAGAATTCAAAATCCTGTTCCATAATTAGATATTCATAAGCTGTTATCTGTTCATGATCTAAATTATTTCTTAAGAAGATGCAAGTACCACCATGGCTAATATTAGATCTAGAGTATTTACTAGCTTGTATAAACCCTGGGAATTGAATTAATTCGAGTTGTTCCTCTTTCAGCCAATGTTCTGAAATACATAGTGCTGAGATGTCTTTAAGTTCATTTTTAAGCATTAGATTTATGTAATCAATTTTATTATAAAAAGACAGGACATTCTGGTGGTAAATTTTAAATTTGTTACTTTTGCAAGCTTGTGTTGGTGATTTATTTACATTCATATTATCATAATTATTATTATTATTGTTGCTAGACAAATCCGAAATACCATTGTTGCACTCCATTAAATTTGACTTCAAAAGATCTGAATGCCAAACCTCACGTTTGGCTTCTTCTACCAGTTTCCCTGCTTCCACTCTAATGATATCACTGTTGAATTATTCTTACCATTTGAATTTACAATTTTGCCGATTTCATCACTAAGATACTCTTTTCCTAATCTATTTAAGTGTAGGCCATGCCGAGTGTGGAACTTCCTGTCTAATTTACTTACATCTACAATTTGGACATTTGGAAAACTCTTACAAATTTTATGAATTTTTCCATTTGTAGCCTCTATTTCTACATTTACACATGATTTGGGAATTAAATCGTATCTCTGCGGAATGTTTACAATAATGACATTTGTTTTTTGCATGGATGGCAATGTACCCTTTAAATCTTTGATTACCTTTTTACTCTCATTTCTATAGACGTCGTTTGCTCCAGCGATGATCACTGCGTAGTCCTTTGCAGTAAAGGACGCACACTCTCCTATCATCCCGTTCGTGACCTCTGCAATTTGAGCTCCTGGCTTTACTGTCGAAGTGACCTCCATTTCTCTGCTTCTCTCCAATACGCTTGCTGCTACATCTCGCCCGTGGCTATCCGCAAATATCCGCATCTTCCAGGATTTTCTTTTTA
Source organism: Meconema thalassinum (assembly GCA_946902985.2). Lineage (NCBI taxonomy): Eukaryota > Metazoa > Arthropoda > Insecta > Orthoptera > Tettigoniidae > Meconema > Meconema thalassinum. The sequence continues at coordinate 26,956,892 of OX336395.1, forward strand.
TGACTTTCTTCTTTTCTTCTTGAGGAAAGTCATCATTTTCTTCGACAAGCACTCCAAATGAATTTGGGACGGGAATTTCGGCTACATGTACTCCATTTATAGGCCTAGGCTTATTCAATCTTACCTTACCAGCAATCACTGTCGACCAAGTTTCCTTGCTTTCCTCTCTGTTTCCTTTTAATTTATTCATCTCTTCCATTAACTTAGCAATATCTTCCTTTAGCAGCTTTATAATTTCGTCTTTTGAGGACAGTTCGTTTCTCAGGTTCGCATGACGGTAGCGGTAGGCCTACATTACGAAAATCGGTTTCACTTTTCTCCTCATTCAATTTTATCTGAGATCTTGGGATTATTTTATTTGTATTTTTTACTTTTATTTTGCACGACGAGCATAAATCCGTTACGGTTACACTACCTGACGAGACACTAACACTGTTTACTGTCTTCATAATAGAGAACAAAGTTAGCCTAGATGTTTACACCAAATTACACTAAATTTATTTTAATTATTACTACCTAATAGAATTAATCTAATTACCTACCAATAACGAAGAATGTGAAATACGTATATCTTCCAATCGGGTGAAGTCTCGTAAAAGCACCACTGCTCTACTTGGTTCAAACAGTGATTGAAGAAGTCACCGAATCTTTGGATACTCGTTCCCACAACTTAGTTTAAGTTTATTAAATTATCAATAAGAATTTCTAAATACTATCAATATTCCGTATTACACTTGATCAAAGGAAAGTAACTTTATAGATTTTAAACCTCTGTTATAATATTTTACCACTTTTATCAAATATTTACACTAGCTGCTATTTCACTACACTTTCACTGTGACGCCATCTTGCCAACACCCCGCTGATTCCAAGGGACACCCATCGAGTCTATTTCAAAAGCTCTTATGAATGTAGTCATATACGGTATCTGATACAAAGCCTCTATTAATAATAGTTTTAACTCACTTGCAGTGATTTAGACAGCCAAGCTTGGAACTTGCACATAAAATCTTAGATTTATACCTAAGCGCTGAGCTCATTTTAAATATTAACAAGAAGTTCCGTGAAGAACTAGAGAGCCTACTTTTCTTAAAATTTAAGATTCATGCCATTGATTAATCTATATGGACCTATCTAGGATAATGACGAAATTAAGTTGGTTTTATTGAAATTTCAAATTAGTTCGAAACATATCTGGCATAATGTAGCCTAATAGAGCACTACAGTTGGCAGCCCTGGTGACTGAATCTATTATTTGTTCCATCTCTTAAGGTAGGTACAGAAAACAAAATTTGGTTGAAGTCCAATGGTTAAAATGGACGATACATGCAGTTCGACATATGATCTATCAGCGCGCGTAAAATCATATTGGTAACAATGGCATGCATGTATTGGTCAGAAAAAATCTGAAATATTATGATATATTGTTGTGCCAATTTTGGATGAAATGCATTTGATAGTATAGAAGTTACTTGTATTTTAAAATAGGTCCTATCAGCTGGCATACAATCATGTTGGTAGCACTGACGTATATTAGATACTCCAAATTAATCTAGAATGTCAGGCACTATACGTGTGCAATGTTTACAGCTGAGGGCTTGCACACTTTCTGATATATTTATATTAGGGTCAAAAAATAGAGACAGTATTTATTAACATTTGGCAGCTCTGGTTACTCTAAAGAATTGGCATAGCCATATCTCTTATGGTACACATAGCACATGCGAAATTTGGTTGAAATCAAATTGATAGCATAGAAATTACATGGATTTTAAAATTGGTCCCATCAGCAGGCTTAGAATCATGTTGGTAGCACCTACGTATATTAGTTACTCCAAATTAATCTAGAATGTCAGGTAATGTACGCGTGCATAGTTCAAAGCTGTCGGCTTGCATACTTTCTGATATATTGGTATTTGGATAAAATAAATAAATTGGGAGAGCATTTATAAATAGTTGGCAGTCCTGGTGGTTCTTATGAATACACTCAGTCATATCTGTTTATGTTCACCTAGTACAAACGAAATTCGGTTGAAAACCAATAGATAGTGTAGAAATTATATGTATTTAAAATTTGAACCTATCAGCAAGCTTAGAATCATTTTGGTAAAACTGTCATGTATGGCCTCCTGGAAATTAAACTGAAATACTATTATCTATATGTGTACCAATTTTGAAATAGTTCCCATGAATACCTTCCAAGATATCAAACATAGAGCTCAAATTTCAGATTTTCAGATATGGCCCTGAGATATTCAGGTATAGGTCTTTACTCATACCAAATTTGGTTTCGATTGCTGCAGCCGTTTAAGGGTTGATGGGGGGGACACACATACAAACAGACAGACAGTCACACATTTGCCCTGATCGATCTCATAAGTCCAATTTTAATTCATTTTTGTAAAATGTGAAATGTAGGCTATAAAACGTAAAGCTGCAGGTCACGTGGCCAGGCTACATCTTCCTTCTGATGACAAGTAAGTTTCAACCCGTCCGCACATACCCCACTGTCTTTCTATAGATCACCATGCATTCTCATTTTAAATTCCAAGCAAATGCTGGGGGTGAAAACTTCTTAATAGGCCGTGGAAGCTACTTTCCAACTCAACACGTCATTCAGATGAAGCAGTAGATAGAGGTAACAGAGTGGGTTTAATCTTAGAACATAAATAGAAACATCAAACATACTGGATCACAGAGGGCAAAGAGCAAAAACAACAAAGATATCAACACAATCTGAACATTTTAACGCTTGCTGTGAGCGTCACTTCGACACATTGAAATCTAAATAGTATTAAATAAAACCACCAACAGTCGGTATATTATTATAAAATATTGTAGTTTCGACCACCGTGTGGTCATCATCAGCAATGTTAACAAGTTGTCGGAAGAAGTCTATTAAAAAATAAAATTGCAGTTAATTGAAACTATGTTGTAATTATGAGATGATCTTCAAAAAGATTCCAATACAATCAAAATCAGATCCTTTAAGAATTATTTAACGAACAACAAATATAACCAAAAATTATAAATTATCTTGTAAATAAAATTGCTGTGTTGCTCTCAAGATTTAAAAGCAGTTCCGTGAAGAACTACCTAGTATACAGCCTATTTTCATATATCCTACTTATGTTAATAGCCTCAATCAACATACTAAATTTCAGTTTGATTGCTGTATTACATTCGTAGATATTGAGAACCATCTAAATAATTCAGATGGCCCCCATGTTGGATTTTTACATAATGCAGGTCTTAGAGGTTTGTACTATTACTGTGCCCATTAGGATATTGGCACAAGTGAACCCTGGACCATTTATAAAAAATAAGTTAGAGTTTAATAAAGACAGTATGAAACCAATAGGAAGAATTCATTCTTCAATAAGCTTCAGAAACACTGCAAGACTTGCAGGTGGCTAATTGAATTCTAGTGTACACATAAAGTCCCATTATTTCCGACGTTTTAAATGAAAAGGGTCGTTTGAGAGGCCATTAACGAAGCAAGGAAATTTAGAGCTGAAGGGTCGTAATTAACACTCGACATTCCTTGAGTAAGCGATCCAGCAAGAAGTTATTACTATTCAAGTGCGGCATTTACGAGGGATCTATTTTCCTAAGGGCATACTTGAGACGAGGCCCCAAAAACCGTGAAGTCAGCAAGAATTCAAATATATAAATGAGGAACTTCCCACTGTAAAAATTGACAAAATAAACTCACAACGTTAACAAGATTTGAAGTCAAGACAGAAGTAGGAACAGTAGGAACAGTAGGAAAGTTGGTAAACCTGAAAAGAAGGTACTTAAGAAAATGCAAGCTAAGACGACGTCATCGGAGTACAGAGCGGAGTGCTACGAAGAGATACAGAGGTAAACAAGTCGACCCGCAGAGTGTATAACAACTATTTTAAATAATTAAAAATTAACCTATGAACGAATCTCGTTCCGCCAAAAGGCAATCGTAAAGTTATTACAGATTACATCTGGAAATAAAATATAAACCAGATTGGAGCTAGGAATCAGAAGTTGGACTCCCGAGATTGTCTGGGACTAAGTTCTGCCCCAAAACGAATAAATAAGGCTTTAAGCCCAAGCAAGAGCATGAAGTTCATCAGAGACTCCTGAGGGAGGTCGTGCTATTCGACAAGTCATCAGTTGCATCAGTTAGATCCAAGAAGCCTCGGAGGAGGCACGTTACGATATGAAGTTCATCAGTCAGATCGAAGTCCTCGGTGGAGGCACGTTAAGTCTGTCAGTCAGTTGATTGAACACCTTGGTGAGGTGTTACGCTATACGATGCAGCAATTGTTCGATTCCAGACCAAAATGTTGGTCTTGATATTCAGTAAAGCTTAAGGAAGCAAGACAGAGTTAGGGACTCTGAGCGAACGCAAATAGACTATAGAACATTTATAACAAAGGACTGCAGAGTAAAGAATATAAGAAAAACGTAAAGGAAACAGTAAATTCGTAGAGCGGAGACAGGTAACGTCAGACAGTAAAGACAGTTCAAACATTAAACTTCCAGAGGGGACGTTAAAGGAACATTGTAAAGTGAAATCGCACAGTACAGAAACGTTATAAGAAGCACGAGTGTAAAGAGAACGAAATAATAGTAGGACATAGGAATAGAAATGTATGGTCTTCGAACTGGAAGCCAAGTTGGAGTTGTGAAAGTTGCGATATGTAGAGATAAGGAAGGAAATGGCAGCAAGGATCATAAACATTTCGCCTTAAGCAAATAGGCTAATTTAAGGAAGCCACGCGCAATAAACAATTTCCGAAAAGACTAAGGAAAGAAAGACTTGCCAGAAGTAGGAGATTTGTAGGAGCAAACACACATTCAATGCAGAATAGGAGAGTAATCAGGATCAACAGCACCGTGATGTTTTCACCGCACTACGCTGAAATATGGTTCGTGTGCTATGTAAATACTAAATAAGTGGAAATTTTAGTGAGATAAGTGTAAAAAAAGCAGAGTAATAACGTGTCAAATAATGTACGAGTGTCAAATCAAAGACCAGAAGATGAAAATGGTCCATTTTAGTGTAAAAATGTGTTATTAAAGCAATTAAATGGGTGAAGACATCCAAAGATTGGGTCATGAACCGAACGCCACACGGGGTGAGTAAGAAATCTTTCATTATATAAAATGCTGTGTCATGTGCTAATCAAAAATTGTGAAATGCATGAAATAATAAGTAAATGCACTAGTAGACAAATAACAAATGTCAAAATGTGTTGGAAAAGCCACAAAGAGACGTTTGCTAAATATGAAAATGTGATAATTGAAGTGCATTGTAAATTGAAACCCGTAAAATGAATAATTAATGATAATCAAAAATTGAAATATGAGAGGAGAAATCGATTATAATGATATAATTGGCAAGTAATTTATGCCGTTGATGAATTATAAAGAAATAATAAAATTAGCACCAAAATAATAATAATAAGTGTTGAACTTTTATACTCCAATAATAATGAGTAAATACATTGAGTAATTGCATTCCGTAAGTAATAATGTAATAATTATATAATAATGAGCTCTAGTTGAAAGTAATTGAATATTAAAGGATCTTTGGGATACCTTAAAGTAATGAAGTAATAATGTTGTCCAGATTCTAAATTAAATGAATCAAAGTAAATGGTGATAAACGAACACCTTGGAAATATATTGTGAAGTTGTAGGCTATAGGCCAAAGTAAAAGGAAAAATGCTTTAGTAAAGACCAGTAAAGTAATGCCGCGGCATAAATAAAGTTGAGTTATTGAGAATTTGTAGTACGCGATGAAAATCCAAGTTATTAAAAGTTGTGTTGCCGAAATGGGCCAAAAAATAAATGAAATATTAAGCATCATCAGGCTAGCTATTATATATTCCATAACAGGCATATTCGAGAGATCAATAAAAAGGTATATGATGGGTTGCACCCAAAGTGGATGAAATGGTTCCCACTGGAATAGCTATGTGCATGTTAACTGTCAGAAATCGTCGGTATTGTTGTTTCTACGAGGGTTTGACCCGCTGGGGTGCAGTACATCCCGCCCAGGTCAATATCATTGCAGTGTAAGTCCTTTTGAGGCGTTGCCAAATGTGTGTGTATAGTCTGGAAGGAGTACGAGGTTTCTACGAGAATGATACAACTGGGGAGGCATATATAAGTCTCCGAGCCTAGTGTCATATAACCCATCCTATTAGCCAGCATTGTTGTTGTATCCGACCAAATGAAAGTGTGTGAAATGAATATGAAGGACGGAAACAGGGCATGACCACGATCTCCTGGTGCCACCTTCCAAGTTATAAGTCGTATTGATCTCGGAATATTGCACTGATTATGAAGAAATGAAATGAACGTTCTAATAAAAAAAAAGGGTTGAATTAAAGAGTGAACTTGGATTATCATATGCATTTTTAAAGGAAGAGGTAAGACAGTTAAAAGTCGCGAGGGATGAATGAATGGGAATCGAGACTGGGTCATAAATCACGAGCTAAGGAGTGCGAGGGGAGAATTACAGACACCCTGCCGGCCGCCACAGCCCACAAGGGGGAGCCAAGACAATAGACGCTCTGTCCACAGAAGTTTTAAGATCTGGATAGGGATTAGCAATAAAATGGAAGATTATGCAATTTTGATAAATAATGGTGCTACACGAATATAATGTAAATTATTGAATAGGTAGGTTTTTGACAAAGGTCCCCACATTAAGTTTGAAGAAATTCCATAATATTTGACCATAGTAGTCAAGGAATAAGTTTGTAAAGAAAGTAATCGATTTCTGTCCCAGAAAATGTACTAAACGGTACGGGTAAATTAATAATTGAGTTTGTAAGTAAACTAAGTGATGAAATGAAGTGATTGCACATGATACATCATTAATGATTGCCCCTTGAGCATGATAAATAAGTTGGAAGGATGTGAGTTCGAGTCATGACATGTTAAAAATTGTTGACTTGTTGTGTAAATGTTTAAAACTAAGGCTTAACTGGAAGAATTAATATAGTTTGAAAGTGACTGAAAATAAAGTAAACAATGAAAATAAAGGTAAAATAAAGCTCTGAAGGGATTATGATGATAAAACCTTAGTGTATTTTTCATAAAATGATAGGCATGCTGTTTGCCTTAATGAATAGAAATGAAGTGTTGTAAGAAAGAAAATGTGTATTGACATTAAAGAATAGATGTCAGCTAAGCAAGATAAAGCTATAACGTAGATTTGTATGATTTTTAAGAATTTATGGATTTGGATTTAATTATTTTGGATTTTTTCTTCAAAATATTGATGATTATGTGAATTTGTATTTGTTCCTGGGAGTTTTAGTAAATAAACTCGTATTAATTGTAACATGCTTAGTTTTCAATGTAGTCTTGTAGATCCTAGAGTGCTTTCATATCTGAATGTGAGATCATGTTGTGGGCTGAACGGTACACGCCTCGAAGCCGCAGTAGCAAGCCAGGTGTTGATCAAGCATTCTCCTTGTGACATGGGTACATTACATGAAGATTATTGTGTAGGTGTAGTATTCAAATATCAATCGCATGATTAGGACACAATATTTTAAAATTTCGGAGAGCCGCCATCTTGCCACACACACGGGCAAAAGGTGATCTCGTAAGCCTATTTTTTCATTAAATTAAAATAGGCTAAAAATGAGAATTTCTAATTATTAAAATTAAAGGAGTATTAATTATAAGAACAAAACAAATATAATGTTCCTCTAATATTTACGCTTCTTAAGATCTTCTGTGTGTTGAATATATTATTATATTGTTTGGTTATATAACATTGTAACTTATCTGATTTTGCACTGGAACTCTTTAGGAGCATCTCAAAATTACAACATAATTCATATGTTTCTTAGGAGATAATTTATATTTTTGTATAACTCTTTTATGAAGGCGGAAGTGGATCCATGTACGGCACACATAATACCCCACCATTATTGCAACGCCTATAAAAACAAATCTTTCTACATAAAAGGAGCTTGAGTATTTTTAAGGTTATACATATACAGTTGCCATAAAGTCTTCCAGGTAAGGTATTCAAGTGTACTGTGTGTAGTGCAGATTGGGTATTCAAGTGATATTACAATACAATACAATTCAAGAAGCACACCCAATGCGTAAGTAGTAGAAGAACATTTATATTTGGTTTTACCTTGTAATTAATATCCCTTTTAGTTTTAAAAATGATTAATTTATTTCTAAATATTGAGAGTAACACAGCACTTTTATACTTTATGGTGAAATAACATTGTGACAGATCTGTTTTCCATACAATTTCAATTAATCGCAAGTTAATTATTCAATAGTCATCTTCCGACTACTTGTTAGTTTGCTGATGATGACCTCACTGTGGTTGAAACTAGTCCTAGTACATTGAATAACTAATAATAGTAAATGTATGGACTATTGCTGGTTTTATTTAATACCATTTAGATTTCATTAAATGTTGTTAATAAGGACCATTTGTGTCAGATATGGTTAACTACATATATATACATATTTAATATTCTCTCATAAATTTCTCACTAGAGCTGGTGGGATGGCATCCGGCTGTAAAAACTGTTGCCCCATAGGGACTCTTATCTACTCCTCCCCAACCCTCCAGAAACAGGAAAATAATAAGGGTAGAAATACATACACACACACAGCTTATTTAACAATAAGAGAAACATCTCTAATAAGGATTTCCCAATGATTACATAGAGCCGGCCCCGTGGTGTTGGGATAGAGCGCCTGCCTCTCACCCGGAGGCCCCGGGTTCGATTTCCGGCTTCATCAGGGATTTTAGAAACTGACGTGAGTGCTGGAACAGGGTGCACTCAGCCTCGTGAGGACAACTGTGTAGCTGTCTGACAGTGAGGCAGTGCCCCGATCACGAAAACCAAGATAATCCGCCGAGGGGACGCAATGCGCTGATCACGCGTCACCCCAATATCTGCAGGCCAAATGGCTGGGCATCGGTCGCTTGGTATTCCTAGGTCTTTCATGGGCTGTAGTGCCATCAAAGTAGAGCTGATACATATCACCGGCAAGCATTAACGACTTCACTGTGCTCGTATCCCTTTTTTTCCTTATGTCTGGCACACAACTTCCACCTTTGAGTAGATATAAACTCTCGCTGAACCATATAACTAAAGCTCAAAGTCCTCGGCTTGGGCATAGCTACTTCAACTTCAAATACATCATTTGGCAGAACCATATTTCTGTGGACCTCTAGGCGTTCGCGACTTGCTATCAAGAAACAAATAGCTTACGAGGTATTGTATGTCCTCTGTCGATATTGATCCATGTAATTACTAATAGTTTCTTAATGTGGTTATAGAATAATCTCTTACTATTATTTCAAATCAGCAGGTATTTTGTTAGTTAGTTATTGTTGTTTTAAGGGGCGGAACTACAAGGTCATCTGCCCCTAAAGGGGAGTTAAAGTGACAAGCCAAGGAAGACAATTCGAGACAATTGTGGAGACAGTCAAAACCATCTCCCCTCCAATTCCCTCATGACGGGACTCCGGACCACTCCCCATTTAAAAATACAGTAATTTAGTCAACCCCGGAATATGTTGTATACCTATACCATTACGATACTGTAATTGCTTAATACAAAATACAAAGTAATCATCAGGTAACTAACACAACTTGATTGTGCTAAGGATATGCTAACATTACTAGATATTTTAACAAAATATGATAAAATGGTCCAGTTAACACAAAAACAAATTGCCAGTGTTTCGCCCCAGTGTACCATTGGGCTCGTTAGTTGGTATGGTACACCTCACCAAGACGCGTGCCTAGTACATACTGAGAAGGCCACTGCAAGACTCAAAATACTTGTAGTATTGACGCCACGATCAATGCCAATGTACCACGATAGTCAAACTCCCTTTCGCAAAACGATATAACCTCATAATTACACATTGAAAGAAAACATGATGTTAGTTTTATCCATTTGAGCTAATATATTTTAACAAAATATATTAAAATGGTCCAGCCAGCTCAAAAACAAATTGCCAGCGTTTCGCCCCAGTGTACCACTTGGCTCGACAGTTGGTATGGTACACCAACTTAATTACGTGATGAACTTTTCACGTAATTATGAGAATTAAGATCTAGTTATGAACGCCAGCCTAAGCTGTTATATAAGGTCTATCATACAATAACTCAGTGAATAGAGCAACGGCAAATATAGAGGGAGGTCCGGTGTTTGAGTCTAGCACTACTCGGACAATATAATGCTTCACCATCCAACTAGACGTCTTCTGCTTTCTAGTCCGTACACAACGTTACAGCAGGCAGCTTGTATTTGGCATCAGCATGGTCTGAATACACACATATGTAATCCCTAAATAGCATTTGCCAGAAAACGATGTCTATCAGGACATGTCCTTTATAAGAAGCAACAAATAGTAACCGAATAAGATGCTTACCTCTTTCAAATCTCCACCACATATTAATGATGGTACTTCTGTTTTGCATGGAACAATCTCTGGTATGGAGTATTCTTCTATCTTAATATCCTCAGTGAGATCCGTATCATCCTGCAGACAATTACTTGTATCACGAACACGTTCCTTTACATAGGTGGAATTAAGTCTTACACAGGTTTCTATTACTTTGAATACCTTCCAAATACAAATACAAAAACTAGGTAAGATAGTTTGTTTTTAAAATGTGTTAAATGTTGGAATTTTTACCACCATAACTTTTTTGTTTATGTGCGTGATAGGAGCAATGTGATTAAATATTCTGAGCAAATAACGTGCATAGGGATTAATTTCGTGCAATTCATTGGCTTGCATTCTCTGCGAGTTTAAATGATATTAGTGGACGTTACGAGAATAGTGTAGGGTAACATTTATTTGTGAAATGTAATTTTAAAATTTTTAGATTTAAAATTGAAAGGCTCTTCAAATATGATCAGGGTCATAACTCTTCTATTAAACGAAAATAAAACATGCTTGTAGGGTAGCGAAAACTGTTCTCGAAATTTAACAATGGTATCAATTCGTTATATAACAATATTTAAGTAATTGTACTTCGTAATTTCAAATAAAATTATATCAGGATTGGTGAAACACCCTCTGCAATTAGGTAGAACCAAGTTGCCCCACTGAGAATGTCAATTGAGCATCACCCTTCAATAAAAATAATAAACAGGGAATGTAGAATCCCAGGCGAGGTAACAGGACCACTCATTGTTATCAGAGGATTTAGGGATAGCAAAGCAATTGAAGAGAAAAAATACCACGATGGTTAGACACTGGAAATGAAGAGCCATAAAGTAAGTTGAAAGTAGGGACCACCTTAAAGGATTTGATTAGCTTCCAGACACATTTTGTGGGCACTGATGGGCACCATAGTCCGTCAATAACAATTTCTCTGCCATATAGGCTCTAACTTTGTCAAAAGCACAAAATACAACCACTGTCCCATTTTATGTTGTATCATTTCTTTGGACTAGAGATGGTTTCTTGCCATCATACTCAGCTATATCTCTTGTACTCCTTCAACTGGAACAGAATTAGTCCATTTCACATCCGTTATAAAGCAGGTATGTTTTCCGGAACTTGATATTACATTCTTTCTGCCAGGCAGATCGAAATGCTGTAATTCATATGCAGTCTACAACGGTCCTTGTGAAGGTGATGGAATAGCAGGGTTGTTCTTCTCGAGATTAAGAAGAGAATTTAATAAAGTCAACCTTTATCTCTCACAGGATACCAAAGATATTATCAATAATTGACTCCTTTCCTCCCTGCTCCAATATTACCTAATAGAATGAAATATTCTTGCTATCAGTTAGGAAACTATTTAATCATAGCCGTCGGATTGTTCGTCTGATCTAGATGATCACTAGCATGAGTTTCCTAACTCAAGGTTGAAGATACACGCAAACAATAATGGAGAAATTAATACCCAACGTATGTGCACTGGTCCTGAAATATAAGATCCAATATAACACTGTGACAGATTTAGGGAGGGAACAGAATATTAATCACGCTGATTTTACAAAGATTAAATTGGGCACATTTATATCATGAAATGTAAATCAAAAAGGGAAAGAGGAGTGGGCCCACCTTACAGTCACCAGCCATAAGCTCAAGAAGGTGTACAGGGAACATCATCAAAGTGAATCTTCTGGATTTGATGAAAGTATTCACTCATGTTGGTCATGCCTCAAAGAAGTGACGGTATTTTATCCTCCAAGTCACAAAAACCATCCATAGAGAGGATGAAGAACCACAAAACAGACATGGAGCTACCCATGTGAAAGGGCTTACACGTTCTCATGTCCTCTCCAACCCATTTCACTACTTTAACCATTCCCTCGGCAGCCTATGTACATACTTAGAGGGCTACAAAACATACTGGGGAATGTGATTGTAGCAGTGCACTTGGTATGAGAGGATATGAGAACCCACCGACCCTTCTCTTTCATACGTGCCCATTTAAGTATGCCACATACTGTTCTCCGCAGAGATCACCCACGCGTATTTTAAAACTAACTTCACATATGTATTCAGGATCTAATCAATATTAGTGCAATGCTTCAACAGGATGGAGAAATTTACATTTGTGATATCCTCTTGGTGGTACCACCCAGTGAGCACCATTGAATGTGGGCTGCACACATCTTAAGAAAAGTAGAGGATATCATCAAGTGAAGGGGGAGGTAAATTAGGGAATACTAAGAGCTAGTAAATAAAACAGCCAAGTAAGGTGAGAAACTGATCAATCATCTAATACTACCAGGGAAGAGTTGCCCAAGGGAGGTCCAGTTAAAAGATGGAGAAAGGGAGCCAGGGCCAGTACGCAGAAGCAATGGCGAGCTCTACCCAGACCTGTCCGTTTGAAAAACGTTCCTACTAATGCAGTCGTGGCACGTTAATGTTCCGATCCTGTGTATTCATACTGAAGCAAATGGAGGTGAAAGAAAACGGTAGACGTAGGATAATCGTCACTGCTTAAACCTCGTATAAGTCCAAAATGTATCTCAGCAGGGTCATGATTTAATTCTGCAGTTAAAACGTACTGGTATTGTGAGTACAATTTGCGCGCGGTAATGTATCACTGATTGACTGCTGTCATCTGCTGAGACGACGCGCTCGGCGCGGCGGGTGGTGTTGAAATTTGAAACTACTTCATCTTAACCATTGAGTCATATGGAAGTTCCACCACTTATTACATTATTCGCCCTGGTTTTATCTTAATTTTACTGTGGGTCAGTTTGACTCAAACACATCATAGTCATGCTATTAACATGAGTCTGCGTGTGGTGGGGATTCCCATCTTCTCGTCCTTTGTCAATGTGGTGGCCGCTCGTTACTTTATTACAGTATTTTTACTGATTATTACTGTCTCCATCGGATAGTGTTTTTAATTATAACAATTACTACTGTTACATCAAAATTAAACGGACGAGCGTATCGCTGTCTCCCTCTGAAGAGCTACAACTAACAGTTTGTTTAGGCAACACTGAAAATAAGGCTTCAAAACTTTACATTGGTACTTAGTGGCTACAAGCCCCCTCTACTTGACAACCTGTTACTGTGATCTATCTTTATACTGTTAACTTCTTTGGAAATGACACCCATTATTCTCCAGACACATGCGGTGTAAGAACACACAAGAGGGGTATAGATCTTTCATTATCTCTGTACCGACAGTGAAAGAAACGTTGCAGCAGAATTTTGCATGAAGGTTTTTATCCCTTTTTGCTACTGATAATTAAACAAGTGTATGAGTGATTGGTGCCTACTAAGGCTAGTTAGTCAGTGTTGGTATTCTGTTCCTAATACTCTGGGGTCCGGATTCATTGCAGACACTTACTGTATATGATTTTGTTATAAATCAGTGACTCTTTGTTTAATTTTTAGTTAAAGCATTATTTTGTCCTAAGGCTTCAGTACTATCTTTATGTTTTTGAGAAAATGAGTATTGAAAGGAATGTTAAATTATGGTAGTTTTTAAAGAGCGGAATTCTATAGCATATTTATTAGGATGTTATTGTTTACTCAGGAGAAATTCAATTTTCCCTCCTTTTACTGTAATATCTCCGATTGTGATGTACTGAAATATAGCTTAACCTTCCCATCGGATACACCATTGGGCAGTCTAGATTTAACAGATAGGTAAATCAAGATGTTTAATTTTACATGTAAATATAATTTTATTGTGACTACTATGTGTCGTGGACAGTAGTTAACTGAGAAATTTTAGCATGTACTGTAAGTTCACTGGTTCAACCATTATAAAAATGACGTTGGACACAATACCTGAACTAAAATAATCCAGTGAAATCATATTGAGTGTGTTAATGTTTTCTTGCAGTGTGATTTCATTTTTATCTGCCTCAATGAAAACATCATTTGATCAACATGGGCTTTCTTTACTAGTTATTTGTTCATAGAATGTAAACTAAGTATGTTGTGAGTGAAACATTGATCCAGATTTACACACTGCGTATGTTGGAAGATGAGTAATAACATTTTCTTTTGCAATCTTTTATTGATTAAGAAATGCAGGTCCATGATCAATATTCAGTCTGTTCAATATTTGTTGGTTTACGTCACTGCTTGCCAACTCCTTGCTAATGAACTGCTGCATACTCGTTGTGAATAAAGGAGATGTTACTTGCACAGCATTGATTTGCTTACACTTTATCAGGTGCATCTCCTCATACCAGGGCTGAAATTCTCCATGGCAGAAATAGGAATTAGATCAGCGTGTAAATCGCAGAAACTTCGTAAAATAAGAGGTACCTAAAAATAGCTAAAGGTAACTCAAAAGTAACGAAGTTTTACTTCATACTTCCAGTAGACACCCTGGTTAGCTTTACAATAGAGGAGGGCGAGTCGATCAACAAGTGCGCAAGCTTAACAAACATTGAATACAAACAGCGATATTTCAGTTTATGTGTTTTCAGTGTATTTCAACTTCAAATACAACATTTGGCAAAATCACATTTCCGTGGACATCTGGCGTTCACGACTTGCTATAAGGAAGAGAATAGCTTACGAGGTATTGCATTTACGCCGTCGTTATGGATTCATGTACTTACTATTAGTTTCTTAAAGTGGTTATAGAATAATCTCTTAATTTTATTTCATATCCGCAGGTATTTTGTTACGGTACCTTAATGCTTACCACCAAGTACATACACTTAGAATATTCCAGATTAGAAATGAGGGTGGTCACTGCATTCTGGAAATTTACTGGAGTTTAAGTGACAAGCTAAGGAAGACCATTCAAGACAATTGTGGAGACAGTCAAAACCATCTCCCCTTCAATTCTCTCATGACGGGACTCCGGACCACTCCCCTTTTTAGAATACAGTAATTTAGTCGACTCCGAAATTTTAGGTATACCCAGACCATTACAATACTGTAACTTCTTCATTCAAAAATACAAAGTCCACATCAGGCAACAAATACAAACTGATTGTGCTAAGGGTATGCCGGCTTTACATAATGTAATCTTCACTCACGAGAATTATGATCTAGTGATGAACGCCGGCCGTGAAAGCCCAAGCAGTTAAATAACATCCATCATACCTTAACTCAGTGAATAGAGCAACGGCAAATATAGAGGGAGGTCCTGTGTTTGATTCCAGCACTTCTCGGACAATATAATGTTTTACCATCCACCTAGACGTCTTCTGCTCTCCACTCCATACACAACCATACAGCAGACAGCTTGTATTTAGCATCAGAACGGTCTGAATACACAATTTCGTAATCCCTAAATAGCATTTGTGAGAATACCCGATAAGACGCAACAAATATAAACCCAATAAGATACTTACCACTTTCAAATCTCCACCACTCACTAAAGATGGTGTTTCTGTTTTGATGCATGGTACAAACTCTGGTATGAAGAATTCTTCCATCTTAATATCCTCAGTGAGACGGGTATCATCCTGCAGATAATTAATTGTTTTACAAACACGTTCCTTTGTTTAGGTGGAATTAAATCTCACACAGGTTCCTATTACTTTGAATACCTTCCAAATACAACACGTAATACAAGACTTAGAGAATCGTAGGTAGATTAGTTCATAAATTATTTAAATGTTGGAAATAGTACCACCATAACTTATATATATATATATATCTTTTGTTTGTTTCTGGGCATGAAAGGGCGATATGATTAAATAATATGAGCAAATAACTTGTATGGGGATTCATTTAGTGCCATTTTTTGCCTTGCATTTTCTGTTTTAACGGAAATGGAGCAGCCCATGGGAAAGGGCATACCACGTTATCATTTCCTCTCCAACCCATTTAAGCATGCCACATGTTGTCCTCCGTACAGATCACACAAGTGTATTTAGAAACTAACATCACAGATGTATTTAGAATGTCACGAATATTAGTGCAATGCTTCAACGGGATGGGGAAATTTACAGTTGTGATGTTCTCTTGCTGGTGTCACCCAGTGAGCACCAATGAATGTGGGCTACACACATGTTATGAAGGGTAGAGGATATCATCAAGTGAAGGAGGAGGTCTGACTCCTACAGTAAATTAGGATAAGTTACCCTCTACTAAATAAAATAGTCAAGTAACCTGAGAAACTGAATAAACAACTAATACTATCCTGATCTGAATTGTGGGAAGAGTTGCCCAAGGGAGGTCCAGAAAACAGATGGAGAATAGGAGCAAGGCATAAGTAAGCAGAAGCATTGGCGGGCTCTACTCAGACCTGTTGGTTTGAAAAACGTTCCTTCTACTGTAGTTGTGGCATGTTAATATTCAGAATATGTGTATTTACATGAGCCATCTAAAATAAGAATATTCACAAATTAATCTAGAGGTTACGTCACTCCACAAACTTGTCCATTACACCGTTGACAAACCAACCTCCACAGGGAGGCGTAATTGCTTCTAGCTGGAAAGCTAGGTACTCCATATCGAGTTCCGTTGGTGATCATTTTGTCAAGAAGAAGAGGAAGGACAAGAACAAGAAGATGAAAGATGTGAAGATAATTATTCATTTGAAATATGATTGCTGATGGCAAAGTTAAAATCTAAAACTCAGCAATTCTTCTAGGTTTGTGCCGTGTCTTGTGTGGGGTTTCGCCTAGGACACCAAGCTAGGCTCATCGGCGGGCTCTTGGTGTCCCCCCCGAACCCTAGGCGAAACCCCACACAAGACACGACACAAACCTAGAAGAATTGCTGAGTTTTAATTCACCGGCCGTGAAAGCCAATATACCATCTTTTTAAAATCTAAACATTGTTTTTAGCTGGTAGGAAGCTTGCTTTCCCATGGCAGTCTTCCCTTTGCACCTCCAGCCAATAAGAAATAGGATATGGTACACAAACAGCAGCGCATTCACTTAAGGGCAATCATATTTCAATTGATTCATATAATTTAGTTTTAACATGGCACCGGATGTATACTAAACCTCCTACATTACCCAGGGCGCCAGAAGACTGAGGCTGCAGTATCAATACATCATCATAAGCTACTGCTAAATGTTCTTATTGAAAACAAGACTGAGTTATCCAAACTTCCAAATAATATTTTACCTAAAACTCATTTGAAATATTATCAGAGAGGTAATGCAGAACCTATAATCATCTGTATTTGGTGTTCCTCTTTAACAGCTATTGGCTTTTTCTATCATCAAATATATCACCAGCCTTGTCCTGTAGATTAACAGAGGCCAACTGCTCATTTGTTTCCCGGGAAGTATGACCCATTGTAAAATATAAACATGCAATATGAGTATTAAGTTACGGTACGTGTAATATTAATAGTAAAAGTCACTGTCATTCACATACCCCATAGGAATGAAATTGCAACATACAATGTTCGGGAATTCATCTGAATTGGACAAGCATTCTGGCTCAATCTTGATGATAGACTGTTCCTCCATCATGTTCACGACACTAAAAAAGAGAAAGGGCACTCAACAATTAGATAAAGACCATACATAAGTCAGTACGCCAAATAAGCATCATTATTAATTAATTAATTAATTAAAAGAGGTAACTTCAAAATCTTAATCTATGTTAATATAACCCTCGAGATGCACAGTAAGAAGGAGAGGTTATGCTGTATTTGTCAACAACTGTAAAACTTATGAATATAACGCTTAACTTACAACCTGTTACTCTAAGTAGTATTATTGAAGATGAACGTCATGATCGTATTAATAATCTTTATCGTTGCGATTGATTAGATAAAATGAGGAATTAATGGAGAATGCTTGTAGAGCAGTGAAATACTACTCTAATTCTATGTGCACACACCTGATTTGGGGGGCAGGTGGAGTACTTAATAATATTATCAGACAATGAAGTACATAACAAACCTATCAACACGTTTAATTAGCCTACGCGAAAGTGAACATAGTTTACTGCGAGAGTAGCAAACAGGCATTCATATGCCACAGATTACTTCTTCCTTGAGCTACAAGACGCCCACCTCAAACTAGAATATTATCGCTTTCTGAAATTAGTATGGGAGTGATATACACTAAAATGGATTAAAGACTTAGACATTAACTTGTATTTTTAGCACCCGTAAAGTATGTATATTTTTAAATTAGTTGCTCTTCAGTTGCCATACGTTAAATAAATAATACTTAAAATTTTATTGACGGCATAAGGTTGTTCCTAGTCGGATGTCGACATTTATTTCCGCTAAAAAACACGTAATTATACCCCAAGATTTGTCATGTCCCTATCAAACATTTTATTCAAGTCTTACAACATGGACAAATTACTATTTTTTGTTTAATTTCAGACTAATATCTCGCCTAAATGTATAACAAAGGTACTAATTTCACTGACGGAATCGCTATAGTCCTCGTGCGCATGGCGATATTTTACCTGCTGGCGCTCCTAGCGGCAACTCGCTCAGAATATCCATGTGGTGAGTGTGTGAACTGGCTTGTGCGGGAGAATCAAATGTGATGGTGAAGGAAGCAATTTAAAGCTGAAATGTCGTCGTCCATAGAGGTTCACGTGGGCTTTCAGAAGATTCGGTAGGATACGTCGTATTTTAGAGCTTCTACGCTAAAGAAAGGCAAACAGTTCAATGGAAGTAATCGCATATTTCAGGTGAAGGAACGATTCGGAGAAGAAATATCCAGCTTCTGTTTCAGAGAAACGAGCATTAATCAACCGCCTTATGCTGTTAAACTTAAGGTTATATTTACCTTTCTTTTTGGTCCTCAAATCATATGTATATTTAGACTGTTGATTTTAAACATAACTTTATTATATTTATTTCCCGTATCCATTGCCGTTGTAATTTTTTTTCATTAATTAATGCTAGGCTTTTTTTTTAATATTTAACAGATCGATTGCAATAGGAACATTCAGTCAGCCGAGTGTGAATGCAAAGCAGCCCTTTCCAAATGCTGCAATCACATTGCTGCGCTTTGCATTTATGTTAATACCGAGAGAGATTCTTCGAAGACTTCCTTCCTGCAACAATGGGAGAAACCTAAGAATGTTATCGCGGAATATTCTAAAGGTGAACATTTAGGAGAAATGTTCAAGGATAGATTAAATAAGCGGACATTTTGTTGCGTGTCGGATTAGAAACATTTACCAAAACTGAACTATACGAGAAAATTAAAAATATAGACTGTGCTTTTACAAGAATTTTGAAGGCCGAGTGTGAGGGTGAATCCATAATTACCTCCCTTTCTATTGTTGAAGCTATCGTGGATGATGCTGTAGAACAGAGCGAAACAAGACTTTTACTTCAGTGTCTTCAGCAATTAGACCATCGTAATAGACTGTTTAGAGGCTATGGAATAAATTACTTGCCAAGTGCCAAAACATTATGAGTCCATGTTGCCAAGTGACGTCCTGAATTTTTATTTTGACAACGTGAAAGTCACAAAATCGCAGAAGGATGCTATTGCGATTGAGACTAGGGCTCAATCTAAGAATCCTGCTTGGTTCCATCAAAGAAAATTACGCATATCGGCCAGCCAGAGCGTACACAAGATCCTGACACTGCAGAGTGGAGATTTTAATAAACTGGCATCTCAGCTTCTTATTTCTAACGACATAAACAGTCCTGCAGTGAGATACGGAAGAGATATTGAGCAGAGGGCACTTCAGGATTTCTGTTTATCGTCCCAATGTTGCGTGTCACAGCTGGGGTTGTTTATAAAAGAAGAGCAACCCTGGCTCTGCTGCAGCCCGGATGGGATAGTGCTAGGTCAGGAATGCCTTTCTCTTTTGGAGATAAAGTGCTCTTACTCGTGTCGGGAAAAGCCTGTGGTTGATGACAACACGTGTAATGTTCCATATTTGTATATTAACATTGATGGTGGTATCAAGTTAAAGGAAACTCATGTATATTACACCCAGGTACAGGCATCATTGTATATTTTG
Organism: Meconema thalassinum; assembly: GCA_946902985.2. Lineage (NCBI taxonomy): Eukaryota > Metazoa > Arthropoda > Insecta > Orthoptera > Tettigoniidae > Meconema > Meconema thalassinum. Next base: position 26,977,254 of record OX336395.1, read on the forward strand.
AACCTCAACTTCGGTGATTTGTTTGTATATTCTCCAAAGAAAAGTGTGAAAGTGAGTGTCTCCAGAAATGAAGAATTCCTTTCAAATATTATTCCCACAGTAGAGATGTTTTATTTCGAACATTATTACCTCCCGATAATTTTCAAGCGTTATACATTGTTATCATTCTCATGCTGGGTTTTACCACTATTCGGACATTGGAAGCATTATATAATTTCTACTCGAGTTAGAAATATAAAAAACAGTGAATTAGATTGCTGTAATCATGTACAATTCAATAATTATATGATCATGTCTAAGTTAAGGACCTGCCTGAAATATATCAGTCGTCTAATTTAATGATAGGAGGACTGAAATTCACTAAGACACATATGAGATGAACAATCTTGTCTAAATGAGGTACCAAATCCATAGTAACTCAGTTACTTAATATTTTATAAACCTTCATTCTATGTATAGCTCTTTCAACATGAATTCTGAAAGATGCTATATCATATGTTGATTCTACTTCCTCAGCTGAAAACTGTGGATTAACCCTTTATAGGTCCTTGGGATACTATCTTCCCACCATGTATTTATAGAACTGTGTTAGGGAGAGAATCTTCCCACCCCTTTCATTTCAAGCAGTTCCACATGCATCCACAAGCTAGCTGCAGAGAAATATTGAAAACCCATTAATTTGATGTATACTGTCATCAGAAACCAAAGGTGGGAAACATATATCCCAGTGGTCTCCACAGTGCACGTGCTCGCTAGTTCGGTTGTGTTGAGTGAAAGAAATGCATTGTTTTACAGAAGAAGGTGTTTTTTATTGAAGATAAGAGATTTGTAAACGTTGGTATATAACTGAAATACAATGTTAATAATGGTTTAGGTCACTTGAGTAAATATATTTCAGCTAGAATGGAAATAATTTTCCTTCTCAGGGTGTTTGCCATAGAATAGAAGATTTTTAAAATTAATTTTCTGTGTTTTAGTAAACATTATTTTGAAATTATTGAATTATATTCAAATATAGTAACTTATATCATTCCATAATCACTTTTATATTTTTTGTGCAGTTTTCGGCAAAGATGATATAGGTCACCGACCTTGTGTTGCGTGGGAGTTACTTTTTTAAATTATAGAGCGTGATGGGTATTTTTATATATTATATCCTGTTAAATAAACCTCATTATTGAGTGACAAACACAGTATCATCATAACTTGGAGGTGGGAGATTATTACCCCATTGCTCATTTAAGAAAACATACTGTCGGGTGTGGGCTGTGGGATAATAATTTCCCACCCCATATTTCATTAAATTGAATCCACACCCATAAAATAGTTGCTTATTCCTACTCATCTATCACCCCCAATTACAAATGTGCAAAAAAAAAATTATACCCCCAGTCTTTTGCCCTATAAAGTGTTAAATGCAAATGGTGGCATGACTATAACTGCGTTCTTATTTTCAATGCACGTTTTTATCTGTGGGAAACCTTTATCACAAATAACAAGATCTCCTCCTTGATTATGATTTAGTATACCGGAATGTACGGTAATGTAGCTGTCAGTCGCTCTTCCACCATAACATTTAGAAATATATATATATAACCTGATGGAGTAATGGCAACCAGAAATTTTACAGTGAATGCATTTTTGTAATGAGAGAACATTAAAATTCTTTGACGAAAACTTTGCGGTCTTTCACAGTATACTTCAGTACAATCTATAATGCACGTGCAATTTCCAAAATTACGTTTAAAGGAATTTGGCATAGTACATTTAATAGTGGATCGTTGTGGCCAGAAAATCCATTCCTTACTTTTCTCAAAAAGATGGTAACTTAGAGTGTAAATTTAAAGGCAGCAGAAGCCGTAGTTTAAAAGAAGATTGACTTCCCTGACGCAATTTTGTAGCGACTGACAGTTCCTGCATTGTATTTTTTACTTTTTCATTGGCCATTGGCTGCATTAAAACTATTATTATTAATATCCGTCTGTGTGCTCGCGTCATTGAATGAACCATACTCCATCACACTCACTTCCTTAACCCCCGTCATTTTCATGCCTCGTTTTTTGCCTCTTGTATCTCGCAGTTACTCTACTGCTCTCTCGTTGCTGGTGCTGATCCGATAAATGTGGCTTCATGTAGAGCCTCGGTATGTAACCGGGACTGTCAGGATCTCTTGTCGGTGTTCCGTTTTTAAAATGCCGACTACAAACACGTAAATTATATGTAGGATGCCATGGTTTACCATCACTCGTGTCCCGTTTTAAAGCCACAGACCAAGCGTTCCTTCTATGAATGTGCTGTTTATTGTTTGGGAATACGAATAACTTCGTCCCTGGCGGACAATTTCTGTAGGAGTACTTACATCCAACCACAGAACAATTTTTATTACTCTTTGTAGAACTATCTTCCATCTCGAACTTTAATTCGCACCTCAACAAACGCAGCCTGGTAATCACGTTGCTTCACTTCACTGACAAGCACCACATGGACTATTCGAACGACTTGCCGCCAGAGCGCAGCAACATCCATGCGCACGAGGTCTATACGGTACACGCCAATTACTGGTAACGATGATACATAGGCTAAACGTAAGGAGAACAAGTAGTTCCTTGAACTATACAGCCTATTTTCATATTTCCTACTCATGTTAATTGCCACTATCAACATACAAAATTTCAGTTTAATTGCTGTAACAGATTCGTAGATATTGAGAACCGTCTATATATTTCAGATTGTCGCCAGGTTGGATTTTTATTTTTGTACTATTACATTAATATTATTGTGTACGTGTGGAATTCAAACTTCAATCGCATGATTAGAACACAAGAAGTAAAAACGAGATTTTAAAATTACGCACAGCAGCCATCTTGTGATTATGCAAACAATTGAAATAAATTAGATGCCAGTGGATCAACATTTGTATAAGCATTTAACGTGCAACGTTTCACGGCACTCGGATAGTTAATTCGCGAGAAACGTCCATTTAAATATTTATACTTCGTGTCGCCGCCTTGTTGGATTTGTGCTCACCAGGTTACTGAAGTCCTATAGGTGAACATATGTTCATAGTCTCTATGAACATAAAAAAAAATCAGTTTGGTTGCTGTAAAAGATTCATAGATATTGAGAACCGTCTAAATATTTCGGAAGCTCGCCATTTAGGATTGTTATATGTAGAGGCCATAGAGTTATGTACCATTCAAGGACAATTATTGCCTAGGTTCATTATTCAATGTTTCACTTCGATCGCATGATTACGACACAAGAAATAAAAACTTAATTTTAAAAGTTCGCACAGCCGCCATCTTGAGGTTATGTAAACAATTGAATTAAATTAGATGGCAGTGCATTACAATCTGCAAAATCATTTACTGTATCACATTTCACTGCGCTCAGAGAGTTAAATCACGAGAAAAGTCTATTAAAATATTTCAAATTCGCTTGGTCCCCATGTTCGGTTTGTGCTTTACAGGTTTATGAAATATACATAGGTTAACTTGTATTAGTACCCTTTATCACTGTACAAAATTGCAGGGTGATATCTGTAATAGTTTCGGAGATATATAATGTCAGTGAAATATTTCGCACAGCCACCATTTTGAGGTTATGTAAACAATTGAACTAAATTAGACTTCAGTGCATTACAATGTGTATAAACATTTGCTGTACCAAGTTTCATTACGTTTGGATAGTTAAATCGCGAGAAAAGTCTATTTAAAAGTCTCAAATTCGCTTGACCGCCGTGTTGGTTTTGTAATCACCAGGTATTTGAAAGTCTCATAGGTGAACTTCTAGTAGCGCCCTTTATCATCGTACACAATTTCAGGGCGATATCAGTAATAGTTTCGGAGATATTGAATGCTAGTAAAATATTTCGCACAGTCGCCATGTTGGATTGGTGAGGGGTAACAAAATTTCAAGGGCACGGTCGAGGTCGCCGGGAATAGTGCTATGAACTTACCGAGTTTCATTGAACTCGCTCCAGACGTTTAGATTTTATTAGGGGGGACACACACACACACCTCACGCACACACACATACACGGACAAAAGGTGATCTCATAAGCCTATGTTTTCAAAATTGAAAATAGGCTAAAAATATAAGACTAGAAACAGTTCACATAAACGCTCAAGAGGACAAGCGTCGTAATATCCACTGTTATCATTAGTAACCTTTTGAAAATACGTAAATACTAGCTATTGTACCTGTCATTCCCCAAGAGGGGTCTTTTAAAACATACGTGTCAAACGATGCCTAGTTCTACTTGCGTCTGTTATTACAGAAGTGCAATATTTACTCACTGTAAATCTATAATCGAAAAGTATTATAGAGTTAACTAACTTCGCAGATGATAAAGCAATTATAGTATACAGGGTTGTACATGGACCTAGGGCTGTATATCCCAAATGATGAACACTCGTACTCACGGGGAGCCCGAATCGCATGCGCCATAGACGTTCGTTATTCTCTGTCTTGCGCATGACGTCACTGTAGGAGCACACAGCGCGACACACAGTTTGTTTATGCTTGTATTCAGGTGATCACCGCATGTGTATTCAAGTTTTTATAAGTGTTTAATAAGTGTTAGAAATGTCAGGGTGTGCGGTGACAGGGTGTTTGTCATACAGTAAAAAGACAAAAGGTACAGATATATTAGGCTATATCATTCATTTCCTAAAGATCCACAGCTACAAAAGGTCTGGGTACTGAAGTGCAGAAGGAAAGATCCTTTTAATGTTAAGACTTCTACCGTGTGTTCGCGGCATTTTACGGGGGAAAATTACATTCGGCTCTTGAAAGCTGAATTATTGAATTCACCTCCAAAAAAGACGCTAAAAGAAGATGCAGTACCAACAGTGAACCTACCTGGGTGCAATGACAATGGTAATAGAATACCGGGGACAAGTTCTGAAAGTGTAAGCCTACCTCTATTTACAGACCATGCGTCTGATGCACAGTCTTCGGGAGGACATGCATAAACAAATAGAACTGAGAGGCTGTATTCCAGGGAAGTTCGGAAGAGAGCAATGGAGTCTCTTGCTAATGTGTCGCCGAAGAAAAGGAAGTTTGGTCAGTCTACCTCCACTGAGGATACTACCTCTGGCGAAGTACAGCAGCTATTGAAGCAAATAGAAGTTCTGGAAGAGAAGAACAAAATATTGGTACAGATGTGTTCCAAATTTCAAATAGGAAACAAGCACCTTAACGAAGAACTGAAGATCAAGAGACGAAGTTCCAACCTACGAGTTAAACAAGTGGAGACTGATGTGCATAATATTTTCAAACAACCGGATTAAGTGTTTGATAAAGAATAATAAGCAGGCTAAATGGAACAGGGAAGACGTCTGCAAAGCAGTAGCACTACGTGCAGTTTCCAGAAAGTGTTACATTTATTTAAGAAATAAAGGATTTCCATTGCCCTGCATATCAACTCTAAAGAGATGGGTGAATCGTTCCTTCCATTGTCGAGCAGGAATTCTGAACGATGTGCTTCAACTGACGAAAGCGCAAGCAGAGCGGTTACTCAGCTTGGAGCGTGTGTGTGTTTTATCATTTGATGAAATGAACGAAGACAATAGGATATGTTACGATCAAGAAGAAGATCGCATTATTGGACCTCACAGTAATATACAAGTAAGTTAGTCATGGTTCGAGGACTATTTGCTAAGTGGAAACAGCCAATATTTTATGGTTTTAATGTGCAAATGTCAGCAGTTTTGCTGAAAGAAATCATAGCCTCTCTAGAAGATGTTGGGTACAGTGTTGTTGCCGTTATTTCTGATCTTGGAGCTAAAAACCGTACTGTGTGGAATGAACTTAATGTTACACACACCAACGCATGTTTCCCCAATCCACGAGTCTCAGAGAAAAGAATATGGGTATTTGCAGATGACCCACACCTTTATAAATTAAACAGAAACCATTTCATTGATGATGGACTGGCTCTTCCGGGTAACATTAAGGTAACGAAGGGAACCATTGAAAAGTTGCTGACTTTAGATAGTGGTGAAATGAAGATTTGCCCTAAGCTCTCACCTCATCATCTAAATGTTAAAGGAAGGGAGCGCCAGCGAGTATATTTGGCAACGCAGTTGTTTTCAAACCACACTGCCGCAGCTATCCGCTACCTTATGCCAGACGAGGAGCATATTGCCGCATTCATACAGATGTTAAATGACTGCTATGATATTCTTAATTCAAGAATACCCAGTGACGACAAATAACTCGCGTGTGGTTATGGAAAGGACCTTGAAGCCCAAGAACAGCTTTTGAGAAGGTAAATGCATGTTGCGAAGGTATGGAAGTAGGGAAAGCAAAACATTTGCTTCCGTTCCAGAAAGGATTCATGACCACAATTCGGTCATTATTTGGACTTTATAGAGATCGTCAATCAATGAATGTTAAGTACATTTTGACAGCACGACTCAACCAAGATTGTCTGGAAAATATATTCTCTCAGATAAGAGGACTTGGACATTTCTACGACCATCCATTGCCAAGAAACGTAAAATTCCGGTTGCACTTGATTCTACTAAGCGCTAATTTGGCTGATATTCCCTTGTCCAACAAAGCTATAGTGTCACTGGAGGTTGATGGCGAGTTACTATCATCTAAACTCTTAGAGTTTCTGCCAGAAACGTCTGAAGCTCTAAGTATGATTGACGGTGAAACAGCGATCCGAGACATTACTCTGGAAAACAGCACTGCAAAATGACTCGCAGCCGGTAACGATGGGACCTGATTGCTCTGTTGAAGGATTCCGCTACATCGCTGGCTATATCGCCTACCGAGGACGTGAGCATGATCGCTCAATGGGATGCCTGACAGGGCAAATACTTCCTGTCTTCTGATACAGCACCTGAAGGATGGATCGAAGTTTTGTCACGTGGTGGTCTACTCGTTCCATCAAGTGAATGGCTAAATAAAATTAAACGGTTTGAGTTAACTTTTACGGACATTCATGGAAATAGTGCTCTCTCACGGGACCCTAATATTGTGGGAAAACTATGTAAATTAATAAGCAACAATTTTCCAGATGTACCAACTGAGATTGTTAGGATATACGCCACAACTAGAATATTCCTGCGTTGCGGCATTTGAACGCTAGGGCGAAAGAAGCAAAAGTCGCGGTTGCGGAGCTACGAAAGGCACGCAAATGGCTTGCGTCGTCAAAGGTTAACACCGCTCAAGACCCGAAACCCCTGTCTCGAAAATAAAGATAAGCGTATGTCTTAAATGACTATTATTTTGTGAGCAATTTGTTGTACATCTGCTGTGGAATGAACGATAATTCTAAAATGAGACTTGCAATTTGAATTGTTTATCAACAAGGGTTTTGATAATTTCTGTGTTTATAAAATATGCGTGGTATAGTTCAGAGCCTGAGTTCTGAATAGTTTGTATCCATGCACTGTTATGAAACACTGGTGGGTGTTTCAGCATCACTCATCAAGAATCATAATGGAAATATGTTCTTCAGTCGTTCAACACGATTGTACCTAATTGTTCCCTAATCCTAATTAATGTAAATTAAAATATTTTTTGACGATTAGGGAACCACCCACTACAATTGGGTACAATCGTGTTTACCGACTGAAAAACATTACATTTCGATTACTTAGGCAACACTGAAAAATCGCTTCCAACACGATAATAAAAATCATAATATTTCGATCATTTCAATTTTATGTTTGTTGTTTGCGTTAATTCATTTAGGCGCTTGGGACATCTTGGCCATCGGCCCCGTGTAGTTGGGTGTGTGTTGATCTTGTCTGATAACCTGCAAGTTATTGCTGTGATGACTAGTAGTGTGTGTAACTGTATTAGGAACAGGGATGAGGTAGGTTCCTCGGGACTTGAAGTAAGGTACTATCCCGGCATTTGGCTGGAGGGAGTGTGGGGAAATACGGGGAAAAACAACACTCACGACATATTGGCCATCAGCCCCATGTAGTTGGGTGTGTGTCATGGGCGCCCATAGGTTTGTTTCCAGGGGGGGGGGGGGCAAGTAAATATTTTCGTTTTATTACCTACCTGTCACTCCCCTCCCGCCCCCCAACCCTCCACCCCCCACCCACACACAAAAAGAAAGTTTTCATATCTTACTTCGTGAAATTCATTATTTGACTGCTCTGAAACCATTGGCTACTTTGTGGCAAGTATGGGGGGAATGTTTTCTTTGAGTTTTTGTCCGTTAACTTTCGCTTTTCTTCGTGATTCAACATCGTAATGTTCAATTCTTAAAAACAGGAAAAATCTAGTGGTATCGACAAAAATAAAAGTCAAGTACCGTAGTTCATTAAAATGGTATCGTTAATCCAGTTCGCGAACTTTCTAAATAACTGGACATATTTTCACATGATCCCAAATCACTAAGTTAAACTGTGGAAATATCCCAACATCTGAATCAGCCCAGTTATTTAAATAGCACTGTTTCCAAATACGGTAGGCTACGGTATCTAGTTTGTACTGGCCATTACAGCAGATCGTCACGTCTTTCCTCTTCTAAACAACCAATCGGAAATACTTCGCATTGCTCTTATTAGAATCATGAAACACTTGTAACCAACGAACTGATAAACTCGAGCCAATGGTTTTAGTAAAATTTAGTTTTGTCAATAAAAATATTTCGCCTGATTATTACTTACCACTAAGTAAAATGGATAAAAACCACTATATCACGTACTTCTTACTACCATTATTCGAATTCTCGACTGAAACAAGAGAAATGGTGAGACAGGAATGATGATACAGGAATGATGATATGAACATAAACAAACCATTTCTTTCAATGTGTAATTGAGCCTTATGCTCAAGCTTTTCTCTGTTTATGAAAATAATAGACGATAACATGAAACTAACAGATATCGTACAATTCCGTAGAGTTTTATAAAATTAACAAGTGATATATTTCGCCGTATTATTGTACCTGTGACGTAAATAATATACTGTCTAACCAATCTAATACAAATACGTTTTGAGTTTTTTTAAATTTAAGTGTGTTAAGGTTACCCTTAAAGAGGGGAAAATTAACCTTTTTATATTCAATAACTGGCATTTTTTTAAAATATTGTTGCTTTATTTGTAAACAAGGTTAAACCTCACCCCTTGTACTTGACTCTGAGTGAAATTCTGGTTTATGTAATAACGTGTCATTAGGCGAGTGTGTATAAGTAATGTTGTTTCAGAGTACCGATACCGTAGTTTTGAGATGAGTGCCCCGGAACATGAAACATGATACGTACGTGGTATTTCCCTGAAGGTAGTGTTGAAAATATCGTAGGCCAACTAGGGATGGCTGCTATCAGCGTCGGCATTCAAATTTAGAATATTTAGGTAACCAGTCGTCATCGTGGAGCTTAAATTGAGGTACTCAACTACACAGATGGGCTTAAAAATCAAATTACTACATTCTGTCCTTTCTTACAATGCATGCCACGTATGGATTTACGTTGCTGCCCCCGACTTGGAATATGCAGATTTATTAAAGTTGTAACCTTCCCAGGTCACAAGGGATCGAACCCTTACCTTCGGGACGTACGATTTTCATAATCGTCCATATATTTTTATTTGATGCCTTTTTATGTTTTATAATTATGTAATGAAGTGTATAATATCATGTGATTTATTTCCGATTAATTTGTTAAGGGATTGTAATTGGCAGGATCTGAGTCTAGTTATATGTGAATATTTTAACATTGGAATAATCTTCAGTCAGAGAGTCTGGAATTGTGTGCAAGGACCAGGAAGTAGGCTTGTTGTCGCCTGTGTTTTTCTCTCGCAAGCTCAAGTGCATGATGACTCATGCGGGTAGGAGGCTTGGAAACCCTATGCTAGGGGTGTGACTAGGGTACTTGGAAGACCAAGAAGGCACTCCTTATATGGTAATGTTTTGTTTTGATTGGCTGGACCCGGGAGGGAAGCCAGGTAGGCCAGTGATTTGTGGGGGGGAGATGAATATTATTAGGACTTGACGAAGCTGTGAGGGCGACTCATTCTTAGGACTCCGTGGGGAGTAGTACTCATTCTTTGGACCGCGTGTAGGGCGGTGTACGCAACCTCTGGACTCCGTGTGGAGTGGTTCGTATTCTTGGTAGGACTCCGTGAGGGAGTGGTACTTGTATTTTGGACGTGTGTGTTTTTGGTGGAGAAGGAAGGTATTTCAGACGATCACAAGTTGGTGTTCGATGGACAATTACTGAGTTGCTGGCTATACATTCTCAAGGGAATTATGAGCCAAGTTTCAAACAAATAGTCTAGATTGTTTGTCTCGAATCGCATGAAGTATTGTAAACTAACGTCTGTATACCGAAATTCTGAGACCATAGCGGTAAATTGTTATACGACAAATACTAGTAGAGTATGCTATGTATTAGTAAACTCAGGTGCTAACTAGATGCGATAATCCATCATACTGATTTAAAGCATCTTTGTATAATCAGATCCACGAAACTAGATAAATCGTTGGATGCTGACCATCAAAGTAATAATGTACATAATATTCATAGTTGAGAGGCTTGCGTGTGAAATATATAGTAATTGTGCTGCGAGTAAGTAGGAGTGATTCTCTGGGAGCAACTAACCCCCGAATCAGTAGAGGTAAGCCGTCACAGCTGAAGTCAACGCCTGTAAGTACCAGTCATCATTATTTCCGAGGGTCATCAATATGTCATAAGGAGGCCTGTGAGAATATGATAGGGAGTGTTAGTCTGTAAGACGAGGATCCTGCGAAGTGTATTTCATGTCTGGTATCAGAATACATTGTACATTTTACCAGATCTACAGTGCTTGTATTTATGAGATAACCAGTGTAGTTAGGAGTGAATGTTTATTGCTGTTGTTCATACCGTACAGGTGTTTAACCCTCACGCGACACGTGAAGCCGGGCAGTTACAAAGTTTCCATAACATATGAGGCTGTTTCTGCGCCTGAGTGTGTACTTAACTAGGAGTTGCATACACTATAAATATGCGTTTGCTAAATTTACAAATTAAAAAAATAAATACAAATAATGTACATTAAATTTTAACAGATATCATACACAACCAATGTGCAAAAACAATTATTAAATACCGGTAACGAGTTTGGAATTTCCTCATTGGCACAATTTAACATTCATGTCAGATCAACAGCAAGAACACCAAGGTGACTAAGACGATCCATTTATTTATGTCCTTAAATAATCAACAATGCCAAAGTATATTCTCCTGTGGAGGGCTTAAACATAATCAACTTGACGTTTAATGACCAAGCAGTTTTGTACAGTGTCCCAGAATATTTTCCGTCCCTAAAACCTGCCGCCTTGGCAGTTGCAAGTTTGTCCCCCGTCGGGTCTGAATACAGTAAATTATCCAATATTGTAAGCACGACCTTACAGGACCAGAGTTTTACTAGTAAGCATAGAAAAGCTTATTTTAGGGGTTAAGATACGCTAGCGATGTCGCAATGTCTAAACATATCTCCAGAACGTGCTTTTCATATCGACACTGCCGAAGTGAGGTGGCAAAAATAGTAGCCACTCAAGATAGGGATGGGGAAACACTAGGCATAAACGTATTGAAATTTGGAGCTTACCTAGATGTTAGGCCCCTTTAAACAGCAATTATCATCATGATCATCCATTGGTGACAGAGTGCATGGCATCATTATAACCATATTTGTATTTAAAAATTGTAAATACATATTACGTCAGCAACATTACAGAATTTTGTTGTTGTTACAGTTGACTATCTGTAACTTCCATTTATGAAATAAACTGGTGTGACAATGAACAATCTTATTTCAACATTCTCGGAAATCCAGCTTCCCCCCCCCCCCCCATCCTCCCTAAGGGCGCCCACCAGTACCAAATGGCCGAACAGGCCCACTTAAAGCTTGAATATTCTAAGAACATTTTTTAGTGAGCACCCTCAAACTAAGTCCATATCGGCCAGTTTGTCAATGACCCTTCTACACATTTGCTGTTGTTGCAAAAGTGATATGCGAGGCAGATTGCGCCTGATCGAGCACCATTACGTAATAGACTATGTAGAGAACGAATTAGTGTATTCACTAATTGAGGCAAAACTATTATTTAGCAAATATTGTAATTTTTAAAAATTCAGATTTCTGAGGTGTGCCAGACAGGCTTAATGCGCCCACTGCCACTATACAGTATATAATGTTTGGCCTGGCGGAATGTTAAATATCTAAAGTATTTATCTTCTTTATATATATATAATTCTTCGACACGTTTGTATGTGACTGAACTCCTCCTAAACGACTGAACCGATTTTGATGGAATGTGGTATGTATATTTGGGTGGGTCCATGTATGGTTTAGATTCACAATCTGACCCGGTAGGTGGAATGAACACAATTAGAACCACAATTTACACACAATTTTAGAACCACAATATACAGGCAAAAACAGTCGTCATGGAAACCACTAGCCTTGGCCTTCGTGAAAGCTGATGTCTTTGGACGGTTTGTCTCTGCACGTTAGAGCCACCTGGTCGCAACCTGTGCAACTACCGCCATTACACACACTCCACCCGTGGCGAAAATTCGTGTTTTATACCAAAGGTGGCAGTGATGTCGAATTCTACTGTTTGTCTCTGCACATTAGAGCGTTTCAAAGTCCAGTATGCGTTCATATACCATTCATCCGATTGCCATGAAACTTGGGTGATATGTTGAGTGAGCTCCAGGGAAGGTGTTTGGCTTAGTAAATCCATTTTACAATAGATAGCGCACGAATAGATTCAACAAATGAGCGACGACGCGTGAAGCGTTTCAAAAAGGTCCCGTATGCGTTCAAATACCATTCGTCTGATAGCGATGAAACTTGGGTGAGATGTTGTGTACACTCCAGGGAAGGCTTCTGGCTTAGTAAATCAATTTCACATTAGGTAGCGCACGATTAGATTCAACAAATGAGTTACGACGTGCAAAGCGTTTCAACAAAATCCCGTATAAGTTTATATTCCATTCATAGATTGAGATGAAACTTTGATGAGTTGTTGTGTACACTTAAGTGAAGGCTTCTAACTTAGTAATCCATTTCACAGGAGGTTGCGCACGAGTAGATTCAACAAATGAGCGGCGACGTGCGAAGCGTTTCAACAAAGTCCCGTGTGCGTTCAAATACCATTCGTCCGATAGCGATGAAACTTGGGTGAGATGTTGTGTACACCCTACGGAAGGTTTCTGGCTTAATAAATCAATTTTACAATAGGTAGCGCACGACTAGATTCAACAAATGTGTGACGGCACGCGAATCATTTCAACAAAGTACCGTATGCGTCCATATACCATTTATCCGATTGCGATGAAACTTTGGTGAATTGTTGTGTACACTCCAGGAAATGTTTCTGTCGTAGTAAATCCAGTTTTTAATAAGTAGCGCACGAGTGGATTCAACAAATGAGCGACGGCGCGCGAATCGTTTCCACAATGTTCTGTATGCGGTCATATATCATTTATCCGATTGCGATCAAACCTTGGTGAATCATTGAGTACACGCCAGAGAAGGTTTCAGGCTTAGTAAATCTATTGTACAATAGGTGGTGCATGAGTAGATTCAACAAATGAGAGACGGCACGCGAATCGTTTAAAGAAAATCACTTATGCGTTCATATGTCATCATCCGATTCCGATGAAACTTTGATGAGTTGTTGTGTACACACCAGGGAAGGTGTACATCTTGGTAAATCCATTTTACAATATTGGTAGCGCACGAGTTTGATGTAACAAATGAGTGACGACGCGCGAAGCGTTTCAACAAAATCGTGTATGCGTTCATATACTATTCATCGATTGCGATGAAACTTTGTTGAGTTGTTGTGTACACTTACGTGAAGCTTTCTAACTTAGTGAATCCATTTCACAGTTGGTAGAGCACGAGAAGATTCAACAAATGAGTGACAGCGCACGAATCATTTAAACCAAATCCCGTATGCGTTAAATGCCATTTATCCGTTTGCGATGAAACTTTGGAGAGTTGTTGTGCACGCTCCAACGAATGTTTCTAAATTAGTTCATTCAAATCACGATAGTTTAGAGGCAGTTAACAGAAACTGAGTAAAATATTGTGTATCCAAAAGCACTTCAAGAAACAAATTTACAACACTTTCTTTGATTGGCAGGACAACGTCTGCCGGGTCAGATTGTATTTAGTACAAATTAATTAGAATACTGTAAGAACTTTTGCAAAAAAAGTTTGTTCTCAGTCTGATTTTCATATCGTTTTATTTTTCAAGGATCCAGGGGGGGGGGCATGCCCCCCCCCCTGCCCCACCGTATGGGCGCCCATGGTGTGTGTTGAACTGGTCTGATAACCTGTATTGCTGTGATGACTAGTAGTGTGTGTAACTGTATTAGGAACAGGGATGGGGTAGGTTCCTCGGGACTTGAAGTAAGGTACTATCCCAGCAATTCGCTGGAGGGAGTTTGGGAAAACGTGGGGAAAAAATCCACACAGGCCATCTTGGCCATCAGCCCCATGTAGTTGGGTGTGTGTTGAACTGGTCTGATAACCTGTATTGCTGTGATGACTGGTAGTGTGTGTAACTGTATTAGGAACAGGGATGAGGTAGGTTCCCCGGGACTTGAAGTATGGTACTATCCCGGCAATTGGCTGGAGAGAGTGTGGGGAAACGCGGGGAAAAACAACACTCAGGATAGCTGCTGTCAGCGCCGTAATTCGAGCCTGCAATCTCCGTACAAAATGCAGGAACCCTCGAGGCGGTGGTGGATGATTTAACGAGCACGGCTTAGCCGTGGGGCAAGTGTTATGTTAACACTGTTTTTTTTTTTTTTAACAAAAGCCGTTACTACGTCTTGACCTATGCGTATTGTCCGTGTGTGATTTACCATGAGCAATGCTAAGCTAGATAAAACTGTTGTTTTATTTCTGTCAAGTCTTTCTGTATTCAAACTCAGCAATTCTTCTAGGATTGTGACGTGTCATGTGTGGGGTTTCGCCTAGGACACCAATCTGGCTCATCGGCGGGCTCTTGGTGTCCCCGCCCGGACATCTTTAATTCACCGGCCGTGAAAGCCAATATACCATCTTTTTGGAAGCCTTCATAGGGAGCTTGAGGATGCTTGAGATTTTAGTTCTCGCAGCAAAGGAGTGCAGTTGAACTCAATATAAAGGGAGGTAGCGCGCAGTTCGTTACTCCTGTGGGGGTCCGGGTGGGGACACCAAGAGCCAGCCGATGAGCCAGCTTGGTGTCCTAGGCGAAACCCCACACATGACACGGCACAAACCTAGAAGAATTGCTGAGTTTCAATTCACCGGCCGTGAAAGCCAATATACCATCTTTCTGTATTGCTTGTATGATGGAGCGAAGCTAGCTTGCTCCTACGGTGACGTCACTTTGTCAGCCAATGGTAGCTCGTAACGCGTTGGGCCCAACCTTTAGTATATTGAGAAACATTGCTCGCACTCCACACACTCATGTATACTTACAATCGCTGTTTTGGAACATACAGCATCTGCATTCGCTCTCTCTGGGCGCGGCGCGCGAAGTATGATTGCTGGCAGAGCGAACAAATGACTGGTAGGTTATTACTGAGTGCTAACACTACCTAAGGGAAGATGATGAGAGAGAAAAAGAGGTGGGTATAGGAGTGGAAACAATTTTAGTTAGAGAGGAAGAGAATCCAACAAAAAAAAAAAAGATTTTGCAAGAGGTTCTAATTCACAAAGCCTGTGAAGCACCCAAAGTGTGCGGGGACCTGAGCAATGCCAACGGGGAATTCAGCATGAGCTGAAGTCACCTGCAAGCAACCGCTAAGTGCTCTTTCCCTCCCGAGCCGGTATTCCGGTACTATGGGGAAGGGTGATACACTAGCAAAGCAAGTTATGCCAAAAGGAAAGGATCTAAGCACTTTACCTTCAAAAGGGTAAGATTTTAGAAAGCCTATGAAATGTTAGAAGGATTTGAATTTGTCGTGATATTTTTATTACTGGACACCGTTGGATCTCCAACAGAACGGCCGAATGCCCCCAGAGTGGGCAGCGATAAAGCAACTCTAGCGCTTTTATCAATGGTTTTATTATTATTAATGGAAATTTTAAGAAAGTACCAATTGTTGCATCCAAAGCAGGCTAAACTCTTACCCAGCAGGGTGCCGATTAAAAGTTTAGATCTGAGGAAAACCTCAGACCTAACTTAAATAAAACCAAATTTTTTAAAAGTAAAACACAAGTCAGAGAGAAAATCTCTACAAGTAGGAAGCTGACGGAGCAAGCTATACTTGCCTAAATTATCTACTAGAATTAGCTAAGGTAGCCAAGAGAAACTTTATAAATGTTGTTATTAGAAGCTTTGTTTTAAAGGCAACAAATTATAGATTTTTTATTAATGTGGAGACTGCTTTTTTCAATAAATAGAAAGTAATCTTGGGAGAAGTATCAGGGAAGAGAAGGTCCTGCCAAACCGTGATTCTAGCAAGAGAGATAGAGCCAAAAATAATAAATAATTTATTTAACAGGTAATAGAATTTAGAACAATTAACATTATTTTTGATCTTTGATCTTATTTGAGTTAAGAATAACAATTTAGCTATTTTAAGCTAAAGAAAGAAATTTTGGTGAACAACTTGGAAGTCCAAGACCCCTATTTGTAGAAGAAACTTTCACAAGAGTTATTAAACAAGCGTAATTAAAAGGTTTTGGACCTGTTAGGCTAAATATGAAAGATTTACGGTTTAAGATAACATTTTGTTAAATTAGGTAGAACACCAAACCGAGTAGAATGCCCTTATGTCAAGCGAAAAGGCTATAGACAATTGATCAAATTCCTGATAACAGCAGGAGAAAGGAAGAAATTTACAAGCGGAGGTGACCGCTATTATTTAAACAGAAGTTAACAAAATGATACACTCAAAACGGTCAGGTCGTATTTACGAAGCCTGGATTAAGAAAAAAAATTCAGGTAGAAAAGTTTAACAATTAGAAGATTACCAATTCCTGAACCAGCAGGATAAAGAAGATTAATAAGTAGTTTCTATAACTACTGTTATTTACGCATAATGAATAAGTGATACTATCAAATTGGGCAGGTCACCTTTATTGAAGCCTGGATTACACATTTAACAATTGGAAAATTAGAATTTCCTGATTGCGGCAGGACAAGAGTGCTTATTAAAACGTGGATTTAACCACGATTATATAAATTCCCGAACAAAGAGGATAAGAGGAAAGAGATTAATAAGAGGTTTCTAGAACCTCTGTTATTTAAACAGAATGAATAAGTTTGACATAAAGCAAAGTTGGGAGAGCGCTTAATGTTAGGCGAGGCCGCATTGAAAATTGCAAGTTTAAATTATACAAAATTTTGTTAGCTAAGATGATTAGGAGAATAGTGATTGTAGGATGGAGCCCTGGCCAGTTTTATTAATACGGACGAATCGCGACGCGACAGATTGTTGAACGGGCACTGTTTTGCATTTAAGTTCGTTGATAGGTGGTAAGATTTCACTATTGCAGCACTGAAAGTTCGTAGAACAAGAGAAAAGTTATTGCAGTTTATGGAGATAATTGATAGAATTTGAATATGTTTCTTGTGTTAATCAAATTTTAAGTTGAAATTAATAGTTCCAGTTAACTTGCGGTTTTCATCAATTTGACGGTATTGAGCGTAGTTCTTTGCGGTTTGGAGTTTACTTTGAAAGGAAAATTCCAGAACTAGATTGACAGTAAAATGATGCGGTAATAATCCCTCGAAGGCAAGTAAAGTTTCAAAAGGTCATAAATTGGCATAAATCCCTCGTTGCGGTAAAGTATTCCATTTCTTGGTATCGAAAATGCTAGATTTCATGACTAGTAGAAAGCCTTGTTTGCTAAGAAAAGCGGCTCCCACGAGGGGCAGAGGTTTCACAATTTTGTGAAATTCCAACACTGCCTATAGCTTTTAGTAAAAGCATTCCAAATGTTGATTAAATACCCTTTTTAAAACATTTTAAAAGTTCAATGTAGGTAGTTACTTAACTTGCATGATGCAGGAAGAAGAAGTCCCTCTTACCGTTGTAGGCTACGAAGAAATCAGACATGGCGCCAACATTTATAATTGCCTCATGGAGAGAGGAGGCTGGCCTCTAAGAAAGAGCACCGAACAGTACAATCGAAGTTCGAACTAGAAGTGAGGGCGAGCAAAGCAGCACACGAGGGAATTAGTTAGGCGAGGAGGAGGGGGAAGAGAACAAAGGAACGTATAGCAGAGTGGGAAACATATAAACCAAAAACCTCTTTACATAGAACAATTTTCTTCATGGAGTAGGGGGCCGATAACCTAGATGTTAGGCCCCTTAAAACAACACTTATCATCAACATCATCATGGAGTAGGGTCTTCATGGAGATGATAGCTGGCGACGACGGTGACGCCTGCTGCATCGATGTGTAAGTACCTTTGAGCTCGGGGGTCCAAAGAACTTCGGAGGGTTGCCGCTAGGTAGATTTCATATAAGATACACATCTAGAACAAACTTAAAAACAAATTAATCACCTGTTTAGAGAAGAATAGAATACAGTGGTCGCTGTTGGTGTCTGCAAGAAAGGAAATTAAATAAATGAAACTAACCAAAAGGAAAGCAAAGAGCAGCAAGAGCTAACTCAGACTAGTCGTGTATTCCAAAGAATACACCAATGACCGTATAATAATAATTTTCCTTCGTAGCGATCTGATTATCGCGAATTTGTCTCTGGCAACTTAAGTATGTATAAGAAGTAAGGCTTCCGTGTTTCATGAAGGATAATATGATCTCTAGCATTTCTACCATGATACCTACTTCTATTTCTGTTCCGCCCCTTAAAACAATAACAATGACTTCTACTGCAGTGTATTGTTTAAGATTAAATGCTACATTTATGTCTTAATATTTTACTGTCATTTAGTCCAATGAAATAGTGCTCAATCAATTGTTAATGGCGTAAAATTTAATATTAGATTAAGACCGATTTATATTTCTTGTCTCGGAGAATGGTATCCTTTACAACTCCTTTGACTCCCCTCCTGAAAATATCTTACCTTCTATTGGTGTGGGCTTTGCTATATTGGTAGACAGAAGTATGTTCTTTCACTAGGCAGGCAGTGTAATGGTTATATAAAACTTGCTCACCAGTTCTACGTAACCATTGTAAGATCATAGAAGAACATTTACATCTCTGGCCAAGTTTTGAATATTTTTTCTGCTGTTTTATATGAATTCAAAGCCTGAGAATATTCCCAACATTTGGTGTTATTTAAAGGTTTGTGATAATTTCATTATCTAACAGTGCCGATTGTACAGGGTGATTATTCTGCTGGAGCGGGGCCAGCGGCCAGCAACAGTTCACGCCACGAATTTTGGCCGGTGAGCCCCGGTTTTACAGTCTTACAGAGGACGGGTGGCGAACCTCAGGCATGTGGAATTGATATATGAGTTGCTTTCCGCTCAACTGAAAACTCGCGTATTAATTGCACATGCCCGAGGCTCACCGACTGTCCTTTGTTCCACTGTGAAACCGGGACTGGCCATAAACTGTGGCATGACCTGTA
This sequence comes from Meconema thalassinum, assembly GCA_946902985.2. Classification (NCBI taxonomy): domain Eukaryota; kingdom Metazoa; phylum Arthropoda; class Insecta; order Orthoptera; family Tettigoniidae; genus Meconema; species Meconema thalassinum. The sequence continues at coordinate 26,996,777 of OX336395.1, forward strand.
CCAGACGCGTGCACGCTTTATGCCAGCCAACCGAACTCGCACCGCAGATTGCGCGGTGGTAGAAACCGTAACAGAGCACGTTAAGGATAAATACACCAGCAAATCATGATTACAGAACTTACGTTTTCACAGAAGATGCTGAATATGTTCTCCTTCAGCTGACAGACAGACGTTGTAATTCCCTTCTATCGTGAGGGATATCTGCTGCTGTATATTGTTCTCCAGCTCTACTAGAGTACGGGTAATTAATCTGTACACTTTGCATTTTACATTAATTCTCAATTAAACATCAAACGGGCTTAGGACCGTGCATCGATTAATTACAGTAAACACGCGGGCTGCTTCTAGGAGTAGCTACATAATGTAACGATGTAACTTCCAAATATTTAAAATTCATGTGTTGAGGAATGTTGGCTATTTTCATTCGTTAGCTGATAATCTAGGCTTTATTTTTATTTTGTGCATTTCGTTTGAGCGCAGCCAATTAGACCGTCCACCTGGAGTGGCAAACGACGACAGATGTAGACCAGTAGGTGTGCTAGCTGCAACATCTGCGAACAGTTGGGAATTATCAGTTGTTATCTAGCGACTCTTAGGTATGGCTGCGAGGTTACGGTTTCTACCTCGACGCAATCTCCGAACCGAGTTCGTTTGGCTGACGGATGTGCTCCTGATAGCTCGCCATTGGTCTCGCTCCACCAAAAATGACCCTGTGTGCATTCGATATATTAATGCCTAGGACAATGACATTCCAATTCTCGACAGCTGCTACTGTATCAGTTTGTATTGCTTAGTGGCCAACGGCCTTTTCTACACACCTAAAGTTCACTAACACCTGGACTTACTAAACCAATAATACGGAATACCGTACAAAGTAATAGTGGGGTGAACTTCTGTAATTCAACACAGGATTTGCGCAGAGAATGTACGGAGCTCGTACTTCATTTAGCCAACGTTACCCAATAGCTTCTTAGTAGGAAACATATTTCCCGTTTGATTTAAGACATCTTGTAATAGCCTAGGCCTAGACAACAGATGGTCTATTGTAGCCTTCCCTGGAACTGGGTAGGTAATCAATAATATTTAAATAACCCACAAGAAATACTGTGACGTCTCATTAAGCTGCCAGTGTTTCACCCTGGTGTCCCACTTCTTCCTAGAGTGCCATATCCCCTCCAGGGACGAAGGCGACCTGAATTAGCCGGAGTTTGCGTGTGGTAGGATGGCCAGTTCCTTTCCACTCCTCCTCCTACCATAGCATCCGGCAGGTTCCCATTTTGCATCACGTGGCTGGGAGTCCCCGTACCAGACCATACCAAGACGTTTTAAATTCTTGGCAGAGCCGGGGATCGAACCCGGTACCTCGTGTGTGACAGCCAACAATGCTAGCCACTGCGCCACTGCTTCCACTGGGCCCTTCAATTGCTAAGGCACACCTCACCACGACACTGACCAGTACATGAAAAACTAGTCATAGATCACCTTGATTATACTATCAACATTCTGCATCCTGACCCTCTTTGCTATTTACGATAAAATTATTCAACTAAGCATTCGAGAGAATTCCTGCTCTTACTTTTGAATAAATAGAGGGATAGTGTTAGCGAAATTGTAAATCTTTAGAAACGCCACCAACGACAACAGTTCATCAAAAACCACTATAGTAATAAAATTACCTCTGTTAAAAAAACACGTTAAAGTGCAATAATGCTCACTGAAAAATGGCTGTAATAAAATTTGTTAGCCTTCTGCCTAGAATCTGTTATATATTTCACGTAACTGATAATTTTAGTGGGATGGGTGCTGTATGATAGCTTAGTATTCTAGCTGCTTGTTCCTCACCAAGGCAAACTAGGTCCACATCCTGATTAATGCATGGTCGACATAAAAAGGAAATCCTGTGGTTGAAAAATGTAAAATTTAATAGCATTGGTTTAACGTCCTCTATAATTGCAACGGTTTGAGAGTTCGCAGGGTGCCAAAATTGTCTCCTGGAGAAGTTCTGCAAGATGTCAGTAAATATACAGACACAGGCCTCCTGCATGCCAGGATCCAATCCCACGACTAGCGTGTAGTAGACAAGGGCCTTATGATTGGTCAGGTATTTGGTGCAGTGTGTAACATTTAAATCATCATCAAAATCCATCTCCAGTTGCCCATGTTGGGTGTATGAGCCCCTGTGCTCATACCACTTCTTCATCACCTTGCTCCAGTCTAGACCTTCCTTCATCACATCCTTTAGTGCACCGGCCACGTTATAACTACTAGCTCGAGGATAATTACTTACCGCCTTGTTCTGGTACAGCATATCGCATGTGCTCCTCTTAGTTTAATAATCAATTTAAGAAACCTGCAATAACAACTTGCTGTCAATTCAGAATATTAATTGTTTTCAAAATGACCATTTTTAGCCTACTTTCATTTATGAAACAAGTAGTTCCGTGAAGAACTAAATATCCTACTTATATTAATTGCCTCCATTTACATAGATATTTTCAGTTTGAATTCAGTAATAGATTCGTAGACATTGAGAACCGTCGAAATATTTCTGATGGCCACCATGTTGGAGTTTTATACATACACCTTAGAATAATGAAGATAATTGAGTAATCGAACTTCAATCGCATGATTAAGACACAAGAAAAAAAAACAAGAAATTCCGTGAAGAACTATACAGCCTACGTTTCATGCCAATGATTAATCTACAGTATATGAACCTATGTAGAATAATGACGAAATTAAGTTGGTAATATCGAAATATCTAATTGGTTCAAAATATACCTGGTATTATGTAGTCTAATAGAGCACTACAGTTGGCAGCCCTGGTGACTGAATATATTCTTAGTTCCATCTCTTAAAGTACAGAATAAAAAATTTGGTTGAAGTCCAATGGACGTTGCATGCAGTTAGACACTGGATCTATCAGCACGCGTAAAAGCATGTTGGCAACAATAACATGCGTGTGCTGGTCAGAAATAATCTGAAATATTATGATATCTTGTTGTACCAATTTTGGATGAAATCCATTTGTTAGTATAGAAGTTACATGTATTTTAAAATTGGACCTATCAGCAGGCATATAATCATGTTGGCAGCACTGACTCATATTAATTACTCCAAATTAATCCAGAATGTCAGGTGCTATACGTGTTCAAAATATAGAGCTGTTGGCTTGCATACTTTCTGATATATTGATATTAGGGTAAAAAATATAGACAGCATTTATTAAGTTGGCAGTCCTGGTTACTATCAAGAATCGGCATAGTCATATATGTTATGTTACACATAGCACATACGAAATTTGGTTGAAATCCAACTAATAGTATAAAAGTTACATGAATTTAAAAATTGGTACTATCAGCAGGCTTATAATCATGTTGGTAGAACTGACGTATATAAGTTACTCCAAATTAATCTAAAATGACAGAATATACATGTGCATAGTTTAAAGCTGTCGGCTTGCATACTTTTTGATATATTGGTATTTGGATAAAAAAATAGAGAGAGCAATTTTTAACAGTTGGCAGGGCTGGTGGTTCTTAAGAATACGCTCAGTCATATCTTTTTATGTACACATATTACATACAAAATTTGGTTGAAATCCAATTGATTGTGTAGAAGTTATATGCATTTAAACATTGGACCTATCAGAAGGTTTAAAATTATTTTGGCAACACTGTCATGTATGGCCTCCTGGAAATTAAACTGAAATAGTATTATCTACATGTGTGCCAATTTTGGAATAGCTCCCATGCATACCTTGCATGTTATCCAACATGGAGCTCAAATTTCTAGTGCGTTTTTTCAGCAGTTGGTAGCACTGGCATCATTTTCAAATATGGACATGAGATATTTCGGTGCACATCTTTACTCATACTAAATTTGGTTTTGATTGTTGCAGCCGTTTAGGAGTTGATAGGGGGGGGGGGGAACATACACAGCCAGCCAGACAGACAGAAGGACAGACAGACACACAGACACACATTTTCCCGGATCGATCTCATAAGTCTACTTTTTCCTCATTTTTGCAAAATGTGAAAAGTAGGCTAAAAACGAAATTAAAAGTTCCACCCAGCCGCCATCTTGTGGTTATGAAAATAATTTTCATAAATTAGATGCCAGGGGATTTAAATTTATATAAGCATGTACCATACCAAGTTTCACAGTGCTCGGATTGATAATCACGAGAAACATCCATTTGAATATTTAAATTTCGCGTTGCCTCCAAGTTGGATTTGTGCTCACCAGGTTAATGAACATCCCATATGTGAACATAAGTTTGTAGCCTCTATCAACATACAAAATTTCAGTTTCATTGCTATCATAGATTAACAGATATTGAGAACCATCTAAATCTTTCGGATGGTCGCCATGCTGCATTTTAATATATGTAGGCCATAGAGTTATTTACTATTAGATGAGGATTATAGTGGGCGTTCATTATTCAAGCGTTGACTTCGATCTCATGATTAGAACAAAAGAAATAAAAACACATTTTAAAAATTTCGCACAGCCGCCATCTTGAGGTTATGTCAACAATTGACTAAATTAGATGTCAGTGCATTGCAATTTGTTTAGTCATTTTCTGTACCAAGTTGCACTGCGTCTGGATTGTTAAATAGCGAGAATAGTCTATTTAAATGTTTCACTTGGCCGCCATATTTGTTTTGTAGGGTAGTTACCAGGTTTTTGAAAATCACATAGGTGACCGTCTTGAAGTGTCCTTTAGCACCGTACACAATTCTGTACCTCAGAACCAGACTAACGTAAGTCACATTATGCCAACTTTTCAGGAGAGTATAAAAACTACAGAAAATGAACTCTATTTCTGTCGGCAGAGCTAACACTTGAATTAGCCAGCAAAAAACGATTGACATTATTAAAGTTGTATATACTTAACCCCTTTATTGGTATTTCCTATAGAATTAACGCAAATATTCAGTCAGGACTAGACTTACGTTTTATTGGCTGTACTTATAAAATCATTTTAGGACTTAAGACTGGACTTGCGTTATATTGGCTGTACTTATAAAACCCGGTTTAAGACTTAGCACTATGACAAGGTGTGTTTATAAACACTACACAACAATCATTGTAACAATATTTTTAATATTGAAAGCAATCTGTACACAAAGTGTATACCGTACATCAAATAGTGTTATGGTTTTAAAGGCTGAAAAAATCTACAGATTATAACCAAGTCATCCTCAAGAAAGCTCCATTCCTTTTCCCCATGTGGAATGTTTTCGAAGAAGGATCTGTACTGTTCAGGAACCCAATCCAATAAATTCATGAGTTCTCTGTATTTCTCATTACTCATCTTTCTTTTGGTTAATCTCATTGGTGGGATTGCCGCCGGTAAAACAATCCCTTCTTCACTCCGCTTTCTTTTGAGATCGACAGTTTTAAAAGTATCATCAGTGAAACCGGTCTTGTAGTACAACTTGGTATCTCCTTTACGAACCTGTAGCCACACTGCATGCGATATTAAAATGGTTCATAATTTGTGTTTTTCTTCCTGGTAACAAACAGGGCTTCTTTTTTCCTCAAGCAAAGAAAATCTAGAAAGTCTACAAGACGCATCCTTCTCACAACAAAGGGGTTCTTTTTAGTGAGTGAAGTAATAAAATTGTCCCAGTCATTTGTGGTAAAAAAGGTGTGTTTTGTATTTGCTTTTTTGCTCTTTCATTCACACTATGCTTGCCGTCAACTACCATGTGAGTATGTCCAGACCTAAAACTTATGGTTGACTTATTTGAGTGTGGCAACCTTTTCCAGCATCCATAAGTACATAACAATCATGTTAATATTCCTGTTCTGGCCACTGCAGTTATCAGTCCAGACTATTAAGTTTTCAGTCGGTTTCTCAGGATTTCGAAGCTCTTCATATGCCCAAGTAAATAAAGATGATGCAATTTCATTTCCCCCTTGACCGACTGTACTTTCATCCCAGATCATACACCAAGTTTTCTCTATGGTGGCATCATAAATTGTACTGTTGAATGCCCCGAGTTTTCTTGAGTAAAAGCTTTGGTAATTCTTCAAATCTTGAGTTGGAAGACACTTTTGGGGATCAGACATAACAACTCTTGAGTAGCACGACCTTTTACCTTGTCTTCCCTCTTTAATTCATACCTAAGTGAAGCTTCTTACATGTGATTTTCCTTTTGTAGTTTGAGTTCATTAAGTTTTTCATTAATTTTCTCACTTTTAATTTGGCAGTCTAGTTGGTCAAAAACATCACACGTCTGGCAAGTGGAAAGACGAGTTAAAGTCTTCATTAAAAGCTTTGGAATAAATCCATTTCTTCTCTGGTTTAATATTTTCTTTCCCGCACTCATCTACATACATTGAGTACATAATAGAAATATTCAAATAATTGCCTAAATATTTTCGTTTTGATCTTTCTCTGCTGTAGTGACTTTGGTACATAGGGAACTTAGAAATGTGATTTTTAATCCTCTCCAAGCTATCACCTGGTAATTTATTTGCTGGAATATGCTTCCCCATAAGATCTTGAGTCACCAAACCAGACTCACTGACTTTTTTAAGGCAACTCTCAAAAACGTTTCAGAAATTGAAAGGGTATCAAGGAAAACGGATTTGCAGACTACTTCCCCTTAATGATGTGATTTAAAAATTGAAAAAATGTGTGGCGCTCGGTTTTGTTTTTTCTTGTGCCATCTCGAATCCGTTGCCTGACAACATGTTTTGTTTTTATAGAAGACACTACAAATTGTCTCTTTGAGTCCCAGCTTCTCTCAGAGTGTATTTTCAAACGCTGCTCCTCTGAAAACTTCTAATTGCATTTTAGACGACAATTAGCATGGCAGGGAGACTTTATAGATTTCTCATGAGTGACAACATCTTTTGTATTAATAAACTCTTTTCCGCTTAGTCCCTTCTTCTTCCTTATATACTTCTTTGCATTTTTTGTTTCATTTTTAACCTTTTCTTGCATTTTGTGTTATTTTTCACCCCAATATTTTCATTATCTTCTGAATCGGAGTCCTCTAAGGGACTAAAGGAATTGGATTCAACACAGCTATTTCAGAAGCAAGTCAGAAGCCCCTGCAACAGCCAGCACCATGAAATTTATCAGTATGTCTGCATACTCTAAGTATGAAATGATAAAATATTTATTCCTCGTATTATTAGATCCTAAACCCATTCTCATTACGAGAGATTATTGCATGCTGAATCAGATAACATAATGATAGTAGTTGTATGAAGTGTAAAATGGTCCTTACTGAGATATATTTGGCAGGAGTCTCGTAGACCTCACTTCTGAATTCCGCACGTCACCAGTTAAATGTTAACACCGGTTAATAAATTGTATAAATCTAGTGAAACATGATAATTGGATACTCACCTTTAGATCCGTAAGTGATGGAGCTGGACTTGAATCTTTGGAAACACTTAAAACTGGATCTTCTTCTTTGTCATTATTACCGGTATTTAAGTTAAGTTATTACTTTGTAAACAAAATATGAATGCTTTTCAGTCGGTCAACACCAATGCGTTGGGTTATACCCTAATCATTCGTGTTGACCGACTGAAAAGCACCAAAGTTTTGTTTACTAAGGCAACACTGAAAAATGGCTTCCAACACCATAGTGTTATTATTTTGTAGTAACGATACAATGAACCTGCCTCTGCTATATTTACTCATTTTGAATTTCCCTTCAACTTAAATACACTTACAACATGTTTCTCTCATGATATAACATCAAAATAAGGTTGCAGTAAACAGCATGGCCATACAGCTGACTCTGTTATACACAGATGAAAAAAGGCGCGCGGGACTTGAGAGTATGCCTTACTAATGAACATTGCAGCCAGTCCAAGGTGAGTCCAGCTGTGGACTTGCGTGGTAATGTATTCATAAAGATTCGGAACCACAATAACGTAAGTGGATTTAAGTTTGTCTGGCTCAATCATAGGTTGGGACTTACGTTCTTACAACCCTTAGTAAATACAAAACGAGATGTTTGACCGGACTTAAGTTGATATGGCTTAATAGAGAATCAAATTCTACATACAATGATGTAATAACCTGAAAATCAAAATTTTTGGACTTACGTTCGTCTGGTTCTGAGGTACAGAATTTCAAGGTGATATTTGTAATAGTTTCGGAGATATAGAATGCCGGTGAAATATTTCCAACTAAGATTTCAAGATTGTCAATTGAACTGTGTAGTGCAGATTGGGCATACCAGTGATATTACAACACAGTACATTTCAAGAAGGACACCCAATGCGTAAGTAGTTTTAAGGGCACTAAACCAAATACACAGGGAAGTCAGCAGAAACACGATTTCACACATCAAAGGGACATGGTCAATAGTGTAAGGGAGCATCGCGAGCCAACCTTCCATTATTGACGCCCCTAACAAAAATGCAACAATGTTGTTGTTTGAGTCTTCAGTCTTTTGACTGGTTTGATGCAGCTCTCCATGCCTCCCTGTCCTGAGCTAATCGTTTCATCTCTACATAGCTCCGACACCCTACATCGGAGGCAATCTGTTTAACATATTCTAACCTTGGTCTACCCCTACAGTTTTTGTCCTCGACCCTTCCTTCCATAACTAAGGTTGCTATTCCTGGGTGTCTTAGTATGTGTCCTACCAACCTATCTCTTCTCTTCATTAGCAGTCGCCAGAAACATCTCTCCTCTCCCACTCGTCTTAATACCTCTTTGTTTGTAACCCTATCTACCCATCTGATCTTCATCATTCTCCTGTAACACCACATTTCAAATGCTTCAATTCTCCTCTTTTCTGCTGCACCAATAGTCCAAGTTTCACTTCCATAGAGCGCCACGCTCCAGACAAAGGCTTTCAAAAATGACTTCCTAATACCTAAATCTATATTCGATGTCAGCAGATTCCTTTTTTGTAGAAATGCTTTCTTTGCCTGAGCCAACCTACTTTTAATATCCTCTTTGCTTCGTCCATCACTGGTTATTCTGCTTCCTAAGTAACAGAAGTCTCCTACTTCCTTCAGCTTTTCACCTGCCAATTTGATCTCCATAGAGGTTTCTGATTTATTTCGGCTGCATTCCAGTATTTTTGTTTTACATTTATTTATTTTCATCATGAATTCTTTCCGTAAGACGGAGTCCATACCATTCAAAAACTCATTCAAATCCTCAGGCTTGTCGGCCAAGATGACGATGTCATCAGCAAATCTCAGAGTTGAAATTATTTCTCCTTGAATCTTCACTCCCACTTTAAATTTTTCTCTAATCTCCTTCATTGCTTGTTCAATGTAAAGATTGAAAAGTATGGGTGATAAGTTGCAGCCTTGCCTTACACCTTTCTGAATACCAGCTTCTCTCTCATGTCCTTCAACTCGAATGACTGCTGTCTGGTTTCTGTACAGATTGTATATCACCCTCCTATCCCTGTACTTTATTCCAATTGATTTCAAAATGTCAAACAATTTAGTCCAATCAACGTTATCAAAAGCCTTTTCTAAGTCTACAAAAGCCATGAACGTTCTCTTATCTTTCCTTATTCTACCTTCTAAAATCAGCTTAAGACTTAGTACAGCTTCCCTTGTTCCTACATTTCTCCTGAAACCAAACTGGTCTTCACCCAACTCCGTTTCTATCTGGCTTTCAATCCTCTTGTAAATTATTCTAGACAGGATCTTTGAAGCATGAGTAATCAAGCTGATTGTACGGTAATCTTCACATCTGTCAGCTCCCACTTTCTTTGGTATAGGGATGATTACATTCTTCTTGAAATCAGGGGGTACCTCACCTGTCTCATAAATCCTACACACCAAGTGAAATAACCTGATCAGACCTTCATCTCCTATGCAGCGTAGCAACTCAATCGGTATATCATCTATGCCTGGTGCTTTGTTCCTGCTTAAGTCTTCCAAAGCTCTATCAAATTCTGATCTCAATATTAAATCTCCTTTCGCATCCTCATCAATTTCCTCCTCCCTTTCCATTACATGATTCTCAATCTCCTTTCCCTTATACAAACTCTCTATGTAAGCTTTCCATCTCTCAACCTTTTCTTCCCTATCTGTTAGAGGCTTTCCATTTGTGTCCTTAATATTACAGCACTTAGTCTTCTTTTCCCCAAAAGTATTCTTAATCCTTCGATAAGCTGTGTCTACTTTTCCTAATTTCAGACAATTTTCTATACCTGCACATTTCTCTTTTAACCATTCTTCTTTCGCTTCCTTGCACTTCTTGTTAACCTCATTTCTCAGACGTCTGTATTCTGCTTTCCCCTTTTCATCTCTTAGATTCTTGTGTTTCCGCCTTTCATCCATCAATTCTAGTATATCCTGAGTGATCCACGGTTTTCTACCTATTCTTTCTTTCCTACCAATGTTTTCTTCTGCGGATTTTGTTATTTCATTCTTCAAAAGTGCCCATTCGTCTGCAATTGAAGTTTGTTTAGGGTTTTTCATTAGTCCTTCCTTTATACTCATCTTGAATCTTTCGTTTACATCCTTCTCTTTCAGTCTGTCTATTGCCCACCTTTTTGGCTTTTGACTTTTCTTCAGTTTCTTCAACTTTAATCTGCATTTCATTACAACCAGATTGTGATCAGAGTTTATGTCAGCACCAGGATATGTTTTACAATCCAAAATCTGGTTTCGAAACCTCTGCTTGACCATAATGAAGTCGATTTGGTAACGCCCTGTATCTCCTGGTCTCATCCATGTGTATATTCTTCTATTGTGGTTATTGAATAAGGTGTTAGCTATGACCAATTCATGCTCGGTGCAGAATTCTACCAGCCTGCTTCCTCGATCATTCCTTTCACCTAATCCGAAATCTCCTACTATCTTCCCTTCTCTCCCTTTTCCTACCACAGCATTCCAATCTCCCATTACTATAACATTTTCATCACCCTTGATATACCTCAGAATTTCGTCTATTTCTTCGTAGACCTTTTCAACATCCTCATCATCAGCTTGACTGGTAGGCATATAGACTTGTACCACTGTAGTGCAGGTAGGTTTTGTATTGATTTTTGCTACAATAATCCGTTCACTATATTGCTCATAATATTCCACCCGCTGTCCAAGTTTCCTACTCAATATGAGGCCAACCCCTGCTTGGCCATTGTTTGATTTAGTGCTAATGACCCTATAGTCTCCTGACCAAAAGTCCTGTTCTTCCTGCCAGCGCATTTCACTAATCCCAACCAAATCCAACCTCAACCTATCCATTTCCCTTTCTAAGTTTTCTAACCTTCCACTTCCTAGCAGACTTCTAACATTCCACGCTCCGATCCGTAGAATGTCAGATTTCCTCTTTGTCACTTCTGTGATGTTAACCCCCTCTCGAGTAGTCCCCACCCGGAGATCCGAACGGGGGACTAGTTTACCTCCGGATTGAAATTTTACAAGGGAGGAGGCCATCATCACATGTAATTATGCATAGAGAGGTGCATATCCTCGGGAATAGCATACGGCTGTAGTTTCCCGTTGCTTTCAGCCGTGCAGCAGGACACAGTGTAGCCATTATTGGCTTATATTATCAATATCTTAACCGTCTATAAGACTAGTAAAGAATTGATTTATTCTGAAAGGCTGCTACTCCCTTTCAGAATAAGTAAAGAGCAATTCTACTAACAAAAATACTAACCTTCTACCGTACTAACAATTAAATACCAAAACTCTACTAACAAAAAACTGAAGTTCCACCAACAAACAAATACTACCACTAAAACAGTCTGTCAACAGGCACACTCACATGCACCCTCACACATCACAGTCTACTGAAACAATGAACTATAACTAATAAACAATGCAACTGCTACCAGACACACTCACACACCACAGTCTAATAGAACAATGACATATATCTAATAGACAAACTAACTACCTACTTACAACTAAAACTAACTACATACTTACTGTACTTTTATTTGAATTGACAATATTTACAAAATGCAATTTAGATAGAAAATACTTACAAAATGTAATTTAGATTCAAAATTGTCACAAAATGCAATTTAACCCTAGAACTGCTGCAGGTTTATCTGTCAAATGCTGCAGCAAAATTCCCATAAAGTACACACTAAAGGAATTTGGTATCTGTAAGCATACTGTGTTCATGAATATGACTTATCATACACCAATATAAAGCTGAAAGACTGTTCTATATTATATTGATATAGGTGAATCATTCAGACTCGTCACTTTGAATTAATCGTAAAAAGTATTTTATAAAAAATAAAAAAATAAAAAATTATTGACTTTTCTGCTCTAGAAAACCATATTGCCTTGTGTATATTCTTGTGAACTTATACTAGTTCCCTCTATCACCATAGAAAATGTCAGGGTAATATCGGTAATAGTTTCGGAGATATTGAATGCTGGTGAAATATTTCGCACAGCCGCCATGTTGGATTGGTGAGTCGTAACAAAATTTGAAGGGCACGGTCGAGGTCGCCGGGAATAGTGCTATGAACTTTCCGAGTTTCATTGAAATCGCTCCTGCCGTTTAGATTTTATTAGGGGGACACACACACACGAATCACACACACACACACACACACACACACGGACAAAAGGTGATCTCATAAGCCTATTTTTTCAAAATTGAAAATAGGCTAAAAAATCAGTAGTAGTGGTGAAAGATTTCAGCCTATTCCTGTAACAACTTAGACCAGGAACTCATCCTAGCATCAACTCTTACCGCAGCTTCATTATAAACACAAATACGGTACTTTTGATTGCCTGTAGCAGACTTCCCTGGATACCATAATACTGTACTTCAGAATCCTCAGTTTCTTTTCTCTTGGTACTCTTCCGTACGCATACAAAATCATGGAAATTATTTAAATTTGCTATAATATGTACATGCTTAATTAATTAATTAATTAGTGTACCACCGTTTATTTTGCAAAAAATATAATGAATAAAATGAAGAATCTACAAGCAATATCATGTGTAATGTATATGATTTATATAACAATTAAATCAATATTACATATTTCAAATTTTTTAATGTAATATTACATAGAAGAAATGGAAGGAACGCAGATGCCCCACGTGGAACAATCTGTCATCACTGCGGCAAATTGTGTGCCTCCCGCATTGGGCTGTATAGTCACCTCCGAACTCACCAATGAGAGACATTCCGGATTGAAAGGCCAATCTACTCGATACGAGTGTTTGCTATGATGATGATAGATATTGCATTAAAATCCTAGCCTTACTCATCAGTAGGCCCAATTTGCTATAATATGTACATGCTTAATTAATTAATTAATTAGTGTACCACCGTTTATTTTGCAAAAAATATAATGAATAAAATGAAGAATCTACAAGCAATATCATGTGTAATGTATATGATTTATATAACAACACTATACAACACGAAAACTCACTTTCCAAAAAGCTATAAAAATAAATGCGCACTACTCACGAACATATAAATAACATGAAATATCACGCAGATGCGATCACAGTACAATGGGTACTGTCCCCGTTTACCTGGATAGTAGGCTGTCAGATATCCGCCCCCTCAATCGGATTGCCAATTATCAATTGCACCGGCACAGTTACATCAATGAAAATGGCACTGACAGATACTATCGAGATAAGAGCACAGAAGTTCACAGGAAATCATTGTGGAACACACCAAAATAGACGGGGGTTCATACTTACCGTTACTTACCTCTTAATTATCTCGGGGTTTGAGTTGACAACAGGATCACTAAAAGTCTGTTCACACAATAACCTCCACCATGACATTTAAAAATGAGCCAAGACGAAGACGAGAACTTTGAACTGTACAAAAGCTTTATTTCTAATAAAGGGTATGATTTTACTAACACAACAAAATCAACGTGGCTATCAGTAGCCCAAGTCAATCTGACTACGTCCTCAGTAGGACTTGCAAAAATTATCATACAACATGATATAAAACATTTTAGCTCCCAAGATCTCCAAATAACGTAATATTCATAACACTATTGGATTGGAAAAGGACGTCAGGGTGTGACATATATAGAGCATTTGGTTTCCTTTTAATAAACATGAGAATGGTATTTATAGTCGCAAGGCCGGAGTGCGGACGACCTCACTCTCTGTGAACCAGATGTTGGCCCAGCTGCGAGCTACCCTCGAACCTGTTGCGTACTGGTCAAATGCACTCCCTTCTCACGTGCTAAGTTACGTAAGAGTATAGCTTGCTCTCTCAAGCTTTTAAATGTCGACAAGACAACTCACATTATATTTACGCAAATCTTTCAAGTACTTTGCTCACATCCTATTGGATCATTATGTTAATTCCCTAAATTTGTTAACTTAAATCCAAATGTTTAATGAGCTCTTAAATGTTTATAACAAAATCACATAAATTATTTATAACAATTAGAAATTGTTTATAATATTTGTCAAAGACAATAAAAATATTATATACACGCCTTTAACATCACTCTCGTTTCACATTATTTTCAAAAATATTTACAGCAATTATTTACAATATTAACATTTAAATTGTTTAAATTATTAATTTCAGAAATACATTGACCACATGTTCATTCGTTTGGTAATTTTCATAATCGTGTTTAATATAATCGACCAATGAAGGTTAGTTATACATGTTAATGTCACAATCTGGTTTAATAAAGGTTTTAATAATGATTTGTGACGGCAACCTTCATTCAAAATCTTATCTCAAATTCTTTCAAAACTCGTGTTAATTATAACAGTAAATCACTTGATTTATTTTCAACGAACTATGACAATCTTACTCCAGCGGAAAATCCTTCGCTAACAAGATAATGCACAATCTGCATTAAAAATATGCCCAAAATCATCATATATTAATCTATATGGCATTCAACTTCCACATAACTTACAAAACTTCCACAAATAATTCTTTAACATTTATTCCTGTGGGAACTTCCTTCATATTCAAGGGCATTATACCTCAGCGACTTTCAACACGCGCTGCACTAGCGATTATACATTTATAGTTCCACTTAAAAATTTTTATAATCATTAATTGTTTCAAAACTGTTTTTCTATTTAACCTTCGTGGATTTCATTCATGAACCGAAATGAAGTCAAAACTTGCCAATCACAAACAAATTTAATAGTGAATACGCTTATATACGCCTGTCTGGTCTATCAAAATTTTAAGATTAACATCTTAAAAGAAATTGTAGTATGAAAATACTATCTTCAAATAAAGTGCGACTAAAATGCAAAGTAGTCGAATAGAATCCAATTAGACTGGGGAATGCAAACATCGTTATATAAATCTCTAATTGAGAAAAACTCCTAACACAAGTTCTAGACTTTAATGCATTCAATAATTCATTATTAAAGTTAATCTTTCACAAAAGTGTCTATGATGCAATGTTCATTCATAACTGACGATAAATATCTGTGTTGCAATCAATACAAATAACGACTAGTATTTCCAAGATCGTCGACAACGTAAGAGATTTTAACGCTCTAAAATCATTTAAATGTTCTTCCTTCTTGATGATGACAGAAAATGGGTCAAAGTAATTAAACTGGGGTAGAATTACTTTAATAAACTGACACGCTGTCTGAATTTAAATCTGCCATAAAAATCATTAACTTAAAGTCAAATCGTGACTACAAAAAAAATATTAATTACTGAAAAATTCTAAATATCAGTCTCAACTGATTCAAAATCATTAACTATGCCCATGACATAACAATGTCTTAATAAATCGTCGAAAAATGCAAAACTCATCAAGGTGTATTGAGAATAAGAATCTCAACAAGAAAATAGGGCAAAAATACATGAGGATAAAAATATGGGAAAAATGGTTGCTCAAACATCATTAATAAACTCAAATACAATAAACGTTCACGACTACCTTATCTGCCGATTGACGTTCCAGAGGAAAATTCCCCAAAGAAGACTGCTGATGGATCCATTTCACCACGTTAAAGTTGAGCTCCATCCTCGAAATAGGAAATAGCACCCTCGGAGAATCGAACTGCTTCCTTCTCCGTGAATCGCTCTGCTCCTCGAAGACGAATAGACATCCTTCCGGCAATAATCTTCTTTGTGAGTCGGGTCCACCCTGACCTCTCTTGAAAAATTCCCTGAAGTTCCAGTAGACAATCGCCATGAAGTTTTGTAGAAATTTCCGAAGAAATTATTCATATTCAGAGTATGAAATTGTTTCTATGGCTGTTCGATGGTATTCAGCCTTTAATTACGAAACATGGGTGTAGATGGTATTCACCGCATGTTCGCTTGTGTGGAATAGCAATTAGCGAAGTTCCATGTCGCTATCTTACTCCGTTGAAGTATGTCCCAATTGCAATAAGCCTTTTAGCCCTCCATCTGCTCTTCGGTTGTAGTGTTAGAAGAACAAACTGCCGTATTCAATTGCTCCATTATACTGTATCGTTGTGTAACCAAGCAATCTGAAGTCTTTCTATTCCACTCGCAGCGTCAGCCGTTGCGTTGATTCTGGCTATACAAAAGTGCTTCTCTTGTGGCGAGATAATCACTTTTCTCAGTCGTATAAAACTGCTAATATCTTTCGAACTAATCGGTCGAAATTGTTAAGCTTTTCTCTATAACTGCATGTAGCACTGCACAATACAATTAGCTTATCGGTGACCGCTAACTGTTCGAAGCTAAACTTGTAGAAGCTTTCTAAGGTCCGTTTCAACTTCACCTAGTTTGACTTGGATCTCGTTAATATAGTGGCCTCGCCACGCGTTATAAAGACGATTCTTTTCACTGCTGTTCACTTCGACGTCTCACTATAATGAATGTATAAGAAAAGAACTTTCACAAATATACTTCGATGCTCTGAGAATGAGATCTCAGAATGATCAGAGAACGAAAGAGGCTCCTCTCTTCTGCGCAAGCCCTTTTATTAACTTCACGAGGGGCGTTTCCATCCCTTCCAAAGCGTGATACTGCGTCATCGCTAGAAGTTCCAACTTCGTTAATACATGACGGATTTTCAAAATTCAAAAACTGAAAATAAATTTCACCTAAATTCCAACTCAATGCTTTTACTGCAAATGGATTTCCACAATTCTGCATTCCAAAAGTAATAAAAATACCATAGTTTCAGCAATCTCCGTCTTCCTTTAAACTATCGTTGATTGGTTCATGCCTCTCCTCCAATAGCATAGTTTCTTCCTCAGCCGAATTCCTCGTTTCCTGAGACTGCGTCGTAAATCTTGGAACATTCTCGACTAAATACTGACGTCACTGAGAATCTCAGCTCAAGTAGCTTGCTGGCATAACATTTACGTCATCCGTGCTTACGTCATGACTACCCACGTCATAACTATGGCAGCCATAACTTTCCTTATAATTTCAAATATAGCCACCGTGGTCTCTATATAATTCAATTACGGGGGCAGTACGAAATCAGGATAGGTGATGAATATACACACCCAAAATACACGGAACATGCCGCCAGCACAACGCCATGAAACACAGTGAAAACACTCACGCACAACACAGCAATTTTCGAAATTTCCAAGCTGTACCGCAGTCAGAAACAATGGCACACATTTTACTGGAGTACACAGAGAGAAACGCGGAACTACACAGTACACTATAAACTACAAAAGCAGGACACGTTACAAGCATACGGGGAACTCTATCAGATACAACATAACTCAAATTAGCATTTATTATACCCGCACGCAGGTAATCCATCCACTACAAAAGGCACACCAAAGTACACGTGAACCCAGGCGCAACAATTAAACTCCCACCAAACTAGCAATAAGTGGGAAGCAGCACTTAAAAACTACAGAGCCGACAGGGCATTCGCACGAGGCAGGACTAATATTTTTATAGCACGCTATAATCATCATCATCATTATTATGATGATTCTTGCTATTATTGCTACATTGTTATTATCATTATTATTAGGATTGTCGTTATTATGATCATTATTGTTATTATTAGGAGTCAAATGATAATATTACTATTTGCACAAAATTATACACTATAGAGGGGAAGGATAAACGCATAGCAGCGAAGTTAAGTATATGAAGCAATATTCTGAGGAATTATTTGAAGAAGAATTTAGATAATCAGATAATCATTAATATTTAAGAATCGAAACAACATAAAACCAACACATACTATTATTATCTACCAAACAACGCATACCACACTAAGATATAAGAAGGAGTATAGTGCAAATACAGAAACACCATGAATAATCATAGGCACGTACACGAGACTGAAATTACTTGGAAAGACTGGACCCATATTTTAGCCATGATACCCAGATGATCTGTTTGAGAACATCCCTTAGATTTACATTTGGAAATAATACAGAGGTTCATTTCAATTTACGTTCTCTATTCCACAAAACATTATAAGCCCAAAGACATTTAAACAAACATAAATACATACACATAAAAAAATATTACAATAAGGTGTGTGTTTCAGACCTAATATTGATACTCACTTTGGAGGGGTATCCTAATCGCATTCCCTTTGTCATTACTAAACATTCACATAAGATCATTCTAGCCAGCAGCTTCTTAAGGTCGAAGACAAGATTTGCCTATCAGTGGATATACGGTTTCTCGTAGGTTCATAGTACATATCTTCAAATCAAATATTTCATCATACAACTTCTTTCTTCAATACATCTATTCATCATATTCTTCTTATCGTCCAAGTAAATATGAAACAATTCATACCAGCAATCTTAAATAACATGAACAGCGATCCAATTCCGTAATCTTACTATTGGCTACACGTCGATCTTCTCGTATCTTTCCACTTATTGTCGGCCTACATACTTAATAATCCCAGAGCTGCCATGACAGTTAACAAAAGACATACGAAACCCCTACTGCGCTGCTGATACCACATTGATCAAGGAACTGAATAAATAATAATTTTACGGGATCATAAGAACCACTCTACACGTAGTTAAGTGGGGCAAACATTACAAATTAACTGGAGTTTATTAAAACATTAACTACGTCGCACAAGATGAATGTCGGCTGCTACAGTGAGAAATCACGAGCCCGACCCATAAATTAAAAACACTTCTTCTCTGCTAGGCCATCACACTTTCAAACAAAGAATTAAATATTAAAGCATTACCTCTGGTCAATTCCTACTTACTGCAATACATAAAGATCCCAATATACACGGCGACATCATCGATCTAGTTCCATAAGTAAACCCAGTTAACATATTAAAATATTAACAAGTAGGACCAAATCTTCATTAAACATCTCCATGCGTAGTTCGAGCTGACTCATATTATCAATGCCTTCGTATCAATACTTCACTCTTCAAATGCTAGGCCTAATTTCCACCCAGATGTAGTGTATCAAAAAGCTTCCAAATTTCCAACTTCCAGTAATGACACCAGCTGATCAGATACTCTCGATGTTCAGAATAACATATCGGGACTTTAAATAAGGAGGGCAAGCCCCCTTTCTTCCCGAACCAACTTCCCGTGCATGCAGTTACATTTTCTCGGGTCATGAACATATCACCATCTTGTTAATAATTACATCACAATAATTGTCGTCATGCCATTACAAAAACAGAACAAATACAAGTCACGTCCATAACTAACTAGCCAGTAGACTCATACTGCGCTCTACCAGCTAATCATGCAACTATCTTTCATGCAACTTGCCAAATCAGGAAGTGGATCCATCTAGTGACCGCCGGAGCAACTATATACCTTACATGACCTCTTGTAGAGTCTTACCATTTACCTTTTCTGAGGAGAAAGTCGCAGAGTGAGCCGAGAAACGGCTCAGAACTCCCCTGCCCAAATTTGTCGACGGTTCAAGAACCTAGACAACATACACGAAATAGAAAATGTACCACAACATGCAAAATCTTCACTCAACAATAAAGTTTTTTGCCGGTCTAGCACCATTAACTTTGGGCCAGAAACACTTCTCAACAAAGTTCTTTTCTTTTTCCGAAGCACATATAAAACACCAAACTTCTATCTATCTCCATGCATAGAAGTAAAATTGGTGCTTATGCACAAAGTTAGATCAGGATCATTTCTTGATACAATACAACATTATCATCATATCTTTCCAGTAGACATCCAGTTCAGTCGCATCAGTTTCAAATCCGTTGTGATAATATATGGAGCTTGGTTCAACAACCGGGCCCTGGATATCATCTCGCACAGCATTACCTTATCCTACGCAGATCATGACCTTGAATATTTGGTACTGTAAAGAAGTTCAACTACGACAGCAATATTGACATGGAAAGCTTGACATCAAATACACAATACACATCAGTTGAAAACATGAGAACCCAATAAAATAAATATTTTCTCAAAAAATGACGTTTGACGTTCCTACTAAAACCCTTTTGTGTTTTGCGAAGCACACACCTTTTACAATCATAATTAAATTTCCCAATAACGGCGTAACAATTTTACATTAGTCTCCCATCAGATAACAAATTCTAAATATGTGACAAAATATTTCAAGTTAATCAAAATCAAAAATTAAGTAGCCCAGAATTAGAAATGTTACAAACCCAAAACAAAAGAGACGTAGGCAAGCCCCACACTGCAAATCTGTTCCAGTTATTTAAGAGAAAACCTCAGGAAAACAAGCAAACACGAGCGAAAATCCAAACGAAAGGAAAATATCAAACCAAGAAAACATTTCCAAATGATTCGACCATCAAATTAACAACTAGAATACCCGTACAGAACACTCAACTCACCCAAACACTTGCTTTCATACATTCATAACCAAAATCCCATGTGAATATTACAAGTTACAGTTACCACCCACAAAATATGCCAAAATATAGACACCGTTAAAATACCGCCACATTACATTAAATACCCTTTAAATAACAATTACCTACCTGTTGCCTCGGAAAAAAGTTTCAAAAACTTACTTCAACGAAACAGCGACCTTTACCAACTTACCCTCACAACATCCACAATTCATTGATAAGTACTTACTTCCTCAAAGATGGTATATTGGCTTTCACGGCCGGTGAATTAAAACTCAGCAATTCTTCTAGGTTTGTGCCGTGTCTTGTGTGGGGTTTCGCCTAGGACACCAAGCTAGGCTCATCGGCGGGCTCTTGGTGTCCCCGACCGGACCCCCACAGGAGTGACGAACTGCGCGCCACCTCCCTTTATATAAGGTGCAACTGCACCACTTGACTACGAGAACTAAAAGTTCAAGCAGCCTTAACCTCCCTATGAAGGCTTCCAAAAAGATGGTATATTGGCTTTCACGGCCGGTGAATTAAAATTCAGCAATTCTTCTAGGTTTGTGCCGTGTCTTGTGTGGGGTTTCGCCTAGGACACCAAGCTAGGCTCATCGGCGGGCTCTTGGTGTCCCCGCCCGGACCCCCACAGGAGTGACGAACTGCGCGCCACCTCCCTTTATATAAGGTGCAACTGCACCACTTGACTACGAGAACTAAAAGTTCAAGCAGCCTTAACCTCCCTATGAAGGCTTCCAAAAAGATGGTATATTGGCTTTCACGGCCGGTGAATTAAAACTCAGCAATTCTTCTAGGTTTGTGCCGTGTCTTGTGTGGGGTTTCGCCTAGCCAGCATTGGACTAATGTGGTCATAAGAACCACACCTCTTACTGTGTTGGGTCTACTACCCCTGGATCTCTGCGAAGTAGGTTAAGCCTACCGGTAGCCTCAATGTTATCTCCAAATTCAAATTCATTAAAAACTCAAATAGATAATAAATAAGTGTGGTACGAGCTCGTCAACCACGCTCTGAAAAAAAAGTTGACACGTCCCACGAGACTTAAATACTTGGAAAGACTGGACCCATATTTTAGCAATGCTACCCAGATGATCTGTTTGAGAATATCCCTTAGATTTACATTTGGAAATAATACAGAGGGTCATTTCAACTTACGTCTTCTATTCCACAAAAACATTACAAAGTCCAAAGTCATATAAACAAACATAAATACATACACATACAAAATATTACAATAAGGTGTGTGTTCCGGACCTAGGACAGTTACCGTACTCACTTTTGAAGGGTATCCTAATCGCATTCCTTTCGTCATTACTAAACATTCACATAAGATCATTCTAGCCAGCAGTTTCTTAAGGTCGAAGACAAGATTTGCCTATCAGTGGATATACGGTCTCTCGTAGGATCATAATACATATCTTCAAATCAAATATTTCTTCATACATCGGCTATCTTCAATACATTTATTCATGATATTCTTTTTATTGCCCAAGTAAATATGAAACAATTCATACCAGCAATCTTAAATAACATGAACAGCAATCCAATTCCGTAATCTTACTAATGTCTCCACGTCGATCTTCTCATATCTTGCCACTTATTGTCGGCCTACATACTTAATAATCCCAGTGCTGCCATGGCAGTTGACAAAGGACATACGAAAATCTTACTGCGCACGAATCACACGAAGCCACCACATTGATCAAAGGCTGAATAAATAATAAAATATACGGGATCATAAGGACCATTCTACACGTAGTTAAGGGGGGGGGGCAAACATTACAAATTAATTGGAGTTTATTAAAACATTAACTACGTCGCACAAGATGAATGTCGGCTGCTACAGTGAGAAACTTAATTTTAAAATTCGCACAGCTGCCATCTTGAGGTTATGTAAACTATTGAACTAAATTAGAAACCATTGCATTACAATGTGCATAAACATATGCTGTACCATGTTTCATTGCGTTTGCATCATTAAATCGCGAGATAAGGCTATTTAAAATTTTCAAACTCGCTTAGCCGTCATGTTCGTTTTGTAGTTAACTGGTATTTGACAGTCTCATAGATGAACTTCCAGTAGTGACCTTTATCACCGTATAAAATTTCAGGGCGATACCTGTAATAGTTTCAGGGATATAGAATGCCAGTGAAATATTCGCACAGCCGCCATCTTGACGTTATGTAAACAATTGAACGAAGTTCGATGTCGGCGCATTACAATGTGTATAAACTTATACTGTACCAAGTTGCATTGCGTTTGGTTGGTTAATCACGAGAAATGTCTATTTAAAAGCCACAACTTCGCTTGACCACCATGTTGGTTTAGTAGTTACCAGGTTTTTAAGTCACATAGGTGAACTTCTAGTAGTTCCCTTTATCACGGTACAACATTCCAGGGTGATATCGGTAATAGTTTCAGAGATATTGAACGCTGGTGAAATATTTCGCACTGCCGACATGTTGGATTGTTGAGATGTAACAAAGTTTGAAGGGCATGAGTAGGATAAATAAGCCGGTTCTGGGGCAGGGGCTAATGGGGAAGATGGCCGCCGCGCGCAATCACTCTATGTTATTCTTATGGAGGGGTCAGTCAGAGCTGGGGCAGGGGCTAATGGGCAAAATGGCCGCCATGTCCTGAGACCGTGCATAATGTCACAGGGGAAGTTCGGCCGTGTAGTTACTAAATGGAATATTTGTTATTATTATTATTAATTTTATTTGGTAATTATTGATTGATAGCTTGCCACGGTGGGTGAGTGGTTATCGTGTCGGACTACCAACCCCCCCCCCAAGCTTGTAGGTTCGCTCTTGGTCGTGGTAAGTGATTTTTGAAAGTTGGCAAAAATTAAGACACGCATGTCATACGATGTAGGCATGTAAATGAACCCAGGGAGAGGTCGGCTATGTAGTTGCCAAATGGAATATTTATTATTATTATTAGGTAATTATTAATTGATCATGTATAATCAAGACCAGCCTTATATTGTCCACCTCTTGGTGTAGTGGCTAGCATTCTTGGAGGTCATTCCTGAGGTTCGAATCCCGGCTCTGCCAAGAAATTTAATTTCTGGTCTCAGGAGTTGAACGGGGTACATTCAGCCTTGTGAGGCAAAACTGACAGGACCTGGCTTTTAATTCATACCTCAACCATTCTGCCTAACCCAACTTCACCTAACCTAACCTAACCTAACATAACCTAATCTAACCGAAACTAACTTCAAAGTCAGAGCAAATATAAGAGCAAATGTAATAGCACACTTAATAAACTGTTATAACCTAACCTAACTTCACCTAATCCAGCCTCACCTAACCTAACCTAACATAACCTAACTTTAAAGTAAGAGCGAAAATGTAAGAGCAAACAAAAGAGCACAAATAATAAACTTAGTAATAATCTAACCACACCTAACCTAACCTAACCTAACCTAACATAACCTAACTTCAAAGTGAGAGCAAAAATGTAAGAGCAAATGAGAGAGCACAAATAATAAACTTAGTTATAACCTAACCTAACTCACAGAAACCTAATTTAAAGACTTTAGATTTTATATTTTAACATTTTAGATTTTTGATTTTTTTCATTTTACATTTTTTAGATTTTACATTTTACATTTTTGATTTTTTGTATTTTAGATGTTAGTTTTTTTTTTAGATTTTACATTTTAAATTTAAGATTTTTTGATTTTAGATTTTATTTTTTACATTTTCCGAAAAGAGTAAACTACAAGGCTACATACCTAACCTCACCAAACCTAACTTTACCAAACCTAACTTAAGCTAATCCAAAGGCTAATGCACATCCACTAAGTATATAAGGGCACAAGCAACTATCCTTATGCTAGTCATATAGGCTACTGTACAACATGATCACTACCCCCACTGGGTATTTCTTTTTTCATTTTTGTTGTTTACACATTTATCAATTTCACAATTTCCCAATTACAGTTTTTAAAATGCCAGTTTAAAGTTTTTCAATTTCATGATATAGAAACATGGATTTCCCATTTGTTGTTTACACATTTGTCAATTTACCAAATTCCCATTTACAGTTTTTAAAATTTCAGTTTAATGTTTTTTCTATTTTGTCAATATGGAAACATGGATTTTCCAATTTGTGTTTTACATGTTCATTTTGCATTAGGAGTGGAGAGAGGTGGGTAGTAATTAAAAATGTACAAGCAGTGTCCATACAATATTTTTATTTTAAATACATGTACACTATTTACACATTATACATTTTTACATATATTTTTTTTTGTTATAAATTGTACAGTTGTTTTTTTATTGTTTTCTATTTTTTATTTTCTTATTATGAATACCATTTTTTGTGTGTGTTCTATTTTTGTAGTGCTATTGTTTTAATTTTTTTAAATTTGATTTGTTTTATGTATTTGCTAGGCTCATGCAGAGGATTTTGATATTCATAACTTAACTCTTTAAGCATGGTCAATGATTGAGTAATGACCATAGGCATGTGTACCTATACCATCAGCATCAATCACTCTTTTATCATCACCAGGACACAAAGCAATTTTGTTAAGTCTTATAGATGATATGTCATGTTGTTTAGAAGCGATAATGTTCATTGGTATTCTTTTTACATTGTTTTTCATGACACAATCCTTATAATCTTGAAAGCTTATACTATTTTTGACAACACTTCTGTTAATACCTTTAATCTTTTTGATTTCTTTACCATTTATGTCTAAAGCGTACATTTTAGCTCTAAGTCCAACAAATGCTTTTATAATTTGTCCACAAGCCTCGTCTTTAAATTTCCCCAACGTTTTCTTGTTTGATGTAGAGTAACATATGTGATTAGTAGGATAATCTGATGTGTCCAAGTGTTCTAGGAAATCCAATTTGTCTTGATATACATCTGGGGTGTTAACCAAATAAATGAACGAGTCGGTATCCATATACATGAGTTTAAGATTTTCCATGCCATAATAGGGTAGCAGGACATCATAGTGGTGGGAATACATGAGAGTTTTTGAAATATCCAGTATACACATTCCAATATATATAGGCTTATTGAATACAATGTTACGTTTAGCCATGTGGAAAGCAGCTAGGTTAGGACCATAATTTGTTCTGTCGAAAAATGTCGGCTTTGCTATTAGCTTTTCAGCTTTTTTGCTGTCAGTCACAAGACGTATGTCTATTCTTTTACGGATATTTTCCATTGTTTTTCCAAAAATGGCATTGTTGAATAATTTGTACAGATTTTTTTTTCAAGATCATTTTTGGCTTGTTTTCGAAGGTTGTTATTAAAATCAACGTATGCCTTTAACCAAGGTCTTTGTTTAAACTTTAACAAACGATGAATTTTTATCAATTTTATTCCATGATCTAAAGCCTGTTTTAGTGCCATGTAGTGAACAACATATCGCCTTCGATTTCCAAGATGAGGAATTCGTTTTTTCAGAGACGAATCCTTGGGTTGTGTACACTCTGGTAGGAAAGGTAAATCGTTGTGTAGATCATGAAGGTCAGATGGGTAATCAACATCAACGTCTAGAATGTATCCCACAGGATCGTCTTCCTTTAGTTTTTCTAGATCAACAGTGTCTGGAGAAACCCACTGAAATCCACCATAAGGAAGGGAGTGGCACATAGCCCACCCGTATTGGTTGTTGGCATCATCATAGGTTATAAACTGCGATGGTTTCATAGGTTTCCATGTATTTATTGTTAGCTTCAGCATACCGATGAGACACCTGGCATATGCCTCCACGTATTCCAGACTCGATTAGAAGAATCTGATCGTAATCCTGTAGCAATTCCAGTTCAATTCCTGTGTAAAGGAGCATTGCCTCGAAACTTAAACCAGGCGAAGTAAAAAAGTGTGCAGCATCCACTCGGTGTGTTTCCAGTGTTTTGTTTCTAAACGTGTCAAAGCTGTCTGCAAGAAGGAGTACATCTGAAGTTAGGTAGAGGTCACTATATTCCCCTAGAGTTTTAATGTTGAACTGATTCCACACATTTTTGGCATGTTCATAGTCTTCTTTACTAATATCTTCTTGACTTAATTTGTTAAAGAATAGCTCTTTTGGAGGTAAACACGTTTCACTTAACTTTTCCCATGAATCAATGTAATCATAACAAAATACCCCTTTACGAGTCAT
The DNA here is from genome assembly GCA_946902985.2 of Meconema thalassinum. NCBI lineage: Eukaryota > Metazoa > Arthropoda > Insecta > Orthoptera > Tettigoniidae > Meconema > Meconema thalassinum. The sequence goes on from OX336395.1 coordinate 27,023,623, forward strand.
GAGCGTTGCATTTTCTTTTCCAAAGTACTTGCTTGTTTCAGGGTGTGATGTTAAGTTGGAAACTAAGTTTTCCAAACTATTCGGCATTAACCGAAACGTGTCCACAAATCGAAGCTTAACATTTCCTACATATTTGGTGAAGGAAATGTACTTTTCTTTGGAGTTAGCGATAACATCCACTCTCTCAGTAGTACATCCCAATTGCTTTACAATGAAATTTGCGTCGTAGCCACTCATATTATGTAAAAACACAGGAACGGGGTTACGTGTTTTACACCTCAAATTACAGTTATTGTGAGCACTTCCACGGTATTCCCCTGTAATATGGCAGTGGTCTCGAACTTTCCAGTCCTCTTTGGTAAATGGTTTTTGACACAAATAACAGGTTTCAGAACGTTGGAACTCTGCTTCTTGATCCTCAGTTAAGGAACATTTAAGCTGTAAAGGCGATCAATTTCATTAGCTATTGAGATCAAACAGTCCATAAACTTTTCTGCAGCGTCAGGTCCACGATAAATAACAGGTTGGCTTGGAAGATTTGTCTTTATGTGTTCCACAGCGGGTGATGGTTTAACGTATATACCAAAGCTCATAGGAACATGACTCTGGTATGGCACTGTATAACTTGCTTCAGGATTGGGCAAACATGTTTGATATGGTAAGAGTATACTTTCGAAATCTGCATAGATAACGTAAGGTATTCTTAGCATTTTTTCCAACATTTAAAAATTTGACAATGGGGTTTTTAATAGGCATTTCAACCCTAGCAATGTCATGCTGGACACACAAAGCTCTATGTTCTTTTAATTTTTCCATTCCTTGTTGTCCATATTGATTATCAAAGTGAGTAAAACACCGTTTACACGTATATATCTTATGTTCACGGCGGGTAATCTGATGTGCTACTAGTTTATCAAAATCTTTGATAAAGACGTAGTGGTTCTGTCCGGATAATGAACTTAGCAGAAGGAGGTCGCGATGGTCTTGCAGCTCTTGATCCACAACCTTTAGAGGGAACAGTTTATTGTCTTCTTCCAATCCAAATACATTAATGGATATATCGTTAGCTTTTTCAAATTTGGGAATGTCTGCTAGCGATGTAGGAAATGATATTGTTGAAAAATCATACTTGTTTTCCAGATCCTTGTATTTACTAATGCGTTTAGCATCAGTTTTTACCAGGTTTGCTAAAATGGCATACATAAAACACCTCTCATCCTTAAAGTTTTGAGGATTAATGCAGGCTTTTCTTGCTTGTATAGCTGCTGGTAATGGAATATATGTGCTGCCACGCAAGGGATTATACTTATTTATTTTTAATCGTACTCCTTCCACTGCTAACAAAGCCCAATTACTGCCTTTTAGCTCAGATTCCTCCATTTCCGTAGTTAACTTTGTAAATTGTGTTTCCAAGAAACTACTTAAGTCAGTTTCCAAAAATAGGGCCTGATTTCGTGTTTTAAAAGCACGATCTGTAATTTCATTGGTAGATGTATGAATGAATCTACATTCAGCCACAAGATTAACTTTTATCGACTTGTGCATTGATAGTTCTTTCTGCATAGCTTGCATTATTTGCTGTTTGGACTCTTTAAGGTATGAATTTAAATCCTTGCACGTATCGCAACGAATGAAATAGGATTTAAGTCGACCTTGAAAAGATGTCTCATATTCAATAAGTCCATTTTTGTCAGGGACCAATGACAGTAGGTAATGTTTTGTAGGTTCAGATTTTTGTCTTTTAGCTGCCGACACAACATTACAACATTCTTCATGACGACGTCCATTGTAGGCATTGTTGAATGTACTACCACAGGTCTTGCACTCATGAAATTCACCACACGATACTTCATGTCGCTTCCTATGATAGTCTCGAAGAAAAGTCTTTCCACACTCTTTACACATATAGCTAGGAATGGCTTCTTCCATTATGAATGTTGATTTCTGCAAACAGCTGCTTACTGCGTATCACAGGGCAAGAAGTTGGTCAGTGAGACGGTCTTTCACGATGTGAACACCGTGAGAGGTAGTAGTCAACTGGTGATATTCTTGTGAAGGGTCCTCTAATATACCCCTATTCTAGACCAACAGCTCTTTACAGCGTATGACAAGGCTGTAGACTGGACAGTGAGACGGTCTTTCACGATGTGAACACTGTAACAAGTAGTAGTCAACTGATTATATACTTGCTAAGGGTTCTCTAATATACAATAGTCAAGACCAACAGCTACTTACTGTGTAGTACAAGGCTGTACAATAGTTGTTTTGACAATCTTTCACGATGTGGTCACTGTGAATGGTGGTAGTCAACTGATGATATTCTTGATAAGGGTCCTCTAATGTACCCCTGGTTAAGGGTAACAGCTGCTCACTGCTTATGACAAGGCTAAAGACTGGTTGTTTCAACGGTCTTTCACAATGTAAACACTGCGACAGGTAGTAGTCAACTGAAAAAATTCTTACACCATACTCAAGGTTATCAGGTACTTACTGCATATCAAAAGGCTGTACACTCATGTGTTAGACAGTCTTTTTTTTTTGTTTGCTAAAGGCCCTCTATATTCCCTACACAAGGCTATACATGTTAGTTCTAATCACTTAGTAGTTAATTGTATAATAAATTTAAATACACAGCATATACGAGCACGTTTTCACTCGGTAAAACTTTACCAAATAGTCAAATGCAACACGCAAAGTATGTTGCCGCTATCTAGCGGTGACTATGAAAACTACTTGAATGACCAGCATGCTACCTAGCGCTCCATTTCAACACTCGCTCACTGAACGACCAGCATGCTATCTAGCGGTCGATAGCAATACTCCTCAACTACCAGCCTGCTATCTATCGGTCAATATGACAACTCACTCAACTACCAACATGCTACATGGCTTTTGGTCAGTTTTTTGTTGGCTTTTTTGGTCAGTTTTTTTGTTGGCTTTTTTGTTGGCTTTAGTTGGCTTTTGTTGGCTTTTGTTGGCTTTTTTGTTGGCTTTTGTTGGCTTTTGTAGTAGCTCTTTCATAGTTGCTCTTGCTTGTGGGGGGCTTATTATTTGGTCTTGGAAAGTATGACAGTCCTTTTTTATGGCTGCAAAATGCTTACAGCCATGTTTGTAAGCAGCAGCAACAACAACAACACACAAAATTCCAAAAAAAAGTACTCTAAGGTTTATCAATGACTCTCAACTCTTACACTTACCTCTATCCCATGCATAGTCAAAAAATTAGTGTATTTTTCAAATTTTTCAAAAAATATTTCGAAAGTAGGCTATGTCATTACTCTAAAAATCCTGAAAAGACATATGTTAACTCCAACACCTACCTCTATACAACTCTCAGTCCAAAAATAGTGTATTTTTCAAATTTTCCAAAACATGTTTCCGAAATGGGTTATATTTCCAAAATTAAAAAGTTAACAAAAATGTTTGTTTGACATAAATGAATGGCCTTTGCCTCCTCTACCACTGTACCAAGTCCCAGGTCTCCAGGACAAAAAATAAAATTTTTAAAAAGGGTTTTATTTCCAAAATTAGGAATTTTACAAACACATTTGTCTGACGTAAATCAATGGTCATTACCCCTCTACCCCCACACTAAGTCACATGTCTCTCGGACAACAAAAATAAAATTTTGAAAATTAGGAATTTTACAAAAACGTTTGTCTGACATAAATCAATGGTCTTTACCCCCTATATCCCCATACCAAGTCTCAGGTCTTTAGGTCAACAAAAATAAAATTTTGAAAATAGGCCATATTTCCAAAATTAGGAATTCTACAAAAAAGTTTGTTTGACGTAAATCAATGGTCTTTACCCCCTCTATTCCAACACCAAGTCTCAGGTCTCTAGGTCAACAAAAATAAAATTTGGAAAAAATGGTCACTATTTTGGAAACTAGGAATTCTACAAAAATGTTTGTATAACATAAATGTAAGGTCTCTATCTCCTCTACCTGTAAACCAAGTTCCAGGTCTGTATGACAAAAAATGAAAATAGTTCAACTGGGAAAGTAGAAGATTTTTCATAAAACTAAACATTCTAAAAAGTGTTCTATGGGCTTAAAAGAATGGCCTCTATGTCTTTTATTTTTTATAATAAAACTTTTTTATTTTTTACATTTTTTGAAAAAAGTTCAATTTTGAAATTTTTATATTTTGGAAACTAAAGAGTTAACAAAAACTTTTGTTTGACATAAATGACTGGCCCTGACCCCATCTACCACCAAAATAAATTTCAAGTCGCTAGGATAAAAAACTGTGCAGTAGGGGGGTAATGCCGATTCTAACGCACTCCAGAACCCTCCTCGACCCACTACTAAGCACTACTAAGCAGAATATTGGTGTACATGTTAGTTACATCGAAAGATACAAGCCTCATGCTAGGTTTCATTTGTAGGGTGTTCAGTGCTGTTACTAATTCCGTTGTGTTCTTTACAGAGTTGTTTTTGTCGTTGGAAAGGCGGCGTTTTAAGATTTTTAGTAACTCTTTGCTGATTTTGTAATTAGGCGCATTCCTACAATTGACTATTGGCCTCATTGGGCACTCATTTTTGTGTATTTTTGGTTGTCCCCTCAATGACGGTATTTTCGGGTTCATGTTTATTAGTTTTGATTTTTCAGCTTTGGTCAATATGCATTCTGTTTCTTTTAATACACTTTTTTTTAAATTTATTGGTGGGGTCTTTCGCTAATTCCTTGATTTCGTTGTTGTTTAGCAATTCGACTGTTTTTTCTATGTATTCTGTTTTGTTAAAAATTACTGTGGTATTTCCCTTACCTGCTTTTGTGATGATTAAGTCATGTTCTTTTATTTTTTGTTTCAATGACTATTTCTTTTAGTTGTTTGTTGTTTTGAGTGTAATTGTTTTCGCACTCTCGTTTGAGGATTTTTTTGGCTTCGTTGGTGGCAAGATTTTTGGTTAATTCCCATATAATCACCCCTAACAGACAAATCCCGGATTTTCATCACTATTTTAGAAGTTTACCTAACATTAGATATACCACATTTAACATACACCGACTGTTGCATTACCAACACTGCAACTAAATAATTGTACATATTGCCGGTCGGAGACTGGAAGCAGGTTGTGGATTTTCATTTGTATATATTTTTCACCTGTATTCTCAAACATAGATGTTATAGCCCAAGTGTAATGGATCTGATGATGATCGCTTGACGATCGAAACTGGTCATCCTAGTGTATTTAATAATCGTATGTAATTTATTTCAGGATCAGGGCATAACCCAGCTCTATTTGGGTACATTCGTGTTGACCGACTGAAAAGCACCAAACTTTTGTTTACTTAGGCAACACTGAAAAATAACTTCAAACCTCACAATATTGTACTAATATAAACAGCATACGTCAAAATATGTTGTGTATCAAACATACTTCCCGTATAAAAGATTATATGTTACCCTAAAAAGCTTAAAAAAATATACATTTCGATTAAAAATATGTAAAAATAATCCTGAATATGTTTATCAAATATTTTGGTGTATCTTGTGGCCGTAAATGTTACCAACAGCCCAAAAGAACCTTGATGTAAATATTTTAAATCGTGGGGTACTTATCATGTAAACGAAATCCAACTGTACAAAAAGAACTGAAAATTTAAAGGTATAATAATACATGACTACAATCATATTATAAAATGTGTTTTGTGCATAATAATGAGTGAACTGTGATTGATAATCATGCAAAGTTTTATGTATTTGTAAGATATAGTTTATAAGATATACATTTTGTTAACTCAGTAGAAATTGTCATGCGATAGGTGTACCTCCCCCCAAGCCGGAAGTAATATGCAAAATTTTATTCTTAAATATGTTAACCTCTTACACTCCAAGTTCAGCGTATATCCTACTAGCGGAGCCCCTGTTAAGCTGAGCAACCCAGTGGAATGCTAGGAAACCAATCCCAGTGGGAAGCTGGGTCAGTGAGCCGATTCATGCTCGGAGTTTCAAGGCTTAGAACCTTAATAGTCTACACACTTGTGTGATAAACTGTTAAACATGAAGTACAAAACTATCATAGACTGTACCCCAGGTGGTAACCAATCCAACTCCGCACATGACGGGGCATGTCGGCCATCGTATTCTGGGGAGCCTACACCTATACCTTCGTGTGACTCAGTTGGATCATAAAAGGAACATCACATATTTTGCTAAGATCAATATAAACTCCTTGATAAAGACCAGAACACTTAAACACACACTTGAAGTCCTGAATGACAAGCACATCCGTATAGGCAGCCCTACAAGAGACTAGGTTCCCTGATGAAGATGCTATGTAGGATATATGATATATAACGGCAAGCCAGGTAAGAGAGTTATAGACAACATACCCTTCCTGGGGACTGGCTTCGCAGTTCACCACAGTTGGATTAAAAGTGTTCCTGGCTTCTTTTCACTTAATGACAGGACATCAGTATTAGCCATCAAATGCAACAATGGGGGATACTCCCTGGTTAACGTCCATGCTCCTACTTACGACTCTAACACAAAAAAACAGAGGACACAGGCCAGTACTGGGATACCCTTGAAGAAGCCCTAGATAAGAAGCCGCATCACCACACAATTATACTGCTAGGAGAATTCAACGCCCAATTTGGCAAAGAACACAAATACCGGAAAATTGTTGGACGACACGCTGCTCATAAAAGTACCAACAAAAATGGGGAACGCTTAATCAGCCTGTGCACAATGTATGGACAACTCTTGATGTCCACGGCCTTCAAACATCTACCCAGGAAGGCCATGGCGTGGTGCAGCCCAGATTGACCACATTGCAATAGACAGACAACACAACTGTGACATCATGAATGTCAAGGTGCTAAGGGAAGCCATCATCGACTCTGATCACTACCTATCCCTGGTTACGACGAACCAGAAGCCGCTAAAAAGGCCAATGGTATGCCAGTGAAGAGCAAGAAGATCCCAAGATTTGATACTACTGAACTTAAAAATGACAGCACAATCTACCAAGAAAAACTGAACTATCATACCAAAACGAATAATACCACTAAAAGGTGCCCCGCCCCTTTAGAAACGCCATAATACAAACAGCTCAGGAGACAATCCCAAGAAGACCTAAGGGAAATAAGCACCAATGGTGGTCCAGCAAATGCGATGAGGCTATAGAGGCCAAACGACTGGCGTGGGTCAAATGGACCCAGAATAAGAATGAAGCCAATTTGCACGACTTTATTACGCAAGGGAAGACCATCATCAGAGGGGCAAACAGGAAACTAAACAATGAACTGATCAATCAAGTAGAAGACAATTTTCAGAGGAACAACTCTAGAGACCTATATAAGGGCCTCAAACAGCAAACGACCTCGTTTGCGCTCCCTACCTTACATATCCAAAGAGCAGAATGATCACTGTGCCTCAACAATATTGAACTACTAAATCCCTAGCCGACTACTTCCAGACACTCCTAAATGCCGAAGAACCGGCCGAACGACTCCCTGTTCATAAACCCACTAAGCCTCACACCGATTACACCCTTCCTTCAACATATGAAGAGGTAGAAGAGATCGTAAAACTCCTCAAGAACAACAACGCGTCTGGGGAAGAAGCAGAAATGCTAAAACTAGCCGGAGAACAATCCATCAGACGTTTCTACGCTATGATCCTGGACATATGGACTTGTGAGAGGCTCCCAGATGACTGGACGTCAGCCGTTATTCACTCAAACCACAAGCAAGGGAACAAAACAGATCCTGCAAATTACAAAAGTATATCAGTTTTAGCAGTCACTCATAAGATATTTTCCAAGATCTTAGAACGGCATGTAACGAGACAATTAGACATAGGAGAATACGAAGTAGGTTTCAGATCATCAAGGTCTTGTACTGATCAAATACAAAAGCTTAAGAACATCCTCTAAAACAGCATGAAACGAGCCAGAAAGTGGGTAGTCACCTTCGTTGACGTCCAGAAGGAATACGACACTGTAGATAGAACCACATTCTTCGGAATCCTAGGAGAACTGGTACTCAACGACAAAATCATGAGGTTGGTGAAAGTCACCTTTTGTAATACAACTTCCTGAGTAAAATTTCGAGGACAGCTCTTGGTGATTTTCCCAATCAAAACAGGGGTGAGACAAGGAGGTGGTATATCTTGGTACATCACTTAACTGTGATCTGAAAAAAATGTCAGGGAATGGACCAGAGACCTACCAGTCGGCACCGGATTAAGAATGGGTACCAAAGAAAATAACCTAAGGTTCCCTTGCGTAGCCTTCGCTGACGAACTGTCCTTGCTGGCAAACGACATGCAAGAGGCCACTACACAACACCAAGCACTGTACTCAATAGCGGCGAAAACGGGTCTGTTAATCAACATCGGAAAGACAAAGTTCATTACCAATATTCAAGAAGCTCCTAAAACCATGAGAGTCAGTGATATTAACTATATCAAGAGAGAGAAAGCAGTAAAATACCTTGGAGAATAGATCTCAGAAGATCTCAGTCAGATATTGGCTCTCGAACTAAGGAGGATCAAACTACACAGAGCATACTATTGTTGCAGAAAACTTTACGCCTCGAAACATCTGCCGATGAATGTCAAACTAAGACATTATAATGCAGTAGTCAATCAATCCTCTACGCAGCTGAGTACCTGCTTCTAACTAAGAAGACCCGTCTAAGGGCCCTCAATGTACAGGAAAGAAAATTCTAGTGGTAAATAGTGGGACCAAGAATCTTCCCAAATGAATGATGATGGTACAAATCAAATTGCGAACTCCACAAACACCAGGCAAACCTCACCGATGCCACCAGGACACGTCTGGCATTCTACGGCCACCTGTATAAAATGGACCACCACAGACTGTCTTATAAAATCTTTAAGGGAGCCAAGAAGAGTAAAGAAACTGGGTCCTTGTGAATCATACAAATTGAGAATGATCGTACTGAACGTAATATTCAGCAAGACACAATAAATGACAGGAATCGCTACCATATTGACAGTTCAATCCAGGCCTTTCCTCACATCCATGACAGAAGTTCATCACAACGCGTCCAGGAAATGGTCCGAGGTACGTAAGATACAGTTCAGCAAGGAAATGAGAGAATACTGGTCCAATAGAAAAGCTCAAGGTTTCAGCAAAACAGCAGTCGCCAAACAATCCACCAAAAACATCAGAAGTGGCATATAACAGCTAAAGCACAAGCACCGTGGTCTATAGGTAGCCCAAACGGCCGAAGAACAAGAAGATAGTGCTATTCCAATCACTCAGACTGATCTTTTACTAGTCTTCTAGATTTTCAACTTTCGGAACAAATGTTAAAATACCGTAGCTTAATTTAAGGTTTTTGCTAAACTAAACCTCTAGAGCCTGAGTGCCCTTACTGTATTTAAAAAAAAAATGATTTTAACATTCAAATGTGACTCTTAAATACTCCTCTGTGACTTATTTGCATTCGCATATGCTACATGAACATGGCTTCGGGCCGTAAAAAGTTAATATTTTGGAAATTCCCCAACTCTCTGATAAATATTGATTTCCCACATAGGGCCTCCGCGAGTTAAAATGGCACCGAAGCTTATGGACAGCACACTTCCGGTCCACGAATCTCCATTTGATCTTCGTTGGCAATGAATCGTCCGTGATTATTTTCATTATTTCGAATTTTGTTTTTAGGCGTTCAACTTATGAAATAAGAAGTAGAGGGTTGGCTTTTCTTGAATATTCCAGAGACAAGTGTCTCATTAACGAGTAATTAGTATAATTTCGCAAAAGAAACGACCATTAGTATTGCGCCCGTTGACGCATGTTTCCACAGCTAACAAAGACCAAGATCCATGCTGAAGGGTAACTGAACATACCCAGCGAGCGGTGGGAAGAAGCTGAAGCAAAATCGCTTATAATCATATTTTTATGCACTGTAGATATTCCATAAATCAACTATAATTTAAACAAAGTAATTCTGCTTATTTAAAATACAGCATACTTCGCAAATCAACGAAACTGTCAATTTACGCGGCTAATTCATATCCTAAGAGAACGCCATATTTAGTAACACCAGTTCCTACTTGTCATTGGATGAAGCAACATCGATGTGCATGTTGGAGCACAAGTAAAAGTATGTTCCGTAAAGGGAAACAATGTGACACGGAAAATCAATGTGTATTTGTCTAATGGACAGCCATCAGAGCATTATTTGACAATCTAATGATTGGACACGTTTATTAATACATAAACTGTGAAATATTTTTTATTCATGAAGTGAAATGATGGGCGTGTGTAACGCAAACTTTACGACCGCATGATCAAACCTCAGTGCTACATAAACTGTGAAATTGATAAACTGTATAAAATCTAGAAGTATATTTTGTTTGTTTGCCAGATTTATAGTAATTTTTGGTTTAATATTTTATGTAAATATTAGTGAAAAAGTCACGTGTGAGTGTCGCACAAGCGATAAGTTAACGCCAGCGGCGGAGTGAAAATGGGCAATTTATTACCGCACATTAGCATCATCGAGTGCAAGTTTTCCTTAAACATGTGTAATATTATCACCAACGCTAACATTACGATCCTGCTAAAACATGAGATCTACGTTATGGCAATCGATTTCTAAATCATGCGTGGGGAATTGGCAGCGAAAGATGACCGGATACAATGAGGAGATGAACTAATCCCATATAAGAGACCGCTTATAACAGCTCATGGCGGGTCTCGAACCAAGGTCACTGCATCTGTAAGTCAGATCATGTATTAGTAGCGTCTTGTAACGAGTTGGAAACAGTAGATTTAATTTAATTTGGTTTCATTTCTTTAAGTGCACACCGCAGGCAGCTATTATAAGAACGCGTGTGGAAAGTAATAGTTTTGTAATGTCCATTTCCTATCATTTCAAAACAGTTATTATCAACTTTTATTTTGTCAAGCTGATGACAAAGAAACTAGTTTTGGCAGATGTAAAATCAAGGCCAAGGTTACAAGCCAAACCAGTCCACAGCACACTCAATTTGATGCAGTGCATTATTTATTTATTCAGAAGGCTGTGCCATTCCTAGTATTATAACATCGGAATGCAGTCCCGTTATTCATTTGTTTGGCCAGATTAATACTTGAAAACAGATTTATTTCTTTACAAGAAGCCAGACAGACCATGAGAGATACAATATTATGTAACCAAAAGAACATAGGTTCGACCTCATTCAGGGAAGAGGCAATTCTATAAATGCACAATCACACACTTTAGATTGTATCAGAAGCCTTCGTGTTAATTCAAAGCGTTGTCAGGATGTGTTTTCTGTACACATAACCTTTATGACCAGCATTTAAAACGTGTATAATTCAGGAATCCACACTTAAAGTAATTAACATTATTAGAGTATTATATGAGTCGTGATGGTAGATTAATACCTCCAACATTGTTATTGTGGTTATACCGGTGGTAATGAACTATTTGCAGTCGTACCTAAGCGAGGGGGCCTGGATTGATGAATCCGTAATAAGTGTGAAGTAATTGGTGGAGACACAGGATGTCTAATAATGATGAAGTATTGGTGAAGACACAGGGTGTCTACTAAACTATTAAGTTATTTTGCTTAAGTTGGATACACACGTTACCTGAGTACACTGAATGCTATTTAAAGGTCCATAAACTGAACAACTATACTGTGAAGAATAAATAATTTTGTGAAGCTTTAATAATCAAACATAGGATTTTGTAAAACTAAACAAATCTCATAATTCCCCCTGAACTTAAATAAGATAATACATACTAAAAATAACATATTTTCTGGACCGAATGTTAACGCTTAGTTATTGTTAAACCATTTTAGAAACATTTTGATACACTTTCACATGAATAGTCGACAACCAATTGGTGATGTGATAAAATGTAGCACACACATCAGATTGGTAGCAATATGAGTCGATGTAATTGTTTAATTACCATCGCATTTGCAGGCTTTCCTATTTTCCTACTTTCTTAACACTTTGAAACTATAACCATTTGTTACAAACAGTAACAAATCGAGTACGCAGGCAGTGCCAATTTCACACCCATAGGAGTGCTGAATTATTGTATGCATTTGTGTTGTATTAGCATAGCTCTTTTTTTATTCAGCAACGTTGTGCACATAGCTTGATTTTCTTTGTAATAAACGCGTCTCGTTTATTAATTAACGATATTTAGGACTAGCTAAACCCGTAATTTAAAGATAAATGTTCTTAGTCGAATTTTGTATTAGGACCATGAGAGTAATTTAGAACTTGATTAGGACTTTTTTATATTTTCTTTCAGGGCAGAATAGTATCGGACTAGCCGTTTGGAACTCTCATGCTAGGCTAGGGATCTATTCTGAATACAAATTTATTCGTGATTTTAACATAAGACTGACCTCTCTTTCTTGCTTAGTTTTCTTATCGATGCATTCCTCTGAGCTGGTTAAAGATTGAACCTCACCAATTCCCGATACCCCCGAGTGCAGACCTTTGTGCATTACCAGCCTATGAATGTATTGTCCCCTATACTTGAGTGTTAACTGGAAGAGGGTCTCGGAAGGGTCATTTGAAACCGGTAGCTCCCCGAAACTTTCGGCCAGCGGGCACAGTATAAACATGTTAAAGGTACCACCTGATCAATCCTTTTATTAAATATGATCATTGTGTGGTCATTTGTGGGACCTGTTTCGAGGCCACATTATAAATTTTGGCCCCTTCATCGGCCGATATGAAAGAATCCTTAGATATTTAAATTTGTATCGTGCTATTTAGCTATGTTACCCTCACACGCTTCATTGACTTTAGAACTTAAAAGGTTCATTCTGGTTCCTTGTTGATAAACTAATTAGTATTACCAGTTCTAAAATCAATGAAGCGAGCCAGGCTAACTTAGCTAAAAAAGAACCATACAAATTTAGAGATCTAAAGAGTCTTTCATATCGGCAGATAAAGGGCCAAAACTAATAATTAGGCTCGAAACATGTCCCACTAATAACCACACAGTGATCATATTTAATATAAGTATAGGTCAGGCGGAACATTTAACGTGTTTATACTAATTAGTTTACCAAAACGGAACCAGAATTAACGTTTTAAGTTCTAAAATTACGAAACGACTCTAACTAACAGTTTGCCTAAAAAGTGTGCGATTTGCACATTTCAAACGCAAGAGGTCTAACATACGTTAGACTACAATTGTATTAAACTGGTACCAATTAAATATGTTATATGTTAGCATATTATAATTATTTGCTATCCGTTTTTTATATTGGTATAGTATGCATTAACTTGACCCGTTTAAATGTTAAAACGTGATGAAATGAGTTATGGGCCATTCGCCGTACCGGAGCAAACTCTCCTTCACATCTGCTTTATCAAATTCTTTTCCTGGGAAATATTTCTTGGCATGGCTTTATAAGTATGCGTCCTTGCCGTTATGCGATAACATGCGAGTCTTCGTAAGCCACCTACAAGCGAATTTGGCCTCGCATGTGCTACATCAGTTTGGCTTCTCGCCGGTATTCGTAAAAAGGTGAGATTTCAAATGCCCTGTTTGAGTAAAGATGCCTATACATATGCTGAATGAATGCGTGAATATTTGAGACTATAAACGATTCGTCCGTGAATACTTAGCAAAACATAATACTGCATGTCTAAGGCTCCTGGCCGGTATGCGTTAACAGGTGAGATTTTAAATGTTGTTTCTGGACAAACACGGCTTCACATATGCCGCATGAGTAAATAATTTCACTAGTATGCGTTAAGATGTTCGACTTCCATCATTTTTTTTTCCGAATAAACTTGGTTTTACATATGCTGCATGAATAAGCTTTTCACAAGTACTCAGTAACATATGAGACCACAAATGCCCTCCCAGGGTAAACCTCGCTTCACATATGCTACTTGAATAACGCTTCTCACCATTATTCAATAACATGTGCTGCATTAATTGTTCTTTCCGAGAAAACTGGGCTTCACTTAGCCACATTAAGAAGGCTTATCACCATTATGCGTTAACATGTGAGACTTCAATTGTCCTCCCTGAGCAAACTTGGCTTAACATATACTACATGATTAGCACTTCTCATCAGTACGCTGTAACATGTGCGGCGTTAATACATCTCTCCGATTATATTTGGCTTCACATACGCTACATGAAAAAAGTCTTCTCACCAGTATGCAATAACATGTACGGCTTCAATTATTAATTCCGCGAAAACGTGGCTACACAAACAGTGCATATCTAAGAATTCTGGCCGGTATACGTAAACATGTGCGGCTTCAATTGTCCTTTCCACGCAAACATGGCTTCACATATGCTGCATGAATAAGGCTGATAACCAGTTTGCATTAACATATGAGTCTTCAAATATCCTTTCCAAGGAAACTTAGCTTCATATATGTTGCATGATTAAGGCTTATCACCAGTATGCGTAAGCATATGACTCTTCACGTTTCCTCCCTCAGCAAAGTTGGCTTCACATATGCTACGTGGATAAGGCTCTTCAACAGTACGCGTAAGCACATGACTCTTCAAGTGTCCTTCCTGAGTAAACTTGGCTTCACATATACTGCATGAATACGGCTTATCACCAGTATGCGTAAGCATGTGCCTGTTCAATTGTTCTCCCTGAGCCAACTTAGCTTCACATATGCTGCATGGATAAGGCTTATCACCAGTATGCCTTAACATATAAGTCTTCAAATAGCCTTTCGAATAAATTTAGTTTCACACATGTTGCATGAACAAGGCCTATCACCAGTATGCCTTAACATATGAGTCTTCAAATTAACTTTTCGAGTAAACTTAGCTTCACATATGTTGCATGAATAAGGCTTATCACCAGTATGCTTTAACATATGAGTCTTCAAATATCCTTTCCGAGTAAACCTACCTTCACATATGTTGCATGAATAAGGCTTGTCACCAGAATGCGTGAGCATATGACTTTTCAATTCTCCACCCTGAGCATATTTGGCATCACATATACCGCATGAATACGGCTTATGACCAGTATGCATAAGCACATGCCTCTTCAAGTTTCCTTCCAGAGCAAACTTGGCTTCACATAAGCTACATGAAAAAGGCTTATCACCAGTATGCGTAAGCATGTGACTCATCAAGTGTCCTCTCCGAGCAAACTTGGCTTCACACATGCCGCATGAATAAGGCTTACCACCAGTATGCGTAAGCATGTGACGCTTCAAGTCGCTTCCCTGAGCAAAGTTGGCTTCACATAGGCTACATGAATAAGGCTTATCACGAGTATGAGTAAGCATGTGACTCTTCAAGTGTCCTTTCCGAGCAAACTTGGCTTCACACATGCCGCATGAATATGGCTTATCACCAGTATGCGTAAGCATGTGACGCTTCAAGTTGCTTCCCTGAGCAAAGTTGGCTTCACATAGGCTACATGAATAGGGCTTCTCACCAGTATGCGTAAACATGTGACTCCTCAAATGTCCTCCCTGATTAAACTTGGTTTCACATATGCTACATGAATAAGGCTCCTCACCAGTATGCGTTAACATGTGCCGCTTTAATTGTAACTTGCGAGCAAACTTAGCTTCACATATGCTACATGGGTTACGTCCCTCGTCAGTATGAGTTATCGTGTGTTTCTTCAAAAGCAACACGGATGCAAATTTGAATTTGCATATGTCACATGAGAATTGCCTCTGGTTGCTGTGGGTTAACAGTATCTCAATAGAATTTGCCTTCAAGGCAACTTTGGCGCCACATGTGCTACGTGAGTATGCTTTCTTGCCGGTATGCGTTGAGTTGGGTGTGTTCGAATTTCCGGTACCAACAAACTGGGCTTCACCTATGCAACGTGAGCAAGGCTTCGCGCCGCTGTCGATTAGCAGGTGGGTCTTCATGTGTTGTGTGATTTTATTCCCTTTTCCAGATACAGTTGGAGTCGAAAGTCCTCCAGTATTACATAATGCATAAATGTTCCCCACAACAGGATTCGAAGTATTTGGACATATTACCCTGAAATCATTGGTATAAATGTATTGCACTGCGCTATTAGTTCTATTGCATTATCTGAAAATAGCGAATACAACTTTCAATTTCCACAGATCTAACTAATGAAATGATGACACTGGCAACAATGAAAATGATTCGGGCTCAAAAATAGTTAATTTTTTGTATGTCACTCGCTGAGTTCAAATATCACCATTAAAATGACAGATTAGCTCTTGCTTGAAGATAAAATGACACTTCATTTTTTAGAGTCAACATTTTCAGTTTGGGGGAAATTCGGGGGATATTTTGTTTTGCGAGTTGGCACACCTGTCAAATTACAACAAACAAACTTTCTTCAGCTGTTTGTAAGTTATAAACATAGATATTGTTGCTGTGACTGTGCATTTCATATTGTTTCTGCTGTAATTAATACAGAAATTCAGGTTTAGCAGTGCTTTTAAAGTGTAAATTTTGTCAACATGCCACGAAAATGTCTAAATAAAGTGAATAATTTTTGTTACATTTGTGGTGAAATAACATTTTCGTCACAGAAACGCAAGCTGACTGCTCTTGTGAAGACTGCCTGTCACTATTATTTCGGTATGAAAGTAGGTGACCAGGAGAAGTCATGGGCTCCACATATATGTTGCAGCGCTTGTTCAGTTACACTGCGAGAATGGCTGAAAAATAACAAACCATCGCTGGCTTTTGCAATGCCTATGGTTTGGCGGGAGCCTAGAAACCATACAGATGACTGCAATTTCTGCTTGACTCCACCTATAAAGGCAGGATTGTCTATGAAGAAAAGAAGAACAGTTCAATACCCAAATATTCCATCTGCCATTCGACCCATTCCACATTTAGATAGTTTACCAGTTCCTATTTCACCCAAAAATTGTGTATTTGAAGTAGACAATGAAGACAGTGCGGGACAAGAAGGAGAAGAAGAAGAATCCAACAAGCCTATCTCATCCCGTGATCCTGATTTTGAAGAATTAGATGATAAGCCGCACAAACTGACTCAAGCGGAATTAAGTGATCTCATTAGAGACCTTGACTCGTCAGAGGAGAAGGCAGAAATTCTAGGGTATAGACTAAAGCAATGGAATCATCTGGAACATGATGTTAGTGTCTCACAGTACAGAAAACGTCACAGGGATCTGCATCCCTTTTTTTGAAAAGAAAAACAATCTTGTTGTTTGCTGCAACATTAATGGCTTGATGAAATGTTTGAATTTGTACCATGATCCAACGGAATGGAGGCTATTCATAGACTCCTCAATGCTTAGTTCGAAAGCTGTATTAATCCACAATAGCAACAGTCTTCCTTCTATTCCTGTTGGTCATGCAGTTCACATGAAGGAGACTTACGCAAATATGACACCCGCCTTGGACTCAATCAAATATCATGAACACAAGTTGATAATCTGTGGTGGTCTAAAAGCCATTGCTATTCTCTCAGGAATGCAACTGGGGTACAAAAAATATTGCTGATTTTTATGTATGTGGAACAGCAGGGATAGGAAATCACATTATATTCCAGCAGACTGGCCTGCAATAAATCTTAACCCTAGCGAGAAAAATGTCGTAACAGTCTCTCTCGTGGACACAAAAGATGTTCTTCTTCCGCCCCTGCATATCAAGCTGGGTATGATGAAACATTTTGTCACAGGTATGAACTAAGAAGGACAAGCCTTTAAGTACGTAAGAGAGAAATTTCCTAAATTCAGTGATGCCAAAGTTAAGGAAGGTATTTTTGTCGGGCCACAAATTCGAGAACATGTTACGGATCCAGCATTTGACCAAGTTTTGGAGGGCAAAGAAAAGGAAGCTTGGGAATCCTTCAAGGAATTATTCATGGATTTTTAGGCAACAAACGAGATAATAACTACACTCAGTTGGTGACAGTGCTCCTGCAAAATTGCCATCAACTTGGATGCACCATGTCCCTTAAAATCCATATTCTCCACTCCCACCTAGAATTTTTCCCTCCTAGTTGTGGAGCAGTCAGTGATGAACACGGAGAACGATTCCATCAGGATATTTCTGTTATGGAACAAAGATATCAGGGCCGTTGTAATGAAGCAATGATTGCGGATTACTGCTGGACTTTGTGTAGGGGTGCTCCGGAAATCACTTGCAAGAGACTAGCTAAAAGACGATAATCTGATGAAGCCACCACGCGATTCTCTTCAGATCCAACCAACTGCAAGATATTCCTGCATCAATTTAGAACTCTTAGAATGTAACTGCCATTTAAAAATAAATTAAATGCACTTTCAATGTCGGTGGCATATGCAATTAAAATGTATCGTTTTCTCTTAATCCATTAAACGGAAATACTTCCACCTATTGGGTATCACAGAAACTAGAGTTAAGAAAAATTATTCATTGCCATATTCGATTTTATCAACCCAAAATTAGTAAGAATTGACTCATGATATGCAAGGAACATTCAAAAATTTATTTTTTGTTGCCCAGAGTAATTAGAGCATCATTCATTACAATCACTAAAACAAAGATATTTTAAAATAACTCATATATTGTGCGGAGTCATATTGGAGTATTAGGAGTCATAGCTTTTATGGATATATCCATGTGTTTCAAGAAGACAGTGAGGACAATGAAAAATAAGAAACAAGAGAGAAACATTTGCGGAGTAGAGGTTGTGTTTTATTCATGAGTAATGCAGTTCAGCTGTTGTGTAGTATTTGAGTTTACAAAAGAAATCTCCCTAAAATCCCACAATTTGGGGGCTCGTCCGGGATAGAGAACTAATGGATGACCAAGAACATGCCAAAATAGTGATACGGCGGTATATTTATTTAGCGTTTGGCATGGTACATCTAAATAATTACAAGCTAAGGAACACTTTAAACATATAGTGTACATTAGCATTTAAAAGAACAATAAATATTAATATCAATTTTGTTGAGGAGACATATAAACAGATAAATTGTTAATTTTTTTTTTTTCAGATTAACGAAGTATTATTTAAAATTGAAATCCAATCAAGAGCAGGCTGCGTTGCATCATGCAAGTCTTTCAGGTTTCCATTATGTGCTCGAAGGCTGCAGTCCTTCACAATATGTTGGATGGTCTGTTTTTCATATCCACAGTCGCACTGAGGTAGAGGAAGCCTTATTCCGCTTGTATAAGCTGCCTGTGCAGACCTCATGTCTCGTTCGAATCCTGTTGAACGATTTCCATGTATGGCGTGGTAGTTCCATGCAAGCTGGTTTCTTGATAGGATCAATGAAGTTTTTATATTTCTCACGGAATAAATTATTCCATACCTCAGACCATTTGTTGTCAATCTGAAAATTATTTAACTGTAGAGATACCGCTGTTAGGATTGGTGGTCGGTGGGATTTCAAGCGATTTATCATTACTGTTTGTTTGGCAGAATGAATAGGAAGCTGTGAAGTGGAGAGTATCTTTTGATATTCCTCAGGAGAGGGTTTTGTCTATGCAAGTCAGGTGGTGCAATGTGACTTAGAGGTGAGAGCCAGTACAGAGGAGTGGTCCTGATGCAAGCTGATATTATCCTCATCTCCGAATTCAATTGTACATCAATCTGATTCACATGTGGACTGTTAAGCCACACCGGTGCACAGTATTCATCAACTGAATAGACAAGTCCTAAAGCAGAAGATCGTAATGTTGTTGCAGTAGCTCGTCATGTGGTTCCACATAACTTCTGCAAGAAGTCATTGCGTGATCTTAGTTTTGCTGCAGTGTTCTGCAAGTGCTTCTTGAAGGACAAAGTTCTATCGAGAGTAACGCCTAAATATTTTGAAACATTTTGATGATGGAGGACTTTCTCATTAAAGACGACATTCAGCTTTGTATTTGCCAACCTGTTGTTTAAGTGGAAACAACGAGCTTCAATCTTACTAGGATTCGGTGATAATCTCCATTTCTGAAGTATTGATTCATAATGCATAGATCTGAGGAAAGAATCTGTTTGCTTTTCGTAAGAGTTCTTTGTTGAGTTGTCAATGGCAGGTCATCCGCATAAATGAATTTTCTCGATTGCGTCATAGAGAGATTTGATGTGTACAAGTTAAAGAGCACTGGAGCTAAAAGGGATCCTTGTGGGAGTCCATTGGTCAGTTTCATTTGGTTACTTATTTGGTCCCAACAACCACTTGGAAATATCTTTCAGACAGCATATGTTTATAAGCTTGTTCATAATTTGACATGGTATGATACGCATCAGTTTGTAGAGTAATCCATCCTTCCATACCAAGTCATAGGCTGCTGTAAGGTCACCAAAAGCAACAGTTGTATTAAGTTGATTTTGACACCATGCTTCTATATGAGTGGTGAGACTTAGTACTTTATCTGTGCAGCTTCTACTTGGTTTCAAGCCTGCTTGTTCACAGGTGTTACTTAATGAATATTCGAACCAATTCGGTTAAGGATGAGTCTTTCCAGAAGTTTGTAGCAACAGCTTAGGAGAGCTATCGGTCGATAGCTATCTGGTTTATCCTTTGGCTTACCAGGTTTCTATACAGCTATGACTTTCGTTTTCTTGAAAGCGTTTGGTAGTTTGCCAGTGATCATTATATTAGAAAAGAAAGCAGCAAGCCATTTACGAGTCTTGTTCCCTCAATTGACAAGGAATTCAGGATGAATGCCATCAAACCCTGGTGATTTGCCTGTTTTAATATCCTTAATTGCTGTATTAATCTCAGCTAGTGTGAAGCCATTGGAATATTCTGACCGGTGGATTGCATTTTGCTAGAGGTTGGTTAGTTCTTTCTTAACGTTTCTTGTAAGTTGCTTATGCGACGGTGCCCTGGACAAATAAATTATTATACTGGCTATAAGATCTGGTGTTACATGTGGATCATAACGGTTAGGTGGGGAACATCCTCCCAATGTCCTCAGCAGGCTCCACGTTCCTCTGCTGGATCTTGATAAGTCTAAGTACTCTGTCTTTTGTAGCCATGTCTCTCTGCGAGCTTTATCTAAGCTCTGTAACAATTCGGTAGCAATTTTATGATCATTGGTGGATATTTAAGACTGGTATAGTTCTTCACGATCCGTGTTCCATCCTGGAATGTACTCTTTGCGAAATCCTCTTGGCATGCACATTTTTGCCGTAGATAAGACAGCTTCTACAAATCATTCATACTTTTCACTCACAGGGGGGATCCACGTAATAACTTTATCAAGTTCACTGGATAACTTGCTCCAGTAAGATTTTCTAATTTTCTTGGTTTTGGAATGGATCTCATTATAGGTATTTGAATTCCTATTTTAACTAAAACTGGCCGATGTTGGCTATTTGGAATATTCCCAAGAACAGTATTTACTGTTGCAAGTGGTTGACTTTTAGAGATCTGACTAACAAAAAGAAAGGTCAGGGTTTTAGTCTTTCTTCTAGGCCCTTTGTCCTTTGAGTTAAATACTAGACTAAGGTTGTTAGATTCAACCCAATTAACAATTCTTTCACCATTCTCATCTTCATTGTAATTCCACATAGTATGGTGGCTATTTAAGTCTTCGATGTATATGCTAGGATGAGGTGGAGTTGGGATCACTTCAGCAGACCAGTTTACTGCAGGTGGCTTGTAAACATGTGTTATTGTAATGTTGTCAATTTTTATCACGATAATGTGAACATTTTCTGAGGTGTCCACAGAAATCAAATTTGCATTTTCAATATTGTTGCGTATGTAAGTAGCACAGCCGTAAGTATGGTGATAAGTTGCTCCTAAGAATTCATATCTCGCAACACGCCCCCTTTATTTTAAAATTTCCTCATTATCTATATGTGTTTCCTGTATAACAGCTACATCCACATTTTTTCAAGGATATTCGGGAGAGATATTGCTATTTAGATCAACTAAGTCCTTCAAAATTAATTTGCATGATTCGTAAGTTGTAACCAAGATGTCTTACTTGTCGTAGCTGACGAAGACCAATGTAAGTAGACTGAAATTCGTTGCCATTGTTGTCTAAATAAACGACGTTATAGAAGAAAGAAGACGAACATTGTAAAAGTAAATGACGCCGATGTTTAACTACGATGAATGTTGACAATTACGTGTAAGTTAACGAGGCAAGTTTTGAGTAAATACGCCAATTGCAATCAAGAATCAAAATATTAGGAGATCAAAGAATAATCCATTTCCACTGCACCTGTGTCTGCAGTTACATAACTGCATAAGTTTATATATAGTAACGAAGGCAATCGACAGAACCGTAAAAGGTAACGAGGGTTCAAAGAATTTCATTTTTCGGAAGGTTCCACTGAATATGACGATAAGGTTAAGTATGCTCTTGACAATTTTGCTGAACGTGATTTGAATACAGTATGCAATGTGCTTACGTTTGGGGTTTGAGGGAGATAAAGAGAAGCTAGTGAAGGGTATTTTAAGACATGTCATTAAAATAGAATTGCTATCAAACCTCGAGTACAACGGGGATGATAAAGACGATGACGATGATTAGGATGAAGAAAGTGACGACAGAGATGATGAATACGATGTCCAGTGCAGTTCACGCTTGGAAGCTAGCGGGAATTCAAGTCAGCACACTAGCAATAAGAAGAAAATAATATACAAGACAGAAACATCAGCAGAAGACCATTCCTCATTTGAAAACGGGAAAATTCAGGCCGCAAATTTGCGCTAACATTTCGAGATGTGGAAGATTCTATTTGCACCATTGATGGTAAAGGAGATTGTACAGTCAGAAAATGGATTATGAAATTTTATGAAACAGCTGTTCTGATGGGATGGGACGACATCAGAAGTTGGTATTTGCTAAGAAAACATTTTCTGGTCTAGCAAAACTATTCATTCAAAGTGAAACTGGTTTAACAACATGGAAGAAATTAAAGGCCGCGTTAATAGAAGAGTTTGATGTCAAGATGAGCAGTTCAGAAGTACATAGACTACTGACTAGGCGGAAGAAGAAGAAGAAAGAAGAAACATTTCAAGGGTACCTGCTTGTAAAGGAAGAGATTGCACATCGAGGTGAAGTTGATGATGACTCCCTGGTACAGTACATTTTCGATGTATGGTATAGAAGACGACTCTGAGAGTAAATTGATTTCGTATGGGGCCAAGAATTTCAAGACTTTTAAGAAAAAGCCGCGAGACTATGAGTTCATAGGTGAAAGACGGAACACAAGGGTTTTGAAGAAAGATGAAACACAGATACCTATTTCGATAGACAAGACTACTGGAGCTGTTGAAGAAAAACACAAAGCACAGAGATGATTCAACTGCGGTGAAGCTGGCCATAAATCGTCGAGTTGCCATTACAAAGACAGTCTGAAATGTTATAAATGTAATAAATTTGGTCATAAGTCGGTGGAGTGCAAGACAATAGATGGTAAGGCAGGTAAACACATTAACGAAACCTGCACCTTCCCGGCTCACCACTAAATAAAGGATTGCTAGTACCACGATAAATGCCTCAGTAGATGAGGAAGAAGCGTTACTTTAATCCATGAAGACATCTATGCAGATTTAGGAGCTCCTCCACTAAGAAATACTGACCTTATCCTTACAAGTTTTCGAAAGAATTATGTCGTACCTAAAGGCTACTTCCACACCGATGTATTTATTGATGATGAAGCATTTGAGGTTGACATTTATCTTGTGACTCATGGTACAATGAAGATGCTGGCAATAATTGGAAGTGATGTTCTACAACAAGGATATGTAGTGATAAATCAAAATGGCAACGAATTTCCAAGCCAAAATCAGATATATTTCTCATGCAGATCAATGTTGATAAAGAGCAGCCATAAGATATAGGTGAGTCTACAAGTGATGACTACAAGAAACATGTAGTAGAAATGATTTCCTCCTATGAACCTGCGAAAACGAAAAGTTCGAAGTGGAGTTGATCATTACGCTTAAGAATTAGCATCCAGTTTTCAGTAGACCACGACGACTCGCACCTGCAGAAAAAGATGCTGATGACGACCAAGTGAAGAAAAGGCTAATAGGCATCATTGAATCAAGTTCTTCAGAATACGCTAGTCCTGTAGTGGTTGTGTGCAAGAAAGATGGCTCTCCTCGTTTGTATATTGACTATCGTAAAATAAATATGATCATCCTAAAGGATCGGTACCCGCTGCCGCTCATTGAAGATATCTTAGATAGGTTGCAAGGAGCAAGAGTATTCAGTACACTAGATTTAAACAATGGATTTTTCCATGTGCCAGAGGGGTCGCAAAGTAGAAAATATACCGATTTTGTCAATCAAGCCGGTCAATTCCAGTTCCGAAAAGCACCATTAGGTCTATGTAACTCACCAGCAGTGTTCCAACGTTTCATTAACTGTGTTTTACGATAATTGGTGATTCATTAACTTATGTTAATGGATGCCTTAATAACTCCAGCTAAAGATGAAACAGAGGCATTTCACCGCTTGAATACGCTGCTAGAGGTAGATAAAGATTATGGCGTTGAACTGAACAGAGAAAAAGGCCATCTACTGAAGAGGAAGGTTGAGTTCTTGGGACACGTGGAAGAGGATGGACGACTCATCCGTCACCAAAGAAAACTAATACTGTAAAGAAATTTCCGGAAACAAGAAATGTGAAGCAAGTGCAATCTTTGCTTGGCTTAAATGGATACTTCAGGAAGTTCATAACAGAACACTCAGTTACTGTGAGACCTTTAAGCAATTTGCTGAAGAAGGATGAAGCATTTCAATTTTCTACAAAACAGAGAATTTCCTTTGAGAATTGAAGGAAGCTTTATCAAAGAATCCTGTTTTAAGCATCTGCAATTCTTCATACGAGTCCGAACTTCATGCTGATGCAAGTAAGCTTGGATACGGAGCCGTGCTGATGCAGAGATCACCTGAGTATGATCAACTGCATCATGTACATTACATGAGCAAAAGGACAACACCACAATAGGAAAAATATCACAGTTATCAGCTAGAAGTCTTAGTCATCTTTGTTACATTGAAGAAGATTCGAGTGCATCTTCAGGGAAGAGATTTCAGGATAATCCCAGATTGTGTTTCTTTCCAAAAGACGATGCATAAGAAAGATCTAACACCTACGGTTGCGAGATTGGCTTTGATGTTTGAGGAGTACAGATATACCACCGAAGAAAGAAGTGGAACGAGGATGCGACATTTCGATGCTCTGAGTCGCCATACTGTCTTATAAGCAGTTCCTGATTCTTTGGTTGTCCGAGTTAGGAAAGTACTCCATGATGATGAAGATCTTAACGCCATCAAGGATATATGCCAGGAGAGATCTTACAAGGTTTTTATGATTCGAGATGACATATTTTTCAAATTTAGAAAGGGTCATGAAGTATTAGTTGTACCAAAAGCGATGCAACATGAAATTATTAAAAGTGTCCACGAGAGAGGTAATTTCTCTGAGAGGAGAACAGAAGAAAATCCTAAGTGTCATATCAAATTGTGTAAATTGTCTCTTAATTAACAGAAAGACTGAAAACAGGAAATATTTCTGCATCCTTTGTGCAAGGAAAGTGTGCCATTACATACACATCACGTAGATCATATTGGACCATTGGAATCAAGTTATAAAGGATATCGTCACATATTTTCAGTTGTTGATAGTGTTAGAAAGTTTAACTGGCTATACCCAAGAAAGTTCACCACTGCGAAAGAAGTCACAGCCAGATTTGAAGCACATAAGTAAATCTTTTAAAACCCTGTAGATATAATATCTGACCGAGGATCAGCCTTCAAATCTCACGAGTTTGAAGACGATTGCAAAATAGAAAACATTAAACATGTGCTCATTACAACTGGATTACCACGATCGAATGGTCAAGTAGAGATAATCAACTCTCTGATTACTTCCGTTCTAGCAAAGCTTGCAATATCTGATCCGACAAGCTGGTACAAGCATGTTGAGGCTGTGCAACAGGCCATTAACTCCACATACAATAGAAGTATTAGAAGGACGCCATTTGAACTATTGACAGGAGTCAGAATGAGACACAAGACCGACTTAAGGATCGCTGAGCTCATTCATGAAGAACTACTACTAGAAGAATTTGAAGGAAAAAGAGAAAATCTGAGGAAAGATGAAAACAGCAGATTCTCAAAGTCCAGCAAGAAAATAAGAAGTCTTTCAATAGACATCGCGGATCGGATAGACAGTACCTGCTGGGAGACATCGTGGCCATAAAGCGTACCCAGACAGGACCCTCACTCAAAGTAAGAAAGACATTTCTTGGACCTTATCGTGTAGGTAAAGTGAAACTCCAGGTCGCTTTTTGACGTGTGTCGGGAAGGTGAACATTAGGGTCCCAAACAAACCTCAAGCTGTGCGGAATACATGAAGCCATGGACTGAAGGTTATGTGTCATCCAGGACAGATGAACAGTAGGATGGCCGAATATAAGAGTGTTTCAAGAAGGCAATGAGGACAATAAAAACGAAGAAACAAGAGGAAAGCGTTTGCGGAGTAGATGTTGTGTTGTATTCATGTGAGTTGCAGTTCGGCTGTTGTGTAGTATTGATTTTTTAAATAGATAAATATCTCCCTAAAATCCCACACGAGCAGAGTGGTTCAACAACCCATTACTATTTAGTTTTATGATACCCGACTAACATTACAATTCTCCTGATGGTCGATATTTATCTGCGCCCTTCCAGTGTGAGAGCAATGTAAACTAAACCATGGGCCCAGCAAGGGAAAAGCGACCATAATCACTTCCGCGCCAAATACTAAGGACCTGTGATGGCTCCGAAATGTGCAGGTGTTCGCTTAACCCACGGCTACCTCGATCACATCACCTAGCCACGTGCGTTTCCACTGCATTGTGGGTAGCGGAAACATTACGTTATGGAACTATAAGAATTAGGAATATTGTAATGTTCTCGCGGTTATGGGCTGTTCTCAATGCAACGTGCACTTTTAACACTCAAACTGGCATTTCATTGGCATCTGTGGATTAATCAGTGAGGTGTTTACACTGGTATGATTAATATACCCTCATTCACAAATTGGTATTGCTTTCAAGCTAAAAATCAGAGTTTTATGTAGCTACCATTGGCTGGAATTTACCCAGTGAAATGTTTCGCAAGTGTATTTTCACCATCGTAGCCAATTTAAGGATATTAGTTGCCTCAAAGAACAACCAGTTACTAGGTGGAAAAGATGATGATGATGATGATAATTGTTGTTTTAAAGGGCCTAACATCTAGGTTATCGGCCCCTAGGAAAAGAAGATCCAAAGTTTTCATTAATTCAAATTCCACGTCAGTAGGACTAATAGTTCATCAGCCATGAGCCAATACACATAAGACTTCATTTAGCTATTCTCAGCGGCGTCAATATTTGAGGTTTCTTTTTAAACTTTAGGGGCTTGGAAATCATGATCATCACATTCTCGTGTTCTAGTGTGTGTTTAAATTTGTCTATTAACCTATGTTATTAAGGTGTCCGCAGTAGTTTGTGTATTTGTAACTGAAGGAAGGAGTGTTAAGGAGGTGGCAGTGGTCTTAAATTTCGAAGCATCCCAGCATTTTATCTGGAG
Organism: Meconema thalassinum; assembly: GCA_946902985.2. NCBI lineage: Eukaryota > Metazoa > Arthropoda > Insecta > Orthoptera > Tettigoniidae > Meconema > Meconema thalassinum. The sequence continues at coordinate 27,051,071 of OX336395.1, forward strand.
TAGAAATGGGATGCCATGGAAAACCACTTCCAGGAAGGTTGGTCTCGAGTAGATGATATAGATTTGAAAATCAATTCCACAAAAATGCCAACACACTTTATTTTGTATAAAATAATCCTACCTGAAAATTCATTCAGCAGGCGCTTATTCATTTAGTAAATTTCGTTTCTGAGAATTTCAAATTCTCTCTTATCATATCTTTACAAAGAAAAGTCATGATAACAATGGCATTAACTCAATACCATAAGGGGTTCCTCATCGGTAGATCAATTAATACTGTTTTAAGTTTGTCGAAGGTAAGACTGAGGAATGAGGTAACAGAGGTCTTTGACGGGATACGTACGGTGGCCCGAATGAGTCTGATTATCCCTTTAAACCAAGGTGGTGACATTTCGAACGCTTGATACCCTGAATATACAGAGTAACTTGCTTTCGTGCTACAGATCATTATGTCGTCGTCCAACCTGGCTACGTACCATCGGATAAAAATGGTCCTTTTCAGGACCAAATAAAAATCACAGTCAGTCTGAAAGACTAGACGTTGTATAATTTCAAATGACGCATGCTACAAATGCTACACATGTTAGAAAGGCTCAGGAGGGCTTTCCGCTTTGCTCGAAGCCCCAGGACTCTTTCAACAGACTGCATTACCCGTTAACTTAGGCTTCCCGCGCGGGCACCTCTTTAAGGGTCACGGAAGAAATGTGTTTCTTGTACTTGTATTAGAGATGTGTTTGGTTGAATAAAGCGTAAATTGTGTACTTTTTGATAGCGGTTTTGTGGCTCATCATCCCAGGCAAGCCCGCGGAAACCGTTGCCTCCCTGTCAGAATGATCATTTGGCCGTAAATTTGAATTAGTGTAAGGATGTAGTATGAGTGTCCAGATTTAGACAATGGCCTACTCCATGAAGGGGTCATGACTATGCCTTATATGTTTGTTTAATGAATAGTGTATCTGAAATAAGGAAAGAATACTGATTTACAGATTTGTGGAGTGAGTTTCTGATTTTTAAATAGAGTTTATGAAATTTATGGTAAAGGTGAAGGAGAGGTGAACATGATTAGACAATAGCCTACTCCATGAAGGAGTCATGACTATGCCTTCTGTGTCTGTTTAAAGTATAGAGTAACTGAAATGAGGGAAGTTTACTGATTTTGGTGTTTGTAGAATGTAATTTTCGATTTTAATTTGGGTTTTCGTGAAGCTTGTTGCGGAGTTGTTATTTCTCTGAAAAGGAGTGTTTTTGCCCCAGGCAGGCTTGTGTTCGATCTGGCTAGACTAGTGTAATGGTAGAGAGTTGGGAGATGAGTTGTAGAACCTGGGAGCGAGCAGTGGCGGGCTGAACAGTAGAGGGGGGTGGGGAGGGGGATATTATTTCTTTGTGAGAGTAGGGATGGAATATTGGGACTGGTTAGATGCTTTGCTCTGACATCCTGCACACCTCTTTAGGAGGCACCCTGTATTCTTATATGGCATCTTGTTTATCTCTTTAGAAGTCACCCTGTATTCTTGTGTTCGCTTCGCTCAAAGCCCCAGGTCGCTCGACGCCAGGCCTCTTTCAACAGACTCCAATAATCATTAGCGTCTGTTTCTCGCTCCCCGCGTGAGCATGACGTCACGTTCCCGCGCAGCTGCATGACGTCACTTCCCGCGCGGCTGCATGACGTCACGTCCGTGTCCGTAACGCATAACGGTGGACCCCAACCATAACGACGAAGTCGACAAGATCATTTGAAATGATAAAAATCTCTGGTTGGAACAGGTACGTAAGTGGCCATAGTACATCCACTGTAATAAACCTGTACCAGCCAGCAGGCAGCTTACCTGACGCAACACCTTAGCTACTGCTGATAGTGAATCTATTCGTAGCCCCCATAGACACTTGTCCAAACGTACGGTGGTCTTATTCAGAGCTGTGATTGTTTAAAACAAGCATTATAGTAATGTTGAGGTTATTGAAATAACACTACCGCTAATGATTTCTACTACATTCGCGAGCATGAACTCGACGGTAAAGTTCTACTAAGGCCGTAAAGCAGCAGGTAATAATGTTTTAAGGATGACTATGATATACGCGTTAGTTCGGTTGCCTACCCCCACCCACAAAAAATAAGGGGCTGGTGAACCACTCTGTATGTGTAATCCATATCAATTTCAATAATTGCTGATAATGGGCAAAGGGCAATTATTTCCACAGACTCATCTTATATCCCAAAAGTCAGCCTAGTCTTTAATCAGTTCAATAACAGAAGTTATTGAATGATTACGGATATTGTGTCCTGATTCACACTTCCAGGGCGAGTGTATAACTTATTTTTCTCCCACATTATGTCGCTTTAACAGAATGGCTGTGCCAGGCTATAATGATTATTAAATGGAATCCGGGCAACTGAACACCAGCTGACTATTTGCTCGTACATGCTATGTTCCCTACCGAATAGTAATTTGGGATTTATGGTGGATATGCAGGCAGTGTGGCTCACTGTTGAATACATCGCAAATGAATGGTTACCACTATTTAAGGGCAAATAAATTGTGTGGAGATGAGTGGTTACTTTTATGTTCCAAGAAAAAATGAGATACTTTAAATAACTGTGGCTTGTTATAATGTACAGAAAGTGGAAACCCATAAAGATTAACCACAAAACATAGGGCACATTGATCCAACTCTTGGCTCACCACTAAATGAGAACCGTCTAACCTCGTACAGTACCAGGGAACATTAAATATATTTAAACCCACTACTTCGAATTAATTTCATAATATCTCGACCTGTACTTAGACTTCAACAAATTCACAATTTGTACACTGTTATTTAAAACTAATTACCGATGTGTAACGTTCAAAGTTTAAAATATCTGGCCAAGTTTCTCAAATGTTTGTCAACCTGGCACTACATTCTGAAAGTGGTGGAATTGTGTAAGAGATTTCATTTCATGTACAAACCATCAGCTTGTTTATGTAAATTCGTACATGCCCGCGCAACGTTGAGGTGAGTTTTCACATAGGCGGTGTATATGCTGTGTGACAGAAATACATTGATTTATTTATTTGAATCATCATCCATCAGAAAGGTTTTACGCCGCCCTTCTTGTAGCCCATTCCTGAGCTAATCATTCCATATCCACATAACTACCGCACCCTGCATCCGAAGCAACCCATTTACAATATTCTACATTGGTTATCGCTTAGAGTTCTTGTCCTCGACCTATCCTTCCATAACAAGTGTAAGTTTGCTATTCTTGTTACCTCAATATGCGCCATACAAAACTATATATTGTCTTCAACTTTCCTTCCTTACAAGTCCTAATACTCTTTATCTGGTACTTCACCTACCAGTTCATTATTCACTTCTCTCCTACTCCATATTCAAATATTTCTATTTTCCTCTTTGCTAGAGCACAAACAGTCCAAGTTCACTATCCGTTTAGCGCCACGCTCCAGACAAAGGCTTCAAGAATGACTTGTTATTAACTAGAGCCAGTGCTTGATTTGTAAAAAAAAAGAGGTTCCGGTACTGTGGGCTACCGGATGGTGGTGAGAGGGGGCTGAGGGGGAATATTGAAATATAGAGTTCTAAGAACGACATTTTTACGCTTTTCTGAACACTTTTAAAAATTAATCACTGGACAAAATAGCAATCTAATTATAATTGCAATTTTAATTTAAATTGAGGCTGCTGTAGCAACATTTTTCTTACCATAGCCGTTGGCCTTTATTGCATTTTAATGTGGGGCAACTAGGCTACCATTCAAACAATGTACATTAATTCAATTTCATTTTTTACGTAATTTAAAAAATTAGGTACAATTCGGTTTGAAAATACACCCAAGTTCACCAACAATCATCTATTTCTTGTTTTATAACTTTTTCTTTACAGTTTTGTGAAATAATTATCCAGTAAAAGACTAAGTTGACCTTCACTGACAACTAACATTCCACAATTCTAAATATTATGTTTTATAATCGACTTTTCCCCCGATCAGAGGTTTCGATACGGCGTACCGGTGCGTACCGTCACAAATCTAGCCCTGCCTAGACCTATATTTCATGTCAGAAGATGTCAACCCTAACTTTATATCTCATATGCTTTGTGCATATTGGGCCCAATTTGGAGTCACCAACGTCCTTTAGCGTTTCAACCGCCAAACTTTACCAATAGTTTTTATATCTTCCTGCAGAATTCCATTTATTCTGTTCCATATAAAATTATTCTAAAATGAATACTGTCCTCAGCATCTAGTACACAACGTTAAGTAACTCATTCATATCCTCTGGTGAACAGGCTATGATGGCAATGTCGTCAGTAAGTCACTGAGTCGAAATTACTTTACCTTGGTCCTCTAATTCTACTTTAACTTTCATTCTCGTTTCATTCGTAACTTGCTAAATGTATAGATTAAACATTACTAGTGATAAAATTCAGCCTTACTTTACATGTTTCTAAATACCAGTCTCACTTCCATGTCCACCGAGTCTAATAACTATGGTTGCAGACAATCTTCCATCCCTGGATATTATGCCAATAATTTTCATACTGTCAACAATTTACACCAATCAGCATTATCACCGGATTTTTAAGAATAATTATTCCACAAAATTTTTCTTCTTATTCTTTATTCTCTCTTCAAAAAATAACTATAATTCTTAATACAGCTCTCCTTATTCCTAAGATTTTGCTTAAGCAAAACAGCCTTCATCTAACTTGACTTCTATTTAGAAACTTGAAACGGTGTGATATGCTCCAGGAATATACGCTTAGACGAATTTCGCACCCATGCTGGGTTTTCTTTAACTTTTCTGCCTTTTTGTCCTTTTATTTCGTGAAAACCATCAACAGAGATTTTTGTGTCATTTTGCCCTCCTATTGTGCCGTTGTTTATTTCTTGTTTTAGTATGTTACAGAGAACGAGACGCCTTTCCCCCTGTTTAACAGAAACCTCCAGCTTCTTCTTGGTGAGCCACCTAGCGGCGCCTTTCTGAACTCTCTCGTCCCATGCGACTGGCGTGGGAACTCGTTGTCAACTCATTCCAAAGAGATGGCAGCCTACACGCTCCTACGTTCCTTGGACTTTGCGTCAAGGAAGAAATTTGTGAATTTGAATTATTTGTATTGTGTACTTGTTGGTACGTGTTACGTCACCTCCTTTCTCCTCCGTACTCCTCCCTCCTTGCTCTCCACTTGGGAGCTCTACGAGCTTGTAAGTCGTCTTAGTGCCGCCAGAAAAGCTACCAGAGCACTCTCCGAGGTGCAGTAGCCAAGCCCGACATTTTCTGACGGTCAAGTAAGCGCCACAGACTACAACGCCTGCCGCAATGCAATAATAGGTCACTCATTAGTTTAACTTAGCTATTTTAATACTAAGCTATTGGATTTTTGACTAGCCGGCTAGATCTCATTTTGTGATGACAACGTATCATTACGTGATGTTTGACAAAACGTTTTGCCTTCGCGAGAGCTCATGCTAAATCTGAAATTATAACTATTGGTCGGGCGCAACGAGGGATTCACTTTCTTCATCTCTACTTTGTCAAATTCAAAACTGGACAACGTGGGAATTTTAAACATTACTCTGTCAAATGCCAATAATTGGGCAAACCGTGGGACTAACTCTGTACTCCATTTAATCTAGGCAATCTCTTCTCGAAAGTTCATCCAGTGTATTCGTCAGATTCAAAGTCAGTGATGGACATTTTGTGAAATCCTTTTAACTCCGTTTAATGGGTTAACTCTGCTCATGCCCTAGATTTACACCTCAAGCAATTTCTTCAAAGGAGAAAACTGTTAATATTCTGAAACTATGCAAATTGTAACCCGGAAATAATTCACCACGTTAATCAGTGACATTTTTTTATGGAGAGGCTCTACCCTGAAACGCTTAAGTGCTTCGTGCCTGAAAATAGTCTGGCTTGCAGGTAACAGTGTTGCGCATACATAAATACATGCATGAACACAGTGAATAAGCCCTAAATTCCCCCTTTGAACCCCACTAACAATCAACTACGTAATTTAAGTAATCTGTTTGTATTTTTTTGTAATTCTGAGGTTACATCCGAGTGATGCCCATTTGTTGGGTACTATTTTTGTAGATAGAGATGGTGAAGTATAAATTAATATAAAATTAAATGCATCATGTGACCATAAATTCATCAAGTGTATTAAACAAATGTTGTATGTGCCAACAAATTATTAGGGTGTTCAATTTTCTAATTATTTGTTTGTTTAATTATCTTATCTTATCTTATATACAGTATATATATATATAAAAGGATGTTCGTTTGTTCGTCTTTTATGCGTTCATAAACCATTCATCCAATTGCGATCAAATTTTGGTGAATTATTGTAAACACTTCCGGGATGGTTATAGGCATAGATAATCCAATTTACAATAGATAGCACGCGAGGAGTTTAAACAAATGAGTGTTGGCGATGAGTTCATATAGGATACAATTCATCCGATTGCCATCAAATTTTGTTGAGTTGTTGTGCACACATCCGGAAGAGTTATCAGCATAGTAAATCCAATTTCCAATATATGGCGCGCGAGTAGCTTCAACAAAACGGCGTGCGTTTGTTTCAACAAAGTCCCACATGCGTTCATATACCATTCATTCCATTGCGATGAAACTTGGGTGAGATGTTGTGTACACTTCAGGGAAGGTTTCTGGCTTAGTAAATCCACTTAACAATAGATAGCGCACGAGTAGATTCAACAAATGAGCGACGACGCGTGAAGCGTTTCAACAAAGTCCCGTATGCGTTCATATACCATTCGTCCGATAGCGATGAAACTTGGGTAAGAGGTTGCTTACACTCCAGGCAAAGTTTCTGTCTTAGTAAATCCACCTTACAATAGGTAGCGCATTAGTAGATTAAACAAATGAACGACGACTCGCGAAGCATATCCTCAAAGTCCCATATACGTTCCTATACTATTCGTCCAATAGCGATGAAACTTGGGTAAGATGTTGTGAAAACTTCGGGGAAGGTTTGTGGCTTAGTAAATCCACTTTACAATATGTATCGCACAAGTAGATTAAACAAATGAGCGACGAAGCGCGAAGTGTTTCAGCAAAGTCCCGTATGCATTCATATACTATTCGTCCGATAGCGATGAAACTTGGTGAGTTGTTGTGTATACTCCAAGGAAGGTTTAAGGCTAAGTATATCAATTCTACATTAGGTAGCGCACGAGTAGATTCAACAAATGAGCGAAGACGCTCGAAGCGTTTCAAAAAAGTCCCGTAAGCGTTCATATACAATTCGTCCGATAGCGATGAAACTTGGTTGAGATGTTGTGTACACTTCCGGGAAGGTTTCTGGCTTAGTAAATCCACTTTATAATAGGTGGCGCACGAGTGGATTCAACAAATGAGCGACGGCACGTGAATCGTTACAACAACGTCCCGTAAGCGTTCATATATCATTCATGCGATTGCAATGGAACTTGGAATTTCCACTCCCACGAATATTTCTGATTTTGTAAATCCATTTTACAATTGGTAGCGCACGAGTAGATTCAAATAATGAGCGATAGTGCGTGAATCGTTTCAACAAAGTCCCGTATGCGTTCATAGAGTCTACCATTCATCCGATTGTGATAAAACATTGGTGAGTTGAGTATAGTCCTGCGAAGGATTATGAATTAGTAAATCCGTTTTTCAATGGGTGGCGCATAAGTAGATTCAACAAATGAGTGATGGCACGCGAATCGTTTAAACAAAATCCCGTATGCGTTCATATACCATTCATCCGATTGCGATGAAACTTTGATGAGTTGTTGTGTACAAGCCAGGGAAGGTTTTCGACTTAGAAAATCCATTTTACAATAGGTAGCGTACGAGTATATTCAACAAATGTGTGACGGCGCTCGAATCGTTTCAACAAAGTCCCGTATGCGTTTATATACCATTAATTACATTGCAATGAAACGTAGGTGAGTTGTTGAGCACGCTCCCATGAATGTTTCTGAGATAGTAAATACATTTTGCAATAGTTTAGAAGTGGTTAACGGAAACAGAAAAAAATATTGGGAATCCAAAAGCACTTCATCAAACAAAGTCACAACGCCAACACCTTCTTTGATTGGCATTGCAAAGCATGCCGGGTACAGCTAGTAGCCTATATATATAAAAAAGAAAGATCGTTTGTTCGTCTTTTATGCATTCTTGTTCTTGTTCACACTTCCAGAATGATTATAGACATAGTAAATCCAATTTACAATAGATAGCACGCGAGTAGTTTAAACTTATGAGTGTTGGCGATGGGTTCATATAGCCTAAGCTTCATCCGATTGTGACCAAATTTTGATGGGTTGTTGTGCACACTCCCGGAAAGTTATAGGCATAGTTAATCTCATTTAAAATAGATAGCGCGCGAGTAGCTTCAACAAAATGGCGTGCCATTCGTTTCAAAAAAATCCTACATGCGTTCATATAATAATCAACCCATTGCGATGAAACTCGGGTGAGATGTTGTGTACACATCAGGGAAGGTTTTGAGTTAGTAAACACATTTTACAATAGGCAGGTTCCTGGCTTAGTAAATCCATTTTGCAATTCGTAGCGCACGATTCAACAAAAGGGTAAAGTCGCACGAAGAATTTCAACAAAGTCCCGTATGCATTCACATACCATTTGTCCGATAGTGATGAAACTAGGGTGACATGCTATGTACACTCCAGGGAAGGTTTTGAGTTAGTAAACACATTTTACAATAGGCAAGGCACGAGTAGATTCAACAAATGAGTGACGACGCGCGAAGGATTTCAACAAAGTCCCGTATGCGCTCATATACCAGTCATCCGATTGCGATGAAACTATGATGAGTTGTTGCGTACACGCCAAGGAAGGTTTTGAGTTAGTAAGTCCATTTGACAATAATTAGCGTACGAATAGATTCAACAAATGAGCGACGGCACGCGAATTGTTTCAACGAAGTCTCGTAAGCGTTCATTTACCATTCCTCTGATTGCGATGAAACTTTGGTGAATCGTTGAGTACACTCCAGGGAAGGTTTTGAGTTAGTAAACACATTTTACAATAGGCAAGGCACGAGTAGATTCAACAAATGAGTGACGACGCGCGAAGGATTTCAACAAAGTCCCGTATGCGCTCATATACCAATCAACCGATTGCGATGAAACTATGATGAGTTGTTGTGTACACGCCAAGGAAGGTTTTGAGTTAGTAAATCCATTTTACAATAATTAGCGAACGAATAGATTCAACAAATGAGCGACGGCACGCGAATTGTTTCAACGAAGTCTCGTAAGCGTTTATTTACCATTCCTCTGATTGCGATGAAACTTTGGTGAATCGTTGAGTACACTCCAGGGAAGTTTGCTGGCTTTGTAAATCCATTTTACAAAAGGAATCGTACGAGTAGATTCAACAAATGAGTGACGGCGCGCGAATCGTTTAAAGAAGATCCCGTATGCGTTCATATGGCATTCATCCGCTTGCGATGGAACTTTGATGAATTGTTGTGTACACGCCAGGGAAGGTTTTGAGTTAGTAAATCCATTTTACAATAGGTAGCGCACGAGTAGCTTCAACAAATGAGCGACGGCACGCGAATCGTTTCAACAAAGTCCCGTATGCGTTCATATACCATTCATGGAATGCTATGAAACTTTGATGAGTTGTTGTGTACACTTACATGAAGGTTACTAACTTAGTAAATCCATTCCACAGTTGGTAGCACACGAGTAGACTCAACAAATCAGTGACAGCGTACGAATCGTTAAAAAAAAACATATGCGTTCATAATGCCATTGATCCGATTGCGATGAAACTTTGATGAGTTGTTGTGTACTGTCCCCGTTTACCTGGATAGTAGGCTGTCAGATATCCGCCCCCTCAATCGGATTGCCAATTATCAATCGCACCGGCACAGTTACATCAATGAAAATGGCACTGACAGATACTATCGAGATAAGAGCACAGAAGTTCACAGGAAATCATTGTGGAACACACCAAAATAGACGGGGGTTCATACGTACCGTTACTTACCTCTTAATTATCTCGGGGTTTGAGTTGACAACAGGATCACTAAAAGTCTGTTCACACAATAACCTCCACCATGACATTTAAAAATGAGCCAGAACGAAGACGAGAACCTTGAACTGTACAAAAGCTTTATTTCTAATAAAGGGTATGATTTTGATAACACAACACAATCAACGTGGCTATCAGTAGCCCAAGTCAATCTGACTACGTCCTCCAGTAGGACTTGCAAAAATTATCATACAACATGATATAAAACATTTTAGCTCCCTTGAGCTCAAAATAACGTAATATTCATAACACTATTGGATTGGAAAAGGACATCAGGGTGTGACATATATATAGAGCATTTGGTTTCCTTTTAATAAACATGAGAATGGTATTTATAGTCGCAAGGCCGGAGTGTGGACGACCTCACTCTCAGTGAACCAGATGTTGGCCCAGCTGCGAGCTACCCTCGAACCTGTTGCATACTGGTCAAATGCACTCCCTTCTCACATGCTGTGTTACGTAACATACAGCTTGCTCTCTCAAACTTTTATCTGTCTACAAGACAGATCACATTATATTTACGCAAATCTTTCAAGTACTTTGCTCACATCCTATTGGATCATTATGTTAATTCCATAAACTTGTTAAGTTCAATCCAAATGTTTAATTAGCTCTTAAATGTTTATAACAAAATCACATAAATTATTTATAACAATTAGAAATTATTTATAATATTTGTCAAAGACAATAAAAATATTATAAGCACGCCTTTAACATCACTCTCGTTCCATATTATTTTCAAAAATATTTACAGCAATTATTTACAATATTAACATTTAAATTGTTTAAATTATTAATTTAATAAATACATTGACCACATGTTCATTCGGTTGGTAATTTTCATAATCGTGTTAAATATAATCGACCAATGAAGGTTAGTTATACATATAAATGTCACAATCTGGTTTAATAAAGGTTTTAATAATGATTTGTGACGGCAACCTTCATTCAAAATCTTATCTCAAATTCTTTCAAAACTCGTGTTAATTATAACAGTAATTCACTTGATTTATTTTTAACGAACTATGACAATCTTATTCCAGCGGAAAATCCTTCGCTAACAAGTTAATGCACAATCTGCATTAAAAATATGCCCAAAATCATCATATATTAATCTATATGGTATTAAACTTCCACATAACTTACAAAACTTCCACAAATAATTCTTTAACATTTATTCCTGTGGGAACTTCCTTCATATTCAAGGGCATTATACCTCAGCGACTTTCAACACGCGCTGCACTAGCGATTATACATTCATAGTTCCACTTAAAAATTTTTATAATCATTACTTGTTTCAAAACTGTTTTTCATTTAACCTTCGTGGATTTCATTCATGAACCGAAATGAAGTCAAAACTTGCCAATCACAAACAAATTTAATAGTGAATACGCTTATATACGTCTGTCTGGTCCATCAAAATTTAAGATTAACATCTTAAAAGAAATTGTAGTATAAAAATACTATCATCAAATAAAGTGCGACTAAAATGCAAAGTAGTCGAATAGAATCCAATTAGACTGGGGAATGCAAACATCGTTATATAAATCTCTAATTGAGAAAAAACTCCTAACACAAGTTCTAGACTTTAATGCATTCAATAATTCATTATTAAAGTTACTCTTTCACAAAAGTGTCTATAATGCAATGTTCATTCATAACTGACGATAAATGTCTGTGTTGCAATCAATACAAATAACGACTAGTATTTCCAAGATCGTCGACGACGTAAGAGATTTTAACGCTCTAAAATCAATTAATTGTTCTTCCTTCTTGATGATGACAGAAAATTGGTCAAAGTAATTAAACTGGGGTAGAATTACTTTAATAAAATGACACGCTGTCTGAATTTAAATCTGCCATAAAAATCATTAACTTACAGTCAAATCGTGACTACAAAAATATTAATTACTGAAAATTCTAAATATCAGTCTCAACTGATCCAAAATCGTTAACTATGCCCATGACATAACAATGTCTTAATAAATCGTCGAAAAATGCAAAACTCATCAAGGTGTACTGAGAATAAGAATCTCAACAAGAAAATAGGGCAAAAATACATGAGGATAAAAATATGGGAAAAATGGTTGCTCAAACATCATTAATAAACTCAAATACAATAAACGTTCACGACTACCTTATCTGCCGATTGACGTTCCAGAGGAAAATTCCCCAAAGAAGACTGCTGATGGATCCATTTCACCACGTTAAAGCTGAGCTCCATCCTCGAAACAGGAAATAGCACCCTCAGAGAATCGAACTGCTTCCTTCTCCGTGAATCGCTCTGCTCCTCGAAGACGAATAGACATCCTTCCGGCAATAATCTTCTTTGTGAGTCGGGATATCCCTGACCTCTCTTGAAAAATTCCCTGAAGTTCCAGTAGACAATCGCCATGAAGTTTTGTAGAAATTTCCGAAGAAATTATTCATATTCAGAGTATGAAATTGTTTCTATGGCTGTTGGATGGTATTCAGCCTTTAATTACGAAACATGGGTGTAGATGGTATTCACCGCATGTTCGCTTGTGTGGAATAGCAATTAGCGAAGTTCCATGTCGCTATCTTACTCCGTTGAAGTATGTCCCAATTGCAATAAGCTCCTTAGCCCTCCATCTGCTCTTCGGTTGTAGTGTCAGAAGAACAAACTGCCGTATTCAATTGCTCCATTATACTGTATCGTTGTGTAACCAAGTAATCTGAAGTCTTTCTATTCCACTCGCAGCGTTAGCCTTGCGTTGATTCTGGCTATACAAAAGTGCTTCTCTTGTGGCGAGATAATCACTTTTGTCAGTCGTATAAAACTGCTAATATCTTTTAAACTAATCGGTCGAAATTGTTCAGCTTTTCTCTATTACTGCATGTAGCACTGCACAATACAATTAGCTTATCGGTGACCGCTAACTGTTCGAAGCTAAACTTGTAGAAGCTTTCTAAGGTCCGTTTCAACTTCACCTAGTTTGACTTGGATCTCGTTAATATAGTGGCCTCGCCACGCGTTATAAAGACGATTCTTTTCACTGCTGTTCACTTCGACGTCTCACTATAATGAATGTATAAGAAAAGAACTTTCACAAATATACTTCGATGCTCTGAGAATGAGATCTCAGAATGATCAGAGAACGAAAAAAGCTCCTCTCTTCTGCGCAAGCCCTTTTATTAACTTCACGAGGGGCGTTACCATCCCATCCAAAGCGTGGTACTGCGTCATCGCTCAAAGTTCCAACTTCGTTAATACATGACGGATTTTCAAAATTCAAAAACTGAAAATAAATTTCACCAAAATTCCAAATCAATGCTTTTACTGCAAATGGATTTCCACAATTCTGCATTCCAAAAGTAATAAAAATACCATAGTTTTAGCAATCTCCGTCTTCCTTTAAACTATCGTTCATTGGTTCATGCCTCTCCTCCAATAGCATAGTTTCTTCCTCAGCCGAATTCCTCGTTTCCCGCGACTGCGTCGTACATCTTGGAACATTCTCGACTAAATGCTGACGTCACTGAGAATCTCAGCTCAAGTAGCCTGCTGGCATAACATTTACGTCATCCGTGCTTACGTCATGACTACCCACGTCATAACTATGACAGCCATAACTCTAATTATAATTTCAAATATAGCCACCATGGTCTCTACATAATTCAATTACGGGGGCAGTACACTTACGTGAAGGTTTCTAACTTAGTAAATCCATTTCACAGTAGGTAGCGTACGAATCGTTTAAACAAAATTCAATATGAATTCATATGCCATGCATCAGATTGCGATGAAACATTGGTGAGTTGTTCTGCACACTCCCACGAATGTTCCTAAATTAGTTAAACCACGGAAATTGAAAAAAGTATTGTGTATCCAAAAGCACTTCAAGAAACAAAATAACAACGCCGACACTTTCTTTGATTAGCATTGCAACGCATGCCGGGTACAGCTTATATATATATATATATATATATATATATATATATATATATATATATATGTTCGTTTGCTCGTCTTTTATGCGTTCTTAAACCATTCATCCGATTGCGATCAATTTTGGTGAGTTGTTGTGCACCCTTCCGGGATGGTTATAGGCATAGTTGATACAATTTACGATAGCGCAAGAGTAGTTTAAACAAATGAGTGTTGGCGATGCGTTCATTCATAAACCATTCATCCGATTCCGATCAAATTTTGATGAGTTTTTGTGCACACTCAGGAAGGTTATAGGCATAGTGAATCCAATTTACAATAGATAGCGCACGAGTAGTATAAACAAATGGGTGTTGGCGATGCGTTCTTATCGAACTCATCCCATTGCGATGAAACCTGGGTGGGATGTTGCGTACACTCCAGGCAAGGTTTCTTGCTTAGTAAATCCATGTTACAATAGGCAGAGCACGAGTAGATTCAACAAATGAGCGACTACGCACGAAGCGTTTCAACAAAGTCCCACATCCGTTCATATAGGGCTACTTTTCGTCCGAAAGCGATGAACTTGGGTGAGAAGTTGTGTAAACTTCAGGAAAGGATTCTGGCTTTGTAAATCCACTTTTCAATAGGCATCGCACAAGTAGATTAAATAAATGAACGACGACGCGCGAAGTGTTTCAACAAAGTCCCGTATGCGTTCATATACCGTTCGTCCGATAGCGATGAAACTAGGGTGAGTTGAGTTGTTGTGTACACCCCAGGGAAGGTTTCAGACTTAGTAAATCCTTTTGACAATAGGTAGCGCACAAGTAGATTAAACAAATGAACGACAGCGCGTGAATCTTTTCAACAAAGTCCCGTATACGTTCGTATACCAGTCATCCGATTGCGATAAAACTTTGGTGAGTTGAGTACAGCCCTGCGAAGGTTTATAAATTAGCAAATCCGTTTTTCAATGGGCGGCGCACAAGTAGATTCAACAAATGAGTGACGGCCCACGAAGCGTTTAAACAAAATCCCGTATGCGTTCATATGCCATTCATCCGATTGCGTTGAAATCTTGATAAGTTGTTGTGTACACGCCTGGGAAGGTTTTCGCCTTTGTGATTCCATTTGACAATAGGTAGCGTACGAGTATATTCAACAAATGGGCGACGGCGCTCGAATCATTTCATCAAAGACCTATATGAGTTCATATACCATTCATTTCATTGCGATGAAATGTTGGTGAGTTGTTGAGCACGCTTCCATGAATGTTTCTGAGATAGTAAATCAATTGTTTTATAGTTAAGATGTGGTTAACGTAAAAAGAAAAGTATACTGGGAATCCAAAAGCAGTTCAACAAACTAAGTCACATCGCCAACACTTTCTTTGATTGGCATTGCAACGCATGCCGGGTACAGCTAGTCTCCTATAAATTTTAAATTAGCACAGGACAATCTGCAAGGTTTTTCTTCGTATACTGAAGAGACTCTACTTTAACGTTTCGATCCTAACTTAAGATCTTAAAACAACATAGGAGAAAGCCGAAGGTTTTTTTATGCCATATCCTTATGCAAATTAAAGGTAAATTTTAATTTGGATTTGAATTTTTAGATGATTCACCACAGAATAAATTTAGAACTAATTTGTGCCTTCTAAAATGATTGTCCCATGCCACCAAACCACCAAACACGATGATGCTTGCGGCATTTTGTCCCTTGCCATAGGAGCTATTTCTCTTTATTGGAGACAAATTTACACATGCAAATACTGA
Source organism: Meconema thalassinum (assembly GCA_946902985.2). Taxonomy (NCBI): domain Eukaryota; kingdom Metazoa; phylum Arthropoda; class Insecta; order Orthoptera; family Tettigoniidae; genus Meconema; species Meconema thalassinum. The sequence continues at coordinate 27,066,799 of OX336395.1, forward strand.
TTGTTCCTCCATTGGCGAAGTGCGGTGTTCTAGCCGGGTTGTTTCATCTCATCGAAGAAACGGGTACACTATCAACCATTTCCATCAAATATAGCAAGTATATATCGATTTCACATAAAATCCCAGCTCCTTAGAAAGGCTCTACAATTTGTATACCCCAGTCAATGTCACTCACAAAACTAGCAAATATGTGCCAATTTCATATCAGAACCCATATTCTAAGCACCAAGATATGGATAAATCTTTGCACTAAGTCTCAAATTATTTAAATGAGCCAAAATACAAATTGTGATGAGGAGTGAATTAGCCGCTGTGAGCGTTGTATAAAAGATGTAGATTCTTCACAACAGAGACCTTATTTGAGAACTAATGTCCACAAATGTATATATAATGTTATGCGATGTAGCAATATAGATGAAATTGCCAAAGCTCTTCCTGTGTGAACTTTCAGTTGCAGACTCTGGAGTAATTAAGGCGGTGAAAAAAAATATTAAGTCTGTCAAATATAATGCTGCTTAGTTGTTAGCAAGTGTAATAACATAATACATTTCGAACTTTTTGCTGACTATGTGAAAAGTTCGGATACAAAGTCTATTAATAGAACAAAGAGGTTCCTAAATCGACTCTCCTAGACGACATTTGAAAATACTTTCTGATGCTATCATCGCGAGAAGGAAAACATTTCAAGAGAAGGCGTTAGTCAAAGTACTTATTTAGAAATCGAAATTCGTATATATACCCGTCTAGGAGATTCATCATAATCGTTTTACGGATATCGAACAATTTCGAAATGGAAATGGAATAATTGAGAAATGTTGATATAAGGCATGTTTCACCTGGGCGGTAATTTCGACACTTTACAATCCCACGCATAATCGACCCGTATTATTCTACGGATCTAAACTTAGATGGTATACAGTCACCCAGGATTTGAGGAGCATAGTACGATTCGAAGAGCATTAGCGGTAAAGTGTATAGAATTGACGAAACGAATGTAAAATATCCGTTATCCCTTAAGAGAGCTAGCCGTGTGAACGTGTTATATACCAACGTTAATTGATGTAGAGCGTGCCAGACACGTAAACACCCACTGTTACTGGATAACAGATTTAAGTAGTCTTTTTCGACCATAGATAACGAAATATTCATAAAAGGTCTGGTACGATGAATGTTTCACGGATTTTCCATGTGAAGACTGGGTTGAGAAACACCAAAAGCTTGGTTATTATCATGTTTGCATGATAATACCTACAACCAAAATTAACATATACAATTTAGGGAGCATAAAAATCAACTCAAAGTGCGATTTGTTGTGTCTAGCAACTTAAAGCGTTAAGCACTTTTGATACTTGTTCCCCAAATTCGCCTAAACACATTACCTGAACTACTCAAATTCATGAGGCTTATAGTTTTGGCAATTACATAAAATGTATAAGAACAATATAGATGACCTGGTGCACCTTAATATTTCTGGAGAAACTTAGCCACAGAATCCCATGATAATCTCATCCAGGAAATGGAGCATAGATATTATAACAGACAAAAATGCTACGGGTACCAAACCAAAGGGATCTGCTTTTCATTCCTTTTGTCAGTCCGTCATGTTATAAGTTTCACAATATCTTCAGATTTCGTCTTGAATATGCTGTTTTTATTACTGACAAACAAGGATACTCTCGATTACAAGCTTATTTGAAAAATCTATGTAAAGAGGATTCACCATTCTTACTTTCAAAACTTCTATCATAGCAAGCAAGTTTCTTTATCACCATCCTCGCAGAGTATATTTAAAACTAGTTATGACAAGATTGGGCAGGTTATGGAAAGACAAAAATTTTTGAAATTTACTATTCATAGGCTTCTGTATATCACTAACCTCACGCGTAACAGAATTATTTTTAAAATATCCAACAAAAATGTAGCTGAAATCGAAATTGGGGAATATATTCATTGGTGTTAGCTGCCGTTGAAACAAAAGAACAAATACTCGCTTATGTCAAATATGTACCATATGAATTTAATTTTATTCATAATTTTGTCAGGAAGGCATCCTCATGAGGTGAGTAATCGGTTAAAATACAAAATATGATGGCTGTTACATGCACACTTTCATATGGTTACTCTAAAATTGGGCAGCATTTACCGGCCGTGGTGGTCGAGAGCGCTATCGCGGTCCTCGTGCTTCTCTGGCATCGGAAGAGCATGGGTTCAAATCCCACCTCTGTTGTCCTGAAAATGGTTTTCGTGGTTTCCCATTTTCACTACCAGGCAAATGCCGGGACGGTTCCTTTTAATAGGTCCACGGCCGATTTCATTGCAAAATGCCTTCCCTGACCCATCCTGAAAATAAAATAAATGGCCAATTGTTCCGTTAATAAAATTAGAGAAATTGAGCAGCATAGCTTGAAGAATGTATTATTTTATAAATCAAAATTCATTCAGAAACAATGCGTGGTTTGTTAGTTTTAGTGAACCACTAACAAGCTCATTGTTTGTAACAGCAGTGTCACTAATACCGCAATGTCACCTTGTTAGATGGGATGTAAAGTTGGGTCAGTTAAAGTAAATATATAGCGGACTCAGTGGCGCAGTCGGTTGCATGATGAATTGCTATGCCCAAGATCGCGTGTTCAAACCCGGCCGAAGTAGTTCTTTTTTTTTAAGAGTGTTAAAATCCTTCAGATTCATTTTCTTTAGAAATGCTTTCCTTGCCTGAGCTAACCTACTTTTTATATCCTCTTTCCTTCGTCCATCACTGGTTATTTCGCATCCTAAGTAACAGAAGTCTCTTACTCTTTAGTTTTTCACCTGCCAATTTGATGTCCATAGAGGATTCTGATTTATTTCGGATGCATTCCAATATTTTTGTTTTACATTTATTAATTTTCATCGTGAATTCTCTCTTCAAGACAGAGTCCATACCATTCAAAAACTCATATAAATCCTCAGGCGTGTCGGCCAAGATGACTATGTACGAGTTGAAATTATTTCTCCTTGAATCTTCACTCCCACTTTAATTTTTTCAACAATTTCCTTCATTGCTTGTTCAATGTGAAGATTGAAAAGTATGGCTGATAAGTTGCAGCCTTGCCTTACACCTTTTTGAATACCGGCTTCTCTGTCATGTCCTTCAGCTTGATTGACTGCTGTCTGGTTTCTGTATAGATTGTAGATCACCCTCATATCCCTGTACTTTATTCAAATCATTTTCAACATTTCAAACAATTTAGTCCAATCAACGTTATCAAAAGGCATTTCTAACTCTACAAATGCCATGAACGTTGTCTTATCTTTCCTTATTCTACCTTCCAAAATCAGCCTAAGACTTAGTACAGCTTCCCTTGTTCCTACATTTCTCCTGAAACCAAACTGTCTTCACCCAACTCCGTTCCTAGCGTTAAAATCCTCTAGTATGCCTTCCTTCGGAGGGGATTTAAAGCCAGCGGGCCCACATCATAAATTCATGGCATGTAAATGAACCTACCACCACAATTGGTAGTGCGTAGCTAAATCTGTAGGCTATTTAGTTAGAAACGCTCAATCAAGTTCCAACGGTCGTCGCTAGGTGTCAGTGACTGAGGCATCTCTGGTAGACAAAGATGGAACTGCTTGAAATTGAACTTGATGGGAGCCTACGGGCGTTGAATTACAATTCCCCGCTATGGCCATTGGTTGTAATTCGAACATAAGACAAGTAAAGATAATGGATTAACACATTCAAGGTGCACTAATTACATACAATACAATACAATAGTATTGGTCCACACAAAGGGTCATTTGTCCGGCCGGTTCAGTTTGATATGCCAACTGTGTCTTTCAATAGAACAGCAAACGTCTGCCTGATGAAGTGAAATGCCACGTCCCGTGGTTCGGATTCCACGTAAAAAGAGGTCCCGTGCCTCATGATTGCATGATTAACGGTCACGTAAAACTAAAAGCTCTCTTAAAAAACTGAGAAGAGACAGGACGATCCTCAGTCGAACTAAGATATAAGATTGTGTATTTAATGATGCATACTTAACACAATCTTATCATGGTTCTCACAGTAAACACTTTAATAATGTTATCTTAAAGACCAAAAACACTAATCACGAAAATCATAAATCGCCCCTGCAGCATTACCGCATGTAAGATATAATTTAAACCTCACAATACAAATTCTACCTGAGTCAAAAATTAGTCGCATTATTGGCCTTTGATATGGTTGCTACATCTGGCACCATCCAGTTCGGAGATATTTTTGATGTGTAACATCTTTCCATTCGGTGGCTGGATATCTTTGTGGGAGTGATTTTGAAAAATGGGACGGAAGTGGATCGGACGGAAGTGTGTAAGACGCATTTCCAGCTGGATCGCATACCTCCTGGCTGCTGTGGAATGTATATCTCATATGGTTTACTTCAAGGTTTGGAGGCGCCATTACAAATATTTCTACAAGAAATCATCTTCAAGTTGTCGTTCTTTGGTGTAAAAATATTAATTATATCATATTTGCTGAAAACAATTATGATTTATTAAGAGTCTGTTTTTCAATCTCTGGATAAATGTGATCGGCGTCCACTCCCCGAGTAACTTGGCTCAACACTGACATTCTGACGGTAAACGCTCATGCGAACACTGGTGTCAACTGATTGAAACACAAAGCACATGGCACATAGTCTAAGTCTTCGTATCAGTACTTAACTGATGATATGATTTAACATGAAACATTCTATGTGGTCGGCAATGCCGGTATTATGTTTCTGCACAATTGCTATTCAAATATTAACCCACATAACGGTAATGCAGTCATCAATATAATATATATCGTGTGTTTATACGGGAAATAGGCAAGCCTTCATGAACTATTGCTGAACACATTCTCTTTACTCACAAGAGGGCCTATTCATAAGGCATTTTAAACTCAATTTTACGCAGGAACATTATCGAAACAATCAAAATATAAATGGAACATAATTCCGTAATGCAGTATTTTTGGTACGTGAAAATAAGTCACCATCTTGTGCTCAATATTTGCGTGGTCAAAATAGCCGTGGTGTTAGCGTCTTTGACTGTGAATCTAGAGATCTTGGGTTCGAATCCCAGATGGGATAGATATTTTTGCTACCAAATTATCGTTTTAAACGATATTTATCATATCAATATGACTCATTTTAACAGAATTCATTATGAAATTACCCGTTGGTCTGTGAATCAAGAGGTCCAGGAACTGGACAAGCCTTTCATGAACTACTGCTGTGCACATTGCATTTACTCGCAAGTTGGCCTATTTATAAGGAATATATGGTTATGAGCGGTGTCGCGTCTATTAATCTAGTTGATCCATATCGTATTCTTTATTTAGGCTAGTGCTGGTGGAAGCTACAGATCATCTAATAAAATGAGTTCCGTATTATAAACTACAATATCTGTGAAACACTCCCTTTTACAATAGATTAATATTTCTACCAATAATATTATAAAATACCGATGTATCAACAATTTCACGTGAGGTTTCTTCTATGTCAGATGTTACACATCATATGCGACTACTGTAAGGCTCATAAAGTTTTTACGTTCAATATTTTAGTACTTAGAACAAATACCTGAAGATAGGTACACAATAGGGGAGGTCTTAAGCAGTGGATATTCCTTTAAAAACTTACCCCACAAATAAGTTCACATTCGTGCTACAAGTAGGATGTGGTTTTAAGTACAGTGGTCATCTTCTCAATAACATTCATACTGGATACAATTTACAGAGCAACACACTTTCCATACTTATCTCCAACAGTAAGAAGTCTGAATGAGAATGGATAGTTTTTGGGCTTCTAAATACCAAAAGTGAATGTCAATGTCAACTCAAGAGACACAAAAATAAAAACAAATGTGTGCAATGACAGATATGAATAAAGAACAACGGATTTTGCCAACAAACCATGTTCATATCGAACATTCTTATTATGCATTCATGAAACTGAAAGAAAGCTTTTTCTTTTAATGTTGTCCACTTACTCATTTAGATGAATTCTACATCCGTCAATCACTTCATCCTGGATTTCTTCTTTTATAGCCTAGTAACAAGAATGAATCATTTACTTGTCTGATATCATCTTCAGCTTCTACGCAATAATTAACAAATATGTAACTTTACAGCACATCTGAACTGAAAGTAAGGATACAGCAGTTGTACAACTAACAAAGATTACTTTCATATTCTCCATCATATCTCACTGGATTATAAAAGTCTTCCCTAATAATGAAACTTATCAAAGCCATCACTCCTTTCTAGGTCAGTAAATCTAAGTGTGATAGCAAATGTGGAGAACAGAGCTAGATTTCATGGGTTCACAGGCATTATTAGTGAGGCAGTAGAGAAATAATATTTATATTGAAATTTCTAGCAGTAAATATGTAAAGGGATTTTAACATCAGTAGACCTTACATATAGTATGCCAGAAAAACAATATTCTACAAAAAATGTTTCACAAAACACTGCACAATCTTTGATTAAGGGAGTACGAACCTCAATTCTAGCAAAAATTGCGAAATTCGTTTTAAAGCATTTTGATATTCTTTGATATTTGTACAATATGACAACATTTTTTATTTGGCAAAATCGCATTCCAAGTACCCATAATTTGTATTGTTCATGGCCTCTGTCATCTTAAACTGCCACCCCCCCCCCCTCCCCCACCCCCCCTTCTGCACGCAAGACTTTAATGTTTGATAACTTTCGAGGAAATGTACGAGTATAAATGAACATACGCTCGTTTTGAAGGCAATTCGTTGCTAAGCGATTGGTGCTACTGTCAACAACGTGTGATGCCGCTGTGATTGTTTATGTTTGATTAGTTAGGTGCATGTTGTGAGATATTGTTACGGTTAGGCCTATTCCAAGTGTTTGTTTTCAACATGCCCAGGATAAAGAAGTTCGGCAGAAGTAAGTTACGTGGGAATCAATTTAGAAATAAGAAGACATGCTTGCAGACCGAGAAGGTTGACGCTGTTCCTATTACGAGCAGTGATTATTTGCCCACCACTCCCATAACCTCAAACAACAGAGAGGAAGGTTCAATTCGTTCTCCAGTAATTTCGTGTCATAAAAAGCTGGCAGTTTCTGAAAATGTATAGGTATATAAGGAGTATGATTCAAGTAGCGGCTTTACTGGTGCAAATTGTGAAAACATTTCAGTAGGAAACCAGGTTATAAATGTTCAGCTCGTGTGTGCTGCTGTGAAATCGTTTGTGCAGTGCAAATTTTATAACAATATTGATTGTGTGACAGTCTCTGAAGAGGCAGCATTTCGAAAGGGCCTCGCTTGCCTCATAGTTCTTTCATGTGAAAGTTGTGGAAAAGAAACCAAATGTTTCACCTCAAAATAGGTGAACGGTGGACATGAGGTGAACAATCGATTTGTGTATGGCCTCAGGTCAATTGATAAGGGGAAGGCAGGGGGTGACATGCTATGCGCTATAATGAATTTGCCTAGTTCTTCTACTTGATTTCATGGGTTCACATACATTATTAGTGAGGCAGTAGAGAAAGTCAATGAACACCGCATGAAGGTAGCCACTCAGGAGCCTATATCTGAAAATGAGGGGGTTCTAACCTAGATCGCAAGTACGATTTTATGAGTTAATCTATAATGTGAATTCTCACAGATTTTGTTTTCTTTAGGTACGCTCTGTTAAAAAACTCAAGTGTTTGGTGATTGGCGTCGTGATCTTCACGTCATAACATAATTTCCCTCGTGTCCTTGTCACATAGCGGACTCGCCTCCAGGCTCCATATGTTTTCTTGTCCAGCGATCCTCCCCGATATGGTGGATGTCGGACATCACAACTGGTTCGCATACAGCTCCCTCGGTGGCGTAGCCGATTCGCTACTTGGATTTCGGACACAGTATATACTAGATGTGTTATATTGTCAATGCCTATGCCATGCCTGAATACGTTAAACTAGAAACAAAATACAATGCATTCAAAGTAGGCTTAATCAAAAATATTTATGTTGATAATCAGGCTGCAGTGAGACTTGATGGTAGGATGGGTTCTTGGCAGGAGGAAGTAAATTGAAGCAGGTGGAACATTTAATGTGCTCGGGCTGTGTGTTCTCTCATGATGGTAGTTGGGGAAGTAAATAGAATCGAGGAGTATACAATCCAATACAGTGAGATCTCAGTAATGATCTACAGTATTAAGCAAGAAAGAAGTTATAGTGATTAAACTCTCCCTACATCACTCAATATGTAGAGTGACTTTGCTGTATGGAAGTGAGAGCTGGGCAGATTCAGGATATGTGATACATAAGCTAGAGGTAACTTATTATAGGGTAGCACGAATGCCTGCTGGGGCAAACAGACGGGAGCAATGGCAGGAAGGTACTCGTAATGAATAGATAAAGACCAAGTTCAAAATGATCACGCTAGTTGAAGCTGTTCGTATGAGCAGACTCAGATGGTGGGGTCATGTGAAGAGTTTGGGGGAGGAGAGATTACCTAAGAAGTTAATGACTGAGGCTGTAGAGGGTAAGAGAAGTAGAGGTAGACCAGGTTAGATTCAGTGTTGAACGATTCCAAAGTGAGAAGAGTTGAAGCAAAGAGGCTGCGATGCCAACAACTAATAGAGGATTATGGAAGCAACTACTTGGCAAACAGAGGCTTGCAGACTAGACTGGAGGAAAAACAGTCTCAAATGAAAATGTGTGTCTGTCTGTAACCATTCAAAATTTCGGTCGACTGCGTTAATGGGGGAAATTCACGAAGGGATCTCATACCAGTCCCCTGTTTAGAATAAGGTAAGTTGGTTGACCCAGCATCATTTGGGAAACCTAGACCATTAAAATACATAAAAATACCAACTTCACACCGGGAAACTAATACAACGTGATTGTGCTAAAGATATGCTGGCTTCACACAATATACCCATCGCCTATGAGAATTAAGACCTATTCTCAATTAGCTATGTGTATTAGGCAACAGTATATATAGAGGGAGGTAATCGGTTTGAGTCCAACATTAGTCAGACATCATAATGCCACACCATCCATCAACACGGCTTGTACTCTATGTACAATACACAACCTAGTAGCCGACAGCTTCCATCTGGCAAGGGCAACGTCTGAATACACCATTCTTCTGTTGAGAAGAAAATGACAATGCGGTATTCTATGAGATGGAACAAGTAGTAACACAATAAGGTACATACCTCTTCCAAATCTCCACCACTCACTGAGCATAGTGTTTCTATTTTGAGACTCGGAACAATCTCAGGTATAGACAATTCTTCAATTTTAATATCATCAGTGAGATCAGCATCATCCTGCACAAAAAATACTTGTTTCACAAATACATTACATAGGTACATTACAATAAATTACAAGTTGTAAATGAGCACTCACGTAATCAAGGAATAAGTTACCTTTCATCTGCCTTTCATTACCTTGATTTGCAACAGACAAGATCTGGATCAGAGACTGTTTACAGATTGGACGTTCTGTTTTCACAGTTCACATCCCAGAGTTGGGTGTTTAAACTTCATATTCTGCTACTAACCACGGGTACGCCACGTGACATCACAAATCTACTTGGCCACAATGCCCAGTGACAATATCTTTGTAATAAAAAAAAAGTATAAATATATATTATTTGTTTGACCATTGTCCTTTCGCAATCCCAGAAATAACCCCCTCCACAGCCTCCGAATGAACTTAGGTAATTTTTCAATAAAATGGAAGGAATATGTTCAATGAAAATTGGTTGGCCTACTTTTCCAACTGATCAATGTACTTCATCCTTATTCAGGAATCATGGCAAACGTTGCACATATCGATGGCGTTCATTGTGGTGGAATCCTGACTTAAATCCGCTTCGGCCTCCAATATACTGTTCTCCATTTTCCCTTTGCCACCTTCACGTACCTATAGGATACTCTCTCAATTTGCCTTTCTCACCTCAATGTTTCCAACATAAACTGCCCTCTAAGAGTGCATGATAATCGGCGCCAAGGATCCATTTTTTGGGTCACATAAAATTGGGGGAGAACTTCACGCACATCACGAAGACCGGGGATGCAGAAAACAGAAGAAGGTAGGCATGTATTAATAACATATCATTTAGCACATTTCAGTGCACACATTTTGAGAGGTATTGTTCAATATTCTTCCAGGATTTGCGTAAAATCGGTTATTTTACATAATCTTGTATTTCCCACTTATCTTCATGCATCTCATCTTAGTTACTGAATTATCGAATCCCTTATTTGTGCCCCAGTCTTTCAGCCCAGTTTTCTTATTTTGCATCATCATTGACATCCGCTCCTTATATATACTTTATAACAACTTCCAACGAAGTCTCCCAGAAGCTGCAAACTCCCAAAACATATTCGTAGAGCCGTACTTGTTATGGGGTCAAGAGCCACTGCTGTGCCCGAAAAATTGACGAGAAGAAAGAAAGGAAGAGCTCAATATATATATAGTGACAGGTCTTGAGCTCTTAGGCAGAACCGGTTACCCATCGAAGTTATGGCCACGCCCAATGTTGGTTAACTGTGGATATCTCACAGAATCCTGTGTTTCAAAACGATCAAGCCGTTGGCTCATATACAGGATGGACCACTGTATAATATCTCAAGAACTAAGCGTTGTATAATGAAATATTTAGAATGAAAAAATACGTGGTATTAAGGGGGAAAGAGTATGCTATAAGTTGTGGTTTATTTGGAGAAAGTTTGGATGGTAATTTGATGGTCACGTGACGTTTTTAAATGGGAAGCAATACTTCTTACTTTGCTTCCTTACTCCCCATACAAACCTCAACAACTTTTGAATAAAGCACTTTGCACTAGTTCGTACACCAACGCACATGATAACGACAAGTATGAACGAATTCCATGAATGGCCTGATTGGGATTTTTTAAATAAAATCAAGATGTTCAGTATAGAACCAATAGCCTACTTTCTCCTAAATTCATGGGTATTGTTATAACTCTTTGTCCATTTCAAGGAGTATAATTGAATGTTGGTTCTAGTAGCTTGTTGAAAGACAACGTGTTATACGGATATTAAACATAAATATGAGGTGCCTTTGCTAGTGCTACCTCTGTACAAATTTTCCATTCAATTCGATTTCACCGTGTTTGAATGGATATGGTGAACCGATTTGCACACATACATGGCCACTATCTGTAAACTATTGGGCTGATGACCTTGTAGTTCAGCCAAACGTTGCTGCCCACATGAAGGTATGTTGTTGCAAAATTTGTTAGAGATCAGACGATTAGGTTGGTCGTGATTTTATTTAAGCTATTAACATTTGGGTGGCCGCCATTACGTTTCCGTCAAGATGGCGGCGATATAAAACAAGACAATGAGGTGCCTTTTGCTAAGGCTACATCTGTACCAAATTTCGATCAATTCGTTTTCACCGTGTTTGAATAGATAGGGGGAATCGATTTGCACACATACATGGCCGTAATCCATCAATTATTGGGCTGATGATTTTGTAGTGTGGTCAAAGGATTTTTAATACATAAATATATAATGTTGCAAAATTTGGTAGAGATCAGATGATTAGGTAGGTCGTAATTTGATTTAAGCTGTTAACATTTGGGTGGGCGACATTACGTTTTCATCAAGAGGGCGGTGATATAAAACATGACACTGAGGTGCCCTTTGCTAGTGGTACCTCTGTACCAAATGTCGTTCAATTCAGTTTCACCGTGTTTGAATTGATAGGGGGAATCGATTTGCACCCATACATAGCCACCATCTGCAAACTATTGGGCTGATGACCTTGTAGATTAGTGAAAAGACGCTCACCATATAAATATATATGTTGTTGCAAAATTTGATAGAGATCAGATGATTATGTTAGTCGTTATTTGATTTAAGCTTTGAACATTTGGCTGGCCACCATTACGTTTCCGTCAAGATGGCGGCGATATAAAACATGACACTGAAGTGCCCTTTACTAGTGCTACCGCTGTACCAAATTTCGTTCAATTCGGTTTCACCGTGTTCGAATAGATAGGGGGGGGGGGGCAGGAATTCAGAGTACACACTCTCTCACACCCACACACACAGACAGACATACAATTTTTGGCCCTGTGTTGATCTCATATGTCTGCTTTCATTTTTTGCAAAAATCGAAAGTAGGCTAATAACCACGATTGTTGGATAGGTCCCGTCAAATGACCTTACATCCCCGAACTTTTTCTTCAGGGGGTTACCTGAAATATCGAGTGTATTGTGAAAAACCAACGACTCCGGACACATCACCCGTTCATTCACAGACTTAGAAAATGCAATGAGGTGGAAGGCCATCATTTTGAACAATTATTACGCTACAGTCCGATGCGTATGCAATTACTGGTATTACGCTGTGTACCTAACTGCTATCAATGTTGCACTGTCTACACCAGGGACAGAAACATGTACTTATGAAACTGGTGCACGAAATGCTGTTTAGTTTTGTATCAGGAATGAGGAAACATAATAAACATTGGTATATTGGATTTCACGGCCAGTGTAAGAAAACTCAGCAATTTTTTTCTGGGTTAATGCCATGTCTTGAGTGGGGTTTCGCCCAGGAACACCAAGCTGGCTCATCAGCGGGCTATTGGTATCCGTGCCCAGACCTCCCACAGGAGTAGCGAACTACGGGCAACCTCCCTTTTTTATGAAGCGCATCTGCTCCTTACTGCGGGAGTTAAAAGCTCAAGCAGCCTTAACCTCGCTATGAAGGCTTCCTAAAAGACGGTATATTGGCTTACACGGCCAGTGAATTAAAACTCAGCAATTCTTCTAATCTTTTGACGTGTCATTGGAGTTTCGCCTAGGAGCACCAAACAGGCTCATCAGCGAGCTATTGCTGTCCTTGCTCGACTCCCAGAGGAGTAGTGAACTGAGCACTACCTCCTTTTTTTGTGAAGCGCATCTGCGGCTCTATACTGCGGGAGATAAGAGCTCAAGCAGCCTCAATCTCGGGAGCTAGCTTGGTGTCCTAGGCGAAACCCCACCCAAGACACTGCATAGACCTAGGAAAATTGCTAAGTTTGAATTCATTGGCTGTGAAAGCCAATATACCACCTTTTTGGAAGCCTTCAAAGGAAGGTTAAGGGTGCTTGAGTTTTAACTCCCGCAGTAAAAAGGCTCAGATGCGCTTCATAAAATATGGAGGTAGCGCGTAGTTCGCTACTCCTGTGGAGGTACGTGGACGGACGGCAGTAAACCACTGACAAGCCAGCTTGGAGATCCTTGGCAAAACCACACACACGACACGGCAAAAACCTAGAACAATTGCTGAGTTTTAATTCACAGGCCGTGAAAGGCAATACACCATATTTTTGGAAGCCTTCACAGAGAGGTTAAGGTTGCTTGAGCTTTTACGTCCCACAGTAAGGCGCAGATGCGCTTCGTAAACAAGGGAGGTAGCGCGCAGTTCCATACTCCTGTTGGGGTCAGGTTACGGACACCGATAGCCCGCTGATGAGCCAGTTTGGTGTTGCTAGGCAAAACACCACACAAGACACGGCATAAACCTAGAAAAAATTCTGAGTTTTATTTCACTAGCCGTGAAAGCCAATATACCATCATTTTGGAAGCGTCCATAGGAAGGTTATGGCTGCTTGAGCTCTTAGCTCCCGCAGTAAAGAGGTACGGATACGCTTCATAAACAAGGGAGGTAGCACGCTGTTCGCTACTCCTGTGGTGGTCCAGGCACGGACACCAATAGCCCGCTGATGAGCCAGCTTGGTGATCCTAGGAGAAGTCCCACACAATACTCGGTTCAAAAATAGAAAAATTGCTGAGTTTATATTCACTGGCCATGAAATCCAATATACCATATTTTTGGAAAAGGTAAAGGCTATTTGAGCTTTTAGCTCCCGCAGTAAGGAGGAGCAGAAGCACCTCATAAAAATTGGAGGTATCGTGCAGTTCGCTACTCCTGTAGGGGTCCGAGCACAGGCACCATTAGCCCGCTGATGAGGTAGATTGGTGTTACCAGGCGAAAACCCACACAAGACACGGAATCAACCTAGAATAATTGCTGAGTTACAAGAAAGATTGTTGGCTCCCATTTAAAAAACGTCACATGACCGTCAAATTATGATCCAAACGTTCACCAAATAAACTGCGACATATAGCATGTTCTTTTCCCCTTAATATTACCCAGTTTATTCCAGACAGTTCTTTATACTACGCTTAGTTTGTGAGATATTGTACAGTCTCAACATGCATTCCACCCAATATTTATCGTTCGTACGAATTAACCCGGAAGGCTGCATGAAGATGGAAATGAGAGGGAAGATGTTATGGTCAATGGGGATGTACAAAGCTAGTGCTTGGAGAGAAGAAGGAAAACACGACCATTGCCTTGATGCAGCGCTTCTGCTCAGAGAATACAATGAAATTAATGTATGGAGAGAAATGTTGGTAGCTAAGGAAAATATTAAGTCGAATGAGCATTACCCTTTAATAAAATTACTAAACAGAGAAAACCAGGTAAATTTACAATACCATACTGGCTTATCAGGGGGATAAGGGATAGGGAAGCAATTCCGAGATGGTTGGACAAGTAATAAATGAGCTTCAAAGTCATAAAGTGAGATAAAGTTAGGTTTCAACTTATTAGTTAAGATATAATTCGAGACACTTTTTGTTGGCTCTGAAGGGAGCCATTATCTGTCAATGACAAACTTTCTGTTATCTAAGTAAGCTCTAAATTCACCGAGAGCACAGAACACAGTCCCTGTCCCCTTTTTCTGCTGTGTAATTCCCCTTGACTAGAGATCCTTTCCTGCTAGCATACTCAGTTATATCTCTAACACTCCTACATCTGGAACAGAACCGCTCCGATTGGTATTCGTCAGAAGGAATATATTTTCCACAGAGTCTGAATATGACCATCTCGGGTGCCTGGCAGGCTTCCAACTTGATGCTATCAAAAGGCTCTTGTTCATATGCAGTCCACTATGGTCCTAGTGAAGGTGATAGGAAAGCGGGGCTGCTCTTTCCGAGCTTTTGCAATATATATCAGAAAATATTGAATAACATCAACCGTAATCTTTCACGCTGTATTAAATACTTAATCGTCATTCCACTCCATTCCTCCCTGCCTCTTGAAATATCTGATTAGGCTGGAAACTCTTGCTATCCTCTTAGGAAACTTTTTAAGAATGGCCACCACCTTGTTATCCTGAAGCTTAAGCTTTTTTGCTCGAGTTTGCAGAGAGAGGCAAACAATAACAGAGAGGCCAATGCTTATATCAGCAAAATATCCCACTTATATGCACTGGTTGTAAAATAATAGGATCTAAATAATACTGCGACAGATTGACAACGAGGGTATATAATAAGGGCACACATAAGTGTAGACCGACTGAAAAACAATTCTTTAATTACGATGACAACATTGAAAACTGGCTTCTAATTGACTACAAAATAAAGAGAATTTCAAAGAATGCCTCAATGCTTGAAGAATACCAAACTTAGAAGGAAGCAGGTGGGCACCTGAAAGCCAATAGCCCATAAAAGTGTAGAAACCTTGCAAGGGAACGTCATCAATCCTTGAAGAATACAGAACTTAGAACCCACAGGAACTTACTAGAGATCATCATCAATGCGAATTTTTCGGTTTGGTCGAATTATGTTTGTCAGTCCTCAAGAAAATCTGTGATCGAATTTCATTCCCAAATTCACATGAACCATCCCTGGAGAGTATGTAAATTTACTCATTAGAAACATACACTAGACATGGGTCAGACCATGTGAAAGGGCTTACCGCGCCTCACGTCCTCTCCAACCTATTGCACTACTTCAACCATTCCCTCAGCAGTCTATCTACACAACTACAAAACATACTGGGGAAAGTACCTGCAGCAGCGTTCATGGTACAAGATCACAAGACAACAAGAAAACCCATTCCTCAAGTCCGCATTTAAGCATGTCACATATCGCCCTGCGTAAAAATCACCCGAGTGTAATAAACTAAATAACAGCACAGATGTATTACATCGGATAAGTAGGGTATACAAAATGTTATGTAGGTAATTAGGAACCAGTAGTAAGAAAAGCAGTCTATTACGGTATGAAAATGGATGAATCCTAGTAATATTGGGGTTGGAATTGGAGGTTACTTGACCAATGGAGGTCAATACAAAGGATGAAAAAAAGCTCGGACTAGCAAGAAGCAATATCAGGCTCTATTTTGTATGATTGCTGCTGGACATTGTTTTTTGTTTCTATTGCCGGTACCTCAGTGGTGTGGTGGCCTTCATTCTTCCGTATGAACCTATTTTTAACGAACTCATTAATACGGTAGTTTTTGGCAAGTACATATTTAGATTGTATTTTAATACGACACGCATATCATACGATGTTGGCATGTCAAAGAACCCATTTGAATTCAGTAGGCCAAGTTCATCATGGCAAAATTAATCTCGGGAGTTTCCGCCAGCACAAAGTTCCTCATTTCTCTACTAGAAAGCGCTATTGTGTTCAAAGAGATTAGATATCTAACATCTAACCTCCTTGACTTTCATAGTCAAGGAACTACGAAATTCGACATGCAAGCTACCCTCTGGGTGTCAAATAGCAAAGCTTGCACCAGGCACCCGAGGCCATACGATATTATTATTATTAATGAATTTATAACAAGGATTTGTACAAATTATTCTAGAGCGCATGTCACTCAACATACTTATCCTCTACATAAAGGTAAAGACCATGTGTGGTGTATTTGCCTGGAATGTAAGGTATTCTGTTTCAAGTTCCGATGGCGGTTCTGTTCAAAAATGTTGAAGAAAGATGTGGTTGTGATGATTATTCATTTAAGATATAATTGCCGACGACCAAGTTAGAACCCAGACATTGTTCTTTTGAGCTTGTTTGCCCTGACAGCCTTTCATTTTCCCCACTAGCCTATAAGCCATATGATACACAAACAGCAGGGCAATTGTATCTGAAGCGCCGTATATAAGAGACAATAGGACCCAGGTTGCATGCAGAGTGAAACTGCAGTATCAATGCAATAACATCAGCTACTGTTAGGTCATCATATAGAAAACAAGACTGAGTGATTGAAACCTACAAATAACATATAATCTATAAGTAATTCGTATTATAATAAGAGAGGTAATGCAAACCCGATAATCACCTGTATTTCATGTTCTTGTTTAATAGCTCTCCATTTATCTTCAAACACATCACCAGCTTCGTCCTGCAGTTTGTAAGAGGGCAACTGTTCATTCGTCTCCTGGGAAGTATTATTATACAAGTATGATGCAATGTAAGATATGCAGACACAATATGAGTTACGTGAAACAAAACAAAAAAACTTAGCGTATCAGATCCTGGTTAACCTATTTAGTATGGAGTATTGCTTGTCATTCACATCACTTAGATTGCAATGTTACACCATATACGAATTAAAATGCAACTTACAATGTTGTGGAATTCATCTGAATAAGACAAACAATCTGCCTCAGTCTTGATGAACGGATTATCTTCCATTATGTTCACGAAACTAGAACACAGAAAGAAAAATAACGTTAATAGTCAAAGACCATAATTACCCCCAGGAAGCCAAATCAGTCTCTTAATTAATAGGCGAATGTTTGTTAGTAGCCAACTCATAATCCGAATAGATTCCTCCAGATGCACATTGATAAGGAGAGCATATGTTCGTCAACAACAGTAACACTTATACGACCATGACGCACAACTTGCGAACATTTGCTCTAAGTAGCATGTTTGCAATTAGGCTATATGCTCATGTTCACGCAAATTTTTATTATTTATCCTTGCGGTTGACTAGACATAAATATAAATTAATGGTGCCTGCTTGAGCAGTGAGACAAAAGCATCCTATATTAGGTTTTTCTATGCTTACGTACACACTAACCTGATTTGGGGGCCGGCGAAGGAAATATAATATTGTCAAACGATAAAGTACATTACAAACTTATCAACACATTTAACTAGAATATGTGAAAGTGAACTTGAATTACAGCACTGGTATTAGATATTGACAGTACTTGCCTGCAAAGCCACACAAGACACGGCACAAACCTAGAAGAATTGCTGAGTTTTATTTCACCGGCCGTGAAAGCCAATATACCATCTTCCACAATATATTACTTCCTCTTTGTGTTACAAGCCGCACAGATCAAACTAGAATCTTTATCGCCTCCAATTAGGCTTTTGTAAAATTGGGGTATGATGTATATTATCGTTATTAGGCTGTATTCTCGACAATTTGCTGTCGTAAATTGATAAACTGATCTGCACAGGGTACTGAGCATTTATAACTGAGGTAAAATATGTTATAAATACCGGTACCGGTACCTCTACAGACAATCTAGATACCGGTACACACAAGTTATTATGGCTAATTGCCACAACATTCCATGATGACTTGGGTTTGCAGTACACGAGTCCACACAACGAGCCATTCATATTTCAAGATGTAGTACGGTATTGACTGGGTAAACGCAAACTTTCAGTGAACTCATACGATGAAACCACCGACCCTGTCAGTATTTCGGTTAGCTACAGCCAAATACCGAGAGCTGCAAATGTGTTTCCCTCACGGTTAGTCTACCAATAATTTTTGTAGCTAACTGATTTATATCCCAGACCAGATATCTTGAAACTTGTGATCAATTCTAATTGGTGTCATCACTTTAATAGTTCGATTGTTTTTTAGGAATTCTCATTTCATTTAAATTACTAGTGATTTATTTCAATGGAACTAAACTATGTCATCTGTAACTTGCATAAATGTAAAGAAATATGGATCCTTACTACAACTACGATAATGTTACGTAACATACCAGTACCGGTACGGTATCAAGATGAATATTTCGTCAGTTAAACAATATCAAATTGCAATCAATACCGGTAGGCCTACTGTCGACCCAAGTATTATGTGCACTCGAGTTTGAAGGTTGTTTGTGAAGTAACCAATAGTCCTACATAAAATCCAATATCATCATCATTTTCGTCGTTCTATTTTACGTTAATTCGTGTAGGTTTGGAATTTTTAATTTATATTTTAATATTTTTTATCGCAGTTGGAACACAAAATGTGCCCGTTTTTAAACGTGTTTCAACCATGCGTCACATTTAAGAATTATTATCTGAAAACCCCGTCATCAGATCGAATGCAGGTTTTACTTGAGAATACTCAATGACTGTTGCTCAAAATACTAGGACTGCTTTTTAATACAATTTGATGTTTGTACAATAAGTGAAATGTAGTATGCAAGCAATTGTGAAGGTATTTAGCTATTAAGCATTATAAAATTACAAGAAAATAGAAATACAGAGGAATATTGTCTTATCATGAGACCACTTTTTCTTGAAAAAGTGTCATTGCAGGCTACTTTTCATGGTAGGCCTGAAAGCAATTGTTTATCATGACACACAGATACAGATCACATTTAACACATATGATTCTGGTTTTTGAATGACAACCAGGATATCGACACTTAGAAGCATTCTTTGCTTCAACATATTTGGGTATGTGACCAACATGATCAAACCTTACCTCGGCAATGGGTGGCACTACAACCTTCCTAGGCATCTTCCTTTCGATGACTTCCTGATCTTCTTCATCAGTAATTGCCTCATCTTGACCAGAATTACGAGGTCTTCCTCTTTTCTTAGCATGGACTACAAGGTTCGTCTTCCTGTAATTTATCATCGCTCTTCCCTTGTAAACCTTATAGTTCAACAAAGGCAATCTCTTATTCTTGGGGATGTTTTTGCCTACACACCATCTAAGATACATGACCCAGCAATTCACAATGACTAGGTCTACAAAGTGGTGGAACATCCTGACTGTCCATTTCACAGTACGAATATAACACCTGTAATAGGATAAAAACCTTTCCAACAAATCTACACCTCCCATT